>CM061269.1:47052500-49452500 GCA_030848825.1 Tadarida brasiliensis | reverse complement strand
AGGAGGTGGCCAATCGATGTTCTCTCTCACTGATGTCTCTCTCTCTCCCTCTCCCTTCCTCTCTCTAAAATCAATAAAAAAATTATTAAAAAAAAAAGAATGCCTTGGATACAGTAGGTGCTCAATAACTGCTACTGAAAGGCTGATTATCCTTGCACTTTGGTGATAATATTCAAATAGATAATTTTCAAAAAAAATCCACTTCTTGATTCTGCAAAAAAATCACATTAACTCTGATTTCCTTCTAATGCAGTGGGTCCAAATGCTAGCTCTGTAAATGTGATATATAGATCATGTCACTTGGCCTCTATAGGTCTCATTTTACTCATTTCTAAAATGTGGTATTGCATTATATCTCTACATAAAGGCAATGGGCTGTTAGGTCTCATCCAACTTTCAAATTTTAGGACTGAGAAACCTGGCAGCTCTTTGCACGTAAGATTGAAAATAGTCCTATCAGGAAATATAAAGCACTAGGAAATAATAACAAAAATAATTAAAAGAGAGGCAGTAAGATGTAGAGACAAAAGGACCTTGGATCTTCCGAGGTCCAGGATTCAAGCTAGTCTCCATTCTACCACTGACAGTCAATGTAGATTGGGCAAGTCACTTGCCATCAGTATCCTCATCTGATATACAGGAATAATAATGCCTTCCCTGCCTGTTATGAAAAGCAAATAATACATTGTAAAAAAAATGTGGTAAGCTATAAAGTGCCAGGCAAAAATGAAGTATATTAAGATTAATTCAGTTAAGAGCCTGAGGTCAAATTGAAAAGTTCCTTGCTTAACAGATACTGAGGTGAGGCAAAAAATGTTAAGCTTTTATTGAGTTATCTGACCCTAAGATACAGTGCTTTGCTGCTTCCTAAAAATATAACAAGTGCTTTAGACAGATAGGTAGGTCAGTAAGCTTCCAAATAACACTGTGCTTGACTTCAGACTTCAACGTCTAGTCCCTTAGGTCATAGTCCACTTTTTTTTTCAGACAATTTAGGATTCCAGAATCATTTTAAATTGGAAGGGACTTCATTCCTCCAGTCTCTCATTTTATCAGATGAAGAAACTGAGGTCCAATAAGGTCAATAGGATTACCCAAGGTCATTTTGCCAGTGGCTAAATTAAAAATTGGGACTTCCTAATACTTAAGCTTCAAACCCTTGAAGCCAGAGTGAAGATAAAAACGTCAGTGAAAGCAAACAGGATTTAGATTAATTCTTTCTAGATTTCTGGTATTTAAATTCTAATTTCATACTCAAGAAAAGTTGGAAAACTCAGGGAAAAAACAAACTAGAAGTCATCTGTCATCCCTCTACCACTATTTTACTTGGGTATGCATCCTTTTTTTCTAGGTATTTTATCAAAGTGGGATTACATTAGAGAGACTCCTTTATAATCCGTTAAAAATTTTTAATTCATATTAATCATTTTCTTACTATTTATATATATTTAGTGGTTGCAATGATTGTGTTAAAATTATCAAATACATCTCCAGTTACTTCTTTATGAAATAGTCTTAGAAATTTACAAGTTTTCCATTGCCATCAAATTTCATTCTTGGGTTTCTGGAAATTGAGATTTAACAAGGATACTCAGGTAAATACCTGCATTACCAAGGTCATAACATTTTAACAGTCATTAAGATTTGGGACAATAATCAAGTTCTAATCTGTTTAAAGAGATACCATAATGCTCACTTTTTAGGTTACCTCTGCAGGCTGCTCCAAAGGCATAGCAATTTGGAATGTCCCAACACATTTACTTAAAAAGATCATACACAGCACATCTCTGAGTGCTTCACTTCACAATGGGGATCCACTGCCTTCCAGATGAAGTTCAAGGTTCACATAGCACTGATATTGACTTTGTTCCTCGTGTTTAGACAGTGTCTCTTGTCTGTACTTTTCAGAAACATCATCAATCAACCAGAGATGGTCCATTTATTATTCACAAAATATTGACCAGCTTCCCTTTGGGAAGGAAGGATGGTCCCCAAATACTAAAACCAAACCCTGCAGTGTGGAGTGACTAAACAGAAAACAGCCCAAGGATTCAGGACAAATCTTTTAAATCTAATAATTATTGTATTTTTGTTTCTCTTCAAACTAGAATTTTTTCCAGGATGACCAAAAACAAAAGTTAGCAAATCTTCTAAAGGAACTGAATTTGTGTATCACTGAACTTATATTACTGACCTTATGTAGAAAATATCTATACAAATTACAAGTGTTTACTGTATGCAATATTTTATGTTAGGTTTTACATACACTATTTCATTTATTCTGCACACTAATCTTAGGATTTTTAACCCCATTTTAAAAATGAGGAAAGAATCTTGTCTAAGTCTTTCCAGCTAGTAAACGACAAGCCAATATTCAAACCTAGGACTGTCAGACTCAAAACTCAAACTTTTACAACTATACAATTATTTAAATAAATCAATAAAAATCAAGTGTAAGAAGACAAGACCCTATGGTTTCTGATTCTTCAGTTTAATTTGCAGACAATCTCAAGCTGCCTTTCATTACTACTCCTTTCATTGGGCCCTACCTACTATGCAGGAAGTGTGTATTTTCCCTGAGCCAACTCTTATCCATCCCTCATGGCTCAATGTAATTATTATTCTCTCAGAAAGAACTATCTTGACCTTTTAATCTAAATTGGCCTCTCTGTTATTACTCTTTCAAACCCTGCTTCTTATCCTTTGGGGCTCTTTTCATAATCTCTGTTGATTTGTTTAAGGTTCCATTAGGGCAGGGACCGTGTGTGGTGTGTTCATCCATCTACATTCTGCTCCTATCCTGTAGATTCAGGATTAGCATTGTCAATAGAAGTCCTCTTTTGCTGAATGCTTGCATAGAATGAAAGAAATTAAAGCAGATCATCAAGGACTTCCATAATCTGGCCCTATTGTATCTTTTCAATCACATTTGCTATCTGGGGTTAATTTACTATTCCTTGTGGACATCTTTGGCTCCCTTTCTGAGACTAAATCCTAGGCTTCAAAGTTCAGCTCAAAATCCACCTACCCTAAGAGCCTTGGCCAAGACATACTCAGCCTCCCTTCTACTTCTAAGAATCTCATAACACTTGCTCACTGTACTGCTAGTCCAGTCTTTATCATAAACCACTTTGCAGGGTTAATTTATTGAACCTGCAGGTAGGTCTTAGGTCTCCATTTAGACCTGCACTGTGCAATGGAGTAGTCACTAGGCATATGTGGCCACTATGTACAAATCAATTAAGTGAAATTTAAAATTCAGTTCCTCATTTGCATTAACCACATTTCAAGCACTCAATAGCTACATGTAGCTAGTAGCTACCATTTTGGACAGAACAAATATAGAACATTTCCATCATCACAGATATTTCTGTGAGTATCTTGAGTATAACTATATTTTATACTTCTTCCTATTTTATACTGTGTAAACAGTACCTATAGCACCTTGTAAACAGTAAGAGTTCAATAAATATTTTAAAGAATAATAAAAAAATAACTTGCTGGAGATCTTTGACATGACCCTAATTCCATTATAAACACTTGTCTTCCACTTTAGCACAGAATCTATACATTAATCTAACGTCAGTCCCTGGGTCAGGCCTTCAGTTGTTTTTCCAATAGTAGTCTCTAAGAGTCAACCACACAAAAAAACATGTCTATGGTATTTTTCAGTTCATGAAGTGTTTGATATTCACCATTCATATATTTTTTGAGGAACATAGGGATTCAAGTTAAGCCTAATATTTTTACCTAGTGGCAACTAAGTGCCAGATACTGTGTAAGGTGATTTTCTTGTGTTCTCATCAGCCTCACTAGATTAAGAGGAAACAGACTGAGAGAAGGTAACCTACCACTAACGAAATCCACATCTCAACCACTGCACCTTTGATTCCTCCTAGCTAGATATCTCTACAAAGGTAATATGTTTCATGGAGTTGATGCTGGCTAATAAAATTACAATCTATTTTGTGTTTGGAGAAAAAGAAAAACAAAAAGTAAAGAATGAAAACCTTTTTAAAATGCTAATAACTGTAATTAGGTAGTAGCTTTCAAGGTAAACAATAGCCCTCTCCCCTGCCCCCCCCCCCCCCACACACACACCTTTAACTAGAAATATAGCCTATTTTGGAAAAAAAGGCTAGACTGGGGAAGAATTATGGGCAATTTTGAAAAGTCAATATTATAAGACATTTTAAAAGATGTATAGTAATATTATTGAAAATATCATTATTATAGAGAATATGTACTAAAATATAGCTGAAAACCACTACTGAACAATGAGTTAAGCTATTTAATTTTTCAGACCTATATTATATATCACATTTCAAATGCCCATCTTATTTCATACTTTTATATCCTGAATGTCCCAAATGCTTATTAATAATTATAAACTATTTATTGATAGATAGCACATTAGTGAGATTTCACCATAAAAACACGATTAAGAAAAGTATTCAAGTCCTTTATGAATTTCAATAAATGTGACCCAGAAGAATTGGGATATGTTCCAAACAGCAGTGTCAACCTGTCAAGCCAATGAACACTCAATCTGTTTTTTCAAATATAAAATACTAATGCTTTTCTAATCTACTTCAAAGGCGAGAAACTAAGTTAATTACTGTACCTATTAGACTTCATTCTTGCCTCTGCTATAATTTCTTCAAGAAAAATAACACCAATGATGAGGAAACAGGCCCTTCATTTATCCGACTTTCTCTCTCTCTCTCTCTCTTTTTTTTTTTTTTTTTTTTTTTTGAGGATGTCTCTTATTTGCACTAAACCTCTTTCTGAAAAAGGGACAGAAAGACTGATATACAAGGCATCAAAGCATTCTTTAGAAAGCCCAGTACCCACTATGGTTACTGCCAGGAAATCATTCCAAACACTCATTTTGAAAAAGGCAGCAGTCACAAGGGAAAGGAAGTGGACACTGTCAGAGGTGGCAGGTGTGTTTTGAGGCCAGCAGTGTTTTGTTTTTAATGAGGCACAGATGCAGGTCTCCAACTGTGTGCCACAAGGGAGCACGACATCTGAGGGCTTAATTCTTTTGTAAGCATCACCTTGAAGGAAAAGAACACTTCATTTAGATGTAGGTTTGGCACCTCTTTTCGGGGTTAGAACACTTAAAAAGAGTAATTCATGTGTTCTAGTTTAAGAATAAAAGATTAAACATAAGCAATGAGATAAAGTGAAAATAATACAAAACTGGATTCCATGTTTCTTTTTGGGGAGGGTAGGAGGGATGAGGGATGGGAAAAGAGCTACACTCTTGCTTCTCCCTAACTCTTGTAAAATGTAGCTATATCTCTTCTTTGCTAGCTTCCTTTTCACTTGCTACATAAAAGCAGACGTGCCAGAAAGAATATAGTTTCTTCTGGTATCTTCTCAAAGTACTCCAAGTAAAATGGAAAGGAAGGGAAGATACAGTGTGTCAGTACCGTGGTGTTCTACTTAAAGTGGGCAGCAGTGTTCGGATTAAAAAATGAGCTAATATGTTTGCTCCCTGTTACGATGGATCAGCTCATGCTAAAAAGTGTCATAGTTTCATCTACTCTACATCAGACTCATCCCGTGCCTACATCAGCTATCCTCTTGACAATGCTCTGTTCACCTTCAAAACAAAATGTTTCATCGGAGTACCTCTACAATTCTGGGGCAAGTGAAGCTAAAGTCAAAAGCAGCCTCAAACTTCCTTTGGTTAGTAAACTGAGAGGTTTGGGCCCACTGAAGGTACGATGGTCTGTAACCCCTCTTAACCAGCGTCCGGGATGAACCTCAGAAGAATTGGGGATGAACCTCAGAAGAACTGTGTTTACAAAGCATACAGACCCACATCGTGTGTGTGCCCGTGGACCTCAAACGGAGGTAGGATGTGGACACTCGGATGAAGTATTTGAGTTTCCTGAACTCCTGAAAGGGAAGGGAGTGGGGTGGGGAGCGAAACAAACTCGCTTTTGATTTCCCGAGGTCACTTCTAGGGACTCGTCCGCGAGCGCGTTCCGGTAGCGGAAAGCGGGCCCCGCGGCGGCCCACAGTGATCCGGCCGCGACCTGGTTCGGTCCCTTCCGGCGACCAGGACCCGCCGTCCTCCAGCCGCCGCCCGAGGTCGGCTCCAGGCTTGGCCCCGCCCCCGCCGCCCCCGACGACCCCCGGCGACGGCGGCAACGCCTGCGCGCGACTCACATGTGCGGGTTCCTCCTGAAAGCGTTGGTGATGTCCTTTACCACCCGCTGCACCAGCACCGCCACCTCTTCGCTCGTCTCGGCCATGTTGGCGGCGGCCGCGGCGGCTCGGGCGCGCCTCCGGGACAGCGCCGTGCGGCCGGAGGGGTTCGGCGGGGAGCGCGCGCGTGTGCGCCGGTTTGGCGGAGCTCCCGCCTCCGCCCCTGCCACCGCCGCCGCCGCCGCCGCCGAGAACTTCCGGGTCAACCCTCCGGCGGCCCGGGCGTGGCGCGCGCCAGCACGGGGCGGCCTGGATGGTCCCCGACTTCCTCTCGTTGCACCTAACCGAGTGTCTTAGCGTCCGAGAAGATGCTGCAGATTCAGTTGCAAAGTCACCTCCGGTCTCTCTCTTGCACGTTTTATTTTCATTTCTAGTCCACTTGGGGCTGAAGAGTAAGTGGTCCTCAAGTCACTCCCCCGGAGCCAGAGACCGACCTGACGTCCCCACCCGCCAAGCCCCTTCTTAGATGTTCAACGCTACCAGCCAGGTCCCGGGAGTCCCAGGAGGAAAGTCCATTGCGAGTGCAAGTCCTCCGGAGCAGTAGTTGCTAGGAGAGCTTGTTTGCTTTATTGTTCCAACCGCAGGAGGAGGCCTTCAGGGACGCTCCTGGCAGATTGGATCCCAACCGGACCTTGTTGGTGACTTCCTTTTCCTGCTTGCCAATTTCGGCCTCTGAGCAGCCGTTTTCACCCATTAATTAAAAAAATTTAACTAATACATTAAAGGGAGAAATAGGAAAAGAAAAGGAAATGTCACTTGCCACTTGAATATAGGAAGTAGGAGTTAATACTGAAATAATTTTTAGAGTTTTCTATGTGGAGTGTGTATGTGGGCCCTTCCTATCTGCCACAGATTCGACTGACATTGGATAGGAAATATTTGGGGGGGGGGGGGAAGTTACCTTGTTCCTGAGGGTACTATGCAATTAGGCCTAGGATGGTTGGGTCTGTATTGAACATGTTTTTCTTGTCATTACTCCCCAAACAATACAGTGCAACAACTATTTACATAGTATTTACATTGTATTAGGTAAGATAAGTAATCTAGAGATGATTTAAAGTATATGGGAGATGTGCATAAGTTATATTCAAATACTAGGCCATTTTTATAAGAGACTTGAACATCTGAGGATTTTGGTATCTGTTGGGGTCGTGGAACCAACCCCCTGCCCATACCAAGAGACAACTGTACTTCATTTTATACGAGGTTTGGAGTCCTTTGAACACTGTGTCAGCTTTGGAGTGAAAAAACCGGGGCCCTGACAGAGTTTGCTTTTGTAGCAGTTTATCTTGCTTCATATCATTTTTGTAGGAAAAAGAGGATTTCTAGTTCATTCGGATTTTGAGATACTGTAATTCAAATATTATACATCCGATTTTCCTTCATCCCTCTGTAATAGAAAAAAATCTGGCTGCCTTCAGTTCAGTTCTTGTTACTTAATCCTTGAAATCTATATTTTTGAAACACTGTATTTTAAAAAAGCAAACTTATGGTCTGTTTAATGTAAAGATATGTGGAGCATTTGAAGTAGGGTTGATTGTCAAAGTAAAAAGTAACCATTGGATGCAAAATTATAAAGCACTGAATGAGAAATATAAATTAACTAGATCCAATTGTTGATACTCCTTGTGGGTATATTTATAAAGGAAAGTCCTGCTGTATGGACATTGGCCTTATGTTTTTAATAGAAATGAGCTAGAAGATTCACAAAATTATAAAAAAGCAAGATGGGGCAGGTTTTAATTAGTAATATCAAACAAATCTTAACCTCTTGACAAGTTCTTACATGAAGCAGTGCAGCAAGTGAATGTGTGTTTAGATTCCAAGGCCAAGGACAACTTCAACTATCTTAGTTACTCTAAGAATGTGATAACAATTCTCAAGTGGTTTGAATGAACGGATGTCTTCCTTCTCTTCACTAAATCAAAGCTTTGCATCTTTTCCTAATAAAAATGAAAAATAAATCCTGATTTCTAGGGGCAGAGATCAAAGCAGCACACTCAGAAATATTCTTTTTTCCCCCCAAAGATTTTATTTTTATCTTAAAAATTGACAATTTTTGTATTTCACTCTAATATATTTGACAGGGGAAAAAAACCCTGGAACTTTGTCCCTAAATCCTGAAGTAAAATTGATATTCCAGAAAGATATTTCCTCTATATGGTTCTGTGTATGTGCAACTCCCCCCACATACACATACATGAACACACACCCTCTTCATACTCATTTGAAAAGCATGAATTATGCCTCATAATCTCTTCTAAGAGTTCACAAATTGTTTTACCTAGTTATTAATGGTCTACTATATTTATAACTCAACTTTTTAAGAATTGGAGCACATTAGAACTATAATCCAACCCTGTAATTTTGCAGATAAGAGAACTGAAGTTTGGAGAAGTTAAGAATTGAAATTCGTGAGACCTTAATAATAATAATAATAATAATAATATATGAATAGGATATGATAAATTTAGCAAGATTTTGTTGAAGGACTCAAACATTTATGTTCAGCGGTCTGCCAAATATGTTTACTGATAATAATGAAATATTGTAAATAGCTTACCAAACTCTTAGGGGGAGTTATATGATAGGATAATTTTACTTACTAAGTAATGCAAAGAACAAAACACAATTTTTGTAACTTAAGAAAAGTTTTTAAAAGTATGTTAATAAAGACATGGCTATAATTATTGTTAATTAGCCAACTCTCTCTTTAATTAATTTATTTACTTGATTTTAGAGGATGGGGGAGACAGAGAGAGAAAAAAAAAATCTATGTGAAAGAGAAACATCAATCAGTTGCCTCCTGCACCTACCTACAACCTGATATGTGCCGTAACTGGGAATCGAATCCACCACCCTTTAGTATATGAGACAGTGCTCCAACCAACTGAGCCATACTGGCCAGAGCACCAACTATCTCTTATACATATTAATTTTCTTAGATATCTATTGATTTTTAAGTTGCCCATGCCTGTAATTATTGTTCACATGGTTGTGAATGTATTTTCACAATCCTTTCACACCTCTCCCAATTTTGCTTTTTATATTTTAGAAGACTATTTGATGATAGGGGAAAAGATAGATATGTATTGACAAAAACAAGTACCAAAACAGCAAACAAGACAACCCTAATTTTATACGTACAAAATAGAAATATATATCCTATATATAGCATACATTGGGAGGATAAAATGTTAATGGTTATCTCTGTGTGGTGAAATTAATTATTGGAGAAAATTAAGACCTATAAATATACTTTTTTTTTATACTCTTCTGGATGTTCCAAACTTTCTACAGTAAAACCTAATGTATGTGTTGAACATCCTGGTGGGAAGGAAGACACCAAGGTGTTTTTTAAAAAATATTTTTTCGATTTTTAGAGAGAGAGTAAGGGAGAGGGAGAGAGAGATAGAAACATCGATGAGAGAGAACATCGACTGGCTGCCTCCTGCATGCCTCCCACTGGGGATTGGGCCCACAACCTGGACATGTGCCCTGACCAGGAATCAAACTGGCAACTTTTTGGTGCGTGGGTCAATGCTCAACCACTGAGCCACACCAGCTGGGCCCAAGGTGGTTTTAATGACAAGCTTCATAATTACTTTTGTGAAGAGTGGGAGATGACCTTAAAATCTCTTTGCATCTTCACTCTGTATTATTCTACTTACATCACTCTATTGTGTTGTATATTTATTCCAGTTATGTGGATTGAATATCATAGTAATACAGGTGGGGCAAAAGTAGGTCTGCGGTGTGAGTACGTGAAACACAGAGTTCATTTTTGTATTGTTATGTATTAATTATTGTATTCTTTTCATATGAACAACAGTAAGCCTATTTTTGCCCCACGCTGTCTTACGCAAGGTAGTTTAAATAGTACTAAACATGTGCTACTGTTTACTGACTATTATTGCAACGAAAATAAAAAATAAAAAAACAAGCTTATTTCCCCATTAAAAAAAATTAAATACTCAATATTAAATGCTTCCTTATTATATTGGCATGTGACTAACTATATATATATACTTATAGTATGCAAAACTTCAACCTAATCATCATCCTAAAATTTAAAATCCAAGAACTTACAAAGAAATAGGAGAACAGAAATATTATACTAGTTAGGAAACCACATTAGCAATGTCTTTTTATTAAATCTTAAGAAAAGTCAACAGAAGCAATGTTATATTTCAAGTTTTTATAAAGACCATTTCAAGAAAAAGAATAGAAATTAATACATGATTTTCAAATAACGGCATTAAACTCATGAGAATTTTGGTATACCCTTTGCCCTGGTGTGTGGGTTTATTTTACCAAATATAAAACATCATATATATCATCAAGAACTACTTTTTAAAAAGTCATGAAGCCACCCATAAATGCAAATGTTATCTATTATTGTTATACTTAGTTGAAATCTCTAGCACTTCATTATTCTAATGTTGAGATAAAAGCAGGAAAATGCATGTGATGGCATCTTTAAACTGTGAAGCACTATTCAGTTATTACTGATTTCTGTGAATAAAGAAAGCATGATGAATAAATCAGTATTAACAGTAGTAAACTAAGACTAAACTAAATACTAACTTTCAATATAAAACTCTTTTTAATACTTCTAAAGAGAATTATTATACTGCAATTACAATTAATCTCCTAGTTAAAACATTAATTTTTTAAACCTGACAAAGTTGGTAAGTGTTATCAAGATGCTAATCATGGAGATGACTTTAGGGGAGTTTTGTTTCCTCCTAATACGTTTTTATTGATTTTAGAGAGAGGAAGGAAGCAGGAATGAGAGAGAGAGAGAGACAGAGAGAGACAGAGAGAGACAGAGAGAGAGAGAGAGAGAGGCATCGATTGGCTGCTTCCTGTACATACCCTGACTGGGGACTGCACCTGAAACCTGGGCATGTACCCTGACTGGGAATTGAACCGGCAACCTTTTGGTGCATGGGATGATGCTCAACCAACTGAGCAGCACACCAGCCAGGGTGAAGATGACTTTAAATGACCAGTTAATGTTGATGTTAAAATCCATGGAGATACAGTAGTGAGGACACTAGTTTTTTTGTTGTGTAATAGGGTTTTTGTTGCTGAGTAAATTATTATTTTATTTTCCTTAACATTTGATAGTTTCAAAATGTCATACTTTTCCTTTGCCCTCTCCTTCCTTCCTACCACAGAGGCCCTGGAGACCCATGATGTAATCTTCAGAAAAGAACAGGACAAAAGTAATCTGGAGAAACAAAGTGCCAATCCAAGATTTGCATGCGGAAACAGCTAGGGAGATGGGTATGTCAATGAATGTTCCTCATGTACTGAAGATGTCAAGTTGTAGGAATTTTCTTAGTAATGTAAATTTCAATGGATGACTAAATGACAGAAATATCCAAGTATTAGTATATTCATAGGTTTTTTGGTGTTTTTTTTTTGTTGTTGTTTTTTGCTGTGTGTTTTAATTATTCTTCAGTGTAAATATGACAATAATGCAAACCATACACTTTTTTTTTAGTTTATATAGATTTCAAGTGTATATTTCTGTGATACATGATCTGCATATTACATTGTGTGCCCACCACCCAAAGTCAAATCATCTTCCGTCACCATGTATTTGGCCCCTTTTGCCCTTGACCATAGACTTGGGTTAAAAAAATTCATAACTGGAAATTTCAAAAGATAGTTCAAGCTTAATTTTGACTTCTTCAGTAACATCCTAAGAGTAGGCAGGACTATATTTCCCCTTCAACCATCTCACTTCTTAAGTTAATTTTCCAACTCAAAAATTTTGTAATAAAAATATACCTTATTTCTCAGTTTCTTCCTGTTTCCATGTTTTAAGCCACCTCTGCCACTCATCAAAATTAACATCAGGCCCGGCTGGTGTGGCTCAGTGGTTGAGTGTTGACGCATGCACCAAGAGATCTCCGGTTCGATTCCCAGTCAGGGCACATGCCCAGGTTGTGGGCCTGATCCCCAGTGGGGGGCATGCAGGAGGCAGTCAGTCGATGTTCTCTCTCATCGATGTTTCTCTCTCTCTCTCTCTCTCTCTCTCTCTCTCCCTCTCTCTCTAAAATCAATAAAGAAAAAAAACAATTAAAAAAAATTAACATCAGGCCAAAATCACCCATAGGAAATGATGAACTTTCTTTGTTAATTGTTAAATTATGCTCAAACTTGCATTATAATATTTATAGAGACTGATAGTTTGAATTGTAGGAAGGAATGCCAAAGGATAACTCCCCAAGTAATGTCTTCCTACTTTAGACACTTTAATTTCTATGGTAAGTCTCTCAAATCACATTAGTGTGCAAAAAAGACAGTGTAAAAGGTGATATATTGAGTTCATTGAGGAGAAGGCTAAATACCACCTGATTGGATGAGACTCCAAGTAATTGTACTTATTTATTCTACAATTTTAATGAGTGTTATTGTGTATAAGACATTGTGTGGCTGCTGAGTAGACAGTGTAAGAAAGCAGACATTATTCTTGCCTTCTTAGGGGATCTACAGGCTGATGGAAGAAATATACAATATTCAGATAAACAGAAACATATATAAAAAAATTATAATACATGACACAAAAGGAAAAAGCAATATATCCCGACAGATGATAACAGTATGGGGGTAATATCTTTTAGAGAGTGTGATCGGGGAAGCTTGTTCCTGGTGGTGGTATTTAAGCTGAGACCTGAAAGGTTAGGAGGAACCACCCCTGTGAAAAGCAGGGGAAGAGCCTCAGCAGTAGTGGAAACCGTATGTGTGAAGGCTCCAAGAAGAGAAGAGCTTGCATAGCAGGTCTGAGGAATTGAAAGAAGGCCAAACTAATCATTTTTACTGACCTGACAATGTTCGTAAAGTGATATCAGATCAGTATTGCTGTCACCTGAATGTCAACTATGAGTGTGATTGCCTAGCTCCATTTTTCTTCCTTTCTATGTTCTCTCTGTTCTTGATTGTGCTACACCGAACAGTTCACCATGGTAGCTCAGGTCACATGGCACATGGTATCCCATGGTCAGGTAATTAATTAGTCCTGAGAGCCCAGTAAGAAGCCAGAACTGTTTTTCAAAAAGGATAATATTTATCAATAGAAGAGAACAGGCTTTTTTTCAAAACCCTGAGAGTATTGCCATGACTGTTTCTTTTCATTAAACATTTTTAATGTTGACATTATTGCATGTGTCCCCCTTTGCCCACCTATACCCACCCCTGCCTCCCCCTCCCTTGGCCTTCACCAAACTATTGTCCATGTCTATGTGGTATGTATATATGTTCTTTAGCTAATCCTTTCACCTTCATTATCCAGTCACACCCACCCCCCCTCCCTTCAGGCACCCTCCAGTCTGTTCCATGTATCCATGCTTCCAGTTCCATTTTGTTCATCAATTTATTTTGTTCATTAGATCCCACATATTAGTGAGATCATATGGTATTTGTCTTTCTCGGACTGGCTTATTTCACTTAGCATAATACTCTCTAGGTCCATCCATGGAGTTGCAAAGAGTAAAAGTTTCTTCTTTTTTATAGCCGCCTAGTATTCCATTGTGGAAATGTACCATAGCTCTTTTATCTACTCATCTGCTGATGGGCACTTGGGCTATTTCCAGGTCTTGGCTATTGTAAATAATGCTTAAATAACATTTATCAATAGGCGAGGACAGCTTTTTTTTCAAAACCCTAAGACTATTGCCATGACATTTTTTATAAATTTGCTTCCATTAAGTCTTCTGGGTCATATAGCCCAAAGTCAGCCAGCATGGAAGCTACAGGATTCATTCAAAACTATTAGCTACTCAGTAAATTACTCAAACTAGAACATTGAAATAGAGGATATGTTTACTCCTGAATCCAAAGTGGCCCATGTGTCTCTTTCTAAGGATAGAGTACATAAGATGAAGCAACTTGCCCTTCACCTTGGTAGAAATATTGTGACACGTCCCAGACTACTGGACTCTTCGAAAGTTTACTATTGTGTCATGCTCCTGAATATTTTAAGGGTTTGTCTTTCATCCTATGTCATGTATTTGTTGTACCAAGGCATGTAGAATATTTGCTACTTGCTACACATGGAGTTGAATACCTCAAAGGAGAAAAGAACTAAAACTTACGTTATATACTCGTAGACTCCTATATTTTTTCCTTCTAGCATATGTCAAATGTAATTAACAGTTGTCTAATTAGTTGAATATCTTTATCTTTCTACAGACTATAAACCTCACAGGACTGGAACCCTATTTGTCCTGTATGGTGCTATGTCCTGTACCTAGCCTTGTGTATAGTGGGCACTCAATTAATACATAAATGAATGGATAGATGGTTGAAAGGAAAAGATGGGGGGAAAAAGGAAAGGATAGAATAGCCAACATGGAGTATAGATGTAATAAAGAAGCATTGGAGGAAGTTACCTCGGAATTTAGTCAGAGGCCTATTCATGAGGAAACTTGAGGCCATATTTTTGCAACTGAAAATTTTCTGAAAGGTTAAAAGGAGCCATTGACAGGGTCTATGCTTCTTTGTTGAAATCCACTCATTCTGCAAGGATGCTCTCATTATTTTATACTTTGGTTAGTTATACATTCATACATAAGTGAGCACATACATATCCATATCTACACATACACATTTTTGAGTTTTATCACATAATAAAATTAGACAATCCATTTCACTCTTTAGTTTTGTTTTCCTAGCACCTGGTATATTACCTGAACATAGTAAGCACTTCAACATTTGTGAAATGAACAAACAAAGGCCCAGTTGAAGCCTTCTTTGATCACCTCATCTGGAAATGCTCTTACATTCTTGAATTCAATTGTATTCTGTTTAGTCTTTGCTTAGCACTTTTCATATATTGCCTTGTTTTACAGTTATTTATGTAAATCTTTTTCGAATTGGAAGGGTTGTCATCTTCATTTTTGTATCCCAACAATATAGTACAGTTTCTTATGTGAGAACGACATTAAGTATATATTTATTGATGGAAAAAAAGGTAGTGACTCTTTTACTGTAAATGTTATGGATAGCAAAGAATTATGCAACAAGAATTGTAATTTTAAAGTTTTATTATTAAGTTGTTTTAATTTTCGTATATATTTTTTATTCTTTAATTTGATGTTATTTTCACAAATTGGATGGGTATGGGTGGTACTTTCATTTTGGAAAAAGTTATAAATCATGTAAATCTTTTTAAAAACTGTTTTAAATTGAGATATTCACATGCCATGAAATCCACCCCTTTAAAGTATAAAATGTGATTGTTTTTAGTATATGTACAATGTTAAACAAACATCGCCACTATCTGACTGGTTCTGATGCTAACTTTGTCACTTCAGATCTTGGTGTTTTTGTTTTTTTCTTTCCTTTTAGTATATCTTATAATCTTTTGTTGAAAATTGGACATGATATATAGGATAATAAAAACTGAGGTTAAATAGGCTTTTAGTGAAAGGTCTCTGTTAACCTGGTTAGGATTATGTTTACTATAGCTGAAGGTGCCATAGGATTCAGTTTCCTCAGGCATATTTTTTCTCTCTCCTGTTTTCATATATTGCCCTAAGAATTACTTCTTAAATAGAATCTGTATGCTGTTACTCTTTCAGTTGTAATCCACTGTTATTATAATACTGGAGCCCTGTTGATGTAGTGGTAAGGTGTTGTGGGAGAGAATTGTTTTATAATTTTATGATTAACTCTGAGTATCTTAGTGGGCCTGAGTCCTTGGGATATGACCTTCAGAAATGCTTTTTGGCCCTTTTCTTCTCCTCTTAGGTGAGATAAGGAGGATGGATAAGGTGGCTGGTATTGACTACCTGCCCTTCCCTTGGTCGTAGAAGATTCTGGTAGCATCATTTCATTTGGAGCATTGGCGCTTATTATAGAAAATGGATTGGGTGTATTTCAAAATGGTTACTTAACTCACCCTATGACTGAAATGGTGGGGTATTTTGGGGGTCATCACTGTGAGAACCTGGTGGGGTTCCTTGAAGTAAATCCCATAAAAATGTTTGGGTTTCCCAAAGATTGGGCCCCAAGGAGTTTCTCAATCTTGAACTAGTCCACACTCAGCCTCCAGGAATTTGTTAAAATTATCACTTTAGTAGTTGAAGACTCCAGCATCTTTTGCTCCAGATAAGCTGATCTTAGCTGATTCCCTGTATTTGCCTATCTCCCAGTCTCTCAGATTTCTGGGTGACAGTTTGCTCTGTGATCTTCATTGTCAGATGAGCCTAAGAAAAGTGTTTTATTTTCAGTTTGTTTATCTTTTATCTTACAAGGATAGGACTGAAGACTTTCAAGCTCTTTCCATGTTGGAGCTAAAATGGAAGTCTTCCAAGCTTTCTTAAAAAGGGCTACATAGGACATATTTTAGACTGTGTGAGTTGCATGATCTTTGTTCTAGTTACTCAGCTCTACTATTGTAGTGTGAAACAAAGCAGCCATAGACAATGCATAAATAAATAGTCTCTATATTGTACTTCTATCATGTCATTTATTTCTGCTCTAATCTTTATGACTTCCTTCCTTCTGCTTACTTTGGGTTTAGTTTTTTCTTTTTGTTTTTTTATTTTCTCTAGTTTCTGAAGGTGGAAGGGTTAGGCTATTGATTTAAGATCTTTCTATGTGGGTATGTACAGCTATACATTTCCCTCTAAGCACTGTTTTAATTGAATACCATAAGTTTTGGTATGTTGTGTTTTCATTTTTATTCATCTCAAGGTATCTTCTACTTTCCCTTGTGATATATATTTTTTGAACTACTGATTATTTAAGAGTGCGTTGTTTAATTCCCACATGTTTGTGAATATCCCTAATTTCAGTCTTTTATTTATGTCTTATTTCATTATTTTGGTCAGAAAACATTCTTTGTATGATTTCAATACTTTTAACTTTACTGAGGCCTCTTCTTATGGCTTAATATATGATCTGTCCTAGAGAGTGTTCCATGTGCTCCTGAGAAGAATATATATCCTGCTGTTGTTAGGTTGGGTGTTATATAGATGTCTATTAAGTTCAATTTATTTATAGTGTTGTGAAAGTCTTCTATTTTTTGTTGTTGATCTTTCTGGTTGTTCTTTTCATTATTGAAAGTGGGACATTGAATTCTCCAACTATTGTTGAGTTGTCAATTTCTCTTTCAATTCTGTCAGCTTTTGCCTCATGTATTTTAAGGCTTGGTTTATAGGTGCACATTTGTTTATAATTGTTTGATCTTCTTGAGGGGATCAATCTTTTTATCATTGTAAAATATCCTTCTTGTCTCTAGTAACACATTTTGTCTAAAAGCCACGCTGGTTCTCTTTTGGTTACCCTGTGTGTGGTGTGTCTTTTCCCATTCATTTTCTTACAAGGCGTTTATGTCTTTGAATCTAATGTGTGTCTTGTAGACAGTATATAGTTGGATCATGTCTTTAAAAAAAAATAAAATCCATTCTTCCAATCTCTACATTTTAATTAAAGACATTAATCTATTTAAATATAATGTAATTATGGATAAGGAATCACTTATATCTGCATTTTACTCTTTTCTATGTATCTTACTTTTTTGTTTGTTTGTTTGTTCCTTCATTACTGCTTTCTTTTTTATTACATGTCTCATAGTATATCATTTTAATACCCTGTCATTTCTTTTATTATATTTGTTATTTTTGGCTATATTTTTGTTGGGTTTCCTAGGAATTGCAATTAAAAACGTCTAGCCCTGGCTGGTGTGCTCAGTGGTTAGAGTGCCGGTCTGCGCACTGAAGGTCAGGGGTTCAATTCCTGGTCAAGGGCATGTACCTGGGTTGCAGGTTCAATCCCTGGTCCCATTTCAGGTGCATGCGGGAGGCAACCAGTAGATGTGTCTCTAATTAATGTTTCTCTCTCTCTCTCTCTCTCTTTCTCTTCCCCTCCCTCCCTCCCTTCCACTATTTCTAAAAAAAAAAAAAAAAAAAAAAAAAAATCAATGGAAAAAATATTCTCAGTGAGGATTAACAACCTCAAAAAATCTTAACTTATGACAATCTAGTTTATAATAAAAACAACTTAATTACAATAATGTACAAAAACTTTCTCCTTTAGCTCCCCATCTCATCCTTCCCCCTTTGTGCTGTTGCAGTCACACATATTACATCTTTATGTATTGTAGGCTCATTAACACTGATAATAATCATTCTTTGTGCAGTTGTTTTTATTTTTATTTATTTATTTATTTTGGTACGTGCCCCTAGCGGGAACCGAACCCAGAACTCTCTGGTCCACAGGCCGATGCTCCAACCGCTGAGCCAAACCGGCCAGGGCTGTGCAGTTGTTTTTAAAATCACATAGGAGATATAAAAGAGTTTCAAACTAAAAAATACATTTAAACTGCTACTTTTACTAATGCTCTTTATTTCTTCATGTGGATTTGAGCTACACAGCTCAATTACTGTCTGAGTCTCTGCCAAGAACTTCTCCAGAAAAAGAAGGCACCAGTAGCCCCTGTCGACTGCAGCCAGCAGAGCTCTCTGCAGGACTGGAGCTCCAGGGTGTTGGAGGACCAGGTGAGTGCACCTTCCAGGCTGGTGCTGTAAGAATAGGGGTGCTCGACCCTGGGAAGATGGCTTGCTGATTTCTAGCAGACTTCCTTCTCTCCCAGACAGACTGAATCCCCATTGACTAGACAAGAAAATTGGGACTTAGAGAAGTGGCTTAGCCCCAAGTCACACACGAGTTAGTGGCCTGGGGCCTCCACAAGTGACACTGCATTTTAGACAAACTGCAGTCCCTCCTTCGCAAGGTAGGATAATCCTGACCCGTTCCTCCTTTTGGAGGGCAGATTGGAACATGATGATTGGAGTTTGCATGATTCGTGATTATCGTCTCTGCAGTAATCAGGACTTACAACACTTTGATTGCTCCTATCTGATTCTTAAAAAAAAAAAAAGTGCAGTCCCTCCAAATAATTCTACCAAAGTGCTGCCAGCACTCCTCCACCTTGCAAGGAAAGGAAGGTGCCTCTGGGAAGTCGCCTGAGCCTAAAATACTGGACTCCAAACAATTTAGGGCCAAGGGGAACTGCTTGAAGAAGAGGTGGGACTGCCACGCTTTCCCAGTGACAAAGACGTCTCCTTGACCCAATTAGGCTCATTTGAGCTCTCTTTTCAACTAAACCTCAAACCATGGACTTCTGTGTCCTTCCTTGTAAAGTCCAGTTCTATCAAGAATGCGAAATCAGTTTAGTCAGAATCCGCCATCCTCTATATCTGATCACCTCTGTGTCTGATCTGCTCAGCTTCTTCATCCTCCACCTTCCCCTAGGTGTTGTCTGATCTCCCTGGCCAGCCTTCAGCAAGGTCTGCTAGGTCAGTGTAGCCAGAGTCCCCCCCTACCCCTTATGTTTCTTAGTAACTTTCCTTCCACTGCCCTGGCAGGAAACTCCCACTTTTTCCTGTATTCAGGGTAGAGACCAATCTCTACCCTGTCCATGTCAGTGGCACCTGTACTTGTCAAGATGGTTCTGAATAAAATTTGCCTCCTTTGTCCGGCTGGTGTGGCTCAGTGGTTGAGCATTGATCCATGCGCCAGGAGGTCACCGGTTCGATTCCTGGTCAGGACACATGCTCAGGTTATGGGCCAAATCCCCAGTGGAGGGCATGCAGGAGGCGGCCGATTGATGTTCTCTCTCATCGATGTTTCTATCTCTCTCTCCCTCTCATTTCCTCTCTCTGTAAAATCAATAAAGGAAAAAATAAAATTTGCCTCCTTTAATGATGTCTTAAGTAATATATATATTTTTAGCACCACCTAAATCAGAATTTCAACTACAGCCTTAGAAATAGACATGTTGGGCATCACAAAACAATGATCCTGAAAGGGAATGTACATTGCTGGTTCCTATAAGTCCCTCATTAAAAAAAAAAAAATTGAGGTAAAATACACCAAACATAAAATGAACAATTCAGTGGCATTTACTGCATTCACAATGCTGTGCAACCACCTCGATCTAGTTCCAAAACACGGTCATCCCCCCAAAGTAAACCCATACCCGTTGACAGTTACTCGTCTGTCCCTTTCCCTGGCCTCTGGCAATCACCCACCTGCTTACTCTCTATGGAGTAAAAAAAAAAAAAAAAAAAGGTGGAATAGCTGGGCCTTGAGCCCAGCCAGGTCAGCTTAGTGACAGAGGCCGTGTTCTTCCATCAAGCTTCACAACCCGCGCACACCTCCCACTAAGGAATAGTTAGAATTTTTTTTTTCTTTTTACAATCTAGGATGGTCTTTTCTAGAATTTTGAGTGTCATACATCAGCTTAGTATTACAAGGTCCTTTCTCTTCCCTCTTTGGCTCAAAGCCATACTGATTAAATGAAAGAGTATGGTGACAACTTTTTCTTTCTATTATTCTCATTTCCTCAACCGTATCTTAGTGTAGCAATTTCCAGCCGTTTTCATATCAAGGCACACGTAAACTAATTACTAAAATTCTGCAGCATGCCAAAAGAAAAAAATGTTTTTTGCTGATGTGACAAAAAAACAGGTATAATTCTTATTCATTCACACTGGATGGCTATTATCGTGTTGGCTGTTGTCATTTTTTTATTTGATAGTCCAAGTGAAAGAGGTCAGTGCCCCTGACTCAGTAGTCAGGTACTGCACGTTTTAAAAATTCTTGCAGCACACCAGTTAAAAATTGCTTTCTTAGTGCTGTAATGGTCAAGCAATTGCAGTTGTTTAAAATCAGCTTCTTATTTAGCCTTAATGTAAAATCCTAGAAAATGAGTAAAGGTAGCAATGGAGTAGAAACAATACCAAAATTAGAATCTGAAAACCCAATTTCCAGTTTAGATTCTGCCCCTTTCTATGTGCTCTTGATCAAGCCTTTTCAATTTTTTAAGGTATCTTTAAAAAATTAAGATTAATTTTGTTGTTGTTAATCTTCACCCGAGGATATTTTTCCATTGATTTTCAGATAGAGTGGGAGGTAAAGAGGGAGAGAGAGACAAACATTGATGTGAGAGAGACACATGGATGGGTTGCCTCCCACATGACCCCAACTGGGGCTGGGGGTAAAACCCCCAACCTAGGCACATGCCCTTGACCGTGAATTGAACCTGAGACCCTTTGGTCTGCTCTGAGGGCCATCGCTCTAACCACTGAGCCAAATCAGTGAGGGCAAGATTAATTTTTAATTAATTAATTTTCTTAACTTTAAATTGTCAATAAGAGTTTCCTCTGTGTCTCCCCTCACAGAACAGATGGAAAATTAAACTGGTCCATTTAGTCAGTAATTCAGTAAAAACAAAACAACCCCAAACAATGTATCCTGAGTTCTCTCATATTTATTTATTTATTTGTTTACTCCTGGCCCGAGGATATGTTTATTGATTTTTAGAGACAGAAGAAGGGGGAGAGAGAGAGAAAAAACATTGATTTGAGAGAGAAACATCGATCAGCTGCCTCCCATTCACACCCTGATTTGGGATGGAACCTGCAACCTAGGTATGTGCCCTGACTGAGAACCGAATCCTGCGACCTTTTGGTGTACAGAACGACTCTCCAACCACTTGAGCCACCCAGCCAAGACATGAGTTCTCTCACTTTTAAATCAACTTTTAAAAAAACCCTTAGAGTACCATGTAAGACTATTTTAAGAATTTTGTTGATTTATTTTGGAAAATTAAGCCCAACTGATCTCTGTTTTTGATTTGCAAGCTGTGATTTGGAATAGAGCAGCGATTTTTAACCTGTGTGCTGCAAGAATTTTTAAAACATGCAGTACCTGACTATTTATTCAGGAGCACTGACCTCTTTTGACTTAGATTGTCAAATAAAAAAAATGACAACAGCCAGCACAATAGCTATCCACTGTAAATGAATCAAAATTATACCTTTTTTTTATCAGATTGGCAAAAAATATATATTTTTGGTATGCTGCAGAATTATAGTAATTAGTTTATGTGTGCCTTGAGATGAAAAAGGTTGAAAATCACTAGAAGAGAGGATAGTTTTTGTTTAAATAGTGGCAAGTGTACCAACCTATTTATGTTAAAAGCAGATATTTAAGACATACTCAGAGGAAAATGACTCTTGAATACATTTACTCTCCCTTTCAGTTCATGAATTGTAATTATGAGCTAAGTAGATGAATGTTCTTTAGCAGTTACGAGAGCCCTGGTTGCTGATTTCCCCAGCAATGCACATCTTGAGAAGAAGCCATTTTCCTTCATCAGTCATCCCCACAGTTCTTTATTTTCTGGTTCTAAATAGTACCCATGTTTGTTGCACCAGCAGATTATAGCTGGAACCACCTTGGCCTGGGCCAGAACAAACCAAAGATGAATGAAATAGAGCTGACCCCAGCCTCTGAATGCCAGAGCCAGCAAACATGCACCCTTCCCCTTCAGGCCTTTTTGCCCCTGGGTCTCAATTCTTTCCTCCTGACCCCGGCTTTCTCCTACTTTCATGGGCTGGGAGAATTCGTTAACACATTGGCCTGGAAATCTGGATTTGGTGGTCATTAGTGTGGGTGCAGTAGCTGTGAGTGATGATGATGTCCTCTAGGAGAGCGAATAAATGTGAAAGGGAAGAATGCCATCAATAGGACAATGCCCTGAATGAAAGACCTCATTTATCATGTCAATTTTAATGTCTTGCCCCAGTTAATTTTCTTGTTGGTATTTGAAATGTTTTAATTAGCTAAATATATAATTATATACATAAATAAAGTCCAACATTTACCATAAAATAAAAAGGTTTAAGATCCTTGAAAAGAATAAGTAGATATACCTGTTCTCAGAGTGGGAGGGGTCTTCTTAAGCATGTCACTGAAGGCAGAAAATGTGAAGAAAAAAGATACACACACACATACCCCAAGTTTGAAAGACAAGGAATAAAAGACTTAGTGAGCTGTATGACATAAAATCAAAGAACATGTTGTTGATTATTATTGTTCAAAAGGCCATTTTTTCCAGAGTGAAAATGTATTATTGTTTGTTTGTTTTAGAGAAGGAGAGAGAGATAGAAACATCACATCGATGTGAGAGAAACATCAATTGGCTGCCTCCTGCACGCCCCCTACTGGGGATTTTGGTAATATTAACCTGCAACTTGGATTCCTTTTCTTTTCTTATTTGCTGCAACTAAGAAGAGTTGGGTCCTCCCAAAAGAGTTTTAGAAAGATAGAATAGAATTAGCATAACAAAAAAATGTTAATTCAAAGTAGTAGTCAAAATATCCAATTTAAAATAGTAGTTCTTCACCAAACAAATTATCAAATACTTTTTTAAAATGTCAATGCTCAGTATTATCAGATACTGTTGATTGCCTACCAAAATCTACCCCACCTGAACGTCTTCCTTATTGGTAGAGTCCTGTGTTTACTCTAGGGTAAAATCCAGATTGGTTTAAGGATTAGCTATAAACTCTTCCTGGTAGTCCCATTCTCCTTATCAGTGACTGGTTTAAGAGAGGGCATGCCACTCATTTCCAGCCAATGAGACGGGAAAGAAGTCTGCTAATTGGGCTTATGGGAAAGATTTTCTCATCTGACAAAGGAGAAAAGAGGAGATATGATTTTGTTTTGTTTACTTATTTATTTTTACCTCTGGTTATGGTCTTGCTAGGATGTTCAACCCAGAACTGCTTCAGCTATCTTGTAACCCTGACAGCAAAGTAGAGAGAATAAGAATGACATTGTTGAGCCATTGAGTCAAGCAGTCTTGAAAACTGCTCTACCACTGGTCCTTTGTTAAATGAGATATTTTTCTTTATTAACTGGTCTCCACTGGGTTTTCTGTTCCTTTTAGCTGAATGCAACCTGATGTGGTACCAAATGGAGGTGGATAGGTAAACAGGATCCATTCATGTGTAAAGACTTGTAAGCCACATAAGGAGTTGTGATTTTGTTCCAAGAGCCATGGAAGCCATTGAATTATTTTAAGCTGGGATATGACATAATGCTACTATTACTTCCTGGTGTCTCTGTGTAGAATGGATTGTAGTAGAAGCAGGGAGAATAATTAAGAATCTATTGTCAGACCCTGGACAGTGTGGCTTGGTCGGTTGGGGCATCATCCCATGCACTGGAAGGTTGTGGGTTCAATCCCTGGATGGGAGACAACTGATCATTGTTTGTCTCTTTCATCAATGTTGTTGTTGTTGTTGTTTTCTCTCTCTCCCTTCCTCCCTCCCTAAAATCAATTTTTTCAAAAGTATCTATTGTTAGATGAAACATGGAAATAATGGCAATAATTTGGGGAAAAATAGACCCAATCAAGTTATATTTTGGAGGTAGAATGAATAATTTTTTTTAATGTATGCTGCTGCTGGTGGTGGTGAGAGAAATAGCTAAACAAGTATAAATCTCAAAATAGTTTGTTGCATATATAAGTCTGGAGTTCAGGGATAAAGTCTAAGCTTGATATTGTATCCAGAAAATGATACAAAACATTGATTTACTTTTCCCATTGAGTCACCATCCACTCTACTTAGTAGAGTCTTTCTTAGATGCACATCCAAGGATCAATTTTTGTTTTTCTCATTGTCTGCTTCCCCGCCTCCCAGGACTTTTTCTATTACTCTACTTTTTCCTCAAGGCTCTGAATCTGCATGCTGGAGAGGCTGAGTCACATCCTTCAGATTCTGTGTATCACTGGTCCTTGGGATGCTTTGTGATGAAATTTTATAAGAGAAACTTTTCTTTTAGCAAAACTCTAGTGCATTACTGTGTTAACAGTTAGCAAGAGCTAGCAAAGAAAGGAGGACCAAAGGGGAGGAAAAAGGTATCCTTAAGTATAGTACTCATACAAAGAAGATATGGGGAAATGAACACACTTACGTACTACTGGAGGAAGTATACATTCTTACAACCTCTCTGGATGGCTATTTAGTACAGAGATCAAAGGTCATGAAGATATGCTTAGCTTTTGATCCATAAACTCAATTTCTAAAATTTTTTTCATCATGTAGGCATGAAAAGATTTAATTACAGGATATTCATGGCAACATTCCTTATAATAATGAAAAATAGGAAACAGATATTTAACAATAGGGTACATTGTATGGATAACTTTTAGTTGTAGAATGTTAACATATTAATGTTAACATGTTATTGAGTAAAGAAAGTTACAAAGTGGTATGTAAATTGTGATTACATTAGGACAACAAAAAGATTGGAAAATTTTATACCAAAATATTAACAGTGCTGATGGTATTGTGATCCTTCTTTCCCTCCCTTTGCCATCTCTCCCTCTCTCCCTTCCTCCATTCCTTCTTTATTTTCCTCTTTCTTATTTTCTGTACTGCATGAAAGATTTTTTTAAATCTTAAGAAAAAAATTGCTGGTACTTGAATAATATATTGCTAATTGACAGAGTTGGGAGCTCTATTACAGATAATGACATGAATATTAGCAATCATGATTAATACCAAACAGGGAATTGGCAATGCAAATAGAGAAGTAGACATTCATATTTAGCAAATAATTATTTTACCTAATGTTTCCTCTAAAAATATTTGTTGACATATTTATGTCTCAAATGATTGAAAATGGACATCTGGACTGAGTCATAGTCCATCTTAGAGTTAAACATGGTTGCGATCCTTGCACAGTGGGAATGAAGGAGAACAACATCTAGATGGGAGTGTCTTGAGAGCTCAGTGGAACTGTGTGGTGGTGTTGCTTATTCTCTTTAATGCAAGAGAACCCAGTTAGAAGTGTTCTTAAAAGGTTCCCTCAGGGCAAATGTGGGTGCCTCAGAGTCTTTCCTTCCACTATTCCCTCTGACCGTAGAAACTGGAAGTCTGCACTGGAAATTAGACATAAGTCATGTGGCATATTTTGGAGGCCTGTGAGATTCACAACACTGTTCTATGCATCTCCTCACCTTTCTTATGTTGCTCTTTCTGCCTATATTGCCTTTTCCCCCTAAACTGTACCTAGACCCAACTTAAAAAATGCTACCATAAACAGTCATCTGTTTATAAATTCTAGCCTTGGACAGAAGACTATGTATAACTCCTACCTATTCGATCTGAGAAATAGGAGGTATATGACTATTTTATTGCCAATATCTGTTGTAAGCTCAGGCTGATGGAAAGACCAGATACATGCTCCTTGGGTAAATCAAATGGGGTTTAATTATCTAAGTGATATAAGAGAAAATCAGTGCAGTCATGATACACATCACAGAGGTCAGCAACATCAGTCAAGACAGATGGAGTTTCTGGCTTCTGAAACTCTTACCACCGGGTGCACAGTTACAGATAATGACGTGAGTAAAAGTCAATTAGTTCTTCTGGAGACTTAATGGTCTTTCTCTTTACATGTAGGTTTAAATACACAAGACTGGATCAGTTCGCTAAGTAGACTAGCCTGGGGCCACTTCTTTAGAGATAGGAACACTCCTTAAAGTCAGCTTTATACTGTGGAAATAAGTGAGGACCAACCAAATGAGAACAAGCAAAGGGTATTTATTCAGACCTTGCTATAGCAAGGGAGTCAACTACTACTACCATCACTTGAGTTTTTTGGCAGAGGTTAAAGGCAGGTGGAGGAGTGGAAAAAAGAGAAGACTTTAGGTATGCCACGATTGGAGCCTGTTGGCATGGAGAAGTGGTAGATAGGCTAAGGACAAAAATTAGGAATGCTATCATTTATTAATCAAGTCCTGGTCATTTGAGGTTGATTGTTGCAGGGGTTATTGTTTGGTTTTCTGGACTATCACTAGAGATACCAGTCTGACTTTCTGTAAGTCTGACATAGCAGGTGCTAGCTTCTTGGGCTGGTTGATATCTTGGGCAGGTTATTTCAGGTTATGGGTCAGACTTCTAATGTCTAGCCATTGTTATTTGTATATTCAGTCTCTCAGTATAACATACAATATGGTTATAGTAGGCAGTATAATACAATAGAGCAGCGGTTCTCAACCTGTGGGTCGTGACCCCTTTGGGGGTCGAATGACCCTTTCACAGGGGTCACCTAAGACCATCGGAAAACACATATTTCCGATGGTCTTAAGAACCGAGACACCGCTCCTCTATCCATCTCCAGGCAGGTCCGCCCACATGCAGATACACCCACATACGAGTACCTGGCGTGATGACATCATCGCACCAACCCCATCACATACACCCCATACAAATACAGGTGTATGTGACAGGGTTGGTGCCATAATGTACTTATGCGGACCAGTCACACATGTGTAGAGAGCAGCTACTGTGTAGAAAGCAGCTACTCTGTTAAAAGCAGCTACAGTGTAGAAAGCAGCAGTATTGGAGGTAAAACGACACTTCATGAATTATAATTACTGGGTAAATATAAAATCATGTACTGTAAAATCATCAACTACTGCAAAAAAATATATATATATCTGTACCATGGGAACTTAATCTGGATGCTGATTGGTCTTTTTATATTCAGCTGTGGTTGATGTGAATACTGCCCCCTTGTGATAGTAACAGGTATGTAAAAACAACAACACAGAGAATGGTAAATCATAGGAAACTTTAATGAACTGTATTGATTAAACTATGCCATGTATCATCTTTTGTATTATTAAATCTATTGTTATATATTATTTTCATTAGCAAACCATCCCATGGCAATGGATCGTGTAGAGAAGAACGTTGAGAAAAGAAAATATAGTGAGGATTTTTTACAGTATGGTTTTACCTCAATAATTACAGCAGGAATTAAGAAACTGCAATGTGTTATTTGTTGTGAAGTTCTATCAGCCGAATCTATGAAGCCGAACAAACTAAAACGCCATTTTGATAGCAAGCATCGAGCTTTGCCAGCAAGGATGCCAACTATTTTAGAAGCAAAGCTGATGGATTCAAGAAAGCCAGACTTGACACTGGTGGCAAGTACCTCAAACAAAACATGGCAGCCATTGAAGCTTCATATTTGGTGGCACTCAGAATTGCCAGTGCTATGAAATCTCACACCATTGCTGAGGATTTACTGTTGCCAGCAGCCAAAGACATTGTTCGAGTTATGATCGGAGATGAATTTGTTATGAAATTGAGTGCAATTTCCTTATCTAATGACACTGTCTGCAGAAGAATAGATGACATGTCTGCTGATATTCCTGATCAGGTAATCCAGGAAATTAAATCTGCTCCACTTCCAATATTTAGTGTCCAGCTTGATGAATCTACAGACGTTGCAAACTGTTCATAGTTACTGGTTTACGAGAGGTATATTAATGATGGCGACTTTAAAGATGAGTTTCTTTTTTGCAAACCTCTTGAAACGACAACTACTGCATGTGATGTATTTGACACAGTTGGTTCATTTCTGAAAGAGCATAAGATCTCTTGGGAAAAGGTGTGTGGTGTTTGCACAGATGGTGCTCCAGCTATGCTAGGATGTCAATCTGGATTTCAGCGTTTGGTACTGAATGAGTCACCAAAAGTCATCAGAACTCACTGTGTGATTCATCGGCAAATATTAGCAACGAAGACACTGCCACAAGAGTTACAAGAACTAATGAAAAGCATCGTAAATTCTGTCAGTTTTGTAAAGGCGAGCACTTTAAACAGTCGACTGTTTTCACAACTGTGCAACGAGTTGGATGCGCCGAACAATGCTCTGCTATTTCACACTGAAGTGAGATGGTTGTGGACAGGAAAAGTTTTAAAACATGTTTTTGAGCTTCGTGATGAACTAAAAACGTTTTTTAATCAGAAAGCAAGACCGCAGTTCAAAGCACTTTTCAGTGATAAAAGTGAACTGCAGAAAATAGCTTACTTGGTTGACATCTTTGCCATCTTAAATGAGTTAAATTTATCACTGCAAGGACCAAATGCAACATGCCTCGATTTGTCTAAAAAGATCCGATCATTCCAAATGAAACTTCAGGTTTGGCAAAAAAAAAAAAAAATTGGATGAAAATAAAATTTACACGTTGCCTACCTTATCTGCTTCCTTTGAGGAACATGACATTGAACCAGACAAGGATTACGATGATAATTTCTGTGAAAGAACACTTGCACATGCTTGCAGACGAAATTTCATTGTACTTTCCAAATCTACCTGACACCCCATTTGCATTTGCCAGAAGCCCATTCACAGTCAAAGTTGAAGATGTTCCTGAGACAGCACAAGAGGAGTTCATTGAACTTATTAACAGCAATGCAGCGAGAACTGATTTCTCTACAAGGCCAGTTACAAAATTCTGGATCAAGTGTTTGCAGTCATATCCTGTTCTGAGACTGTGTTGCACCTTCTTCTTCCATTTCCAACAACGTATCTTTGTGAAACAGGGTTTTCCAGCTTGTTGGTTATCAAGTTTAAATACAGAAGTAGACTTGTTGTGGAAGATGATCTTCGTCGTGCTCTTGCAAAGACTGCCCCGAGAATTTCTGATCTGGTGAGGAAGAAGCAATCTCAACCTTTGCACTGACGTTGGCTTTTTATGCATACTGTCACAAAATGTAGCAATGTAGTTTACTGTTGTTATATTAAGACTGGTACCCATGCTGCACCATGCTTCAAGACAAAATTTCATTTACTTGTAATTAGAAATAAATATTTCACAATATATAATTACATATTGTTTTTGTGATTAATCACTATGCTTTAATTCTGTTCAATTTGTAACAATGAAAATACATCCTGCCTATCAAATATTTACATTATGATTCATAATAGTAGCAAAATTACAGTTGTGAAGTAGCAACGAACATAATTTTATGGTTGGGGGTCACCACAACATGAAGAACTGTATTAAAGGGTCGCGGCATTAGGAAGGTTGAAAACCACTGCAGTAGAATAAACCTGAGCATGAATAGTCTCCATTCATCACTTTTGATCTCTCCGGACTGCCACATCCTGATCCAAGTATATTGTATTCTTAAATAGCACTGCAGAGCCAGAAGAGAGGTGACTTTCCCAAGCCTCTGGGAGTCATGCTAACAAATTCTTAGATCAGTTACAAAATGTATCCTGCAACTGGAAAAGTAACATGAGCAGGAAATGGAAAGCAAATGGACGTGATGACTTGTTTTTCTCCCAAACCACCTTCATGGCCATCATGTTTTTTTCTTTTTCTTTTCTCCAATTTTTATTAATTTATTTTTGTTACAGATGTTTCTTCTCCGCATCCCCCAGACACCGTCCTCCCCATCCCACCCCCCATCCCCCAGCATTGTTGTCTATATCCACTGGTTATGCATACATTCATATAAGTTCTTTGGTTCATCTCATCCATCCCCCCCGACCCCTCCTCTGAGGTTTGTCAGTCTGAACCATACTCCTTTCTATGTCTCTGGGACATGTTTTATTCTTAATGCAACCACCGAGTGAGTCTTTGAAACGATTTAGGACTGTGTCATCCAGACAGAGCTTTTCTTTTCTGGAATTGTAATGATAAATTGGGCATCTTGTTGAAGGATTTGAAGATGATATATCCTGACAGTCAAATTGCCCTTGGACAGGATACTATGTGCAGGCGTTCACAGACTCATTCTGGGAATTGTGGAGGTGCTGCTACATCCCTGGCGTGGGAGTCTGGAATGAAGCAAAAGACACTGAAAAGTTTATCAATTAGCATGGGTGGTGTGGCTTAGTGGTTGAGCGTCCACCCATGCACCAAGAGGTCGCTGGTTCAATTCCTGATCAGGGCACATGCCCAGGTTGTGGGCTTGATCCCCAGTGGGGAGCATGCAGGAGATGGCCAATTGATGTTCTCTCTCATCGATGTTTCAATCTCTCTTGCTTCCTCTCTCCCTAAAATCAATAAAGAAAAATATTTTTTAAAAAAAGTTTATCAACTAATCTTTCTTCCTTGGGTTTTGTTTGAACAGGAAGAGGGATTGATTGTCAACTACTGGACTGATTTTTATATATACACTTAAAATGTATCACTTGGATGGCTCTCATCAAAGAGTAGTAAGTAGCAATAGCAAAACTTTGGCAGTGCTTTCTTACCACTCACTTAGAAACATTTCTGCTTATACTACCAGAGGCTATAATGCTTAAATTTCCCCCACTCACGGAGATGTCATATGAATCCCATGTCTTAAATAATTTCAAATGAGATTGAAGAACAAACTAATTTAAACTCAATCCAATCAAATAAGCATTTGTTGATGGCATACCTTGTTATGTAAACACTGTCATCTTACATAATGTCAAAAGGTGACATTTCATTTCTGATCTCGAACCATAGGGGAAGTACAGGTTAGATAACATGTTGGAAAATCATAGGAACCACTAGAAAATTAAAAATAGAATGTATACTCTTTGAAATCAATGTAAAATATAATAGCAAATACTACATAGTCCATACAGTAGACAGAAATAAAAGGAAAGCAAGAAAACATGAAAAGAAGGAAAAGATAATGTAACTAGATAAAAAATAAGTTATGAGAAGAAAATGGTTTTAATGCCCTTTTGAAAAGCAAAGATGAACTATATTCTAACTATAAATGAGCTCCATCCTATATAAAGCTAGACGGCTAAGACTAAAAAGAGGAGCAAAGATGCACTTGGAAAATACAAATAACCAGAGTAGATGTTGCAATGTTGATATCAAACAGGTATAATTCAAAGTCGAAAGAATTAAAATGGAATGAAGAACATAGTTTCATATTGATGAAAAGAGCAATCAAAATGTCCTCTTTTTAGCAAAGATCGTAGAACTAGGTTCATTGGAGAACATAAACCAGCAGACTCTTTTCAGCCCTCCTCTTCTACTTACGTCAGTCATAACATTCACCTTGACTTCTTCCCAGTTCATTTACCGCCTATTAGAGATATTTTCTGTATCTCAAGATATGTCTCATCATCTTTAGGAATTTTTTTTTTAAATAGTACTTTCTGTAATATCATTTATTTTGGTTTTCTATTGGTACATAACAAGTTACCATAAATTTAATGGCTTTAAACAACACTTTGTTTATCAGTTCGCAGTTTTATAGGTCAGAAGTCTGGGTGGGCTTCATTGGCTTCTCTGACTGGGGTCTCACAGTGCCATGTGGCTGGACTAGGCTCTTGTCTGGAATTCCTGAGAAAGAAATCACTTCCAAGCTCATTCCAGTTGTTGGCAGAATCATTTTCCTTACAATCACAGGACTGAGGTCTCCATTTCCCTGCCATCTGGCAGCTGTGATTCACTCTTGCAGCTCCTAGAGGCCACTCTCCCATCCTTCAGAGACATTCCATCTTCAAAGCTAACAATGACACCTTGACTCTTTCTGTTTCAGATCTCTCTGACTTTCACTCCTGCCACCAGCCACAGAGAACTGCTTTCAAAGGGCTCATGTGATTAGATTAGGTCCACCAGATAATATGCCTTTTGGTTAACTTAAAATCAACTGATTAGTACTCTTCATTACATCTGCGAGATCTCATTTGTCATGTGATGTAACATATAACAGGTGAGATACTGCATCCATCATATTTATACTTCCTGATTACGGCAGGAAATCTTGATGGGGAGCATAGGTTTTAGGATTCTGCCTACCACATCACTCTTAGCTTCTCTCCACTTACTGCCATATGAATCCTGAAGGCTCAGCAGCCTTTACAGATATTTTGGAGTCTCTCTCTTAATTTTACCAAAATTTTAATTTTTGTTTTCCACACTTCTTGTGGCTTTCAGAAGATTTCTACAACGAGAGAGGCAAATTGCTGATTAATGTATCCAGGTTCACGTTGAAAGTTTCTCTGACCATTTTTGATAGTGATTTATCTCCTGGTCAGATTGTTTTAGGATTCCAAGACTTGTTTCTTTAGAATTTTCATTTAGAGTTCTCTTAATGCTGTATCTCATAATTTCAACATCTGAGTTGGATGGTGATGGTGGGAGCTAAATCTGTTCTTTGTTGGGTTTTTTTGCTCATCACAGCTTATTTTCTTCTATGTTTGCCAATCGTTTCTTGTGAGCTCACATTAGTTGAATTTAATCTGGGGGAATTCTGAGAGTCTAAACTGGGGATATTTTGCTTCAGAGAGGATTTGTATTTTCAAAGGCCTCTGGCTTAATGTAGGAGGCTTGATATAAGCTCTCCAACCTTGCCAGAAGTCCAAAGCTTAGTCTCCAGATTGTAGTTCTGATCCTAGTATTAGCATCAGGGCATATATTTTGAATTTGTTTGTTTCTCCCTGATCTGATTTCAGTTCATATGTATTCCATTTCTCCCTCCCCCCTTCACTTCCTACCTTTCTTTCTTTCTCCTATCTTTTCTTTCTTCCTTCCCCCATGCTTAGCTTGTGCTAATAAATGTATGGGACACAGTAGCCCCACTGTACTGGGCATTGGTCAGAGTGAAACACTGTGCTCTTTTCCGAGGAGCCCCTTTAAGAGGGTCACGATCCAAGCAATGCACATCCAGAGGTGTCAGCATAATAAAGATAGAACAGTACTTCTTTTACTTTGTTTACCTGAGAAAAGAGAAAGCATGTCCACACTCTTCAAATATCTGAAAGGATCTCATGAAGAAGAGAAATAAGAAATATCTTTTATGTTCCAGAAACAGAACAGACAGGTACATCTAGCAATAAGGTTCAAGTTAGCTCAACGTAAGATAGAACTTATGATTATGATTGTATAGAATTGGAAGGGGCCACCTTTGTGAAGTGTGAGCTCCCTCCTCTGAGCTCACTGGAGGCAGGACAAGTATCCTCAACAGTATTTTAAAGGCCAGGTGTACATTTCTGCTTTGGCTAAAATGCTATACCAGATAACATTTACTACTTCTTCCAGTGAGCTCAGATTCTAGGCTTATTTATTCCATGACTGTTATAAATTTAGATAGAAAATAAGAAATTATAGCCATCTGGAAAAAACTTTTATCCCACATTCTGACTATAATGGAAGGAAATGTTGTGCCACAGTATTGAAGAAACCTTTCAAATTGGTGAGTCAGAGTAATCATTAATATTTTACTTTAAAAATAGTCTTCCTTGTAATGTGCCAAGAAAAAAGAAGCAATTAATTTTTACACAAAATATTCTCATACAGAAAGAAAATATGATGCATTTTTCAATTATGATACAGTTCAGTCAGAAATAGAAATTTAGTTCACTTTAAACTAAATGACAAGCAATGGCACAGCATGGGCTATATAATTAAATTCAAAATGTATTTTATAGTAGTTTCCTTTAATATTAAGACTGCAGTTCTTAATAGAACTGGGTATAGGCTTTTTGACTATTTTTGTAGAGGATGTTGAGATCTTGGTATTTGTTCTAGAATTGTATATGAAAACAAAGTCATATTTGTTCTAAAATCATAGCTTTGGGGCAAGCATTTAACCTACCACTATGGAGTAAAGTTTATGTTGCAATGTTTTAGAAATCCAGACACCTTTTCTCGTCTCTGGATTCTAGAATGACAAGAGACTTGTGCGGAAGAAAGACTCGAGTCCTCTAGTTCTGTCAGGGTCAATGGGCACACCAAAAGGGTACGGGGCTGAGAAAGGAAAATCAATCCAGAGAGGATGAGAGCAAAAGTAAGGCAAAAGGTGGGCCAGAGTTCTTTAGGACAAAAATAAAATTTGATCCTAAGTGACGAGGCAAAGGGACAGGAGATTCAAGTAATCTGACCATATTTTATGAAATCCTTGGGATATTGAATTGTATAATTTCAGATGAAATCAACAAGGGAAGACTTTTGGAAAGTTACTGCCGATCTAACATACAGCTACCTAATGCCTTAGATGGAAAAGTCATACGTATCTAGAGGAGGCAAAGTTAGAGAGGTAAAAGTTAAACTGAAAAAAACTGTCCTGTACTCCTTGAGACCAGACTCCTCTCCTGCAAACAGAGAATGAATATATACACATACATGGTCTATAGAATGAGAATGAGAACATTTCTTAGAATCTAAAGAATATAAGACTGGCTTCTGGCTTTGCTTCTTAGCATATATATGTGATTCAGTTTACTCATTTTAAAAATAGAAATGAGCCCTGGCCGCTGGGGCTTAGTGGTTAGAGTGTTGGCCCTCAGACCAAAGGGTAGCGGATTCGATTCCCAATCAAAGGCATATACCTGGGTTTCAGATTCGATCCCCAGCCCTGATCAGAGTACATGTGGGAGGCAACCAATAGATGGGTATCTCTCACATCGATGTTTCTCCCCCCCCCACCCCCTGCCGCCCCTTTCCTTCCCTCCCTTTCACTGTCTCTAAAAAAATCAATGGAAAAAATAACCTCGGGTGAAGATTAACGAAAGAAAGAAGGAAGGAAGGAAAGGAGGAAGGAAAGGAAAGGAAAGGAAAGGAAAGGAAAGGAAAGGAAAGGAAAGGAAAGGAAAGGAAAAGGAAAAGGAAAAGGAAAAGGAAAAGGAAAAGGAAAAGGAAAAGGAAAAGGAAAAGGAAAAGGAAAAGGAAAAGGAAAAGGAAAAGGAAAAGGAAAAGGAAAGGAAAGAACAGTATATACCCCACATAATTTTTGTAAGGGCCAAGTAAGAAAGAAGAAAGTATATGTAAAATATTTTATAAAATGATATATGGATGGATGGATGTCTTATTGTTACTATTTATAGTAGGTATCTGTTGTTTTGCTTATTAGGCATGCTTTCCTCTTATTTTGAAAATAGCAACCTAGTTTCCCCTTTATTCCAAACCCATACTTTCCATCTAAATAGCTCAGTAGGGACAGACTTCATCCCTGGAGGGGAGCCCATGGCAAAGACCGAGCTGGGAAGAATACTATATCACCACTAGGATATTTTCAGAACAATCATATGAGTTAAGTCAGGCTAAGTGGTGTCTAAGACTTTTGTTGGAATTAGAGGAAAGAGGAACACGTTATGTTGTGAGAGTGGAAGGCGAGTGGAACTTGGTGGCCATTTGGGGAGGGCTTGCCTGAGAATAAGCTAAGCCAAGAAGCAAAGCAGAACCAAAAGATAGGGCAAGAGCATCCCCAAAATATCATCAAGCCCTGGTGTTCAGATGTGCTTGAAGCCAGAAGTGCCCCTGGAACTTCCAGTTACACAAGTTCAAAAATTCCTCTTTTTATCCTACCTAGTTTGATTTGGTTTCTAGCATTTGTCATCAACATTTCCCTGGCCAAGTCACTATTATTAGGGAAAATTTAACTAGAAATCATTAATGTTACTTGAAAAGTTTCTGTACCTGATTAATACTAAAGCAATTATATGAGTACTTTAAATTCAACCTTAAAAACAGGGACTTTTTCATCTTCTTCTGCAACTTTTTCCTTCACAGACTCTATCTTCCAGAGTTGATGTAATAGAAAGGCCCTAAGGACATAAAATAGTTTCCTTTTGGTCAAATTCTAATAGGTTTTATTCCAAATAGCCTGGGTTTTAGCCTATCTTCTATTAATACTAATCTTTCATAATGTTTTAGTTGATTATGTTAATTTTTCTTCATAACATTTTGATATTGTTTATTTACTTTTTCATTAATCAAACTTTTATTCAAAGTCCTCTAAACCAGGTCTAAATCTTTATTACTTTTCTCTTCATAGAAAAAAAATAGATTTAGGAACAAATGCACAGCAGACTTTTTAAAAAATAACAAGTAATTGAAAATTTAGCTAATATTTAATAAATTATTTATATGTTTTAAACTCAAAACCAGGGGTTCTTAACTTTTTTGGTATGTGTGAAATAGAACTTTTGAGAATCTAGTGAAGTCTATGGACCTTTTTTCTGAATAATAATTTTTAAATGAATAAAATAATGCATAGGATTATAAAAAGAATCATAGTAGCTTATGTAAATGCTTAAAAACAAATTTATGATATAGTTTATATGTGCTTTTAAAAATTAATGCATTAATTAAGAATTTCAGCATGGATCTAATAATCACCAGAATTTCAAAATAATATGATTATAAATGCTATTTTGGGGTGTTTGCAGCAGTAATAACATGATAAAAAGGTATCTGTGGTTTCTATTCATGACAAAGTCATAAGCATTGCTAATGCCATTGTGGTCTGTTGCCTACATTCGTAATTTAAGGAAATATAAATTTCAATTAGAGGTTAGTGAAAATAAAGCTATATGTTTGGCTTTTTTTTTTTTTTTTTTTGGTCTGAGTTTTGAATTTTGGGAACAATACTTATTCTCAATATTTTCATGTAAATGATGCATGTTAAATAAAATACTCAAAGTAAACTTGGAATAAAATCTATAGTCAAATGATATTTAGTTAGAGAAAAATTTAAATTTATTTTAAAATAATTTTTAATTTATTGGAAAATAAGCCACAACTTTAACTATAATTAATTAGTGCTTTATTACACTGGGGACAGTATTGAGTAAAGATTGGGCTGGGAATCCAACTGTCTGCATTTAAATCTTGTCTTCATTATTTAGTAGCTGCATAATTTTGGAAAGTCACTAGAATTAAGTAAGCCCTATTTTTTCATCTTTGAAATAGTTCCAACTGCATAAGGCTGCTGTGATCTTGAAATGAGATAATATATGTTGAAATGCCTCGTATAAGTACGTAGTAACTGGAAAGTACTAAACGAATGCTGGCTTCTCTTTTTCCTGATTACCACCCAGGTTCCGTGCATTATGCTACACACTGGGGATGCCAAAATGATGGTGTCCTCATGTCACTCTAGCAGGGAAGATAGACGTATAAATAATTAACTTTTGTACAGTGTGATGGGTGACATAAAACTTCTTCAAGGTGTTGCAGGGGCACAGAGGAGGGAGTGACCAGTTCTAGCTGGAGAATGTGGGGTGGGTAGTAGGGAAGAAGAGACACACTCTCACAGAGAAGTTGATACTTGTTCTGAAGTACGACGCCAGACCAGTTGGTTGGTTTTCCTAAGGGTCCACCATCACCCAGCCTTAGTTTATCCATATGAGAAGGTCAGACAGATGGAGGGGAGGGAGAACAGTCATCAGGATTTCTTTGCAGAGAATTGGCACAGTGCTATAGTCTCCTATTCTCCTTTTTCATTCAAGTCAAGTGAGGGGGCATTTTAAATTCTCTTAGGGAGCTTGACACTTACCCCAGGGATTTGGAGCACTTGGTAAGAGGTACGAATTTGTAGTCTAGAAATGCCTAAAGGTCCTCCTGGAGCTGTGGACGATGGCAGTGTGAAAAGAAGCAGCCTCTGCTTCCAGGGTTTGGATGGTACCAAAAATGCTGAATGTTTCCTGTGAGCAAGAGTGGACATTGGAAGATTAGTTGGGCATGAACCAATTTCAAAGGATTCTGCCCAAGAAGTATGACTGCTAGGTTGATGCTAAAGAAAGACATTTAATTAACAGAGGAAATAGCACTTTAAGTCTGGTATGTGCCAATTGAACATGGGAAACTCAAAATCATGCAAAGCTGAGACAGTCCTTCAAGGTTCAGAAAGTTTACAACTCTTCCCTCAGCTCCCCACCTCTACGCCAGAAAGAGACTCTGGGCACCCACAGTTGTGTGCTAGGCTTACCCAACAACCAGCAACTTCCTGCATACACCTGACTCTCTGGGAGAAGCCTTTCAGTCAGTTCCTTACCAGCCTGCTCACCGAGCAGCTGGGGGTGGGTCTTGTGGGGAATATGGGAAAATGTCCACTCTCACCAGGAGCAGAAAGGACCCCAAATGCAACTTCTTTCTTCTGAGCTTCTTCCCTGGGAAAAAAGCTTCCTTTATCCACACGAAAGACCACGAGAAACAAAGAAAACCACAACAATATTGAATTTAATTTCAAGCACAAAATCCTCTCATGAGAACTGTTAACTGGTAGCTAAATTGTCTCATTCTTGTTGATAATAAACGGTGAAGGTGCTGAAAAAACAAAGCAGCACAGGGAAGAAAAGGAAGAAACCAAGGGCTTAGGTCATTTGTGAAAATGGATGTTCAGTCTTTGAATAATTAAGGATATCCAAAGTGTCAGATATTAAAGAAATCCCTAATCTATATTTATGTTAGAGCATGTCATTACTAATCCAGGACATGAAAATTTTATTGAAATAGTTATGGACAATTCTGCCAAAGAATTTCACTTATTGGCTAGATTAGATATCAAAATAGGGAAATGCTGAATTATAGAATACTGTATGTTGAATATTTAATACATTAATTCCCCATGCTGATAGTAGAAGTTCCAGAAATGCCTGTTGCATGACAGCACTTAATCAATAGTAGTTAATAAAAATGGCTTGAGAGCAAGTGAAAGCCTAATCGGTTTGCAATCCAAAGTAAAAGCATAGAGGAATCACACTGAAGGTTAAAATCATTCTGAAAAAGATCGTTGGTAGTTGCAAGTAGTTAAAGGAAAGGAGATTGACACTTGGGTCAGAGTTGACTCCTTTTGGAGTTCTGAATTGTTAAGTGTGAGTTTGTTCATACAAATTTTGGCCCTGGTTTATAAGTTTTATTATTTTTCTTTCGTAGTTTTCATATCACTTTGAATTATGCCATAATTTCAGCAATAGATTCTAACTCTAAAATCCATATCACATCTCAAAGGAGGAGGAAGAGGAGGAGGAAACAAAGAAGGGGACAGAAGATGAGAAGGAGTAGGGCATGAAAGAGGGAAGGATAACCAGATACTTCTCATTCGTATTGACATAGCAGGTGGACTCTGACATTTTTATGTAAAATATTCAAAAGTGAATCCCTGGATATATGCATAGTGGATAACAGGAGGCCCCTATTCCTGGAGAACTAAAAATAAAAAATAAAAAATAAATGCTATGTTATCCTTGATTGGACATAAATACTTAGTTTTAAATTTAAATACAAGCTTAATTTTCTTATGTAATTAAAATTTTTGTCTCTCAGCTGAAATGAATGACGTGTAGTAGAGAGAAGAAATAAGAGAACATACTAATGGTGTCTTTGGAAGTTCCTGAGCAGGGGCTTTTATGAGAATTGAGCAGATGAATTGTTAAGACAGGAAGGGAAAGAGATTTGCCTCCATAGTCATTTACATCTGGCTCGTGTACATCCACATCACATCAAATTGTAGGTTTGCTGTCCTGCTTTGGTCTACGGGGCAACTTCTTTAAGGATCTGATCATGCTAATCAAGAAATATATTAGACTAGACTCAGATGACGTGATTCCCACTTCTTGGATTGGTCTGCCTGCACTTATCCTACAGAAAAGTCCTATTTGAGCCACCTGAGCTGTAATTTTCTTACCCCAAAGCTATTCTGGTGAAAAGAGATGAATATAAATAGAAGGCATTGCTTTAAGCCTTATACTTCACTGGTTTGATGAAGTTTGAGGAAAACAGGAATAAGTCAAGTGTGCTGAGGATCAGTGATTTCACATTTATAAAGCATAAAGCTTATTAAAGGTTTTGAAGTGAAAAGATTTTGTATGAATAAAAAACCATTGTTATCACTGGTAACATATCTAGATATCTTGCCAACATTTTTCTGATTCAGATTATTAGGTTTCATATTAGAACATGATAAAAAGATAGTCATTAAAAAGACTTTGTAAACAGGCAAAACTTGAAAAACAGTGACTATACTTAGGAAATTTCACCCCAAAACAATCACATTTTAGGGTGTTTTTCTCAAATGATAAGAACAAAGTTAGGATGTAATAATAGCAGTAGGAGTTGAAATTTAATTGAGGGCTGCATATTTATTAGACAATGTTCTGCCCGCTTTCAATGTAGTTATTATCTTATGTAATTCTTATAAAACTCTCCTGTGACAAATACTGTTTTATTACTATTTTATTGATAAAGATTAAACAAACCAAAAATTCTGCAGAATATACTGGTGTATACAAAAAGAGTGAAAAGCATCTGAATTTGAGGGTATCAGAGAGTTAATCTCCTATATCCCAACATGAGGATGTTGAAAAGTATTCAGTAGACACAGAAGACAATAAAGTTTATAAAGTTGTTATAAAGGGAAAAGAGAGTAGTATAACAAAAAAGCATATCTGTAGACTCAAATAGGCTGTCAGCTTAGTTTAAGGTACTCTAAAACAACAAGCTATCTTTTGCTGGTTTTCTTAACTTACGGCTAGTTGGTGTGTTGAAAAGCTTTTAAATTTCTGCAGCACCTGTGCAACACAGAAAGAGGTCTTAGCTCCGGGCAGCTCTGTCTCTACATCAGATTGGCTGCACAAACCTGACATCTTGGTTGCACATTTATTATATTGCCATCACTTTAAGCATAATTAAAATGTACACATAAACAGATGATAGCAATGGTGGTAATATTTGGAGCAATCTCAATATGCTATGCTTTGTACAGAACTGAGCTTAATAGATCTTATTTGCCCTTTTAAAACTAACTTATATTTTATTTCCATTCCTTCAAGAAGGGCTAAAATAGTGGTCAGCAAGCACTTAACTGGCTTAACTGTGACTGTCTGTAAAATAGGGATCTTAGGTACCACAGGTACCCACACTGGGAAACCACAGGCCACAGGAAAGCACATAATAGTTGTATGTAATCAAATTAAGAAAAACTGATCCAGAAAAGCACCTCACTATTTACAGGAGTGCTATAACAAATCTTTTGCAAACTAGAGAACATATTTGTAGTGTGAAATCTCTTAAATTGTCTACTTTTAAATTTGAATTTTTGTGTCCATATGGTCTTCATAAAGTAAGATACTTCTTGAAATTTGTGAAAGCCCAGGTAAATCTAAAATAATCAAACATAATATTCATTCTTTCATTCAACACTGAAATGATGCCATGTACTAAAAGCACTGTGCCAGGTAAGAAGGATGGCCATGGGCCATGATTAAGTCCATTAATACCCTTACAGTGTTCAACTGAGGTTGAGGAGGAGAATTCTGAAGTGTTAAATATTCTTTACTTGGAAAGCAAAAAATGAAATAAGCACTTTCCTTCTATAAGACAGCTTCCCAATGATTTCTTGAAGGCAATGCCATAGATAATCATTCTGAAATCTTGCATATAACCCACAACACAATAATGTCACAAAATATCATGTTTTAAACGATAAGAACTTATGAAGTCTTAGGGAGCTAAATGTCCCGGAGCTCTAAACTGTACTTAGAATTTGAAGAGACTTCAGATCCTTGTGTTCACCCCACCCTTTCTACAGTCCCACCCCCTCCTTCTTTTTCAGGGGAAGAAATTTGTATTCAGAAAGGTTTGAAAGCAGCTGAAACTGGAACCAGCCAGGCCATTTCATCATCAGACTTTTTAGCTGAATGATTCGGTTCCTTCTCTTTCTCAGTTAGAAGATCTATATAGAAATGACACATTTTAGGGTTTGAGGGTTGTTCTCTTGCTCCCTTTTAGTCAAACTTGTAAGCAGAAGGTACGGTGGCAACAAATGATGGATGATAAAAAGAACTTACGCAAGGATAGCGGGAACAGACCATTCCCCGGGGTCTGGTCCCATTAGCCCTTAACTGACCCAGGGCTCCCCCTTAAACTCAGGAGATTAGGCTTGTGAGCAGGCGAAACTACAAGTCCCAAGATGCAGGTCCTTCTTCTTCCTTCTGTGTAGTCCGGACGCCCCACTCGTTGCATTCTGGGAAATGTAGTTTCCTTTGGGATCCGTCCCTCCATTGACACTCCTTCCCCCCCCCCCCCCGCCCCGCCCCAGGTTGCTTAGGAGACGAGAGACGCTGAGTCTTAGTCATTGTCTGCTCTGGGCAAAACGAGTGCAGAGGGAAGTCGATTTCTCTGAGGTGTGCACTTCGAGGGCGGCCATGGACAGATTTGACAGCTCCTGCCAGGACTTTTGCCCCAGTAGGCAATACCAATTTGAGCTCGGACCCATGGACTTGCTGGAGCGCAAGGGCTCTCTGACCCTCCGCTCCCATCACAAAAAATACTCGAAGCCAGTGTTGGTGTGTTCCTGGTGAGCGAGCTCTCCGAAGTTCCCTGTCCCTGGTTCTGGAGGAGGGAGAAGAGCGGAAGGGATGAGGAGGAGAGGAAAGGAGAGTAATAGAGAGAGGACAAGGGTGGGGAGGAGAGAATAAACAGAAGAGAATGAGAATAGAGGAAGGGAACGGGAGAAAGAAGGGGGGAAATGAAGAGGTGAGAAAGAAAAGGATGAGACAAAGGAGAGAACTGGGAGAGGAGAGAAAAGAAAGGGAACATCTTCAAAGGAGAGATGGAGAGGGTAGGAATGAAAGGTGGGAAAGGAGGAGGACATAGGACACTCGCCAAGAGTAGCTTCCCAGCACATACTGAGACGACCTGCGGCCAGCTCCCTGGCCACCAGAGGTCACAGATCACCCACACCCAGGATCGACTGGAGGGTGGTTGCAGAGGCCTGGAAATCTTGTTTCTGAGACCATTACTTACACACAAAAGGCAGGGTCCAGGGACATAGCAGGAGGGAGATATTTGTTCAGAGGATGGCCTCCAGAACTGTCATTTGGGGGACAGTGAGGGACACTGAATGATTTAAAAGATGTTACTGAACATCATCGAGGCTACTAGGACTCTTCTGGCCAAAGACTGCAAACTGGTATTTCCCATGGGGTAAGGCCAACGGTTTGTTTGGCATGCACTGTGTTTTCATTTAAATAATTGCCCACATTTATTTTTTATTTTATTTTATTTTATTTTAAATATGTTTTATTGATTTTTTTTTTTTTTTAAAGAGAAAGGGAGAGAGAGTAGAAACACTGATATGAGAGACATACATCAATTGGCTGCCTCCTGCACACCCCCTACTGGGGATCAAGCTCACAACCCGGGCATGTGCCCTGACCAGGAATCAAACCGGGACCTCTCAGTCCATGGGACAATGCTCAATCCACTGAGCCACACCGGCCGGGCTTATTGCCCACATTTAAAACCAGGAGATTACACATAAAAATGCAGGATTGTTTGTTTTCTTGAAAAGCTGAAAGGCTGGGCAACAGAGGATTTTATTCTTCCTAGCAACTGTAAATGTACTGGAGCTGAGTGCTGGTTACTGAAGATGAGACTTCTCTTTGGTAATTTCACTCATACAGGTTCTTGCCTGGCTCCAGAAGGCATTTGTTTTACATCCTTTGCTTTAGACCTTGGGCTTTGAATTCACTTAGAGATTCTTTTGCTTTACTAAATATTGCAATAACCAATAGCAAAATCATAACATATAACTGGGAGAAAAATGGGGACTTTTAAGGCAATTAGGATTCTGTCCCTTGGGTCAATTTTACTGTCTATACTATTGACAATAATTCCTTTTAGTATTTGGAATTCTTTGGGGAGAGAGCAGGAAGAGAAAAGAGAAAAGAAGTCTCAAATCTTGTCTCCTTTATACTTTTGCCATTGAATGATGAATGATTTTGACTTAGCCCTAAAGCTAAGCCCTCCTTGATGCTATTCATTCATGCAATGTCTGAGCCCTGCAGTTTCTGTCTTGCAAACTTTCTACAGTCAATTCCTTACTTCTCCAAAGGCTTCCTTTTACTTCGCATCTCTAAAACCGACTGCCTATTTTGAATTCAGTGTGAGAGGTTATATACATTTGAAATTCAAAGCCACATTGGGAAACAAAATCCTCTTTTAGCCTCATACAGGGCTTACCTCACGGCTCTCAAGCAAAACATTTAGCTCTTCCATGATTCTGTTACTACATAAGGATTTAGGTCATGATATAAATCACTACTAGAAATGATTGTTACAGAGAAAGATCTTTTTCAAGTGGATAGTGCTTTGTACTTTTCTCCATTGCTACGAGAAGTTGCCTTGTGAACATTGTAGACATCAATAGCAAAACCGCAGAAGAATATAAATGAGAAGGAGGTGAGGAACTTGGCGGGGGAGAAGGGTGCTGTAACACTGAAAGTCATTCGGGCCACTGCTGAAAATGTAGAGAGTTCTCATGCTGTTGGTTTTAGAAAGAAGGTTTGGGAACAGGAAGAAATAAGAGACGCAGAGATGGATAAAGGATATTCAATGAGATAATTTGCATCAAGCATTTAGCACCATGCCTGGCACATAGTAAACAGTCAATAATATGTGGCAGCTAATACTATTTATTTAGGATAACATAATGGTTAAACGCTTGGGCTCTAGGTTGAACACCAGCTTTGCAGCTTTTGATATGACAAGTGATATGACTACTCTGGGCCTCTCTTTCTACAACTATGAAATGGGGATGATAGGATTCTTGTAAGATTAAACAAGGTATTGTATGTGAAGCAATTTTAACATATAGCCTGGCAAACAGTAAGCAAAATAACTGGTATGTACCTATATAGGATATGTTCATTGACCTCAAGGAATTTTATAGGCCAATAAAAGAGAATGTCAATAATCTTATTTGTGCAAAATAGAGGTGAGTATATGAGGCTGCAGGAACAGGAAGGGGAGGTTAGTGTGTGTGGGGGGCTGGTTTTCTGAGTAGGTTTTAGAAAGAATAGGCGCTTCATAAGTACACAAAAGAAAACAGGCAAATGCAATGGAATAGTAAGAAGCAGGATCATAGGGAAATAGAAGTAGTTGTCCACAGTGGGCAAATACAGTTGATTCTCATTATTTGTGGATTTAGTATTTGCAAATTCATCTACTTGCTAAAATTTATTTGTAACCCCAAATTAATACTTGTAATGCTTTCTTGGTCATTTATGAACATGTGCAGAGAGGCAAACATTTTGAGTCACTGCCCACACACATTCCCAGTTGAGGTCAGACAAAGTGACATTCTGTCTTCTTGTTTCAGTGCTCATACTGTGAACGAGTATTCTTTTCGAAGTCTATTTGGTGCCACTTTTTTTTTTTTTTTTTTGCATTTTTGTGCTTTTTGAAGATGATTTCATTGTTAAAATGGTCCTGCAGCATAGTGCTGAAGTGCTGTCTAGTGTTCCTTAGTGCAGGAAGTGTGTGATGTGGAGAAAATTAGTGTGTTACAAAAGCTTCATTCAGGCATGAGTTACAGTGCTGTTGGCTGTGAGTTCAATGTGAATGAATCAACAATATATATTAAATAAGAAGTCTTCAAATAGAAACACACATAAAACCAGGTTTTATGGTTGATGAAGACGGCTTACAAGAACAAAATCCTGTATTTCTGAGCTGGCTGTATGGCTGTCATTCTTTTTTCTCCCATATCCCACCAGTCACCAAGATCTGTCCTAAAAAAAACTGCTTGAAGTTCAGATTGTATAAACTTCCAAACAAATAATGTCATTGACCATTTTGTTTTTATGCATTCTGATCATAATTGTTTGCTTTCTATTGACTTATTTTATTACATAGTAAAGCTTTTATTGAATTTTAATATTTTATTAAAGATTAACACCTACTGTTTATGACACCATCTGGGTGGCCTTTCAACTGAGTATTTGATAAATTAAGTGCCTCTACCTATGGGTTTGCAAAATAGAATTGGTGACTGGGAGAAATTCTGACTTACCTAGTTTAAGCTTTTGGATGATTCCCATTTTCTGTTTATGTGGCATGTAATACCAGTCTGTTTGACTGCACTACACATATTTAGAATGGTTGTGTGTAACAGACATAATGAAGTGATATGCCCAGAATGGTTGTTCGAGGTATCTCTGGCCCATTACTGGGATGAGACCTTGCCCAGGCGCCATGTCTTCCTCGCAGCTTAAGTGGTGGATGGAGAGCCATATCACCTGCATCACACCTTGATGCTTCTGAGTGAGAGAAGCCTTTCTAGAGAGTATCTTTCTCTAGTCATTTCTGTAGCATTTATGGAGCTATATCATCAGATGATTCCATCAGAAATCCTTAATTGAGGGAAAATTTTCTCTTGGGATATCTTCCCACTCACTGGAATATGTAATACTAAGAACCAGAACAACTATATTTGTCCTTAGTACACTCTCTAGTGTGAGGCTAGTTCTTATTTATTTATTTATTTATTTATTTATTTATTTATTTATCTTCCCTTCCTTGGCCAAATCAACATTCAGTAATAAGTGATGATAGTTTAAAAAAAAAGTCATTTTCATCCCCATGGAGATAGTTCATGTTCTGGTCTCCATGGTGACAGAGTTTTAAGGGCTCAGGTTAATTTTATGTATTTGTTATTTCAATTACTTTTCTCTCCTTCCTAAATTAAAGAGCCTGGGCATTTTATACTCTCCCAACCCTCCTCTGTAATAGGAAAAAGGCAGAAAAAGAATGGGAAAAAAAGGAAGAAAAATAAAATGTGGTGATAATTGTGGGGTAGGGCTAGCATGAATCCATAATACAACCAGAGCTGATTTTTACAGCCATAATCCTGATACAACAGGATGACATCGAAACATGTTTAGTCACCTCTGCATAAGTGAGCTTAGAGAGGTATAATGCATTAGATTTCTGATTAGAATGGTAAAGAATTTAAAATGGGAGCTAAGCTGTGCTTTTCCTAGTTGTAGTGCTTGGCTTACCAGGGACTAACAGATAATAAGGAGATTTTGAAGTAATATAGGGACAAATGATATTTACCCTTTAAAGAAATATTTTTAATTCTTAACTCATACTTGTAAAAAATCTGAATTATAATATCACGTGACCTTTTGAGATGATGTAATAGTAGACCAATGACATGGAAATGTATTCACTGACTAATGGGCAGTGGAATTAGACATCTGCACACAACTGAAATGCAAATGTAAAATTTATTTTCTAAAACTGATCCTCATGGCTTTTCAACTGTTAGTTACTAGAGAAAAATTCAAGCATGCCAATTAAAGAGTATCTCTGTCTCCTCGAGTTAGATTTAAACAGTCTCTTTCAGAACAGTGCCCACTCTTTCTGAGTCCTTCATCCTCCACCCTCTACTTCGGCATGTGTATGAGGGACTGAGGTTATGTGATATTTTGGGGATGGGGGCTCCTGAATCTAAGTGTGGGTCCTTATTTTTCCTCACCTCATCCTTTATTCAACCTCCTTGCCTCCTACTGGTGAATTTGTGACTAATCAACTTGGTTTGTTGAGGACCTGATGTCTCTGCTTGCAGACTCAGTTCCACTTTGGCTCCTGTTGGTGCTGCACATCCCTATGGCAGGTTTGTCCTTCCCCAGCCCCTGACTTAGGCAGTCACCCGACAGCCACTGAGGTAGGTGCATCTCCATCCCTCATCATGGCAGCCCTGCAGCTGGTCCACTGACACTCAACTCAGCTTCCATCAAAGGTCCTGTGGAGTGGGTCTGCATATGCCATGGTTTGCCCAGGATAGGCCAGCTCCCACTGGCCTGAATATATTAAAAATCCTTCTTTCATTTTCTAAAGTGATCTGCTTTAAAATATAAATTTTAAGATCACTCTATCTGTCCCATGTTCGGGAGCTTCTGGGTCTTGTTGTTAATACAAGCTTAAGAAATTTGATCCTTTTATTTCTCAACAATGCCTGAGATTCAAGAAAAATATCTCCCTCAGCAGTCAAAAATTCCATTTTGTTAGTTAGAAGTTAATCAGCAGCACTTTATTTTTCTTCATATTCCTGGCACAACAGTCCTAAATGTTCCCAAGGAATAAAACCTCTGATTTATTACAGCAAAAGTTATTTTAAAGAGTCAAGCAAAGAGAAGTACAAAGATTAATATTTAAAAATATAACCTTACTTTAAGTGAGCAAAAAAGGACAGTATGTATTGGATTCTTTTCTTTAAAAAATGTGTCTATATGAAAAGAGACTGAAAGGATATTCACCATGTAACAAAAATATTTACAGCTGAATAGTGGATTTATGGATTATTTGTCCTTTTCTTTTCTTAAAAATTTTTTTTCTTTATTGATTTTAGAGAGAGAAGAAGGGAGAGGGAGAGAGAGATAGAAACATCAATGAGAGAGAACATCGATTGGCCGCCTCCTGCATGCCCCCCACTGGGGATCAGGCCCACAACCTGGGCATGTGCCCTGACTGGGAATCGAACCAGCGACCTCTTGGTGCATGGGTCGACGCTCAACCACGGAGCCACACCAGCAGGGCCTTTTCTTTTTTTTCTCTTTGTCACTTCTACATTTTCCATAAGGAACTTATATTATTTTCATAAACACAAATTAAAATTACTTGAAAAATTTGATATCATTGCCTATATCTTTTCCCCTGAAACAAACATTCTTTAAATGACCAGAATTTAGACACAATACTTCATTTCTTTCAGAGTCTGAGTCACTCTTCATAGTTTATTATAAGTCTTTTTAAAATATCTTTTTAATTGCTAGTTTATATTGGATGAAAAGGATGATGCTATTCACATTCATTTGGTTTAACCACCCTTTCTTTCTGTCTGTGTTCTATAATGGTAGATCCTACGCCATGGTTATTTTTAATCTAGTCCTACATTCTTATTCTTCAACATACACACATACCCACAAATGCTTTTGAATGTAATAATTCCTTTGGATGGAAGCACCTTATTTTCTATTTTTTTAAGATAAAATCCAGGAGACTGCATCCTTTTTTCCCCGACTACATTTTCCTTTCAATGCTATTCTCCTTTATGAAGTGTCAATCAAATTCTTTTTCTAAAAATTTGTGGTTATAGAATTGTTGTGCCTTGACCTTTGTGTAAGGTTTCGCCCACCTTAACTGGCAAGGTTTTGCTTGCAAGATGAACCCTTGTAAGACAGAGTATTGCAGGACAGGTATTTTCCCATGTGGGTGCTCTTGGATTAGGAAACATCACTGCTGTATATAAGTACCTCTGCTGAGCCAACCTCCTACCCCTGAGACCATTTCCCACTAGGGCCCTAGGAGCCACCAGAGCCCCCTCCTTATTATAATTCTGCTGTATTCTTTCCTTCGTAGACAGTCACAGTACTTTTCCACCAAGTTTTCTTTCTCTTACCTCACTGATGATCCCTTCTAGTCAAGGGTGTGGGGAGTGAGGGAGAAGGTAGGAAGAAGGTGGGGCTCAGTGGTAAGGAGAGGTTCATTCAGTCTATGAACAATGGGACTAGGCTCAGGATTCTTAATAGCACTAGAACTGGTATTGTTAGATAAACTTCTCTGAGTTGGCCTGGGAAGTCACCTCATTGGTACCATTTCTGTGTGTATTGGTTAGTCTTTTAGTTGCAAGTGACAGATACTTAGCTTCCACTAGCCTAAAAAAGCAGGAGAATGAATTAGCTCATGACAGTCATAGAATGGTTGATTACCAGATAAGAAGGGCAGGAATCAACCGGAATAAGGGGTGCAAATGATTCTTCCTCTCTCCCTCTCTTTGTGTGTTTGCTTCATCTTAGCATTGAAAACTATGGGAAACATGGCTGCTCCAGTTCTGAAATTTATACTTTATATCTTCATCCCACAAAGAAAGATTGATTTCAAGGTATTTTCAGTTCAAAATCCAAAAATTCCACGTCAGATATCCATTCCTGGGCCAAGTATCTGGGCTCATCTAACCGGGCAAGGTTAGATGGAAATATGATAGCTCTCTAGTAGCTATGGGGTGAGGTAGACCAACCCAGGAGAAAGAAGTGCTGGGCTGGCAATCCCCTAGATGTCTACTGTATCCCATCCTATCCTCCAGATGTCTACTGTATCCCATCCTATCCTCCAGATGTCTACTGTATCACATCCTATCCTCCAGATGTCTACTGTATCACATCCTATCCTCCAGATGTCTACTGTATCACATCCTATCCTCCAGATGTCTACTATGTAACTAGATAGTTACTATAGTGAAGAATGAATTCCAAAGACCCAACTTTATAGCAAAAGTTTAAAATACAACCTATTAATATATTGGGGATTTTCTACATTTGCTGTTATTTTGACTTTAAACTATGTTCCTCCCACCCCAACCCAAATCAGTACCAACCCAGTTTTTAAAAATTGGCCTTAGATTTAATGAGCAGAAAACAGAAATCTTCTATACAGATTAGATGAACAGATCTTTATGGTATTTTGAAAAAGTAAGCTCTGGCCCTGGCCGGTTTGGCTCAGCGGTTGGAGCGTCGGCCTGCGGTCCAGACAGACCCGGGTTCGGTTCCCGCTAGGGGCACGTACTTCGGTTGCAGTTTGTCCCCGGCCCTGGTTGGTCGTGCGGGTGGCAGCCACTCGATGTGTCCCTTTCACGTCGATGTTTCTCTCTCTCTCTTCCTCTCTCTCCCTCCCACTCTGTCTGAACAAAAAATGAAAAAGTGTCCTCGGGTGAGGATTAAAAAAAAAAAAAAAAAAGAAAAGAAAAAGTAAGCTCTGAATAAATTTGAATATTTTGTTACTGCTTTTGATAGACACATCTTTTATTACTGTTTTCTTTATTGTATTTGAAATACAAATTCATTTTAATTGTTATTAGTCACACGGTGTATCTTTATGTTGTTTAACTGAGTTTTGAAGCATTAATAAAAATAATTAATTGGCAGGAAAATTATGTTTCTTTGTTAAGATGTTAGATCCCCAATCAGATTGTTCCAGGTTCAATCAAATGGAGGAATTAATATAACATCATTTATTTATTGCAAAGAATTTAGTCTCCTTTTATAGAAAGTGGTGGGAAAAATATTTTGAAATTAAAATATATGAATTACTTGTCACAAGTTTTTAAACACTTGAAAAAAACCACTGAGATGCTTAGCCAGGACCCAGAAACATTATGTGAACTTTTGAAAAAAAGAAGTTCTTTAAAGAGCTCTTTTTATTTAAAACAATTTTAAATTAAGTTTATTGAGGTTACATTGGTTAATAAGATTATATAGGTTTCAAGTATACAATTGTATGATACAGCATCTGTATATCACATTGTGTGCCTGAAGTGCCTGTATATCACATTGACCTGAAGTCAAATCTTCTTCTGACACCATATATTTGGCCCCACTTTACCCTTTACTGCCCCCACTCCCTTTGGTAATCACCATATAGTTGTCTGTGTCTACGAGTTTTTGTTTGTTTTTCTTGTTCATTTGTTTGAAGAGCTCTTTTCTGAATGGCATTTGTTTATATATATTTAGAACCCTTGCTATGTTGCAGGCACTCTGCTGGATCTGGGATTTGACAGGACATCCTCCCTGCCCTTAGGAGGTCAAGGTTATAGTGAGACAGGAATAAGGACGGCTAACCAGGCAATTACTATGCACTGTGATACATGCTAGGATTGGGGTAAGCAGGGTGCTCTGGGAACATCCAAGAAGAACACTTAGGCCTGTTGGATCAGGGAATGTTTTCTAGAGGAGGTTGTCTGAGTTTCTAGAATTTACACGGAGAACTAAAGATGACACGTTAGTTTTCAAGTGAGGTCATTACTACCCCTTCCTTCAGAATGTTTGGAAATATGTGTGGGCATTTTTGATTGCGTAATGACTGGTATCTAGTGATCTCGAGTGTGTGATTGCAAGAACTGTGACTCTTAATCCTAGTGGTAGCCATACTAGCTAAATGGCATTTACTCATCTATCTATATGATGCCTAATCTACATATCCATGAGCCTATAGCCAGATGTGTAGGGAGAACAGAACTAACATGTGTCTAGGATCAACACATTAAGGCTAGCAAGTTTGCATGTGGCCATTCATAGCAAGGGTGCAAGCAGCAAAACCCCTAATAGATCTAGTCACAGAAAAGAAATTCCCCACTCATTACTGTGTAAGAATCCTGAATTTTCAGAGGTCGTTGGCATCTGTTCTCATTGTAGGGGTTTATGCCAACAAAGCAGCCAAATTTCATTGCACACAATTTCTTACAGGTTAAGATATTGTGAACTTCTACCCAGAACTCAAAAGAATAAATATATGTATTATGTGAATTATTAGAAAAATTTAGTCTAGATAGATTGCATATTTTTATTGGACTTTTTTTACGTTAAACAATCCTATGATAAATATAAATAATTTGGAAAGGATACCTCTGGTTGGTTTACAGTTATGTTAAAGTGAGTATAGTGAATGAAATGTTATCCACCATAGGTCTTCTTGCCCCAACCCAGGCTGATATATTTCTGACAAGTGAGCAGGTCAAGGCATGTCAAATGTTCTGCTAGACATTCAGGCACAAATAAGAAATTTCCTCCCACAATAAAACCAGCTGGGCCTAGTACTGTTTGAGGGGGTAACTCTTTTTTCTTTGACAATTTGCTCTGTTACTTCTTTGGAAATGACCTGTTTAGACTTTTGTTCTCTACTGAGGACAATTTTGGTAAATTGATTTTCTTAGAAAGTTTTATGTTATCTAGCTTTCCAAATATATTTGCATAGAGTTATGGAAAGTAGACTTTAATGTTTTAATTTTTTTTTCTTCCATTTTGATGGTTATATCCTATTTTTAACAACCTTATTAAGATATAATTCACATGCCATACAAATCACCCTTTTAAAGTGTATTATTCAATGGCTCTTTGTGTCACAGAGTTATATACACATCAACACAATTGATTTTAGGACATTTTTATTAACCCTAAAAGAAATGCTATTGCCCCAAAATTTCCCCAGCCCTTGAGCCCTAGCCAACTACTATTCTACTTCTGTCTCTATAGATTTGCCTATAATGGACATTTCATATGAATGGAACTGTATAATGGTCCTATGGGGCTGGCTTCTTTTATTGGCATAATGTTCTCAAGGTTCATCCATGTTGTAGCATGTATGAATAGCTCATTTATTTTAATTGTCTAATAGCAGTCCACTGTGTAGATATTACGTCCTTCTACTTTTCGTACCATCCCCTGTCCTTGTTCTTAATTTTTCAGATAGGAATTTGTCTATTTTGTTTACTTACTCATTTATTCTGTTTTCTAACTCATTTAATTCTGCTTTTATCTTGAATTCTTCTATCATTCTGATTTCTTTTGGCTTGCTTGTTTTTCTGTTTTTGAATTACATGCTTTGTTTATTTATTTTTATTGTTTCATTTTTATTGGTATAAATACTTAAAGCTTTGAATTTTTCTGTAGGTAGTGCTTTAGCTATATCCTATGGATTCTTGTAAGTGGCATTTCTATTGGAATTTTTGACAAATTCAACAATTTAAGTCTTTATTGATTCATGAGTTGTTTGTTAAGTGTTTAAATATTTCCAGATTAAAGACAGATCTCTTTAAAAATGTGTTATGGATTTCTAGTTTTATTGCATTGTTATTTATGTCTTTTAAAAAGATCAAAATATGTTTTCTTAATTTTTTTTTTTTTTATCCTCACCTGAGGACATTTTTTCATTTTTTGTTCAGATAGAGTGGGAGGGAGAGAGAGGTAGAGAGAGAGAGAGAAACAGCGACGTGAAAGGGACACATCGAGTGGCCGCCACCCGCACGACCAACCAGGGCCCGGGGACAAACCGCAACTGAGGTACATGCCCCCAGTGGGAACCGAACCCGGGTCTCTCTGGACCGCAGGCCGATGCTCTAACCGCTGAGCCAAACCGGCCAGGGCTGTTTTCTTAATTTTTATGAAAGTTTCACATGCCTTTGAAGTTGTATTTTTGGGCAGATCACCAGTTATTGGTCTCACTCTTTCCACATGCAGTCTCTATTCACCCATTCACCCAAGGAAAATGACCCAGATTCCATCCAGTCACAGGTCAAAAGGCTAAGATCTCTACATGTTACGTTATAGTCTCTCTACTAAGTCTAGCTGTGGCTCTACTTGGTTCAAAAATCTATAAAGCAACAAAACAAACGATTTGCCCCCTGCCTATCTATGTAATATGCAAAGGTGGGACAGGGACAAAGTAACTGCAATAAGTACTCTCCTCAGAGAGAGGAAGAATGGGAGTGACAGGACTGACATCTATACGCATTCTTAAGTCCTGTCAGGCAGACATATTCAGGGAGCCTCACAGTGGTGTCAGGAGTGTTCTTTGATTAGCCCTGATTCTGCTTTCTGGCAGCAACTCCCCTTTCCCATTTCTCTGTAGCCCTTGGCCCTGCCACGTGTGACTTTTCCCATTATTCTCCTTCACCACACCTGCAATGGATGTCATAGAATATACCCTCCTGTGGATTTTCATCTTTCTCAGTTCATTTCCTGTCCCCAGAAGTTTGGAGGCCAAAAGCTATTTTTAATATTGAATAGATAAAGGATTTAAAAATGCAATTTCCTGGCTTGTTTGGAGGTACAGTTGTTAAAAAAATATATGTTTCTTATTTGTTTGAATGCAGTTAGTGCCAACTGCTAGTCCTCTCTCGATTCTTTCTAAACAAAGTTCTCAGACTTGTTCTATTTCTTTATTTTTTCTCCTCATAGCATTTTGAGTGTCATTTTGAGACTGTTGTAATGACAGAAATCAGAAACTCTGGGAACTTCTGTTTGTCTAGCTCTTAAAGCTAATATTTGCTCCAAAGCAACTTAATTCACTGGGAGGATCTAGCAGTTGGATGAACTTTTCAGCAAGCCTAAGCTTTAATGAGACTTTGTCTCAAAGTCTTTCTCAGTTTTCTGTCTCTGTTTGAGATCTAAACGTTGTTGGCTCTGCTACTGTTTCAAGGATCCAAATTTCCGGAATCTCTGATTTCCCTTTTTCTTCTGGTAAACCAGACAATTTCCTAAATGTATCTCTCTCTCTCCTTTTTGAATATACCTTGGCAAAACAGTTAGCAATTAGCAATTCACACACAGAACTAACAAACTATTCTCCAGTCTCTTTCCCAATCTCTCTAGGTACATGATTTAACTCTTCAGCTACCGTGACTATCGAATGTTTGGCCTTTCCAGCTCCAATATCAGTTTCCTATTGTCTTCTGCCTGGCCTTTAGCCAATGCCATACATATTAGGTTTTATTAAAATAGCACCCATCCTACTTCTTGTACTAATTTCTATGTTAGAATAGCTGGCTTTAATCTGTGATAACAAACAGCTCCCAAAAAAGCCTCAGTGGCTTAACACATAAAGTTTTATTTCCTACTCACACAAGATCCACTGTAGGTTGTGGGTGGGGGGTGGACATGCCTCTACCTAGATACTCCAGGATTCAGGCTGACTGAGGCTCCATCATCTAGATTAGAAAGTCATTGATTGCTCTGGTAGGGAAAGAAAGAGTTAAGGATTGTATAAGAGCTTTCACTGTCTTGGCCCAGAAATGGCAAATATCACTTCTGTTCATATTTATTTTATTGGCCAGAACTAGTCAAAAGGCCCCACTAACGGCACGGGAGCTGGGAATTTTAACCTCTCATATTCCTAGGAAAGAAGGAGAAATTGTATTGGGGAGCAAAATGTCAATCACATACGGAAGACTTTCTTGTGAAACTCCCCTCCTAGGGGGGCTCTAGGATTAGATTGTGTCCTTCTAACTCTGAAGCCATTGCCCTTGTACAGTGTTGGCAAACACCCTGAGGATATCAGCAGATTTGGTTTTTTGAAGTTACTTTCCCCATTGGTTACAGGCTTTCATCCAAATGTTGGCCTAGAAACTTCCACTGAATTTTCAGCTCCTAAGTGCTTTTAATATGTTGGAATTTATATATATATATATATATATATATATATATTTGCATGTTCACAACTCTAAACCTACTTTTGCCCACCCCTGTGTTTGTGTATATAATATAACATGTTTCATTGTGTTCAGTGGAAGAGCTTGTCTGCATAACCATGGGAATGTAATTTGATTGGGGTTGTAAGAGTTCCCATTTCTGGGAATCTCATTACTGATATGTCTTGTATCGCCTCTTATTGCCACTTCTTCCAGTTGTTTTGCCTGGATCTTGGCTGCTTATGGTAGCCCTTGCACATGATGTAACCTGGGTAACTTCTGATTTTGCCAACAATTTGGTTTTCTTACAATTTTTCCATTTCCTTTGTTTCTTTTGAGTGATTTCTAGGAGGAAAATACTCATTTGTGTAACTATTTCCATAGTAGAAGACTGTTTTAACTCTACATGCTATTCATGAAGAAAGACTTGTTCATGTATTTTTAATGTGAATGAAATGAATTGCTTTGAAAACAAAGAAGCTTGTATTATCTACTTAATATGTAATTACTCATGCATTCACATAAGTGTGCATTAAAATGGGCCTTAAGCTCACACAATATAATCTTTTGATGTTCTTCTAGGGCAATTAATTTAAATTATTTAAGTCAGTAATATTAACACTTTAGGAATAGGAGCTCACACAGATAATCAGGTGTTTGATTTTGTTTTGGAGTGGGGCAGATGGTCTTCATGCCCCTCATGCCAGACCGACTGTCAAGGTATTCTTTGGACTGTAGTAATTACTAATATATAATACACTTTAAAAACCGTGACTCTCACTTGGGGTGGTAAACATACAATACAGTGTACAGATGATTGTTGTGGAATTATGTACCTGAAACCTGCATACTTTTGTTAACCGGTGTCACCCCAATAAATTCAAAAAAAGGAAAAAAATAAAAGTAAAAGCCCTGACCCTTTTTAGCCCTACTCTTCCACCATCCAGAGTATCTTTGGCCAGTCAATATAAGCTGCTTCTGGAGGGGAGGATCAAAGAAACCCTAAAAAGTATCCTAAGATTTGAAGATCATTGAGATCCAGTTGTCTGAAGATAGGATAAGAATGTCCTGATCCTGGGTTGCGTAGGACAGTCCGGGTTTTCACCACTACCTGTGTACTTAGTCCCTCGTTCCCTCTTAAAGTGTCCCAGGTGGGATAATCAATTATAGTATCTTAGTACATGTCCCTTCAGCTGTTTTCACAGTCATGTGTTTTGCAGTTAATCAGACTGACAATATTTATTGAATGTTTAAACTATTAAGACAGGCAAAGGCTCCAACTGCTGTATTCCTTTTGTTCCCTCCCAATATTCTCCATGGGGCCTCCTATTCTTAAAGATGTTTTGTGAAGAAAATTCATAATAATAGTGGGTTGTATTTACATGCCACTCAGTGTATGTTGAGTGAAGAAAATCACTTCACTTATCTGCCTCCATCAAGTGGTTTTTATTTCTAGTGCAGTCTAGGCTTCAAATTCTGTGGTTCCATGGTTATAGATGTACAAATCACATACAGCGTGAGACACATTGAAAAACAAAGTCTATCTTCATAACTTGGAAATGTCGCAATCTCTCCCAAGGATATAAGATTTCCCTTATGATTCTGCAAGTACATCTAAAAGTCTTCATTTGTCAATTGGCACATTAGTACCACCAAATAACACTACCTTAGCATGTAAGTCATTTGTCTATGAAATCTTTAAAGAGAATTGTCAAACGTTTCTTTGCAGTCTTTGATTTTATTGGTTTTGTGCTTCTAATGTGTCAGAAAATATAGCTGACTCTTGAGGTAATTTTCTTTTAAAGTTCTAGGTAGCAGATGATTATAAAACCTAATAGAAAAGGTATCTTTTTCTTCTTACTTGGGTTAGATTTGCATCAGAAAATACAGTGGATGAAAGAGTACTTGTGAACTACATTAATAATTCTAAAACTTAAAATTAATATATTCTGCCATCTGGAGTCTTAACTAAACATTTTTAACGTCTTTGAAATCTGCAAAGAAAATGTGTCTCTTGTCAAGTAACCGGAAGCTAGTATTCAGTTAGGATTTTCATTGTTCTCATGTCAGATATTGCTCAGCTTCAACCCCCCTTTGCAATCAATGTTATGCATATGTATGTTGACAGTTTACCCATTCAGTAAGTAGATTTATAATTCCCCGTGAGACAAGTTTTTGCTGCAAAGAACTAGCATCTATATATGCATAATCACTCCCTTTTTATGTGTGCTTTTGCAGAGTGAGCTGGGATACTCTTTATTTTTATGGGCACATTTGAAAGTGATTGCTCTCAGCATTTATATTAAGATTACAGTAACAAAATGTAAAAGCATTCAATTAATCAATCAATCATTTAAGATTTAATCATTATTTACAATGTGTTAGACTATGCTAGGCACTGAGATCACAAAGATGAATAAAAAATAAACCCCGTGTCTAAGAAGCTCTTAATGTAATGAGAAGGCAGATCCATTAATGAATAATTACAAAACAATATGAAAGGCATAGAAGTGATAAAGATATTGGTTTCTTTGCAACTGCCACCTCACCTCTATCACATAGACATGGGAGCATGGAAACCCTAGAGAGTAACTCGGTTCCCTCTCCTTTGAGGAGTATCCTATGACCTAATCCCACCCTGTCCTACACTGACTAGGGGAAGCCTCAGGGAAGCTGCAGGTCCCTTCCTGAGTATGCTCTGGACTTGAGTTTGTTCAGCCCTGCAACTCACTTGGGGATTTATATGTGTTTACTCAAGGGGCTTACAGATCTGATTTGATGTGTAACTGTCCAACTCTTATGGTAGGAAACTCAAGCTCCCAAAAGACACCAGAAAAACACCCAGAAGGTCCTCCTGACAAGGCATGACTTGGGACTATGTTAGGCCTGAGGAGATAGGAAGAACAGGATCTAGAGGGTCTAGGTGATTGTAGGGTTGGTGGTGGAAATTTGTATACCAACTGGATATGCTGGGCATTTGTTCAGAATGGGACCTCCTCAAGCTGTCTTGCCCTAGTAGATTCTATTGACCTTGACCCTCTTCACATCAGTCTAAGTGGCATTTTTGACAGCAGGCTCATTGTTTCAAGCTCTTTTTTATACAGTTGGAAACTCTGATCCTGTCCTGTCAGCCCGTTCCCCATTCCTAATTCTATCATATGCATATTCCTTCCACAGTAGACTAGAGAAAGCAAGTTTTATCTCTTGTAATAAGGATGTCTTTCATAACAATTTCTCATATAAAGAAATAGCCAAAGCATTCAGTTCTGGGCTTAATAGACCAAGGTCCTCAGCAGAAGCAAGGCTGCTTGTCAAGAAAGATTCTGGCCCTGCTGGCAGGAAGCCCTGTGGGCGCATGGAATACCTGTATTCCAGCTGCTTTGGCCTTGAACTGACTGTGGACCAGCTGCTGTCAAATACATGTCTGGGCAAATTAGTATTTGCAGAAGCCAATCTATAGACTAGAACAGTGCTGGTCAACATGAACTTTTTACTAATCCAAGGTGATGTACAGGCTGTAAAGACACAAGGCAAGTTTTTTGTATAACTAAATTTATTCCATTGAAAGGATTCAGATTGTTTTTACTTAGCTTTGGGGATAGAGGTCGTCTTATGAAAGGTGATAGATGGTTATTTTATTTTTAATGTTCCTGTCAAGACAGAAAGTGGGCAATTTTATGTTGGTTCTACTAATTTTGAGGGAAAGTTTTACTTGAACACTCAGGTTTGGAAACCACTGATCTGAGTCTGGTGCGCAACTATTCTTTAGCGCTTTCTCAACTTCAGCACTTTTGACATCTTAGGCCAGCTATTTCTTCATGGCAGGGGTTGTCCTGTGCATTGTAGGATGTTTAGCAGCACTACTAGATGCCAGGAACAACCCACCCCACCCAGATGCAACCACTATAAATGTCTCCAAATACTGGCAAATGTCTCAGGGTGGGTTGGAGTAGGGTGAGTGGGGGCTGTGGTCAAAACTTTTAAAGTTACTGTTCCAGAGACATTGTAAATTTTATTATATTCATTTTTCTTCATAAAATGTTTTTATTTCTATAAATGACAAGTCATGGCAAAATGCAGGTGGCAAGGAAAACAAGGCTATATAAAGTATACATTTATTATACCTTGATTATTTTTATCTCACAGAGATACTGTAAGACTTAATTAGCATTGACAAAATATTTAAAAATACACAACTAAAACATTTGTAAATAGACACAATATTATTACACAGAATATTTTACATTTATATGTCACTTTTCACTTGAGATTCTCAATGCATTGATTCATTTGTTTCCTAAGTATATGATTTTCAGTTCATCTCGGGGAAATTGGGACACAAGCCTGTGTTCACCTGACATAATATAAAGTCAGGGATTAATTTAATCTCCCACTTTCTTTATAATACTCTAATCGTTATTACTATATTCTTATATATAATAAATATATATTTAGTAAATATACTATATTTAAGATATAAAATTGTAAATATTTTTAAAATACAAAAATTAAAAATATATTTCATAGGTAGTAAAATTTTTACTATGTTCTATTATATATTACTATATTTTATAATTTTTAAACATTTGTATTTCTCTTTCCTAGGCTGGCAACCTCTTAGAAACAGGCGGAGGTCTAAGCCTTCAACTGTGTGTCTCTGGTGCCTGCAGGCTGTGCGCACATTATTCATGGGCAGCCTGAAGGCATTAGGGAATGCTAATTGCATTAGCTCAGTCCTCCAAAGAAACACTTTCATTATAGATTTATCTTTCAGTGCTGGCTTTTGGCTGCTATCTGAGATTACTATAAGAAAAGGAACATATCTGTATCTTTTGTAATAACCTAGTTATAATATAACTTTAAAAATATGTGGTGGGATAATCAGAACTGCATTCTGACTCTCATGGACACTAATTATCTTTGCCTTCATGGTTCCCTTCCTTCATAAAAAAATAATGTTTAAAATGATAGGTTATGACCACATTGGTATAAAGATGGATATAATTGCAGCGGGATTACATTTTTCTTTTTCTGATTTAAAAATAAATGAAGCACTCTGGAGGCTCATGACAAGTCCTGGGCACTGTGCCTAAGGTACCCAATAAAGAAATGGGCCCTGGGGCAAAATGAACAAATTTCTAGAAACACACAGTCTCCCAAAACTGAACCAGGAAGAGATAGAAAACTTGAACAGACCAATAACAACTAAGGAAATTGTCGATGTAATCAAGAAACTCCCAGCAAACAAAAGCCCAGGCCCGGGCGGCTTCACAGGGGAGTTTTACCGAACATTCAAAGAAGATCTAACACCCATTCTTCTCAAACTGTTCCAAAAAATCCAAGAAGACGGAAGACTTCCAAACTCATTTTATGAGGCCAACATAATTCTAATTCCAAAACCAGATAAAGACACTACAAAGAAAGAAAACTACAAGCCAATATCCCTGATGAACATAGATGCCAAAATCCTTAACAAAATATTAGCAAATCAGATCCAGCAATACATCAAAAAAAGTATTCATCATGACCAAGTGGGATTCATCCCAGGGATGCAAGGATGGTACACTATCTGCAAATCAATAAATGTGATACACCACATAAAAAAAATGAAAGATAAAAACCATATGATCATTATCAATAGATGCTGAAAAAGCATTCGACAAAATCCAGCAACCATTTCTGATAAAAACACTCAGCAATGTGGGAATAAAGGAATCATATCTCAATATAATAAAGGCCATATGTGAAAAACCTACAGCCAACATTATACTCAATGGGCTAAAACTAAAAGCATTTCCCTTAAGAACAGGAACCAGACTGGAATGCCCACTCTTGCCACTCTTATTTAACATAGTTCTGGAAGTCTTAGCCACAGCTATTAGACATGAAGAAAACATAAAAGAAATCCAAATTGGAAAGGAGGAAGTGAAACTGTCATTATTTGCAGATGACATGATACTGTACATAGAAAACCCTAAAGTCTCCATAAAAAATCTACTAGATTTAATAAAGGAATTTGGCAAAGTAGCAGGATACAAAATTAATGTCAAGAAATCGACGGCATTCTTGTACACCAACAACGAACTCACTGAAAGAGAAACTAAAAAAGCAATCCCATTTACCATTGCGGCAAAAAAATTAAAATACCTAGGAATAAACTTAACCAAAAAAATAAAGGACCTATTCACAGAAAACGACAGGATATTGAAAAAAGAAATAGAGGAAGACATAAAAAAGTGGAAGCATATACCTTGTTTATGGATTGGAAGAATTAACACCATTAAAATGTCCATACTACCCAAAGCAATCTATAGATTCAATGCAATCCCCATCAAAATACCAATGATGTATTTCACATAACTAGAACAAATACTCCAAAAGTTTATATGGAACCAAAAAAGACCCCGAATAGCCACAGCAATCTTGAAAAAGAAGAACAAAGTAGGAGGGATCACAATACTGGAAATCAGGTTATACTACAAAACCATAGTAATCAAAACAGCCTGATCCTGGCACAGGAACAGGCATATAGATCAATGGAACAGAACAGAGAACCCAGAAATTGACCCAAGTCATTATGCTCAATTAATACTTGACAAAGGTGGCTAGAGCATACAGTGGAGTAAAGATGGTCTCTGTAATAAATGTTGTTGGGAAAATTGGACAGCTACATGCAAAAAAATGAAGCAAGACCGTCAACTTACACCATACACAAGAATAAACTCAAAATGGATAAAAGACTTAAATGTGACTCATGAATCCATAAAAATCCTAGAAGAAAATGCAGGCAACAATATTTCAGACATCACACGCAGCAGAATTTTCACTGATACAATGCCTAAGGCAATAGAAACAAAGGAAAAAATGAACACATAGGACTACATCAAACTAGAAAACTTCTGCACAGCAAAAGAAACAACCATCAAAATGGAAAGGGAACCCACTACATGGGAGAGCATAATTGCCAATGATACATCAGATAAGGGGCTAATTTCCAAAATATATAGAATACTCAAAAAATTCAACAAAAGGAAGACAAAGAACCCAATTAAAAAATGGGCAGAGGACCTAAAGAGACTTCTCTCCAAACAGGACATACAAATGGCCAAGAGACATATGAAGAAATGCTAAACATCACTAATCATCAGAGAGATGCAAATTAAAACAACTGTGAGGTATCACCTCACACCTGCCAGAATGGCTGCCATCAACAAATCATCAAACAACAAGTGCTGGCGAGGGTGTGGAGAAAAGGGGACTCTAGTGTACTGCTGGTGAGAATGCAGACCTGTGCAGCCACTATAGAAAACAATATGGTGTTTCCTCAAAAAATTAAAAATGGAACTGCCATTTGACCCAGTGATCTCACTTCTAGGAATATATCCTAAGAAGCCTGAAACACCAATCAGAAAGAATATATGCACCCCTATGTTCATAGCAGCACTATTTACAATCACGAAGATCTGGAAACAGCCCAAGTGTCCATCAATAGATGAGTGGATAAAAAAGCTGTGGTACATATACACAATGGAACACTATGCAGCTGTAAGAAAGAAAGATCTCTTATCCTTTGAGATGACATAGAGGGACCTCGAGAGTATTATCCTAAGCAAAACAAGCCAATCAGAGAAAGACAAATATCACATGATCTTACTTATTTGTGGAATATAATGAACAAAACAAACTGATGAATAAAATAGACCCAGAGACATAGAAGTGGGGTGCAGACTGACAAACCTCAGAAGAGGTGGACGTGGGGGGAGGGAAGAGATAAACCACAGAACTTATAAGCATGTATGCGTAAACAAGGACATAGACAATAATGCTGAGGGGTGGGTGGGATTGGGAGGAGGGTGTCAATAGGGGGGAAAAAGGAGAAACATCTGTAACAAAAATAAATAAATAAACATTAAAAAAAGAGAGAGAGGTGGGCCCTGGGAATAATACATTGAAGTGTTAGTTGGTGCTTTCCCCCTTAATTCCTGTGCTCTTAAGGAAGTATTCTTGTTTTATTGCCTCAGGGAAGAATGACCCAGCAGGCAACAGAAGCATATTCTTGGCTTTGGGGTTCAAAAGCTTAGACGTTAGGATGACAACATAGATTTGGAAGAATAGATGAAGAGCTGGGCTACCCTCTCTCATAGTAGATGAAGAGTTCATGGACTGAAGACAGAGGAGGCAGAGAAGTTGAGAACATGTGAATTTGGTCCAGATACTAAATTTGAATTAAGGCTTTGGAAATCCAAGAGCAGGTGGGACTTAGTACTGTCTAGTCCTCTATCTCCAGGGTAATGTTTGCGGAGCTGTCAAAGGGCAGGGCTCCTATGTGTCCCCTAGCCCAAGATGGTAGGGACATGAAACACCTGCCTGCTTGCTGGGCCGGGCCAACAGCCCAGGGACAACATCTGGATATCTAGGAACCCTGGGTGGAGAGGGACACAGGAAAGTTTTTGGTAGGGTAGCAAGTGGCACCCTGTGTCTCAGTGCCAGTCTATACAAACAGCTGTTTGGCAGGACCAGGAAGGCATGGCAGAGATCTGCATGGGTCCATCCATGATGGGAAAGCACAGGAGAATGAGGCTGTTTCCACAAATGCAGCCAAGGAGAGACGATGACAACAAAGATGGATTCTTGGCACCAGGGCACCACGTGGACGCTTTAGAGCTGGCAGGAATCCAGGACTGACCAAGAGTAGTGTTTTCCACCTGGGAAATGAGAGCTTTGTGAAATTATGGAAATTAAGTTAAATTATGGAAAAATTAAGTTGTGATTCTTATACACTGGAGTTTTCTGAAGCCCAATTAGTATTTACTCTACAGAGTTGTTTATAGAGCTTTACGGTATTTGAAGGACTTTCTGCCTTTATTTTTTTCATTTTAATTCTTATAAAAATCTAAAAAGTTATTGTTTATGTTCTCATTTTACATATGTGAAAATGGAAGCACAGAAAGGTTAAATAACTTGCCTAAGATCACACAGCTAGGACCTGGCTTAGCAACCACTCAAACCCATGCCATTATTACCTCTACCAACTTGGTTCTTGATGTTCGATACACCTTCTAAGGACTTACATGAGAGTTTTCTGTCAGACTCAGAAAATGCTAGTATCATACCAAAATGCTTTTAGTGTTTTTAAATTTATGCTCAGTTGTGAGGAAGGAAAGAGGGTTGGAGCTCTGTCACTCCAACCTGGGCTTCCTTGCTGCTGCGTTCTATGCATAACTCTGCTCCCAATACTCGGAGCAGGGGTTGGGAGTTTGGGGGCTGGGGTTGGGGGTAAGGGTGTAATTTGAATGCAGTGCAAGGGCCGAGATGAGGGTCAGGTCCTAAGGGGCCTCCTAACTCGGACGCTGGGTGCCCCATCTCGGTGTGTGGATGCTCTCCTGCTTCCACAGCCCTGTGACCACACTCACTCAGCATGTTATACATTTTTCTTGTTTAAATTGTCTGTTGTTCCTGCCACACTGTGAGCAACTGAAGGCAGGGACTACATCAGGCTTGCTTTCCATTGCATGCCCTGTACCAAGCAAAATGTCTGGCATGCAGTAAGTACTTAGAAATACATGCTGAATGAAGGGACAAATGGGTAGAGAAATTTTTGGATACCTCAGTGTCCCTTTCACAATTCTATCCCTGTATCCTTTAAAAGCAATTCTATCCCTTCTTAGGGGTGCTTGGGTTCAGCTTCCTTTTTCTTACCCAAGAAAGCTTCATGAAAATAGCTACTTCTCTTGCAGGCCACTTTACCTCTTTTTTCCTTCCCTATCACCGAATTTCTCCTTTATTATTATTTCTAACCAGTCTTATAGACAAGATGTTTGGAATATTTTTCCTGTTCCATCTACATGTTTTGTGTTGTTTTGTTTCTAGCTTATGTTTGTCAGTTTCCTTTAGACTCTCTTTAGAAACAGGAGCACATGTTATAAATTTGTATGAGCAAATACTATCTGCTCTCTCTCATTTTGAAGAAAAAACATTATAATTGAAATTCATGGTAGAAAAAAATTCTAAAGTGGCAAGTTGCCTTTCTAAGATATTACCATGTCTTATTTTAGAATTTACTTTCAATAATTACTCTATATTATTAAATACGATTTACTTCATTGGAGACACTGAATAATTGCTGTTTGCTAAGTATTGTTTTTGTGATATTAGTTTGCCACATGTGCAAGTTGTTTTTAGGAAGTAACCTCAGCACTACTGAAAAAGAGATGGAAAAAATGTCATAAATTCAGTAAATTTATAATTAAAATAATATCATAAATATAGTACATTTTTATTGAGTAATTGTTTCTAAGTTTAAATGTAATACATGATAAATAAGCTTTATTTATTAACAGATTCTTAATTTTTTCTTCAGGCACCGTAACAGAGAAGCATATCCCAAAGATTATGATATAGAGGGTCCCGAGGAAGTAAAAAATCTATGCAATTCAACATATTGGAGACTTGGAACTGATGAATCCCAAGTGAGTAGTCGCTGCTAATTTTTTAAAAGTCTGGAACCTTCCCCCTTGTGACAAATGAAAAAATAAAGGGAAGAGCACTTTGTCAGTGCCATCCTCATAGCTGGGTTAGTTACTTAGGCACGTGCCTTAGTCATGGTGTGCTTTAGTGACTTATCTTTAAAATGTGCATCCTTCAAAAAGCTATCAGGAAAATAAAATGAGATAATGCAAGTAAAGTGCTTACCTCAGCTTGGCACAGAGCAGGTGCTCAAGAAATTATTACTGTTGTTAAGATACTATTGCTGCAGCTGCGGCATCTTGCTGGGGGTTTGCTTTAACCCTCACCATAACCATGTGAAGTAGGTATTATTATCTCTATTTTATAGATGGGTAGGAACTCCTAGAGGTTAAGCATCGTACTCAAAGTCACACAGGACTGGTGGTGGAAGAGTAAGAGTTTAAACCTAGGTCTTAGATTTCAAGTCTTTTGTAAAGTAGCAGAGTTGTGAGTAATTCAACATGCTAATATCCATATACTATTTGTACGATCCAGTTATAAAAAGAATATTCATTGCATAAGTAATTCCTATTTGAATTGCTGTGAATAGCTTACTGCTTGGCTATTTAGGTTTCTACCCAGTCAGCACAAGGCAGGAACTCAGCTCCACAAAGACCCCTGAATTGTGTCCGACAATGCTAAGAGCTTTGGGGCTAGTTGAAGACCCAATTCAACCTTAACAGGATGGTCTTGGGGCCTGAAGAGCTGGTAATTTGGCAAGGGCACATGTGAACGTGTTGAAAAAACTGGGTTTGTATCACATTCTGTCCCCAAAGGCTAGGCTAGTTTGAAATAGGGCAGGCCTAGGAAGATTCATACTTCTGCATTGGAAACAGTTCTAGAAGAGTCTCCATTCTCCAGCTTGATGGAAATGAATTAGATTTGCAGGGCCCACGCTGTTTCCTTCCTTCCTCTTATAGTGGCAGTGGACAGAGAGTAGTAAGGATATTCTGAAAAATGGGGATTTATTATGAAGATGCAGCTGTCTGGATATGGAACCAAGGAACTTAAAAGAACCAAGACAGCAAGACGGTCTCTCTTTCTTTCTCTCTCTCTGTCACACACAAACACAGAGCCTCTTGGTATCTCTGTTTCTCTCTGCTCAGTTGTCCTCTTGCCTCGCAGCTCAGTTCTCAGGGGCATTCTGATGGTTTCCTCAGTTTCCACCCTATCTTCTCGCCTCTGCACCAGGCCGTCTCATTGGTCATTAGCTCACACGTGGATAAAGCTCTCTAGTCTGGTACCTAACTCAAACAATGGCCACCCTGCCCCACTCCCCCAAATCCAGTTTAACCCTGCTTTCCTGAGCACACGGCTGTAGTCAGGACAAGAGCAGGTTGGGCAAGGCAGGCATTTCCTGGCATACACTTAGAGTCTTTGACCCTTAAAAAACTTTTATTTTTGATTTCTAAATAAAAATATTTTTGGTCTCTGGGTTGCTGGAGGAAGTGAGATGAAGTGAAATATGAGGTGTAAGAACCTCAACATTCATTCTCTATATTCCATGCATTACAGTAGTCAAGCTTCAGGTTTAATATAAGATGCATAAATAAGATATTAACCTTCTCAATGACATTTGTTCATGGTCATTGAAAACTTGTCCTTCTTTTACCAAGTTTGCAGTATGTATTAGATAGGAAGGAAAATAGACCAAGGAGTCACTATTGCTGATGAAACTGCTATTCTCATATCTTAATAGTAGGTAACATTTTTCTCTATAGATTTATTTTGTATATAAAGCACTTTGCTCATTTATCTTGTTTCTTGCTAGTCTCAACAAAGTTATAAAGTTGACAGGAAAGATATTATCTCAGTTCTAAACTGAAATTCACTGATTTTAAATGGCTCACCCAAGGTCCCAGGTATAAAAAGGAGGAGGGCATACAGTCACAGCCTCCATACCTTCATGTGTCAGGTGGGATACTAGATGTGGCAGGAGGATGGATGAGTCCCTCTTCCTCTTGTCATGGAGGTTTGATAGAGGTCTATATCCTAGAACACTCTTGATACTTAGCAAGAATCATATGTCCTAAAGCAAGATGCTGGATCACCTAAGCAGGACCTGTAAGAGATTCTAAACTAGGTTAGGCCAGTATGAATGGTTATGTCCTTGAAGACTAGAGTTGAAGAGTTGAAAGAGGATTTATTTAGTTGTGTGTTGCATGTCCCTCCTTCCATAGTTGAGAGGTGTTTCAAAGGAACCACTCAGAGAGATTAATAGGTGTGTCCTGGAATTTAGATGACATAGAGTCCAGGTATATGACATATGCCTGAGAGCCTAAAGCTGAGAGGTCATGCCTGGTTTGGCAGAGCAGGGCCGGGGGTGGAGAGCAACAACCCTTGAAGCAGGAATGGTGATCAAGGATATATGAGTTTGTGAATTTACCCATGGACTCATTGGAGAGAATTGGCCAGAGCACTCTTGAAAGGGCTGCTTTTGGGTAGGAGCAGGGGGCAAAGAGACTCAGCACAAGAGACCCACCAGATACTCAAGGCATGGGAAGAGGAGTTACAATCAACCAGGAGGAGGAGGAGAAGCTTTGCCTGCTTCCAGCAAGCTGCAGTTGGAGGTCCTTGTAAGAGAGTCCCTGGAAACAGTTACAAATGTGTCCATGAGAGAAGTCAATTTTGAATGTCCTCCAAGCCCAGGGCCACCAGCACAGGTCAAGAGAGAAAGGGACATTTAACACTATGCCTTTTCACCTCATCTCTCCCCATCAGCCAGACCTGGGAGGGCCCTGGGAGTTGGGGGAAGTAACAGCAATGGAGCAAGGCCCCATCCGCTCCAGGCTTCCAGGCCTAAAGCAGCACTGAGCTGGGAAGGTGAGAACCTTAAATCTAATTAGAAGTTTTGATTATTTCGCTGGCCTGGAAAATTTCATAGCTAAAATGAGATCTTTCTTGAGATTGAGGGGCCCAAAAAAGCTATGGGACTTGCTTAAAATTTCCAACAAGCCAATGGAAAGAGCTAGTTATCCACGTGGGATTTAAGGGGCAGCTTAATTGAAATCAAGTTGCTTCATGATTGCATCCTATTGATGAAATAGAATCAATTCAATAAGATGGTTATGTGAACAGTGCCTCATTTCATCCTCTGGAGAACTTCCCAGGCAAGTGCCACAGGTGACCCACATTGTATAGATGAGGACACTGAGGCCAAGTGAAGCTTTATCAGATGTTCAAAGTCAAACAGCTAGAAAGTATATTAAAAATGAATATCCTTTATCTCCAAAGTCTAAGATCTTAAATACTTTCCCAACTCTCTTTTAGAATGCCGAGTTGCTCCATTCTTAGTCCAATGGCCTTTTAAACATCCAACACTGCATCCTCCTTGCAGAAATGAGCCTGGTTATTTTTTTTTGCTCTGGCTTGGGTATCGTACACATCTTACTGCATATGTCATGGAGCTTTGATTTCTTACATCTTAGCTGTAACCTCTGTCCTGTTTCCCAAATTATGCCTGTACACATGCTGGCTAGCCTTCTTCCCATCTGTTCCTCCTCCTGAATGCCTTCTTGGCATTTTTGGGCTTTGTTTTGTTTTTTGCAAGATTACTGCTGAGTGGTTGCTTCTTATGTGTACCAGCATTTCTGTTTAGCTGATTGAAGGTTTCCTTGCTCTTAAGTGCTGCTGCTGGGGCTAATGTGAGCATCATCTTTTTGTAAAGATGTTTAAGATGGGACACTCTTTGTCTACATTATGACTGAGATTCCAAAATGTCTAGAACAGGATCATAGCCTCATGTACCAAAGTGAAATATTAGGCCACTTAGGTGAGACTCTCAAAGAAGACGGTGCCCATAGGCCACCCTACACATGCAGAATATAAGAGGATTGAAATCCAAGAATCCAAACAAGGAGTTTGAGAGTAGAGACGGGTTTGGAAAGGGCGTACTGTAAGTCTCATCTGTGTACCCCCTTGGGTACCTGGTGAAGGTACAGATATGAGACTCTGGGGATCGGTCTGAAGCAGCAGAGCAGAAAGGCATGAACTAGCTACATGTGAATCATTGGTGGGGCAAGGATAAGCAAGTGCTCAGGGCCAGACGAGGCTTTGGGGGGCTCAGATGAGGCATATAGAAGAGAGATGACACAAGCCATTTCAGTCTGCCTAAGAGCACTTCACGTAGGGATGGGAGGGGAATTGGCTGGATTTACAGGGGTTGAAGCAGGACATTTAAGTCCAGCCAGTGGCATCCTGTGTCATGGAAAATATCATTGAATGTTACCAGAAAGGATTTCAGCATCTACTAGAGCACCCCAAGAAAGTCAGCTTTGAATGTCCACCAATGCTAGAGAGTGTCACAGACAGACATGCCCAGAGGCAACTAAAACAAGATTACTGTGAAATTATGATATGATACACACACACACACACACACACACTTCTTCCCTTTTGGCTCTCTGAGAAGTACCATGGGAGGAAGGAAGGGAGGGGGGAGGAAAAAAGAAAAAGGAAGGGAGGAAAGAAGAAAAAGAGGGAAAGAGAGAAGAAAAGAAGAAATAAAGGAAGGATGGATGGAAAGAATGAAGGAAAAAAGGACTACATTTAATAAACATGTATGAGGCCCTGTTATTTTGCCGAGTGCTGGGGTAAAAAACACGATGCAAAATAAGGTACCTATTTTCAGGAACTCACAGGCTCATAGGGGAAATGGGGGTGAACAACCACAATGGCAAAGTGTACAATGGGTGCTATGACAGGGAGAAGGTGAGGATGTTGTGAGGGCAACTGAACTGAAATGGGTTGAGCAGAAGATCAGACATGGCTTCCTAGTGGAGGTGGCCCCGTGAAGCTCCTGAGCTGAATCTTAAAAGAACCATCTCTTGAAGGAATCTGGAAACATAACACTCATGTTTCAGGGGAAGGGAAGATGTCTGGGCATAGTGGACTATGAGTCACGGCCCCTCATGCTTCCTGCCTCCATAATCTCTGAGCTTGGAGCTGATGCCTTCAGTTCCAGCCTTCTGTCCTGGAACGACTTTGGACTGTCTTTTCCAGTATTGGTACAATTGAATCTAACTTTCCAGTTTTAGGAATTCTGTATACATTTTGGCCCACTGAGTGTGCTTTCCTTGTTTTCTGCTGCAGCTATGAGTTTATTCTAGCAAATGTCTTCTCTGCCATTTCTAGAGATTTGAGACAGGAATGAAAGTAGGCATCCACCATTTTGATCCCATCAGTCTCCTTGGCAAACTCTTTTTCTGTATCAATAATTAGGCCCTAATTTAACCTTTAGAGAAAATTGGGATTTAATTTTTCATGTATATTAGCTTGCTTAAGCAAGAACAAGTGGAGCTAAAAATATGCAAACACACACACACACACACACACACACACACACACACACCTGTATTGTTCGCCTCTACTATCTATTTATCCTACTTTGTGGAGTTAGTTTTTTCTCTACCCCTGGTTAAAATCTGTGCAGTTTATATCATTTTTATGGCTACTCTCAGATAATAAAAATTTTATTGGTCACACTTCAATAATTAAAATATCTCATCAAAAGTATGAATTTTGGCCCTGGCTGGTTTGGCTCAGCGGTTGAAGCGTCAGCCTGCGGACCAAAGAGTCCTGGATTCAGTTCCCACTAGGGGCACGTACCAAAAAAAATTTTTTTTTAAAGTATGAATTTTGTTTAAGTTGAAATCTTTTCCCTTCCCCCATTTAGAGTCTGCTGCAAGCCAGAGAAGTCTGCACAGGGAAGTATGTGGGCAAGGGGAGGGTTAGCTTGTTTTCTACTTCTTCACTTGCTCTCCTCCTCCCTTCTCTCAGACAACTAGACAATTATAGAGCTCTCGTGGGATTACTTTACTAATATTAATTACTTAACTGAGACTGCTGTTGTGACAGGACTGTTTTGTTATCTGAGATTGATCAAAATAAAATATGGCTCTTGTCCAAGATTTATTTCTTCTTGGGACAGGGAATGAACCATTTCAAACAGGCCAGCATAAACAGGCAGTGGAGAAAAACAACGAAATTATTTTTCTGATTATACTTCATGAGTCCTAGTTGTTCAAAATAGTAATGCGGCGGGGGCCTCTCTGCTTCTCTGGGATCCTTTAAATAATCTGTGTATGGCGCTACCAAGTTCACCTAGACATGAAAACAGCCAGCATTTCCAAGGGCAAAACTAATGCTGAAAAATAACAGCCTTTGGGATGATCTTTAAAGATGAAGATTTGACAAAGTGTCCGTGTTTACTTGTTGATGATAATGACATTTTTGGCAATGGTGCAAAAAAGGTGCAGTTGGTTGGGAGTGCTGTTTAACAGGGTAAAATAAGGCTCTTCCTCAGTTATTTTGTGACTGAAGATCTCAGAGAATGAATGCCAACTCCTTCATTACAGAGTGGGGTGCTTGATTACTGATGTAGAACAGGCAAAGCGTTTGAGCAGTCGCTGATTTTTAGCCTCTTGGTTTCTCATCCACCTTGAAGCTTAAAAAAAAAAAGTTGAAATCAAAGAGACCTGATTGAGAGTATTTGGAATTTGGGGGAGTCATTTGGAGATAGTGTGCATGCTGAGTCCCATCCCTCTTGTCCCCAAAAGGTAGGGGTAGTAAGTATGTCCCATTCATTTCATTTCATTTGAGTAAAGCCTCAAGGATACTAGACAGGGAACTTGATCAGTGTTTCCCTGAAGTTGGGGAACTTGGTGGACTGAAGTCTGACTCATTCCTGAAGCAGCCTGTGGCAACAGGGCGAAAGTTGATTTGGGAAGTTCTTGCACTTCTGGCGATATGGGTCAGAGGAGTATGCTTTCTGGGACCCTATAAGAAACCCGAGAAAGAAATGTCAATTGACAATCATCTAAAACAACTCTTGCCAAGAGAGAGTCTGCCAGGGGTAAGTCATCCTCAGCAGAAAGAGGCTGGTTACCCTTGGACATAGAATTTGAGTGTAAGTCCTAAGTGACCTGCGTGTTTCCTGTACCAGCCATCCTGGTTATATGTTTTCTTAAGCGAAGCACATACGGGAAGAGTTCATCTTGGAAGATTAGAAATGAGGACTAAAACAAATTGATACTCAGGGAAACAACGAATAAGAATGATATTATGTAGTGAACTTCCTGCACACACATTAGATATTTTTTATATTACCATTTGACTCAAGCGAGACTTTATTATGCAAATTAAATGGAAATTTTAGTGATTATCCTGTGAGTTTGTGCTGTGTTAATTTAGCTATCTTACATACCAAATTGCCAATTTCCAGTTTGTGATATATGTATATATATATATATAAAGTCCAAAAGACTTTTAAACATATGGAAGTGCTTTTAGAAATTACCCACCCTTATGTCAGGTTATGAACATTTCTAGACCAAAGTGATTTTTCCCATTAAGATGGTATAGGATGAGGTTTGCCTATATGCAGCAGAGACCACAAATCAACAGTGGCTGTTTACATCAGGTTTTATTCTTTCATGTAAAAAGTCTGGAGGATAGCAGGCCAGGGCTGGTATGGAATTTCCATAAATTAGCAGAGACCCACTTGTCCAGCTTTCTGCTCTGCCAACCTTTGGGTAGGGCCCAAGACAGATGCTAGAAACCTGTCATTATGTCTGTATTCCATGCAGCAGAAAGGAAAAAACAGAAGAGAGACCTTTCCTGGAAGTTGTATAAATTACTTTCACGTATGCCCCACTGTCCAGAACCAGTTACTGCTCATACCTAAGTATAAGGGAGACTAGACAAATGTAATCTGAAACACCATGGTCCTAGCTAAAATTCTCGGGTTCTATTACTGTTGAAGATGGGAAGTCTAATATTGGGGGACAGTATTTGCCTGCCATACAGGAAACAGAGGTTAAGAGAGGGCTCTGGAGTCAGATGGCTTCTCTTTGATTCTTGGCTCCGACGCTTATTAGGTTGTAACTTTGGTCAAGAGTCTAAAGCATTCCATGTCTTTATTTCCTCAGGTGTAATGTGAGAATAGTAAAGTTTTCATGAGTATTTACTGTGAAGACGTTAAATTTTGAGTGGTGTCTGGCCACATCTGGCTATTTACTGTTATTACCATTATCCCCATGATTTACTGTAACTCACTAAGCTACAGGCAGTATAGCCTCTGGAGTTTACTACGCTAGCCCTAGAATTTAGTAGGATGCCTGGCACTTCATAGATATGAATGGATGAATGAGTCAGTCTGCATGAGTTTGGGATTGTGAAACTTCTACTTTCTCAGTGGTTTACATGGACATTACTTAATCCCTTTCCACCTCAGTTTTCCCTTAAAATGAAGATAAACTATTCCAGGTATTATTCCTTTCTCCTTCCAGATTCATTCTCTACCCTTCTCAGCTCTGCTCTGTGCCAAGGAGGCTGACCTTCATGGATTGCATCAATGAGATCTCTTGCCCTCTGGCTCCCTGTGGGCATCCGCCTGTAGAAGGCAATGACAGGTGATCAGAGGTGGGAGGAGAGTTAGCTGGCACATTCATTGCTATGGCTTCCTCCCTGCAGAGCCATGGTTTGGCAGTGGCTGTGTGCTATAGACTGAATGTTTGCATCCCCCCAAATTAAATAACCCCCTAACCCCCAGTGTGATGGTATGAGGAAGTGGGTCATTGGGAGCCCTCATATATGGGATTAGTGCCATGTGAGGACATGGTGAGAAGATGCCTTTCACCAGACACTGAATCTGTCAGCACCTTGACCTTGGACTTCTCAGCTTCTATAACTGAGAAATAAATTTCTGTTATTTATAAGCCACCCAGTCTATAGTATTTATAACAGCAGCCTAAATGAACTAAGCCACTATATGTCTGTTCTGAAAGCCACAACTATCAAGTGGTCCTTTCTTTACAGCTATAGGTCTTTCTGGGTTCTAATGACTGCTGCTACCTTACGGCTCCCCACTATTGCTGTCCTCATGGCACTTCAACATTGTGGATTTTCTGAATGCTGGCCACACTTTTATAAATGTATCCTTTATTAAACTCTCCTCAGTTCCCCATCTTATTGTTCTTTTCATTCTGAAACCACGATTGATACACAATACTCATCCGGTTGCTTTGAGTATTTAATGAAATAATGCATACAAAGTGCTTAATGTGGTGTCTGACACAGAATAAGCACTCAATAAACTTAAGCTCCACTAATGCCACTATCATCTGCTTTCTTTTATTTCTCATTATTTCATGTTTGGAGATATCTTTGTTTCATAAAATTTTCAAAGGTATTGATTGATTTGTTGACGTATTTCATTGCTGAAAATGATCAGAGCACAAGGTAAATTTTGGGGCCAAACTAAAACCTTCAAACAAAATGGTGGGTAGTAATTTCTCCCCCACAGATATGTCTTCTTTTTTGTTAAAGTATAAACTATGAAGCCCAATACTGTGTCCTCTACCACTGACTTCTAAAGGAGAGGATTAGTTGAGCTGAGGGTGTAGGAATGAGAGCTTGGAAACTGGGCTGGGAGGCTGGTGATTCAGGAGGTTGTGGTCTTAAAGAACAGATCCGTGGTTTCTCTCACGGATCTATAGAGCCATGGAGTAGACCAGGGAAGTAGGACCAGAGACTGCAGTTAAAACTGCTTTGAATTGGGGAGATTCCTATTTATTGCAGAACCTTATTATACTGACCCAAAGTGGACCAGAGGCATATGACTACAGCAATGATAGCAGTTGAAGTCTTCAAATTTCTAAACAGTGGTTCCTCTTTTTTAAAACAAAACCTAATGGGATTAATATGATCTGGGACATCACTGAGTATGTTGGGGACCTAGTCTTCAGGATCAGGGAAAGTAATGGATTCTGGTGGTGTTGGTGAGTTCTGGTTCTCTGCTGTGAACCTCCACATCAGTGATATTCTAGAGTTCTGCATTAAAACATTCAATCCTCACCTTCTGTTTTTGTTCCCAAGATCCCCTAGATGTTACCCATGATGCATCTGCAATTGGTTTGTGTACATCTTACAATCTGCAGATTTTCCTCATAGTAATAATTGCTTGATAATTCCTTGAATTATCATCTGTGATACAAAGTGGATAATGATGATGATGATGGTGATTATATCTGAAGTCCTATTCAATTTATAAAGTTATTGCTACAAACAATTCCATACTTAGGGAAATTAAAATATATTAACCTTGAGAAGGAAATAGAAAGCAGATATAATTTATATCAATTAATTTAGTTGAATGCAGCACTTTTCATAGAAACAACTAATTTGAATTTTATTTTTTAACAACATATAGTATGAAATTGCTATTTTTACATGTTTATGATGAAATAGTTAACTGCTATGAAATATCACTTATTTTTTAATGCATTGGAATCAACAATTAAAATAAAAATCTACTTCAACATGCTCTGGCCGGTTTGGCTCAGCGGTTAGAGCGCCGGCCCACAGACCAATGAGTCTCGAGTTTGATTTCGATCAAGGGCATGTACCTCAGTTGTGGTTCACCCCCGGCCCTGGTCGGGGTCATGAGGGAGGCAACCAGTCGATGTGTCCCTCTCATCTCGATGTTTCTCTCTCTCTCTCTCTCTCTCTCCCTTTCTCTCCCTCTCTCTCCTTCCCACTTGATCTAAAGATCAATAGAAAAATATCCTCGAGTGAGAATTTAAAAAAAAATCTACTTCCACAAAAATATATTTTAATAACTGACCACTTTATATAATTAATTTATTTTTCTTTTACATGGCTTCTATTTTTTCCAGACTTGGATCTCAGAAACACATGAACAAATGGCACAAGTTTTTTTAAACACAGAATTGGCTCAAATAAAAAGCAAGGCTTTATTGAATGAGGAAACCATGAGCTCTGGGATTATTGAAAGGTATTCTTAATAGTTTCCTTTGCTTACAGAGCAGGCACATGGAGGAAAGGAGTTATATAAGTACTGAAGAGGTACAGTGGCACCAGCTACCTTACAGGAACACATCTCATGCTTTCTGCCTATGCCGTTCCTTCTGCTTGGACTTCCCTTCCCTCGGTTTACCAATCAGCACTTCTCATTCTGGGTCCAGCTAAAATGCCATTTCCTCTTTACATGTTTTTTTTTTTTTTCCTGATCGGGGTTATGACTAACTAGGTTTGAACCCCAGCTCCACAATTTACTTGTGAAAGTTATCTGGTGTCTGTAACCCTCAGTTTGTTCGCTATAAAATGGGAATTGTAAATGTATTTACTTCATAGAGGTTTTTTGGAGTTTAGATGAAATGAAGTATGAAATGTGAATAGAAATATTACCTGAGGGGCATTAAGAATTAGTTAAGCTGTTATTAAACAGAATTAAATGCTCTTATTTCCTTGCCCTCTGAGCATTTTGCTGTGTTCTATAAAAAAGTTGGACTTACATTCTACTTATTTTATATGTATATATGTTTCCCTGAGAGAGAGTTTCTTGAGGGTAGGAACTGTTTTTTAGTCATATTTATAGTCCTGTAGCCTGGCACAGTATCTTTCCATGGAAGTCTGTGATATAGATTCTGCCTTATATTGTAATTATTGGAAAATGCAGTCAAAGTAACGATAAAATGCTGACATTTTCATTTACACATTGGGACATTTTATTTTGCAAAGTGTATTAAAGTTGCAAATGTGAAAATCCTTTAAAAATAATTATCAGAAAAATTTAGCCCAGAATTAGTTTTCTATGGCTTTGAAAGTTAATAGATGTCAGTCTGACATGTTTATAAAAATTGTGATCTTGTTTCCAGGGACACTGGATTGCCTGTGACAGGCTTTGGAGCTCTCTTTACTAAACACCCAACAGATCGGCGCAAAATGTAAGTCGTCCTTAAACTGCTGCAGGTTTCATAAAATGTTTCCTAGTGATTCAGGAGGTTTGTTTGCAGAGGGGAAGGTGTGAAGGGTGTACCAGAGTCAACAAAATTCCCTTTATGCGGCAGCTTACAGACATCTTTCCTTTAACAAAAGGTTGGTTTTTCATCAATATGCATAACATTAATAAATAATAGTCAATCCATATTATTCATGGATTCCATATTTGCAAATTCTCTTACTCAAAAAAAATTTATAACCCCCCCAAATCAATACCCGGGGTGCTGTTGCAGTCCTTCACGAACATGTACAGTGTAGTGAAAAATTTGAGCCACCTGATGTATACATTCCCAGCTTAGGTTAAAAAAGGCAAGGCTCTGCCTTTTTGTTTTAGCTCTAGGACTGTAAGCAAGTGTCCTTTTCAGGGCCTATTAAGTGACTTTTTTTTTTTTTTTAATTGATGAGTTTGCTGTTTGAAATGGCTCCCAAGTACTGTATAGGCTGAGGTGCTATCTAATATTCCTAAGCACAAGAGGCTGTGATGTGGAGAAAATACGTGTGTTAGATTCATCTTCCTTCAGGCATGAGTTATAACGTTGTTGACTGTGAGTCCAATGTTAACAAATCAACAATATATATTAAATAAGATGTCTTTAAACAGAAACACATATAAAACCAATTATATATGGGTTGGTTGATGAAAATAATATAACCAGAGTTTCTCAAGAATCTAACCCCATATTTCTCCAAGAAGCAATGTTCAGCATTTGCTAATTCAGTGTTTGTGGTGACTTTTAGAACATCACTGTGAATAATGAGAATTGACTGTGGAGCAAGAGACTACTGACTTTGCCAATAGAAGAAATACATTTATTTTGGGGGGTGGCATGACTTGTTACTACAGAAAAGAGATTCCCTTTTCACTCATCTTTTTATTTTTTTATTTTTATTTTTTTGTGTGTTAATCCTCACCTGAGGATATTTTTCATTGATTTTTAGATAAAATGGAAGGGAGGGAGGGAGGGAGAAACATTGATGTGAGAGAGACACATTGATTGGTTGCCTCCTGCAATACCCAGACCAGGGCCAGGAATCAAACCTGCCACCCAGGCACATGCCCTTGACTGGAAATCAAACCTAGGACTCTTCAGTCTGTGGGCTTCACTCCAATCACTGAGCCAAACCAGCCAGGGCTCCACTCATCTTTTTAAAGAATACAGACTTTAATATTTTCTGTAATGATATGGAGATAAATGATGTGGAGATACAAGTACTTACAAACATTACAAAATTCTAAGTGTTGAATTGTGTATTATGAAGATAGAAGTGTGTCATCATCACCAGCAATTTAAGTGTTTTTGCATCCTTTGAAAACTGTCTGGTGTTAGAACTAAGCTAATTTGCTGAGTCTGCCTGAGGTGGGAGGGCTGTCTCACCCAATTTCACAGTCACCTGTTGTAATTCTGACCAGGTATTCTACCTTGTGGGTTCTAACCCTGGTGTCTCCAGCAAGGCTGGGCTGGCCTCTGTCCCCCACATCTGTGGCACCTCTAACTGGGCTGGGAGGTCCACAAGGAGTATCCCCAGGATGATCCTTGAGGAGAGTGGGCTTCTGGCTTCCATCAAGGCAATGAACTAAAAACATCCCGCCGGCTCTCTTTTCTACTTTGAAATCTGGAATTTCCAGGAAAGAGATGGGAAGGCATAATGAATCCACAGGCAGACTTAGACAACTGTATCAAAACTCTGAGAAACTCTCAAAAAAAAAAAAAAAAGGCCAGAGCAGAAGAAGGCTAGGGGACAGGAGAAGTGGAGAAGAGAGAAGGTAAGAGATGAAGTCTCTAGATGGAGTCTTGGGCTAGTCCAGGACGGGAGCTGTGATCTCGTTGGGCCAGGATTAGACAGGAGCTGAAAAAGTCTTGTCTATTGTGTTTGCAAACTTGGATCATATGCTCAAAGCTGGATTTTTGCATGGACTTTGACTGCTGTTTTAGTCTATGGCAGAAAATGAGACAGCCAACTGTCTACATAATAGAGAATCGGATGCCAACAACCCACCTCCCTAAAGCTCTGATCTCAGCATTGACATCTGTAATGCCAGCCACAGACAGCCGGTAAGACCCTGAGTTGTCTCCCCCAACTCCCATTAACGAAAGCGGTCTCAGATATAGAAAGAACTTTCTTTCTAGGAGAAGGAAATGCCAGGGAAAACAAGTGTAGTTAAGCCCGGCAAACTGCAGTAGAGGCACTCAGCTCATATTTCCCGCACTCACGCTGAAGACACCAACTTAGCCTCCCTTTTCAGTGGACTACCTTTGTAGTCATCAAAAGCAGAGGCAACTGATAGTCTTAGGAATAATACAGATGATCAACTGAAGAAAATCATAACACATGTAAAGAACGAAAGCACTATGAAGAATGAGATCTAGGCAACCTATACTAGAAGAAGCAGACCCGATGGAACAAATGGACCAGGAATTTAAAACCAATGGAACAAAATGTTAAAGCTTTATTATTTAGGGAACTAAAGGAAACAGCAGAAAACATAGGCAAAATAATAAATATCAAGTTGATATTAATTTCCCAACAGCAACACTGGATGTAAGAACATAACATTAAAGTATTAAAGGAAGAATTTTGAGCCCAGAATTATTTAAATGTGAGGGTCAAATAAAAATATCTGCAGGTATAAAAGGGCTGGTTTCAGACTTACTATCCATGAATAACTGCAGAACTGGGCAAATATATTAGGCAATTGTTGCCAAGTGTTGGACAGCAGCCAGTGATTTTCTGTGCTCCTTGAGATGGGAGATGAGCATCACATGCTGCCCTGACTCACTGAGAGAAGTTTTTCTGGCTGTGGTACAGCAGGTGAGCCCAAGTGAAGAGCAGTGTTCTTGTTGAGCCTGGAAGTGGGAATAGGAATTTAGAGCTTCTGATAGGACTGGAATTTGTAGGACAGGGTATTGGAGAGAAGGAAGTCTGCTTGGGGTTCCCTTCAGGTGATTGATCAGGGGCTGGGCTCTGCATGCACTATCATACTACATACCCCTGGCTTTAAAAATCAGCTAGAGCTGTTTATAGTGTATTCTGAGATTTCACAATGGTGCTCTCTCCTGTGTTCTGTGTAGTAGGCTCTGGGCATACATCACCTGCCTTCAAATTCTGGGCCTTCCACTTAAAGATCTTGGGCACATTTTGTACCTCCGTTTCTTTATCTGTAAAATAGGGGTGATAGTTATAAAGGCACCCATTTTATAGGGCTATTGTGATGATTAAGTAAGTTAATGTGTGTAAAACAATTAAAAGAGCAATTGATGAAGGTATGGTAAGTGCTGTGCAGGTCAGCTGGGCCAGATATTTGGTGAACGCTTTCTGTCTAGAAACTCCTATCTATCAGTTCAGGACAATGTTCTTGATTTATTTCATTGAATGAGTTATACCTTCCACTTTCTCTTCTCTGTTTTTGAAAATTCTTTATTTGTATGTTGGATTGCTTACCCTGGTTCTCTAATTGTCTTATCTTTTCTATTTTATTTTTGTCTTGACTATCTACTTTGCGCTCTGTTTCTTCAACCTTACTATTGAGTTTTTTTGTTTCGTTTTTTTTTCCCCTAAATCCTTCTGTTTTTATAGGATCCACTTTTTGGTTTCACGACCGTAGTATCTTCTCTTATCTATCTGGAGATGTTAATGATAGTTTGTTTTTCTTCAATTTTTCTTCCATGTATATAGTCTCTCATTTCCTCCAAGAATGCTCTCTTGTTTCTGTTTGTATTATTTGTCTGTAGTTTATCTTTGATGCTAGGGGCTTCCCTCAGGTGTTCAGGAATCAAGCCTTGGTTTTCTCCTCATGGTTAAGAGATGAGGCTTGGAGCCTGTGAGTGAGGATTGTTGACTTGGAGCTTCACCGAAGGGACCTACGTGGGTCTTTTTCTTCTTCTTCTTCTTTTTGCAGAAGCCCTTGTGTCGGTATTTTAGTCCTTCTGTGTGGGTTGGTCAGATTCCCCAGAGGAAACGCTCACCCATCTGAAGGGTGAAGGACTGGTGCCTGTGTTCTTGGAGCCAGAGGGGCAATTGTCTGGGACATCAATATTAATCCTTCATTGTGTATGGTTACTGAACCGTGTTGTTGATCAAGGACTTTCTCTTTTACCCTTTCCAGTGAATAAATTTCTAGCTTCCTGCTGGCAGTAACCCAATAGTGGAGAGTGCAGCTGGGGCCTGGAGTTCTAACTGCTTCTCAAACAGCTCTCCTCGAGGCCTCCTTTGCTGATTTAGGATTCAGCTTTCTGCAAAGTCAGAGGCCACTTGTCCATCTTTTCTTGAGCTTCCAAAATTTGTTTCTCTTGTCCCTGTTTTTGTTTTTCCCCGTTCTTGTAAATTTATTATTTTTTAAAGTCTACTGAATGTGGTTTTATTGGAACTTTTTGCAGAAGCAAGATGGGAGGTGTTCATTCATTCTTAATCCTGAAGTCATCACACCTCATTTGAAATGTTACCTCCTCAGAGGAGCTTCCCTTCCTACTGCTACCCTCACCCCCATGGTAGGTCCCTTGTGGGTATTTATAGCACTGTGTGTTTCTTTTATCCTAACACTATCCATCTTGGTTGCAACCAATTACATTCTTGTCTTTCTTGCTCTAAAGTCAGTGCTCTGAAGGGCAAGACTGTCTCAGCTCTATCCCTAACAAAGAGCCTGACCTACAACACATGCACAGTATTTAGTTCTTGAATGAATACATGATTTCTGATGATGAACAGCAAGTTATAATGGGAAAGGGTGTGGTTAATTCCCATCTTATTTGATTTAGGGTGTCAAAGCCTGTAGAACAAAAAGTTATTCTCAATTCTATGCTAGTTAAATGCAATAGAAGACATAGTCTCTTAGAAAATCACCTCTTATTGGTTTGAACTGCTAGAATTATTTGTTTGTTTTATTTGATTAATGAGAATTAACAAGGAAATAAATACATGAGCACCTTCAACCGTTCTGTGCTAATTTCATATGCAATTCTTTCTTTCAGCTAATGTACACTAATTATAGGACATTCCATACAATAGAATGATGTGGTGTTTTAGAATCTGCTCTCTTGAATATTAAATATTCTTTTGCTTCTTGCCAACTGTACAGCTGTGGAACTTAAATGTCAACTTTAAAAGGCAATGAATAAGAATGAGTTTGCTCAATGGACCAAAATAATGTGCTTCGGCTTATAAAAGAAAAGCTGTAATCATAATGTAAATTTAAACCTCAGGTTACCTCTTAACAAAAGAAAAAAATCAGAATACAGGTATAGCTTTGTTATTAGGGGGACATTAGTCAGATGCATTTATATTAATTTTTAGGATAACATCCATTATGCTGTGATGGCATTTGACAGTCTGTTTCTTTTCTCACAACTTAACCAAAAGTCTACCCACTTTATTTTAAACCAATGTAAAGAACACACAACACCTTTCCTCCTTAACCAGCAGCAAACATCTCAGTGAAACATATTGAAAACCAGAACAACTAAAATGTTGGACACCACTGGACTTATCACTCCTGACCTGAACTGGAGAAAAGGGCTCTGTGGATAAATTCCTTCCACATAAGTCACAGTCAGAGAAAAAAACATTTTTAATTATAATACAGGGAGTAATTGGGTTGAGACTTAAAGTGACATCAATGACTTCATCTTTAAAAATGAGATTTACATAATGAGGCTAATTGAGCTCACCTAGAACTAGAGCTGTGGTTTCTCTTGAGAGTCGGTTGCATTTCCATCGATGAGTTTCCTAGGAATTGGCACTGGCCAGTGATGGAAGGGGTGAGAGGCAAGGAGGCTCAAAGATCTCTTAGACATCAACAGTGCTCTTATGGTCTCAAACTGACACTGCTACATGTTAGGAGGTCTCTAACATACCTTACTTTTACTACATGGATAGAGACGTTCAAGTGCAGAAAAGTAATGAGGGTCACATTTTCTTTAAGGCACGTAGGAGACGTGGATGGGAACATGAATACAATTAGTAAGCTGATTTAAGAGTGTTTTTTGTTGTTGTTTTGTTTTTTTGCCCTCCTGTCTTGCTCTCAAGAATCCTCAAGGAACTTGCACTTGATTTAGAAGTACCCTTTATGAAACATGGAAATTAGCTCACTAATTATCAGAAGGCCCCTTGATATATGATCATCTAATAGAAAACCATTTTATGATGCGTCTATAGAATAAGACAGCTGTAGCTGATTCCTTCTAAGTACAGTTTTCTATGTATAATAACTGGACTGCAGCTGTGACCATTAGAAAAACAACAGAAACCAAGACAATAGGACAAAAAAAAAACATAAGAAAAACCACATCAAGCAGATTCAAATATAAATATAATTTTAAGATCTTATTTCTCAGAAGCACTTACATAAATATGCATATACCACACTGTGTGGCCCTGAGATAATGGTTTACAGGAGAAGTTAGTTTTTTGACGGGGAAAAGCCAGTTCTGGCATAGAGTATTTTCTGGGTGAGAAGCAGGTCCATGGGAGCCTGGGTCAGTTTGAGGGCAGCCCAGGAGTACTGACTACCTACTGGAGGATGGAAAGCTATAAAAAGTAGACCTCTTACAAGGTCAGCCCAAACTAACATGTCTTGTTATTTTTACCCAATTTCATTGCTTCCTGTGACTAGTGTATATTGTTGAAATTTTATGGTAAATGTGTCATTTCCAGAATTCATCCAAATAGTTATTACAATCCACATGACTGGAGAAGAAAGAAATTAATAGTGTTTTGGATCACTATGTATTAATTAAATTAATAGCTTTTCGGACACAGTGCAGTGTTTCAGAAAGGATATGGTATGGGAAAATAGGAAACGTGGTTTCTACTACTGGGCCTGCACTAAGCCTGCTATGTGACCTTGTGCTGGCTAATAACCCTCTCTGGGCTTCAGATGTTTCATCTGGAAAATGAGGGGATTGAACCAAACGATTTGTAAAGTCCTTCCCTGCTCTAAACTTTTATGATTCTAAGGAGAAAGGCATCTGCAGTCACATAAGTGGACAAGTTAAATGAGGTCAAAAAGTAGTTCAGGCGGTTAAGTTTTCATTGTTGGCACAGAGCACTTACCCATGTGTGTGTGAAGTGATTACTTCATGGCAGTAGTAGCAAGCTTAGGCCACAGTTTAAACACTTCAATTTATTCCCCTCATGGGTGCATTTAGCATCTGTGAAACCTCTGGCGCTCTTCAGAGGTGCGCGACTACACGTGAATAATAAGGGGTTTTTTCCCTTTCTTTTCGCAAAGTACAGTGCAAGGCTTTTTTTTTTTTTTTTTTCCTGCTCAGTCACTTGTGGGGTGGGTTATCTCTTGGTAAAATACCATCCAGGTATTGAAAATTTTTCCAGAAGGAAAAAAAGTTTTAAAAAATTGACCTGTCATGACGGTGATAAGAGTAACAACAAAGGAAGTGTGAAGAGGAGAGCGATGTGGTGAACAGACCGTGGAAGGGGAGCAGGACAGGCTGGAATTCAGTTCTTGATTCCCCATCTTACTCTCTGCAGAACCTTTTGTCTTTGTGTGTCCAGCTTTCTTCTTTTGGACAACATCCTCTCCCCCATTCAATGAAATCCAGTGAGGTCGTAAAACAGATGAGCTGATTTTCCCCACAACTCCTACTTCCCCATAAACCCAAGTGTCAGGCACATGACCCAGGCAGGGCCAATCAGAAAACCCTCTAGGATAATAATTGGAGTTCGGGGCAAGATGTTCCCTCATGCTCCAGGTGGCAAGTTACAGAGGCATCTTGCTGCTGGGGGAGCATCTCCCTATAAATGAAGCTAAGCAGAGCTGTAGAAAAAGAATTCTATTGACATTCTTTTTGTATGTGCTGATACATTCTTTTTGTTTGTTTGTCTTTGTTTTTTTCTTTATCAACTTTGACTTGGGTTTCTGTAACGTATAACTTTAAGAGTAATACTACTAACAGCAAATGCCTATATGGTGTTTGTTATGTGCCAGACACGATTCTAAGGGTTTTACATATGCTAACTCATTTACTCCTACAAAAACTCTGTGAGTTGCTTCCATTGTTATCTGCATTCTGTGGAGGGAAAAACAGAGGCCCAGAGAAATCAATAACCTGTGCAAACTCACATAGCTAGTAAGTGATGACGAGCCAGGATTTGAACTGAAGCAGTCTAATGCCAAAGCTCATGATCTTAGCCATTTTTCATATGCTGCTCTCTGAATAATAGACCAAGTAGGACAACTTTGAACATTACTCTCCTCTGTAAACATGGAGATGATAATTGCTACATTTAAGCAGGCCAGGCCTAGAGCACCAAGCTCATAACCTTTCCCTAGTACTGGGCAAAGGTTCTTTATCTCTTTTGAAATTTCTGGAATCAAATTTTCCACTTTTCAAACAACCTGGGTTAGTGTTTCCTAACACATGCCTTGGTTTTAGCTTGACACTTTCCCTCTATGAGGCAGGAATCTTGCCTGAGGTCATATCACCAATGTGGACTCCTAGGAATAGGTGTCTTAGCCAGTGCTGAGTAACTGAGGGCTCTTCTAGTAGACCAGATTTGCTGAAATGACTTCAGTCAACCTACATGCTATTGCTCTTTGCGTTACTCCTTCAGATAGGGTGTCCCTCCTTAGCTGGTGTACATGGAAGCCAAATGACTAAGTAAGTGGAGTACTTTTGCATTCGTTAATATTTGGGGTTGTGACTTGGGTCCTGACTTGAATGTTGGCACAGGAGTGTTTTAATGATGGGTAACAATAGCCTATTCCATTACTATCCCTGTAGGGTAATTCAAATAATTTGATAAGAAAATTTTTGTGAAAGCACCTGATATACTACCTGTTAGACTTAAAGTTAGGGCATCATCATAGATTGATGGCTAACTCAGACCATTCTTAAAAGCCTTTATTGTATCTAACTTCATTATAGTAACTATTTAAATTGAACCCACCAAGTTGAAGGTCAGGTTTCTTTGCGTATGGAGGTGTGCTCACTGACACCCTCAAGATAAAATATGAAGATAGGCTTATCTGATTTATTTATTGTGGTTGCTAATCTCCAGAGGTGGCCTTCAACAATTCCTTCCTTCTCTGCACAAGCATGCCGTAGGTCCTATCAAGAGGCAAAGGTTATTTGTCTGCCTTCTGAATCTGGGCTGGTCTTGAGGCTGGTTTTGATCAATAGAATGTGGCAGAAGTGATGTTCTGGGACTTCTGAATGCTGACCCACTTCAGATTCCTGGACTCTAGCTGACATGCTGTGAAAACCCCAAGACGCATGGAGAGGGCATATGGAGGAGAACCAAGGCACTGTATTTGAACCAAGGCCTGTAGGCAAAACCAGTTGCCAACCATGTGCTTGAGCTATCTTAGATATTCCAGTCTAGACAACTACCTAGATGCCTGTAGCTCTAACTGATGTCACATGGAGCAGAAAAGCCACCCAGCTGAATACACTCATCCCACAGAATAATCAGAGATAATAAAATGACTGTTATTTTAAGCCACTAACTTTTAAGCCACAGAAATAGGTAATTGAAACAAACTTCATGTCTCTAACAACCATGATTATATGGCAATTTCTAGCATTATTTGGCCTATATAATAGGCTATATATAATGGCCTACTTGTTGTTAATCTATCAGGGATGCAAGCAGTTCAAACTTTTACGACTAATGAGCTAACAAAACAAGTGAGTGGTAAAGATTTTCAAAATGTCATGGTTGTAGAATTTATATTTAATTGTCACATTTCTTTTATTTCATGTGCATTTATGATAAGCCAATATTACTGGCATTTCTCTTTATGTACTATTGAAAGTTTACGTGGTTGTAACAAAAATACCATTATTTATGATTATTTAAAGTCTTCATTGGGCCCTGGCCGGTTTGGCTGAGCAGTTAGAGCGTTGGCCTGCGGACCAGAGAGTCCCGACTTCAGTTCCCACTAAGGGCACATACCTTGGTTGCAGTTTGTCCCCGGCCCCAGCTGGGGTCATGTGGATGGCAACCAGTCGATGTGTCTCTTTCACATCGATGTTTCTCTCTCTCTCTTCCTCCCTCTCTCCCTCCAGTTCTATCTGAAGATAAATGCAAAAAAATGTCCTCGGGTGAGGATAAAAAAATAATGATAATAATAAAGTCTTCATTGGGTCCTAGTGGATAGTATGATACTATGAGTCTTGAGACATGGTGGTGGTTTCACAAGAATAAGAACTCTACAGAATTACAGAAATCTTCCTATCCATTTTCAATTTCATTCCATATGTGGCACTGACATAGTTACATTATTACACTGACATGTAAGCCTTATATTGTTCTTTGAAATGGCTTCCAAAAATTATTAGGCCTGAAGAAATTATCTTTTTTTTAACATATCTGAATTCATTTTTTCAACAGAAACATTTAATGAGAGCCTACTATATGATAAGAAAAATGATACGCTAGGAATATAGAGACAAAGACACCCCCTTTCCTGAAGTAGCTCATTGTGTAATATATGAGAAAGAAAAATAACCAGTACTCATATATCAGTCAGGAATATGCTTGGCTGAAAGTAATAGGAAACTAACTAATAACAACTTGAATAATTAAGGAATTTGGTCACCTGGTATGAAATATAAGGGAGTTCAAGACTGACATGGCACCTAAACAGTATCATCAAGGGTACAGGGTCTTGTTGTTTTTCTTCTCTATGCGCTTTGCTAGATAGCTCTCATCCTCATAGTCTCAAAATGGTTGCTATGTCTCCCCAAAACAATCTGTTCTAGAAAGGAAGACGTGGGAAAGGGAAACCCTGCTTAGGATCTTCATTCTTCATTTATTGAATAGACTGTGACATGGCCACAGTCTATTGGTCACAAGAGCATTTTTAACTTCTAAGTAGAGAAAAACAAGAGGGAAGGGAGGTTGAAATAGGTGTTGAATGAGCCAACAGTCTACAACATGCTAGGGTGAACACAGGATACAAGGGGCACACATAACTCAGACTCGGAAAGTTACGAATGGCTTCACGATAGAAATGATACATGAGCTGAATGGTGAAGTCATGAAGTATGAGTGGGAGTTGGCCACATCAACAGGAGAGAAGGACACCATAGACAGAAGATAAAGGACATATCAAGGAAGGGAAGAATGGGACCCATGATGGACATGCTTGCTTCACAAAGTACAAGTTTGCAGTGACAACAGCTAACGTCGGAGAGAGATGTTTCGGACAAAGCAAACAGGGCCTGAAAACTGTGTGGAGAGGTTTGGATTTCATCATGCAGGCTACAGTGAAAGCTTCTCAGGGATGGTGTGGAATGATCAGATTTGTGCTTAGAATGCAGAAACAGGTTGGTAGGCAACTGAGACTGCAGTCAGAAGACTGTTGAACCAGTCAAGGCAAGACATAATGAAGACCTGGTCTTTGATGGTGGTATGGAAGGAGAGAAGGGTCTAGATTTTAGACATACTGCAAGGAATAGACATTTACTTGATGACTGATTAATTATGAGGGTAAAGAAGATTCAAGGTTGATTCCCAGGCTTCTGGCTTAGACAACTGGGGATTAATGGGGCCATTGCTTGAGGCAGTAAAGATGGGAGGAAGAGCATGTCAAAAATAGGCTGATATTTGAGACGACTGCAAGAGAGAAGTCACTGACCCAGACCCAATTACTAATATAAGTATCCTAACTAGTTCCTCTGCCTCCCTTTCAATCCATTCTCCACCATGCAGATCGAACAATCCAATCCAAATGCAAAAAGAACCTTGCCCTTCCGCTGTTTGATTAGTATCATTACAGTACTGTTTTTTCTTCTAGAGTGTTAATGAGCACAGGCTATGTGTCTGAGATAAAGGCTTTATGTGCCTTATTTTATTTTGTTCTCATTCTTTGAGAATGGATGCTGCAACTACCTCCATTGAAAAGGGGCTCAGAGAGATCAAGTAACTTTCCAAGAGGTCCTTCCCTACTGTAAGCACCAGAGCTGTGTCCTTAACCACTATAGTACATTGTCCTTCATGCTTAAATGTATATAATGCTCCATATCCTTCAAAGTACTTTCACCTGCATTATCCACTATCCCTTTCCTCCATTTGGCTAGGTATTTTCTTTTTTCTTTATTGATGTTAGAGAAAGAGAAAGAGAGAGGAAAGGAGAGGGAGAGAAAGATAGAAACATCGATGAAAGAGAACATCGACTGGCCGCCTCCTGCATGCCCCCCACTGGGGATCAGGCCCACAACCTGGGCATGTGCCCTGACCAGGAATTGAACCGGTGGCCTCTTGGTGCATGGGTCGATGCTCAACCACTGAGCCACACTGGCTGAGTGGTAGGTATTTTCTTAGTTGTGTAGGGGAGGAAATCAAAGCAGAGCAAATCAAGGAATCCAATACCTCATTAATTAATTAATCCATCCATCTATTGTATAAATATTTATGGAGCAGATATTAATGGGGGAATTAAGATGCAGAGGGTTTAAGTGACTTGCTCAAGGCCCCGTGACTACTTAGTGGTAAACAGAGACTAGAATCTTTGGGTTCACAGTCCTGTGTTCTTGATGGGAGGGAAGAACTGCTTCCAACTGTTAAGGAACTTAGCAAGGGCGTGGCTTGGATCTGGAGTAAAATAGATTCCATTTGCCCTCCATTTTATCTTTCCTCCCGGCCACTAGCTTCTTAGAAGTTGATTTCTAAAACACAGGCCTGGCATTCAGCAGGTGCAGAACAACTATCAGATTTGGTGAGTGTGGCTTCATGCAGTAGGTAGGAGGAAGAAATAATGGATATTAATTTCAGCACAATATATTTTATTTTTAAATGATGGATGCTATTAAGAATAAGACAGGCCCTGACTGGTTTGGCTCAGCAGTTAGAGCGTCAGCCTATGGACCTAAGGGTTGCAGGTTTGATTCCTGTCAAGGGCACGTACCTGGGTTGCAGGTTCGATCCCCAACCCCAGTTGGGGTTGCTCAGAAGGCAACCAATTGATGTGTCTCTCCACATAAATGTTTTTCTCTCTCTCTCTCTCTAAAAAATAAATAAATAAATAAATAAATAAATAAATAAATAAATCATATATCCTGAGGTAAGAATTAACAAAAACAAACAAACAAAAAGAATGAGACAGAATTTCCCAAAGTGGTTCTAAGCTCCCCCTTTCCTCTTGCCACACAGGGTAGGGTAGACTCCTTAGCCCCTGTGGCTAAATAAGTAATGTGGCTAAATAATGGCCTCATCGTAAATAATAAATGCACTGTTTACTGCTGCCAGTGATGGGATTAATTCCAAATTAATCTCTGTTTCTTTGAGTCACACACTAGATTCAGACTCTGCGGTGGGGACCATCGTACTTGCTGAGATGTCACACACCCTTGTTCTGGCTGCCCTAAAGCTGGGAGAGAGACTATGGGCCCCGCCTCCAGACAAAGCAGAAAGGAAGCAATAGATCTCTAAGTTCTTCCAGGTTTGAGAACTGTGATTCTGTGGGTTTCAGAGCATCGTCTTGTCATACAGTCACACAAGTTCCCACTAGTGTTAGTGCTGGTGTGGGTATTTTAACAAGTACCATGGCTTTCATGATAACTTCAGCATCAGACTTCTTTTCCTTTCTCCTCTTACAAAACATCTCTAGCTGTCCTCTGCCTTACTGCCGCTGAAGGTTAAAGACAGCTCATGTGGCAAATTGTGGGTGGTGCTGGGTGAAAGTCAGCCGTCCAGCTTCCAGGTGTCCTCACGGCATGGCATTTCCCTGGTGAGTTTACAGAATCTTGTCTTCAGTTTTACATTTCCTTCCCTTTCATCCGTGCTTCAGAATTCATCTGACTCGTGAAGATGGACTTGTGCGCCTTAAACTCACAAGAAAATCCAGAATTCTAATTAGTTAATTTATAATGAGAACTAAAATGTTCAAGCACATCAGTCGTGTCAACCTAATAAAAGCATTCTCTCTTGGTTAAAAAAATAAATAAACAAACCATATAGGAAGCCAAACTATAATCAGAATGTTGCTCAGAGCGTGTGAAATCAGAGCAGGGGGAGTTAGTTATATGATTACAATAATTAATGGCCTCAGACTCTGATTGCCTGATTATAATAGTCGGGACTCTTTCAGTTGTAAGTGACAGGCACACAATTAAAGTTATCTTGTGCCAAAAGGGGAGTTTATTTAAATAGTAGTGGAATGCCACATGGAACTCTGGGAAATTCCATGGAAGAGTTGGGCTTCAGAGATTGCTGGAGTCAGGACTAGGAAACCTCCAGGGTTCTCTTCCTGTTGTCTTCATTTGCCCCCTCTGAGGGTAGGGCTGTTACATCCTATGGTTCTCATCGCAGGAGCATGACTAGCCCTTTTCCATTGGTCTCTCCAAAGAAATTCCATTTCTCTTCTCAGGGACTTTTTCTTTTCTTATATCCTTTATTCAGCTACCGCCTTCAGCTGATATCTAAGAGGAAGATTTCTGCTGATTTTTAAAAATATCTTTGTTCTCAAAAGACCATCTTATTTCAAATTTTGATGAAACATATCACTTAAAGATTGTTGCCCTGTTCTGCAGATTTAAAAGGGGTGTGTGGCCCGGCTGGTGTGGCTCACTGGTTGAGCATCGGCCCATGTACCAAGAGAGTGCCGGTTTGATTCCCAGTCAGGGCACATGCCCAGGTTGTGGGCCCGATCCCCAGTGGGGGGCATGCAGGAGGCGGCCAACTGATGTTTCTATCTCTCTCCCTTTCCCTTCCTCTCTTTCTAAAATCAATAAAGAAAAAACATTTAAATAAATAAATATAATAAATAAAAGGGGTGTGTGGTGGGAGTGCCAATCACAAAGAGTTTATAAGCAATTGACTGAAAGTCATTCAGTATCATAAAAATGTCCCTTTTTTTGAGCCACATTGCTTTTCCAAAAGATAACTGAAGCCCTGGCTGTGTGGCTCAGTCGGTTGGAGCTTTATCCCACACACCAAAAAGTTGTGTGTTCAGTTTTGGTCAGGGCACATACCTAGGCTGTGGGTTCAATCCCTGGTCAGAGTATATACAGGAGGCAACTCATCCATGTTCCTCTCTCACATTGATGTTTCTCCCCCCCACCCCCACCCTTCCTTTCTCTCTAAAATCAATAAAAAACATATCCTTGGGTGAGGATTAAAAAAAGATAAATGAATATTTTAATTTCTACCTCATTTACCTTGTCCTCATTGTAAATCTATATCTCTTTATATCTAATTTTATTGTTATTGCTTTATTCACTCAATAAATATTTTTCAGTGCCTACATTGTATCAGATTCTGTGCTGGGAGGTAATAATAAGAGAGGGAGAAGGGCCTGAACATGGATGGAATGGGTTTCTGCCTGTTTTAAGTGAGCAGAGAGATGCCCAATGCTATCTTGAAAGATTGGCCTGCCCAAAGCAAAAGTGTGATATTTGACTGATAATCATATCATTTGAGTCATAATGTTGGAAAAGAATAAGGTAGGGAAACAAGTTCATTGTCAGCTATTAACACTTAAACATCTTAAGAGTATGGAATATTTTCTTTACATTTCCATTAGAAGATTATTGAATATTTTCATATAAATACTATTCAAACACCCACTTATCTACTCATTACCTGGTTATAATGTAAGTTAATATTTTTACCAAATTTGCCTTATATTTTTTTAGAGAAATGATTTATTATGACTTATATAGTCACCAATATATCCACCCTATTATTGTTTTCCAGATTGTTGCCATTACACATAAGGTTACCCTGAGTATCCTTACACATGTCTCCTTGAGTATATATGCAAGGTTTTCTTTATACTCAGAAGTAGAGTTTCTGGGTAGTAATATATATACACCTTCAGTTTTGCAAGATACTGCCTCCAGTAGTTTATGAATATACCCATTCTTTCATATCCTTATAGAGATTTTTAATTTTTACCAATCTAATGGATATAAAATGGTACCTCGTTGTTTTACTTTGTGTTTCACTAATCACTGAATTTAAGACTGAATTTTAAGCCTGAATTTATCTTAAGATATTTATTAGCCATCTGGTGTCTTCCACTGTGAACTGACTATTTATAGGCTTCGTCAATTTTTCTATGGGATTCTGTCTTGCATTGATGTGTAAGACTGTTTTATTCTGGGTACTACTCTTATTTTGATTAATTTTATGATATCTTCTTCTACTCTATGGCTAGTCTTCTAACTGTTCATGGTGTCTTTTGATCAACAGAAGTTCTAAATTATAATTTAATCAATACCTATATATAAAATGTCAGATTGTAAACATTTTAGAAATTGCATATATGTATGTATATATATATATATACATATATGTATGTATATATATATATACACACACATACACACATATATGTATATGTAGCATGTATTTATTGAGTCATCCATCTATAAACAAAAAGTTATTTTGTGTCCTTCAATAAATTTTGTGATTTTTTCTATAAATCTTGTTACATATATTCCTATTGGAAACTTAGAGATTTTATTATAATTATAAATGGCATTTTTCCACTTTAATTGTGCTTTCTAATTTCTTATTGCTGATATCTGAGTATACTATTTTTGTGTATTGATCTTGTATCCAACAACCTTCCTGAAACATGCCTGTTATGATTTGAAGATTCTCTTGGATTTTTAAATGTAGACAATTTTATCATCTGTAGACAATGAAAATTTTGTTTCTTCCATTCCAGTTATTATATTTATATTTCTTTTTCTTGTTTTACTGCATTTGCTAGAATGTCCAGTACATCACTGAACAGAAATGCTGATAGAGGACTTCTCTGACTAGGAATGTTTCTGCCGAGGAGTTTCATCAGCTTAGTTTTTATTTTTACTTACTGTTTTCTTCCCATATTAATGTTGCCCCCCCTTTTTAAAATATTTTAATAATTTTAATTTTCCTGGACTAGCAGCAATCAGGTAAATTCTATGAGGGGGAATGAGAAGTTTGGACAGTTTCCTCGCTATCTTAGTTTAAGAGTGCCCTCTTCTGTTATAACAGTGAAGTGAACTTCATTTTATTCATGGCATCTTTATTTTTTTTACTTTGCCAGTTGCCCCCCACCCCACTTCCCCAGCATCAGTGCCTTACCAAGACTGCCACTGTGGGCTTGCATACTTTCCAAGCCCCCTTCTTGAAAGCCAGTGTTCAAATTGAATACTGAGACCTCTAGTCTCAGATTTGTTCTCAGTTTTTTCCCATCAGGGATGGATCCTCTATTTCTGGGTCCATGTCCTCTGTGTTCCATCCCCACTAGGGAGTTGTCACTCTCTCTTCTCTTCCATGTCATCCCTGTCCAGTTTTGCTCCAGTTTGGGCTCCAGAACTAGTTCTACTGATTCTGCACTGTTCTCCCAACTAGTTTGTAGTCTTTCTAGCCTCTATTATGCTGTGTCCATGGGGACTTGTGTGATTTTATTTGCTTTGGTATTGATCTGTATCGTTTTGGAGGATGTATGTAGAAATTTGAATGTAAGGATCTGAAGGATCTAGGAATGTTTTATAGCCTTCCTCTAGCCTGTGGAATTGTCATTTTATCTTTGTGGTTCTGTGTCTTTTGCCTTACATATTCTATGTGTTGTTAGATTTGTTATATATTCTTGATGACTTATTCCTTTAATCAGTAGGTAATGATCAGTGAATCTTTATAATGAATAATTTTTTACTCAGCGTCAATTACATATGATATTAATATAAGAACACTAACTTGCTTTTGGTTAATATTTGTGTGATATATCTTTCTATATTATTTTACTTTCAAACTTTATTTGAAAATGATTTTCAGTATAAAAGCATAGAGTCAGACTAACACAATTTGATGTTCAATTTAAGTCTGAGAAAATACTTTCACTGATGAGTTTAACCTCTTTACTTTCATTGTGATTGCAAAGATATTTAATTTTTTTAAATATGTTTTTATTGATTTTTTAGACAGAGAGGAAGGGACAGAGAGATAGAAACATCAATGTGAGAGAGATACATCAGTTGGCTGCCTCCTGCATGCCCCCTACTGGGGATCAAGCCCACAACCGGGGCATGTGCCCTGATGGGGAATCGAACCGGGACCTCTCAGTCCATGGGAGGGCGCTCAGTCCTCTGAGCCACACCGGCTGGGTGCAAAGATATTTAATTTAATTTTTATAATTTTAATTTGTCTAGTAAGCAAAAATGATTTTCCTTTGTTCCTTTTATTCTCCTTTCCTGTTGATCTTTTTTTTGGAAAAAGAATCCTATTTCCTGGTTTGAAAGTTACACTTCTAATTTTTGTTTTTAATTGCCAGTACTCAAACTTTGGTGCGCATCAAAATAAACTAGAAGGCTTGTTAAAACACAGATTGCTGGGCCCCACCCTCAGAGTTCCTAATTCAGTACATCTGGAGTGGAACCAAAGTACATTCACACACTGCTTAACGACTGACAAATGCACCATCAGGTGATTTCATCGTGCGAACATGGTGGAGTGTACTTACATGAACCTAGATGGTGTAGCCCACTACACACCTGAGCTATATGGTATAGTCTAGGCTATAAACCTAGCATGCAAGCCTGTTCCTGTACAACATAACATGAGATTAAATCAAGCACAAAAGAAAATGATACAGTCATGAAATGTATGAGTCTGCTGCCCGAGTTAGCACAACATATTGTTTTACGGAAAACTTAATTCTAGCAGAAAGAATACACCTTAAAATAGTGATGAAAAGTATAGTATAGTAAATACACAAACCAGTAACATAGTCATTTATTATTATTGTCAAGTGTTATGTACTATACATAATTTTATGTGCTATACTTTTATGCAACCAGCAGTTCAGTAGTTTTGTTTACACAAGCATCACTACAAACACGTGAGTAATGTGTTGTACTTCAGTGTTATGGCAACTACTACACCACTAGGCAACAGGAGTTTTTCGGCTCCATTATAATCTTTTTTTTTATTATTTTCTTATGTGGATTTATTTTTATTTATTTATTTATTTATTTATTTATTTATTTATTTATTTATTTATTTATTTTAAATTAGTTTATTTTTGTTACAGATGTTTCTCTTTTTCCATTATAATCTTATAGGACCTCTGTCGTATATTTGGTCCATCATTGGCTGAAATGACATTTTGCGGCACATGACAGTATTTGCATTTCTTTAACTGGTTCCCAGGTAGTGCTAATGCTACTATTCTGGAAACCACACCTTGAAAGTCTGTCAGGAACTGGTGATTATCACCAGGTAAAATTAACATTGTACCCATTAATTGTTCTGAGTTAGACATTTTTGTTGTTTTGGAATTCTTTTATTTGTTGAACTCTCTTACTTTCCCACAAGCTCAGCCATGCATTAAAATGTTTAAATGTCCACCTGGCTGGTGTGACTCAGTGGAATGAGCGTCGTCCCATGGACTGAGAGGTCCTGGTTCAATTCCAGGTCAGGACACATGCCTGGGTTTGGGGCTCGATCCCCAGTCGGGGGCGTGCAGGAGGCAGCTAATTGATGTTTCTCTCTCACATCACTGTTTCTATCTCTCTCTCCCTCCCTCTCTCTCTAAAAAATCAATCAAACAAACAAACAAAAACACAAAATGTTTAAATTTCCTTGTAGTACCCAATATTTCTAGGTGTGCAATTCCCAGAGGAGTTTCCTTGACAATCTAGTTTCCTATTATTGTCAGGAACAGAAGTAGGGCTTTAATTTCTCATGGGAGAATAATTTCCCCCTACCCTCAGTTTCAAACAGAAAGAAACTTTCTGCCCGGCTGGTGTGGCTCAGTGGTTGAGCATCGACCCATGCACCAAGAGGTCACCAGTTCAATTCCCAGTCAGGACACATGCCCGGGTTGTGGGCCAAATCCCCAGTGGGGGGCATGCAGGAGGCAGCCAATCAATGTTCTCTCTCATCAATGTTTCTATCTCTCTCTCTCTCCCTCTTCTTTCCTCTCTCTCTAAAATCAATAAAGATAAAAAAATTTTTAAAAAGAAAGAAATTTTCTGGCCCATTTTCCTGGACTGGTTACTGGGGTGTTTGGGTCTCTATTATATGGAGGCAGAGCCCTTACAGACGCCTGACTGAGAGTAGGAGTTTAGTGCTTTGCCTTCTGTGAACCCACCCAAGGCTATGTCTTCTGCCCTTTGATATTCCATTCAAACTCCAGCCCCTATCCCTGGGACATCAGCTTATGGCTTCCCATTCTAATGAGTATACCTTTCATTTCCAGCACTTCAAGGTTTCCCTTTTGAATTTGGCTGTGCTTGTACACTGTGGGAGGGAGGATGTATTTCATCTGCATTTCTGTGTGTTTACTGGTGGGGGGAGGTTGGAGAAGCTGTTATCTCAGTCCTCTTGGTTGTCTTCCGTTATCCTTTCAGTTGTCATATAGCAGAGAACATGGAGCATAGGATCAAAACGGTTTGAGGGGCAGAAATGGGTGGTACAGAGAATCCCAGAAGTCTGGAATGCACCTGAGCTCAGGGGCTTGGGATTGGTCGCGTATCATTAGCACAGGAGAGTGGTGGAGGGTGCTGAATTGGAGGTGATGAAGGGCACCCTGCTGGTGGTAGGCAACACTATAAACAAGGCTGAGACAGTTGTGGTTTTAACATTTTTATTAGGGCCAAACTTTCTTGAAATGTTTTTATTTAATGTAAAGTATATACCACTACAATGTTTAAATATGTTTGTTTTGAAGTCATTCTTTTCTCAAACATTGACTTATCCCTCAGGTGTGCATTGACGACATATGCTGAAAACTACAGTCTACCGTATGATTATCAGCCACTTGTGAGTATGAGAGGTTGGAAAAGCCTTGTTAATGTACATCAACTGATTCTTTACGTCTAGTGTGAATAGTCAAGCTTGCGAAGAAAGGACAAATTGCTGAGATTTATGATGTTTTATATTTATTTAGAGGTATTTTCTATTTAAGGGAGTTAGAATGTTTTATAGTTATGATTTATTTTTAGATGATTATAGATTTCAGGGAGATAATATTGCAGTGTCCAAAGCATATTAGTTGCTTTCTTCCTTATCTTGTTTTATTATCTCTGTCCCTGAATTTAATTTACCTGGAATAAGAACATACCTTTCTATTCATTTGTATTGCATCGACACATAAAAGTAAGTGGCTTAATTTAGCTCTGGGAAATGTGTATATTGATAAACTATGTCCAGTTTATAACTTTAATATACTTGTACTTAAAAAATTATACAACAGCCCGGCCAGTGTGATTCAGTGGATTGAGCATTGTCCTGTGGACTGAGAGGTCCTGGTTCGATTTCTGGTCAGGGCACATGCCCAGGTTACGGGCTTCATCCCCAGTCTGCAGGAGGCAGCCAATCGATGTTTCTCTCTCACAACAATGTTTCTATCTCTCTCTCCCTTAAAAAAAAGATCAATTAAAAAAATTATACAACTGAAAGAGAACAAGGCCACATCTTATTCTGGAAGACTTAACCAGTGCAATAGATAAGAGATTTGACTATTGAAAAGGAGAAGAAAGAAATTATCTTTATTTTAAGATAGTATGATTATCTTCATAGGAGGACCAAGATATTAAACTGAGAATTAAAATAAATAAGACCATTTAGTAAGGTGAGTAAATACTTAATAAGCATGTGGAAAAAAACAGTATCTTTCCTTCATATCAGCACTAACAGGTTAGTAAACTATAAAAGAAAAACATACAAATTACTATAGCAATACAAATTTAAAATACTTTCATGAGGAAAACTTTAGATTAGTAAAGCTCAATAGAGAAGATGTGGGAGATTGTCTCCGAGACTGTGGGTCCTCCTGTTTGCGTAGGCCACTTTGCCAGCAAGATGTGAATGTCTCTGCCTTTTTTTTTCTTTAGTTCTTTTTTTTAATTTTTTTTATTAATTTATTTTTGTTACAGATGTTCCTCCTTTTTCCCCCATTGACTCCCTCCTCCCCCTCCCTCCCTGCCCCGTCCCCAGTTTTGTTGTCCATGTCCATTGGTTATGCGTATATGCGTACAAGTTCTGTGGTTCATCGCTCCCCTCTTCCACACCCTCTTCTGGCAATTGTCAGTCTGTACCCTACTTCCACATCTCTGGGACTACCCTGTTCCTCAGACTGTTATGTTCATTATATTCCAGAAATAAGTGAGATCATATGATATTAGTCTTTCTCTGCTTGGCTTGTTTAGCTTAGGATAATAGTTTCCAGGTCCTCCCATGTCGTCGTAAAGGATAAGAGATCTTTCTTTCTTACAGCTGCATAGTACTCCATTGTGTATATGTACCACAGCTTTTTTATCCATTCGTCCACTGATGGACACTTGGGCTGTTCCCAGATCTTAGCTATTGTAAATAGCGCTGCTATGAACATGGGGGTACATATATTCTTTCTGGTTGGTGTTTCAGGCTTCTTAGGGTATATTCCTAGAAGTGAGATCACTGGGTCAAATGGTAATTCAATTTTTAATTTTTTGAGGTAACACCATAGTGTTTTTCACAGTGGCTGCACCAGTCTGCATTCCCACCAGCAGTGTACTAGAGTTCCCTTTTCTCCACACTCTCACCAACACTTGTTCTTTGGTGCTTTGTTGATGGTGGCTATTCTGACAGGTGTGAGGTGATACCTCATTGTTGTTTTAATTTGCACCTCTCTGATGATTAGTGATGTTGAGCAATTCTTCATATGTCTCTTGGCCATTTGTATGTCCTGTTTGGAGAGGTGTCTATTTAGTTCCTCTGCCCATTTTTTAATTGGGTTCTTTGTCTTCCTTTTGTTGAGTTGTATGAGCACTCTATATATTTTGGAGATAAACCGCTTATCTGATGTATCATTGACAATTATGCTCTCCCATACAGTGGGTTGCCTTTCCGCTTTGATGGTTGTTTCTTTAAATGTGCAGAAGCTTTTGAGTTTGATGTAGTCCCATGTGTTCATTTTTTCCTTTGTTTCTGTTGCCTTAGGTGATATATCAGTGAAAATTCTGCTGCGTATTATGTCTGAAATTTTGTTGCCTACATTTTCTTCTAGGATTTTTATGGATTCATGAGTCACATTTAAGTCTTTTATCCATTTTGAGTTTATTCTTGTGTATGGTGTAAGTTGATGGTCTAGTTTCATTTTTTTGCATGTAGCTGTCCAATTTTCCCGACACCATTTATTTTATTTTATTTTTATTTTTTTATCCTCACCCGAGGACATTTTTTCATTTTTTGTTCAGATAGAGTGGGAGAGAGAGAGAGGAAGAGAGAGAGAGAGAAACATCGATGCGAAAGGGACACATCGAGTGGCCGCCACCCGCACAACCAACCAGGGCCGGGGACAAACTGCAACCGAAGTACATGCCCTTAGCAGGAACCGAACCCGGTTCTCTCTGGACTGCAGGCCGATGCTCTAACCGCTGAGCCAAACCGGCCAGGGCCCAACACCATTTATTAAAGAGGCTGTCTTTACTCCATTGTATGCTCTTGCCACCTTTGTCGAATATTAATTGAGCATAATGTTTTGGGTCAATTTCTGGGTTCTCTGTTCTATTCCATTGATCTATGTGCCTGTTCTTGTGCCAGTACCAGGCTGTTTTGATTACAGTAGCTTTGTAGTATAACCTGATGTCCGGTATTGTGATCCTGCCTACTTTGTCCTTCGTTTTCAAGATTGCTGTAGCTATTCGGGGTCTCTTATGGTTCCATATGAACTTCTGAAGCATTTGTTCTAGTTCTGTGAAGTATTTCATTGGTATTTTGATGGGGATTGCATTGAATCTATAGATTGCATTGAATCTATAGGGTAGTATGAACATTTTAATGATGTTAATTTTTCCAATCCATGAACAAGGTATGTACTTCCACTTTTTTATATCTTCCTCTATTTCTTTCTTCAATGTCCTGTAGTTTTATGCAAATAGGTCCTTTACTTCTTTGGTTAAGTTTATTCCTAGGTATCTTAATTTTTTTGCCGCGATGGTAAATGGGATTTTTTTTTTTAGTTTCTCTTTCTGTGAGTTCATCATTGGTGTATAAGAATGCTGTAGATTTCTTTACGTTAATTTTGTATCCTGCTACTTTGCCAAATTCATTTATTAAGTCTAGTAGATTTTTGATGGAGTCTTTAGGGTTTTCTATGTATAATATCATGTCATCTGCGAATAATGACAGTTTCACTTCCTCCTTTCCAATTTGAATCCCTTTTATTTTTTTTTCATGTCTGATTGCTGTGGCTAAGACTTCCAGTACTATGTTAAATAAGAGTGGTGAAAGTGGGCATCCTTGTCTTGTTCCTGTTCTTAAGGGAAATGCTTTTAGTTTTTGTCCATTGAGTATGATGTTGGCTGTAGGCCTTTCATATATGGCCTTTATTATGTTGAGATATGATCCCTCTATTCCCAAATTGCTGAGCGTTTTTATCAGAAATGGGTGCTGGATTTTGTCAAATGCTTTTTCTGAGTCTATTGATATGATTATATGGTTTTTATCTTTCATTTTGTTTATGTGATGTATCACATTTATTGATTTGCGAATATTGTACCATCCTTGCATCTCTGGGATGAATCCCACTTGGTCATGGTGGATAATTTTTTTGATGTATTGCTGGATCCGATTTGCTAGTATTTTGTTAAGGATTTTGGCATCTATGTTCATCAGGGATATTGGCCTGTAGTTTCTTTCTTTGTAGTGTCTTTCTGATTTTGGAATTAGAATTATACTGGCTTCATAAAACGAGTTTGGAAGTCTTCCTTCTTCTTGAATTTTTTGGAATAGTTTGAGGAGAATGGGTGTTAGTTCTTCTTTGAATGTTCGGTAAAACTCCCCCGTGAAACCGTCTGGGCCTGGGCTTTTGTTTGCTGGGAGGGTCTTGATTACATCTTCAATTTCCTTCATTGTTATTGGCCTATTCAAGTTTTCTATCTCTTCTTGGTTCAGTTTTGGGAGACTATGTGTTTCTAGAAATTTGTCCATTTTGCTTAGATTGTCAAATTTGTTGCCATATAAATGTTCATAGTATTTGTTAACGATCCTTTGTTATTTCTGTGGTGTCGGTGTTATCTCTCCTCTTTCATTTCTGATTTTGTGTATTTGGGTTCTCTCTCTTTGTTTCTTGGTGAGTCTAGCTAAGGGTCCATCAATCTTGTTTATCTTTTCAAAAAACCAGCTCTTTGTTTCATTGATCCTTTGAATTGTTTTTTTGGTCTCCATGTCATTTATTTCTGCTCTGATCTTTACTATTTCCTTCCTACTACTTGCTCTGGGATTTTCTTTTTGTTTGCTTTCTAGTTCTTTAAGTTGTGAGGTTAGGTAGTCAATTAGAAATTTTTCTTGTTTCTTGAGTTGGGCCTGTAGTGCTATGAACTTCCCTCTCAGAACTGCTTTCGCTGCATCCCATAGATTTTGTGTTGTTGTGTGTTCATTTTCATTGGTTTCCAGGAAGTTTTTAATTTCTTCCTTGATCTCCATGGTAACCCATTCATGGTTCAATAACATGCTATTTAGCCTCCATGTTTTCAAATGTCTTTGCATGTTCTTGTTGCAATTGATTTCTAGTTTCATGCCATTATGATCTGAGAAGGTGCTTGATATGATTTCAATCTTCTTGAACTTGTAGAGACTTAGTTTGTACCCTAACATGTGGTCTATCTTTGAGAATGTCCCATGTGCACTTGAGAAGAATGTGAATTCTGCAGTTTTGGAGTGTAATTCTCTGTATATATCTATTAAATCCATTTGATCTAGTGCTTCATTTAGAATTTCTGTTTCCTTGTTAATTTTTTGTCTAGATGATCTATCCAGTGATGTCAGTGGGGTGTTGAAGTCTCCTGCTATGATTGTATTGCTGTCGATTTCTCCTTTGAAGTCCTCCAGAAGATTTTTAATATATTTTGGTGCTCCTATATTGGGTGCATATATGTTTACCAAGGTTATATCTTCCTGTTGGATAGATCCTTTCAATATTATGTAGTGGCCTTCTTTGTCTCTAGTTATTGTCTTCATTTTGAAATCTAATTTATCTGATATGAGTATTGCTACCCCAGCTTTTTTTCCTTTCCGTTTGCTTGGAAGATTTTTCTCCATCCCTTTACTTTCAACCTATGTGAGTCTTTTGTTGTGAGGTGGGTCTCTTGTAAACAACATATATGTGAATCATGCTTTCTTATCCAGTCAGCTACTCTGTGTCTTTTTATCGGAGTATTCAATCCATTTACATTTAAGGTGATTATTGATATGTATTTATTTATTGCCATTTTTGTTCAGTGTGGTTATATTTTTCTTCCTATTTTTTCTATTAATTACAGCAGTCCTTTTAACATTTCTTGCAGTGCTGGTTTGGTGCTAATATATTCCCTTAGCCTTTTTTTGTCTGGGAAGCTCTTTATTTGACCTTCTATTTTGAATGATAGCCTTGCTGGGTAGAGTAGTCTTGGGTTCAGATCCTTGTTTTTCATGACCTTGATTACTTCATGCCATTCTCTTCTGGCCTGTAGTGTTTCTGTTGAGAAGTCAGCTGATAGCCTTATGCGGGTTCCTTTGTAGGTAATCTGTTGCTTATTTCTTGCTGCCTTTAGGATTCTCTCTTTGTCTTTAATTTTTGGCATTGTAATTATTATGTGTCTTGGTGTGGGCCTGTTTGGGTTCTTCTTACTTGGGGCTCTCTGTGCTTCTTGAACTTGACCTTCTTCCTTCATCAAGTTAGGAAAGTTTTCTGTCACTGTTTCTTCAAATATATTCTCTAACCTTTGCTCATTTTCTTCTTCTTCAAGGACTCCTATGGTGCGAATGTTATTATGTTTCCAGTTGTCCCACAGTTCTCTTAAGCTATCTTCCTGTTTTTTAATTGTTTTTTCCTTTTGATTTTCTGATTGATTGATTTTTTCTACTCTGTCTTCTAATTCACTGATCTGGTCCTCCACTTCCTCTACTCTGCTGGTCAGTCCTTCCAATATGTTCTTTATTTCTGCTGTGTCATTCTTCATTTCCACTTGGTTGGTTTTCAATGTTTCTATATCTTTACTCATAGTGTTGATGTCCTTACTCATGCTGTTTAGTTTCCTCAAGATCATGGCTCTGAACTCTACCTCTGATAATTTGCTTAACTGCATTTCATTTATCTCATCTTCGGTAGAGTTCTCGTGTTCTTTCATTTGGGATCTGTTTCTTTGTTTCACCATTTTTGCTCTCTAAGTGGGTTTTGGAGCCTGCCAAATTTTCCCTGTGGGTGTTGGTGTTCTGCTATTTGTGGCGCTCTCTACTGGGTTTGGATGAGCGTGGAGGGCCCTCCTTAAACACCACTGTCAAGTCTCACTTTCCTGGGTAGATTTGCAAGCTCAGGAAAGGTTCAGTTATCCTCTAGCTTTTTGCCTGGAGGCTATTAGCCTCAGTTATTTGAAAAGCCTTAGTATCTCAGTTGAATGAGAAACTCCCTCAGGTGTTTATAGTGTAAGAGGATTTCCTGAGGGTGGAGCCAATGCTGGTTGTTAATGAGCCTCAATTTGCATTTCTTTGCTCGCCTGGTTTGGATCGAATCTCCGAGGGAGGGGCTGCCACAACTCCGGGAAGGAGCAAGCTGGCCACCCGTCCTTTGTGGCCGCGACTCAGAGCAAACTCTGAGTGCCCTCCAAATCCCAGGTGTCCCCACAGTGTTCCAGTCCAGTCTGCCCTCCCTCTGCCGGAGCCCCAGGTGAGTGGCTGTAGCTATTTATTGCTCTGTCCCGGCCCTCTGCACTCTGGAGCAGCTTGGGATCTTAACCCCAAGGGCGGGCGCACTGCTCACAGCTAAGGCCGCTGCTGTCCGTGGGCTCCCAGCCTGCCACCCTCTCGCGCCTCTGCAGATCCTACCAGGCTCATTCAGGGTCCCTGGTTGTATGGTCCTCTCCTGCTGCTTTTCTGTTGCTTTTTCCCGACGATTTGTCTTTATTTTGGTTGCAATTCCCGTTTGGTCCTGGGAGATCGTCTGTGTAGTTTCCATTCACTCTGCCACCATTTTCTCTCACTCCTGTCTCTGCCTTTTGAATCTGCACTGTCAGGTCCTTGATTTGATCAATAGAACATGGCAAAAGAGATTCTGTGCGAGATCTAGATCTAGCTTATACAAAGACTGCTTCCAGCTCTCAGAGCCCTGAGCCACTTGGTTAGAAATCCAGGCTACTGTGCTGCAGGGAGAGGCCACGAGGAGAAACACCCCTGCACTTGACTTATTGATGGAGAAGCCATCTAGGACACGCAGGCGAGCTGAGCCTGGGCTCCAACTCCAGCTGCCATCTGACTGCAGCCCATGAAAGATTCTGGCTATTAATTTAAAAAAATATACACTCAAAAAATAAACAGAAATCTCAAATAAAAGGGGATAACTACCATTTTAGAAGACTAGAAAACTAAATTAATTATAAATTTAATACTCAGTGGGGTGAAAATGGGGTGAGATTTTTTTTTTTTAATCCTTACTTGAGGATATGATTTTTATTGATTTTAGAGAGAAAGAAAGAGACAGAGAGAGAGAGAGAGAGAAACCGATGGGCTGTCTCCCTTATGAATCCCGACAGGGATCGAACTTGCTACCCAGGTATGTGCCCTGACTGGGAATCGAACCTACAACCTTTTTGGTGTACATGACAATGCTCCAACCAACTGAACCACCCGGCCAGAGCAAGATGGGTTCTTTTATCTGTTGTCAGGCATATTGTAAATTGTTTAAATCTTTCTGGAAAGGAATTTGGCAGGATGTACAAGACACGATTTGATCTAATAATTGTCCTTCTAAGAAATTTCCCCAAAGAAAAATAATGTAAAATCCAAAAATACTCATCACTGAATTATTAATAATGGCAAAACTTGGAAAGTGCTGAATGTTTTAGTGTTAGAAATAGTACTGATTGAATATGCTGTAATCATATGGTGAGATTATTGCAGCCTTTACAACATCCATAGAGAGCTCTTAGTGCCTTGATAAATCTACATTTAGGGTTAAGAAAAATATTAAGATACAAAATTGAACGTATATTTTATCTAAACTATGTAAAAATACAAGAAAAAAACTGAAGAAACTGTCAAAATGCTACTAAAGTTGGCCATTGAGTGGTGAGGTTGTAGGTGATTTTTTTCCCCTTTGCACTTTTTAGCCTGATTGTTTATAATCAGAAAAAAAAAAAAAAAAAAACACAGGGAAACAAATATGTTATTTAAAAATGCAATTCAGGCCTGATTCCTTATATACATGGAATTTTGTTCCATCTCTAAACAAAAGGAAGTTGAAAACATAATTGACAACTCACAAAACTAGAAGGACTATTTTCCCCATATGCAGAAATAAAAAGAATGGGGGGTGTATTCTCAGAGCACACAAGTCTTGAGCCATCGTGTTATATATTTATGGTTTTAATTTGTCAGCGTTATTTCTGATATTTCTCCATTGCTCATTTCCACATTAGCAGCACAGCATGCCATGGCCATTGTTTGGCTTTATTTAGAATTTTGTTCATTCACTTCCAACTTCCATGCCAAAGCAATTGATTTTGAGACATGTTTTTAGCACTGCTCTCTAGCACCCGCATTTAATGAATGCTTGCATTACCTTCTTATAGGATACAAACTATTTTAAGTTATAATAGTGGATGGTTAAATAAGAGCAGAATAGTGGCTGGAGTTATCTTGCATATAAACAAGTGCATATTTCACAAAAGACTGACAAATGAAGGAGAATACTTTTTTATTTACCAGGTGCTTTACCATATGGCCTTAGCGTAAATAGTTCACCCCTCACTCAGGTTACCACCTTTGCAATTGTGCAATTCCTAAAATCTTAAAATACTTAGATTCATACTATTTCAAATTTTGTGCATGGATTGAGTCTTTATTAATTTTTATATTAGGGGCCCTTATGTTTACTTAAATGTATATTTGCATAAAGTGGGACAGCATTATGGAAAGCTTAAAGAAAATACAAGTTATCACACCAAAGCCCTAGACATAAGTAAGGAAATGCAGAGTATTAGAAAGCTATGAAATCATTTCCAAGGAGAGAAATGAAAGAGAATTCCAAGCTACTTCTTCAGAACTCCACTTCTTACACCGGGTGTTTATTATGGCTCACCTAATTTCAGTGAAAGATATCTTCTTTTAAAAGCTTCCCCATTTTCCCCCAAAGAACCAAAATAGAGGGAAAGTTTCAGAGAAGGTAGATTAAAGGACTGGTCCATAGCTGGCTGTTTGTAGGGTACATGGGCCTTTAGGACAGGGGACAGGTGAGCTGTGGATGTATGTGTCTACTGGATATACTCAGGGTGAGTGCAAAAAATAATTAGTTCAGGCAGGGACTAGCAAATCAGGAAGTTGAAGGGCTCCAGGAATGAAAATGTTGGGGAAAAAGGACAACAAGCATGGCAGTAGTGGAGGAGTGAGAGAGCTGGAAGAATTGGAGTGAATGAGCAAAGGGAATGTACTGAATTTATTGGTATTTCAGAGCTAGAATGATTCTGGGGGATGACAGAATCCAGGATGTGGCCATGGAAGTGAGTTTCTACAGTAGAATTAAAGCCACTGACTTGAGAAGGTGAGAAAATGATAAGACAGCGGGTTGGCAAGCTTCTAAATATGGGTGTTGGAAATCAAACTACCAGACAACAGGAAAGAAGTGGGGGAGGGCAAAGACTGAGTCAGACAATCCCGCCCTCACTGAACTTCAGAAGCACTTTGGAGGCTCATGGCTCCTCCCAGCCCTGCAGCCGCCCGTTGGGTACATCTGGTTGGTCAGTATCATGTGTGAAGTACCATCTTGTTTTCCCAAATAGAGCTGCCTATTGAACTATCTTTGCAGGCATACGAGTTCCTTTAAATCAAAAAGTGTTGCACATCCTAGTTCATTCAGGGAGAGAAAGCTGAAGAAGTTTTTAAAAGAGAATTATGTTTTAAAGTTGGCATGCATTGCAAATTGACCACACAGGGCCCATGCAGTGTTTCATGGTAGGTCACAGAAGAGGCTACATCTGTTTAAGAATTATTCCCAGTAACAGCAGAATTGGCCTGTCCTACCACCGGGCCTCTAGGCACTGGTATGAATATAGCATTGTTAAAATATTGATATTTTTGTGCTGATTGAAAATTAGCTGTGGCCTTGAATCGCCCAGAGCCCTGCCACCTCAGCAGCCTCAGCCCCTTCCCTGGACTCCCCGGACCAGGACAGCACGATGACATTCCTGGGCCGTAAGCACTTTTGCCTTCTTGGGCTCCTTCTTCCATTAAAAAAAAATTAAACAATATGTTTCACACTGTGTTGCTATAAAGACAGATATAATCCAAGTTGGATTGTATTCACCTTTTGGATTTAAAAGCTTATTAAAGAGATAAATTTTAGTCTATATTTTTTTTGGCATTTTGTAAAGATTACCCATCTTTTCTCCCTTCTTGCCTATTTTTATCTCCTTGCCTATTTTTGACTCTGTTATTGTATTTTATGGCCATGTTACGTGATCCTGTTATTGTTAACATTCTTGAAATTACTGTCAATAATGAGCATTATTACATAAAACTAAAGCATATAATACTCTTTTTTTTCTGGGAAGTACTTTTGACTTCTATACCCTATTTTAAGCAACATTTTCTGTATAATAGGTGCCCAAGTTTTCTGCCACAAGATGTTTTTTGATGTTATGTTATTGCCATCATTTCCAGGCTTAACTAGGAATTTTTATCCTTAATAGTTGGCATCTGCTTTTTTTTCATTTTGGTAAAATATACATAATATAAAATTTACTATTTTAACCCTTTTTTTTCTTTATTGATTTTTAGAGAGAGAGGAAGGGAGAGGGAGAGAAAGATAGAAACATCGATGAGCGAGAACATCGACTGGTCACCTCCTGCATGCCCCCCACTGGGGATCAGGCCCATAGCCTGGTCATGTGCCCTGACCAGGAATCAAATCGGCGACATTTTGGTGCATTGGTCGATGCTCAACCACTGAGCCACACCGGCTGGGCATATTTTAACCCTTTTTTAGTATGCAATTTAGTGGTATAAGTATGGTCACATTGTTGTTATATTCATTTTTTAAAATTCTAAAATAAATGAAACCATTATTATCAGATTCCAGAAGTAGCACGGGCCCTGGGCACTGGGCTCCCTGTGCCTTATGGCTGAGTGGGCCCAGATTTTGGGACTTTCTGGAGTCTAATACCTGCCTACCCAGGGCCCTTTAGGACTTGCTCAGTCTGATTGGCTGGTGCTGTAGTGATTGGTAAAAACTCTGAGTACCATCCTAGACTAAATGCACCTTGGAGAGGAGTTAGAAGTGGGCAGCGTCATTAGGAGTCTTTATTGTTCAAACAGACTCATTCACATAAAAGACACTCCCCAAGGGCCTTAAAAAGAAGACAAGGAAAAGACTCTTTTCAACTCTAAAAGCTGAGATATAAAGTGAATCTAGAGCAGGGTGGGGATTCTGTGGAAAGCGTCACTTTTCTGAACTAAATTAGCTTTCAGTTCCCACTTCTGCAATTTTATTCCAGTATAGAGAACTGGTGTGTGTGTGTGTGTGTGTGTGTGTGTGTGTGTGTGTGTGTGTGTGTGTGTGTGGTCTAGAATAAAGTGTGGTTTTGCCAAACTTCTACCCAGAAAATTAAGTCTGAAATTCCCTAGGCAGTGTTCCAGGCTCTGTGATGTCTTCATGACTTTTATTTTAGTTCTACTTTTCTTTGTACTGCATCACACTATATCTACTATTTAATTTTCTCCTGTTTGTCCTGTTAATGTTCTGACAATATCTACTAACCAAAAAAATGACCATTTGTTGAATATGCTTGTTTATCTTATGTATTATTAACTGAAATAAATGAAAGTTTTAGATTCTTTTGCAAATGAAGTAGTGGTGGGGTGAAACTGAAGAAGAGGGAAGGGGACATACAGTTGAACCTAGTATCTTTGTATCGATGTCAGTATATTCTAAATTGCTGCTGCTAGTTAACCCTGAACATAGCCTTCTGTTACTTGGGCTCAGAAGGAGATGGTGGCCTTCCTGAACCTAAGTTCATCCCTGAAGGATCTCAGTGTATGTTGTGAATATGTGTGCTGACCTTGTATGTATACAGGTAGGCATCCCTTTGTAGCTTATAGGCAAACAGTCCTCATTCTGAGTCTCATGGCACTCTACCAGCATCAAGGGGCCATTTTTCTAGGTCCCAGCTTCAACCTCAGGATCTACGGATAGTTGCTTATATAGTTCCACCGGACTTCTACAGCTTCCCCCAGTTAATTGGAATACAACAGGATTTGCCTTATTGATTATCCTCAATGAGCCTTGTCTACTCAGTTGATGGTAGCCTTAACAGCAAAAACCTGAAGTTTCTTGGAGAAGAAGGAATCCTGCCTCAACACCTGTCATATAGAAATCCTGCCCGAGCTTCCAGTCTGACATGTGAGCCATTTCCTCAAAGTCTCAGTCTCTCTGATTCTCTCTGGATAATCATCACTGATATAGACGGAGAGATATTCATGAGCTCTCGGGCTCTCAGATTCTATTTGATTTGATTCTCTTTTATTGATCCTGCTCCTTTCATTGATCCTGTCCCATCCTAATAGCCACTTATTTATGACCAAGTAACTCTTTTGATTAAGGACCTTGGCAGACATTTAAATCAAGTCTACTTGAAAATTAGGAAATAAATATCATAACTTCTGCTCATCATGAGAAATTGTGGGTCTCTATTTTCAGGAACTCAGTGAATTATTTTTTCAATACTGTGTCCTTTTAGTAGAAAGAACCCTGTTTTTTCTGTAATTATATTTTCACTTACATTGACTTCTGAAGTTAAGTAAACATGATCTCCTCTTTATTCCTGGGTTAAGTCATCAAGCTCAGTTCTACTTCAGGGAACTTAGGATGGTGGGAAACTTCATTTTCTTCTTGATTATCTTTAATTTCTACAATGAACATATTTGACTTTTGTAATGGAGACAAACAAAACATTTTTAAAAACTGAGAACCCTAAGCCTCAAATTTGTACCTAACCACATGGTTACAAATATAAAACAGTTGCAGATGTCCTCACATAATATAGATTGAAGAATAAGAAAAATGATATTTATTTTTATGTGGTTAAAATAATAGGACTAATAAAAATTTGTGCATTAGAAAGAAAAAATGTAGTTAATAGCTAAGATTCAATTGGCTATTGCTTAGTTTTTGATTCTGGCCATAACTAGAGTTCATGTGATATTGTCAGCTTCTTTTATGAAATGTTTGTTCGTGTAGAACCCCTTTTTTTCTTTGTGATGAAACCTTGCTATGGTGACTCGACTCATTAATGATATAAATGTTTACATTTATACCCATAGCCTAATCTTCCTTGTACTTCTATGACTCTTTTCCTTTAGTTGAATATCTGCATTTGTTACTAGTTCGCTTCTTTGTAAAATTTTATCAAATAAAAAAAGATAGTAAATGTTTCTTAAATATGTAACACAAATATATATGTATATAACTAGTTATATATTTAATATAGCTATATTTGTCAATTTTTCTTATGTTTGCAATGAAATCATCAGGAGAAAAAATATTCAATAGAAATGACATCATTTTAAAAGTAGTGAAGGATGCCCGGCCGGTATGGCTCAGTGGATTGAGTGTCATCCCATGGACTGATAGGTCCCAGTTCAATACCCGGTCAGGGCACATGCCCGGGTTGCAGGCTTGATCCCCAGTAGGGGATGTGCAGGAGGCAGCCGATTGGTATATCTCTCTCACATTAATGTTTCTATTTCTCTGTCCCTTCCTCTCTCTCTAAAAAAAAATCAATAAAAAAAAAAAAACAACTATAAAAGTAGCGAAGGGAATTAATGCCTATCCCCTGTGATCCCCAGGGTTGATAAAGTAGATTTAGCTGTAGGGTACTGTGTCTTTTCCTCCCACATCACTCTGCATGTGTGCTTAGAAGACAACCTTATTAGGGGAAGACAGGTCTTTAGTCAAGTGCATATAAGTGCTAAAGAATTTTATACATGATGTATACTGAAAATAATGAAACAAAATATCACAGCAATCTACTTTTATGTCTGCTTCCATTCCATCTGATGTGACATTCACATTAATAAGTTTGCTGCCTAAAACAGCTTTTTAAGAGTAAATGGAGTACCCCCAATGCGCATACTTACAGGCATGCTAGGGTAGAATGGTCTTTGCTGCACGATGCCAGGTGGCTAATAGCTGTCTGTAATGGTGGACACAAGGTTAGTTCGCAGTGACTGATTTGGCTGGGAAACATAACCCATTATGCATTTTTATGGATGATCTGAATGAAGGAATTGAGCTATGCTTTCAAATTATCTTATAATATTAAATCAGACAGAGTTACTGATATTCCAGAAGGCAGGCCTAAAATTGAAAATGACCTTGAAAATAAAACTATCAAAAATAAAAGGTCCTAAAGAAAAAGGATGAAACCAAATAAGAATAACCAAAGAACAGTTCCCTGGAAGATTGGGACAAACTGGGAAGGACTGGGTATATTATTGACTGAAAAACAGCAATGTCATTTTATTCTAAAAAAAAAAAAAAAGGTTTGGGAAATAATGGTGCTTAGAGTAAGAATATAGCACGCAAGGAGTGATGGGGATAGAGTGGGGAAGGGATGGGTATCTAATAGTAGAATACCCATAACTTAAAGATACACTGATACATTTTACTGATAGAAGTGGTAAAACCATATTGTTTGTCCTTCGCAATGAAGGAAGGTCGATTGGGGGCCCTATTCACCAAGAAAACCCTCCTGTAACATCCTGACCTGCCTTTCTATGATATGTTAAGAAGAAGGAAGAAAAGAAAAGGAAGAAGAAAGCTTTCTTAACCTTAAGACACATTTTTCCTGATAATGATTCTCTTACTGCATCTTTAGTGGTTTCTGATTCTGTAGGGCCTGTTGCCCTCAGTGTTCCTTTATCTGATGCTCTTTATTTTTCCATCTTTTATTAGGATGTTTCATTCTACTTTCCTGACCCTTCCTTGAAACAGTACCCTCAGCGATGATGAGAGATTGGTCCTTATTGTTAGTTGTGTTTTGTCAGGTCTTGCTCTCTATGACGCTTCTTTAGAAGTGAACATTCTTCGACCTCTCTCTCCCTTCAGAAGCTCTGACATTGCAACACACTCTCCATATCTCTCCTTCGTGGTTTCTTTATGGATCCAACCATAGGCACCCCCAAGATTTGGGTCCCAGAACCCTGCTTCTCTCATTTTACACAATCTCAGAGAATTCATACACTCCATGGCTCCCAACCATCACTTTTTTGGGGGAAACACATTTTTATCTGATTTCAAACTTACAGAAAAGTTGCAAAACTAACACAAGGAACTCCCATATAATCTTTACTCAGAGTCATCAATTGTTTAGCATTTGAGAGTAGGCTGGAGACATTGTGGTCCTTTACTTCTAAATAATTCAGTGTGCTTTTCCTAGGAACAAGGACTCATAGCTATGGTAAAGTGCTCAACCTCAGGAAAGTTGCTACAGTATAATTATGAAATCCACAGTCTCTATTCAAATATAATTCATGGTCCCAATAATGTCCTTTATAGCTATTTTCCCCAGTCAATGGTCACTGCTGTGCACAGGGCACTGACCTCCCTCCAGGCCATCTGCTCCTCAGCAACACCTTCCAAATACAGATTTTGTACTGATGTCATCTCTGATCAAGTATCCAAAATATGACTCATCTTTTCCTCCTAAAAGAAGTCCTCCCCATCACCATGTCTTTCTTATTCCTTTTAATGGTGTTACAACTCTCCCAGCCATCCAGGTTAGAGGCTATGGAACATCTTTGGTTCTTTATCCCCACTTAGCCAGGTAAATCCTCCTTGTTCTTCCTGTGAAGTGTTTCCTCCAGTCTGGCTCTGCATAAACTATTGTGTGCTAATGCCCACACATTCAACAACTCAGGCACATTTTTCAAGTTACCCACACCTACTTGAAGGGCTCAGAAAAAGCTTGCAGTGATTGTTCTGTCTTAAATTAACTTTGTCAGCACTCAGGGTCTGTGAAGCCCCAGAATAATGGAACAGCCAACAACATGTGGTAATTCAAAAATCTGTTTCTATATACAATTTCTAAACACTTCTTCCCACTCCCACTAAATTGATGTTGAATAAACATTTCATTATTATGTTAGGATGTTGAAAATACAGCAACTGTCTGTAACTCACATATGCAGAGGAAATGTGTCTAACGGATAACTGGCCTTCTTCCCAAGCCCACCACAAGAGGGAAATCACTAACTCTCCAACTCATTTAAAGATTAGTCTGATTCCATAAATTAAGTAGTTCCTATAGGAAGTGTTTAATCTCCCTTGAAAAACTCACTTTCTTAGAGATCCTTTCCCATCTCGTTTGCACTAAAGAACTAACAGCAGAACCGAGACTGCTATTGGTTAAAAAGCCTGCTTGAAATGTTGGCCTTTGGTTGACATCTAGAAACTTGGCTTTCCAGATGATATTCCCTAATAAGAAGGGCTCACTGTGCCTAAACTGTGCAAACAATCTGGTTTATGCTGAACACCTGCTTTCCTTCTGCTAATCTGGAATGTTGGTAGGTTCTGGGCAGAGGGTGCCTATCTGACCAGCCTTCCGCAAAAACCTTGGCCACCGAGTTTCTAATGAGCTTCCCCAGTAGAGAACATCTCACAACTCATTGCTGGGGTAATTGAGTGCATCCTGTGTGACTCACAGGGAAAGGACTCTCGAAAGTTCGCACCTGGTTTCCTCTAGACTTCAGCCTACATGCCTTTTCCCTTTGCTCATTTCGCTTTGTATCCATTTGCTGTAATAAATCATAGTCCCCAGTACCACTATATGTTGAGTCTTGTGAGTCCTCCTAGCAAGTCATTGAACCTAGGGATAGTCTTGGGAACCCCAACACATCCTACTTTTCTCCCTGTGGCAGATTGTTTTTGTCCCAAAATGGCCGCAACACATCTGCCAGCCCACATGCTCTTACAATGTGATTTTAATGGAGAGGAATCTGTATTACCTCCCCTAGAACGGGGTGAACTGTGACTATGGCGGAAGTGATGCTTGTGACTTCTGAGGTTAGGTGATAAAAAGCAGGGGAGCCTTCTCCTGGTTCTCTTTGTGCCATCTTCATTCTCAGACCCAGTTATGCCATGAAGAAGCCCAAGCAGGCACATGGAGAGGGCCTGTGAGGTTGCTCCAGTCAGCAGCCACAGCTGGGGTCCCAGCAGACAGCCCACATCAACTACCAATTGGAATGAGAGAGGTTTCCAGCCGCAGCCCTCAAGTTACCACCAGCTTTCAAGTCTTCCTAGCTGAGGCGCCAGACATTGTGGAGCAGAGATGGTGTCTTTCACGTACCCTTTACAAATTCCTGATCCAAAAAATCTGAAAATGGCTATAGTTTTAAATGCTATGTATAGGTTGGCCTGTTATACAGCAATAGTAACTGCAACTCTCCCTAAGGTAGCATCCAGGTATATGGAGAGAGGGATACAACTTAGCATCCTGATGCCAGGAGGGAAAAATAGGATATTTGTGTGTGTGTGTGTGTGTGTGTGTGTGTGTGTGTGTATGTGTGTGTGTGTGTGTGTGTGTGTGTGTGTGTGTTGCCTGCTCTGGTCTCTGGGATGATATGCCTAGTCCACCTGGTTGCTCTTTTCCTTGCTGGCATTAGTGGCTCTGGTCTGTGGATTTTGTTAACTGTCAGTCATTCTATTTCTCTCTGAACTTGTTTGGAACCCTCATGGCATGTTTTGGATTGCTCAGTCTTATTTTCATTCCTATATAGATACTGTTGACCCCACAGAAGCCTTCTGTGACTCCCAGTCCCAGATCTGATGCTCAGTTCTGCAGCTGAGAGCTGAACCCCCTCTGCAGACTTGCAGCTACTTCAAGGTCTTGTTTACGCCACAAAATACCCAAAGTGGCTCAGGATTGATGACTCTCAGACCCTCCCTCTGTCTGATCATGCTGCTCTACCAGCTTGGGTATATGCCCCAGGAAAATGAAAGGGCAGCCTGAGAAGTATTTTGTTTCAGGAGTTTTCATGAGAGATGGGGGCCAGGAGAATCCCACCCCCCATACCTTTCTGCCATTATTCTCATTTATCTAATGTACTTCTCTGTGTCCAGGTCAAAGAGACTCTGCCTGATTAAAATCTAGGTGGGGATGAGTACATTAGGAAATACACCGGCTGCTTCTGCTGTCTTTTCCCCTTATTCTCTTCTTCCTACAATTCTCCAGACAGACTCTTTCTTATCTTCCTACTCTCCATTTCAACTCTTGGTTAAGCCTTATTGACAAAGCATAATTTTCTACACATTTGGAGAACTCTATGACCTGTGTCTTCTAGGTTTGGTCATTGATATTCTGAAGTCCGTTAAGATTGTGAGCTGGATTGCAAGGGGTGTGTGTGTATATCTGGGTGCCCATGATCCTGTCAAGCTGACACAGAAACTTAGCCATCACACCCATTAATAGTCATTCCTCATTCTTCCCCATCTCCTGAAAAGCTACTTTTTATCTCTGTGGACTTACTTATTTTGGACATTTCATATAAGAAATCATGTAATGTGTGGTATTTTGGTTTAGCTTCTGTCACATGGCATAATGTTTTCTATGTTACAGTACCTATCAGTGCTTTACTTCTTTTATTGCCAAATAATATTTCACTGTGTGAATAGACCGCATTTTGTTTATTCATTTATCAGTTGATGTCTTGAATAGTTGAGATCCAATTCTAATCACAGTTCCTGAACCCAGTCCTTTCCACCTTCAGTGTTTAGTACCTTCTGCTATCAGAATCCTTTTCCTAAAACATCACACTTAACGTCACATTATCAAAATGAATCGTCATCTTTGCATAAGAGATGCTAAAGGAACACATTGACCTTTCATTTGACACTCTGTTCAGTTTGATGGCCACTGGGGTAGGAATGAGCAGATCCTGCCTTCTCTCAGGGCAGTTTTGGCCAGTGATGTTCAAACCTCTTTGAAAGGGCCACTACCTGATCAAAACAAACAAGCCCCAAAGAAATAGACCCCAACAACAAAAAGCAAAAGCCCAAACTATGGTGAAAGGAATATGAATAAGATGTGGCTTTAGGATTTTATTGTTTGTGTTTCTTATCATCTCTTAATTGTTAAGAATTTCATGAGGATCCTGGAAGGGTAATGGGCTCCACAGTCAGACGGTTAGTTTGAAGTCCTGGCTGAGTCACTTAATATTGGCATTCTTTAAATTCTCCCCTTCTGGGATTTTTTAAAGCAATTTATCTTTTCTTATATGTAAAGTGGGAGTAGTACTTCCTACTTCAGAGCTCTGTTATGAATGAAAAGATACGAACACTCAACTAGTATGCCCACCCCATAATAGGCACTCAGTAAATAAATAAATGCTATAATTATTGTTATGGTTGAACATATGGTTAAAGTTTTCAATTATTTTCAATAAAGCCAATCTAAGATTTTGACTATATTTAGGTGTTCTTTCATTGTTTTATAGTTTTGGTGATTTAATTTCAATATTGTTCTAGAGCTTTAAAATTTGTACCAATTTAAGGGAGAAAATTATATAATCAGCTTAAAGGCTTTATGTTCCTTATCTACCATTACCCTTGATGTAATCTGGAAGAATCACTATTTCCTTTGGGAAACGGTCCATGTGAGTGTCTTGTTTTATTACAATAGAAGCTTTTATGAAGGCTCTAAGGATAAATTCCTTAAACACTATACTGGATTATGCTGAAGTAACTTTCTCATAGGAATGAATCTTCAAACTTGGCTTTTACTGGCAAATGTAACTTGATAGCAGTTATTAAAGATATAACCCAAGATATTATTCTTTGGAATGATTATAACACATTAAATTTTAAAAGGTATTGAATGGTAGATAAATTGTAATTGTTTGGGTCCTATGTAGATGATCATAAAATTTAAATTGTTCTTTATCTGTAAATCTATGGTTTAAAACCATTTTATTTATTTTTTTTTTTTTTTTTTTTTTTTTTTTTTTGCTTTTTATTTTTTTATTTATTTATTTTTGTTACAGAGGTTTCTCCTTTTTTCCCCATTGACACCCTCCTCCCCATCCCCCCACCCTGTCCCCAGCTTTGTTGTCCCTGTCCATCACTTATGCATACATGTGCATAAGTTCTGTGGTTTATCTCTTCCCTCCCCCCCACCCCCTCTCCTGAGGGGTGTCAGTTTATACCCTACTTCCACGTCTCTGGGTCTACCCTGTTCCTCAGACTGCTATGTTCATTATATTCCACAAATAAGTGAGATCATGTGATATTTGTCTTTCTCTGCTTGGCTTGTTTCGCTTAGGATAATACTCTCGAGGTCCCACCACGTCGTCTCAAAGGATAAGAGATCTTTCTTTCTTACAGCTGCATAGTACTCCATTGTGTATATGTACCACAGCTTTTTTATCCATTCATCCACTGATGGACACTTGGGCTGTTTCCAGATCTTAGCTATTGTGAATAGTGCTGCTATGAACATGGGGGTACATGTGTTTTTTCTGATTGGTGTTTCAGGCTTCTTAGGGTATATTCCTAGAAGTGGGATCACTGGGTCAAATGGCAATTCAATTTTTAATTTTTTGAGGTAACACCATAGTGTTTTCCACAGTGGCTGCACCAGTCTGCATTCCCACCAGCAGTGTATTAGAGTCCCCTTTTCTCCACACCCTCGCCAACACTTGTTGTTTGATGATTTGTTGATGGCGGCCATTCTGACAGGTGTGAGGTGATACCTCATTGTTGTTTTAATTTGCATCTCTCTGATGATTAATGATGTTGAGCATTTCTTCATATGTCTCTTAGCCATTTGTATGTCCTTTTTGGAGAGGTGTCTATTTAGTTCCTCTGCCCATTTTTTAATTGGGTTCTTTGTCTTCCTTTTGTTGAGTTGTATGAGCACTCTGTATATTTTGGAAATTAACCCCTTATCTGATGTGTCATTGGCAATTATGCTCTCCCATGGAGTGGGTTCCCTATCTGTTTTGATGGTTGTTTCTTTTGCTGTGCAGAAGCTTTTGAGTTTGATGTAGTCCCATGTGTTCATTTTTCCCTTTGTTTCTGTTGCCTTAGGTGATGTATCAGTGAAGATTCTACTGCGTATGATGTCCGAAATTTTGTTGCCTACATTTTCTTCTAGGATTTTTATGGATTCACGAGTCACATTTAAGTCTTTTATCCATTTTGAGTTTATTCTTGTGTGTGGAGTAAGTTGATGGTCTAGTTTCATTTTTTTGCATGTAGCTGTCCAATTTTCCCAACACCATTTATTAAAGAGGCTATCTTTACTCCATTGTATGCTCTTGCCACCTTTGTCAAATATTAATTGAGCATAATGTCTTGGGTCAATTTCCGGATTCTCTGTTCTGTTCCACTGGTCTATATGCCTGTTCTTGTGCCAGTACCAGGCTGTTTTGATTACAGTGGCTTTGTAGTATAAGCTGATATCCGGTATTGTGATCCCACCTACTTTGTCCTTCTTTTTCAAGATTGCTGTGGCTATTCGGGGTCTTTTTTGGTTCCATATGAACTTTTGAAATATTTGTTCTAGTTCTGTGAAGTATGTCACTGGTATTTTGATGGGGATTGCATTGAATCTATAGATTGCTTTGGGTAATATGGACATTTTAATGATGTTAATTCTTCCAATCCATGAACAAGGTATGTGCTTCCACTTTTTTATATCTTCCTCTATTTCTTTTTTCAATGTCCTGTAGTTTTCTGCAAATAGGTCCTTTACTTCTTTGGTTAGGTTTATTCCTAGGTATCTTAATTTTTTTGCCGCGATGGTAAATGGTATTGTTTTTTTAGTTTCTCTTTCCGTGAGTTCGTCATTGGTGTATAAGAATGCCATTGATTTCTTGACGTTAATTTTGTATCCTGCTACTTTGCCAAATTCATTTATTAAGTCTAGTAGATTTTTGATGGAGTCATTAGGGTTTTCTATATATAATATCATATCGTCTGCGAATAATGACAGTTTCACTTCTTCCTTTCCAATTTGGATTCCTTTTATTTTTTCTTCACGTCTGATTGCTGTGGCTAAGACTTCCAGTACTATGTTAAATAAGAGTGGTGAAAGTGGGCATCCTTGTCTTGTTCCTGTTCTTAAGGGAAATGTGTTTAGTTTTTGCCCATTGAGTATGATGTTGGCTGTAGGTCTTTCATATATGGCCTTTATTATATCAAGATATGATCCCTCTACTCCCAAATTGCTGAGCGTTTTTATCAGAAATGGGTGCTGGATTTTGTCGAATGCTTTTTCAGCATCTATTGATATGATCATGTGGTTTTTATCTTTCATTTTGTTTATGTGGTGTATCACATTTATTGATTTGCGAATGTTGAACCAGCCTTGCATCCCTGGGATGAATCCCACTTGGTCATGGTGAATAATTTTTTTGATGTATTGCTGGATCCGATTTGCTAGTATTTTGTTTAGGATTTTGGCATCTACATTCATCAGGGATATTGGCCTGTAGTTTTCTTTCTTTGTAGTGTCTTTTTCTGGTTTTGGAATTAGGATTATGCTGGCCTCATAAAACGAGTTTGGAAGTCTTCCTTCTTCTTGAATTTTTTGAAATAGTTTGAGGAGAATGGGTGTTAGTTCTTCTTTGAATGTTCGGTAAAACTCCCCCGTGAAGCCATCTGGGCCTGGGCTTTTGTTTGCTGGGAGAGTCTTGATTACATCTTCAATTTCCTCAGCTGTTATTGGTCTGTTCAAGTTTTCTATCTCTTCCCGGTCCAGTTTTGGGAGACTATGTGTTTCTAGAAATTTGTCCATTTCACTTAGATTGTCGAATTTGTTGCCATATAAATGTTCATAGTATTTGCTAATGATCCTTTGTATTTCTGTGGTGTCAGTTGTTACTTCTCCTCTTTCATTTCTGATTTTGTGTATTTGGGTTCTCTCTCTTTGTTTCTTGGTGAGTCTAGCTAAGGGTCCATCAATCTTGTTTATCTTTTCAAAAAACCAGCTCTTTGTTTTATTGATCCTTTGAATTGTTTCTCTGGTCTCTATGTCGTTTATTTCTGCTCTGATCTTTACTATTTCCTTCCTTCTACTTGCTCTGGGGTTTTCTTTTTGTTTGCTTTCTAGTTCTTTAAGTTGTGAGGTTAGATAGTCTATTAGAAATTTTTGTTGTTTCTTGAGGTAGGCCTGTAGTGCTATGAACTTCCCTCTCAGAACTGCTTTCGCTGCATCCCATAGATTTTGTGTTGTTGTGTGTTCATTTTCGTTGGTTTCCAGGAAGTTTTTAATTTCTTCCTTGATCTCCTCGGTAACCCATTCATTGTTTAATAACGTGCTATTTAGCCTCCATGTATTCAAATGTCGTTGCATGTTCTTTTTCCAGTTGATTTCTAGTTTCATGCCATTGTGATCTGAGAAGATGCTTGATATGATTTCAATCTTCTTGAACTTGTAGAGACTTCGTTTGTGTCCTAACATGTGGTCTATCTTTGAGAATGTCCCATGTGCACTTGAGAAGAATGTGAATTCTATAGTTTTGGGGTGTAATTCTCTGTAAATATCTATTAAATCCATTTGGTCTAGTGCTTCGTTTAGAGTCTCTGTGTCCTTGTTAATTTTTTGTCTAGATGATCTATCCAGTGATGTCAGCGGGGTGTTGAAGTCCCCTGTTATGATTGTATTGCTGTCAATTTCTCCTTTGAAGTCCTCCAGCAGATTTTTAATATATTTTGGTGCTCCTATATTCGGTGCGTATATGTTTACCAAGGTTATATCTTCCTGTTGGATAGATCCTTTCAATATTATATAGTGACCTTCTTTGTCTCTAGTAATGGCTTTCGTTTTGAAATCTATTTTATCAGATATGAGTATTGCTACCCCAGCTTTTTTTTCCTTTCCATTTGCTTGGAAGATTTTTTTCCATCCCTTCACTTTCAGCCTATGTGAGTCTTTTGTTGTGAGGTGGGTCTCTTGTAAACAGCATATATATGGGTTATGCTTTCTTATCCAATCCGCTACTCTGTGTCTTTTTATCGGAGCATTCAATCCATTTACATTTAAGGTGATTATTGATATGTACTTATTTATTGCCATTATTGTTCAGTGTGGTTCTACTTTCCTTCCTATTTCTTCTACTAATTACAGCAGTCCTTTTAACATTTCTTGCAGTGCTGGTTTGGTGCTAATGTATTCCCTTAGCCTTTTTTTGTCTGAGAAGCTCTTTATTTGACCTTCTATTTTGAATGACAGCCTTGCTGGGTAGAGTAGTCTTGGATTCAGATTCTTGTTTTTCATGACCTTGATTACTTCATGCCATTCCCTTCTGGCCTGTAGTGTTTCTGTTGAGAAGTCAGCTGATAGCCTGATGGGGGTTCCTTTGTAGGTAACCTGTTGCTTTTCTCTTGCTGCCTTGAGGATTCTCTCTTTGTTTTTAATTTTTGGCATTTTAATTACTATGTGTCTTGGTGTGGGCCTGTTTGGATTCTTCTTACTTGGGACTCTCTGTGCTTCTTGAACTTGAATACCTTCTTTCTTCACCAAATTAGGGAAGTTTTCTGTCATTATTTCTTCAAATATATTCTCTAACCCTTGCTCATTTTCTTCTTCTTCAGGGACTCCAATTATGCGAATATTATTACGTTTCCAGTTGTCCCACAATTCTCTTAAGCTGTCTTCCTGTTTTTTCATTGTTTTTTCCTTTTGGTTTTCTGATTGGTTGATTTTTTCTACCCTGTCTTCTAATTCACTGATCCGGTCCTCAGCTTCCTCTACTCTGCTGTTTAGTCCTTCCAATGTGTTCTTCATTTCTGCTATGTCATTCTTCATTTCTTCTTGCTGCTTCTTCATTTCCACTTGGTTGGTTTTCAGTGTTTCTATGTCTTTGCTCATGGTGTGGATGTCTTTACTCAAGGTGTTGATGTCCTTACTCATGCTGTTGAGCTTCCTCAGGATCATGGCTCTGAATTCTAGCTCTGTTAACTTGCTTAGTTCCGTTTCATTTATCTCATCTTCGGTAGAGGTCTCTTGTTCTTTCATTTGGGCTCTGTTTCTTTGTTTCCCCATTTTGGCTATCTCAGTGGTTTTTGGAGCCTGCCAAATTTTCCTGTGGCTGTTGGTGTTCTGTTGTTTGTGGCTCCCTCTACTGGGTTTGGATGAGCGTGGGAGGACCCACCTTAAACAGCACCCTGGAGTCTTACTTTCCAGGGTATATTTGCAAGCCCAGCAAAGGTTAAGTTATCCTCTAGCTTTTTGCCTAGAGGCTATTAGTTGTGGTTGCTTGAAGAGCCTTGGGTTTTCAGTTGAATGAAAACCTCCCTCAGGTGTTCAGTGTGAGAGGATTTCCAGGGGGTAGGGCAGATGCTAGTAGTTAATGAGCCTCAGTTTGCATTTCAATGGCCCTCTAGGGTGTGAATGGTTCTCCGAGGGAGGGGCTGCCTCCTCTCCCCAGAGCCCTGGGATGGAGTAAGACGACCAGGCCACAGTCCCGGGTGGCCGCAACTCAGCAAAAACTCTGAGCGCCCTCCAAATCCCAGGTGTCCCCACACAGTTCCAGTCCAGTCCGCCCTCCCTCTGCCGGAGCCCAGGTGAGTGGCTGCGGCTATTTTAGTGCTCTGTCCAGGCTCTGCGCGGTGGGGCTGGCGCGGACTTCAGCGCACTCTGCCCCGTCCCCGCGCGGTGGAGCTGGCGCGGACTTCAGAGCTCTCTGCCCCGTCTCCGCGCGGTGGAGCCGGCGCGGACCCCAGCACTCTCTGCCCCGTCTCCGCGCGGTGGAGCTGGCGCGGACTTCAGAGCTCTCTGCCCCGTCTCCGCGCGGTGTAGCTGGCGCGGACTTCAGCGCTCTCTGCCCCGTCCCCGCGCGGTGGAGCTGGCGCGGGTTTTAGCGCGCTCTGCCCCGTCTCCGCGCGGTGGAGCTGGCGCGGACTTCAGAGCTCTCTGCCCCGTCTCCGCGCGGTGGAGCCGGCGCGGACCCCAGCACTCTCTGCCCCGTCTCCGCGCGATGGAGCTGGCGCGGACTTCAGAGCTCTCTGCCCCGTCTCCGCGCTGTGGAGCTGGCACCGCTTTAACCCCGAGGGCGGGCACTGCTCCGGCTAAGGCCGTTGCTGTCCGTGGGCTCCCAGCCCCCCTCTCGCGCCCTCGCAATCCTACCAGGATCGAGTCAGTGTCCCTGGTTGTATCGTCCTCGCAAGCTGCTTTTCTGTTGCTTTTTCCCCGACGATTTGTCCTTATTTTAGTTGTAATTCCAGTTTGGTCCTGGGAGATGGTCTGTGTAGCTTCCATTCACTCCGCCGCCATTTTCCTCTCTGTCCGGTTTAAAACCATTTTAAATGTATAACAATTTATTTTTTTAACTATAAGAGAAAGTTTATTTAGAAAGTCACAAAGGTAGATGAAAACGGGCTCAGGAAACAAGTTACAGCGAAAGAAGGGCCCTTGGAGCTTCAGCGAGAGAGAAAAGAGGGAGGAGAGGTCTGGTGTGCTCAGTGAGGGGGGCGGGGAGAGAGAGCGCCCTGGGGAAGGAGAGGTGTGCTCCCTACAGAAAGCCATCTATCTTTAGTTTCACAAATAAAACAACCATGAACTAGTTTCTTCTTTCAGAATTATAAGTACTTATAAATGTAATAGCCATTTTTTTCATTGGTGTATTTATAATTTGAGAGGTTACATTAATTAATTGTTTGAAAATTAACCTTTGTTCTTAATAAGACCAACACATTGAAGATCGAGTTTTAGTCATCACTCCTTTTTACATATTTCAGTTATTCAATATCATTTCTTTTTCTCCCCCCCCCCCCCCATAGGATTATTCTCATCAAGATGATTATTCAATAGTCCACAGAAAATGCCGTTCTCAGTTCACGGATCTAAATGGTTCCAAAAGATTTGGCATCAACCCCTGGCATGACGAGAGTGGAATTTATGCTAATTCATATGTAAAAAAGAAACTCTACCCATTAACTGGTGGTCCTATTGTCCCATTTTTAAAATAATATATGAAATCAGATTCTCTAATGAAAGAATAATGAATTTAACAACTGATGATTTTTTAATCCTAATAAATGCAATGGAAATAATACTTTAGTTGTTTTCTTTAAAATCAAAATTTTATATTCTAGACCGATGTGTATAATATTATTTTCATAAGCTACTCTGGTATTAGTATATATACCACTGAGAGTATACAACACAATTTTAGGTAGTACTTGGTGGAATTTTATTTCATTTATGGACTGTGTGTTTATTTGAATTTTATTATAAAAAGTGCATAAAACTAGCACAATCATGCTTATGATTAGGGTGTGGCTCTCCCTGTCTCTCTAGCTCTCTCTCTCCCTCTCTCTGTCTCTATATATACACACACACATTTGTCTGGTATTTTCTTTTGACCTTTATGCATCGCTATGTCAGGACTGTTGGTGTGAGCCCACCATAGCAGAACGACGACTGCTGCTGGGAGAATGGGAGATTGGTCGTCCAGGTCCTAAGCAGACATATCACAATGGTGATCCTTGAGTTCCATTGGACCCACAGATAAGTTTCACTTAGTTTGCACAGTGAATATTTGTTGTTTTTTTCCATTAAAAAAAATCAAACCAAATTTAATAAATTAGGACATTTTACTTTAAAAATCTGGATTTCTGTGTCCTTGACAGGTTGGCACATCTGGCAGCACTAGGCCTCGTTTTGACACAGCAACAATCAGCAGGGGTATGATGGGGCTGAGTTCATGACTTTGTTGCATTTCTCACCTGGTATGCTTCACTCATTTACGGGGGCATTATAACCCTTTATCTAAGGAGAAGAGGAACAAATGAAATCATACGTTGCATGGTGAAGGGGAAGGAGTAGTAGAAAAGTGGAAACATTGACAGCTTCTTGGTGACTGAGATTAGTATGGTAAAGGCTAAGGCTATATGCCAATGGTAGAGATGTAGCAAATCTGGTTGAGTTCATGTAGGAGTAAACTCCAAAGCTATGTGGTATAAAAATGGATACAGGGAGCAGCTTCATAGAGACCTACTCCCAAATTGTCTTTTGAACTTGAACCCCCTGTTTCTCACAGCATTGGTAATGCTGACCCAAGATTCCTCTGTGAGCCACAGATGCACCGCCCTTCCCACTCCTGCTGCTCTAGCACTGGCTCGTTTTCCTTCTAATATCCAGGTATTTCTCAGGGTTCGCCTTTATCCTGTTTTTTATATATAATGTCTTGAATTCAATGATCCCCTTTATGTAGAACTATGATTTCATTCTTTTATTTACCATGACACACATGACAGAAATATTCACATGTGGGACACAATACCTTGGATATGCCCAGAGTGTGATGAGGTCCCAATAAATTAGTTAGGAAATAAAACAATAGTTGTGATGATTAATTTTATATGTCAACTTGACTGGGCCACTGTGTCCAGATATTTTGTCAAACATCATTCTGGATATTTGTCTGTGAGGGTGTTTTGGATGAGATTTACATTTAAATCTGTGGCCTTCCAGTGAAGCAGATTGCCCTTCATACTATGGGTGGGCCTCATCCAATCAGCTGAAGGCCTGGACAGAATACAAATGCTGACTTTCCCCCCAAGCAAAAACGAATTTTGCAGTAGACTTTCTTCAGACTTCAACTGCAATATCAGCTCATCCTTGGTTTTTCAGCCTGATGTTCCACCCTGTAGATTTTGTACTTAATACATATACATATATACCTGCATCCTATTGGTTCTGTTTCTCTGGAGAACCTGACTAATATAATAGTGCATAGAATGCTTTTGTGAGGGGAAGAGAGTGGGCCTGGCAGTCACCAAAGAATTTCACAAAGGTGTGACATAGATTAGATTGGCTGCAGTTTATAAAATATTTAGGTCGGGCTCAGTTTAACTGTACTGCTTCCTTTTCCACCTAGGAAAATTTTTCAGAATACAGGTTAGTGAGAGTGATGTTATTGTAGGTGCACATTAGTTCACATACTTTTGCCTGCAAGAAACAAAATTTTAAAACTGGCTTAAACAAGAGCACATTTATGATGTCACATCACAAGAAGTCCAGGGGTAGGGCAGCATGCTATGTCCAGGCTCTGCAGTTCTCTTGCCTCTGCCCTCCTCAGACTGACTGCATGGTGGGTGGTGCTGTTTCAGGGCTCATGTCCAGACATGAAAATGTCCAGAGGAAAAAGAATGGTTGTCTCTTCTTGAGTGTGTTTCTCAGGAGCTGGGAAACCTTTCCCAGACTCTTTGTCCACACCATATCTTAGTGTCCAGAATTAGTTCACATGAACATTCCTGAAACAATCCCTAGCAAAGGGAATGCCATGATAGACAAGCCAGAATCTCCTTGTGAGCTGTGAATGGGGTTAGCTTCCTCTGGATCTTGGTGGTGGTTACCTGAGGCAAAGCAGAGTCCTGTCAGGAAGAGAGAAGGGAAGGGGGCAAGTAGGTGTTGGATAGGAAGCCAACAAAGTCCACCAAAGGGTCATGTGGAAGTTGGCTTTCCCTTTCATCATGCAAACAGATGCTGTCTTGATTCTCTGCCAAACAAAACATTGCTTTCTTTAAAAAAAAAAAAAAAAAAATCAAACCACACAGAGCATGTTGAGTTCTCGTTTGTTTATTTTAACTTTATTGTTGAGGACCTTCAACAATACTGAGGTATGAGGATGAGCACATGGCAATTTACTGGAAAACTCCATTAAATGTCTTTGCTCTCACATCTCTCCCTCCTCCCCCTTCTCTTGAATTTTTCCATTCATCAAAGCTTCAAATTCCAACCCATTTAGCTTCTCCCCCCTTCTCTATTTGGAGTTGAACTCACACTTTTTCCTTGTCTCTTGCCGGGAAACTCTGCCTATTTACTCCTAATTTGAGGACCTGGAAGCCTAGACTTCACCCTCCAAGAATTATCAAAGTATCCATTCACTCACCAGTTGCTGAGAAAAGACATTTTCTTCATATCATTACACAGAGAAAAGTCTTTAATACTCTTTATTTTTTTTGAAAGTGTAAATCTTTTGCAAACTTGGCATTTAAACTAATATAAGTAAAAGGCTAACTCAGAAGTGATTGTAATGGATCAGAGTCCTGAGACTGTGTGGTGGAGGCCTTCTAATCAATAATAATCAGTAACCCCAGCCCTGACCTCTGTCCTGAACTTGATCTCATATATGCTGCTCATCTCTACCAGGCAGGATGACTTCAAAATGAGATAATCTTCCATTGCAGACTTCTCTTTCTCTTGCTTCCTAGTACTGTTTACACATCACTGTCCTCCCAACAATCATTTTAAATTTCTTTCTTCCTTACTCTTTACATTAATCTAGCACTTCCCAAATTTTGATCTGGCGGTATTAATAGGTATTTATTGAAGAAAGTGTTCTGTGGCCACATGGGCCTTTGGGGAATGCTAGATGCCATATCTTGTCTGGGAGCATTACAATGCGCTTTCAAATGTTCAAGATCCTGAGAAATTCTGTAGAACAGAAGCAGGTTAAACCCTATTTAATCCAGCATTTCCCAGGCTTATTTCATCACAGAATCTTTTTGCAGGGAATATGCATTAATGTATCCTGCAATATTAATATTTCATGGAAAATAGTAGGGTAAACATTGCTCTCAGCGATTTCTAAATAAGGATGGGGAAAATTATAATATTCGAGTGTCCAGTAATTATCACACATATTCAAAGTAAATTTTTAAAAATCCAGGTTCTATGAAAAAGGGGATAAAAGCCCATGTACCTCTTTCAATAAACAGACTTAGAAATTCAACTTCATGATGATGAAGTAACCATAAATTTACCTTACTTGTTATGGCAATTGGCATGTTCTACACTTTCTCTCTTATCTTTCTAAACAAAGGATACTGGCTAACTCCTGCTGTATATTCTCAAAACTACTTGTGTCGCATTTTACTCTGAGATTTTCATTACATATCACCAGAACTCGTGACCTATGGTTTCAACTATTATTTTAATATAGGTAGAATCGAATATTTGTAGGTAAGTATTTTATTCTACTTTGCACTACAGGACTAAGGACTTAACAAGAATCTCTTCCCCTTAACACTTAATGTGTTGAATTCATATGGGTGCCTAATACGTGTTCATTTATGACAATGTAAGATTCTATACGTTGTTCTTAGCTTAACCTCAAGAACTATTAGAAGAAAGTTTGCATTTATTTAAACTTATTTAAGTCTGTACAAACGAGTAGAGTTACCAAGTAGGAAAACAAATTGAAAGGGATAACCTGAGCAAATTAGAAAATATTTGGGAGAGGAGAAATTCAAGTTGTGACTGGAAAATGGGGAGAGATAAAGAATGGATTAAAGAGAGAATATTTTTCAATATTGTATACTTCTGAGGCATTTAAATCACATTTTTATTAAAAATGTATATAAACTCCCAGTAGATTTAATTCAGGTAGTATATTGATAAGATAGTTGATACAACACTGACAATTAAAAAGTTGATTAGCCTTTGTTAAAGATAAGAACCAAGAGTTAGCCACAGAAAAGCCCTTACTCACTACTTTAAAAAACAAACTGCACAGAATATAAAGTCGCTTTGTAAAAATCGAAGTACATCAAACACAGAACTATTTCTAAAAAGCTTAAGCAAATAAAGGAATCTGAAAAAACACTTTTCTGTTCAAGCCAGCTGAAGAATAAAAAAATCATGAAGTAAAGAGCATTTCTTTTCAGGATGCCTCTTTCTTATAAGTAGTCAAAGTCCAGCGGAGTGTGCAAAAAGGCTGTTTAATAAAGCAGGAAAATAGAAAAAGAAGCTGTTGGCATTTCTGATTTCATGGAATAACTGCAAAACAGTGGCCGTGAAAGGGAATAAAAAACTCAAGAATGATAAGACAGTTTTTAAAAAGCAGATGAAGTGATTGTGGAGGCAAATTGAATGCCTCTCACTTCAGAGAAATCAGGCAGAGAAAAGTATCTCAAGAGACTGCCAAACACATGGCATGCTGCAGAATCTTGGATTTCTCTGAAGATGGGCTTGTCTCAGTTGAAGTCCTGGAGTAGAGAGTAGAGAATAAACAGATGGTCTCACCTCTCAGTTTCTTCTAAGGAGAGGTGGATGTGGGGATTGCTCATGGAAAAATATCAATGATAAAAATTTTAAATATTTTTAGACTTTTAGAACTAAACTGTAGAAAATATACATTGGCTACCCACCTTAAGGTGATGTGTGACATAAAAGTATTTGTGGCCCTAGGACTCCTTGAAGATACAGTTGGTTCTAGGTGAAGCAGGAAATATACAAGATGAGTCTGGAGCATCTTGTAGCTCCAGAGAGTAAGGAAGTGCTAAACACACACACACACACACACACACACACACACACACACACACACACTATGATGGAGATATGTCAAAGGAACACAGGCGGCAACTGAAAGAGCTTCACATGGCCATAGCTGGAACATAATTTTAAAAATTGTACTGGACTGCCCTGGCCAGTTTAGCTCAGCGGTTAGAGCGTCGGCCTGCGAACCAGAGAGTCCCGGGTTTGGTTCCCGCTAAGGGCACATACCTCGGTTGCAGTTTGTCCCCGCCCCGGCTGGGGTCCTGTGAGTGGCAACCAGTTGATGTGTCTCTCTCACATCGATGTTTCTCTCTCTCTCTTCCCCTCTCTCTACCTCCTGCTCTATCTGAAGATAAATGCAAAAATGTCCTCAGGTGAGGATAAAAAAAAAAATTAAAAAAAAAATTGTACTGGACTATAATCCAAAGTATGAAATAAATATCCATGAGTAAACTATTGAATGAATACATAAATAAATGAAGGAGAATAGAGAAATCTCCTGTGCAGAAGAATTCCAAATTATGTAGATACTCTACCCTTGAGAGCGTGAGCATAGATTCCAATTTGTTAAGCGTGGGCCGCACGTAGTGACATTCTTCCCAATAGTTCCATATGGAAGTGGGGGAACAGAGGACTTTTTACATTGGAGAATTCTGATAAAACAACTTCAGCCAGGTGACCAAAGTCAACATCAGTGGTAATAATAATGTCATTAATAAGGACCTTTGATATGATGTGATGAAAATGGCATGTGACCTCTGTGGCCTCCTTCTAAAACCCCATAACTCCATTATAATCACAAGAAAAACATTAGATAAATTCCAATTGAGAGACATTCTACAAAATATTTAACCAATATTCATCAAAACTTTCAAAGTCATGAGAAACAAGGAAACCCTGAGAAACTATCCTAGCTAAGAGGAGCCTGAGGATACACGGTTACTAAATATACTATAATGTCCTGCATGGGATCCTGGGACAGAGAAAGGACCTTAGGTAATAGCTAAGGAGATCTGAATAAAGTATGAACTTTAGTTAATAATAATGTATCAACACTGATTCTTTAATTGTGACAAATACACCACACTGATGCTAATGACAGAGGAAATTGAGTGAGGAGTATATGATGACTCCTTATGCTATCTTCATAACTTTTCCTTAAATCTAAAGCTATTCTAAAATTAAAATTTTTATTTAAACATTAAAAAGTATCTGTGATAAATGTTGGCAACTGAAGATGTTGGCTAAGAAATTGTTTCAGAGACGTGATATTTGATATTTGATAGCTAAGCCTTGTGATGTGAAATGTTTTCCGTAAGTTGATTTGTTTGGATATCATACCTTATTTTTTAAATGGTTAACCCACTTCTATGTAAATTCAGAAAGAAAGAGAAAAATATATATATTTATATTTATATTTATATATATATAAAGATATATATATATATATATATATATATATATATATATATATATATCAGGCAAAAAGAAGTAAAGAAAATGTACTTGGGTCCACGGGTGCAAAAAAATACTATGTAATTTTATTTATAAAAAGTTCAAAACATACAATTAAGGGAAAATTAATCTAGAAAGTTAGAAGTTGAAATGGTGATTGCCCGGCCAGTGTGGCTCAGTGGATTGAGCATCATCCCATGGACTGAGAGGTCCCAATTTGATTCTCAGTCAGGGCACATGGCCGGGTTTCGAGCTCAATCCCCAGTAGGGGGCGTGCAGGAGGCAGTTGATCATTGTTTCTCTCTCACATCTCTGTTTCTATCTCTCTCCCTTCCTCTCTCTCTAAAAAAATCAATAAAAACATATTTACAAAAAAAAAAAAAAAAAAAGAACTTGAAATGGTGATTATCTCTTATCTTTGGGGGATAACCAGGAGGGGATTAGGGCTGCTTCAGGAAGCATACTGCTTCTTTTCTTGATCGGGGTGGTGACGGCCACTCCACATTCACTTTGTGAAAATTCACTGAGCTGTAAGCTTTTGTGTGCTTATGTTCAATGTGCATATTTACTTCAATAAAAAAGCGTATTAAAGGAAACAGTTGAACTTGAGAGGCTTGCCAATTTGCTTTTTGACATGTATTTAAATGTGGACTGCAAATGGTTTCTGAATAATAAACACTTTTCAAAGTGGAAGACCTAGGAGAGCTGTGTTTTTGTTATAAATGTATGTTGTCTATTTATTCACTTATTTCACAAGTATTTATTAAACTCCTAGGATGGACTTGTCTCTAAAACCATAGATTATATGGGAAACAGACCTATGAACAGACACTAATATATTATGGTACTTGCTATAATGGTTATGAGTGCAAATATAATGGGGTCCTAGAGATGTTCTTTGGTCTATCAGGGAAAGCCAGAGGCGGCTTCTCAGTAAGGAGGGACGCATGAGTCGATAAAGAGTACATATTTATCTAAAAGGAAGTGGGTGTTGCTACCTGGAACAAAGTGTCATAAGGAGAGAATTCTAGACAGAGGCAACAGCTTGAGAAAGTCAGAGGCAGGATAAATTTAGGAAGATTCTTATTGTTTGGGAGAGTGGCAGAAAGTGGTAGGAGCTGAGCATTAGTGGCTAAATGTTTGTGTTCCCCCCAAAAGCATGAGTTCAAGTTTCTATCCCTCAATGTGATGGTATTAGGAGGTGGGGCTTTGGGGAGGTAATTAGGTTTAAATGAGGTCATGAGGGTGGGATCCTTACGTTGGGATTAGTGCCCTTTTAAGAAGAGACCACAGCTCGCGCTCTCTGGGCACCGTGTGAAGACAGCTGTCCGCAAGCCAGAAGGAGAGCCCTCACCAGACACCAAATCTGTCAGCACCTTAATCTTGGACTTCACAGCCTCCTGTGAGAACTATGAGAAATAAATGTTTGTTGTTAAAGCCACACAGGCTATAGACTTTGTAATAACTCCCAGAACTGACTAAGACACTGAGGCAATAGAGGAAGACAGGGGCCCGATCGTGAAAAGCGTATCATGCAGAAGAAAGGGCTTTATCCAGGAGATATGAGCTTTAACCAGTGAGTAATATCATAAGAAATATTAGAAAGATAACTCAAAGGCACCATGGAGGAATACGGGGGTGGGGGGGGGAGAGTCACAGCTGGAAGCAGAAAGACCAATGAAGAAGCTCCCACAGAGTGCAGGGGGCAGATGTCAGTGTGGACAGCAAGCAGCAGACAGAGGAGTTTAAGATTTAGAGTTGTCAGGTCTTAGTGATTAGTTAGATAAAAAATAGAACAGGTAGGAGCCCAAGGTGTCATCAGTGCTACCATTAATGAGGGTAGAGACCTCTGGAGGAAAAGTGGGACTGTGGAGGAAGACGATTTCTGTCTGGGACACGTTGATTTGGGACATCTAGGTAGGGATGTCTAGCAGGCAGATGGACATAATGGCAATGAGGCCCCAAGGAATGATCTGGGCTATAAGAGTTTTCTGCAGTGGATATATAGTTAGTAATGAAACTAAGGGAAGTCTGAGTTTACTAGTGGAGAGTAAGTGCGAAAATCATTATGGATGAGGGTGTGCATATAAAAGGATTAGAGAGTAGAAGCTCTTAAAAGCTGCTGAGTTGCACATCCGCACTTGCACACACTTTCCTTCTTAAGGAATCTGGACGCTGCTGGTGGGAATGTAAATTGGTGCAGTCACTCTGGGAAACAGTATGGAGGCTCTTCCAAAACTTAAGAATAGAACCACCATATGACCCAGCAATTCCACTTCTGGGTATTTATCTAAGTGAACTAAAATGACTGTTTTGAAAAGCTATCTCACTTATTTGTGGAATATAATGAACAGAAAAAGCTGATGAACAAAACAGACCCAGAGACATAGAAAGGAGTATGGTTCAGGCTGACAAACCTCAGAGGGATGGGGTGGGGGGAGGGCGGGGAGGGAGGAGATAAACCAAAGAACTTATATGCCTGTATGCGTAACCAGTGGACATAGACAACAATGCTTGGTGGGGGGCGGGATAGGGAGGAGGGTGTCTGCGGGGGAAAAAGGAGAAACATCTGTAACAAAAATAAATAATTAAAAAATATATGTCTTTACCCCCCCCCCATATTCATTGCAGCATTATTTACAATAGCCAAGACATGGAAACAACCTAAGTGTCCATCAGCAGATGGATGAATAAAGAAAATGTGATATATACACACACAATGGAACATTATTCAGCCATAAAAAAGGAAAGCCTGCCATTTGTAACAACATGGATGGGCCTTGAGGGCATTATGCTAAGTAAAATAAATTAGATAGAGAAAGACAAATACTGTATGATCTTGCTGTTATATAGAATTAAAAACAAACAAACAAACAGAACTCATAGATACAGAAAACAGATTGGTAGTTGCCAGAGAGGGTTGGGTGAAATGGATGAAGGTAATCAAAAGGTACAAGCTTCCAGTTATAAAATAAATAAGTGCTTGTGATGTAATGTAGAGCTTGGTGAGTATAGTTAACAACACAGTATTGTATATTTGAAAGTTGCTAAGAGGGTAAATCTTAAAGTTCTCATCACAAGGAAAAATTATAACTGTGTGTGGTGATGGATGTTAACTAAACTTATTGTGGCAATCCTTTCGCAGTATATACATATACCAAATCATTATGTTGTACACCTAAAACTAATAGAATGTTATATGTCAATTATATTTCACTAAAAAAGAAAAAGACTCTTCTCTTTACCTGTAAATTAAAAAAAAAAGCCCCCATTAAAAAAACAATTACCTAGTTGTTGATACTTTTATAGTATAAACTTTTTTTTGAACTTGAGCTCAGATACCAACAAGCTAAATAAATGTTTATAAAAATACTATCACTTCTGATGAAATTGATAGAGAAGGATTTAAACAAGTATTTATTATTAGGAAAACTCTTGTCTTTTGGAGAATTCGTGGTGATCTCTATGATATAGTTTCTACTGTTTTATATAAGACCCAGAAATGAGGATTCAAAATACTTGTTTTCTTTTTCTAAACCAGGCAAACGTTTCTATGGAATAAATTAAGGTCTGATTAATGCTTAAAATCTGGCTCCCTCTACTGGAAGATGTGAAAGAAGGACCTCCCTTCTTTTAACCTGAAGTCCAAGAAGCATGTGCAGGACAGAACCTCACAACTCAGGTTTTCCAGTCTCTCTGCATATATGGAACTTGCCTCATTGACCAACTTGTGATCTGTAATGGAGAAAAACTTGGAAATCTCACTATTTATAAATCAGTCACCCACTGTCCCCCACTCCCCACTTCAAACAGAACTAATGTTTAATTCAGCCCCTAAAGCAAATAAGAATATGGTCCTGATACCCAGGAGAGAGATCGCTGTCATATGGTAACTCTGGATATCTAACTGGAAAAATCAGTAACATGTATTCGCAAAGATATATACACCCCTATGTTTATTGCAGCATTATTCTTGATAGCCAAGACACGGAGACAACCACAGTGTCCTTCGTTAGAGGATTGGATAAAGAAGATGTGGTACATACACACAATGAACTACTACTCAGCCATAAAAAAGATAAATACTGTCATTTGTGACAACATGGATGAACCTTGAGAATATTATGCTGAGTGAAATAAGTCAGAAAAAGCTAAGAACCATATGCTTTCACTTACATGTGGGATATAAAACTGAAACCTGTGGACACACTCAGCAATGTGGTAGTTTCCACAGGGAAGGGGTGATGGTGGTGGGTGAAGGCTGCCTAATATATGGTGACGGAAGATGGTTTGATTTTGGGTGGTGGGTGCACAGTGCAATATGCAGATCTTGTATCACAGAAGTGTGCACCTGGAGCCTATATGATCCTGTTAACCAATGTCACCCCAATAAATATAATTTTTAAAAATTTTTTAAAGAGTATGGCCCTTACATTCAATGTTTCCCTCATTGAGACATGGTCTGCATTTAGGATTTCAGAGCTGGAAGGAGCCCCAGAGATCCTCCAGTCTCTCTATTTCCCTGGTGGGAAAGCACAGGTGCAAAGAGAGGGAGTGATTTTCTAAAATCATGCAGCTATGAGAACTTCGATGCACATACAAGGCAAGTTATGCCTGATGCACTAATCTAGCATGTTATAGCGATGAGTGCATCGAATCAAGTTAATAAGTATTTCCTGATTGCTTACTATGTGTCAGACACCAAGAGATGTACACAGATGTGCATGACATGATCTTTTCTCCTCAAAGAGCTTATAGTTCATTAAATTTTATGAATGATGATTCTAGGTTAGACACAGCTGCCAGGTTTACAACTCCAAATGGCCAATTAAATGGCCTTTTCACATTAAGAAGCACTAATTCTTGACAGATGATTGATCATTTCTTTGCACAGCCAGTTAATATCCTTGATTAGGTGTTGGCTCCTATACAGCTAGCTTTGGGATGTGACTGGTTTCTGAACTAAAAATTGTGTCTTTGATAGGGTGGGTTTATATATGTGTTGGGTTGCCTCACAAAATTGTGTTATTAATGTAGAAAATGACTTTGGATTATCTTGGCGAGTGATCTAAAGTTGCTTCTGATAGAAATGTCAGCATCTTCAAGTTCATTCCTTCCTTGGAAAGTACATCTGCATATCCGGTTTTATTTATTGGGCTAACAGACTCAGCCTTCAGCCCCTCTTGCAATGCTAAGATGCCCATGCAAGTCTTTTGTAATCAGTTCAGTATATAACTGTTATCTACTCACTGTAACTTCCACATAGTAACACCATTCCTATGCGTCTGTCTGGGTGTATAAACCCTCACCTAAGAGTGAACTAGTGAGCAGAGAAAGGATGGAGCCCTAAAGCCAGTCTTTGTTTGGACCACTCCATTGCTCACTTATTCTGCCGCCTCAAGAAACAATATTAAGTTATTATTTATACAGAAACACCACGTTGTAGGGATGCCCAGAGCTTCAAAGCCCAGCTCTGCCGTTTGCCAGCTGTGTCACCTTAGGAAGTTACTTAACCTTTGAGCCTCACATTCCGCGTGAGGTTGCTGTGATGATTAATGAATTAATATACCTGAAGCCATTAGAAGAGATCCTGGTGCATAGTGAGCACATTATGTATTGGCTTATATTATTAGTACTTGATTTGTAGGTGTAAGGAAAACTAATATGATGTTTATAAATTCTTAAAAGGACTAAAAAATGTAATTTACAAAATAAGGCCCAACTAAATAATACCATTACCTACTGGCTCTGGATACAGATGTAGGGTGAGTTACTTTCCGGGGAGATTAAGCCATTTTAGTAACCACAGGCACCAGGGTGAGAAATCTCAGCTCTAATCGAAAGAACTAAATGTCAATCTCCTGCTGTTCTCATATCATCTGCTTACAAGATATAAAAGTATCATCAAAATGATTTTTTAAGTCCACTGGGTGAGTGTGTGTGGGGAAACCCCTAGAGTCAAAAGTCAAATAATGTGTATTTGATCACACCACATCTCTCTTCCTCCCGAAACATTTTTAGAAAAGATAGGCTGTTTTATTTCTGTCATCGGTAGTTCCTGGGTTTTAGCATCAGAGGAACAACACAACTGCAGCAACAGACTTGTGTTCTTAATATTCACAATGTAACCTCAGGTGCTTCCCCGAGCACCTCTCTGCAGACTAGACAACATGAGATACCTTCCAGAGCTAAGGATCATTCTGAAGTTTCCTGGTGCCTCATATTCATCAAGGTGGATGTAAACGTGATCATTGAAAATGACGAGAAGTTCTGCAAGCATTTAGCTTTTAACACTCAGATGAGACCTCATCAGCTGTTTTCTGTTTCATATCCCTGACATCGTATTCAGTACGGCCCAGACATCAAGCTGAGCCTGAATTAAGATCTTGTTTTCCAGGCTGTTTCTGAAAGATAAAAAGACTAATTGGTTTTTCGCTTCTTCAAAGCCCATCCAACAGGTTGAGTTTTAGATGTTTAATCATTTGTGTTACTCTATATTGTCTATTCAAATTCTGACAAAACCACACCTTTAAAAAAATTTTTTTTCTTTATTGCTCTTAGAGAGAGAGGAAGGGAGAGGGAGAGACAGATAGAAACATCGATCAGCCACCTCCTGCATGCCCCCACTGAGCATTGGACCCACAACCTGGGCATGTGCCCTGACTAGGAATCGAACTGGCCACTCCTTGGTGCATGGGTTGATGCTCAACCACTGAGCCACACTGGTCAGGCAAAACCACACCTTTTATGAGCCATTTTCTCTTAGTGGCTATGATCTTACCAGGATAAAACATGGTTTCACCATAAGCATCTTATCACTATTAATTGGGATCTCACACCATGTCACTAGTTGATACAAACCCATTTGGCATTAATGAGTGGACAACATATATTTCATGGCCATTTTACTGTAAGTCAGCAAAGAATAAACCTATTAAAATTAAGGGCTGCTGGACTTCTTGCATTACAGTGTGAGGAGTTCTGCTGATCTTCTTCAGATAAACTGATGAAAATTACTTTTTAAGAATATTAAAACCTCTAGAAACGGTCCTAAGGGCAAACAGCAAATGAAGGAACATCTATTTAAGAACAGATACAAAACTTTGGTAGGAGATGTGAGAGTCTATGGTATCTGACTCAAGACTACTCTCTCCTACTCTTCCACTCAATGAGACAGACACTTCGTGTCAGACTGCTGCAGCCAGAAAGCAGGGGTCCCTGTTCCCCCAGCTCATAGTTGCAGGGCTGTCTTCACAAGGGAAATAGTATTTCAGCATTTCCCATCCTGCCCCCAGCTATCTGCTGCTGAAGCTAAATCCTGGGTAAGTACAACCAATAAATGAGGGTGCACTCCCCTCTGCCCCCACTAATGGAATGGAGACTCTACCTGGGGCATGACATGCTGAGAGTACTGGGGCCCCATCAGCTGTACCATGGCTCATGAGGTGGTAGCTCCATGCCGGGAGAGGGAAGTCAGACTGCTTGTCATCCACAAAATACTCAGCAGTAAGAGCACAGAGTCACTGAGAGAGAAACCTGCCTTTGTCCCCACTCCAGTTACAGGACCCTGGCTCAATGATTTTGCCTATGGGGAGAAGCAGACTATAAAACAGATAACTCTCAATCTTTTCCCCAGGGAACTGACTTCATTTGTAACTGACTATCCAGAAATTCAAACCAAAGGGCATTCCCAGGAATAATGGAGCTAGTGGTGAAATGCATTTGGGAGGCAAATTTGTGGATTTAGTGACAACAGCCTAGACTGTACGTTGACAAATTTGCAGAGGAGAACGAGAATAAGAGAGTGGGAGAAGCCCTTCAGGGGTGATATCAAATACTGATGTCAGAAACCATTCCTCCAAAGGAGCCACTATTTGATTGGATGCTTTTGTAGAGCTGTTTATGACCCAGGTCGTTGTTGAAAACAGTAGAGCAATCAGCCAACATTTAGTGGAGTTTAACAGCTAGGGGTGGTCAGTGAAAGAAAGAAAGAGAGCCCTACCAATACCACTGTCATCCCAGGGTTACTGAGGTTATATCCAAAGGCATGCCTGCCTGAGGAGAACATTAGAACATTAACACTATAGGGGAAGAGGAACATAGACTTCGATAAAGTAATCCAGCAAATAAATTAAACACACACACACAAAACAAGCAAATAACTATAACAGTTCTGCAGAGAGGAGTCTAGAATTGCTACATATACTGTCTAAAATATCTAGTTCCCAACAAAAAAATTATGAGGCATGCAAAGAAACAGGACAGTATGACCCATACACAGAAGAAAAAAAAAAAAAGAAAAGAAAAAACAGGCAACACTGTCTATGAGAGTGACCAGATGTCAAATTTAACAGAAAAATACTTCAACATGGCCATTAAATATGTTAACAGAACTAAAAGAGAGCATGATTAAAGAAGTAAAAGAAGGTATGATGACAATGTTGAATCAGATAAAGAATATCAATAAAGAGATAGAAATTCTTTTTAAAAGAACCAAATGCAAATTCTAAAGTTGAGAAGCTCAGTAATTGAAATAAACTTAGTAGAGGTGCTCAACAGTAGATTTGAACTGACAAAAGAAAGAATTCACAAACTTGACAATGGATAGAGATCAAACAAGCCAAAGAATAGAGAAAAACCAGTTCATTTTATGAAACCAGTATTATTCTGATATCAAAATCATTCAAAGACATCACAATAAAAGAAAAATACAGACCAATTTCTTATGAATATAGATATACAATATTCTCAACAAAATACTAGCAAATAAAATCCAGCAATATATAAAAATAATTCTACATCATGACCAAACAAGAATCATCCCAGTAGCCCAGCCTGTGTGTCTCAGTAGTTGAGCGTCAACCCATGCACCACGAGGTCGCCAGTTTGATTCCTGGTCAGGGTGCATGCCCAGGTTGTGGACCTGATCCCCAGTGGGGGACATGCAGGAGGTGGCCAGTTGATATTCTCTCTCATCGATGTTTCTATCTCTCTCCCTCTCCCTTCTGAATCTCTCTCTAAAAATCAATAAAGAAAAAAAATTATCCCAGTAATGCAAGGTTGGTTCAGCATCTGAAAATCAATTAATGTAATAGATCATATTAATAGAATAAAAATAATCATGCAATTATCTCAATTGATGCAGAAAAAGCATTTACAAAATCCAACACACTTTCATGATAAAAACATCTAACAAATGATGGAATATAAGGGATCTTTTTCAACCTGAAAAAGGCATTTTACAAAAACCTCACAGATAACATTATACTTAATGGTGAAAGAGTAGATACATTCTTTCTAAGTTCAGAAATTCTTACCACTTCTATTGCACTTGTACTGGCGGTTCTAGGCAGGGCAATTAGACAAAAAAAAAAAAATTAGATTGGAAAGGAAAAAGTAAAACTATCTCTATTTGCAGATAACATGATATTGTATATAGAAAGTCTTAAGGATCCCACTAAAAACTATTAGAATAAACAAGTTTGCAGGATACAAATCAATTGTATTTTTATGCACTTTGCAATGAATAATCCAAAAATAAAATTAAGGAAGCAATTCTATTATTTTAGGGACCACAGTCTTCTCAGAGTTCCAAAGTATTTGCACATCCAGCTTAAAACTCATAATGTTCTTCTAAATCCAATAGCAGTTAAGAGTTATCTCTGTTGTGTTTAAAGAAAGGAGACACAGGAAATTCATTACTTTACCCTGCATATATTCTAAAATATTATTTTATTTTTTAATTTTTTTCTTTATCAATTTTAGATAAAGAGGAAGGGAGAAGGAGAGAGAGATAGAAACACTGATGAAAGAACATCGACTGGCTGCCTCTTGCATGCCCCCCACTGGGGATTGGGCCCACAACCTGGGCATGTGCCCTGACCGGGAATCGAACCAGTGACCTCTTGGTGCATGGGTCGATGCACAACCACTGAGCCATACCGACCAGGCTATTATTTTATTTTAAAACCTTTGCTGTCCACCACTAAAAAGTAAACCCCACGATTTATTCATTCAACAAATGTTTATTGAGTCCCTGCAGTGTCCCAAACACTTTTCTGAGGTTAGTTTTTCTCAGAGAACAAAACACGAAATTTTATGTGCTTACGAAATTTACATTCTGTTAAGAGGAGACAGACAATAATCAATAAGCTTAGTAAACAGTTATTCATAGGGTGTGTTTGCAGGTGGCCAATCCAACGGAGAAAACAGACCATGAGAGCAATGGTTTTATGTGTTTTCACATGAAAACCCTGGTGCCCAGAAGAATTCCTGGCTCAGGGAGGCACCATGAATATTTGTTGAACAAATGAATAGATGTAGTTCAAATTGCATTTTGGCTTCTGAAGCTTTGTAGATTGCACTTTTGGACTGGTTCTCTTTCCTTTTTTAAAATCACTTTGTCTATAGAAAGAATTTTGCCTTCCTCCTTTTCTGTTTTCTGCTTTTCTCTAAAAGGTGGCATGGTATATAATGGGTAAGCACAAATATCTCTGGAGCCAGACTTCATAGATGCAAACCCCAGCTTTACCACATTTCTGAAAACTTCCTATTTATAACAATTCTCATGTTATATTCATTTCATTAACTAAAACTTGAGGCTTTATGTTTTGAAGACTGCCTGTTACAGATAATTTTGACACTGCTGGTTAGCTTCATCCTGGCCATTCCCTTGAGTTCCTGTATTCAATAGACATTTATTTTGTGTCAGTTGTTTGCAAGAAACTATCCTGGGTCCTAAGGGTGTTACATAATGACATGCCCATCATAAGTGGACATTAATGATCCTTTTCTACTATTTATAGGAAATTTGATATATCTGGATTCTATGCAAGATGTGAACTTGTCAGCTGGGACTACCTCATTCACATTTAACATCCTCAGAACCTTAGACAGTGATTGGTACATACAGACATGTAACAAATGTTTAATGAATGAAAAAAGTTATCTTTTAACAGCTATCAGTTATATATGCAAAAGGCACACCTTTGCCACTGGTTGGACAGTCTGATTAGCGTATCTTTGGTCTCTCTGAGGTTGGCTCTCCTGGGTCTGGTCTCCCTAGCAAACCAACAGAATCTGCCTGGATGAAGGACCAGGTGACCTATAACTTGGCAGAAGCCCAGAACATGCTTCTCTACCTTGGACACCAGCCAGCGTGGGGCCAAGTTCAGAGAGTAATTCCTTCCTTCCTTAGATGTGCTATTGTATTATAACTTTCCCTTGTGAGCTGATTTTTCATTTCTGTGTTTTGGTTACATTTTCTTATTTCTCTTTCAGGGATTCTGTTTCAAAAGTAGGGTTTGTTAAGATGTCTGTCAAATAGTGATGTATTAGCTATGATATAATGATATCAGGAAAGAGCAAGCTCTTTGACTGTTTATTTCCCTTGTTATGGACACAAAGAGTAAGTATAGAGATGACTCAGTTGCTATAGATACCAAGTCTTTGAGATAATAGAATATTTTTAACATAATCCAATTCAGTTAGATTGGCTTTTCTCTTAAATCTGATGTCTACCCAACATACTTTTTTAATACAGAAAATTATATCCCTTTCTCCCAACAGTAGAAAGTGTATTTTAAATGTTTCTCCAATTTTGCCTTGAAATATTTCTTTTTCCTATATCTCCTCTTTTCTGCATTAGGTAAGGTGATATAAAGAAATAAATTATATTTCTGGCTTTTCTTCTATCTAAGCAGGAAAACTGATTTTGTTGGTCCCATGTTATCATACAAATATCACAACATGATTGACTTAGTTGTGATGTTTAGATTTTTAAAAACTCAATCTTCAAAAAGCAGGTTGATTTAAAAAAGGAATGTAACTAACTCCTCCAAAATTCATTGGTTCATTGAGTTAGAATTCTTTAAAATAGAATTTGTTTAGGATGAATAATTTTCAACACAGCATTAAGTTTACTGGTTGTTGCACAGGAAAGAAACCCACTAAACCTTCCAAATAAAACTTGAAAAGTGGCAATCATAGTTCAGGAGTGTGAGAAAAGTCTATTCCCGTGTGTCAAAGTAGTCAGACACCTTGCTAAGAACATATAATGTTAAAGGTTTAAAATGCCAGTTAAATCATGATTTATCTATTTTTCAAAAGGAGTTAGACTGCATTTATCAAAATCCAGTACTTTTTTGAATTCCTATTTTAGTCCCTTGTTCCTCATTTTAAGCTTTTTTTTTCTTTAGAGATGGGTTAGGTTCAGTATATAAATTTTTAAATCTGTGCAATAAACATGTTTTTCTGGACCGTTTTGCTGGAAGCTGCCATGTTGGAGATAAAAAGGCCCATTTATGAGTCATAAGGCCTGGATTTTAGTCCCAACTCTGCCACTAGTTGTGTGGCCTCAGATCAGTCATTTAATCTCTCAGGTCTTAATTTCCTCATCCAAAAATTAGAGGTCAGACTACATCATTTTCCAATGTCCCCTTGACATTCTAAAATATCTACATTGTTTTGAAATTTATTCATATCTCTAACTGATATCCAGAATCAAGGTTAGTAACTGTTTTGAATAGTCTTACTGAGTTCAAAATGAAATAGAAAAGAGAAAGCTTTAGAAGTAGCTAGCAACACTTTTTACAAGCCTGCACTGCATCTAAAATAGTTTTAAATTTGCAGTGGAAAATAGGATATAGACCAAATTTAGGTGGATCATTTCAAAACATTTATTGTTGGTGATACTTTCTCCAGATGGAAAGTAAGTGCGTAAAAGTAATACTTGCTAAAACTCGCATTTATTGTTTTCTTAATAAAAGTAGGGCACTTTGCTGTGTGCTTTTATGGCTCATCTCATCAATCCTCACAGCAGCCCTATGATGCAAATATTATGATGTCTATTTTACAGATAAAAATGGACATAATAAGGAATAAAAAGTCTTTTGTCCTGGTGGTTCAACTAGTAAGTGGTAGACCAAGATCTGAATCCATACTGACTTTATATGTCCAGGGTATATTAACTACATAATGTACAGACATTCAAAGTTTGTTGGAAGTTTCTGTTTTTTGCTTGTTTGTTTTTGTGGCTTATACATTCTTCATATGTCTCAGCACGTATCGTTATCTCCTTTGCAGTGGGCCTTCCATGCATGCCCGACCTCGTGAATGCCTGTCAATTCCACAAGACAGAAACTTGGGGATTATAGCTGACACCTTTCTTTCTCTCATTTCCACTCTCCACCCATGCAACTCATTACCAAGTTCTGTCCATTTTTTTATTGACTAGCTCTCAAAACGGATGTATGAATCAGGATCCCAGAGCAAGGGTTCCTGGCATACTTGGAGGGTTTAAGCTAAAAGACTTTAATGAAGGGGGCATTTATAGAGCTATCGAAGTAAGAAATGTCCAAGATTTCTGCCCTGTAAAAATTCACAATGACAGGAAGAGTCCTAGATGCTACTGGTACCCGGAAGCTAAAAGGGCTCTGAGGTGGGAATGAGCCTGGAATGTGTGAAGGCTGAAGTATAATATCATGAAAAGACGAAGGAGATTAACTCTAAAGATTAAGCAGAGGGCAGAATATGTAGGGCCTTTGAGGCTGAGATTAAAAGTTTGAATTCTTTTTCCTAAATGCAAAGAACAATTATTGGAGAGTTTTAAACAGGAGAGGGATATGATCTGATTTGCACTTTGAGCAGATCTCTCTGGATGCTACTTGGAGAGTGTGAACAGAGGGAGCCCAGTCAGGAGGTTGTTGCCGCTGTCCAGATGAAGGCGAATGGTGTCCTAGACTTGGGCTTTGGCAGAATAAAAATGAAGAGAAGTGGTTGGATAAGGGATGTCCTTCTGGGCAGTGCCATCAAGACTTCCTGGTGGATCACATACAGAGGTAGGAGAAATGGAGAAGTCAAATATGATGTCCAGTTCTGGCTGGAGGGACTGGGTGGATGGTGGTGCCATTTATTGAGAAGGGAAGATTAAGGGAGGAGTATATTTAGTGGGGAAAAAATGAAAATTCTGTCTTGGCCATCTTAGGTTTGAGAGGCCTGGGGCCATCCAAATAGAATGTTGTAATGGCTCTAACCAGATCCCCATGACTCCAATCCTGACTCCAATTCCCTCCCCTCCCCTAACGGTCCCATTCTTTTCTATAAGCCACTGCTCTATTAATCTTTCTAAAGCCTGGCTGGAACCATGCAAGGTCCATGCTTTAAAATATTCACCAGGAGCCCGGCCAGTGTGGCTCAGTGGTTGAGCATTGACCCATGCACCAAGAGGTCACCAGTTCAATTCCTGGTCAGGGCACATGCTCAGGTTGTGGGCCAAATCCCCAGTGGGGGGCATGCAGGCCAATTGATATTCTCTCTCATCGATGTTTCTATCTCTCTCTCCCTTCCTCTCTCTCTAAAATCAACAAAGAAAAAAAATGATTTTTAATATTCACCAGGACCTAATTGCCCTCAGAATCATGTACAGATATCTCAGTTTGGCTTTCAGCCCTTGAATTATGCTCTAAGCATCTCCTTTCAGCCTTGTCTTTTGTTGTAACTGCCCTGTGTCTGCTGCATGGTCCAGCCAAACTGGATGATCTGTACTCCTCAAATGGACCTTGTACGTTTCTGCTTCCAAGTCCTTTTGCTCAAGTTTTCCCCTCTACCTGGAAGGTCCTCAAACTCAGCAGTTATAATCAATTAGGACTTAATTGAAATGATAAACTTCAAGTGCATGACTATAAACCTTTATGGATATTGGTATACTACAGACACTGAATATTGGTCTAGTAATTCCTCAAGTCTGTCTACCATCTTTCTGGCATTTGAAACATATTAATAAGTAGTAATTTCAAATGTTTATTATTAAACAGTGATGCCTAGTACTGTGAGCAAAATAGCAAAGGCCAAAATAATTATAAATGAAGGGGCTCACCTGACTCCAAATGAACAGAATGAGTGGTACACATCTTTGAAGTCGCATTCATCTTTATGGAGGAGCCATGAGAGCAAAGGTCACCACTCAGTTCAAAAATGTTTTTGAAAGGTTAAAAACTTAGGGGATGATTTATGGGAATATCCAGTGGAAACCTCCTTTCATAAAGTAAAAGAAGGACATTAATATGATTAAAGGATAGCAGGAGTGTCGGATTTTAATAATAATGATAACACCCTTGAATAGCAGATTGAATGCTAGCACCAACATTCTTACTGTTTTTGGTTACTACTCTAACTTAGTGAGAGTCTTTATGTTGTCTTTTGAAGGAGTTTACAAAACTCTGGTACCTTTAACAGAGTCAGGTGCTCTGTGGATTCATATAATTATTATATCTATCAGGAAGCACGTCTGATAAATGAGCAAGAAGAATTAGCTGTTGGAGGTTTTATAATGGACATGGTGGTTAGATACTCTCCAGAATAGAGAAAAAGCCTCTTCGTACTCATTAGAATTTGCATATTTATAACCTCTTGGGGAAAAAAAATGTCCCAAGTATAATAACTCTAAGGTGTAGTTAGTAAATTTTGCCATCACTTACAAAATATTTTCCAAGTCAGTGTTATGGAGGGCAGTTACCTAGGCTCTACAAATGCTTCTTTAAATTAAATGTGTGGTTTTTTTTAATCAGTTGTATCATACGTCGCTAAAACAATGTCTTTTATGAGTCTATGGCTAAAGTGACATGAAATAAATTGTATCCATTCACCATCACATTGAAATCCATTAAGATTCATTGTTCAACACAGATTGAGCTGTGTAGCGACCACTAGATCTTCTTTTAGCCTGAGATTCAGAATTCCAACCCAAGGCATTTAAAAATTCCCCTTTGAATAGCTCTTCTATCCACTGGTGCTATTTTTGAGGCCTTAAAATTTCATCCCCCCCCCCCCCACCACCACCACCACATGGTAATTTTGTTCAGAACAGATGTGTGTGGCATCTGTGCACATATGTTCCCTGAAGAATTCTTGGGAAGCAGATCCCTTATGATGAACACACTTGAAATCACTATTTCTAAATCTGAGAAATTACACTTCCTCCCTATCTCTAACACTATCTGTGTTTTATGTTGCAGGCAGGCAATTTAATGAGTTGCCTTTTTTTTTTCCTCCCAGATTTTTCCTCTAGCACATTCCAGTTTTCCAGCTGGGGTCAGGACTTGGGACTCTCTCTCCTCTGGGCCCAAAGTCGGCCTGCCAGGCCCAGCCCCAGAGCTCTGGCCTCCTTACAAAGCCAGCTTTGTAGCGGGGCTCCTTGACTATGGAGAAACCCACCAGAGCACAGAGTTGCTTTCGTCAGCTCATGGGAGCTCTGACAAATGTTTTGAGCATTTTCACCAGGCATTCTTACTTCCCTCCGAGGTTTCTATGGCTCCACAGTCAACATTTTCCAATACTGGCTTTGGAGCACTTAGGAGAGAGCTCCAAGAAATAATGTCTGTTTTACATGGAAAAAAAACCCCACTTATTTTAGAAGTGATTGGGAATGCACTGGCATGTCTCAGGCCACGGGCAGGCTTATGCTCCTGGAGGCCCCACGCTGTCAAGGTCACTACTTACTGATAGTGATAATCTAGGGGTGGGTGATGCTCACAGCACCAGAGTCACGATCAAGGTGCTCCTGATGTCTGTCAGGTGACCATGGAAAGGTAGGTGTAGGAGACCAGAATATGCCACCTGAACTATACCTCTTTGGCATAAAGAGCATTTGGAGAAACAGCAGACACAGGAAGGATTACGAAAACAGAGTAGAAGTTGCCCTTTTATAAGGGAAATTTACATTTATAAGGAAAAATCACCGTGTTTCCCTCTCTATACCAGGAAGGGAAAAATGACTGTAAATCCTAACAGATTCTCGTTAATGGCAAAGTCACTTAAATCTGCAAAAGCAATCCTAAATCTGCATAACAAGTTATCCTGGTTTACTGTACTTTTCCTGGTCCCTTTCCCAAAACTTGTCTCCCACACTATTCGTCCTTAGTTTAATTGAAGAAGATGTTGAAGTTCGAGGTCTAGCCACCTCTGAGTTTCGACTTTCTTCCACATATATACAGATATACATGTTAATACACTTCTGTTTGTTTTTCTCTTGTTAATCTGTTTTTCATAACAGGGGCCCAGCCAAGCAACTGGAAGGGTAGAAGGAAAAGATTTTTTTCCTCTCCTTTATAAGGATATGACAGACCTGAGCCCAGTGTCACCTACAAACTGTTGTTGGTTTTTTGTTGTTTTATTTTGCAAGTTTTACAATGCATGGATATTTTTCTCCTGCTACCATTGGGGGAATCAATCAGGTTTAAAAAAAAATATCTTCAAAGTGCTTCTGACAAAACTCCAGTCCGTAATCCTCTGCATCTCTCCGAAGCCTCTCCCACTAGGTCTGCGATGGTTCGGTGTGATTTATTGCAGTACCAGGCAATCCTGAAACCATGTAAAAATCACTAGGTTACACTTCAACAGGCATTAGTTTTTAAAGGTAGTTCAATACAGCCCGGCCAGTGTGACTCAGTGCTTGAGTGTCAACCCATGCACCAAGAGGTCACCAGTTCGATTCCTGGTCAGGTTGTGGGCCCGATCCCCAGTAGGGGGCATGCAGGAAGCGGCCAGTAGATGTTCTCTGTCATTGATGTTTCTATCTCTCTCTCCCTCTCCCTTTCTCTCTTTCTAAAAATCAATAAAGAAAATAAATAAATAAAGGTAGTTCAGTACTAATTTAAACATAATTCAGATTTTATAATAACTTTCAGAAGTTATTATAGCGAACAGTATATATTATGAATATTTAAGAATTATTGAGCTCACTGCATGGGGAAGCATGTACTAAGTGCACTGATTGCACTTTCTTATCCTCATGAAGCCTCTCTATGGTGGGTGCTATTTATGCCTATTTTACAGATGAAAAGAGATTCAGAGAAGGTAACTTGCCTATCTGATAAGTGGTAAAACTAGATCCTGAACCTAAGACTATCTAAGACCAAAATAAGTGGTTTTAACTACCATGCTATATTTTTCCTCACTGTCCTTATCTGTTTTGTCTTTACTTTCCAGTCGAAATCTGAGCTAATTTTCTCCATTTCCCTGGCCTTTGGAAAATTACTAATCTTTCTCTTGGACCCCAAGTTCATCCTTTTCTTTGGGTTTCACGCAGTATTTGAGAAAATATAATTAAATATAATTAAAAACAAAATCTCTGAACTCACGAAGGTAGAAGAGAAAGAAAATGATTTTCATGTTGACTAAGCATTAAACCAGAATGCGATGTGTATCACAGGCAACCTGCTGAAGGGATAGTGGAGATGGAGAGAAACCTCACTCTTCCGCATAGGCGACTGGAGGACACATAAGATGGGTTTTGCAATTTGCATTCAGCTAACAAGTTAGACCCAGAGCCTCCCAGGGCACTGGAGGATGGGCCTCATTTTTCTTATTGATTACATTCCAAATAGATGACTACCAGGCCCTTGGGGAAATATTCCTGGGTTGTGAGATTGGCTAGAGGCTTATTTAGCCATTACAAAGATTTACATACATTTGAAAAGGATAGAGAAAGAAATTCTAAAAGAAAAGGGACAAGAGGGGTGAAAGTCTCTTTCCTTATTTTCCACAGGGAGAATTAAACCTCTTATTTTTAGTTTCTATTTTCCTCTTACACGAAGTCCTAGCTCTTCAGGATTACATTGAGCCTGACCCCCCTTAGCCATGCACCCTGCTTTGAGGCCAGCGCCTCCTCACCGGTAATTTCCTAAAATGGTCTCCCTACACTACTCTGATGCAGGTGTTCTGGGGTCCAGGGACCCCAGCTTCCACGACCTACTGTGGGTTCTTGGCTTTGCGCAGGAAAGAATTCAAACTGGAGCCGGCACAGAGTTTAAGGTGAAAAGTGAGTTTATAGTGAAGCAGGGAGAGAGAGGCTACTCCACAGACAGAGCAGCCCCCTGTAGTGGGATGTGCTTCCTTTATCGAGGTTTATTTAATTGGGGTGGGGAGGCTAAGGCATTCAATGAGGGGAAGGAATATTCAGGATCTTTCTGGGAAAGGGGTAGAGACTTCTCGGAAGAGCCCCGTTGGCTATTTTGTGTCCTTATATGGGCTTTCCATGTCCAACCATGGCAGTGCAGGGTGTGTTGTTTAGTATACTATTGTTTTACAACGAGAGTATAAAGAGGCTAGGGGTTAGAGTACGGTGAAATCAGTCTCCATGTCGGACTGAGCTGGTCTCTGCCAGTTTGAAAGCATAAATCCAGTGGGGTGGTCTTACTATCTTCTTGACAGTTCCTGTAGCTTTTGCTGATTGTGGTTTTCACCACATACCGTATCTCAACTCCACCTAGGATTTCACTTCCCTGGTATTTCAGTTCTTCTTAAAGCAGCTACCACCCCCAGACACAAGTGTCTCAGTCTATTTCCTTCCCTTAGGAGCAGCATTAGAGAAATCATTTGCTTCTCTTCAACTGAATTCCCATCTCATTTACTCTAGAGGCTGGACTCAGATAACACCAACTGCGCAGCTGTGGGGGACCCTGGCCCAGCATGAATGACTCCAGGAGGAATTAAGAGATAGGTAAAAGTTGCCCGTCAGCTATAGATCTATCTTCCAGCTAAATGACCAGGAAAAACATTTTACTGCCTCAGCTTGTTATACATTAAGTCTCAGTAGAATCTCAGGTTATGACCTTCTTAGGGTTCCTGGCATGGTTCAATAATTAAAATGACAAAGTTTAACAGGAGAAAACATGCACATTTATTTAATATAAGTTTTATGAGATACGGAAGCCTTCACAAGAAAAAAAAGATCCAAATAAATGGTTAAACGGGAGTGTTTTTATAGGTTTGATAAAAAAAGAAAATGGACAGTCATGGAGAAATATATTAGGACAAAGGATATAAGGCAAGTGTGGTAAACTGGGGGAAACAACAAAGCCTGTTCATTCAGATTGCTCTCTGTGTGCCTCTGTCCTGGAGACAAGGATGCTCCTTTCCTGCAGTATAGGGAGGGCACCTCTCATATGAGGATCTTATAACCTGTTTCTGGGGAGAAAAGCAGGGGAAGGTCAGACAGAGGCACCTTCTTGCATCTGCTGTTTTCTCAACCTACTTCAGCTTAAAATTGTGATATGCCAAGTTGTCATATTTTGGGGTAGTGTATTCTGAATGCCATCACTTATCGTGAATTGCATTGTTTGACACTGAAGCGCATTTCCTGAGGGCAACTCCCCTCCATTTCTCCTTTAGACAATTCTTGTCCTCCTAATATCTCTTTTATTTATAGAGCTGCCTTTTAAAAACACCCGATTTCATCCATGAGTGAACTGATATGATGTTGAAGGTGATCAAGAAATGCCACCCCAAAATATGTCACTTGGCATAAGAATTATCTTTAGCTGAAGGCATTTGCATTCCTCACATCTCTTATCTGCCTAAAAAGCAGCACCTCCCCAAATACTCAATGATCATCAATCCCATCGCTGGAGAAGCTCTAATATTCTCGGGAGAGAAGAGACGTCAACTCCACACCCAAGTAGGCATTGTCACAAACGACTGTCTCCCACCTCTTCTCCTAAGAGCCCGTTCATGTTTCCAAAAGAGCATTTGTGTTCCATCAGTACCTTTTCTTCCCCTTCTAAGAAGTTGTTTGTTAACCCAGAAGTGCCCTTCTGCTCCCACGTCTCCCCTTTTCCCCTAATAAGATGGTCTATAACGCTCAAATTTCACCACTCCCTTGGATGTTTACTTCCTTCTGTGATGTCCCTGTGCATGTAAAATTTAAAATTAATACATTTGTATGCCTTTTCCTTCTAATCTGTCTTTTGTCCTTTTAATGTAGAGGCCTCCAGTCACTGAAACTAAGAGGATAGAGGAAAAGCTTTTTTTTTTTTCCTTCTAGGATTTGCTTCAAAATAATGTAGAAAGGGAGAGTGGATGGGTAAGAATTGGCTGTGGGTTGGTGGTTTTGGGGACTGATGATGTCTCTTTTAACATTCTCCATACTAAAAAGTTTTAAAAATTGATTTCTGTTGTTGTCAAGAACTTATACTAATTTGGTTCCCATCTTTGATAGTCATTCTTATTATTAGAAAAACAAGGAAAGAATTTATAGCTGAAACTTCATCCACCATATTTTGGAGGAGATATTTGGTTGTCTATATGGGTAAAGTAAGTGATCACCCACAAGTAAGCTAATAACTATTGTATATTGAATGCTTATAACATGCTAGGTACCTGTGTGGTACTTCATAAACACTACTTTGAATCTTCACAAAAAACCAGCCTGGTAGGTGTTATTGTCTCCATCTTGTAAGTGTGGAAACTGAGTAATTAAGTTGGCCAAGATCAGCCAGTTAGTAAACAGACATGGGGTTCAACCCCAGCTGTGTCCTCAACTCTGTGCTCTTTCATTCATATATTTGACAAATGCTGACTGAAGGGCTGTCATGCACCAGGCATTTTCCAGAGCAGTGAACTTGGAAAATGCCATCTCTGCCCAGATCATCAGACTCTACAATCTTTTCCTTCTACCCTGAACAACTTCCAACCCATAGATTTGACTTCTGGGCAGAAAAGCAGGACCTGACATAATTTTCTTTCTCTCAATTGCATGGAAAGTCAATGTACAACAAATTTATTGTCAGGAAAAATTATGCACGACTCGGAAATATGTAAACAAAATTATTGAAGGTCCTTTCAGTGAAGTGCTGGGCATTGCCTAGTGGATGCTTTGGAGATTAGCTGATTCCATAGAGGTAATACCTTTGGTTATCTTTCTATCAATGGATATTGTTCCACTTTATAAGGATAAAAGTTATGTTGTATAAAACTGATAGCAATGCAAATGGTTCTGCCCCAAAGCAAGAATGTGGAGACAACTGATTTTCTTCCCTACAGAAGAAATCATTCAAGCATTACATTTTATTACCTGATACAATATTATCCAGATTTGCTTCATTAGCAAATTTATGTCAGCCTTTCTGATTGCCAGTGCCTGGCTTGTCTGGAGAAGTCACAGGCCAGATCATGGCAGGTCTTGCAAGCTGTGGGGAGGATTCTGGACTTTATTGTAAGTGTGAAGCAAAACCACTGGAAACTTTCAAGCCAAGGAATGGCACACCGTGAGTCATCCTCTCTAAGGCGCACTGGGCGGCAGGGTGTTCTGAAGTCAGATAGACGAGGGGCCCTGAAGTCAGATAGACGTGGGGCTTTGGGAGGCTAGTCCATCTCTCTTTGCCATGGACCCTTTGGCTGTAAGGTGAGTAAAATGGTAACTGCAGTGCAAGATGGTTGTGAAGATTACATGCGGTTGGAGACACATGTGTCTCCCTGCTCCCAATGTAGATCATTGCTCACTTAGATAGGTGTGTCTGCACTAAGCCAGGCTGGGCTGACTTGGCCACTAGAACCATTCAGATGCCATCTTCTGAATGATCCTTACTTCATCTCCAAGGGAAGAGAGAGGTCATGGAGGTAGAGTTAAACTAGGAAGGGGACAGAGGTGGGGTGAGAATAAGAATTTAAACACATGCTTTATGAGCCCTGGAAAGTCTGCAAATCTAGATTGAGTAAGGAACAGTTGAAAGGGGTTTTTATTCTGTTTTATCTGAGTAGACAAATGTGAAATATTGCTTACTGTTCTTGTGAAAGCCAAGAGAAAAAAAAGCAAGAAAATGTCCTACATTGCAAGTAAATTTGTGTTGAAGACATGATCTCATGCATAGATTCCCTGGTCTTCCCTTTTGAAGGTCCCTAATGACCTTCTATCCCTCTTGTTTGGGACAGTTCTTTAAGGAAAACCTAGCCTAGAAAAACTCTGAGAAGAGAGAAGAAAGAAACGTTGGTTGCCTAGAATGTCTGAAGGTTCTCCTTGCCCTTTACTGGTGGGGTGTCAGTTGGAGCACTTGGTCTGGCAACAACCCCACGAGAGTGATGTTGTCTCCCACATGGTACAGATGTTAAAACTGAAGCCCGGGAGCGTAAGTGGTTATGCACAGCTGGTGAGTAGTGCTGCTATTACTGAAAGCAGGCCCTACCTGACTCCAAACTCCACCCTCCTAAACCTCCTGGTAGGTATGTGTCAGCATTTTCATATGGTTTGACCTATACCAAGCAAGTATTTGTGAATTCAAAATATTTGAATTTTGAGTATTTTTTAATTAAACAAAGATTCTACTGTTCTAATCCTTGTTCTCATAATTATTATTATTTTTCCTGTTTAGGTAGTAAAGAACACATATATTTAAGTTATTTTAGGTTTGGGATCTGTAATCTTCAATTGTTTTTAGATTTATTTTATTTTATTATTAATAGAATACAACTATATGCATTATATATTTTGCTGTTAGAAATATAAAATTAAAGATGTATAGATTTTTAACAAAGTAAAGTGATTATTTGTGAATAATAAATTTTGCCCCTTTCCGAAAACACAAATTCTTCAAAAGAACGTTTTTTTGGAGCAAGAGAACACTACTGGATATTTCATCTCTCATCCATCCTATTTTTCAATTTAAGATACTATCTTATACATTTCTTACCGTTTTTTGCTTTTTGGTTTTAAAAATATATTCAAAACTTAGCTTTGTTTATTTAATATAAATCTGCAAATGTTACAATGGTTTCCTTAAATATTGAGAAAAAATTGATAGTTTTTTCTGACAATTCAATTTCTAGATATAATCTTCAGTTCTTCTAGAGAATAAATATACCTGACATATTTTTTTAAAAATAGATTTTTTCAATTTTCTATTAACGATACAGCATGTTATTAAAATTGTGCAAGAGAATAGGTTTGCTTTGTGTAGAATAAATCCATTAGGGTGGTTAAAGCAAATATATTTCAGATTTATTTTTGTTGGTTAAGATAACTGACCAAAGTTAGAGAGTAGAGAAGCTGCACATGGCCAGGGAATGTTTTTTGTCTGGGACAGTGCCAAAGACCAATAGTTGCTAAGGCATACCGCGGCTGTACCCCCTGGATTAGCTCAGGTCAGATTTTCTATCATATTGACTCTGTTGGCCATTTCTCTGCCATGTGATCATTTCTGCAATCTCAGGAAAGTCTGTCTTCCTACCTGAATTGACAGAGTGGGAGATGAGGCAGTAAGACTGTAAGGAGTGTGTGTGTGTGTGTGTGTGTGTGTGTGTGTGTGTGTGTGTGTGAGAGAGAGAGAGAGAGAGAGAGAGAGAGAGAGAGAGAGAGAGAGAGAAAAGAGAGAAAGAGAGAAAGTGTGTTTTCGAGGCAAGGAGGACATGCATATTTTAATTTTTAGACACAATGCACTAATTCATCAGCACATAAATTCTGGCCTGTTGCAGCCCTTTGTGGTATTTAGCCCACTAGTAAGAGTCTCTGCTTTCATTTGTCCCAATTTCAGACATTTTTGTAAATGACTGAAGCAATCTGCTCCTTGGTTTGTTTCTCCTCCTGAGATGTATTTAGGAGAAAGAAGTAGAGTGAAACAGAGAGCTGTTTTTGAGACTAGCGAAGGGATCTGGGACCCTCCTATTTACATTCTAAAAGGGGGCATTTAAAAGAAGGCTCCTTTTCTGGTTCTTGCGTGTCTGCTGACAGAAGAGAGGCACTGATGGTGGTGGGTGGATGGTGCGACAGTGGCCTGCATGGCCGTGCTCCCTCAAAGCCATGTTGTCATATCTCAGACTCGCTCCTCAGCGTGGGTCTTATTCATCAGGACTCAAACCAGCTTAAGCAAAAGGAGGGTGTATTGTCCTGGCTAGTCTGGCTCAGCGGTTAGAGTGCCAGCCCGTGGACCAGTGAGTCATGGGTTCGATTCTGGTCAAGGGCACGTACCTCTCTTTCATTTGTCCCCAGCCCTGGTCGGGGTCATACAGGGGGCAACCAGTCGATGTGTCCCTCTCACGTCGATGTTCCTCTCTCTCTTACTTTCTCTCCCTCCCACTCTGTCTGAAGATAAATAGAAAAATGTCTTCAGGTGAGGATTTTAAAAAAAAGAAAAGAGACAAACCTGGGCTTCGGCTCAGGACCCAGGGCACCCCAGTGCGGATGCAAGCTTGGCCACTAGCTGCCTGTATGAACATCTGTATTCTTCTGGGCCTCCGTTTTCCGGGGAGGGAGGTGGATTAGATCACCTCTATGGCTACTCAGGGCTTTTACAATTAGCTTTTCTTGTAGTGGAAAAATAGCATTGGGTTAATCAGGGAGAAAAGTCTTGAAAAGAGAACTATAAAGCTTATTAGCAAAATTTAATCCTTCTGATTAGGGGCCACTGTTGGCATCTGAAAAGGGGTAGTTGACAGGATTATTCTTACGGGTGTTGGTAGGACTGATGGACGTTCATGTACATGGCTGGGGAGAGGAGGAATGGAATTTCACGTACTTCAGTGATATTTGGTGAAGTGATCCCGTTGCTATCATCAACTGCGCAGATATGACATGTTGGTGCCTAAGTTTGAAACTGAGGCCATGGAAGCCAGGGACGAGGTTGCACTGGGGAAACACTGCATTTTGAAAGAATAATTCCTTGTATTTCCTGTAGTGTACATAGAGTGGAAGACAAAGATGCCCCTCTGTGGCTCGAACCCAGAGCTGGCTCACTGGCCATGTTACTGGATGGGGTCTGGGCCTGGAGCAGGTCTGCCTAGTGTGGGGTTCTTGACTTTGTGCAGGAAATATTTCACAACAGGAGTCCAGGTGATTTAGAGAGGACATTTATTACACTGGGGACAGCGAAATAAAGAAGGGCTGAGGGTAGAAGCAGCAGCAGGAGAGAGCCTAGGTGGTGGTCTGCTTTGGCTCCCTGGAGACATCATAGGAAAGCAGTGAGCCAAGGTGGGGCTGCTGTTAACTCACTGGAAAGTCAGAGAATAAAGGAACCTTGGAGACAGGTTGGGGGCAAGCCTGGGAGGAGCTGCCCATTGCTCCCTGGTTGCATGTGTCAAGGCGACCCTTGGAGTTCAGGAGAGAAGAGTAGAGACGCATGTCTGAGAAAGAAGAGAGGCATAGCGTGCTCCAGGGAGAGCCCTCACTGGGTCTTTGTCTTGAGGGTTTTTATCTTTCTTCTATGGGTGGGAATTGTGGGGGGAAATCTCAGGGGAGAGTCTTAAGAGAATATTTATTAGTTTTCCAGGTGTTTTCTTTAATATGTTGATTCATCAAAATAAGCGTGTAGGGGGGATTGGGATTATTTTCAGGTCAGCTTCACTTTATTTTTATCTTGGGCCTGTCTGGCTCTCACCGGGCTTTGTTATTTGTTGCCCTGACTGCATTCGTCCTTGGTTTGGCTGGCACCCGAGGCACTGATTGGGTCTCTGTTACCTGTCTCCCCAACCAGGGTGATTTAAGCGATTTACTCTGTGGTTAGGGAAGAGAAATATACACCATTCGCTCTCAGGTGTCCTTGGTTAGAGAAGATGAGGTCTTGTGATTTACTAGCTGGCTATAAGTTGATCAAATTGTTTGGCCTTATTTATCTTATCTCAGTTTCCCCATTCCACTTGCCCAGGAATTTTCCTAGCTTTTTACTATCCTGCCTCAACATCCCTCCAAATTTCCATTCCTTCGTTCATGCTAAACTCGCCTTCTCTCACTGCATCACCTCTCATCCCTCAGCCATTCTTTATTCTTTTAGTCTTCCAGTCCTCTTTGACCCCACCTGATGCCCTACAAACTCTCACTCCAATTGTTGACCACCCCCAACAATCCTCAAAATTGTTGCCCCTCGAACATCCCACTCTGTCTTCCACACCAGTCAAAACTCCCTCAATCCACCCGCCCCGACACAGGTCACCTATCTTTCCTTCTGAGCTTTGTACTCTGGGAATTTCTCTGTATCTCGCAAACCTCCTGTCAATCTCAGCCACAATTCTACCACACCCTCCAGCCAAGACCAGATCCTGACACCTGTCCCTTTAATAAGAGTGTGTATGTTGCAACTTAATTTTTCCCCTCTCCACTGACATTCTCCAAGGTCCCTTTTACAAACAAAAAACCTACTTCTTTTCTGCCCAGGTTTAAAAAACAATATTGGTAATTAACAAAAATATACAAAGTAAACTCAGTGTTTTAATCCAGTCTCCTGGTTATTGTTGAAACTTGGTGGAACAGAACTTCAGATCAGGTTATGAAATGAAAGGAACACATTTTGAGTAGAAACCCCAACTCACACTGGCTTCAACATTGAAAGCAACTGAAAATCCTGAAGAGAAGCCAAGGGGAAGGCTTGGTTTTGTGGTTCAATGATGTCAGCAAGAACTTGATTTCTTTCATTTTGTCTATTTCTCCTTCCATGGTGTCAACTTCATCTAGTTGAGGCCCTAAGATGGCGAGAGCAGCTCCCTGACCTACAGGCTTCCTGGGTCGCATCTACAGGCAAGAGCAACTTCATCCCAACATCCCCAGCCAAGGTCCTGATGTTTACTTCATTGGTCTGCTCACCCCTGACCAATCGCTTTGGTTATGGAGTGAAATGTTATGTTGCCATAGCCTCAGTCACATATTCTGTCTACTCCTGCAGCTGTAGTGTACTTGCAGGACCTGCAGACTGGTTTGGACCCCACTTACCGACCCATCCCTAAATCTGTCTGGCTGGTGTTCTAACCTCTCTTAGCCCCGGCCCTCCCACTTAAGTCAGAGCACTAAATGTTAACAAAATACCATGTGGAAAACTCCAGAACTGTGTGTAGAACTCTGTGGGCAGAGATGAAAGGATGCAGGAAAGTGGTGAGGGGGAGGGACCTCTTGGCCCTATAATAGTCATGTGGTGATGTAATGACTTTAACTCTCCAAACATCTGCTAGGAGGCTCCTCTTGCTAAAAGTGGAGCAGCTGATTAGAGGACAGAATGGATAGAGCTTCCACTGAATTCTGACCAGACAGGAAAAGCCAGTTGGTGAAACAGAAGGTATGGGAACCAGGGGAGGAAGTGACTGAGTCACCACGGAATTCATAACGGCAGAGAAAGGGAACAAATGGGCATGTTCAGACACATCCATTGGTTTTTTTGTGTTTGTTTTTTAATTCTAGAAGGGTAAAATGAGGTCATAGTCAATTTCTAAAAGGGACTATCACTTAAGAAGAGTAGCTTTAAAAAAAGGAATGCCTACTCTGTAATTTGGTGTTATCCTAATGAAGACACTGAGGAGACATTAAAGAAATAGAAGGTGCTCAAGGAATAATCCAAGCTTAGATTTAGAACAAAAACAGAATCTTGGGGGCAGAGCATGTAGTCAAGGAAGAGTATAAACTGATGTCTGTGGCACAAATCTGCACAAAGGAAACATCTTGAAGACTAATAGATTGACACTTGACAAAATGTTAAGACCATCATACTTGCAGGGCACTGTCTGCCTGGGACTCCACGTGGGGGCTGTGCTGCCTAAGTTCTTCCCCTTGGCCCATGCCATTTTGTTCTTACATTATACTTCCTCAGTTACCTCTCCATATGCACACGTTTCACTCTGCTCAATTTTAGCCTTAATGGGGTCAGGGACTGTTTTATATATTTCTTTTTATCTCCCACAACATCTGGCACTGTCTCTTGCATGTAGTGCATGCTCCAAAACTGAATATTATTGATAAAGGAGTAAAGGTTAAATTAATGATAATATCGCCCTGGCCGGTTTGGCTCAGCGGTAGGACATCCACCCGAGGACCAAAGAGTCGCAGGTTCAATTCCGGTCAAGGGCACATACCTCGGTTGCAGTTCGTCCCCGGCCCTGGTCGGGGTCATGCGGGAGGCAGCCAGTCGGTGTTTCTCTCTCTCTCCCTCTCTCTCTACTTGAAGATAAATAGAAAAAAAAAAAATATCCTCGGGTGAGGATTAAAAAAAAAAGATAATATCAAGTGTCCAAACACTTGTTATGGTGAAAATGGTAGTGCCTGTGATGAAGCTGTGAAGCACAGTGGGAAACTCAGTTAGCTTCGGAAGTCAAGGCATTCAGTGTTGGGGGTCTAGTAAGGTTGCAGAGTACTTGGGATTAGGTTCCAAAGGCACTAAGGCAGAAATCTAATGTAGACAAAATTGCCATTTAAATCTCTAAGATTTTGGTGTTTCTGTATAAGTGATTTCCATTACATTGGAATTAGTCAGTCTTAAGTTGAAGATGGATGAAGTTCTTGGTTTCTGTTTGGGGGACATGCTGAACCAAAAAGTATGCTTTTCTGGTTGTGTGAGGTGTTAATGATGGTGCTGTCTGCACTTTCCCAAAGTGTGTCTTGTGAAGTATGCATATTTGCAGGATATGATTGGACTCCATTGTAATTATGTGGCATTCAGGTATTGATGCTTAATGAATTTAGGTGAGTGGTTTAATCTTTCATGGCTCCATGGCTGATAATCTTTTAGTGTAACCTTTGGGGAAAATTGCCTATCATTAGGCAACTTTAAACGAATGGGATTGGAGATGGCTTTCACTAAGAGTTGAATTTGTATGTCGGTGTGAAGGTAGAGGGGAGAATGCGTCCCCTACACTCTTTATACTCTTCCCTCCTCTTCTCCATAGTGGTGCCTCCAGTTTCTACACTACCCCAAAATACTCAGACAGGCATATTTTGGAACTGCTCTTAATTCCTTTAGCAGATGTGGACTATTGCATCAACCAACAGATGGGTAGACTGTTTGGGATGAAAAGACTACTATCAGACTAACACCGTGTATAACTATTCATGGTCATAATTCAGAGGGGACATTTTAAAACATTAATTAGCTTTAGAGGGAAAAGTGCACATCCAAAGGCAATGTTTAACTTTGCTAGACTCAAGAAACAATTTTAATGACCCTGATGAATGTGGAAGCTAGCAATTGAATAAAATAACTCATTAGGCAGAACATATAAGTCTCATCATAGGAACAATCTAGTCATGCAGTGATGGTCCATAGGCAATAGTTGACTGAGAAAGTAGCCATGAGGTCAACCTAAATTTGAACACCATGAGTTCTTCACCTCAATTGCCCGAGAAGGGTTGTGTTGTTTTGTTGATATTGCTGTTACGGAAAAAGAAAATCATGAATCTGGATATCCTTCCCCGTAATATTAACCATCTGCCGAAATGTAATCTACTTATTTCCTGGCGGACATTCAACTTTTGTGGTTCTTTCTTTTCATAGTGATTATGAAAAATCCCTAATGGTGACTGGTGCTCACTAACATAATATAGGACAGTCATTGGAAGGCTGGCTTCCAAGTTCTTCAACTACAAGCCCCCTTCCTTCAAAATTCCTTAAAGTCAAATATTAAAACTCCTAGAGGGTGGCAAGGCAAACCCATGTTGCTTGTGAAAACTTCTCAAGGAAAATATGTTTTGAAAATTCTTTTTAAGAATTAACCTTCTAAGGGTAGAAGAAAGATGTGATTAGAGGGATACAAGGCCAAGGTCAACTCACTCTGGTTGAAGGGGAAAAGGATGGAAGCCTGTTTTCCAGGATCTCCCCAGGTGCAGGGAGGAATAGTTCCTCTCCTGATGGTGAGCAGCTGTTCAAACAGAGGTGCTAACCCTCAACTGTCATAACCAAAGTAGTTGAAAAATAATGTTTAAACAAGTGACAAAGATGCTATCTCTAAATTTGAAGGATTATGCAGCAAAGATTGGATTTTTAAAAAATGGGAGACTCTCAAAGATACTCCTTAAACTTTAGCTATTTTCTTCAAATTTTTATTTTTATCTTGTCTATTGATTATATGGGGTTAGTCCCATTAGAGAGACAAAACCTGGCTTCCATGAGCTCAAGGTTGTATTGCATAGCTAATTCTGAGGGAAACTCCAAAACAATTAGGAGTGATACCTATAACTAGGTATCACTTGGAAGTTTTCTCATCAGCCTGAAATCTGACACAACCTTAAATCATTGAACAGTAGGGAAGAGGTAATTTCTGTTGCGCCTTGTTTCCATTTGTAAGAAATTAAAAATAACTGCAATGAAAACCTGGAGAAGGTACTTGTGGCACAGTTTTCCAGACAGAGATGCATTTAGTTTACCCCTATTTATCAAGCAGTATTTTCCACTTCCCTATCAACCTTTTTATTAATATAAAATGCTCAATTGGAGGCTTCTATGGGGGCAGAGGCTGTGTTGTGTAATCCTTTGCATTTTCTCAACCCCTTCCTTATCTTCAGTAGGTGTTCAATTAATGTTGACCTGGGAGGATCTTGTGAACCTTTAAAAGTCCCACTGAGTAGAGAGCAAATGTGAGCAGAGGAAGTGGAGAGACTGGCTTCGTCTCTCACTTGGTTAGTGATGACCCCTTGGAGATGGATGTGAAAGCCAAGAGTTGGGAGTGAAAGATATAGCCGGAGCTGGGATTCCAGATTCTTCCCCTGCAACCGCTGGGTGATGTACAGGGTTGCTCATGAAGGCGGAAATCTGTTCTGTTCCAAGTTCTCTGGCTTTTATCCTCAAATGTGGATCATAATTTGAAGCCAGTTGAGATGGATGCCGTGTTCCTGGAATTTATGTTGCATCACTTTAAACATGTTTCCCTTTCACTTGGCCTTGAGCGATGTGTTTCTCCTTTTTGCTTCTTCCCCCTGCAGAGATAAAATGCTCCTCTAGGTGTTAATGGTTTTATGGCCATGCAGCTGGCAGCCGTAGATCACAGAGCTCAGTGTAGAAATCCAATTATTTCCTCTGAGATGAAAACCAATACTTGGGAAAAGGGCCTCTCTGCCTCAGGGTTGCTTAATTTAAGATTTTGTTCTAGAAAAGACGGGTTCTCTGATGCAGCTTGGCTCCTGAGAAGCTCGCCTTTCTCTCCTCTTGGTGCTGGCCACCTGAATGCACTTGGGATGCAGGAATGAGGACAAAAAGAGGTTAAGTTTCTGGCTACTTTAGGGCATAGGAGAAGTATTAAACTAGCATTAAATATCATAGGCTGATGATGGTGATTCTAGCAACTTACTATCGATGTAGGAGATAATTGGGGAGTAATTTGAAAAGAGAAGCTGCCACTGAGAACTAAGCCTTGGTGAGAAAATATAGAAAGAAATACATAAATGCACAGACAGATAAGATAGCTAGCTAGAAACGCCTGGGATTTTTCCAGTAGCTTAGAGAGGATAGGAGAATTTCCAACTCCAAACCAAAGATAGAATGTTTGTGTTTCATTTTTATAGAAAGTAGCCATTGCAAAATGCAAAGAGAATAGAAACAGCCGCATGGTTTCCCAGTTATCAGAAACCACTCTGTCACCTAACCCAACACTCTCATCTATTCCCTACCCATCTTGTCTCAGCAATCTTGGGGAAAGATATTATGATGTACTTTCAAAGAAGCCCAGAGAAGGGAGTGAGTTAACCAAGGACACAATAGAATTAGAATCAGAGTTAGAATCAGAAACTGGGCAGAAGGGGATAGGCCGGAGTGTGGGCCTTGAAGTCCAAGAGATCTGGGTTTGAATTCCAGTGCTGCAGCAAGGGTGCTCACCTCTTATCTGAGCTTTCATTCTTTATCTGTAAAAAGGGAAAATAATACTTACCTAGGTAATATGTTAAGAGGATTAGTGATAATATACACAATGTATTTTCCCAATAATAATCCTATAGAGGAATTGAAAGGGAACAGTAGGTAATAAGACAGAAAGGAAGTCGGACTCAGATTATGGAGGAACTAGAATTCATCAGCTGTGCCTGTCAAGATGCTTGGTCCCAAGGGAATGAGATGGGCTTTTTAGCCAAGAGTGATATGGCTTGGCCGAGCCTATTATAGGCTCATGGAAGCCTATGGGAATGATAGCACTGTGCAGTAGCAAAGCTTTTCTTACACAGCCATAGTTAGACTCTTTTTTTTTTTTTATTGATTTTTAGAGAGAGAGGAAGGGAGAGGAAAGAGAGATAGAAACATTGATGAGAGAGAACATCGACTGGCCACCTCCTGCATGCCCCCCACTGGGGATCAGGCCCACAACTTGGGCATATTCCCTGACTGGGAATCGAACTGGCGACCTCTTGGTGCATGGGGTCGATGCTCAACCACTGAACAGCACCGGCTGGGCCATAGTTAGACTCTTGAATACTGACTTGGTCCTTACTCCAGCAGAAAGGTGGGATTCTCACTTCACATGGGATGCTTTGTCCTCTGAACCTCAGCAATGCCTCTGTGAAGGACGAGCACCCACTCACTCAAACATATCCTTCCCTGGTGTGGACCATTTGCATTGCTTATAGGCTGGTTTGGGGGCAAACTGAAGTGAAAGCTTGCTAAAACCTTGTCCAAGTCATTGTTCTTGTCAATCCTCAAACATGTGGTCTTGTCTAGCTAACTAACTTAAGCCAAAGACTAATGAATTAAAAGGATACCAGCAGGGCAGCTCAGGGGGTGAAAGGAAATGCTGAACAACCAGCCCTCACCAGATGGGAGTCCAGGCTTATCTGGGGATCCGTAGGAGGCGGGAAAAAATGAGCAGTCTTTTGAGGGTGTCCCTAATGGGATTGATTAGTTTCCATGATTTTCCCAAACTTGGGTCACTTCCCAATTCAAATGTCTAGAGGAAAGAATCTGACTGATGCAGCTCAGGTCACATGTTTAGTCCCACTCAGATCCTATCAAATGAAGGAGAGACGTTTCCTTCATGGAGAAGGAAGAAGGGAAGTTTGGTAGATCAAAACATCAGCTGTCTCCCCTCTGGTTAGGACTCTTACAGAAAAGTTACAATCTCCTGGTATTGCAGAGCCACAGTCTTTCTCTGGGGGAAGCTGCCTTTGCAGAATGCGGTGAGAAATGATGAACCAAGGTGTGTCCAGGTTGTGCATGTCACTCCTGAGCTAAAGCACTCTATGTCAGTTGGTAAACAAGCTTCGGTATAACTTAATAAAACTGCTACTGAACATCACAAGGTCCAAACATTTCAGGGCTGCATCGTGAGCAAAAAATCAGTATTTTGGAAATACACCTCTTGATATGTGCATAAAGAGCTCATTCGATTCTAGGTCTTTTTGCCTAGAAAGGTGTATTTCCTAACCAGCCAGAAGACAGGAGCTGCTTGGGGTTGCAGCAGGAAGTGTCGCAGAGGGGCTGGTGTCTTGGCGCTCCAGGGCCGAGTTGAGCATGGCCGTCCGAAATGGTTTTCTGGGGAATAGCAGACAAATCTCAGATGTTCTGCAGCATGGACTGCTGGTTCCACCTGATTCAAAGCATTCAGAAACATCTCTCCAACCCCCAACCCACCTCCCTAAGCAAAGTGGCTTCCTTCTGAGGCACGGGTCTCTATTCATGCCTCTCTCCCTACTCTCCCAGGGGCCAACGACACTCCCCACAAAACCTATCAGAATCTGTTTTTAGCAAAGAATTCTAAGTACTCATTCAAATAAGGGCAAACAATAACTACTATTTGTGTAACACTTTGTATGCTTCTAAATGTTATTTCTGAATCTTTGCAATGACCCCCAAGAGCTAGAATGCTCACTTCCCTCTCCATGCCTGCTCTCTACCTTTCTCTATCTTTCTCTCTACCCCCAGGAGACTGACTTTCTATGAACCTATCGATGGGCTTCCTTGTCCATTGGGTTTGGCCAATGGGAGGCACCAGCAGGATAGAGGAGGGTGAGAAGAGAGGAAGATCAAGGTGTGTTTTCCCCTGGCTTCCTCTCTGCTGGACCGGGATTAACAGTGTCTATGTTTCCCTTGGAAGAGCACAGCTCCTGCTGTGTAGCCCTTCCCTATAGCTCCAGCTACAGCTCTCTCCTTTCTGGGGGAACTGTTATTTCTCCTTGTGCCTTCAGATCTAGGAGTGATAGAGGACTCCCTGCTTTAACCCTTTCCAGAGTGCTTCAGCATGTCTTATTAGTTTCTCTGAATCCTGAATTCAGCTTTGGACATTGTCCCCCATTAAACCCTCCGAATTACCCTGTTTGAATATGTTATCTATTTGCTGCTAGGTCTCTCCCTGTCATAGCTGTATTACTGTTTCTATTTTATACATAAGAAAACTGTGGCCCAACAAAGAGCATGCTGAATCCATGTTGTCCATCTATAAAACTCAGGCTCTCTCTACTAACCTGGTCTATTCAACCATCTTCATATTTAAGGGAGCTCTTGCCTTCAGCTGAAGAATTACACTCTGGCTTTTCAGACATTAACTTACCTGTGGGGATGAATTTTTGGAAGAGTGTCCCTTTCTTCTTCCCACCCACCAAACGTGATCCTGGCCCTCATTCTCAATTTTTGAAGAATCTTTCTTTCTTTAGTTTAAAAAGAATTGCTCTGAATACCATCTTTTCACTCAGGAATGCCTCCTGAGAGTTTGGTATTTGCAAACCTATTAAGCAGAACTCTTAAACTTATTTGAAAACAACCTTAATACAATCTGACTCAAGGCAAGTCCTAAAATACCAGATCAGAAAGAAACCTAATTAGCTATTTTTTTTTTCCTACTCTAGATGTTACAAAGCACATTTGAGCTAGAAATGACCTTAGAGATTATCCAGGTTCTTAACTTCATTTTGAGTAACATAAACCCTCTTAATATTTGAGGCTGTATACCCTTTCCCCAGAAAAATACAAATTCCCTTTCTCTCTCTCTCTCTCTCTCTCTCTCCCTCTCTCTCTCTCTCTCTCTCTCTCTCACACACACACACACACACGCACACACACACACACACACACACACACACAATATTTCCTATAATTCTGGGGATTCATTGTCATTCTAAAGCTCACCCATGGACCCCCAGATGAAACCTCCCTGTTCTAGGCTAATCCCTTAGGTTTACAGATAGGGAAGCTAATACCCAGCCAGGTAAAATGACTGGCCCAAGGTCACACAGCTCATTAATTGATTAATTGATATAGCAATTGGGTTGGGCTGAGTTGTGTTGCAGTAACAAGAAACAAATTTCAGTGGCTAAAACAACATATTTATTTCTTATTCATGCCGTGTTTCTACTCTGGGTGCTTTGCTCCATGTCATTTTAACTCAGGAATGCAAGGTGACAAATGCCTTCTAGAACATCATCTGTCATCATGACAGGAAAAAAGAGAATAGTGCAAACTACACACTGATCCTAAAGCCTTTGCCTGAAAGGGACACATCACTGCTGGTCATCCTTCATTGGCCAAGCAAGGCATACGGCCATGCCTGGCTGTGGGTGGCAGAGAACCATTGGGTGGATAGCACAAATGACTAAGAAAGCTGGAAAAGCCAGAAGTAGGACCAAGCATTTTTGTTTTTGTCCAGTGCTCTCTACTCTTCCAAGGCCACCATACCATCATCTAACTCATCCAGATGTATCTACAGAAGGTCTGTCATCAGCGGAAGCAGGCTATAGTTCTGATCTAAAATCAAGACCAAGTTGGAGGCTTGTGTCTGTCTTATTTATAAATGCTGTTTCTGGCACAGTTCAATTAAGATCCTAGAGCAACAACGGAGGCCTATTTCATACTGGGTATGTTGATTTTAATGTTATACAACACTCATTTTTCAAACCAAAATCTTTTTTTCTGTGGTCTGTATTGCTCTTATGTTTTCAATACTCATTTATTTTTTTCTGGCCCTCCATAGCATGGGACCATGGCGTTGCCAGTGAAAGCACAGAGGAGTTCCTGGATGTTTCTTACTTTAGCAATCAGTGATAGATGGGGTTCTGTTTTTGTCTTCAATTGTTCATTTATTTCACAATTGACTGAATACCTACTTGCTCTGCGGGTTGTAGTGAGGATTAAATGAGAAAATTCACAGAGCCTAGTGCAAAGTAGTTGCTCAAAACATGTTGGCTGGTGTGTGTGTGTTTATATTTTGAAATCAATATGGGATAATGATTGAAAGCACACACTCTAAGGCTTAGACAATTTTATTAATCTCTCTATGCCTCAGATTTCTTTATCTATTAAACAGGAATAAGAATATTACCAAACTCTTGGGCTCTGGAGAGTATTAATTATAATAATACATGTGAAGCATCTACCCAGGACATGGAGAGAAAGTCCTTGATGAAATGAGCTATTATTAGTGTTATCAGCATAATTACTGGAAAATATGATTGCTGTGTGCCAGCTAGGCCGTGCAGCGAGGAGGAAGGAGCGCAGGCTTTGAAACTGTGCAGACTTGAGTTTCAGCCTCAGCTCTTTGTGGTATGAATTGAGTCAACTTACTGCTCTGGGCTTCAGTCTCTTCGTGGGTGATACGTGCCAGCCCTACTCATTTTGTAGGGTGTTTGGGAGGATCCCACAGGGCTACAACATCACAGTGTCTCACACAGAGGGACAGTCTATTCATATTAGTCCTTCTGGATGCTGTGGGGCATATGAAGACGAACAAAGGAAACAAGTCCGCTCTCACACCTTCAAGGGGCTCATAGTCTCACTGTGGAAATAAGACACGCCCACACACAGCTACCCTAAGACGTGAGTGCCATGAAAGAGCCACGGCTAAGGGGCTGTAGGCACTTCCATTGGGTGAGTTCCTGCAAGAGGGGCATCTGAGCTGGGCTATTGGCTTTGGCTGAAGAAAAGTGCTATTTACTAAAGAAATATTTAACTTACAGACATTATTTGTCTTCCTTTCTCTCTCATCATCACCCTCTCCTTACCCCCAAACGTCATAATACCCTATTATGCACCACTGATAACTGTATGGAGAGGGAAATGCATCACCGTCCCTGCTAGCAGTCTGCTGCTGCGCTCTGCTTTCTGGCTGTGATATTTACAGCAGCCAGTTAAGACTTCATTTTCCATGATCCCCTGAACTTTGCAGCCCCCCTCTTCGTTTGCTGTCTGAGATTCATTGCGCTAGCACCCTGGAACCACTGCTGGAAAGACCCACTTGCCATCAGAATCGGTAAACAAACAGGAAAGACATTTTACCAGAGATAGGCTGCAGGTGATCTGAGTTCAGTTTTGATTCGTAGCAGGAGTCTCATACTCTTCTTCCACGTCCCGTGGCCAGCGCCTTTCTCCACCTAATTATCAAATAAAATGTCTTAGAGGTACCTGCTCTCGGGCGTTCTTGCCTGGAAATGCTGCAGGCCAAGATCTGTCTGGGTGTTGTTATTATTATTTCCTTTTCATCTTGGCCTCTGGATCTGTTTGATATTGTAGGAAACCTTTTATTTTTTCCCTCTCATGAGTCACTTGCTAGAATTGCCCTATGACACAAAAACTTGTCTAAAGATATCTCAGGGCCAGCAGGCCTTTTTCCTACCTCATTATCTGTGGATTCATTTGGTCGGTGAGACAGGGTTTTGATTAAAGTGTTTTTCCACTCCAGAGCTCCCTGCTCCCTGCACAGCCGCATGAAAGCATTGACCAGGATGGGGTGGCTGAATACTTTCTCATCCCACAGTCTTTCACTCTGCAGCCCGTCTACCAAGGTGGTAGCAGGTTTGCTGTCATTCTGGACCTGTGACACTTTGATAACTGCCTGCCTTTCTCCAACACATATATCCACATCATTGCGCCAGGGCCAGCCATTGTATACAATTTGGCTATGCCTTCCCAGCCTTATTTCACCTATGGGATGGGAACTTAACAATATGTTCTTCCCTGAGATTTTGGATTTGGGACTGAGAGATAGTTAAGCCAGTCTCTTTATAGGGGCTGGAGCCATGGGTGTGAAAATGAGGGGCATTGGATGCCAGTTTTCTCCCTGGTGAAGCCAGCACACAGTGAAAATAAAAATGGAGCAGGTATGGAGAGAGAAGAGTGTGGCGGCCTAGAGATGGAGGGTCCTGAGGACCACTTGGAGCTCTCGTGCCACTTGTTCCTACAGTCCAGTAGTGCCTGTCTTCATGTGAGGATGACTCTTCATTGGATACCTCAGGTACCCTCAAACCTTTCCAATAGGTCTTCTCACCGACATAGACTGGTGAATGTTGGCTTCTGTTACAGGTAATCAAAGAGTCCTAATACAATATTTTTGTTTACCAAATTGCTGGTTTTATGCTTCTGGTAATAGCTAACAAGAGAAAGATTAGGTCATTACTCAGTACCTTTGTAACCACAGAGGAAAATATTAATACAAAAATGTGTTCAAAAAAGAGTCATCAAATATACCCAAAGAATTGAAAACAGGTCTTGAAGAGATATTTGTATACCCATGTTCACTGTAGCATGACTCACAATAGCCAAAAGGTGGAAGCAACCCAAGTGTCCATTGATGAATGGGTTGATAAACAGAATATGGTATATACGTATAATGGAATATTTATTCAGCCCTAAAAAGGAAAGGAAGTCTATTACATGCTATGACATGGATGAAGCTGGAGAACAATATGCTAACCAAAATAAGCCAGTCACACACACACACACACACACACACACACACACACACACACACACAGAAAATACTATTTGATTTCATTTATATGAAGCAACTAGAGTAGTCATACTGATAGAGATAGAAAGCACAATGGCAGTTGCCAGGGGCTGGAGGGGAGAATGGGAAATAATTGTTTCGTAGGTATAGTTTCAGTTTTTAAAGATGAATAGAAACCTGGAGATTGGTTGCTCAACAATGTAAATGTATGTACTTAACCCTGAACTAGACACTGAAAAATGACTGAGAAGGTAAATTTATGCTATGTGTACTTTATCACAATTAAAAAATAATAATAATCAGATTTCCTGAATATAGCATTAATTTCTGAGGTGTAGACAGAGTGGAATGAACCTGGAGTATGAGTAAAAGGCTCACATTCTATTCCAGGCTGTGGACTCAAAGAAGTATGGCTTGCCCAGCACTATTTAACTTTCTCATTCCTCACTTTACTCATATGTTCCTTGAATTCATCTGTATAGATACCTGTTTGTAGGTTCTGGGTCCCCTGAAAAATGCTGGGGACATGTAGATGAATAAGATGTGTGTTGCTGGAGAAGCTTGTCCATGGGAAGTACTCTCCGGCCATATCTGGAAAGATCAACCAAGAGAATCTATCTAGGTGAGAAAGTGAGAGATGGCATTCCAGGCAGAGAGGCAACAAACACAAAGGCCCAGAGTCATGAAAGGGCCATCGTGATGTGTTTGGCAAGTCCTGAGAATCACTTTTGTGTTGAAGCCTGGGCAGCAGATGGGGGCGAGACAAGAGAAAGGAGTGGTGGGAGATGGGGGCTGAATAAGGAGGCCAAGACTGGACTGGGGAGGGTTTCCGGTGGGTCATTTTAGAGATAAGCAGCTTTCCCTCTCTGTGTTCTGTGGACCTTTGGCCTCTCAAGAGGCTCTTAGACAAATAACTGGGAGATGTTCCACACTGTGTCCCCTTCTTCGGAATTTTGGGTACTACTTAGCATACAAAAGATTGGAAGAATTCCTTCTATGAAAATCCTGATTGACTCTGTTTAACCCAGCATTTTTCAAATTTCTATGGCCATAGGAGATTCTTTGGTGTACCCTTTCGTGGCAGGCCTACATTTTAAAAAATAACTTTGGATTTTAAGGTTGGGCCCTGGAATATGGGACCATGGAATATGGTTTGGTTTTTAAGATGAGGGAATTTTACTGGGAGATGATCTCACATTCCGTGAGTATGTTTAAGACTCTGTTTCCTTAACTGCCTTCCTCTATTAACTCTCCCAAATGGGGAGATGCCTTGTGGGAGAAGGCTGCGATGTAAGGGACAGCTGGATTCGGCATCTGTGTATGAATTCGGCCCCAAAGGAGTGCCTTACTTCCTCCTACAGAAGCAGGTCTCAGAGGCAAGGATTTAGGTGCAGGAAATTTATTTGGGAAGTGATCCCAGGAAACATTCATGGTGGAGTGAGAATGGAAGGTGAGACAGCCAATATGTACTGGGGACAACTGAGGCTTTGGGGAGCTCTGAGAGGCAGTGTGGACTCTGTGCCTCCAAGTTATTCTGCTGGAGTGGTGAGGGATCCGGGCATTTATCCATCAGCTCCTGCCAGGGAGTGGTTAAGGGCTGCTCCTTTTAATTCCCTGGCACTGCTGGTCTGTCACACACAAGAGCAGACCAGACTCCAGGGATCAGAGAAAGTCCACAGACAGGCAGGCAGGGACTGGCATCTGGAAGTCAGACAGACTGGTAAGGGCCTAGAGCAGCGATTTTCAACCAGTGTGCTGTAAGAATTTTTAAAACATGCAACACCTGCCACCATCAACAAATCATCAAACAACAAGTGTTGGCGAGGGTGTGGAGAAAAGGGGACTCTAGTACACTGCTGGTGGGAATGCAGACTGGTGCAGCCACTGTGGAACACACTATGGTGTTACCTCAAAAAATTAAACATTGAATTGCCATTTGACCCAGTGATCCCACTTCTAGGAATATACCCTAAGAAGTCTGAAACACCAATCAGAAGAATACATGTACCCCCATGTTCATAGCAGCACTATTTACAATAGCTAAGATCTGGAAACAGCCCAAGTGTCCATCAGTGGATGAATGGATAAAAAAAGCTGTGGTACATATACACAATGGAGTACTATGCAGCTGTAAGAAAGAAAGATCTCTTATCCTTTGAGACAACATGGAGGGACCTCGAGAGTATTATCCTAAGCGAAACAAACCAAGCAGAGAAAGACAAATATCACATGATCTCACTTATTTGTGGAATATAATAAACATAACAGTCTGAGGAACAGGGTAGACCCAGAGATGTGGAAGTAGGGTACAGACTGACAACCCTCAGAAGAGGGGGTTGGGGGAGGGAAGAGATAAACCACAGAACTTGTAGACATGTATGCATAACTGATGGTCATGGACAACAAAGCTGGGGACAGGGTGGGGGGATGGAGAGGAGGGTGTCAATGGGGAAAAAGGAAGAAACATCTGTAATAAAAATAAATTAATAAAACAAAAACAAACAAACAAAAACATGCAACACCTGACTATTAGTCAGGGGCACTGACCTCCTTTTCCATAGATTGTCAAGTGAAAAAATGACAACAGCCAATGCAACAGTAGCCATCCAGTGAATGAATCAAAATTATACTTTTTTTTTTTTTGGTCACATCGGCAAAATACATATTTTTTGGTGTACTGCAGAATTTTAGTAGTTAGTTTATGTGTCCCATGAGAAGAAAAAGGTTGGACATCGCTGGCCTAGGGGATGGGGGTGGGGAACTGGAAGTGTCTGCTACCGTCTCAAAGCTAGAGAAGCTGGAGAGGGCTTTCCTATTCTAGTTGCTCTGCTCTTGACAGTGAAGGAGACTTTCTGATAGTGTGGCAAGTTTCTGATCATTGTTTCAAGGTTCTAGAATTGTACTTGTAGTTTTTCTTTTTTACAATATCCCAATGACTCATTTAACTCTCACTTTGACTTTTATTCTAGGTCTCAAATTTTTTATTTGTGTGATTACTACTCCAAACCATATCTTAGCCCTTCTGAAGAAGCACTGCTGGTACCATCCAGTTATTTATTTTGGGCTGGAATCTCCTTTCTAAATTGCCTTTAACTTTGTCTGAAGCAAGGTTCATCACACTCATGTCTCCTGGCTGTTGAATGGGAGAATACTAGGTGGCCCACTTTGGACTATGTCCCTAGATAAGTCCTTTCAATTCCCTCTCAGCCCCCAGACCAATCCACTTGGGTATCCCAGTCTCTGGACTTACCTTTTCATCATTAACCAACTCATGCTTCGTTCTTTTTTTTTTTTTAATTTTTTTCTTTATTGATTTTTTTTAGAGAGAGAGGAAGGGAGAGGGAGAGAGACACAGAAACATTGATGAGAGAGAACATCGATTGGCTGCCTCCTGCATGCCCCCCACTGGAGATTTGGCCCACAACCTGGGCATGTGCCCTGACCGGGAATCAAACCAGCGACCTCTTGGTGCATGGGTCAACGCTCAACCACTGAGCCACACCGGCCAGGCAATCATGCTTCATTCTTATGTGTGTGCCATTTATTCATTCAACAAGAATTCACACTACAATGTTCAACAAGCTCCACTCAGATCATCTGGGAGTAGGTGAGAGGTGAGGATGCAGGGGGACCGAGGCTCCAGAGAACAGATTATGAATGAGATGGACTTGAGTGCAAGGCTCACTTCTACCTTGGGCCAGTTACTTTGCCTTTATGAGGCTCAGATAACCCATCTATCAAATGATACTTCTGTTATGGGCTGAATTGTGTCCCCTCAAATTCATCCATTAAAGTCCAAATCTTCGGTACCTCATATTTGGAAATAAGGTCTTTAAAAAGGTAAGTATGTTAAAATAAGGCCATCAGTGTGGGACCCTAATCCAATGTGAATAGTGTCCTTATAAGAAGAAGAAGAGACATCAGGGCTGCACATGCACAGAGGAAAGACCATGTGAAGAGGCAGCAGGAGAGCGGCCAACTCAAGGCAAGGAGACAGGCCTCAGAGGAAACCAGCCCTACCGACACCTTGATCTTGGACTTCCAGCCTCCAGAACTGTGAGAAAACAAATGTCTATTGTTTAAGCCACCCAGCCTGTGGTAGTTTGTTTTGACAGCCCTAGAAAACTACTACACTTACTTTATGTGGTTATTAATAATATTAAATTATATAATGCACATATAACACTTGCATAGTCCCTAACACATATAAAAACAATGACTACATGCATGGAATTATTTTAGCTATTATTATTACAAAGATAAACTAGACATAATGCCATACTAAAACTACTCTGTATGGAGATAAAGAAACATGGACCAAAATATCTATAAAACAAGATAGAGAAAGCTAAGTGCCAAAAAGAGGTAAAAAATAGCCCATGGTAGTCAGAGGAGAAAGAGCTGGGAGAAGGGACCTAGGGAAGGCTAAAGTGGTTTGATAAAGGGGTGGCTTTTGACCCGAGGTGAATAGGACTGGTGCATGCAGACAGCAGTACTAGGATGGTAATTGCATATGAATGTTTAATTACATATATTATACATTAAAATGCTGTGTGCATAAATATCCATACTTAATTGAACTGGAAGAATATTTACTCATTATTCACTCAGTCAATAGGTATTTGTTGGATGCCTACACAAAGGTACTGGTGTAGATGCTAAGGAAACAGCAAAACAAAGTCTCTACCATCATCAAATTTATATTCCAGGCAGTGATGTTCATGATTGTTAACAACAGAAAGATTCTGAAATGTATGTGCAGGATGATCCTATTTTAAACATAAATGGGAGTATATAAATTTATATTTTATAAAAATGAGATCATGTGTGTATAGTTATAAATAAAGAGAAAGTGAGGGAATTTGAGCAACAGAAATTTGGGAAGATAGATACAAAATTGTTAACTGTGACCATATTTCAATGCTGGGATTACCTTTTCTCATTTTCCTTTATCTTTATAAAATTTGGGGCAATGAACTTGTGCTTTATATATAATGTTTGTTTTAAATTTTATTTTATTTCTTAAATTGTAGTTGACATTCAATATTATTTTATATTAGTTTCAGGTATACAGCATAGTAGTTACACATTTATATAATTTATGAAGTCATTCCCCCAGTAAGTCCAGTACCCACCTGGCACCATACACCGTTATTACAATATTATTGACTACATTCCCTATGCTGTACTTTACATCCCCATGACTATTTTGTGACTACTAACTTGTACTTCTGAATCCCTTCATCTTTTTCACCCAGCCCCTTAACTCTCCTCCCATCTGGCAACCATCAGTCTGTTCTCTGTGTCTATGAGTCTGTTTCTCTTTTGTTTGTTTATTTTGTTATCTTTAGATTCCACATATAAGTGAAATTGTATGGTATTTGTCTTTCTCTGTCTGACTTGTTTCCTTTAGCATAATACCCTCTAGGTCCATCCATGTTGTTGCAAATGGTAAGATTTCATTCTTTTTTATGGCCGAGTAACATTCCATTGTATATATGTACCATCTCTTCTTTATCCAGTTGTCTATTGATGGGCACTTGGGTTGCTTCCATGTCTTGGCTATTGTAAATAACACTACAATGAACATAGGGGTGCATATATCTTTTGAAATTAGTGTTTTGGATTTCTTTGGGTAAATACCCAGAAGTGGAATTGCTGGGTCATAACACAGTTCCATTTTTAATTTTTTGAGGAAACTCCATACTGTTTTCCATAGTGGCTGCACCAATTTGTATTCCCACTAAAAGGTGCAAGGGTTTTCTTTTCTCCACATCCTCACCAACACTTGTTTTCTTTTTTATTGATTGATAGTCATTCTGACATGGTTTTAATTTGTATTTCTCTGATGATTTGTGATGTTGATCATCTCTTCATATATATATGTATTGGCCATCTGTATATCCATTTTGATAAATGTTTGTTCAGGTCCTCTGCCCATTTTTATTGGATTTTTCTTATAAATAATGTTTTAAAAGCTGTGTATTATATACCAATTAATCAACTAAGCTAAAAGTTAGAATTCAACAGAAGTTGCAAAGAGCCCTTGCCTATGGTCCTTATTCCCATCTCCTAGACAGTTGTCACATTTCTGCCCCTGACAGCCTCTTCTTGTTGTTACTATTTTTCACATTTCCACTTGAAGGCCTCTGATGCCCAGCTCTTTCCCCCACATCTGTCATTATCCCCCTTGTTTATTTGATTAAATGAATCTTGTATTTGATGAAATGAAATCTTCAGCTTGAAGGGAGTGCTTTTCTCAGAGAACACTGTGCTCAAATTCCGAAGCTTTGAGCTCTTAGAAGGAAAACACTCCATAACTGCGTGTGACTGCTGTTCCTATTTGTTTTATAGTGCTTAAATGTGCAGAACATGTTCAAATAAAGCCAGCTAGAAATTAGTACATGGATTTTACAGTGACAAATAAAACCCACAGAATTTAGGATTCCCTTGGTGGTGTGGGTCTCCCATCCACAGGAGGGATTCTGATATAAAAGCATGGCGCCCTTCCTGGCCCCAAAACATAGGAGATGGGCCCTGACTCACCAGCCCTGGGACAGAACCTCAGCCATTGGGTGTATTGGCAGAGCCAAGTTCTAGGCTGAGGTTCAGGAAAAGTTTGCTAGTCATGGCATCACTTCTGGCAAACACGGTTTATCTTTTTTCCACTGAGGCCCCCGTTTGCTCGGCGCAGCCTGGTTCATCTGGCAGAGCTCATTAGTGGTGCTCCAGCTTTCCAGAGCTTTCCGCATCTTGCGAATAGCCTGGGTGTGGTGATTTCAATAGGCTCACAATTTAGAGTATGCTATTTTCACTTTTCTGTTTTGTTTATTTACTCTGGTTTCTTATCCTGACATTCCTGTCATCTCTTCTTAATTCAAATGCTGGAAATCTAACACTTTGCAGTGCATGTATTTATTGCATAGATATTTTTTCCTCCCTGCTGGTCATTTGTGATTGTGGGCCCTGCTGTCATTTTGACTAAAATTTATAAATTTTCCTATGTAATGTTTTTAATGAAGGTCCAGTGGGTGTGATTATAATCTGACTAATGATTTACATGGATTATGGACAAAAGAGAATGAGTTATTTAAAAGTGATATGAACATACATTGATATGTTTATGCCACTGAAAAAACTCAAAATTAAAAAATCAGATTCCTCATTGAAAAGCCATGCATGTTACTGTTTCACTTTGTAATTGAAAAATGTTCAGTTTTCTATTGAAAAATGTTCAGTACATTAAACTGATCCTAACAATAGATCTGGCCTATCAGATCTGGCCTCAGCCTCTTCTGCAACCTCAAGCCTCACAACCTAACCAGAGCAAAACTAATTTCCTTCATTTCCTCCGGAGCAGTAAACTCCTTTACCTCTACGTCTTCACAGTGTAATTTTTCTTCCCGGACCACTTCACCCATTGCTCTCAATCTGCGTAACTCCTGCTTCTGTCAGGTCTCAGCTCACAAGTGGCTTCCTCTGGAGAACCTTCCCAAATCCTCTTGGTCTAGATTAAGGTCCCCTCCTCTGTTGCGTCATCATAGCAGGTCATCATTACCTGTCCACTTCTCTGTCTTCTCCGTTAGTCTGTAAAATTGCTGAGAGTAGAGACCCTGTCTTTATGCTACCATTTTATCCCTTGTACCTATCACAGTGCCTGGCTGGCACATAGTAGGTGTTCAATAAATATTTCTTGGCTGAATGGGTCCATTGGAATAATTTTTCCAGAGAAGGAATCAGGTTTAATTTGTTTTATGAGTCCTGTGTTGCCATTTACTTGTGTGCCTGAGTTATCCAATCAGTTCAGATTGAACAGTTATTAATGAACACCATTGTGTGTCAGCGGCTTCCACCGACACTATTTCATTGATCTTCCCCTTACCTTTCTGTGTCACACTTGAGGACACTCAGGCTCAGAGAGGCTGAAGAACTTGATCGTAGCAACTGATAGTGAACAGAAGAAATCCTGGGTTTCAGAGCCCTAACTCATCACTCTTGGCCCTGAATCAGGATGTTGCCTCTTTAAACTTTTCACCTTTCCCATGCTTTTTTGCTGCAACCATCTGGTAGTCCATTGCATTAGAATGCAGGAAGCCTTGAATTAATTACATAAAAGGTACAACTTAGAAATCAAAATGGAATTCTAGAGGGGAATTGGGGGAGGAAGCACTAGCCTGTGGATTCAGACACCTGGGTTTTCTTCTTACCTTTGTTACTAACTAGCTGTGTGACATGGGGCATGTCACTTAGTCTTTCTGGTCCTTAGTTTTCTCATCTATGCAATGACTGCAAGTGATCAGATATTTTTTAGCCCTCCAGCTTTAAATTCTGCAATCCTAAACTTCAAAGCTGGTATGAGGCATCAGATTTGCACAATAATTAGTGCTCAGGGAATCATCAAGTCTACCTGAAAGAGCCTACCTCTCAGGCACTTTCTTGAAATTGCATTCTGAACGTAAGAAATAAAGAGAATAAACACAATTTCATATCACCCTCTTATTTACTTTTTTGTACATACCAGGTAACAAAAGAATAACCATGAGTCATGGGGGGAACCGAATGAAAAGAATGAATCACTAGCAATATGCCTCCTTATCATTAGCTGTCATTATTGGCCTTCGAAGAAGCCAAATAAATGCTGGCCGTCTTCTGCACACCTTCCTGTATTCATAGAAGAGGCTTCTTCTAATCCACACTTCTATAAAAATTGTTTGTAGCTCTGTGCCTCTTGAAACTACCTTATGTATTTAAGAAATCAGTAATCAGATTTCACATCGTAATGCAGCACAAGCAAATCTGAAATGTAAAAATGCAAATTGTAGGGAATGAAAATAGATTTAAAGTTGTTTGCATATAAATTGATTTCTATAAACAATTAAAACTTACCATATTTGCAATGCTTTTTAGAGGTGCTAAAGTAAATAAAGTAATTATATTACTCACATGTGAACTTAGTAAAAAGACAGGTACACTGTAATTCTAAATTTAAAAAGAGCCATTTGGGCTTTAATGTAGCTGAAAACAACAAAGTAAATTAAAAGTATATGTAACTTTAAAACTTTGAAGCTATCATAGAATGTACATCAGTAAGTACCTTAAAACTCCTATTTAAAAAATTAAGTTGTGGAGAGGGGAACAGAAAAGAAATTAAAATTAACAGGAGATTTGAACTTGAAGATTAGTCTGCATTAAAACAGCAACCATGCCCAAAACTATAGAAAGTTAAATCGAAAATGAAGATATTTACTTCTCTGATTGTGGGACTTTGAAACTACATTTTTTAAAAACCCAGGAAATTCATATTTTTCCTGTCACCAGCTAATTGTCAATTTAGGCAAGTCATTTTATCTCTCTGGAGACAAATGTTGCTGTAGGTGCAGCTAATATTTCATAAAAACTGTTAAACCTTAGCAACTTTAGGAAAACGCTAGAATGTCCTACTAGGATGACACCACAGATTACAGCCTTATTCCAAGTTAAACACATTCTGGAAGCAGGTGTCTACTCTTCTCGGGGAAAATGATGTATTTTGCTTCCATACTACATCAACTTCCTGTCTTCAAATGGGATTTCGTTTAAAAATAATAATAATAATAATAATAATAATGGCCTGATCGTTGACATTGTGGTCTAGGTTGTGAAAGCCAAACATCACAGATGGGAAAATTCTGGAGATTCTGAACCCGTGAGGCAAAAGGTAGAATATACTCCATTAAAAGCCAGATTTAGAATGAGAGATATTTTTTTAAGCAGGATTTTTGAAGCATTGCAACACCTCATGGAAAATTATCTCTTTTCTTTCCTAGGGAATGCTGCACATTTTTTGAGAAGTTAATTACAAAGAGTATTGCTTCCTTGTTGACCAACAAATCAATCACATTCTAGAGTCTTATGGCACGATTTCCCAAAAAAACATATTTTGCTTAGGTGAGAAATTCTATTTTTCTTGTTCACAAAATTCTCAATTTGCTTTGTCTCAGTGAAATGTAAAAGTACATATAATATGCGGACCACTGAGAGTGTTTATCTCATCTGTTGAAATTCAGAGAGAAGCGAGGAATGGGGCAAGTTTCAGTGTTAAATTGTGGTTTTGAAACCAATTGCATTTCCAAACAACTGAAACTACAACAATGTAGATTTAGGCAGCGGAGCTCACTTTATTTTATTTTATTTTTATCATTTATATATGTTCAATTTTAGTTTGCAAAAACATTGTTTACTACATTGAAAGCTTGAGGTAGATTATGAAGGACAAGGAAAGGTCTTCCTCATTATTTCCATCAGATGTTTGAACATTAAGAGATAAATAACCTGCAAAATAAACAACCATAACTAAATTTCCCTCACCAATGTATTCTGTCCATGAAATCAGTTCTCGTGCTGCTGGATTTTGGTAGAGCAGTCTGCATTCTTGCATTCATCTGCTTTTGAACTAAAAAGACTCCTGAGACGCCCTGCTCAGTCCCACGGCACCCCCTCACAATTGGCCAAGCATTGTCCGCTTGGCTCCGAAGCCCGGACTTACAACTTTCTCCACCTTGAAATACCAATAGTTAAAGGTACTTGGCAGAGTACTGCATGTCGCTCTGAGATAGTCCTTTGCTGAACACAAAAAAGGCTCGAGCCTTCAAGTAAGCACCAGAGGAAAGCAGAAAATATTTGTGGATAAAATTAAATTAATCACAGCTTGTGTTGTTTTCCTGTTGAGCTTGAAGGACCTTGAGCCAGGTGTTCCGGAGTGAATTCTATGGAATTCCAGGGTGAGCTGCAAGAGTCGGCTGAAGGGGGAGAAGCGGGGGTGGGGGGAGTGACGAGCCATGAGATAATGAGTCGGTTAGTGCAAGAGAGAATGGTTCTGAGCTGTGGCTCTGAGGACAGAGACAGGGTGGAGGACCTATGAGGAACGGTGGATAACTGTGGAACTGTGGAAACGATGGGGAGAGATCGCTAAGGCTATCCACAGGAGGGTATCAGCAGGAGGGCCGTGGGAGAGGCATAGGAAACTTGAGTGTGGTGATTATTGAGGGGGACACCTGACTTTTCATCAAACATGCATTCCTAAAAAGTTCTGTGAAAATCTAATTGTCATTAAGTACAAATAGATTTAATAGTTAGCTATTTAAAGAAAATTTATGTCTCTAAGGGAAAAGGGTACTTTTATAATACTAACATAAATACCTTAACGTCTTTGAAAATTCAAGGTTTTTGCTTATATTGCGTTTTCTTAGAGCAATGGTCTCAGACAGGTGAGAGAGAGACGCACTATTCTAGCTTTGTGTGTGGCATCAAGGAAGGGCAGAGTGCCCCACTGAGAGGCTCTCACAGTTATCTCACTCAACCTCCTTCTCCAGAGGAGAAAACTGAAGATCAAATGCTTCCCTCAGGGTCAGCCAGGAGTTCACTGAGAGTTAAGCAAAGGTTAAGTGATTTGTTTAGGGTCGTTTGCTGGCTGGCTGAAAAATGAGAGCTAGAACCCAGTAGTCCTTCTTCCCCTCGGGCCTCAGTCTGTGCATCCCACCTGGGTTGGATGGATCACTGTGTGTAGAGAAGGAGACAAAGCCACAGTGCAGCTGCATGTGTTTGTCCTCAGGGGCCTTTCCAGCTTCCAAATCCCATGGTTCTATAGCTCCACTTCTTGTTAAGACTGTTACCGAAAAGGATTCATTGTAAGATCAGGAGGCAGCTGAGAGAGAGGGAGAGAGGGAGAGAGAGAGAGAGAGAGCGAGCAAGCTGTTATTGGCCAGGGAGTATAGTAATATATCTTATAGAAGGAGAAAGATAATGTGAAAAGAAGAAATTTATCTTCCAGAAAGTAATAAAGCTTTTAAAAAAACCCACCAACCCAGTTTCCCTTCCGTTTTGCCGGAATCTATCAAACACAGCACCTTAAAATGGTCCAGGAGTCACAGATACCAGACCACAGGGGTGATGTTTTTGGAGATGACATACATCCCCCAAACCATGTCACTTTGTTCCAGCATTTTTTCTGTGCACACCTTCTGACTTAGCTCCTTGTCGTTTCTTCTCAGAGGTTCCACATGTATCTCTAGTTCCCCAAAATGAGCCCTTTGTTTTAATGGATTATGTGAGATTTGGGGAGGAGGGGAGATTGGGGAAGAGAGAGAGAGAGAGAGAGAGAGAAAGAGAGAGAGAGAGATTGAACACCGTTCTCTATTCTCTGCAAAGCACTGCAGATACGGGCTCCAGTTTTAATCTCAGGATTTGAAAATTATTTTATTTCTAAGTGGCAGCTTTACATCACCTATTTCCTGTTTTGATATCTTTCCCCCCCTTATTTAACATACACATTTCTTGCTAAAAATATTTTAGATCATTATGCATTCATATAAAGTGTTTAATGTAGCAACATTTTTACTTGGGTTACCCAAAGAAGAATAGGTATGAGCTGCAAGAGATATTAGAATTTCTGGGGAAGTTTCCTCATTTTACAGATGAGAAAACTGAACCCTAACGCAAGTATATTAAAAGAGGGCTAGCTGAGCATTGCCTCAGCTGCCAATCTATAAACAATCCTAACAGGTCACCTGGGAAATGAGAGATCAGAGCTAGACAACTCAGATTTTCACATAGAGCTTACAGTCTGCTAAAATATCTGAAACTAAAGAATGTGTGACGTAGTATATTAACCAAGAGTGATTTATTTTTATTATCTGAATTTTAATTTCCTCAATATGCCTCCAAGCATACTAATTTTTAAAGTCACAAAGAAAAGAGAACAAGAAATACATAAGAATGGGTGATATATTCTTTGAGTTTTTAGAAACATAGATACTACTTTGGTCAATAGAAAATATATGGTACTTAAATTTATTTCTGAAAGTAAACACTTTGAAATTCAAGTTATCTCTATTCCGACAAAATAACAAGAGTGAAAAATGATGGTTGATAGGGTGCCAAAGCATTAGCTTATCTCAGATACCCGCAATTTTAAGAGAGGCAGACTTTACCAAGATCATGGAGCCATTGCGACATTCCTATCAGTGGAAATAATTCCACAAATATTGATGCTGTGCCGGTGCCAGAATTCTAGGGCTTCACAGAATGAAATAGTAACCCAGTCCCTTCCCCCAGGATCTGACATTCTAATCATGAGAAAGACATGCAGACATAAACAATATCACAAACTAACTTGCTGAGATAGCCAGCGGTCCCTGGGAACATGGAAAGCCTGTATCTACTCATGGAAACTGAAAGGCCTCACAGAGGAGGCCACATCTGGACTCACAGTTGAAGGGTGAGTAGGAGCTTGTCAAGTGGAAGAGGGCAGGAAAGGGCACCTGGAAGTCATCTGGCCTCTGGCGGCATCAGCCTATGCAGCAATAGCCTAGAAGATTGGGAAAATTATTTTGGCAAAAATGTTCAGCTAAAACATTAATATTATTCTTTAAAAGCATCAGCAAAAAAGTGGGGAGGTGTAGTGGTTGTAATGATGCACCACCCAGGTCCTCCTTGGGGCCTTACAGATTCTTCCTCCAACGACTGATGGCAATGCCGAGATGGTCCTCAGCTCTCCAGGAAGACTCATCTGAAAAGAGTGTCCTTGCCTAAGGTCTCATCCGCTTTCTGGGGCACATTCAAGGACTGGTCAAGGTGGAGATGCCCCAACTTGAGACAATGCTGAAGGGCTCACTCCTGCTTCAGAGCTCGCTGCGGGACGGGCTGAGTCCATCTCATCACAGCTCAGCTCTCCCCCTTGCCCAGTCTTGCTTCCATTTTTTCTCTCCACAATGTTGATCCCAAGAATATGCTTAATAAAATTCCTGCTTGCTAATCTCCACCTCAGGAGACAGGGACAGGGGGTGACTAAATATGATAAGATCAATGAAGATGTAGAATATCACATTTCAACAAGCCAGAGCCTACCAGTCTTACACTCCCTGAGGATAGTGAGGATGAGAAACCAGGATCGCTCACCAGCCTTTCGCTATCACAGTTGAACCTTTCCTTCTAGCACGCGTGTCTTAGAACAACTTTGCCCTTTTGCTCCCCTTTTTGACAATCTCCAAACCCTTCCCCCATTCCTGCCTCCTGGGCTTCTAGAAGTTTCTTGAGCTTCTGTTTCCAAATGACTTTCTATGAGCTTCTAGCCCAGCTGTAGTTCCAGGAGTTCTCCAGAGATTTCCTCCCCCATATAGCACTCTGACCTGTATTTCTCAAAATGTGGTCCTCAGACTGCCTGAATCAGGTGCTTGTTTAAAATACAGATAGCCCTGGCCGGTTTGGCTCAGTGGTTAGAGCGTCGGCCTGCGGTCCAGAGAGACCCGGGTTCGGTTCCCGCTAAGGGCACGTACCTCGGTTGCAGTTTGTCCCCGGCCCTGGTTGGTCATGCGGGTGGCAGCCATTCGATGTGTCCCTTTCACGTCGATGTTTCTCTCTCTCTCTCCCTCCCACTCTATCTGAACAAAAAATGAAAAAATGTCCTCGGGTGAGGATAAAAAATAAAATAAAATTAAATAAAATACAGATAATAGCCTCCACTCTAGTTCTACTGATTAGGGTGAAGTTGGGTGATGGAGGTGGGCTCTATATTAGAATCAAGCTCCTTGGAAGATTCTTGTGCCTACTAAAGTTGGAGAATCTCTTCCTCGGAATCTGAGGGATGTATTGAAAGGAAACAATGATAATTGTTTCTGAATTGCCTGTTGCATCAGTTGCTATATGTAATTTAGTCAGCTGTATGATTTGGTGATGAAAACAATGTTGACACTGGGTTTACTTTCGTTGGTGATGATATTGGGACTTGAGCTTGCTGTCCATGGGTAGGACAGAGCAGTCTAAATCTAACGAGGCTTCAGAAATCAGACAACTCTGACCACATCTGGGATGGTTTGGGATATTGTTTGGATCTAGGGTGGGATGTTGGGGGCTATTTTTCAGAACGCATAGCAGCTTGCTGAAGGAGAGAGCTGGGTAACGATGAGGCAGTTTTCAAAGGTTTGGTTCCAGCTCATTCACAAGCTTCTCTTTAGCTGGATGATATAGGGATGAGTTTAACTAGGGTGGAACAACCAATGATTTTCCAAGGGATACTGAAATTTAGAGAATGCTACAGTTGTTGAAAACATATATTTTTAAAACAGCTTAATTGTGGTATAAATTAATTAAGCAAGCGTAATTAAATGTACCTCTTTCGAGTACAGTTCAATAATTTTTTGACAAACATACAGCTGTGCAACCATGACCGTGATCAAGATAAATAGCATTTCTATCATTTTCAGTGGTTCCATTGTACTTGCCTGGGATCTCCTCCTGCTGCTTCCAGAAAATGATTGCAGACAGAAACCAGGGCAAGCCCAAGGCTCACCTCACTGGTTACCCTTTGCTCAAAGATCACAGTCCTGTCCAGCTGTTGTTCACTATCTAAAAATATTAGTTACTATATTTTGCTAAATTTACAAGTTATGATGGGAGTATAAGTCTAGTTCCAATTACTTCATCATGGTTGGGAGCAGAGTTTCCAATATTAAATATTTTAAAAATTTGCAATCTTTCTCCCGCTGTGGTTGAGAGCTAATTCTAGTTCTGAATCAGGCCCTCTGATAACTGGTGAGAGACCTGGGCAAGAGGCGCCCGTGCTCTGGGCCCCCCACTTCAGAGGAACACCCAGACACGTACACAAATGAGTTTATCAGGAGCACACGGGCAGCTGACCGCTGGCGTTCAGCACTGACTCAGCAGGTACCATAGCTGAAACCAAGTCCTCAGGACTTCCACTGGTCAGGCCCCAGGGCACTGCTTCTTTGCATCTCCTGCCTTGCGTTCTTGAGTTAAAATGTCACAAAGTGTGGCTACATTGGAATGCCAGGAAGCTCTGTTGGTTGTGCCCCGATGATGTCGGAGGCAGACACTGTTTTCTGGTGCCAGGGGGATTTGAATGGCAGATGCACTCAGAGAGAGAAAAGAGAACTTGTCAAAATCTTCCTCTCAGCCCGAATACAATCAGTTCTTCTTTATCTCACCAGTAGTGCCAAACATTCATTTCCTTGCTCCTCTTAGTGTTTCAATCTCTTGTGCCAGAGACACTCACACATTACTGTATTTGAGACATTGCACATGGCAGCCGGAGAATGTGTGGAAATGGTAAAAAAAATTAATATTTCTGCTAAATGTGTATGTATGCAGATGAAGACATAGCATTGTGAAGTATGATACTGATTCTTTACCTTATTGAACTGATACTGAATTCTATAATTTTGAATAGGTTAAATTTTGTTAAAATATTTATTAAGATTTAAATAAATGTTCAAAAGAGCAAATTTTATAAATTCAGCATTATTTTAAAACCTTTAATTCAACATTTTCCTATTCATTTGTTATAATTTGTATGTTGCCTTTTGATTTTAATAGATAACTGATTATGTCAGAAGAAATAAAATTTCAAAAACATTACAAATTTTTATTTTTTAACATTTAATTTCAACATTTGATAAAATATATTTCAGATTTGTATACTCTGAATAAATTATATTTTAATATTTTATACCATTGGGAATGCATACAGATTGAAATCATGATAAATGTAGAAAATGCAAACATTTAATTCAGTTATATAGCTGAAGAGGTTAAGAGTAAACATTGTCATTACGAAGGTGTGTATTTGTCACAGCAAAAGGCTAGAATATATTTTATTTAGCAGTTAGTTAACTTGGTTTGGAAGTTTTAAATAGTTACACTTAGGATATGAGAGCCACCACCTATGTTCCTGCTCTGGACTCCATGACTATGAGGGGTGGGCCTGGATGAGAGGGAGGGAGATGAAAATCTGCCCCCAGCTGAGAGAAGGTCTGGGTGTGGGTGTTCTGTCCAGACTGGGTGGGGTGAGGTGGGAAGTATAGGAAGACTGATTTGAGAACGTTTGTCCCCAGAATTGCTAGTTATGGCTCCAGTCTGGGGTTTGCTTCCACTAACCAGTGGTTCCGTGGTGAGGCCGAGGGCAAGCAGCTGGGCTTGGGGCAGGCTCCCAGCCAGCAGGGAACCTAAGTGCAAACAGGGCCCCTGAGGTTGCCATCTGTTCATAGACAAGGTCAGAGGTGGCGGTTAGGGCAGAGAGGAGAACCGGCAGGAAATGCCCTCCCTGTCTGCCCTCCGGGTGTCCAGTGGCATACCACACCCCTTGGCTACAGGCTCCCATTGGCCAGCTGTGCCAAGACTCCTGAGATGCTTCCGACACTCGTACGACTAGCCATACTCTGAGCTGGTGGAAAACATCAGTGACTCCTGCTTAAAGGGGTAGAAGGAGACAAAAATTATAGGGCTATTTTTGTCTACCCCATGTGACTGAATAGTATTTGCAGTGATGTTTCATAAACACTTTAGTCATAAGCCCCTCAGGAGGCAAGTCTCCTGTGACAAAATCGATGTTCCCTTTGCGATCCTCTCAGCGGGGTTCCTCTGGCCCAGCCAGGACTGATGGGGTGTTGTCTCTGTGCCAGTTTCTGGGCTCGGCAGTGGGGACGTTGGGCAGGAGAGAGCGACTGTCAGCATCTAATGGACTGCTTCAGCTGTAGAAGAAACTGTGCCTGTGAGAAAAGTCCCTGAAACAAATCAGAGACATTTGAAAACAGCCACGTGGGGCCGTTCATCTGGCTGGCAGAGAGTGCGTATTTCTCACCAAAGCGGTGTCTGTCCTGCACAGACGGCGTCAGCAAAGCCTGAATGGATGGCTGCCTTACCCAAGGGGAAACGTTGGTGCCAGGCACAAAGTGGCCAAAGACACGGGATCTGTTAGCGGGGACTGACTGTGCCGAGCTGGGGGTTCTTGACCCCGGCTGCACATTGCAGACACCCGGGAGCTCTTAGCAACACGGCTGCCCAGGTCCCACTCCAGAGCAACTCATCAGCGTCTCTCAGACATCTGGGCTCTGGCATGGTACCTTTGACAGCTTCTCGGGCGGTCACAGTGTGCGGTGAAGGCTGGCTTTTGCCAAGCCAGCTATCAATCTGGACACACGGTAATTACTCGGGAACTGAGCTTGGAACAAGCAGCTTTTGCAGATTCCACTGTAACTGAGAGAAAGATAAGGACGAGGAAAGGGCTATATTTTCCAGTTAGCACACTGTGAAGCTGAAACAGTTCATCGAGAGGTACAGTCTCCCGGCTGTTAAACAGGTGTGTGGAGGGGGAGGTGGGGGTGATTTCAGGCTCTTTTGGGAAGCAGTGAGGCAACAGCCTTTCTAAGGCTGCTTCTTCTGGCCAGAAGTCCAGGGATGTGGTGAAATCATTAGAATTTTAAAGTTTTGCCACATCTGCTGCTTTTCGTGGAATAAATGACCTCTGTTCAGACCTTCCCGTTTGCTCATGTGTCTAAGATAGATGCTGCTTCCTCTGGCACATGGTGGAAAACTGGGCCCATTGGCCCTGGCAAAGGGACAAGAACGGCCACTCTCTGTGCGTATGAAATGTGCAACCCTGAGCCCCTCACTTCTGTGAGCTTTATCGTTGTGCCACAGTGTGAGTCTGGGCCTCAGGGGGTCCCTAGCCCATGTACTTTTGAATTTCCCAAGTCCACATAATGATGTACAAATCTGTGTACAACACATATTAAAACATTGCACTAACATTTCTAATGAAAGGATTCATGAATATACTGAGGATTAAGGAATGTAACTCAACAGCCCTTACTCTTTTTTTTTTTTTTTTCTCTTCTTCCCTGGGAAGGGGAATTGATGTGCACCCATGCACAGTTGACTACTTTAGGTAGTGTTTTTATTTATACCTGGTTCTTTATGGGAAATTCCCCCACCTTGACTCTTGATTGTGTGTGGCTGAGTTCCAAGAGCAGGCTGAGTGATGGCTGTCCAAAAGGAAAGAACAGCAAACCCAGTGTCGCAATGTTTTCCATTGTTACTTGTATCCTCTAGTAACAGGTCTTCATAGCAAAGGACATGCTTGAACATTTTGGGGGATTGCTTAATAACTTAGATAAGCTACATTAAGTTATCAAAAAAATACATAAAAGAATGAATGGGAAAATGAATAGGTGGGTAGATAAATGAAGGCCCAACAGCAGCAACCTCTGACATCCGTGGCTGTCCCGGGACTGCTCTGTATGCAACACGAGCCCAGCTTGTTTCGTTCAGGTTTTGTCTGGGTAGAGGAGCTGTGTCTGCCGATGGACAGTCGACCCAACATCGATTTCACTTCGTGTCAGGTTTTGTGCTATTCTGGCTATCTGCCCATAAATCAGATCTGTCTTACATCCTCCAGTGTGTAATTGATAGTGAGGGTGGAATAAAATGAAATGTTTTAATCACAATAAAAGAATTGGCTTTTTAAAATATAGCACTTTCTGTTTCTTTCTGTTTGTAGCCTTTCCATCTAATAAACAATGACATTTCTTTGGAAGCTTGCTGCCACTTGCAAGATCAGAAAAAATGTCACTGAAAGTTGGGAATTTTATAGCTAAGAATATGGAGTTATCTAATCCATTTTATAGATGAAGAAACTGAGACTCAGAGAGACTGATTTACCTTAGATCACGCAGCCGCATATCCAGAACCAGGGACCAGATGGGACGTGCCTGGTCAAACTGGGTCAGGAAGCAAAATCTAAGGAGGACCTCTCCTCGTGTGATGGACAGCCCTCCTTTACTTCTATTAAGAATAGGGGAACCCTATTTGTCAAGGCAAGAAGGTTTGGGAGATGAGAGGTGGAAAGAAATAAGAAGGTGGGGGAAAGGGGAGGGTGCATGTTTGTCTGTGTTAGGACTGAACTTCCTCATAGCTGTAGGTAATATCATTCTGTAGCTTGAATGCTGTTGGGATTTCCATACGCTGGGAGTCAAGGCCACTTAGGAATTGACTGAGATCTGAACTGAGGTGGTGGGCAAATCTTATCAGTCTCAGAACCAACTTAGGGCATGTCCATTCTGTCCCCTTGACACATTGGCCCCTGGGCCGTGACAACAACACCAGCCTTGCCCTGGTGGCAACTCCCACAATCCCTGGCTGACAGTGGCCCCCATTGCTGCGTTTCTCTTGTATCAGTTTACTTTTGTCTCCAGAACTCCACTCTCATTCCAGACACTTTAGGGATAAAATGAGAGTGAATAGGACAAATGAAACCTTGATTATCTCGGCAATGAACAATAGTGTTCCTCAGACAAAGAATTCGCTGAGGAAGGAAAGGGAATTAATTAATACCAATTAGCATATTACTTACATTAACTTGAATGGGTAATGAGATAGTGAAACTAGCAAGTCTCTGAATTTTCTCAGACTGTCTCTAACATTCTAATTAGTATTTTATGACCCTAATTATTTCGACTGTCTTTCCCACACACGGTTCACTGATGGTGGTATGTGGAGGAGTGGACAGAGAGCTGGGTAGCACTCGGGAATTGAGCCCTGGTCTGTGGCCTCCAGTACTGCCACTTCACCAGGTCAGTTGCTGGGACCTGACACGTATAAATTTCACGGAGAATGCTCATCAATGATTCACTTCTAAGACCTTCTAAGTCTTCCCAGCCATAGTCTCTCCACCCTCTAGCACGGCAGAGTCTGGTACAGCAATTCTCCCATTCTGTGCTGAGCACCTAAGACTAGCATGTGGATTTAAGCTCCGTAAAGGAAATAGGCCACTTGGAGACCTGTTAATACAGCCTAATGAGACAAGCCATACATTTCTTTGGTGATTTGGGGGTCTGAACCACAAAGAATAATTTTTAAAATACTTTTGAACTTTGGATTTCATTTTGGATTCCAAAAAGTATCTGCCACATGTGACTCTTCCCTTGTGAAGTATCCCATGTATGATCAGCTATCTTGCCTGTTGATCTTTACTCCTCTATAGTTTCTTGAGCCTCCTTTGTAACACGGATTAATACATGAACATTCTTTGGTCCTAGGGAAAGCATTTTACCCAGGAAATGAAAGTCTGCTGTTTTCTTTGACAACCTTTGTTTTTCTTTGGGATGGATTCCTGAGTCATGTAACCAGTGAACTATGCCAAGTTCTTTTATTAAAATCTCACTGAAGTCTGTAAGATCTGTAGAGAATCATATCACAGCATTAGAACATCATTTGACCTGAAAGAAACTGAATATTATCAAATCCAATCTTCTGTCTTTCCAGATAAGGAAAAGGCTCAGAGAGGTGAAGGAACTTGTCTGAGGTCACACAGCTTACAAGTAACACAGAATTAGAATTAGAACCTAGGTCTTCTCATTTCTACCATAAATTTGGGGGAGCAGGTAGTAAATGGAACAAATACAGTCACCTTTTTGATAACTTAATGTCTTAAGGAAGCCCATTTCCCAATTTTGTATTTTAAAGTTTTGTCACTAAATTTGACATCTTAACAAAAATTTCCAGCATTATAAAATAATCATGGTACTAATATGTATTACAAGAATATCTTTCTAGCCCGGCCAGTGTGGCTCAGTGGTTGAGCATCGACCCATGCACCGAGAGGTTGTTGGTTTGAGTCCTGGTCTGGGCACATGCCCAGGTTGTGGGCCCAATCCCCAGTGGGGGGGCATGCAGGAGGCAGCCAATTGATGTTCTCTCTCATCAATGTTTCTATCTCTCTCTCCTTCTCCCTTCCTCTCTCTCTAAAATCAATAAAGAAAAAAAAATTTTTTTAAGAATATCTTTCTAGACCAGGTAGTAAATTCAAATGCCTTGGGGAACAGGCAGGTAATGGGGGACAAAGCCAATAGGATGGAGGGGTTTCTGGCAAACTGAAGCTACAAGCCTTGCCTATAGGCCTTCGAGTCCTCTCCCCCCTCCTCCCCGTCCCTTTCCTCTACCTCCTTCTCTTGGTCCCATTCTCCTCTGACATTTACAAAGCATTGGACCAGCAAAACAGTGCAGCCTATGTGGCTGATTTTCCTCCTTGCGGGAGCTATAGGCCCCTTGACTATAATATGAGCAAGGACTGCGTCTTAGTCACCAGTTAATCCCCAGCACAGTGTCTCTCACATGGTAGGCAGTCAATAACTTATTTTTCATTGGGTCAGTGATTAAATATGTATTGAGATCTCAGTTTTAAATTCACTGTAATGACCTGCTTTTGTAAAGATAAACTGATTCAGAGCTTGATGACATTTTTTCTAAAATTGACCATATCCAGCCTACTAGTTCTTAAACCGTGAGTGTTTTAGGAAGGCCATCTCAGCCATTCACAACTGAATATGAGATCTGTCGCATCTGGTGGGAGGACGAGGCAGAGGAAAAGAAGAATCATACTCCAGGGGGTGGGCTGGGAGGTTATACAAAGTGGAGACACAGCGATGGGTCTTCAGAAGGCAGAACAAGAAGTAAAAAGTTGATAAAAGTAGCAAACAGTGCCTATTTCACAATTTTATTTAAGGCTGGTACTGCTATATTCCAATATGAAGGCAATGTGTTCACTTTTAGATGCCCGTGACTCATAAAAAAGCTCATTATAAATTATTTGGAAGAAATCTGGCTCTGTATTGTTTTTAGCTTAGAATCCTCTCTTTCTCTCTCTCTCTCTCTCAATCTCTCTCTCTCTCTCTCTCTCTCTCTCTCTCTCTCTCTCTCTCTCTCTCTCTCTCTCTCTCTCTCTCCCCTTCTCTGCCTCTCTTCCTCCCTCTTTCCAACCCACCCTCTCCAAACCATTACACCGGATAGAAACACATTCTTCCATATTGGGGCAAGGTCTTATCAGTTAAACACTGATCAGTTCAACAACAACATAGCCTGTAGTTCAACACACACCATCGGGCCTTCAGGCAACATGCCAAACACATGTTGTTGTTTAGGGGGGATCGGGAGCAGAAGTCCTCTAAATTGCACTTTTCAGAACATGTTGTGCACTTGTGCCAACAGAATGGGGAAAATTTCCTTTCAAAGCTGCCATGAAGAGCATCCAGATGTTTCTCCGGAGCTAAAATGCACCTGCACCAGAGGCTGCTTGTTACAGCAGCTGCAGGATCCTTTGGGAAAGCAAGCCACACGTACGTCGCGAGGTGGAGTCACGAACAAGGTGGGTTCAAGAAGTTTCAGGGGAAGGGTGCTGGGCTTAGCCTTAGCCGATCTGAGTTTAGCTCCTAGGTCTGCCCTGCAGGTGATCTTGAGTGAGCCCACCCCCCCAGCTTCACTCTGCAGTCTGCACATAAACTCCAGCCCCTGCTCTGCCCGTCAATGGAGCGGTCACTTCTTTAGCATCCACTAGATGCTGGGCACTCCTGAGATCCAGAAGTGAATTTATTCCTCATACAGCCCCATGGCTGTTTAGATACCGTTATTCTCCTCACTTTACAGAGGCTAAAACCCCAGCGCAGAGTGATTAAGAGAACTAAGGTAGCACAGCTAGGAAGGGGAAAACCCAGGCTTTGAAACTAGGCTTGCTTCCAGGGTTGTTGAAAAACCAAATGTAATATCGTATGTGGAAGGACTTTGAAAACCATAACCTAGCATTTGCAAATGACAGTGATGTAAGATATTGAGTTTTATAGTCAGAGAGGGCCCTGGATGTGAGTGTTAGGACAATTATTCATCCTCCTCCAGCCTCAGTTTCCCCATCTGCCAAATGGAGATGAACTCGGTACCTACCCCAGGGGTATGAATCGTGCACACAGAGCACTGAGCGCAGTGCCTGGCACATTCCTTCTCCGTAAGTGTTCGCGGCTATTACTGTTGTTGGAAGATGATTTTGAGGCATTGATTATAAATTAGAGAAAATCATGTTCACAGCCTTTTTCTCATCTTACACTTATCATCTTCTATTCACTTCCAATTCCCGCTGAAAAGCAAACGCCAAAAGGAGAGCTGATTACCAAATCAATTTTCAGCAAGACCATTTTTTAAAAATGAGTAACACGTACTTAAGCCTCTCTGTTTCTCAACCTGCATGAATAAAATCCAGCACGTTAATACTTCAGAATTAACATCCAGTGGCTTCTCCAGCACGTCCACCCCCTGCTGGCCTTCAACCAGGGTTCTCAGGGTGCACCCTCTCACCTCTCATCCCAGCCTGCTTTTGCTTCTTGTCTGTTCTTGGCTCTGACCTCTCAACTCCTCTCCCACCTCTGCTCCTTGGGCTGGTGGTCATCCTCTTCCTCTCTCTCTACTGGGTCCCAGCGCTCCCTGATCACCAACAGCAGCACCTCTGGCTCCCACTGTCACTTTGGTCTCAGACCCTAACTTCGGATCCCAGCCAAGGCCCTAGGAGCCTCACCCTGTTGTAATTGATGGTGGAGAGGCTTTGGCTTTCCTCGGGCTGCGTTGCTTTGCCTCCCGTTACACCCTGTTTTAGCTCTCTCATGATTCATGCAGGGCCTGGACCAAGCAAAATAGCAACTGAGGCTCAGACTGTGTCTCTCAATGTCCGACCTCCAGATGTTTCCCAAAACCCAGAAGTTTTGATCATGTAGCTAAATTCCAGTTCCTGAGTGAACTGTTAGCTCTTCTTCCTGGTGCGGCATCATGCTGGCCCAGCCTGTGACAAAGGCTAGTTGAGAGTGGGATCTGTCAGTGCACAGACACCGGGGTTGCTTCTAATGAATTATATATACCTTTGCAAAATAACCAGCCAGCGAGATCTTTTCAGGCTAGCGTCAAAACTGGACCATGTAAAGTTTCTATCAAGATTGTAAGTTAGGTTTTAGTCACAGAGAAAGATGGTGTAGGATTAGTCTCTTTCATGCCAAAAAAGCTTTTTCAAATACCTTCTTCCTCAGTGGCCTCTAAGGGATCTCCAAGTTTTACTACTGCCCACTCCTCCCAGCTCACATGGTTGACTGGAAATTGCATGATCGGCAGAGGAGTTCCCCAGACCTGGGATGGAGGCCCAGCCCAATCACTGACTCCCCGGGTATTTCGAGCAAGTTAGTTAATGTCTGTAGCTCCTGAAAACAGAGGTGATAAAACCTAAAACCTACCTCTTGTCTTGGGAGAGTTAGAAGAGTTAATGTTTATAACATATTAGCACAAAGTAGAGCCATTGCGTGTGACGTGTATATAGGTAACTACAGGAATGGTATGTGTCCTTGTGTCTACATAGGTCTGCATAATTCTGTCGCTTTACATCCTCCTCATTTTGATATCATTTGATACAAAAATCTTTCTTTGATCACAGGGATTATTTGGGATTTCATGCGTATCACAGGAGTAATTCTGGAGTAAGTTGTCCATTAAAAAATGTTCCTGGCCCTGGCCGGTGTGGCTCAATGGTTGGAGCATCAGCCCACACACCAAAGGATCTTGGGTTTGATTCCCGGTCAAGGGCACATACTTGGGTTGCAGGTTCGATCCCCGGCCCCAGTCAGGGCTCATGCAGGAGGCAACCAATTGATGTGTCTCTCTCACATTGATGTCTCTCTCTCTCTCTCTCTCCTCTCTCTATCTCTCTCTCTCCCTTGCTTCCACTCTCTCTAAAAATCAATGGAAAAAAATATTCTTGGGTGAGGATAAGGATTAACAACAACAAAAAATGTTCCTGAAAGTGGCTTTCTTGTTCAGACATTATAGGGTTATTGGGTGTGTGTGCATGCGTGTGTGTCTCCTAATTTTCCAGTTCTTTCCACTGTCATAGTTTGTCTCCTGCAAGCCTCTGTTAGAAGTGGTCTTGGTGGCTGTCCAGTGGGCTGGCTGGTGGACCTGCTCCAAGTCACTGATTTCAGACTTTCCGTTGGCTCTTAACAGCCACTCTCCTTCAAAGATGTCCTAGCTAGTTTGGTACTAGATGGGCTGTTTGCTCTAACAAACACATCTGAGTGATCTCTTTTGCAAGAAAAAGCTGTACCAAGATGTTATCCTGCCCCCCTCCCCAGTACATTCCCCTGGTGTCTGAGGGCTGGCAACTTTATGATTGATCTGTCAACGAGTAAATTCTCTAGGAGGAAATAAAGCCCTTTGGGAGGGGTGGCATTAACTCTTGGAGGGTACCACTGTATGACTTAGTCATAATTTGAAAATTCTAAAACATAGTACTTTTGTTCTCATCCAGAGAGGATTTGAAATTGTTTAAAATAGGCATGCCACACAAATTAAATAAACTTCGAAGATGTCAGATATAGCCAAGAATTTAAAACAAGAGGAGAGAGTAGCACATGGCCTCATCTAGTTCTTCAGATGGCCAGTTTGTCTCCAATCTTCCCAGTCACCAAAGCAAAGAGGGAAACTTCGTTTTAAGAGCTATAGTATTATAACATCAGTCCAAACTAACTTTTTCTCAAGCCAAGAGGAAGTTCTGACCCTTCCTCCAGGGAAACTATTACAATTTCTCAAAGTACTAGTTTGATCTAAATTGCCGGACAACTCAAAACCTTTGGGAGAGTTTGTCAGCTGACTGGGGCCTAGGCAAACAGTGTGGCAGTGTACGTAAGGACAGGAAAAAGCTGTACTATTTCATCTACCTGCATGGACATAGAAATGAGGGCTTTAGAGCATGCTCCTGGTCCTCCCATGTAGCAGCATTATGCCATGTCGTGTGATTGAAAACAATACTAAATTACTGAATGTGTGAGTTCAGATCATCCGACTCAAGGGAGAGTTTTCTTTATCCTTCAGGAGCTTGCCGAAGTATCTATCCTGTCACATTCCAAGGCATTTCAGGAGCCCCAGCACAACCCACAGCAAATTAGGTCCGTCTAGGTTCTCTACTTCGCCATGTCTCAGTTATAGCACTATAATGGTTTACAGTCCTCTCTGGTCCTCAGCTAGACCGTGAGATCGCCGAGGGGAGGCTGTCCTACCATCGCTGCATACGAGTGCCCAGCACGGCCTCTTCTGCAGTGAATGAGCCTGAGGGGAGTGAATATTATTGCTAGTCAGAGTTCTAAGTGCTTTACATGGTTATACTCATTTCGTCCCTCTAACAGCTCTATGAGCTGGTTACTATTATTATCCCCATTTTACAGATGAAGAAAGTGTGGCCTAAAGAGTGATTTGTCTATTTCCTAGAAGTAAAAGGTAGAAGAGAGAATTTAAGCCCATTCTCTCAACCAATACACTAGAATGAAGACCAAGCCTCAGTGTTTTGAGCAGGTAAGCCATTCTTGGGCTTGGGATGCACTGTGTCAGTGGGTTATGTCATAGGAAAAGAGTAAAAGACGGTGTTTCTTGGGGTGCTTCCCTCTGAATTCCTCTCATTATCCCAATCCCGGGAATGAGGCCTCTGTCTGACTTGTGGCCCCTGGTCATTGCTGTCAGAAACCATGGGCTACACCTAGGAGCAAGCACTTTATAGATCCTCATTTCTTAAATTAAAATTTAGTGATATAGCTAAACAAGTGTGTGGATGGTATTGCATTAACTAATTGAAAACTACTAGATAAAAAAATAGACAAAAATCTTTACTTCTAATTTCTAAATGTTTATTTTCTCCATACAAAGTGCTATTTACAAGTTTGTATTATTTCACTCTAAACTCAGCGGATTCTTAAGTGGCCTGACGTCTCTTTGGTTTTCTGAGAGAAAGAATGAAACCGTTGCACTAATCTAATGTTGGCATTTAACATTTTGATTAGAAAAAGAAATCCTGTTCTGTAAGGGAACTATGCCCTCTTTATATGCTTGGTATAGTTCTTTTCCAGGGAGTCCCAAATAGGTTGACTGCAAATATTTCTACTAATGAGATGGCCTTGAAACATCACTGATGTGATCGCAGGCATAAATAGTGAACTTCATTAGGTTGCCCGAGTCCCACTTTTGATGGCTCAGTCAGCCTCAGAACAACCGCAGGCAGCAGAAAGACAAAGAATTTTTTTGGACATACATAATTAACTACTATCTTAGCACAGCAATTCTAACTGTCTCAGGCTACTTTAAGTACATATGACAGTAAGGCACTGTTGTAGAGAGTCTTCCTGAGCCCAAAGGATTAATAAGTTGTTTTGTTTTTTTTAAATAACTAGTTTGAGAGAAGCATGAAGAATATTGATTAAAGTCTCCCTTTACTTCACAAATAGTCACTGTAACTTGGTTATCATCTAGGCCCTAATACCTGCACCTAAAGTGAGAGTACATAGTGTACTCAGATACATCTAGTTCAATCATATCTTTAATGTTTAGTCCTACATGACATCATTCTGCTTTGTCAATTCTTTGATGATTATTCATTTTGATGTAAATTCTGATAAGTTCAGATTTTATTTCCGAAGTATGTTGGCACCAAGGGTGGAGGGGGGGTTTCCTAAGCCAGTAGATGCATGTAGCTGCCACAGGGCATGAGAATGCCAGAGTCCCTACTCCTACACCAATGCTGTTTGGAAGGCACCAGGCCAATTACCTTGTAGAATGTTCCACGGTCTGAATGTTTCCTCATGGTGGTGTTTAGCTGGTTTTTCTATCACCTGCATATCCTATAGACTTGAAGTTAGATCTAAAGGTCTGAGTAGATTCAGAGATTCACCATTTTTGGAGCGAATACTTCCTAGATGATGCTGTATACCTGGTGTTGCATTGTCTCTGGAGGCACATCCTGCCCCATTAGCCCTCTACCCGTGGTGCTGAGTTGTGATGGCACCGCAGTGGTGGCACCTCCCTTGTGAACATACATTTCTCACTTTACAATGAGAAAGTAACCAGTGGGATGCATTTATCTAGTGTTAACAAGATTGAGCATATTTGCATATGTTATGATGGGAGGAATTCTTTCCATTGTTGAGGAAGCAAGGTTTGCTTCTCTGTCTGCTGGCGTGGCAGGGGTGGGGGTGCGTTCCAGCACTCTTCAGTTCCTACCAGGTGGGCTCCCATTTATCAGTGAGTCCCAGAGGATGTTCGGGCCCCCTTTCAAGGGTTAAGTATAGACAGTAACTTAAGTCAGGGAATTTTGGAGATAAAGGTTTTATTTTATTTTTTAATAGGAAATACATTTACATGATATAAAGTTGGAAATGTATAAAGGGTAAAGAGTGAGAGGCCTCTGTTCCAGTTACATTTTGTTGCATAGCGAACCACCCCAAAACAGTGGCGTAGCCCTGGCCGGTTTGGCTCAGCGGTTGGAGCGTCGGCCTGCGGACCAGAGAGACCCGGGTTCGGTTCCCGCTAGGGGCACATACCAAAAAAAAAAAAACCCCAAAAAACAGTGACATAAAACAGTAACAATATCATTATTCAGTTGTGGAGCTGGGGATCATCGGGTCAGTCCTCCTTTCTCTCTCCCTCTCTCTCTCTCTCTCTCTCTCTCTCTCTCTCTCTCTCTCTGTTCTCTCCACTGGTGGCCTGGCTTCTTACATGGCAGCTGACTGTTCCCAGGGGAACCTGTAGACACTGCCTGCCCTTTCAGCACAGCCTTGGACAGCCTGCAGCACCACTTCTCCTGCATTGTGTTCATCAGGGCGTCACAAAGGCCCATAGGGTCCCTGATGGGAGGAGGGGCAAAGAATTTGCATCTGTGCCTCAAAACCAGCATGCGCCCCCTCCTACTCTTTACCCCCAACCACCCAGCTTACTTTCACCAAAGCAGCCAGTGGCACCAATGCTCCATGTACACGGTAAGCAGACATTTTCTTCCCACATGGCGTAGTATAATGTACGCCATGTTCTGTACCTTGTTTTTTCTCTTAACGATATTTCACGCAGATTATTTAAATCAGTCCATGAAAAGGATCTTCTCCTATTTTAATACCTCTGTGGTGTTGGAGTATATAGATGTACCACAGCGGTGTAACCTCTCCCTTGTTAATGCATGTTTAGGTTACTTCAGATCCTTTGATATTGCAAACAACAGCATGAGTAACTTTGAACATACGTACATCATTTTGGATATATGGAAGCATATTTGTATTATACATTCCGAGATGTAGAATTACTGGGTTAAAATGGTACGCACATTTAAAATTTTGATAAATACTGCCACATTGCCGTGTATAGAGGATCAAAACACTTCCCCTCCTACCACGCGTGAGAGGGCCCACTGCCAAACACCCTTACCAAACAGAATTTTCTCAAATGTTTTGGGTTTTGCTAAGTAAAACAATAGCTTTAGTTCAGTGGTTTTAATGTGCATTCTTTTTCAATGAGTTTGAGCATCTATTTTCCTATGTTTAAGAACCACTTATAGCTCTGACCGGTTGGGCTAAGTGGGTAGAGCAACGGCTCAAGGACTGAAGGGTCATGGGTTCGATTCCCTGTCAAGAGCATGTGCCTGGGTTGCTGGTTCCTATCCCCGGCCCCCGTGGGGGTTGTGCAGGAGGCAACCAATCGATGTGTCTCTCTCACAGTGATGTTTCTCTCTCTCTCTCTCCCTCCCTCCCTTCCACTCTATCTAAAGTCAATGGAGAAATGTCGTCAGATGAGGATTAACAACAACAACATTAAGAACCACTTACATGTTTTTAATTCCTGAAACAAGTTACAAATCATTTTAACATAAAACAAATGTTGGAGATCGGTCAAAAGGAGAAACACTCCACATTTCTGATAAATCTAAAGACCTTTTGACGGTTCCCAAAGTCCCATTTTCCTGGATCCTGCAAATGAACAGGCTGTGAGCACTGTGACCCGCTGTGATTCTGGAGCTCCTGTGTCTCTCAAATCCAGCCTGAAATTCCCAGGTGGGCAGAAGTGGCTTTGAGACATTGTAATTAGATGTTTTTTTCCTCTTCATCAAGAAAATTCTTAATTTAAGAAAGGTTTCTTCACTGTCCCTTAGGGCTTGATGTGAAACTGTTACTATTTCGTAAACCTTTTCTCCAACATCCAGATTTGAGGTGAATGATCTGCCTTTTGGATTTTATGCATTTTCCTTAGGCTTCCTTATTACACTCCATTTTTGCTGTCCCCTCTCCCTCCTCAGCTAGTATCTTATTTTATGGATTCACCGAACGCATGTCAGTTCAGTCTGGTACAGTGACATGATGTAGTAACAGGGAATTACCCAGAATCCTGTAGGCAGGGGAGGGCAGACAGGTGCAGCTGAGAAGGTACCAGCTCTCACCTTGTCTTGGCCAGTTGACCAGCTTTTCAGAGAATCAGTTTCCTCATCAGAAAATAAGGATAAAACTTAACTTACAAAACTGTGTTGCTACAAAGAACAAATGAAAAAATATTTTCAACTAACACTCACGGAGCACCTGTTATGTCCGGGTCCTTTGTGTACTTGATCTCACTGGTCCTCAGAGAGGTCCGCCAACTTCCCGACTTATTGACCGTATTCATTTCTTAGGGCTGCTTTGACAAATTACCACAAAATTGGAGGCTTAAAGAAAAACAGAGATGTATTCTTTCACAGTTCTGGAGACCATAAGTCCAAAATCAAAATCGGCAGGGTTGGTTCCTTCTGGAGGCTCTGGGGGAAAATCCATTCTGTGCCTCTATCCTAGCTTCTGGTGCCTTTCCACAATTCTTGGCATTCTTTGGCTTATAGACACCCAGTCTCTGCTCCATCTTCATGTGGACTTCCCCTCTGGGTGTGTCTGTCTTCTTTTCTGTCTCCTTTAAGGACATTCATCATTGAATTGAGGGCCCACCCTAAATCAAGGAATCTAGGATGAGCTCATCTCAAGATCCTTCATTTAATTACATCTGCAAAAACCCTATTTCCAATTAAGGTCACATTCACATGTACTGAGGGTTAGGAATTGGACATATCTTTTGGGGTCCAGCATTCAGTGACCAAGCTAAGAAGTGAATTCTGGTGCTTTCTGATTCTAAGACCCCTCTGTGAAACTTCTTCGCCAGTACTAAGGACCACATCATGGGTTCTTCTCCTTCTTATTCTGGAATTATATGGTTCCCTGTGCGTCTAATTTATACTAGAAAGTAGCCTGGGCACCTGGAAAAAATCATTGAATTCTTCTAAAATTTTCATTTGCATATGAGGGCATTCCCCTGCCTAAATAATTTTTGAATGGTAAGTTGAGTTATGCCCTTAGGAGCTGTTAAGTCATCCAAGCTTGTAGCAAAAATAAGATAATTAAGATTTATTAAATGCTTAATATGCATTGGGCCTGTGTTAAGAGCTTTAGATGCATCATCTTATTTCATCCTAGGAGATAGTGGCTGTTACTATCTCTCATTTGTAGGAGAAACTGAGGTTCCGAGAGGTTAAGGAACTTGTCTCAACACAGAGCTGCTAAGTGGCGGGGCTGAGATTTGAACCCTGGCAGTCTGACCAAACCCCACACTCTGGAAATGTAGTAGAATAGCATTACCACCACAGCTCCTGGTGTGGAGTCTGCACCCCTATACCACACTGGGCCAGAGGCAGTGGGATTAATGAGCAAAGACTTGTTAATCATGAAAATTAACCATGTGTTTCTAACAGGAACAGACTGGGCATTGATGTCTCTTTGTTTTCCTTTATTTCAGTTTTGGAGTGACACTGTTGAAAGATATTTGGAACTGCTGAATGAAAAGTACTTGGAACTTGAGCTCAATTTTTAGGGAAGGAAAAGCAGGGTATTTCCTTTCTGTCATTACCATCCCAGCTCCTTTGGTCTGGAGTTTCCCCATGCATTCATTACTCAGAACAGTTGTTTTGAATTTGTCAGCACATTATATCATGTTAATTTTGTTAAAGGAATGCAGCATTTTTTTCCCTACCACAAAGACTGAATTTGTTTTGGTTTTCCATCAATGTAAAACAAATTTTCCTTCAATAGGGTAATATAAAAAAACAAACAAAAACAAAAACACCTGATTATGAGAAAGGATATAAAAAGTTAGATGTAGTCAGCACTATAATTCTTTCTTTCAGATTAATATTTTTAAATTATCTTTAGCTGACATAAGAAAGATAAATCATTAATATAACCCCAAAGCCTAAACAAAACCTTAGTGCTTAAGAGTATATTTATTTATTTTTCATGCTCATGTCTTTTTTTTTAAAAATGGCTTTGTAAAAATATGTTAACTACTTAAAACACAATGAAATACATGGTCTGCTATTTCATCATCTTAAGTTCAATACAGAACTTAACCAGAGCTGAGCTCACAGTCTTGTCTTGCCTGTAATGCAATTCGCTAATGATGCTGTATTTACAGCTTATACGGAAAAGATCCTCTTTTGTACATTGTCCTCTTTTAATGAACTTTGAATCCTTGAAAAAGAATTTAAGCTTAAAAGTCCTTCTGATTAGATTTATTATTTCCCTGTTAAAGTAGCAGTATCACTTGTATTTAAAGGATCAGGATAACTTGCTTCAATTCCAAAGCAGTCTTTGTAAATCACACATGTGAGAGGTTCTTGAGAACATAGCCTTGGATTTAGGGATGCAACTTAATTGCTCAGGTTGAGTCAGGGAGGCAGAAGAGCAGAGAACTTCAGTGACTTGCTCAAGGTCAATTGGAGATCAGGGAATATTTGGCTCCAAACTTCCTGTGCTAGTTATTATTGATTTTGTGTTTGTTAATATTGGTTTTTGTTTAAAGCTAGAGAAATGAGCTGAAGACTTTTTACAAAAGGAAACTAGCTGTTGATATTTTTGTTGTCAATAAGCAAATGTTGCTATTCTTGATTCCAGGCCTTTCACATTTTTTTTTTATTGCCCAAGAACTCGCAGTTGTGGACTACCACTGAAATGGAGACACATGAACGTAGATGACTGTTAACCTGATGCTCAGCTTTTCCGTATGCTGCACTGACCATTGGCTGCGAAAGTGCCACTGTGTCACCTAAATCCTTAGGGCTTTAAGTCCTAACTAGACACAGAGCCCATAACCCGTGTGTGGCCTGCCTGCTACTGAGTAAATGGTCTCACACAAAAGATACAATAAAAATAATTTTTTAATCTTCTTTTTATTTTCTATCTTAATCATCTGAGTAAATACCAAAGTATGGAGGTAATGAAATAAATCACTTGGCCAATTTCAATATAATTTTGATTTTCAAAACTATTAATAAATTCTACATTTTATTGAGGGAAAATATACATAAGATAAAATTGACCATTTTAACCATTTTCAAGTGCATAATTTAGTGACATTAAGCACAACCACAGTATGTGCAACCATCACCACTATCCATCTCCAGACTTTTTTCATCATCCCAGATTGAAATTTTGTATTCATTAAACAAAGATTCCTCATTTCCCTCAACCCCTAATCTCTGGTAACGACTATTCTATTTTTGTCTCTATGAATTTGACTATTGTAGGTACTGCATATAAGTGCAATCATGCAGTATTTTGTCCTCTGTGTCTGGCTTATTTCACTTAGCATAATGTTTTTTAAGGTTCATCCATATTTCAGCATAGACCAGAATTTTTATTTTATGTTTTAGACTTAATAGTATTGCATTGTATGTAAACACCACATTTTATTTATCCATTCATCTTTTGATGCACATGTGGGCTTTTTCAGTTTTTTGGCTATCATGAACAGTGCTTCAGTGAACACTGGTATACAATCATCCATTCGAGTCCCTACTTTCAATTCTTTTGCCTACGTACCTAAAAGTAGAATTCCTGGATCATGTGATCATTCTGTTTAAATTTTGAGGAGCAGCCATACTGTTTTCATAGCAGCTGCACCATTTTACAGCCCCACCAGCAATGGACAAGTGTTCTAATATCTCCTCATCCTCACCATCACTTACTATTTTGATTATTTTTAAAATAGCCACCCTAATGGGTGTGAGTGGTTAACAAATTCTATTTAAACAAGATTAGCTATAATGGACATGCGTCATTTGCAGTGACCCATCATCTTCTGAAAAGATTTTCTAAATATGGAGAACTTCCATGTTATTAGTTCTTCCTCTCCAATGTGGAACTCAGAGTTCAAACCCTCAGCTTCCTTTTCAGGTAGAATAAAATCATGTGACCTAGACTCCACTAATCAGATGCACCTATGCAAGATTTAAATTCCTAAGTGACTCACGAAAGATATAAGCACTGTTCAGTGCTGCCATTTTGTTGGCTTTTGGGGCATTAACAGTTGCAGTAGGTCCAATGCAGTCCAGTTCTTGATGTCTAGGGTGACAGTGGCATTTCCTCATCAAGCCATTTCTGTGGCATAATTTTGGGTATTATTCCTGGAAGCTCAGCCTCAAGCTTATTGTACAACCAAAATAGTCCAATTCAGTCTAGTTTAAAATTTCAATTGTATACCTAGTTGAATACTCTTCTTCATCCTGCCTCATACAACCAGCTAGGCTCCTGCCTGAGGGCCTTGGAGTAGGGAAAGGGCATTGTCTATATAAGTTCACTCTTTCTTCTCTCTTTTTCCTCTAGTCTAGGTTCTTGCAGTGCAGGCGCAGGGAGGACAGGTGAATAAAAGAAAAAATGTTCACCTAAGTGCTATTATAGTCTGCTCTCAGATAGCATTCCCCTCTCTGTGGCGTGTGTCTAAATACTGGCTCTCTGGTGATTCATTTTCCTATATACAAAAGTGGCCAGAAAGCTATGGAATCTGAATAAGATGTCATTAAAGAACAGTCAGGGGCCCTGGCCGGTTTGGCTCAGCGGTTAGAGCATCGGCCCGTGGACCAGAGAGTCCCGGGTTTGGTTCCCGCTAAGGGCATGTACCTTGGTTGCAGTTTGTCCCCACCCTGGTTGGGGTCGTGTGGGTGGCAACCACTCGATGTGTCACACCGATGTTTCTCTCTCTCTCTGCTGCTCTATCTGAAGATAAATGCAGGAATGTCTTCAGATGAGGATAAAAAATTTTTAAAAAAGAATAGTCAGGGGAGATTCAGAAAGCATGGTTGAAGGCAGCAACTGGACAAAATCAAACCAGCCCACATTCATGCTTTCTGATTTCAGGTTGTCTAACATGCTAGTTCCTGAAGGTGTAGCTGTTTGAGAGCCTTCTTCTTATGGGGGGTAAAGGGGTCTCACTTCCAACTCTTCACATCACCTGGATCCATTTTCTGACCTGGAAGATCCACTCAAACTTGACTTTTACCCCACAGCCCTCTCACCCCCAGCTTTGACCCGTAGTAGACTCCTCTTTAGACCCCAGCTTCTGGAGTCCTTCCTTACTTGATGGTCTACCCTCTGAAGCAAGGCAGCTCAAGCCTGGCTCCTGTGGACCCGCAGTAAGTGTGCGCACCTTTGCCTCCCAAGTAGTGAGAAAACAAACTGCTACACACTTGCGCTCTCTCTGCCCTGTCATCTTCTTCCATTTCTTTCCCCTGCTCATATAGGTACAGGGCCCAGGTCAGCAACGACACTATATGGGCATAACCCAAACCCAGGAACAAGATGTCAGTAAGATGCTTTCGCTCTCTGGGAGTGATGTGTGAAGCCCTTTTCACATTGGCGGGATTTGGGAAAGGTAGCTTCTCTTTTCTCTTCCAAGGGAAGAGGAGGGAAAAGCCACACGGTACTCATCCTTCACCACCAACACCCAACTCGAAGGATTCTCCTTTCTCTCTCTAATCTTGTCTTATGTAGACTGGACAGGGAAGGAGTGTGGGGTAGGAGCCGAGGTGACAATTAGGCACTTCATAATAATCCCTAGAAGAATTGCCAGGCCTCAGTTGGTTTTATTTTTCTTTATAATATGGGGCATTCTGCCCTGGCTGGTTTGGCTCAGTGGTAGAGCATCGGCCCATGGACCAATGAGTCCCAGGTTCGATTCCAGCCAAGGGCATGTACCTAGGTTGCAGTTCGTCCCCGGCCCTGGTCGGGGTCATGCGGGAGGCAACCAGTCGATGTGTCCCTCTCACGTTGATGTTTCTCTCTCTCTCCCTTTCTCTCCCTCTCTCTCTACCTAAAGATAAATAGAAAAATATCCTCGGGTGAGGATAAAAAAATATATATATGGGGCATTCCACGCCTCTTTTTTCTCTGGACAATAGATCGTGTTCTACTCAGTATTCTATTACATCCATTCCCTGGATATTTTTTCTGGGCAAAAGCCCATAACCCATAGTCTCCTTTCAGAATTTTATATTTTTGCACCTTATCCAAAGGCTGTTCTTGTGTCTCCAGTGATGTATCCTTATGGGTATAATTTACATGCCTGGGGATATCAACTAGACCAACATGCATGGATTCCTAAAGGATCCCAGATGAGCCCCTTTGAATCTCCCTTCACTGGGATTGTTGGAAACCCTAGAGAAACTACAGAACACGAAAGATAAGGACTAAAACGAAAGGTGGCCAGAGAATAAAGATAGATTACCTTCAAAGGAGCAACTACTAGAGTATCACTACCTCTCAACAGCACTAGCAGAGGCCAGAGGGTAATAGAATAATTATTTCTACATTGGAATATGGGGATTTTTGTTTTCTTCTGCACCCACATGCACTTGCTTACTTCCCAGACCCTCGTCCTTTTAATATAGTAACAGTGTAATTTTGTTCAGATCAATCATGAATGTTTACATTATTATGAGTGTAAATATAACTTTTGAGTGTATATGACTCGCTTTTGCCCTCTGAAAGTGTATAAGATCTTATTGTTGTCCCCACTGTTTTGATATCTCACGGTGATAAGTCTTGGTATGGGCCTATTTTCTTCCATTGTTCTGAACATTTGGTGAGCCTTTCCACCTGGAAACTCATGCATTTGAGTTCAGGAAAGTTTAATAAATTATTTCTTTGATTGTTTTTTCTCATTCATTTCTTGTTTTCTCTCTTTCTAAAAATTTCTAAAAATATTGGCCTTCCTAAACTGTTGTATAGAAAATAAAATTATTTATACATAAAAAGCTGATTGGAAGATCTGAATGAGTTTCATTGGCAGGGATGTGACTGTGCCACTTGTTAGGGGAAACTTCAATATCAGTATCTTTAAGTTTTTATTCTTGACCTGGTCAAGTTACCCAGAGATGACTGTTCTATTCTTCTAATTCTCCCACCTGGAAAGAAAAGGCCTGGTTGTTTCCATTCTGGAAGCTGGGGGTGGGAGTGAACAGGGCTTGGAGGCAGCCTCTCAGCTTTCTGTGTCTACACATTCATCACCCTGGTTTCAGTGTGGTACTCCCACTCTTAACACAGTCTGCGCCATCCAGCCCAGTATACTTCTGTTTGCCCTTTTCAGAGAATAAACATCCATTCTTGTGTGAGGGTGGTGTGATAGTTAATTTTTTGTGTCCACATGACTGTGCTGAGAGATACCCGAATAGCTGGTAGAACATTGTTTCTGTAAGGGTGTCTCCCTGAAGAGATTAGCGTTTGAATCAGCAGACTGAGTCAGGAAGATGGCCATCACCAATGCAGGTGGACATCGTCCAATCTGTTAAGGTCCTGAATAGAACAAAAAGGTGAAAGAAGGGTGCATTTACTCTCTGCTGAGATGGAACATCCAACTTCTCCTGCCCTCATACAACAGCCCTCCCAGTTCTCAGGCCTTTGGACTTGGACTGGAACTGACACCATTGGCTCCCTTGGTGTCAGGCCTTCAGGTTTGGACTGAACTATCCTACTGAGCCTCCAGCTTGCAGATGGCAAATGGTGACTTCTCAGCCTGCATAATCACATGAGCCAACCCCTCACAATAAGTCATATTATATCACAGGGTGAGGCAAAAGTAGGTTTACAGTTGTGAGTACGTGAAACACAGAGTTTATTCTTGTATTATTATTTATTAATTATTGTATTGTTTTCCAAATGAACAACTGCAAACTTACTTTTGCCCACTCTGTATATTATATTATCTATATCATATTAGATATTATTTATCCTTTTGGTCTGTTTCTCTGGAGCACCTGACTAATTCACGTGGGGAGGGGCAACTATCCAGTAACATGGGGTGTAGAGGAGATCTGGGGGGCTAGTGCTTCTCAAACAGCTTTTCCAATCTTCTTCACCCCCTTTTCCAATATTACCTACTGTCACCCTTTACTGGATTCTTGATGTTATTATGAAATAAACTGAGCCAGCTTTATATCTGACTTTCTTTGATCTGCTTGGTCAGTTTTCATTTGTCCATCGTCTTTCTCTCTCCCTCTCCCATTCTCCATATTCTTAAAAGTTCACATGGTTCTAAATAATGACTATTCACTGGAGTTTTTTAAATGGAGAGGCAAAATTTGGATGAGTGTGTTCAATCCACCATCTTCACTCAGAACTTTAATCAAGAAGCCTACATCAAAGTGAACTATTTTTTATGACTGATATTTTCAAAGATTGGGAAAATTGACCTCTCACGGATGTTTGCTGAAAAAAGTTACCAAAGGATGTATCTCAAAAATAAGAAAATTGAACCTTGAAGGAAGGGGTGGGATGCAAGAATCAATAGACTCAGAAGTGTGGTGGGGTCTCAGGTGGATGCCACCTAGGGGAAGCTATCCCCCTACTGGAAGAAGGTGATGTTGTTGGCCTTGTATGGAAACTTAACAGAGATACCAAAGGAAGTCCCTCTGCAAGGCATTTCCATAGCTAGAGTGAAAGAAGAGATTTCAATCCTATTGCTGGTAGAATGAAGCCTAGAGGCGAGAGAACCAGTTTCCTCCTGTAACATCCCACCACCATGAGAGAAATTCTGAGTCCAATGAGTTAGATACTCAGAAGTCTAATTCAAACATGCCATGGGTGAATAAATCAATAAACCTTTTACATAAAATAAATGAAAAATAAGTGTGTATATAAAGTTGTAAATGGGTAATGAGAGAAGAAAACATTTCTGTTTGGGAAGAATTATGGGGGCTTCCAGTGATTTAGAGACAAGATGTCTCAAACGTCTCTGTTTTCTTTTGGTTTGGTTTGTTTTTCCAGAAGACACTTTTATTGGACACAGACAGACTTGGCCTTCAGGCTATAACCAAGGACCAAGATAATTTCCTGTCGCCTCTAGAAATATAATCCTCTTCATATAGTCTATTCCATCTTCCTTGCTCCACCTCAAATGTCGTCAAACAAATATTTTTATTTTCATCCTGAAACTATTTTCTGCATTACTATTTTTAATGTCCTAGCTGTTAAAATGTATAATGGTATCCACTCAATAGTTTAGATTTTTATTCTACTCTTATAGAGCATCAACGCTACAATTTACCAATTGTCCAAATTATTTTTCTGGTTTCTGCACCTCCCAAGCCACAAAGGCAGGACACTGTGAAAGGCTGTTTTGATGAACAGACTCCATTATCAATTTCAACTACAAGCCTGGACCTGTGAGAAACTTGAGTTGGCATTAAACACTCTCTTGAATAACAATATAAACTGATCTAGTACTCATGACCACACTGTGAAATAGGTACTATAATTATTTTCATTTTATAGAAGAGGAAACGAGGCACAGAGAGACCAAATAATGTTCTCTAGGTTCACAGGTAGTGGGAGCTACCATCATTAAATCCCCAGTGCTTTAGTTAGCCCTTTGGAAATCAAGCTTCCAGATTAGCGGTACTAGTATGTCTTGGCTTCTCATGGATGATGTGACTTTGCACGCAGTGCACACACACATGCATGAACACACCTCATACGCCTGCACTCTGTCTCTCAGTGCCCAGGCCTTACTGGTTGTGAATATCACCTGTTTCCATGCAGTTTAGATGAAATAACACAATGTGTAGCTCCCCAATCTAATACATTAATAACATCAGGATCTATAAATCAGAAGCTAAGCTGGTGTTTCACTGCTCTTTTTGGGAATGTTTTTGGTGGAAGAACGCCTTTTTTTTCTTTTTTTTCAGGCTACAACACTCAAAAAAAAATTATACAGCAGACAGCCTACCACCTGGGTGTAGCCCAAGTTGTCCACAGGACTCCTCAGTCTCTGGAGCCACCACTGACTGTGATAAGTCAAATTTGAATGTCCTTCAGCTCACTCTTAGCCCCAACAGGTGACACAGAGCCTTAACTGCTAGGATTAGGGGTTATCCCAGGGGTGCATACATGCTCGCAGACCACCTGCACCCCCAGCACAGCCATAAGCTGCCCATTCTCACTGCAGTGACCCCTGGGATGCCAAAGGGACAGTGGTCTGCATCAAAGTGGAACATGCTACTGCTCACTGGCGCTATTTTCAATACAGCCGCAGGGGTCATAGGGCTGTGTATGGCCCAGTGTTTGTAGAGATTTAGGTGAACAGTTCTTTCTGATTGTCCCAACAGCCCAGCCTTTCTCCTGAACCCAGACTGGGGTCCACGGGGCTGGGCTGTGACAGGCTCAGGCAGCAGAATCGGGATCTGTTTCATCATCTCTGTTTCCTCCACCCCCCAGGGCCTGGTGCCTCCTCCAGGGCCCTGTTCTTCCCTGCAGTCTGCTCTGCCTCTCATGAGAGTGGGCTTCCGAGAGCCTCCCGCCTCCCCACAGTTCACTGAATGTGCTGCTCTGCCCCCGGAAAGCCGCTCTGACTCCCTCCTCAGGCTGTTGCCCCTCTTCAGACTGTGTTCCCAGAGCGCATCCGTGTAGTTCATTGCTTTCCATATATATGGCCCTGTGTGACCTACAGTTTAGATTGAGTTGTTGTTTTTTTCTTCTAGTCATCGGGTTGTAGCTCAGGCAGGCCTGTGGGCTGTGTGCATCAATGAGGCTCCCCTGCTCCTTGGCCATCCCTTCCGCAGATACACAGCTAAAGTAGCCTCGTTCTCTGCCCTTGAAATCTCAGCTTCCACTGCGAGTAAAAGACAAAGTCATTGCAATACAGTGTAATACTCGCTTAGGAAGACAACGAAGCACCAACATCCGGGCCGGCGGGGGGACATTTGAACAGGGTCTTGAGAGATGAATAGGAGTGCATTAGTTTCCTAGGGCTGCATACAAACACCACTAACTGGGTGGCTTAAACAACAGAAATGTCCATTCTGGAGGCCAGAAGTACAAAGTCAAGGTGTCAGCAGAGTTGGTTTCTTCCGAGGGCTGTGAGAGTAAATCAGTTCCAGGCCCCCTCCCCAGCTGCTGGTAGTTGGCTGGCCATCTTTTGCATTCTGTAGCTTGTAGAAGCATCACCCTGATCTCTGCCTTTTTTTTTCTTTTTCTTTCTTTCTTTTTTTTATCCTCACCCGAGGACATTTTTGCATTTATCTTCAGATAGAGTGGGAGGGAGAGAGGGAGGAAGAGAGAAAGAGAAACATCGATGTAAGAGAGACACATCGAGTGGTTGCCACCCACACGACCCCAACCAGGGCCGGGGACAAACTGCAACCGATACGTGCCCTAGTGGGAACCAAACCCGGGACTCTCCAGGCCGCGGGCCAACACTCTAACCACTGAGCTAAACTGGCCAGGGCTTGATCTCTGCCTTTATGTTCACCTTTCCCTGTGTGGTCTGTGTCCACATTTCCCCTCTTAATAAGGACACTTGTCATATTGGATGAGGAGTCCACTCTCCTCCAGTGTGACCTCATCTTAACTAATTATATCCTCAATGACCCTGTCTCCAAATAAGGTCATATTCTAAGATACTGGAGGCTGACTTCAACATAGGAATTTGGGGATCAGGAGGACAGAATTCAACCCATTCAAAGGAGCTTACCAGCGGAGAAAGGGAAGAAGGCATTCTGAGCCTGAACAGGAAGAAGAGCACGTTAGAACACAGGACGCCTGGACAAGAGGCACAGCTGGGGAGTGGCCAATGGCCAGTGATGGGCTTCACTCTGATGACAAAAGACCTTCCCCACAGCACTCTGGGTACAAAAACATCACTGGGACAGAGAGAAACTTGCCTTCCTGGTCTCAGCCCACTCTAGGGTAGAGGAGGGAGGCAGGAGGATCTGAGAACAGGACACCTCAGAGCGACTGCCCAAACCTCCCCCGTGGGAAGTATAGAGGTCAAGAGGGCTTTGGTGGTAGCTATATTGAGGCTCACATCCCCGCCCTGAACCCTTGGGCAAGTCACTTACACTCTTCAGGCCTAGTTGCTTCCCCCAGAAATTGACCATGAAACCACCTGGCACAGCACAAACACTCAACACAAGATGCTAGTACAATACCTGTGAGGATCTAGCCCAGGGAGCTTTGATTTTTTAAAAAAAATCAAAAGGTTGTATTCAAACCATAGTGAAGGATGTCTGATTCCAAGCTAGGATTCACAGTAAGCTGATGGAGGAAAGATTAATGATAGAGAGCACATATTTATTTAAGTATCTATTTCCTTTTAAATGCTCCCTCTAAAAGAAATACCTACTTTTCCAGTTCAGGTCATTCAAGGGTGGCAATTTGAACAGCGGGTTATACATTTTGCAATAAAAGGAGATTTGTAAGAACTGGTTAACCATGAGCCTTGGTCCCTCACGGTGGGTGATTCAGATCCACGGTGGGCACATGACTGTCCCTCAGGGTGAGAGGCAGCTGGTGCTGGGCAGGAACCAAGGGACGCCACCAGCCAGCCTCAGGCCAGAGCCCCCATACACCTCCTGCTGGAATGCCACAAGGGTCACTGGCAGGACAAGCCTCAGAGCCCGGAATTATTTTACCATCTCATTTTCAACCTGATAGCAGGCAATGAGCAGGGGCATGTCGGCGTGTATGTGTGCAGAGAGAGAGAACAGGACAGCAACACAGAGCACAAGGCTGTGTGAGGCAGAGGAGCCCAGCCCGTGTGCAGCAGGGACCCAGAGACAGGGACAGACAATGACAAGGAGACAGACAGACAAAAACCCAGAGCAGAGACAATGTCTTGGCATAGATTGGAGGTTATATCATAGGTTACAATTTTTAAACATACAATATATAACAGAAAGAGACAAACGTATAACTACTATAAAGGGAATTATGAATAGCCTTACATTTGTACAGGACCTAGAGTGTCACAAAGTCCTTCCTGCATGCCCAAATACTGGCCAACGAGGAGGCCAGCTAACGACTTCTCATTCTGTCCCTGGCACTTGGAGACATGTGTGTGACCTTGGTTAAAAGTCATCTGCCTGGCTACCCCTCTGGAGGGGGGTGGTGAGGCTGCCCTCCCATCTCCTTGCTTCTATCTTGATGCTGCAAACTCCAGCTTAAGAATTGAATGTGGGTTTTGTTCTGCTCCCACTGAGATTTAAATATATTGTTTTAATTAATTTCCAGCATTTGAAAATCAAGAGCTACTACATATAAATCTGGACATTGGGTTTCTTTTGAGAAATGCGCAGAATGGGCAATGCTGGGCCTCTGTCCCACTGTGGCAGCATCGCCTCCAGCTGGTGCCAGCAATGCCCTTTAGCTCACCCCAGACCCATTACTCCCCATGTCTCCCCGGCCCCTGGATTTGTTATGTTTGCAGTCCTCTTTCTATCTCACCAACATATTTTATTGAAATGATCTTTTCAAGGGTCAGTCTCCGGTGTCAAAGACAGAGAATATGTCTTGTTCTCCCCTAGACTTCCAGCCCAAAGCATAGTGCCTGGCACATAGAAGACGCTCAGAAAAGTTTGCTGAACTTACCAAGACATGCACCAGACGGGAGCGACAAGAAAGGATGGAGAGCAAACTGAAGGGAACGTGCGTGGTGAACAGAGCCTCCGATCTGGCTTAGCATCAGCGACACCTGCCAGGGTGCATCACAAACACGGCCTTTCTTTATTTCCTCCCAGGACAGCTGTTCCCGCGAATGCATCCCCTGGCCATGAGTGCGTGATACAGTCTCCGCCAAGGGGCATCAATGTTTCATCTTCCTTTGTTTTGCCCTGAAAGTTGGAAGCAAGAATTTGGAGATCTCCTGGCCAAGCGTGGTTGCATCAGAAAGTAGGACCCCTGGTGAAGGGCTCCTGAGGGCAGCAGGATGCAGATCAAAGTGGCCAAGACCAGAAGGATAGGCCAGGCTCTGAGAGGCGAGCCTCGTGTGGGAGCCCAGAGACAGCGGGAAACTTCGCTTGCCTATGGTACACGCCGAAGCTCTTAGGGGCAGCGTAGTACATGTGACCAGATTCTGGCTACAGTTTGACCGTGAACAAGTAAACTGACCCTTCTGGGCCTGTTTCCCTGTTTTTAAAATAAAGAGAACAGTGGCATTTGCCTCACAGGGGTGATGCATACATTGAATGAGATAACACATGTCAAGTGCCTGCCAAGTGTTTGCGTGATGCGGAGTACTCTCTATATTAGCTTCCTCCGGCTGCCAGGACAAATTTCCACAAACTGGGTGGTGTAAGACAGCAGAAAGTGATTCTCTCACAGTCCTGGAAGCCAGTGGTCCCAAATCGAGGTGCCTGCAGGCTACAGCCCTCTGGAACTCCAGGACAGAACCTGGTCTCTGCTCTGGAGGTTGATTCAGATCAACCTTCCAGGCATTGGGGCTGCCTCCCTCCAATCTCTGTCTCCATCTTTTCATGTGTGTGTTACTTCTCTTCTGCCTCTTATAAGGACACTTGCCATTGGTTTATCACTCACCTGTAATCCAGGATGATCCCTTACTTAATTACGTCCACATAGCCCCTTTTCCCAAATCAGGTCACATTCACAGGTTCCAGCCTGTAGACATATCTTTTGTGGGGCTACCATTCAACCCACCACAATACCTAACTTTTTAAAGTGCTTTCTGTAAACCGGGGATTACACATGCTTTATTTGATCATTTCATTAAGCTAGATCCTGAAGAAGAGAGTCCCAGGTGGTTCCTACCTTGGGGCCCGATGCAGTTTTCCCAAGTGATAAGGCTGTGCACGGCCCTGTGGCTCCATGCTTGGTGTGCAAAGGAAATAGCTGAACACGCAGAACTTGTAGATTTTCCTGGATTCCCTCTTGGGCCGTCTCCCTGTGCATTATCCTTTCCCTTCTCTGCAAATGTCTGTGGTGGATACGATGTGCTATCCAGATCTTCCTCCAAGGAAGGACTTGTGTCCCAGCCACTGCGAGTGTTGTCATCAAACAGCCTTTAGCTGTCAGCACCGTTGGGTTGGCCTCAGTGCAGAGAGCCACCTCTGTGGAGATCACCTGTCCTGATGTGGGCTGCATCCAGTGGAGGATGAAAGCAGCAGTACATAGAAACCAGCCATTACAACCTAATATGGGACAAGTCAGATGGACCATCTTAACTCCAGACTCCCCTGTGGGGGCAGAAGAGGCTTTGAAGGGACTGTGTCACTGCTTCCTCCCCCTCTTTCACAGGAGCTGATCCCAAGGGAGCTTCCTGCTAAACACCCCACATGATAAACTCCAAATCACAGTCTGCTTTACAGAGACACCAACCTGTGGCAATGTCGAAGGACCATCTATTCTTGGGATCATGCAATTATATGTGAAATAGATATTTTACTCCAACTAACTTTGTGTTTATGTGTGATGATTCTGTTTCCCATAGGTGTCAGTAAATGATGTCCCTTGAAGTTTTAGATTATATTTTAAAGTTTTTGGAGAGCTCTTTAAGGGCTTTGAAGTTTTTCTTTTCCCTAAGACTTGGAACATGCAAATGATTCTAAGGCAATCCTAAAACTTTGAAATACTGCGTAGGTACCTGGAAAAAAGGAGCACCAGTTTGATAGTTGCTGAAAGCTTATTTGCTTGAAAATAATATTTTGAGCCCAGCCAGTGTGGCTCAGTGGATTGAGCATCATCCCATGGACTGAGAGGTCCCAGTTCAATTGCCGGTCAGGGCACAAGCCTGGTTTTCAGGCTTGATCCCCAGTAGGGGGCGTGCAGGAGGCAGCTGATAGATGGTTCTCTCTCACATTGATGTTTCTCTCTCTCTCTCTCCCTTCCTCTCTCTTTAAAAAAATCAATAAAAACAGCCCTGGACAGCTTGGCTCAGCAGTTAGAGTGTCGGCCCTCAGATCAGAGAGTCCGGGGTTCGGTTCCTGCTAAGGGCACATACCGCCGTTGCAGTTCGTCCCCGGCCCCTAGTGGTGTCGTGAGGGTGGCAACTAGTCGATGTGTCTCTCTCACATCGATGTTTCTCTCTCTCTCACCCTCTATCTGAAAATAAATGCAAAAATGTCCTCGGGTAAGGATAAAAAAATAAAAAAATAAATAAAAATGGAAAATCAATAAAAACATATTTTATAAAATAAAATAAAATTATTTAAAAATAAAGAAAGAAACCAATATTTTGAGGTTTCAACTGGATTTATATCTGTCTTTGAATTTTTTATTAATTTGATGAAATGCATCAGATATTTAGCACCACCTGTGAGCAAGAAATCAGAAAAGAATATAAGACAAGGGAGACAGTTTACTCTTCTGGTTGAGGAAATCAGGTTGTGGAATAAAGCAGATCCTGGCTCGAGTCTTGTCTCTACCCCTTGCTGTCACTGAACTCTGCACCTCAGTTTCCTCATCTATCAAATGAGAGTAATAATGCTATCTACTCCATAGAGACCTGTAAAAGTTAAATCAGATTCTCTATATAAAACATGTATAACAGTAAACACGATAAATGTTGTTTATCATTATTAGCTACTATCGGAGGCAAAGCAAATAAATACATGTACACTAAACACATTTTAGGTTATGAGTCATTGCTTGTAGAAAATTCATGAAAAATTTTCCAAACTTATTTAAAAAGGATGCCAGGGGCTCTTTTTTTATTTTATTTTTTCTTAATAGAGATAAAACTATTGAGTTTTCTAATACTGAAGGTGACATCTGAGTGAAGACCTGAAGGCAGCGGGGGCGAGAGTCCCATGGCTCTCCTGGGAAGAGCATTTCAAGCAGAAGGAACAGTCATGCGAAATTCTGAGCGGACAGCTAGACATGCTTGAGGTCTGGCCAAGAGGTCCAGGTGGCTGGAGGAGACTAAGCAGGGTGGATGAGGTCAGAGATTTAAGGGGGTGTGGATAGGTCGTATAAGGCCTGGTAGGTCATTGGGAAGAGTGTAGATTTTGCTAAATGATTTGGGAAGCTGTTAGGAGACCTGAGTGGCACGGACTATTGAGTTAGGGGTGGAATGGAGGTGGGCAAGGCAGAAGTGGGGAGACCACCTTTGGGAGGTTGCTGCAGTATCCGCGGCTGACAACAATATTTAGATCAAGGCCGTCACAGTGGGCATGGAGCATGACCAGCACCTGCTGTGTTCTGAATCCTGAACTGACAGATATTGGTAATGTCTTGAGAAGAAGAGAAGAGTCAAGGATAACTCAGTTTTGTTTTGTCCTGAGCAACTGAAGGAGGAAGTTTCCTTTAACTAAGAAGAGGAAGATGCGGAGGAAGGCAGGTTTGGGAAGGAATCGGTGTTCATGCTGGGAACCGTTAAGTAAGAAACAGCTCTCAAGCATCCAAATGAAAGTGCTGAAGGGGCAGTGAGAAGAGTCTGGAGTTAGTGAGCAGTCTGGGCTACAAATATAAATTTAGAGCCATTGGGCATATTTGGTGCTTCAAACTATGAGACTGGACGAAATCACCGAGGAGGTGGATAGAGAAAGGAACAGGAGATAAAAGGACAGAGCTTGGAGGCAGTCCATGTTCAGGAGTCAGAGAGATAACAAGAAACAGCCAAGGAGACTAAGAAGGAGCTGCCAATAAAGAACAAGGAAAACCAGGAGAGTCTGGAAATCAGGTGATGGCATGTAAGCAGGGCTTTGACAGTTGAACAGGAGTTTGTTAGGCCAGTGCAGAACCTCAGGCCCCACCCCAGATCTGCTGCTTCAGAAACTCTGATGGTGGAGCCCTGCAGGGGATTCTGATGCACCGAGTTTGAGAACCACTATCTTAGGCATAAAATTGCCTGCCCAACATTATAATGAGGATTGAGAAGAAAAACCCCCACAATTTTCTTTACTGGAGGAGAACAATTTTAAAGACCCACTTAGTGCTCAAAGCAAATTTGTAGCACATGGTACCTCATAGTAAACCCCTCCCCCATATCACACCACTCTCATGCCCCACATCCCAATTTAGAAACCCTCTGTTAATTTATCATGCTCTCTGGAGAGGAGGAATGCCCCCATTTCACTGGACAGAGGGAATGCTGAGCACCAGGCATGCCAGACATTCCACTGCTAAAAAAGGGGGGTGGTATTTCAAGGTTAGCATTACTGGGCCACGAATGCTGAAACTCGTGAGATGGGAAGCGTATTCCACCCTCCAGTTTCCAAAATTTCCTCTAGATTTTCCCAAGAGGATTCTACCATCTTCCATTCCGGCTAGAAGTTAAAATTAAGGCCAGCTCTGCAGGGCTGGCATGCCAGATGCGGAGAGGCTGTCCCCAGAAATAAGAGGGGCAGAGCGCCTCCAGTCCCAACCCAGAGGAGGCCAGCCCCCTCCAAGTGTCTGCAAGGGTCTGGTCCCAAACTTTAAAACCCTGCGCGGAGGCACTCCATCCTAACCTCTTCTTGCCCAGCCACTCCTGACTAGCCTTTCCAAAAAAAAAAAAAGTGTGCAGTTGTCTCCTCCCCGCCCAGCCCCATCCTCGCCCAGGACCAGCTGTGCAGCCGGCCGGCCTCCTTAAGGACTCGGTCAGGCCCGCGGCTGCAGCAGAGCTAGCCGCGCTCTCCATTTGGGCACCTTCAGCTTCACGCCCAGCTCCGGGAGCCGCTTTGCAAAGTTGAGCAGCTCTAAGTGCATGCTTTGCCTCCCGACTTCTCCCTCCCCGGGTATCAGGCGTCCCCGCCTCCCACGCTCCCTTCCACTGGAAGCAGCTCGTCCCAGCCGGCTGGCAGCTTGCACCCCTTTCCCGTCCTCCGCCCTGAAGCGCGACAATGCTGTTAAGGGGCATCCTCCTGGCATTGCAAGGTGAGGCCTGAACCCGGTGTGTGTGTTGCAGGGGGGCGGGGGGGAGGCGGAGGGGGCGGCAAGAGGCGCTCTGGTGACCCTCTCACTCCTGCCGCTCCAGTGGCAGGGCTTGGGGTCCTGGGCTGAGCCATCCGTGGGTGCCTCCCGGAGATCCTTCTCCGCAGCCGCTCTTCTCGCTCCCCATGCCAACTCTGGGGTGGTGAGGGGGTGCGCGGCGGGTTCGTGCAATGGAAGCGCCCCGCGGGGTGAGGGTGGGGAGGGGAGACTGTAGTGCATCCCTCACCTGCCCCCTCCTGCCCCCTCCTGCATGCCTTGCCCTCACTTTCACCAGGTAGTTTCTCAGGGGCGCCTCGACTTGGTGCAGAGGCTCCCGGGCTCGGGCCCGAACTGAAACTCGCTTTGTGCCCGCAGCCCTGCAGCTTGTGGGTGCCTTGGACCTGCCCGCTGGGTCCTGCGCCTTTGAAGAGAACACCTGTGGCTTTGACTCAGTGTTTGCGTTCCAGCCGTGGATTTTAAATGAGGAAGGTAAGGAGACTCAGTGCACCGGGGCCCGAGATTGGCCCATTTCCGTCCTGCTGGTTGGTTCTTTCACGTGGGAAACGTTATCTTGGGAGTTAAATCCCCTTGGGAGGAAAAGTGTGCGTCACGGATCCTCCTTCCAAACCTCTGCTGTGCTGCATGGATGGCCAAGGAAGAGATGGGGGTGGGGCGGGACGTCCTTTGTTTACCTGGCCTGTGGGTGGAAGCTCTGAGATTTTGCCCCTCCCCTCAGCACTCCATAATGAAAGGGAGAAAGGATGGGGGCATAGCTGATGATTGTCACCCACGGTCTGTGTGGCCCTGGCAGGTCATCATCCTCTCTGTCCTCAGTAGACACCTCTGTGAGCTGGGAAAGTTGAATGGGGCATTCTCTTCCCACCCCGCAGAAGTGGTTCCATAATTCTGTGATGGGACCTCAGTGTTTTGTTGCATGAGTCATCCTCATACTCCTGTTGTATTTATAATCCAGCACTTGGCAAAAGAGGAAACCAAATCCATGATCTTGTGCTTGAGGTCACTCAGCTGGCGTGGTGGTCTTGGTCTCACCACTACATACCACTTGGGCTCTAGCGACAAGGTTTAAATGTGGGGTCTTCAGATAAATCTTCTTACCCTTCATTTAGTAAAAATAAGTAGTTCTCCCATGCCCAACAGCAGGCACTGGGTGTCTCTTCTCCTTTCCTTCCTCGCTCACTTGTGGCACCCCTTTAGGAGATTGATGCCCCAGGCCATTTGGACTGGGAAAGAGCCTCCTTTAAAAAATACTGCAGCATAAAGGAGACCAGCTAGCCTCCTTCCCCTTTTCGATTGTCCTCAGGCCTCCAATCACCCAAGCTGGCTCCCTGGAGAAGGGTGGCGCCCAGAACCCCTGGTTAGGATGTAGGCACTGTCATCAGTTTACTCTGCCCCAGTCTTCTGTTTGGGGCTTTGCATGCATTAGCTTCTCTGACCCTTACAGGTGGGTGAAGTCAGCCCCATTTGTCACAAGAGGGTATCTCTGTCTTCAAATACTCAACTGGATTGTCTGTGTCACTTAGCATCTTTGAGTGGCCAGCTCTGAGCTGTCTAGTTGGGGGAAGAAACTGGAGGGAACTCGCTCAGTAGTAATCTGGGACTAGGGTAAAAGAGCCAGTTGCATGACCCTGAGAGTGAAAACCTTAAATATTGTGCCCTAGACACCTCTCTAGTCCTGGCCCTGAGAAAAGGAAATGAACATCACCCCTTAGTCCAGGAGCCTCAGTCCCTGAGCCCCCAGCCCAGCCCTCTGTCAGGATGGTGGCCCCCCTACAGCTTGCTGCTGTCTGGGTCAGTGGGCATGCCACAGCCTGCTGAACTCAACCACCTCCCAGACCCACAGGAAGTGCTCTCCACTGAGTTGGCACCTCTGCACAGTGGCAGTTAAACAGTGCCCCTTCAGGGAAAACAGGAAGGTACTTATAGGAAAAGGTGATTATGGTTTACAGGATAATGAAGGCACTGTTGCTTTCCTGTTTCCTTTCTTTCTAACCTCTAACAGCCACTGCTTCCTGGCTCAGGGCGAGGACTACTGGTTTGGCTGGGGGAAGATCATTCATTCCCCTCCCAGCACTCCAGACGGAGCAGGCAGGTTAGGCTTCAGTGGTTCCAGATCGAGTTTTTCAAAGACCAGAACTTGGACATAAATAGTCCACTCCAGAGGGGCAGTGAGTTCGTTGTGTGCCAGCTGCTGTCGTTGCCTGCTGAGAAGCCACTGCTAAGAATTTCTGTTATAAACCCATTGTCCTGGGCTAAAATTTGGCAAGCTGTTCACAAGCTTCTCTGCAGATTTCCTTCATCTTGCTGCAAAAACCCTTTGAAATTGGTCCCATCTACCTCGGTGCGTAGTATCCACCCCAGAAAGGTGTAGATTTCAAATACTTTTTCCCACAGTGTTTGGAACACAAACGATACTTTCTATATGTCCTTGGTCAGTAGATTAATTTACAGTGGAGAGAAAAATGCCAAAGCCCAGTGAAGGGAATAATTAGAATTTCATCACAGGAGATTCAAATCTGGGGTAATTGTCTTAAATTATCTCCCCAGCTGCCCCAAATTATATTTGAGTTCCAACCCTTTAGTTTATTTCAAGTATTAGTTCTCTAAGCATCTCCAACTGCGATTCCAATGTCTCTAGTTCATTGCCATTTTGAGATATGCTTGATCTCCACTGGGCACAGGATGGGTGAGTTTGGACTGGGCAATGTGTTGGCTTGGGTTGTGTACCACAATGGGGGGGCACCCCAGGGACAGGGCGTGACACCAGTGCAGGTGACCAGCCCCTGCAATCTAGCCTCCTCTACTTTCTACTTTTGCCAATGGTTTTTTTGTTTTTTATTTTCCTCTCTGTTTTTTTGTAGAATTTTTTTAATCTTTCCTGACTTGCCAAGGCAAGAGAAATTGTGTCAGACTCAAATTTGAACTTGCTTCTACATTTTAGTTTTGAAATAAACCCAGGAAAGAAGAGATCTATTTTATCCTATAAAACTCTTCTTTATTCATTCACTTCTTTGAACAATGGTCCTCAGCTGAAATCCAGACTGTTGGCTCCATCTCTCCAGTGCCAGCTGCAGGGACAGAAGGCCGCTGGGCTGAGGATTCTTAGAGAACAGAAAGCGGGACTTGCATCCAGAGAGTCACAGTTCAAATTAGTCATCAGGTGGATGTTGGCTCCACTCTAGTTTTTGGATATTTTGGTTTAGTGCCTTTCACCTAACTCCCTCAGAGGAACTGAGGAGGGGGGAGGGGTAGAGTCCAAATCCAGGTACCGCTCTTTGGGAATTGGAAACACTTAGCTGTGCAGTAGGGGAAGATAGATACTGAAATGTGGCAGGCTGACAGAAGGTAAAAAATGAAATTCAAAGCCCTTTCTGCAGGGAAGGCATTTTTTTTCTATAGCAGTGGAGGTAAGGTTCAAGAAATTGCCAAATACAGGAAGAGTTTGAATGGTACCTGTACCATGGAGCAAGTGCTGGTATCAGGCAGGACCCCGCCAGAGGTCTGGCATAACCAAGGGGTGGGGTGGGGCCACGGTAGAGTGCCAAAATCCCATTGTAAGTACATGCGTGTATCTCTTTCTGACACCCCCTTTCTTCACCCAAATCCCTTCCTTCTCTTTTAAGGACACTTGTGGTCACTTGGCCATCTGAGTTTCAGTTCTGCACTCAGTCATGTGCCAGCTATTATAAATAGTGATAAATCCCGCCTGACATTTCTTGAGGCCCAGCTAGAGCCAGAAGTCTGGCAAGGGTCCCAAGGGGCCTTCCTGGGACAGGAGGAGCAGTCCTCCCTTCCTGCGGATTACAGCTCTTTCCCTGACCCTGGGGGGCCCACTCCTCATCCCATCCTAAAACCAGCGGTTCACAGAACAATCCCTCCCTGCTTGGCCTGCTTGAACCTGCACCTCCTCTGCTTGTTGGTCTCCTGGTGCCCTCAAAGCAGGAACACCCCCCACATCGTGTAGCAGCTGGAGAGCAGCACAAGTCCGGGTGTTCCTTGCATGTCTCTTGGAGAGACGGTCAATGCCAGGAATTAAGTTATTTCTGCAGTATCATGTGACATTCCCCGGGCCACCCTGGCTACTGCTGCTGTCAGGTTGAGTGGCTGTCGTGCGCTGTGCCTGAGCACGGCACTGGCTCTGCCCTGGCTCTGCCTGGGCTCCTAAATCCTAGGTGGGCCTTAGAGGTCATCAGTGCAGCATCCTTATTTTAGGGAGGAGCACACTGGGCCCAGACAGGCTGCGAGTCTCAGTCACGGGCTCAGGCAGTTCAGCCTCTTGCTGGCTCCGCTCGTCACTAGTTCTTCCCTCCAGCACTGCTCCTCATCCCAGTCTCCACAGGGTCCTGGACTCTGAAGGTTTGGTGTGTTAATTATAACAATTTGGAAACTCTTCATCAGAGATGTAATTATAGTTCATAAATGTAAAAGAACATGGGTTCCGAAGGTGTGGGCCTACCCAAGCCATAACACTACACTCTTCGTCATACAGTGCATTTATTCACTCTTTCAGATGTGTGGGTATCCCACCTGTCTGCAATGTCAGCATATAGAAAAGGGTCTGGCATGTAGTAGATGCTTAATAAAGATTTGTTGAGTGAATGAATTTGCTGAATGAATAAATGAAATATTGGATGATTTTTTTAAACTTTTTTTCTTTATTTATTTTAGAAAGAGAGAAGGGAGAGGGAGAGAGAGAGAAACATTGATGAGAGAGAACATCGACTGACCGCCTCCTGCATGCCCCACTGGGGATCTGGCCCACAACCTGGGCGTGTGTCCTGACCGAGAATCAAACTGGCGACCTCTTGGTGCATGGGTAGATGCTCAACCACTGAGCCACACCGACCAGGGAGTATTGGATGATTAAAAAGTCCTTATGCATTTTAATTTGTGCTTCTGGTTCATTTTCTACCTTCAAAGGCAATTCCTTATCCTAAGAAACAACTTAAGCCTAGTGGTTAGTACAAACTCTAAGCTTGGATTAGAATTCAGGCTCTGCCCTTTCATGCTGTGTGGCCTTGGGCAAGTTATACATCCTCTCTGTCTCACTTTCCTCAGCTATAAAATGAAGATAATAAAAGTACCTGCCTCATAAGATTGTTGTGAAGATTGAATACATGTAACTCACAGTGAGCACTTTAGACATGTAACCTGTTATTATTCTCACTCTCACTATTACTAAATTTGTATTTTATCAATCATGACTTCTTCTAATTCAAACAGCTTGCCAACACAGCTTCTGGGCAGCTTAGGAGAGTCTCTTTTCTTTTGATTATAGTTTTGCCATTTGCTCTTCATTCCAACCAGAGGAAGAACTTCCATTTTTTATCATTTGCCACTCTTTTTATTTTTTATTTTTTTATTTTTTTTATAATTTATTTTATTATTAATTTGTTTTTGTTACAGATGTTTTTCCTTTTTTTCCCCCATTGACACCCTCCTCCCCCTCCCCTTCTCCTCCTCCCCATCCCTGTTGTCCATGTCCATTGGTTATGCACCCATGCACATAGGCTCTGTGATTTATCTCTTTCCCCCGCCTCCCCCCCTCCTCTGAGGCCCGTCATCCCGTACTCCACCTCCATGTCTCTGGGTCAATTTCGTTGTTCAGTTTGCTCAGTTCTCCTGTGTGTTGCCGGCTTCCTCCGTTGGTGTGGGGGTCGCTCAGCTCCCTCGCTGCTCCGCCTGGGTTCCTCCGTTGGTGTGGGGGTCTCCTGGCTCCCTCGCTCCGCCTGGGTTCCTCCATCATTTGCCACTCTTTTTAGAACCCATGAGCCTCTCAGGCCATCTCACTTTTGTGGGGCTGAATGAGGTATGGAGGTCAAATAACAAGACCAAGTTCACATTTGGCTTATAGTCTCTCAATGACTTATACTTCTTCTCTATAAAGTCTTGGCTCAGGTCAGGAGTGCTTTGTGCTGCCCATCACTCCTCCCACCCCCTCGGTGCTCGTCCCTGTGTGTCCATCCAGAGCTGGGGCCTCAGCGTCAACCAGGCTCCGTGACTGATGGTGCTGGTGCCTTCAGTGAAATGCTTAACCAAACTCATCTCTCATCTCCCGAGCTCTTGGGCGGGTCCCTCACCCTTGGCCTCCCTGTCAGTCAGTCCAGGGTCTTGAGTTCTCTTGCCTGACCCTTCACTTGGGATTTAACCTGCCTGGATTGGTCATATCTGCCTGCTGCTCCCTGCCTCGACTGACTTCTCTGGCTGTAGGTTCTGTCTGGCCAAACTCCCTCCTGTCAAGGCAAACACCCAGTTCCAATCTGGGTTCCTCCCTTCTCAAATTAGAGTTGCTCAATGGGAAGCCACTCCCCGGCTCCTGGCCTGATCCTCAACAAAGGTGCCTGGGGATTTTTAGGATGTTTTCTTTCTTATAACTGCAGAAGTCAGCTGTGGTCACAATGTATTGGGAGGAAAAAGTAATCTCTTGTCATAGGACTTTCTGCCTTAATTGCCGTATTCAATCTCTTAGTCTGCAGTCACCATGTTTTGTGGGTTGCATCTTACGATACAGTATTCATAAAATATCCTGTTTCTCAAAATAGCAAAATCTCTTTGGTAGGTCACCCCAGCAGTAATCCTACTTTTCTTACTAAACAATATTTGATTGGTAAGAATTTGAGTGAAACCCATTTGTTTTAATAGTGGTGATGTATATCTCAATAAATAGGGCCAGCAGGTAGTTGAGCACGTTTGGGGCATCTTGGCCAGTCGACCCTGATTTTCATAGCTGCCAATGATCCCACTGCAGAAAGAAAGTAGTGCTGAACACAGAAAAACACATTACTACTGATAAATGAGAAACTTATTTAAGGGTAATAGGCTTTCACAGTATATCAGAAATTCCCATTACATCCATTAGGCCATACCTAATTAAGCAAAGCGTAATGTCATACCTGATATCAGCAAAGCACTCCCAACCAAAACTAAACATTTATAAATAAATTCTTATACCTATGCATTAGACCAGTGGTTCTTAACTTTGACTGGACATTAAAAACACCTAAAAATTTATTTAAAAATAGTCGTGTCCAGGCCCTCCCAAGAGATTCTGATTTATTTGGCCCCAAATGAGGCCAGATTTGGCATTGTTCACAAAAAAGCAAACACTACAAATAAACTCCCTAGTTTTTACCAGTATGCAGCCAGGGCTGAGCACAGTGCCTTAGATTCACTGCCAACTCCCCACTCCCTCCAGAAGTGAGAAAGAAGAAATACTATCCTCTTAATAACCCCTCGATGATTATTAGCCGCCCAGAAGATAGAGTACAAAATGTCTAGTTTGGCACTCAAGACCCTTCCTGATTTGCCCCAAATTATATTTCTACTCCGCCTTCTCATTAATTTCTAATATGCTATTCACTAAACACCCCCTTGACTTTACGGCCTCCTTGCTCTAGTTGCATTGTTCTCGACACCTGTGCTACTCTGTAGCATCTTGGCTTATTTAAATCATATTCATACTTTAGGGTCCAGCTCTTTCTTGAAGCATTCCCTGAGTTTCCCAGGTAAATGAACTTCTCCCCTCCTCTCTTCCCTTACTTCTCTCCCTTCCCATGTCTCTCTTCACTTTCTTCATTTAACTTTCCATGTTGTAAATCTGATTGGTGTCACCCCTGCACCTTATCAGAGTGTTGCATCTTTCAGAACTGGAGTCACATCCCCACCACCACCCCTGACAAACAATATGTGCTATCAACAAACACTTTGAATTTAATCCATCTCTAAAGCTCTTGAAAAGCCTTGACATTTTTCCCTATAGTAAAAGAGGTTGTGTTTAATAATCCTTCCTACCATAGGACTTCAAAGACTCTGGAGGCTTATGTTGTAATTTCCAAATATAACAGTGAAGCAGTATTTCAGCTTTCCTCACCAATATGTGGTCTGTGTCATCGCTGACATACCATGGACAAGTAGCCCTTGGGTTGTTTAGCTGTCAAGGGCTGCCTGAGTCTCTTAATCCTCTGCCATCACAAACAGTCACAAAGCAACCTCAAGAGTGACACTGCTTAATCTGAAAAGCATTTTTGGCAAAAGATTATCAGACCTTGAACTAGCTTTTGAGAGCTGTTGTTTCCAAGAACTCAAGTGTGAGATATCAGTAGTACCCACCTTGATGGGTAAAAGCCATTAGATATATTTGTCTGCTCCAAAAGAATCTCTTGCACACTGATGTGACTGATGGAGAAAGCAATGGGTTAGGTGTGTGATTGAGTAAGATCTGCCAGAATATTTGCTTTCTCTACTTTGTGAGAAAGTTATAGGTGTTTTCTGGGATTCTGAGGCTAAGAATAAGATGATAAAACAAAACAAGTGGTACCATGCCATAACTTCATGGTATATTGAATGAATCATATGTTTTACAGAAAAAGCTCCTATTGTTCATTCTGTCAACAAGCATTTGAGTATTTGCTATCCATCAGGCACTATATTAGTAGTTGGAATGCATGGAGAACAGGGAGTACATACATGTTCATGGTCCCTGCCCTTGGTGGCAGCAGAAAACCAATAGGAGGAAACACAAATCTGTAATTATGTCAGGAGCACACGGAACTGTATACTAGTCAATGATCTTCATTGCAAACAACGTAAGTTGCCTGTTTGAGCAGAAAAGGAGTTTATGGGAAGGGTGTCAGTTAGCTTTCAGATCACTGGGAAGTCTAGAGACCTATGTCATAAGTAATAATAAAGAGATGCAAAGTGTAGGCAAGATCCTTTGGGAGGAACCATTTGCGTGGCTTTGCCACTGGACATTTGTCACTGCACTGCTAGACCTGCCTGTTCATTATCCTGCAGACAATGAGTAGTATGTGGCCTGCTCTCCAGTCCAGCAGCTGTGAGGAGGGTCGATGAGATTGACACTGGGGAGGCTAGTTGGGGGCCTATCCAGTGGTCCAGCTGAGGGATGATGAGGGCTTGAAACAGGATGGGTGAAATAGTAGGGGTGAAAGGGAGGGAGTAAATAAAACATCAAAGGGGGACTAAATTGATAAGACTTGGTGATTGATTGGGTGGGAGCAATGAGTCAGTGAGTGGAGAGTGACTCCCAATTTTTAGCTTGGGCACTTGGTTGGTGGGGCCAACAGTTGAGAAAATGTCAAATTTTATATTTTATTTCTGTTACTGGAGTAGCTCCCAGTGAGAAGTGTGACGTGAAACCCAATGAAATAGTTGCACAGTAGCTTCCTACGCAGCAGGGTCTGTGCTCCACAGGCAGCATGTCCTGGTACCTGCCACATACATTTCTTATCATCACGTCTGACCTCCACAAGGGTCCTGGGGGTGGTTCTTCTCAGCATTTTACAGATGAGGAAGGATGAGACACAGAGAGATGAAGAGAATATGCCCAAGGCAACACAGACCCAGGGTTCCACCCAAGCCCACCTGGCTCCAAAGACTTGAGCTTCGCTTGGCTGTAGGCTCCCTCCCATCAGGGAGTAGGGCAACCCCTTGTACTTCCAGAGGTCAACGCCAGCAAAGACAGACCTGCAAGATTTATGCTTCTCTAAAGCTGGTGGGGACCCTCTGCCAAATATTTGACGTCCCAACATTCCAGCTCCTTCCCTGGGTTCTAGTCCTCAGCCACCAGGAGTGTGCCCGCCATGCGGGGCTGAGCCTTAGGAATCCAACAGGCATTGAGCACAGGCAGGGAAATGTAATTTTACTTATTTTTTTTCCATAATAGATTAAAGTTTACCCTTGGAACCATTTGAAGGATTCTCTTCTCAGCCCTCAGCATAATTTTGGCAGAGCACTTCAGGGAAAATTTACAGTTTGACCTAAAATACTTTGGCAGTCTTACGGAATACTCCTAAACTTCGTATTCATCCGTTCCTACTATGAAGGAATTAGAAGAGTACTGAGATAAATGTGTTTTTGCAAGCTGGTTGCCCTATTTGACAAGTATTTTGGTACTTATGCTTTGTTACTCTTAACAGAATGGCAATATTGCTATACAACAAAGAGATATATAACTTAGCTTGCTGCTGGGAGGAATTTCCATTCCTTATTTGAAGAACATTTGCCTCACTGCCAAGGAGAGCCGAAGTGTTATTTGGGGCCATGCTTATAACGAAATGACTTTAATATGCTCCAACTTCACTGAGAAGCTGCCTTCTTTGCTTACTAATATTTTATGACTAAGACCATTTAGTATGAAACTTATAACTTAAGAAGTTTTTTTTTAAGCTTCTACAGATTTCTTCTATTTTGTGACTTTACTAAAAATGGATAATAGACTGCTGGAAAATTTTCTTTTTTAAGTCTGTATTGACCCTCCTCTAGGCAATTAAAAAATATAAGCTTTATGGAAAGTTTGGCTTTTCTATTACAAATTTTGGAAATTCAGAATTAGCCTCTGAAATCATATAGTTGCTCCTGGAAACATTTTTCCCTTTTGCACAAATTCTGATGAGGAAAATGCGAGTTGAACATTGGCATTTTTGTTGTTGTTGTTTTTAAAGAATCAATGTGGAAGAGCAGACCCTTTTGAGCTCACATTTGATACTTAGGAATAACTGGGGGGAAAACAGTAATATATCCTAGGTTGTATACTATTAGCCCTACAGATTTTTTCATCTTTGTTGTCAACATAAATACTCAGCAAACTACCTACACGTGGTTCTCTGCTAACTATTGTCTAATGAAAGAGAGCTGGTGTCAGAGATAACACTTCAATGGTGCAGAGTATTGGCATGAAGCACGATTCATTTCTAATCTTGGGCTTGTGGACTGGGACTTACTTGCTTTCCATACACATATGCTTTAAAGAGTATTCAATTCGAAAGGAAATTCTGTTAAATGTAGAACATTAATCTCACGTGTTTAGTTCACCCCCATTAGAACATATCAATAATCACCAACAATGTTGTGTTCAAGTTTGATCCACGTGGCCTTCTGGTCTGTCAAATAGGCTGCTTAGCAGCTTTTGAGAGAGGATGAGGGTGGCCGTGTTGTGTGACAATTGAAACCGCTAAAGTGCTGAGAAAGTTTCTCTGTTCCTCTGAATATCCCGCAAGCCTCTTCCCTCTCCACAGCTCAGCTACTCACAACAAAAACTGCTGGACGATGAAAAGGGTGCAAAATGGTTTATATGTTTAATTAACTCCATTTATTTCTCATTTTGGTTATCAGGAAGTCATTCATAATTTTTGACTCTATTCTTTCCATAAAATAAGTGTGGAGACATTTATGAGTGATCTCTTGCTGAGCATAATATTAGCTTAGTAGTCTAAGAATTCTTAGAAAATGTAATAGGCCTTGGGAAAATAGTAATATTCACCATCATTCTATCCAAATATGCAGTGAATCACAGTCATGCACAAAAGACGCTTCGTTTGAGGCTCAAATGATCTAAAAACTGTTCCTTGGAAATGTCTGATAAAAGGGAAAGGCTGAAGAGGAAACTGCAGGGATTCAGTTTCAGTCTCCTTGTAGTCTCCATCACCAGCATCCAGGTGCGTTATAGAATGACATGCTGTCAAGGTACCCCCAGCTGGGGGTTGAGGATGATGCCTGGCATGTTTTGTTTAAATATTTCCAGAATAGACACATCAGTGATCATTTTTTATGTTCATCCTTTGTTGTTGTTTTTTAAAGAATCAAGATCTCATTTCAGATCTTCATTTTAAAGATTTCGTTTCAGAGTTGCTAAAACAAACTCAAGGACCAAAGAGGCATTTGCAGGCATTTATTGAGCACTGGGTGATTATGTTGGCGCTGAGCTGGAAAACCTGGTAGCAAAATGAATAGTAACAATTATTCTATGTAACAGTTATTAAGCCATTATTATTTGCCAAGCACTGTGCTAGATGCCTTGCATGTATAATCTCACTGAATTCTTACAGTCACCCAGTGAGGAAGCTACTCATTACAGATGGAAAAATGGGGATTTAGAGATTTTTTAACATTCCCAAAATAATGGAGCAAAGTAATTAATGGAGCCTGAATTTTAACCTACATTTGCCTCCAAAGACTAAGAAAATAATCACTCTGTTATTTTACCTCTTTTTTTCCTACTCTTCCTTAACACGGGCTCTCAAGGGACCTTTGTGATAGAAATAATAATAGCAGTTATAATAATAGATAACTTTATGGAGAGATTTCTCTCACCTGTATACTGTTCTGTGTGTTTGGTATTATTAACTAATTTAATCCTCCCAGCAGCTTAGTGAGCTGAGTCCGGGTTTCATCCTCATTTGGGGTTAAGGAAGGTGAGGCCTACAGAGGGAGGTCACAGGGATCCCAGGTGGCAGGACTGTATTTTGTGACAGGTTTTCCGACTCCAGTCTGTGTTCTGTGAGGACGCATGGCAGGACCTTTCCTGTGCCGGGAGCCCTCTTCCCAGACCTCCATAGCGCTGTCTCCTTCTCATTCCGGGCTCAGCTGAAATGTTACCTCCTTCCCTGAACAGTTTGACCTCCCTCAGGGTTATTACCGCTTCCCCCGATCGTAATTCTCTCCAGAGCACATTCGTGCGCTGATATTTTTCTTTCCTATTTAATTGTCTGTCAACTCTGTCAAACTGGAAGCGAGATGAGAGCAAGGAACCTGTCTCACTCTTGTCTCTGTGGGTTCTCCCACGTGCAGCCCAGTGTCTGCCACCGGAAGGACACTCAGTGAGCGTTTGAAGCATGGATTAATAAATCTTAGTCACTGTACGAAGGCCAACACGTTGTCAGCATTAGTTAAAGGAACGTAAACTGCGGAGGAGCTGGAGCATCGCCGAGAGTGCTGTGAAGCGCTGCATTTCCCCAGGGCGTGTCTAGGCTGAAGCTCAGTTAGAAAAGGTGGAGTTCTCAGTCCTGCTTTGGTCCTGCTGTTACGGTGCAGCCAACTCTCCCTTTGTCTGCTGGTTTGAGCGAGAGTCCCACGGGGGAAGCAGAGACTCGTTACCGAGGTGCAACATAGTGTTTCCTTCTCTTGACAAATGTAGACAGCAATTCCTGCAACAAAGAAAGGGTATATAACATTTAGAACCTAAATTCTAAGACACTTTCCAATACTGAATAAGAAAGTGTATATGTGCGTGTGCATGCAAGCTCGTGTGTGCGTGCCTATGTGTCTGTGTGTGTCAAGGGTAAATTTGTGATCTGAGAGCATTTTTTTTTAAGAAAACTGGCTAGTTTCTCCCAGTCCTCATGGTGTGTGGATTATTCAAGCAGTTGTCTTAATTTTCTTCTCTCTGCCTAAGAGATGCCCAGCTGACTGCTGAAATCCATCACAGAAATCAAACCCCAGGTCACGTGAAAAGCATTGACCCTCAGACCACATGGAAAACATTCTCTACTGTCATCACAGGTTTTTAAGATCCCAATGACACAGAACTCAGTGTGGAGCCCTTGAAGCAGTTTGAAAAGAAATTGTCAAATAATGGACATCCAGCCATATTCTTCATGCATTCTTGTAAAAACATACACAGCGCATTGCACTTCGACGCCCTTCTCTCTGTGGAGGTATTGATGACCAGTGTCATGGCTGAGACTGTAGATCTGTGTTCCTGGGCCCACTTAAAACCACATCTGATCCCTGCCCTTGATCATGGGCTCCTGCATGTTTTAGATACTCTGCCCTGTTTCATCTCACAACCCCCTGAAGTGGAGGACATTCCCTCGAGTTCACAAATGAGGAAGCGGAAGTCACTAGTGGTTAGGTGGTCTGCCTGATGTCACACAGTTAGAAGTGGCTGAGCTGGGCCGTGAGGGCTTGTTGTGGTATCTGTCCTGCCCCATCATTCCCAAAGCACTGTCATTATTTTGAACCTCTCTTAAAACACTTAGCACTCTTTCATTCTATTGGCCTTATTTAAGAACGTATCTTTTTCCTCCTATGATGCTATTATGATTCTGGAAGTTAGCATCCACATCTCTCCCTTCTCTTAATCCCTTATATGCCTTAGTGAAATGCCTGGCACATAGTAAACCAGGGCTGGGACTAGGGTGGGGCAAGGGAGGCACTCACTTGGGTGGAAAATTTAAGGGAGCACAAAAAAAAAAAGACCTCAGTAATCAAGATACATAATATTTTAATGCACTATTTAAAAATGCAAAACTAATGCAAAAATTCCATGATGTCGAAATATCAAAATAAAGACAGGCTCCAAGCCTGCACTTAGCCTCCCTGGCCTATTCCTGGCCCTGCAAGGGCACTTTCACTGTGTTGAATGAATGGCCTGTAGAATTGGTGTTTGGCTCGACATGAGCCAAATGTGCCATTAATGATCCAGTGAAATGTTACTATTCAGACCTCTTTTTTTTTGCTGTCTGTCCATGACGATGTTGATTCAGCTGGACTGGTCATGCTCACCCAAGGCTGGCCAAGCCACCAGAGTCCAGCTTCCCTACCAGCCTTATCAGCAGTCTTCCCAACAGGGGCCGTTTCCTTAGCAGAAGTTCAACTCTAAATTGAAAAGTGCCCTTTGGTTGTCTAAGATTCTGAAGTTCCTGGAATTGCTCTTTCATTTTGTTATTTTTCCCCTGTCTTTATTCTTGTTATTTTAAGAAATCAGAATAGTTGTTTGGATATGTCCGTCTCTCCTCCACTGTCCCCACCCCTCCACCAGGGCTAGGTAGATAATAAGAAGCTCAGTAAATATTTGTGAATGTATTAATTGGATAGACTGTAGGAAAAAGAAGAGTTGAATTTTGAGCATATTAAATTTATATTTGAAGTCACCATTATGTTTTTTAGCCAACAAAAAGCTTTATACCAAGCAAAAAGATCAGTAGGTTTATGTTAAGCTGCACTTGAGTTAAGCCTACTTTTTCCATGCTGTTTTCATTGTTTGTATGTGGAACCCCGAAGACAGCCAAATGAGGAATCTGTAAGTGGGGTGCAGTTGGCCCGTTGTTTACAGTAACAATAAGACAGAAATCTGGGCTCTCCGTGTACATTGGGCAGCTCCTCCTGTCAGCAAACAGGCTTGGAGCTCATCACCACTGTCATGGCAACTAGTTTCTCTCCAAAACATGTCTCCCCAAAATCAATAGAATTAGAATGTGGAAAACAAGCTTCCAACTTCTTTATTGGTACTTCCTGCTTGTTTTGTTTATTACTTTTGAAATGTTTGAACTCATCGACTGGTCCAGGTGGAGGGATGTTGGTGGGCATCTTCACAATCCTTTCCTTTTCTGGATGAGGAGACAAAAGCCTGGAAAAGTAGAGTTATAGAAACGGGCTAGAATGTAGGAATCTTTTAACTATATCATATTCAGGGTTTATTACTCTTTCCCTCATCCCAAAATGTACCCAATTGAATAAGAAGTATGGTCCTAGGTGGCTTGAAGTGAAGGTGTTCTACCTTCCAGATTGCTTCTGATCTGAGACTATATCTGTAAGATGGAATCAGCTTTACTAATGAAGTCATCTTTTAGGATATTACAGTAGACACTATTGATAACGTTCTGAAAACTACCCACACCCTTCATCAGTGGCACCCATACGGTCCTGGTCCTCTTCCCTGCTTGCTCGGACACAGCCTCCAGCAGGTTCCAGGCAGCTACCAGCAATCACTTCCTGTGGTTGTGCAATGCAACCTGTTTGCCTTACACGTTTCAGAAAGAAGATGCCTGTGTCCCTAGCCTCAGCAAGCTCAGAGATGCAGGGCAACAACTGTGCAGAGAGCCAAAGAGTCATAGATTCAGGGGGCTTTGATCGGATAAGATGCTCAGGTGGTCCTAGGGGCTAGCCGTTGCCTGGTATGGTCTTTACATGAGTTTATTATCTAAAGATAGGATCTTTCAATTGGGAAAGTAATACAAGTCCAGTGGGAGCTGCAGCTCTTTTAGATAACTTAAGAAAATTGAAGAAATCACCTCTTAGACTCCCTTTGTGGCTCTGATAGACCTGCCTGGCTGTGTGGCTCACCATTGTGGTGTCACCATGGCAACTGCTCCTGACCAAGAAGCTGGTTCAGGGACCCAGATCTCCACCTATCACTGTGCACGGCCCCATCTGGGGTCTGAATGTGCTGAACCATGTGGTCTTACACAAGGCATTTATTCTAAGACTTCTTTTCAGCATCTGTGAAATGAGGAGCGCTCCCACAAAGAACGCTGTGAGGCTCACATGAACTGCTTGAGTGGATGTACATAATAACTGGACAGCACTGCACAAGTGCGAGCTGTTAGAGGACTCACACAGCAAATTCTGAGTCAAGCTTGACAGTTTAACATCTTAAAAGTATGAGAGACTATAAATATAAGGAAAATATTTACTTTAGTTGACTTGTGAATTAGGCAAAGGGCTATTTTATGAATGTTCAGGGCACACATGATACTTCTTAAAAGGCACAGCAATGATCCTGCACCGAGGGCAGCCTGTATTCCAAGGCCCCGCCTGGAGCTTGGGATCGAGAGAAACAACCTTTATCGTGCATCTCTCCTGCAGAGGTGGGGAGCTCTGGACTGGGTAGGATTTGGATGGAGGCAGGGATCTTTCCCTCGAAAGATTACAAGCCAATAGGGAAAAGGAGGCAAACATCCAAATCCCAGGACAGAATGCGATGTGTGTAACAGGAGAGATACAGAGGTCTCACCATGTCCAAAGAGTGGAGGACATTTATTAGGGGAGGAAGGGCGGGAGAAGAGGTTGCCTAGAGAGGTAGAATTTACAATTTGCTGCGATCAATGTGTAGGGTTCTGAAAGTTAGGAAAGGCAAGCCAGGTGCAAGGCAAAGGCCCAAAGGTAGTTTGCAAAATTTGTTCTAAGAAAAGAGTGGTCCAATGTGATTGGAGCAAAAGTCAAAGTGAGAAAATCATCATAACTAACACTTATTTAGTAGTTACTACCTATTAAGCACTGTCCTAAATGTACTAAGGGCATTTCTTCAGGTAATTATTATAGTGACCCAATGGGATAGATATTATTGATGCCATTGTATGGATGGGCAAAGTGGGACGCAGAGAGGTTGAATAAATTCCCCAGGGTCACCCAGCCAGTAAGTGGCTGAGGCAAGAGTTGAACTCAGTGTCATTCACGAGTCCACACTTTAAAGCCTTATGCTATGTTGCATTCCCAGGGTCTAAGAGGTGAAGAGCTGAGATGAGGTGAATTTCTCCTTTGGGGCTGCACTGCTATGGAGGTGTTAAGGAGCAGACACCAGTGTGCTCTTAATTCAATAGACCAGTGTTCCCCCAAATTGGCTACTAGTGAGACAGTAGATATTTCAGATAATATATTGATCACCAATTATTTATTTATTTATTTTTCTTTATTGATTTTAGAGAGAGAGGAAGGGAGAGGGAGAGAGAGCTAGAAACATCGATAAGAGAGAACATCGATTGGCCGCCTCCTGCATGCTCCCCACTGGGGATTGGGCCCACAACCTGGGTACGTGCCCTGACCGGGAATCGAACTGGCAACCTCTTGGTGCATGGGTTGACTCTCAACCACTGAGTCACACTGGCCGGGTGACTGCCAATTTTTTGAAGTTATATATTTATTTTCATATGTACTAGAAAATCTATATTTAGCATATCAAAACCTTGAACATGGAAATTTTAACATAAATGCTGCTATATATTTAAAAATGTGTCAAATTAATGAAAACTTTAGTAAAGAAATTTGTTAAAGAAAAAGTAAATCATAGTACAGTTGGTCTAAAGATTTGTCAAAAACCATGACAGTAGCCATTGAATGCCTGCCGTTTTAGAAAGTACTGGATGGGCAATGGAAAGCAATTAAAGTTGCTAGAAAAGGGAGAGCAATGTTCAGATATACTCTTTAGGAAAATTGATCCTGTCTCAACAGTTAGATGGATTAGGGGGTCCAGCAGTGAGATAGATATGCAGAGTCTGATTTTAATGCACTGTATTAGTCAATGTTCAACCCAGAAAAAAAATCCTTTTAAGTCTTTACAGCAAGGGGACTTAGTGGAGAAAATGAATAGGGTGTATAGGTGACGAAGAACTGAGGAGCCAGAGTGGATATATTGAGGCAGCCCAGGAAGCTGCTTCTACCCCTAGGCTGGAGGGACAAAGGGTAAACGTCATGTTGGAGCCCAGGTGCCAAGGGCACTGGCAGGAGCAGGAATTGCACTGGAGCCCTGGAGACATGCGGGTGACGTTACTTAAGGCGGAGAGGGACAGGGAGAAATAGTCAAGCTTCTCCTTCTATCCACCTCTCCATACTCCTCCTCTAGCACCTCCCGTTGCCTGAACCCCACCTAGGAAATGCAGCCCCTGCAATACCGAGCAGGGAAGGGGGAGGGCAAAGTATAGATCTGAGCCAAAGAGGCCTCTGACCAGGGCTGGGGCTCTAGCCCTGTCTGCTTACAAGTAAGTATGGAGGGGCCAGTGGAACCAGGACGCCTTCTAGAGACATCTAGAGACAGAATGGATAGGATTTGATAACTGCTTGGAAGGGGCAGGGCATGATGGAAGGACTGTGTGTGAGAGAGAAAGAGGAATAAGCTTAAGTAAACCCAGGATTCAGCCTTTGGTTATGAGTCTCCTGGATGGTATCTTCTCTTTTCTTCACATGTGTTTCCTCTGTCTCATATGTGACATTTCATTTCCATGCACGTTGGAAACATTTTTATTCTTGGTGTTCCTGTGGAGTGTTACTATTATTTTTTATTTTTATTTTTTGCACTGTAGTTGTTATTTTACTGGTCAAGTTAAAGACCCATAAAATTACTGAATTTTTAATGTGATTTTCCCATTATAGCACAACTTTCTTGTGTAGCTATTATCCCAGCCTTCGTTCTTTGCTGGTGTATGCTAACATAGCCTCAGGATCCCCAGTGCTCGTGTGGGTCAAGCAGACAGGGCTTGTCTTTGTAAACATTCCACAGATAATGGGGTCAGAAACAAATTGTGAATTTACATAACCTCTGACAGTTTGTTTAGAATCGGATACCTGACCAGTCTTCAACGGAAAACTACTTTGTTGCCTATTGACTAGCAGAGGCTCAAGTAAATCCAAAGTTGTGTTTCAAGGGAGGAAACTGTGAAGGTTTCCAGCTCCTGAGATGGGGAACTTCCTGACGGCGATCGCGAGCAGTGAGCGTTAGCCCTGATCCGTGCTGCAGCGCATGGAAGGGAACTGTTTTGCTTTCTGGAACTTCTTGTTCCTGTAGAGTTACAGGAAAAGTTGGAGCAGAATTGCAGCCAGAAACATTTATTCTTTTGGTTGTTCTCCCCTCCTTTCCTAGGACATCATTTTCATGTCAGCATGATCTTGGCTAAAGAAGTATTTATTCCTTTTAACATTTTGCTCAACTAAGAATAACAGTCTTAATGTGCCTTTCCGAAGCCCTGTCTGAGACTGCTGTCATGTCCCTCGGATGGGGAATTAGTTTCAAAAGGGACAAGCTGAACTTTGGAAGTAGTGTGGGGTGAGTGAAGGCTGCTGGCATTGTGTGTGGTAGAAAAGGGCATACTATTTGGGACGACCCACCAATACCCAAATCCTTCCTTGTCTGGTGACCCCTTAATTTCTTGAGGTTCCTGAGAAACACGCATGCACAAATGGACGTGAGCCTAGCTGCTTCTTGGGAGGAGAGAAAGCAAAATCTTGCCTCATCCTATGGAAGAGTGGGACAGGACCTTGACCATGACAGGCATGTGGAAGAAAGGAAAGAAAGAAGAAACCTATATGGGCTCCTGGACTTCGAAAAGTTCTGCTGTTTAAAAAAAAAAAAAATGGCCTAGTCATTATCATCAATTTGAGGAGTTGCCCTCTATTTCTGGAGAGTGGTTTCTTTCTCTTAATTTTAGTTAATCCTTTGGAATAAGTAAGGTAAGAGGTGAGGAGGTTGAGCATCAGATAGGAAAACCCACATATTGCTAGTGTAGTATATGTAGCTGTAAGTGTTGAGCGATATACAGGACTTGTGTCACTGAAAGTACAGGGCTGAGTATATAGTAGATGGTTAGTGACTTTCTGCTGATTGAATATTTGATTCATTCGAGAGACAAGAAGATCTTAGAGAAATATATTTCATAAATAACATGTCCTGTGGCCCAGAACTTGAGTAAATTATATTGAAACTGTAGAGCATTTCTTGACCTTTGTAGGCATTTATTTGCCATAGATTCTTGACTAATATATTCATGGTCATACCCCATTTATTATTTTCCTATTTTAGCAGAATATGTTATTCTGCTATTTCTATACTCAATTTCCTCACTCCATTTTTAAGGTAAATGTTCTGAGATTTGATATATAATGTCAATAAAAAATATTTCAATAAATGGTGTTGCTATTTGCAAGGTGTTCAAAAAAAAATCATGACCAATTAAATATTTGAATATCAGTGGTCATTTCTATTAACCTCTTAATGCCAAATATCCCAAGTCTAGAACTCTATAAAACTGCAGGAAATAAAAAAGGACCTAGTGGAATCCTTCAATAAACAGTAGTTTTCAGAAGGTCAGAAGGAAATCACTGGTCTACCAGAGTGGAAGGGCCTTATTGGCCCTGGTTTTGTTAGCACTAACTTGGGCTATGTTGGGTTAATAGTGTGTGTTCTACCATACTATTTGAGCCATGTTTCCTTGTAAAGGAGACCAACTGTGAGATGAAGGAAGACTTGAATTCAAGGAGTACTTGATTTACTTAATATGTTATAGTTTCTTTTCATGAACCAGAAAATTGCCTATTTGAATCCATGCTACCTCCCAGGGTTCAAGAATTAAGAGGTTACTCTACTTTTCTTTCTATTCAAGTAGAAATAGTTAACAAAGGAACCTAATGTGAGTCATAAGTCTAGGGGTTTTACTGAAAACTTTCTTTTTATGATCCTCAAATTTCATAAGGTCAAAATACCTGCCTATTTGCTTCCTCCAAGCTGAATTATCATATACCATACCTACCTCCCAGGATTACTGTGAGATGGAGACAGCGAAAATAAAAAAATGTTTTGTAAACCTTGATGTTATATACACACTTAAAGTATTATTATTTTTATGATAATAAAATAATAAAGAATTTGGAACATACAGCCGGTGGGTAATTTTTTGCCTTGGCTCTGGTTGAAAGAATTTCCACTTGGAGAGTGACTCATGGGGAGAGAATCAAGAGTCAGCAATTCTAGAAGGAAAGAAAAGTGACAATATTAAAGAAACTTATAACTTGGGGAGCAGAGGGGGAGCTTGATAAGATTGGTTATAAAGAGATGAACAACAAGGCTGAATGAAGGAAGGGACCAAAATGAGATTGACATTTTACTTTAATTTACCAAAAAGTTCCTGGGAATACATTACAAAGTGAACTTATGCAATACCAAGGAGGTACATCGGGGGCTGAATTTAAAAATATGAATGTGGAATATCTAAAAGAGCCCTCATTTTGACTGTTTTAGGAGCTCCTCGTATCAAGCCCGGGTGTTCCCCCTCTGCTCCCCAAGTTATTAGTTTCTTTACTATTGTCAACTCTGCTTTCTTTCTAGAATTGCTGACTGATGATAATTTAAGAATCACTTATTATTAGAGATTATTACTATTATTGGTTAGTGTTTTGGTAAGTTCGGGAGGGTGAAAGTTGCTGACCCTAACCTGTTTATCTTGCTTTTGATTCTCTTATACGAAACAAGGTATCAAGTTTGCCTGCCGAGCAGCACCATCTCCATTTAAAACCCAGTCTCAGAGAAAGGTGGTTCATGATTCTGCTGGTCCCACCATTGTATGACTTGCATGCATAGAGCTCAGGATACCAAGGAATAAACACCTGGTTCTAGCTGAGGCCCCGTTTCATTAGCATGAGTATTTAATAAGCCACCCTGAATTCTAGTCCCTTCCAAAGTAAATTATATATTTTCTTAATTTGAGAAGTATGATACTGTATGTGCTATAATAATAGTAGTAGCTTCATATTCATCAAACATTTTCTGTATACCAACCTCATTTCATTCTCACAACAAATCTATGAGCTAGATGTTGGTGCTATTATTATTCCCACTTTGCAGATGAGGAAATTGAGGCACAGTGAAAAAGTGTAGTATCTTGCCCAAGTTATACTCACCTGGACTTGAATCTGAGCAGTCTGGGTTCTTAACCACTAGACTGTATTGTCTCTCTAAACACTTGCCTTCCAAAACTTTTGAAATATCAGAAGGGTAATAGATATTATCTCTATCTCTGCCATATTAAAGACAAGTCTGAGATAAAGAAGTACATCAAATGTTAAAGTCGAGAGAGGCACATTTGAAGAGGAAAGGTGAAAATATATTTTTATTACTTTTATTGAAGATGCAACAGAGATTTGTGTACGGCAATGAAAAATAGGCTGCAAAAGAGTAAAGCTCTCATTTCCATGCTTAAGTATCTACAAATATTTGGCTGAAAAGGGAGAAGGCTTTCAATTCTGACCGGCCAAGTTTATTTTATTTGTAGTACTTGTACATCCCGTACCTGAGGAGCACTGAATATTTGTAATAAAGTGTCCAAGATGGTGTAAAACCAAAATAAAATCAAGAGCTAGTATAAGGGCTAATTCATCCCAAGGGGAAGGCTTCCATCCAGGCAACAGAAAAGTCTCCAAATGTCAGTATGGTCTCTGCAGCTCAGATACCTCTCCTAGAGCCACTGGGGCACTCTTGAACTCTGGCCTTGGGCCAAGGCCATTGAAGAGACTAGTTGGAGAGAACCACTCTTCAGTGATTTATAGATGGTGTATGCAGCTCTTGAATAATATGAATTATGTGCAGGGTCCTAGCAGCTTTTGAATGATGATCAAGTATAGGTCCTTCATATTTCTGGTATAAACCATGAATCTCATCTCACCAGGACAGTGGTGGAAGTGAAGTGGTTCGAATCTCTCTCCTGGCCTGGCCACGGTCCCCTCTTGCATCATTCCAGTCCCGTTCGTGTCTTATCCATGTTGTTTGCTTCTACATCCTGCGTTGCTCTGATTAGTGCCTGTTATTACTGCAACGTGTAAACAGCCAAGGAGGACTCTGTAGCAGCTGCTCGAAGCTCAGTCCTTAAACTCCTAGGGTCATGGGCCCCTTGGAGAATGCGATGAAAGCTGTGGATGCTCTCCCAGCAAAATATTCAGACACATAACAGTTGGTCTACAATGTCATGAACCTCTGAAACCAGCCCTGGTCTCAGGTAAGAACCTCGGCCCTAAGAGCTTTAAAGGATGTTGTTTGGGACCCAGGCTCCTTCCACCTTACTTTGCCATCTCCAGGTGTGGCCCTTACCTCATGATCTCAGATAGTAGCCCATACCCCAGTCATTATAAATGCATTTCAGGCAGGAAAATGGAAGGAAAAGACCATTTTTAAGGGTGCCTCCCAAAAGTTGCACATAAAGCTTATGCTGATGTGCCCTCGGCCAGGGCATTGCCCACAGCTCTGGCATTTGGCAGGATGGGGAACCCAGCAGCCCCGTGGGCTGTCCTCCTGGCACCTGCGAGTGTCTCCACTTCCCCACAAGTATGTGTGTGCCCAGGGGGATAACTTCAAACAGCAATTAAAAATCATCATGGCAGATCAAGAGATAAATCCTCCCCAAAATGAAAAAGCTTTATATTTAATTATTTTAATAGCACCTTTTTTTGCTGGTTTTTCAACAAGAGGCTCTACATTTTCACTTTTCACCAAGCCCCACAAAATATGTAGTCAGTCCTGCTCTGTCTCACTGGCCAGCCACAAAGAGAGACTGATAAAGACAGTCTGGGTGGCTGTGCTCAGCCCCAAATCAGGAGTTCTGCTACCATGCAAGACGGAGACCACAGATATTGGAGTTGATAACTAGCAATTTCTGCCATATAAGATAACACTTAAAAAAGAATGACCAGGGATCAAGAATTATTGAAAATGTTTGCAACTTTTAGCTCATTTAGTCCTAAAAGCTATAGTACTATTAGCCTCAGTTGATATAAAAGAGCAGCATACAGAGATGAAGTCACTTGCTCCAGAACACACATCTCACAAGTGATGAAGCCAGGATTCAAACCTGGGCAGCCTGGATTCTGAGTCCATGACCCCTGCATGGAACCACCTTTGCAGCTCAGCCTGCAAAAACTGCCATCTGTGGTTCTAGTTCTTTAAGACTGTCTTGAAACGTTAGGTCATGGGATCACCTGTATCAGAATGGCTGCAATATGTGTTTACAATGCAGCTTCCCAGGCTCTAGGCCAGACTACTGACTCTGAATATCTGAGGGTGGATCACAGAATCTTCATTCCTCCAGGTGATCTTGGAACTTTAAGAAATGTTGCTCCAAAGCTTTGAGGTACAGTACACTTCCTGCGATGATTCTTGTGTGAGAAGTTGTGAGGAAATAGATACTCATATTAATGCATTGGTGGCAGGAAAGCAAAATACCAGTAACCACGTGCTCCCCGAAATGACTCTCCTTATGGACTCTAATGTTAAGGGCTGGCATGGAGGGTGGGGGCAGGGAGTCAACTCTGGTCCCTCTTAGGAAGCCCTAGGTGGTTGAAGGCTCCCTCTCTTTAGAATTAATGGAGGTACTTGGGACCTCTTTGCCCTAGGCTGTGGGTCCTTTCACAATTCCATGGCAAAGAAAAACATCCCGTTGCATCTCTTTGGACACAGTAAACCTAGCCCTCGCGTGCAGAATGGTTCTGAGATGGCGTTAACGTCTCCATCCGTTCCAACTGGTAAGGCTGCTGCCTCAGCCCTGCACTGGATCTGGGGGCACAAAATGTAAGAGCACTTGGCCGGCTGTGCCCCTCCTCCAGCTCTGCCGTGCCGCTCTCCTCTTGAATTTGGGGCTCTCACTCCTGGTAGGGTGTTCTCTTTAGTACTTAAGATAATGTTTACACTCTTGAGTAGAAATATGAGGGAGTTTCAATAACAGACTGTTCTCTAAAAATAGTCCCTCCCGCCTCTCCCATTAAACTAGGTGTCAGGGCTCAGAGTGAGCAGAGTGGTTTGCTGGAGCGAAAGCAGCACAAGTGTCCCCTTGGAGATGGTCATATATGGCTGTGTAACCCCAAGAGGGCAGACCTTGGGATTCTTCTGAGTGAGTGGAGAGAACCCCACATGTCTGATGGACTTTTTTTCTTTGCTTAAAAAATAAGGATGGCAAAGCACTCTGGCATCAGAAAGTCGATTAAATAGTAGGTGATCTGTTAGGACAAAAATTTTGCCACTTCCTTTTGGTCTGGGAATAATTTATTCTGGGTCTGTCATGGTCCATAGTGGTTCCAGAATGTGAGGTGGTAGGGCTTGAAGCTGTATTTCCATGGCCCTTTATGTAAGATCGAAGGAGTATAAATTGACCATGTCAAAGAATGAAGGGGTAGCTAGCTGATGGACAGTAGAGGTAAACTTGTCTACCCCCTCAGGCCTCACGTTGGCACTTTAATGACTCTAATGTCATAGATGATTGTCATAACAAAGGCCCGCAGATAGCCAGGGTTAATCTGGACCAGGGATGTCCAATAGAACTTTCTGTGATGATGGAAATGTTGTGTACTTGTGCTGTTCCATAGCCACTGGTCAAATGTAGCTATTGAGCAGCTGAAATGTGGAACTAAACTTGTAATTGTATTCATTTCAACTAATTTAAATTTAAATAGCCATATTTAAATGGCTAGCAGCTACCATTTGGAGTGCATGGCTCCCCACACTTGGAATGGGAGTCAGGAATTAGATTTACAAACTCTGTCACGTCAAATTAAGATCATGGTAATGTTATATTAGTGCAGTATGCATTAAAGGTCTATCTTATAGAATAAATACAATTGATCCTTGCCTCCCCTTTGGATGTTCTGAGAGGTGTGGGTCATCCAGACTTCCTTATTGGGTTCCATGAACCAGAGATGCCAATGCTGTGTCCATATGCAGGAGCCAAACCAGGGATTCGGTCCCTAGAGAGGCAGGCCGGTATGAAAGCGCTGCCCAAAAAACAGCAGGTGTGGAATCATGCCTCTGCACTGTGGATGAGAACCGGGCTGCATGCTAAACCTGCCCAGCTCAGGGGAAGCCTGTGGGAGGGCCTTGCAAACCAAGAGACCAAAAGTAACTACATAGGATGGTCTGAACATAAAAATTCTTAACTAAAAGTGGGTCAAGGTGGGTAGTCAGGTCCTAGGCCTGTAGCTTCCTTGACAAAGGTCAATCTTTACCTTAAATAAACCTGTCTTTTTGCATCTAAGATAATATGCCTTTGGAATGTCAGGAATCTCCTTTTACAGACTCCTCTGGACACAATCTTCCATCAGGGCACAGAGACCACAGAACTCGTTTGTTATCTTGTTCCCTGAATACCATCTCTGTGCTGTAAATGTTAATTGTTAACTCTCCTGTACCTAGCAATGTAAAAAGAAGTATGTGTCTCTCCGTTTTACTTTTTATCCAGTCTCAGAGATTTTCCCTGCTTTGCTTTCTCTTGCCTCTAATCTACCACCAATGAACTTTATGAAACCTCCCTTACATCTGTCCCTCTGATTCTAATGTATAAAATAAGCTGTAAAATTGCCATTCTCTGGTGCAATTTATCAATTGGTTGAGATTTTGCTTCCTGGCAATTGTCATTAGTTTGGCTCAAATGAACTCATAAAAATTCTCTACAGGTTGCTATAGCACCTGATATTCACAAGTAAGAAAACTTCGTGTGTGTGTGTGTGTGTGTGTGTGTGTGTGTGTTTCAGAGTTGATTAATTAATTTCAGGGACTTGACTCACATAAAGCCCAACTGCTTATAATTTTTACCAGAAAATAGAAAAGACCTAATAGCTGTAGTTCACAGTTTGTGGGATTGTGACAACTATGGGCTAATGTATTGTTACAAAACAGTCTTGAATTCAGTACAGATACCTAAGGTTGCTTTTTAAAAGCAAACACCATTCAATCTGTGTATTTTACTAACCCAAACTCAGTGTGATAATTCTCTGCTACCCTGTTTCTCCCCTTTAGAGTGTTCACATTCTACCTTAGTCCCTTCATTGCTATTTCTCAAGTCACCCCCTCCTAATGTTTTTGATGCTGTTGATTAAGAAACCATGTGTAGTGAGCCTTCCATCAGCTATATGTATTCTCATCCCCAGCCCTCACACACTCCCATCTCTAGGTCCAGGACAGAGAGCTCCAGAATTTTTAAGAAATGTATCTAGTCCTCCTTTCCTTAGGAAGTCTATCTCCTTAGGATGTGAGGAGGTTGGATGGCCCAGAGCAAACCCAGCCTACTTCAGGTCCCCACATCCAGTTGATCCTCACTCCTAAGACTATCCATCTGGGAATCCCAAGACTTCCAGGGTTAGCGCAGAGGGAACCATCTTCCAAAATTAGTTTTCACTCCAGCCTCCACTTCGCTGGTGTGCTTTGTGGACAAGTCCTAGAGCTGGGTCACCATCTCTCCACTTCTGATGCAATGCCCATTAGTAATAAACCATGTTCTATTGGACCCCCTAAGGAGAAGCCCTGAAATGCCCTAGACAGGTGACTGTTGGTCTACTCACCTTCCATTGTTTGCAGAACTCCTGAAAAAGTGAATTCTCTTGGCATAGACTGATTTAAGTACAACTCATGGATCTAAGATGATTTTGTAATACTGGGACACAGAAGCTCTCCAAAGGATTTATTCAAAGAACAAATTTATAACACATTATGAGTTGCTATAAGAATGACATGAACTACTCTCTCCTCCTACTGAGTGAGCCGCCCAGCCGAGGACCATGACTATAAACAGCCCTAGAATTTCAGATCTATTGTTTTGTTGATGAGCACACATGGTCTTTGAGCACAGTGTGGGTGGTCTGCTGGGGGGTTATGAATCAAAGCCAAGGGGTTTTGTTCTCTGGTCAGCCTCCGTGTGTTATTTATGACCACTTGACTAATTGCTCCTAAACTGAACATTTAATGACCACTTCTGGGTTTTTGACAGGAAAATGGCTACATGTTTATTCTCACATGTCACAGTACATCTGCCCTTTACAAGCAAGAGCCCCCAGCATGGACATGTGAATGGGCCCTGGGGGGAGATTTAGAGAACCTCCATGGATCCACAGCCCTGGGCGACCTTGAGGCAGTCCTTTGGCAGGTGTGCCTTCGGCCTGCCACCAACACAAGCAAAGCACACCTGCCCTTATCTGGCTGAGTGGGAAACGTGTGCAGCTGCAATAGATTAAAACCAGTGGAAGTTTGCCTGTGAAATGAGCTTCTTGGTGGTTAGATGTTATGTAACTACAAGTGTTACTGCTAAATATTATTCTTATTTACTTTGTGTATGTTGAAATATTTAAAATTTATCATCCATTTTTGTAGGACATTTTCCCAGTCTTCTGTTTTTGCTTTACTACTCTATTGACTTTGTTAAATGACCATAGCATTCATGCTTTTATGACAATTTAAGTAATACAGATGTATATAAATAACTAATTAAGTCTTCTTCATCTTCTTATCCCATCCCTTCGAAGTAACCAGTGTTATCAATGTGGTGCACTGCCTGTACCTTCCCACCATTCCTGTAGGTGTGCAGAAACATAAATTATTTGTATAGTTCATAGAGGTATGGATATGCCTTTCACATGGTGTGGCCACACACACACACACACACACATTTATAATAGGTACTCAAACATATGACACATTTTCAAGTCATTCTTTTTGAGAGTTGCCTACCAGCCACTATTCTGCACCATAGTCTAATAATTCCCTGTTGCTGGCTACTGTAGTTTTTCCTCTGTTTTTAAGAGATAAGGACACAAGCAAAGGTTGTTGCTTGGCTTTATGATTTCTTTTTTCATATGGTTAATGTTGACCTTCACTGTCTTTTCAGTTCTTCTCAATTAGGTTTGTTGTCTTTCACATGTCAGGTGATTTGTAAAAAAAAAAAAAAAAAATTATATATATATATTCATCTGAAACCCTTTATTAAGAAAACAGAAAGATAAAAGTGCCTTGCTTTACGAGGGTTGGGCTCGCAAGGGTGGTGAGCATTTGGGAGTATTGTTTGTTTACATGGTCAGTTTCCTAGGTTTCTGAGTGTTACTGCCAATCTGTGTGACTTGGCAGCCAGCAGCTCTTCCTAAACTGTGTCTTGTGGCCAAATGTAAACTGAACATCGAGGAATGGAAAATATTGCAAAGTTTCTAAACAGTCAGGAAAATTTTAATTCCAACACGGGTCTAGTTCCTCTTTTGTGAAAAATAGTGTGGAAACACCTAAGTTTTAAAAATTCTCTTAAGTATTTACACTGCACACAAGGAATGAGAGTTGTTGTTTTTTAACCTGGTATTAAATGAGGAGATTTGGGGCTACTGGCTTGAGTAGGTGCCCAGTGCTGAGCCTGCCTTTTACATGGTGCTTCTACATTAGACTGTGAGCTCCCTGAGCTGGGCCTCTTTATGTGTGTTTGTATGGCTGGCAGAAAGTAGGTAATCGGTAAATGTTGGTTGAGCCAAATGGATTTACACAGGGCTGAGAAGTACTGGTTTTTTTTTTTTTTTTTTAAGGAGTCTTGCAGAAGAGGGACTATTTGGATATATGTTTGATGCAAAGAAGAAACAGAGTAAAGGGAGGACGGCCCAGGCACAGGATTGAGTTAGGGAGTAGGAGGAGACCAGGACAATGAGGTGATGCGGTTTGCTCTAGTGATAGATGCTAAATCAGATCTTGAGGATGTTTATCTTGGGCTTGAGAGCAATGGAAAGCCACAAGAACCTATCTGGAGAGGGAAATGAATGGCCAAATCCGTGAGTGGAGAAGCTGACTCAGACTTCTTATGTGTCATTGTGATTGATGACCTGGGAGGGACTGTCCTCTCCTGCCCCTCACAGGGGATAAGTTCGTTATACCTTATGTTTACAGTTTCTTCTGCCAGGTTCCTATGCATCAAAGGGTATTCAGAACAATAGAAACAAAACTCCAATTTTTCATAGTGGGTGTTTTTCTGTAGTATGATTTTTGTTTATGTATGCACACGCTACACATTTCCACAGATCAAAAAATATATAATCAGGGAGTAATGCAAAACCCTTCAAAAACAATGAAACTTGCTTCCTAGTCCTTAGTCCTCCTGAGTTCCCTGGTGGCCTCCAAGACTTCAGCTAGTCTTCCAAAGGTGATAGGAGCTTGCGGAAAGACTCGGCAAACTGGAGGTCTCATCTGAGCAAGCCCAATCCACTGGAAGACAAAGCTTCAAAAGATCATCTTTTTTGAAGGTCTTTAGACAGCAACACCTCCTCCCAGGTATTCTAAGTTGGTTGACCAATCAAAATTGATTAACCTAACTTGTCTATTGCTGGTTATACCTGTGCTGCATATTCTTACTTGTGATAATCTCATTTCCATGCAAAATAAAAGATATCCTGCCAGGAAATACCAGCCTGTCCCAGCTCTAGTGAGGCCCATGAGGTGGGTGTGGTTTAGGTCTAAGGGGGGAGGGGGGACAAAGAGACGGATACATGGCTATAGAACTTTCATCTTGCTTCTTAACAGACTAGTGTCACTGGGTTTTTTATGCTTTTCCCTCAATTGTTTCTGATTTGAAGTGTTATTATATTTTAACCATAAAAAGCATCAGGGTATATCTTTTTTTCTATATTTAACCTGTCCTTTTATTTTTTTAATTGATTTTTTTGAGAGAGAGAGAGAGAGAGAGAGAGAAGCATTGATGTGAGAAATACATCAATCAACTGCCTCTGGCATGTCACCTACAGGGGATCCAGCCCGCAACCCCGGGCATGTGCCCTGACCGGGAGTCAAACCAGGACCTCTCAGTCCATGGGACGACGCTCAATCCACTGAGCCACACCGGCCAGGCTATAACCTGTCTTTTAATCTGAGAATTCAGAATGGTGGCCGGGCTTCTCTTCATCTGAAAGGCCAGTCAACAGCTCTTGCACCTTCCATCTGAGGAGCCTGCAATAAGTGGCTTAAGCACAGGTGTGGGTCTGACTCTGGCATGATTACTGTGGGAGAGCTGGAAAACAGTGCCGATCAGGGAAGTTACGTTTCTTGGAAGAGAGGCAATTCCTTGTTCTTTCAGACCTGTGAGCTTAAGAAACAATTTCCTCTACCTGGTCCACTCTTAGCACTTAACACTGCACCACCTGCAAATTGGAACTTTCTAATAAATTCTAACCCCTCTGCACCAGAGGAATGTTGAAAATGTTAAATATATATATATATATATATATATATATATATATATATATATATTTTTTTTTTTTTAAATGTACCATAGGGATATTCTAGGGGACACTAAATATCATCAGTAAAATTTCAAAGCATGTTTATCTTAGCTCATAATATCTCCCACCAAAGCTGGGTGGCTCAGTTGATTGGAGCATTCTCCCATACCACAAAAGGTTGCAGGTTTAATTCCTAGCCAGGGCCCATACCTAGGTTGCAGGTTCGATTCCTGGTTGAGACACATATGGGAGGCAACTGATTGATGTTTCTCTCTCCCTCTCTCCACCCCACCCCTCCTCTCTGACTAAAAATCAATAAACATATCCTCAAGTGAGGATAAAAAATAAATAAATAAAAAGGAAACATAAAACATTTTATCTTATAAGTAAATTAAGAATACAAATAGTTGCCCAGCTGGTGTGGCTCAGTGGTTGAGCATTGATCCATGTACCGAGAGGTCACCAGTTCAATTCGAGGTCAGGGCACATGCCCAGGTTGTGGGCTCATTCTCCAGTAGGGGGTGAATAGGAGGCAGCTGGTGGATGGTTCTCTCACATCGATGTTTCTATCTCTTTCTCCCTCTCCCCCCAAAAAAATCAATAAAAATATATTTAAACTTTGTAAAAAAAAAAATACAAATAGTCAACATGACCAAGCTTTGAAAACTGTGGAAGTGAGCAGTGGCTACAATGATCTTTTTCCAAGACTGAGAGCAATTTTCACATATGAATGGGTGATTTGTCCACTATTGCCCTCCCCTTTATATTCACATTGTACCATTGATGATTTAGCAGTAAAAAAATGTAATTTAATATTTCCATCTTAAAATGTATACCTAAGGGATTCTCTAATTTTAGTTTTGCAAAGTTATATTTGTTTTGGACTGAATTTTTGGAAAACAGTTCACATTTCAGTATTTTGGTTGCTGTTTGTTTTATAATTAAAGCAATAATGGGCTCCATAATTTAGTGAACTTTTTCGTGCATGGATATAATATGTCTCCTAAGCCAAAGCAAAGTCCTGTCTGATCGATCACTGATGACAGGCTATTCTATTAGAGAGCAACAACAATCACCAGGCCAGAAGGGAGCTATAACTGAAGAGGAGAATGATCTTTCTCACTGACAGAAGCCAGCGAGCTCCAGGTCAGTCAGGCCTTGCATTCCATTTCCTTGGCTTCATTTCTCATTCCCTCCTTACCCACGATTTCCTCTTTCTTATACCCCTCATCACAAGCCAAAGCCTGGCCTTTCGGGACCTGAGAAAACATCTGGGACAACTGCCCAGTAGTCCCTCGAATTTATATGTATTAATATGGATTCAGTTAATGCAGAGATTCTTTTACCAGACACAGTAGAAATGTGGAAGTTGCACAGAGAACATCTTGCTTCCATTCCAGTAATGATGAGCATGTTCTGACTTTTACACTAATTAGCTGAAAGACTCTAAGAAGAGTTGAAAGAGGAGGTTGGGCTCAATGATTTCTCAAGCCTTTTCTAATGTTAATATTTTGTCATCTCTAAGAAACCATACAAAGAAACCCAACTAGATATCACGTAAGTTTTCTCCAATATGTCAAGTCGTCCTTGGCTTCAAAATACAAACTGGAACCCTCTTCCCTTCTTCTGGCATGCTCTCAGCTTACACTAGGGGGCTGGTTTTGTGAAGTGGGGCATTTATAACTCCTAAATCTCTTACCCAGGTCCTTCATGTCCCCTCACTGCCAGATCTGACATCCTGCCACCTATCTGCCACCTCCTTATGTTACATCTTGACCGTAGTCTTCGGAGAGTTACCACTCACTCATGGTGACCTGACTTAATATCACCAGACAAGGAGTAAATAATGCCATGAATATCTGCTTTGTTTATAGCTCTGCCTCCAGAGCCGTAGAACAGTGCCTGAGTACAGAGAAGACGCTTAATAAATATTGTTGAACTCAGAGCTAGCACTACATCATCACATCTTGGACTCCCCACAGTCACAACCACACCCGGATAGGTGTCCCCAGTCACTCTCTTCTCTGTTACCATCCCACCCCATGCCCAACCATTACTCACAAGTTGTTTATTTTTCTTTCTTCTGCTTGATTCCTTTCATAGATTAATCTACAAAAAGTACCTATTCACTTACTTAATAATCTAAATGTCATGTTTTCACTTAATGAATAAGCCATTTGGAATGAGTTTGGTTTTCCAATTATTCTTATGATTCACTGATACCATAAGGCAAATGCAGCCAAAGAACTTTGAGATAAAGGATGTTGCTTATCTCTGAACCCAAGAAACTCTTGGCTCTATCAGTGAAGAGTCAACTGAAGCAAACTTTGCTCCACTATTAATACTACTTAGAGGGAAATAAAAGCTGGCAACAGATGCCTGCATAAGAGTCACACTCAGGGATTTTTTTTTTTTTTTAATCAGGAACTCTATCTGAAGTTGTCATAATGGGAAAAATAAACTTTTTTTAATGTAGGACTTTATTACATCTAGTAAATACATAATTCATTATACCCCACTTCCCCTAACTTACAAATATAGGTACCCAAAGGGGCAATATGAAATCAAAAGTGACCATTAACACATTAAACTGAACTTGTCATTCACAGCAATGTTGATCCTGGGATGAACCTCTGTTCCCAAATTAGGAAAGCTAAGGCTGTTGAAAAACAAATTATCTAAAGTTTGGGAGGACAATACTCTCCCCACTCTTGCCTCCCACCACCATCACCAAATAACCTATTACCGGGGGACATGGACATCATTCCTAGGGCTAAGTCAAACCCTTCAGTGCAGTATTGCAATTGGTTCCCATAGGCTCCAGGGACCAAGTTCATTCCATCAGGGGTGGTATCAAGTGGGAAATCAGGGTCTTAAAGGATAGAAATATTTTGTTTCTTGGGGTCTTAGATTTGTCAGAACACCTCTTGCCCAGGGAGCTATCCAAGGTGCTGTCTGAAACTCCCTGTCATCCAGTAGATCTGACTCTTTTGTCCCAGTGTTGACATATATTTCTGCCTATTTTGAGCCTCACCCTTCTGCATTTGTCTAATCCTGAAACCATCTGTTTTTCCCAATTTGGGTTCTTCCTGACTACTACTTGCTTCCAAATTCTGAGAGGTTTTGTGACGTATTTGTAGATTGCCCTCAACTAACCCTTTGCCTGCATCTTGTCTTGACTCTGCCTAGTCTTATTTAACTCTTGTCCTCTCTTCCCCTGCCCACATCTGGGCTTTGTGTATCTGTAGCATATGTCAGCAAAGTGATAGAAATCAGAAGTTTATCAACAAGAACAATTAAAAAATACATATGATTTTATTTTGTATTAATATAAATTGCCTCTTATATACTGTTAAAAAATAATTTTCAAATGAGAAAACTTCTAATTATACAGAGACTAGAAGGACACATAGAAAAGTAATTTTAATTCATAATTTATTATCTTTGTTAAATTAATCATTCAAGTAATGTTGGCAAGATCAATATTATTCTTGGGACATACATTTGTTATACAGACTTTAGTCGCATTCACAATCTTTACCTGAATAAAGCAAAGAAAATTGTTTTGAGTGTAGTAGATGACTCATTCTGGCAATTGGTGCTAAAATGTATTTTTCAAGATGTATTTTTTTAAAGAATTGGAACACTCCAAATTTACATATGGTGTCAAAACTTGCCTGGAAGTTAATATATTTTTAATGCAACCATAATAATTTATGTTCCCACAAAAGTGCTTTTATGTGCTCTCATAAAAATTATCTCATCTGATTTCCACTCCAATGTGCATGTTGTCTCTGTAAGGAAGAGCAAATCCACATTAGAGCACTGTGGATACACATCAAGTGTTGTGCAATTGGTTGTGTAACAAGCACACCACCCTCTGCCCTCTAGCTATGAAGAGACTGCCTGCCTTGAGTCTTACCAGTGCTGTTTGTACTGTCATTTAAGGCAGAGCTAATGACTTTATGGAACACCCTATTCCTTTTCCCAGCCCCTTGTGTGACCAATGACCCACATCTCTAAGACAGTTCTAAGATTAGGGATGCAGATCATTGCCATTAACAATTTTTTTTTTTTTTTTTGTCTGTGAAAGGCTAATAAACTCTTCAGGGATTAAGTTCTTGACCCTGGCTTCTGACCAACCCCTAGCATAGAGGCACCATGTTCTTACTGGCCCCAGCTGAGCCTTGATTCAATTTAGACTTCAGTATAAACAGAAATGAAGTGGTCAGCTAATCCATTTTAGCAGTAGAACCCATTCTTCCAACAAAACCTTGTAAGTGGTAATGGCATATAATATAGATAAAAGGTGAGTGAGTCCCACAGATGGAAGTCTGGGAACCTGGATCCCCATTACCTTCCCATTGTCTGAGGCACTTTAGGGCTCCACAGAGCCCTGTTCAATTTCTTTACTTTACAGATGGGGAAACTGAGGCTTGGAGAAGTTAACCCACCATTCAAGGCCACACTGCTAAGTAAGGGAAAAGTTGAGGCAAGACACTGGCCTTCTGACCACCTTCTACTGTCCAGTTCACATCTGCCTTCTCTCCTTCCTTTTCCCTCTTTCCTCATGATTGTAACCAACACATTATGCACTCACTCTGACTTCTATATTGACAAGGCTTTTTTGTCCCCAGGTAAAATATACTCTGATTCAAACTGGCTTAAACTAAAGGACTTTATTATCTACTATAAATAAAAAGTTCAGGGATACCTGGCTTCAGGGGAAACTAGGTGCTTAAAACATGCCCTCCAGTTCAATCTTCCTCTCTTCATAGCTCTTGGTCTCCGGCTTCTGTTGTGCTGGCTTCATTTTCAGGGGGCCTTCTTCACGGACTCCAGCAGGTGGAGGCATCCAACATTCTTATAGCTGATAGTTCCTATGGAAAGAAAGCTTCTTTTTCCCAGTAGCTCTATTTAAAGTCTCATAATTGAGCCTATATATCTGTGTTAGACTATGTGCTCATCCCTGAACCAATCACTGTGGCCTTAGGGTTTGAATGATTTGATTGGTCAAGCCTGAGTCACATGGCCACCCCTGGAAGAGGGGGTTGAGCTCAGTACCACTCAAACTCTTTGGTCTGAAAATAAGGAAGGTCAGTTTCCCCAAGGAAAAACCAAGATGCTGTTAACAAGCATTGTGAGGGAATGGATGCTTGGAAAGTAAAAACATGCATGTCCTGCAACATCCTCAACTCTTAGTTGGCTTTTGAGGCTCTTACTTAGACACAGAGGCGAGAAGGCTCACCCCAGAGCTGCCTGCCCTCTTCTGTAGACCCCCAGACTCCTCTCTATTAAAGACTCTTTCATTTTATCATTGCTCAGGTAGGGAGTCCATAGAGATTTCTTGATTTTTTTTTTTAAGCATAGAATTTAAACATATCGTATATTGTTAGAGGTAATTGGTAGAAATGTCCAGATCAGATACATTAGAGAATTTGATACATTTGAGAGTATTTGGTTTGGAGAAGATGAACTAAGGTCAGATAACTTCCAGAAAAGTCTTTAAATAGTACATAGTGTTGAAAACCCCAAATTGCTCTGCCCCCCTCCACTTTATTTCCCCCTGGGGCAGTATACTTTTACTTACCAAGCAAGGTTGACAACTAGGTCAGCTCAGGTGTGCACTCTCGGGCATGTTCTGGGAGGGAAAGGATGCTTGTTAGGTTTCCTAGGTGAAGAAATAATAACAACAGTGGTGGAAGAACAGGATTGCCTTAGGATATCACAGTGTTAATCCTGTAGCTTTGCAGCAGCGTTCTACTTTGGGCTTCAACTAGAGGCATTTTAGGAGACTGGCTTGTGGAAAGGGAAATCTGAAAACTTGGCTACTTGTCTCAATTCTACAGTAAATTGTCTGGTTGACTTTGATCAAATTTTTCATTCTATCTGGTCCTCAGTGTCCAAGTCTTGAAAGTGAAATGTTGAATATATAATAATAACAACTTTCACATAGTGTTTCCCAAAATGTAGTATGCATACCATGGTGGTTCATGAGATTATTTTATGTGGCATGTGATCATATTTTTTATTTTAATAATTATGTATGTCTTTTCCCCAGTTTTACTTGGATATAATTGACATAATTTATGTATATTTTTAAATGTACTAGATTAACCAGTACAGCAATTCCCAAGTTTTATGGATAATATTGCTAAGAAACCAGCTAAAATAAATATTATATTTTTCAAAGATGAATACAGCTAAAGGAATACATTAGATAATATTAGTACTATTGGCACATGGATGTGGTAGACCCCCGAAGGATAACATGAATTATAGAATTTGAGAAAACTTTGATATACATGACCTCAATATAAAAATTATTTGATAGAGTAATATAATAATGAGTTGACAGATATGAAATCTGAGACCATGCTTTATTGAGAAACTGAATTATATCAGGCTCTGTACTAGGTACTTTCCATCCCTTGGTTGAAATGTTATTCAGAGTAAGAACTACCTGATTCTAAAACCACCTTCTTTCTGCCAGCCACACTATCTCCCCAAGACTTGTGGCCTAACAGCAAAGTAAAACCAGGACAGGAACTTATTATATCTTCTGATGTCAAATCCTGGCCAGTTTTTTTCAAATTCACAGTGCTTCCAGTTCCAGAGAGCCCTCCAGAGGCTCTTCACACCGTGGACAAGGCTAGGCCCATGAGCAGACAGAATATGGAGCTTCCTGCTTTGTCCAACTCTGCCAGTGTCCCCTGCCCTGTATCCATCAATTCATCACGACAGTTCCAATTTTATATATATTTGAATTTTTTACATCTTAAAATTTTTCGGTTAGCATTGGTAATCATGTGTGCTGCTAAAAATGATCTTTTCCCTAACCTCAATTTGCCTTATGTTCACATAAATATAAACGTTTTGACAACTCATTAAGTTCTGCATTTTAAAAAAAGCATAAATCAAAGGACAAATGATGAACTGGGGGAACAACACATAAGACAGATATTGGGTTAATGTCCTTAATACATAAAGAATTTCTGTAAATCAATAGTGAAAAACTAACAACCGAATAGAGAGATGGGCCAAGGACAACACACAAAGGAAATACCAATGGCTTTTAAACATAGAAAAACATGGTCAACTTAACTCATAATAAAAGAAATTCAAATGACAACTACAGTGGCATACCACAGTTTTATCAAATATCAAAAAGTTTGGTAACATGCCCTGGGTTGGTGAGGCTGGGTAAAAGACTCCCATATATTGCTGCTGGAAGCATTAACTGGTACAACTTCAAGGAGAAAATTTAGCAATATTTAACCAACGTCTGAATGCATTTTCCCTTTTATTCTGCATTTCCCTTTCTTGGGGCTTTCTCCCATGGCTATACTCAGAAATGTGTACTTAGTGATAGGTAGGAGGAGATTTATTGTGACATTGCTTCAATAGCTAAAATTCAGAGGAAATGGGGTTGTATATCACTGGAGCACTGATTAACTAAATGATGGTACATCTATAAAATGGAAAGCTATGCAACAGCTTAAAATATGAGGTAGCTTTAGATAGAAAGATAGATAGATAGATACATACATACATACATACATAGACCATGTAACAATCTCCAAGATATATTAAGTGAAAAAACTGAAAGGCTATGTCTAGATATATGTTTGTATGTGTCAGCATATGAATAAAGTATCTTTAGAAGGATATCTCAGAAACTCAGAGTGGGAGAGCTACTTACGTTCACTGTCTTATATCTTTCAATTATGCACCATTCTGTATCAATCTATTCTAAAATAATAATAGTAAGTAAGTAAACATTGAGTCCACATGGAGAATGTGGCCCTGGGGCCCTGAGAGACATCACTCATATCCTTTGCCACTCCTTTCCCTGCTTTGGCTTGGCCCCCTGCTGTGCTGGAACAGGCATCCACGGACCCACATGCGCAGACCTTCAGGGAGACCTGATCACAAGGGTTCGAAAGGGGAGGTGGGAAAAAAAGAGGTGGCAGAGAAAGGAACCACAGTCTCAGCCCATTTAATCTAGGAGGGTCCACAGTGACCCTCAAATTTATTAGTTTCTTTCACAGGAAAAGAATTGGTCTGGAGCCCATGGTTACCAGATAAAATACAGGAAGCCCAGTTCGATTTGAATTTCGGATAAACAACATATTTAGTGTAAATATTATATCCCATGCAGTATTTAGGACATACTTAAGTATTTTTGATTATTTCATTTGGCCATCTGAGTGGGATCCAGAACCCAGCCGCTCAGCAGGCAGCGTGTATTCTCGGAGCCTGGCTGTCCTGATCTGGGAAACGAAGGATAACTCTCTCGCTTTATGGTGGGGCTGCTATGAGGCTTAAATATGCCCCGCTGCTTTGTGAATAGTTAAATGCTCTAAAATTGTAAGGAATGAACACAGTTGCTCTCAATGTTGTTGTGATCAAAACCCTAGTCTCTGTGGCAAACAACTTATTGAAATCCACTCTTTTGTTTTCTACCAACTTTGCTGTGATTTCTTATAAGTCCTAGCACATAGTCATACATTTGTGTTCTTATTTAAGGAGGATTTCTAAAATATATTAACAGGGACTTCATTGTCAGTATTTATTGTTCTTGGATTTAAATTTGTCATCTTTATTTTAAACCATCTTTACCTTAGGTGAATGACTAGCAGGGTATACTGCTAAATTCGTTTAGTTTATATTTATTGAACATCTAGTATATGCCCAGGCATTGGAGATAAAGAAGTGAGTAAAATAGACACAGGTCCTGCCATCACTGAGTGTGTGGTCTGGCTGGGGTTCAGCAGTTATAGCACCAAAGCAGAATAAACAGACATAGAAAGCACCTGGGAAGATTCTGAAAGTTCTGTTGTTAGAAGGGTGACCAATCAACCCAGTCAGCCCAGGATGGGGGGTTTCCCAGAATGTGTACTGATGTCTAGGCTGTACTGAGGACCAGCGCCTCCTTTGGTGATTCCAGTGGGCATCCAAGGTTGAAAACGGCTGGATCAGGAGTGGAGATCATGTTGCCTCATGAACTTAATAAAGACTACTTGGCAAATGAGGACTTCTCAGCGAGTGTGAAAGTGGCTACTCACATAGACATGTGGAGAGTGAATTCAGATACTAGACCAGACACCCAGGTAATGAAGTGGAAGCAGCAGGAGTCCGGCTTGGAGTGTGCAGGACAGGGAGCGGCTCTGATTTGTATAGCAGACTGCCATACTGGAGAGCCCACGGCTATCTAAGGCAGGGGTTTCCAAACCATCCCGGTCCACAGCACAGGCTTCAGGAGACCCTGGAAAGGAGGTTGATTGGGAGAGAACACACTGAGTAGGTGAAATTGCCCTGGACAACAAATGACTGTATAAAACTAGTTAGAGAACTTGGCAATCACAGTGACTTTTTATTCCCCTGTTAATAGCTGAACTTCTGTATTTAATTATGTTTGAAAAACAAAATTAGATCATTCGTTTTACAGATATTATGAGGTTTACTTTCATTTAAACTCATCTTCCGCCTGGCTGGTGTGGCTCAGTGGATTGAGTGTTGTCCCATGGACTGAGAGGTCCTGGTTCGATTCCTGGTCAGGGCAGATGCCCAGATTGCGGGCTCGATCCCCAGTAGGGGGAGTGCAGAAGGTAGCTGATCGGTATATCTCTTTCACATTAATGTTTCTATCTCTCTCTCCCTTCCTCTCTCTCTAAAAAAAAATCAATACAAAAACATTTAAAAAAATAAATAAAAATAAACTCATCTTCCAATTATTATGCTCATACCATTGTAAGTTATATCTTCTCTGTAAGGCAACAAAATGAAATGTTTATACCTCTACAGCTATATTTTCTCTTTAAGTTGAGTATTCTTGCTCCTACTTGCTTTTATACCATATAATCATAAAATGCAGAATTTGAAATGAGAAAGTATGAACAAAAGTAAATATATATCCATTTATGTATAAAAATATATATTTAAAATATACTTAAATTCAGATTTATTTACCTGTACCATGGTGAAATGTTCATGGGGACTCTCATTTTGTTTTGGTTTGGATGGAGCTGAAATGTGTATAACTTCCTGTTTGACAAAATCGCCTTGCATAATGCGTGAGCAAGAGTCTTCAGCTATGCTCTCAGCAGTGGTACCAGCAAAACTGGTCCTATAGAGTTACAGTCTCTTGGACGTCATAATAAGAAGACTTCCTTGTAACTGGGCACCTATTCCGTGGAAGAAGAATACTTTTTTCCTTCCAGGCACACTCAGGGAACCTGAAGAGTGAATTTAGTGACCCATGGTACCCTGATGTCCTCACCCTCCACATTTATCTTAAATAGAGGGACATTTCTAAGTTTCCAAAGAAATCTTCCCCACCTAGAAAGTCAGGTAGTGAAAATGTGTTCTGAGAACTGATCTTTGATAAAAATAAACACTATCAGGTAATACAGCCTTTTCTTGTATTTTCATACTTAGTTAAATACTATGGAAGGTGAAAGCGACAGAAAAAGAGGAGGAGCAACAGGGAGATGGATGGACTGTGCCGTACCAGAAGCCATAGGCAGGCGTTGACAGGAGCTGAGCAGGGCTGTTGAGGACAGGACCTTGTGGACATCACTCACTCGTAGAGTTGCCAGGAGTTGGAGCCGACTCAACATCATGAATCACACAGAGTGGAGCTCCCTTTCCAAATATCCCAGGACCTTTCGTGGTGGGTGCATCACTGGTTTTCTGTTGGGAGTTGCTAGGGTAAACTTCTCTTCTAAAACCGGCACTGGGGCCAGCAGGGTTTAGAGCTGCACCCTGCCCAGTCCCTGTGAAAAACGGTGGAACAAACGTCTGTGGCAGTGGTTTCAAATGCTGGCAGATTGTTCACACTGGAGATTGCTTCCTGGCTTTGTTTCACTTTTGCCCGGATTAATGCTTTGTAATCTCCTGAGACTACTTTTGCAGTGTTAGGCATGAAATGAGAATAATTTCCCTGTTGTCATGGGGAACCGAAGTGGCATTCAAGATGTCTCAACAATGCTGACTTTATCACTTCTCGGTGTATCGCTGATCTCTGCACTTTGGGGCTCCTCGAAATTGGAGGCTGATAAAACTATAGCTCTTTTTAATCTAGAAATGTCACACACTGGAACATTTTCTGAATGCTTCCCACAAACTCTGCATTCCAGAAAGGCAAAGAAGTGTGCATTTTAACAATCCTTTGTATATCCTGACATAATGAGAATTTCTGTTTCAGTGTTAACAGTGGGAGAATATGGGGAAATATTAAGTGTGGTGTGGGTTACCAGGGAAGTTCCAGCTCTCATTAAATATATTTCCTAAAGTAAGAGTACATTGAATAGTTGTATGAAATGCTAAGCTAATGAGAACTCTTCGTAGTAGACGAGTTCTAATGTATCCTTTATAGCAAACGTAAGTTAAATCTATCATCAGGAAGAAATCTACTCATTTATTTAAAAATGTAGAGTACCCTACCAGGAGGAAGGTAGATGTGGTCTATGCCATTACATGCTTAAAACCCAGTGAGGAATACTCCATGTATCCTGCCTGGAGAAGGCAGTGTCTAAACAGGACCACCATGTACAGCTGTCTAGGCTTCACACTGCACAACTGTACTCTGTGGCTGTGTTAAGCTAAGACCTTAGTGAAGTGTACGTGTGAGCTAGGAAAGGAGGCAGGAGGTAGTGGTGGGGCATGTGAAGGAAGGGAGATGAAAGACTATATCCTAGATAAAAGAAATGTTAGAAAGGCTGGAAGCAGGAGAGGGTGTGGTGCCTTAGTTTAGAGGAACTAAAATTCTGTGGCTGCTGATTCGACTGTGAAAAGGGTGTGGTAGTTAAAAATGAGGCTGGAACACCACAACCTTATATTTCAAGGACAGTGGGGATCGGCTCAGTGGGGACCTCAAGCGTGTGAGGCCAGGAAGTAATGGGATCTGTTTGGCATGGTAGGTACAGTGTGGAGATCAGACAAGAGTGGGGCTAGACTGAACCAGGGAGACATGTTGTGAGGCTATTACAATAACCCAGACCAACGATGGTGTTCTAAACTGGAGCACTGGAAGGAATTTGGTGGAATAGATGGCTTTGAAAGAAATTTAGAACATTAAGGTATCAAGATTGATCGGATTTTGGAGAAGGAGGGAGATGGAGGAATCAATGAAGTTGCTGAGATTCCTTGAGTGGTCATTAGATAGTCAGGGTCTCCATTCACTCAGATTGGAACACAGAGGAAGAGCAGGATTTGGGGGACAGAGAATGAGTTTAAGTGTCTACAGCATGTCCAAGTGGAGATGCCCAACAGGAAGTTAGATGTATGGGTCTGGAAGTTAATAAGAGATCAGGCCTGTGAAACAGACTTGGGTATCACATGTATAAAAATGAGGCTGGAAGTCTTAGACACCCCCCCCCCCCCGCCCCAAGTGAATCTGTAGCAGAAAACACTGAATAATAGTGGTTTAAACTGGGATTTGTTTTTCTCTTTCATAATGAAAACTGCAGAGGTTGGAAATCCAGCTTGGCCAGAAGACTTCATTACATGAGCAGGAACCCAGGTCCTTCTGTGTTTCTGCCCTGCCCACAGTGATGGCTTCCAGTCCTCAGGATCACCTGCTCAGGTGACCAGCTGTGTCCATTTACTGGGCCTGAGGTGTTTCCCAGAACGTGGGACTTTCCATTTTAAAACCAAACACCCCAGGCTTACTGGGATGAGTTGGTTACCCTGTCACCTCGGTTTTAAGACGGCCTCTCCAGCCTACTGCATCCACACCTCAGACAGGAAGAAAGAGGAAGGGAGAAGGACGAGGGGCATGCCAGCTAAATCAGGCCATCTTTAATAGCTTTCTTGGAATCCCCACCCAACAACTTCCTCTCACATCTCTATCTAGAACTTAGCCATCGGCCATCTCTACATGCAAGGGGTGGCATGACAATGACAATATCTTGGCTGGGTATATTACACCAACCCCAATCAAAGTATGGGGTGGGGAGAGCAGGAGAGATTGGATATAGGGTAGAAAATGAGCAGTTCTGTCAAAGTGAGGAAGACTCATCAGAGTAGAGAAACCAGACCCAGACCCAGTGAAATACAAACACCAAAGAGACAAAGTAGAAAATGTCAAAGAGAAGACTGACAAGTTGCAGGTAGGTTGGAACAAAACCATGATAGTGGGTGATCAAGGTACCCAGAGGAAGAACTCATTTTAAGATCAAGGGGGAGTCAAAGAGGTTAATGTTGCTTCCATGTGACTTTATAAACAAGGGTCACCTCTAAGGTGGAAAGTGGCATGAACTTCCTATGGAAATTTCCCTCATTCCCCGAAGGCCACACACCTCAGATGTGGGAGAAGGTGCTGAGTCAATTAGAGGAAGAAGTTGGACCCTGTCTGCCTGCCATGGCCTTCTCCCAGGACCAGGGCAGTGCTGATCAATGGTGACACTGTTCAGTGAGTTTGCTCTGGGCCTCACAGTTTTCCTCTACTTGAGTCCTAAGACACTAGAGGAAAATACCTCGTCTGGAGGTCCCTTCCAGCCCTGGCACGTATCTACGGAAGTTCTGTCGTCTAAGCAAAACTCTGGCTCTATTGGTGAGAGGAGCAAAGTCTTACCTATACATGAGTACAGGACAAGTGAGAAATCAGTGCCCACCTGTGCTCTGGGCTGGCGCTGAGGCTCACACGTGGCCCTTTGATGCTGCTCTTTAAATGCAGGCTTTCCTTGTCCTTGAGCAAAGCTGTATTTGAAACATTCCTCCAAACTAGAACCTCTTTGCTAAACTAGGAAAGGTTTCATTCTGGGAGGGGCTTCTTACCACTTGGGATAAAGATAGGACTGAAAATGCTAGCACTTCTCAATTGGAGATCATTTTGCCTATCACATTTCAGCCGTGGGACTTGACTGTGAAACACTGCAATTTCAGTTTAAACTCATAGTTCTTAAATCTCATCATGTCCTTAGCCATGGAAGCATCCAGAAGCCAAGATTTTCATGCAGTTTTGTTGTATGAGAATGAGAAATTTCTTGAACTTGTGTCATCACTGGGGCCCTCACATGCAAGGAAAGGGAAGAAAAGAAGCTATTTCCGTTAAAAACCTTTATTGAAAAGGGATATGCCTTGAAAAACCCTGTAGAGAGATTCTTTCTAATCCAGCAGGAAGCCTGGGAGACTGGTGGACTTATTTACGTTGAAAAGTACGAAGCACTCTGTTGTTTGACAGCTAGAAGTCCAAATCCAGGATAGAAATGGATTACTCATAAAATGCACACATAGTACCTTCTGCTCAGTGCATGAGTAGATATTTATGGAGACCCTGGGCTAAAACTCTGGGCTGTGCCTTGCACATGGGCTGCCACTATTGCCCTCATGCTGAGTGGCTCCATAACCCTTCAACTCCATATTGCCCCACTCCCCAGAAGTATCTTAGGGGACAATGCCTGAGATCTTCTGAGCCCAAGACCAGGGTGGGTCTCTCTGCCCACTGTCACTAACCAAAGTGCAGGTGCAAATATCTTATTCTATATCCACTGATTCTAACCATCATTTTGTTAATGTCCTTTTCGGGATAAGGATACATGTACCACTATAGATCAATTATAAGATATACCATAATGTTAGAAAACTTGATATGTTTAAAGACCTTTCAGATTTGAGGCAATGTGGTAGAAAAGTTAGTCTGGTTATTGTGTCCTCAACAGGAAAGATATCTGTAGAACAGCCTATATACACTTCTATATAGAAACATGCATCCCATCAGCTTCCCAGTATAAGGAAAAAGAGGACTACTTTGTTTTCCTCCTATATAGGAAGGTGAATACAATTATGAAAAGATAAATTAATAAAGAGACAGATAAGGAACTATTTGGAGGTAGCATGGTACAGGGGAAATACATGGACTTGGAGCCAGACCTTGGTTTCCTAGCTGAGACCTTGGATTGCTGAATTAACCTTCCTGAGTCTCTGTTTTCCCTCTGGTAACATGGTAATTCCCACCTGATAGGAACATTTGCCAGTTTTAAGGTGGAAGAACATGTGTCAAAAATCCAGCGCCTGTAGCACAATGAATGTTCATTCCCTTTGAATCTTTGTTTCTTAACAGATGATTTGAGATGAATTCTTAAACTCTGTGTTGATTTTCATATGATTAACATTATATTCACATAGATATTTATTAACTAAATTACAGAGGATAATAGTGAAACTTCAAACAGAAGGTGAGAATACTTTATGTACGTCATGGGAATTTGTGATTTTTCTTAGATAATTTCAGAACAGAATATTCTTCTGCCAGAGATAATCAGTAGGTTTATAAATAATTGTGAATCTTACTGATTGAGGGGAAAAAATTAGATCTTAACAATCCTAAATATTTAATACCATTTTTGGCACATGAGGAGTGCTACATCATTTATTCTCTAATAACACCATCAACTGTTTTTGAGAATCTCTATGCCCATTGCATTTCTCCACATATTTTGAAATTTGACTTTTTAATTTTTGGAAAGTCTTTGATATGCAAAGAAAGCAAGATTTCTTCAAAACATAAGCCGATGGTTTATACATAATTGACGATGCAGTTCCATGAAGGCATCCCCCCTGCACGACAGGCATCTGGTTCTTTACAAAACAAACAAACAAACAAAACATTTGCTAGATGCTTTGCATGCATTATTGTCCAGGCTGATTTGATCAAATGATTGATCCCAGAAGTGATTGTCATAGCTGAGAACCCAGTTGGACAATGGGATGGAACAGCCTAGAAGGAACTGGGACCTAGAAAAAGATGTGCCGATAGCAGTAAAGGAGGCACTAAGTAGAATGGATCTTCTATACAGTGGGAAGAAGTTGGTGTCAGAAGAGCAGGGCAATGGACAGCAGGAAGAACAAGTGTAGTAGTTAGTATCCGGAAGGTCCAATATGAGATGATGAGATAGGCTAACTGTCAGGAAGAGCATGCTGATCGGCTATCTGGAAAAATAAGAGCTAGCATTTATTAAGATCTTACCCTGTGCCCTTGGGTTCTGTGCAAAGTGCTTCCTTACATTTTCTTATTTGATCTTTTTTAAAACTCTGCAGCATGAGTACTTAGCATCCCCATCTTACCAATGAAGAACGTGAGTCTCAGATAGTACAAGTAACTTGCCCAAAATGAATGATTTGTAAATGATGTCACTGGGATTTGAACCAACATCTGGCTGGCATGATACACTCACTTTTAACCATTCCACTGTACTGCTTCCACAGGCAGGACCCAATCCAGAGAAGCAGGCAGAAGGCATTCAGGAAATGTGGTGAGAAGGTCCCCACCTGAATTCAGAGGATGAACTACAGCCCTGGGAAGGAAGCTGCTCCTCCCACAAAAAAAAAAAGAAAGAAAAAGCAGTGCCCTCGTCTCAGACTTGCAAGGCACTAAAAGCTAAACAAAATAGAGGGCATCGTTATTAGACCTGGGTTATGAGGTTTCAGCCAGAATCATACCAAGGGAAAAAATGCTGAATTCCACTTTAGATAATGATGAATCCTGGGTGAGAGCCAGAGGCCTCAACTGTGAGGGGGCGAACCACTGAGGATGGGCAGCCAGGAGGAGCCCAGCCCTAAAGAGGATAAAGGTATAGATTTCAACATCAAAGGGTCAGTTAAGGTGAGAAGAATGAAGACTGTTCTCACATCAGGGCTGAAAGTGGGCTGCTGCTCTGCTACCTGAACAAATATCAGCTCTGAACCGTATTGAGGGGGGAGGAAGAAGGCAATATCAATTTCTTACTATCTCTGGAACTACTAAATGACTCTTCCACCTGATGATAAGAAATACTTAACAATTAACATTACATTATATATTGAACATTACATATATATATATAATTTTCATCAGGTTCTCACAATATTCCCGTATATATGAAATCATGTCTCACTTGAGCTTTACCTTCTAAAGTCAGCACAGAAGGTGAAAATTGGATGCCGTCAAAATTGCCCTTGAAAGTTCCTAGTCACACACTGTACACAGTATCCATGGTTTTCTACATATTATACCATTTCTTTGTACAACACAGCCACTTTTATTTCTTGTGTTGAAATATATAAAATAGATTTCATTTAGTGGCTACTTATATGAAAATTTTTTCATATACATTAAGTGACTCCCTGAATATATTTTTTAAATTTTTTCTTTATTGATTTTAGAGAGAGGAAGGGAGAGGGAGAGAGAGATAGAAACATCTAGAAACATCGATGAGAGAGAACATCAATTGGCTGTCTCCTGCATGCCCCCCACTGGGGATTGGGCCCACAACTTGGCATGTGCCCTGACCGGGAATCAAACCAGCAACCTCTTGGTACATGGATTGATGCTCAACCACTGAGCCACACCGGCCGGGCTGACTTCCTAAATATTGAATGTACATAACAGGGCTCCACTGTTTTATTATTCCTATTTTGCAGATGAGGACATTGGTGGCACAGTTAGCATATGCATGATGAAGTTTAAAACCAAGGTTATACTTTGCAAATTCTGGATGAGGTCTACTGCCCCACCCAGTGACCCCAGCACGATCATCATACCTGAAGGACAGTACATTCATTAGCAAATAGAATTGCAGAGATGCCAAGAAGTCCCCCAGGACTCACACCCTGAGCACGCTGCCACAGCGATGGCCTGGGATTTAGACCTACCGTGCTGTGCCTTGGGTACTGGCAGCCAGAGATACATTGAGCTCTAGCTGTGCAGACATGTCCAGCCATTAAGTGTGACCTCAAAGCTCAGTTCTTTGCCTCTGCCTTCACTGAGACAGAAAAGCTGTGTCTGTTACTGTTTTCTGGTGCTTGCGTGTTACTGGAAGATATGTTCAGACCCTGTGGCACGTGGAGCCTGACCTTTTTGGCAGGATGGTTTAATTATTGGTTGTGATTGCTGACTTACTTTAAAAAATATCTGTTTGGAAGTTTATGGCCCTTTTCTGACCCTTTATAAAGATTGTATCGTTTCCAATAAATGTCTCTTAAATCAGTTCAAATTGCCTAGGCAGCAGTATCTGAAGAAGATCCTTTCGTCCCCTCCTGTCATCCTGTCTCCAACACTGTGGCTAGTAAATTTCCCCCACACCCTTGGGCTGATGCGTCATAGTGAACAATCCAATCCACGTGTGACTTCTGCTATGCTTTGCCTTTCTTATTTGTTTGTGGTTGCTTTAACATCTCTGAACCATTGTTTTCTGTGCTTATCGATTAAAAACAATATGGAAAGTGAGTGATGTCAGCAAGAATGGTGGATTAAGTACTTCAGAAATTCTGTCCCCATAAAAGCAATGAAAACACTGGCAACAACTGTCAAAATCAGCTTTTTATAAGAACTTGAAATTAACCAAAGACTCGTAACATTTGGGATCATTTACTCAAGAAAAAGACTGAATGTCATTAAGAACAATGAGGTTTGTGTTATTTTCACTTACCCTGTTCCCATCTTGATCTTTAAATTCATATGGAAATTAAAGGGACCCAGATAATCAAAACAATCTTGAAAAAGACAATGATGTTGGAGAGCTCACACTTCCCAATTTTAAAACTTGTTACAAAGCTTTGGTAAGCAAGACTGTGTGGTACTAGTACAAAGACAGACTTGGAACAATGGAACAGAATTGAGAGTTCAGAAATAAACTCTTTATCTATGCTCAGTTGATTTTAAACAAGGGTACCAAGAGAATTTAATGGGCAAAAACTAACTCAAAATAGGTCAGATATAAATGTAAGAGGTAAAACTATAAAACTCTTAAAATAAAACATAGGTATAAACCTTCATGACCTTAAATTAGGTAATGATTTCTTAGCTATTACACCAAAAGCACACATAATAAAAAAAAAAAGAAAAGAGACAATTGGACTCTTTCATATCTAAAAACTTTTGTAATTCAAAGGACACACCATCAAGAAAGTGACAAGACAACCAACAGAATGGGGGGAAAAATAATTGCAAATCGTGTATCCATTAAGATCTAGTGTCCAGATTATGTAAGATTTGTTATAACTCAACAACAAAAAGAGAAATAACCCAATTTTAAAATGGGCAAAGGACTTAGACATTTCTTCAAAGAGCATGTACAAATGGCCAATAAGCACATAAAAAAATGCCATACATCATTAGTCATTAAAGAAATGCAAATCAAAAGCACAGTTAGATACCACTTCACATCTACTAGGATGGCTCTTATTTTAAAAAGTGGACAATAACAAATATTACTGACTGTGCAGAGAAATAGGATCTCTCATACAGATGGACTAGTGGACATGTTAAGTGTGTTGTCACTTTGATAACGCAGTTTGGCAGCTCCTCAAAAAGTTAAATATGGAGTTACCATATGACCTAACAATTCAACTCTTAGACATATACCTAAGGGAAGTGAAACTTATGCGTGCACAAAAACTTTTACACAAACGTTTATAGTGACATTATTCATAATAACCAAAAAGTGAAAACATCCCAAATGTGCATCAACTGATGAGTGGATAAATAAAAATAAAACGTGGCATATCCATAAAATGGAATATTATTCAGCCTCATAAAAAGAATGAAATTCTGATACATGCTGCAGCACAATGAACCTTGGAAGCATTATGCCCAGTGAAAGAAGCCGATCACAAAAGGCCACATATTACATGATTCCATTCATATGAAATTTTCAGAACAGGCAAATCCGTATTGACAGACAGTATGGTACGTTCGTGGTTTCCAGAGGCTAGAGGGAAGGAAAAATGAGGAATGACTGATGTGGGTATGGGATTTCTTTTTGAGATGATGAAGGATTCTAGAAATAGTGGTAATGGTCACACAACTTGTAACTGTACTAAAAAGGGTGATTTTTATTGTATGTAAATTGTGTCTAATATTAAATTCCAGATGTCATTCTCACTAGGATGGAATAAATGAAATATTTCACATACCAAGAAAACCTCATTAACTCACTCACTCATTAATAAAATGATTCTTAGTAATCAAGTAAGAAGAAACAACTCACCAAAAATGTTATTTATTTGTTCTAAATAGGAATTTTATTAGTGACAGTCTAAGGCAGCGGTTCTCAACCTGTGAGTCGCAACCCCTTTGGGGGTCGAACAGCCCTTTCACAGGGGTCACCTAAGACCATCGGAAAACACATATTTCCGATGGTCTTAGGAACAGAGACACCGCTTCTCTATTCGTCTCCAGGTGGGTCCGCCCACAGGCAGATACGCCCACATACAACATGAGGAACTGTATTAAAGGGTTGTGGCATTAGGAAGGTTGAGAACCACTGGTCTAAGGTAAGGCACCATCCCTGATCTCAGTATCTCTCATTCTTTCTTCATTTTCTAAAACTTCTTTAAAATGTACCATATTCCTTCTGGTTCAATTTAGCTCTAATATGACCACAAAATACTCTGCCACTGAAGCCACAAGCAAAGGTAACAAAGAGTTTCATCTCAACTGCCAATGCAGATTGATTGGTAGTGGCTACTAGAACACTGTGTATAGAAAGATCCCAAGGCTATCCAGACTGGGCAGAAAGAGAAATGTCGTGATTAATAAAATCTGTCTTGAGCTTGGCGGTGGTAGCAGAGATGGGTACCATTTGGGCTAGTCATTTTACCTAGGAAAATGTGTTATTCTACCAGGTAGATGCAAATCAGTTGGGTAGACAAATCTTTGGATGGATCATAATGCAGCTAGTAGGCACATTTACACACCATGACCTAAGAATGAATTCGAGACCTGTAATTTACATGCAAAATTCCAAAATTTTGAAGTTGTCAACATTTATGGCTGAGATGTCAAAATCATTCAATGAAATAGCACTAACTTTCATACTGTATAATATCAAGGTATTTTAAATGATACGCTTTATATAATGTATGCTCTCAAAGGTTCTTAACATGAGAGCATTAGCATATCTTTATAATAAAATCTGATATAGTGAAAGAGAATGTCAAGAGATATTTTTTTATGACTTTCACTGAAAAGTCAAGATAATCACCAGTAGATAGACTCTATAAGCCGGCTGTTCTTCCAAGTAAAACTATCTCCCCCCTCCTTTACTTGCTATAGAAGCCCGCTCTTTCATTGACAGATAAGAGGTGTCTACAGAATAAGTCCTATTTCTCTGTCACATATGGTAAAATAGTGGATCTCAAATTGTGGCCCCAGACCAGCCTCATCAGCATCAATCACCTTCTCAGAAATGCAGTCTGTTAGAAATGCAGCCCCACCCAGACCTACTGGGTCGGTCACTCTAGGAGTGTTGCCCAGCAGTCTATTTAAACAAGCTGTCCAGTTGACCCTGGGCTCCAGTTTGAGAGCCACCGCTGTGAGTTGTTGCCTTCTAGAATGGGAAAGAGAAGTTGGGGGAGTGCCCTAGGGAGACATGGGCCTGGATGGCAGCAAAGCTGGCATGTGATATGAACCTTCATAGGACTCAGTGGACTTTCTTTGTTCATTTCTTCTCTTATACCCCATGTACCAACTCTCTACTTACTCAGAAAAGGTTTGAGGTGCTCCCAGGGTCTCCCCCAATCCTCATCCCCACCCCACCACCAGACTGCTTAGAATCCCTTCTTTGGGGGTAGTAGCAGAGTGGGGAGAGGAGGATGGCATTTACACTTTCCCTCATGTCACAATGAAGCAGTATTTTTATTCAAAACAGGATTGGCATCGCGAGCCCCAGTTTAGTATGTCAAAATCCAACAGGCCCCATTGCTAGTAAACATTTGTGAAGACAGAACAGTACCTGGTTCATGGTGACTGTTCACTGTACGTAGGAGGTAATGATGTTGGTGAATATTACTGCAAGGGCCAAATTTCTCACAAAGGGTGCCTGGGTGCCTGGGTTGACATCTAGAAGTAGTTGCTATTTGCACCCAGTGGGTGGTTGTTATGTTCAAAAGACTGCCAGCTGGAGGTAGGTCTTGATCTTGAAACCCTTCATAGGCAAGAAGGGCTCCCTGAGGACAATGCCCTCACTGTGCCCCAACTGTGAGGATATTCATTAGCTGAGGAGCTGCTGGCCTGTTGGTACTCGCCACAGAGACAAGGATCCTGGCTGGGATCAGCATTTGGGGCAACAAGCATGGGAGCAAGGGCTGAAGAACATCAAGCAGAGCAAAGAGGCATTTCAAGGCCTTTGTAGTAAGAGTTTAGTGTTGGGGAGCCCAAAATGCAAGGGGTGGAGTGGATGGTCACATGACAGAAGACAGCAGTTTAGATGCTGGCCACCGAATGTGCAGCCTCTGAGCAAGCTTGAGACTCTGCAGGCCAGAAAGGCAGTGGGTCCCTGAGACCTACAGGCAGATCAAATCATTGCTATAGGAAGCCGATGACCAGAGTTGGATTTGGAAGGATCAAGTTAGGGTTCTTGGTTCCCATCCTTTTTTCCTTTCTTTCTTTCTTTCTTTCTTTCTTTCTTTCTTTCTTTCTTTCTTTCTTTCTTTCTTTCTTTCTTTCTTTCTTTCTTTCTTTCTTTCTTCCTTCCTTCCTTCCTTCCTTCCTTCCTTCCTTCCTTCCTTCCTTCCTTCCTTTCTCTCTCTCTCTCTCTCTCTCTCTCTCTCTCTCTCTCTCTCTCTCTCTCTCTTTCTTTCATGGAAATGCTGTCCTACATCCTGGTGTAGCCAGCAGAGCACCACTTGTCCGCATTAGAAAGACAGAGGGAGAGAGGGCAGGAGGGGGGAAAAGGGATGGAGAGAGGGAAAGGAAAGAAGGGGGAGGAGCAGGAAGGGGAAAAGGTAAGAAGACAGAGAGGAGATAGGGAAAGAGGAGGAAGGAGGGAATGAGGAAGGGGTAGGAGGGATGCAGGAAAAGGAATGATGATTGCTAGTCCCAGAGTGCCCACTGCTTTCCAAGCCCTGTCCTACTTGTTTTGCATGTGCTTCTCAGTTAGTTATCAGAACTGTGAGATTGGGTCATGGAAGAGTCTGAAGACTCTTAAGGAGAGTCTTATTTCTAATGAAAAAAATAAGTTACAATGAATTTTTTCTGCCTCAGCCCCAAGATCTGAGGGAACCAAATCAAATCCATCTACTATAATGATGCCCGTTAAATGCAGATTGAATCATTAGTATGAGAGGAAGTGATGGAAGGAGAAGGTCGAGTTTACTCCAGTCTTGGGCATTTCCCTTACTCATGCTCATACTCTTCCTCCAGAACCTGAAGCCCATTAGGCTGGGATCTCAAACTGATATGCTTACAGGGACCAGGAAGATGAATGAAGTGTGCGAAGTGGGCCTGGTGTAAGGTGATAACAGGAAAAAGACCCTTGGCTTCAGTGTCAGGAAGTAACAGGGAGTAGTAGGGATTATGACAAAACGGAGCCCATGTGGCACCCTCTGGAGAGGCAGCACTACTCAGCTCCAGCCTGTTGCTGTCACATGCTGTGTGTAAGTGGCCTCAGTATTGCTGGACCTTCTAATTTTTCACAAGAAGGCAGAGATCCAGCAATCGGGCGACATTCAGAGGGCTAACAGAATGCATCTGCGGGCTGTATCTGCCCTCGGATGGACTAGACCACAGTTGTGTATTTTTCTGAGTTGCCAACAGAAGCTTGATCCCTTCCCTGTGTTCCTTTCTCTTTCCAGGCCATTACATTTATGTGGACACCTCCTTTGCCAAACAAGGGGAGAAAGCCCTGCTGCTAAGTTCTGACTTACAGGCTGAGGAATGGAGCTGCCTCCGACTGGTCTACCAGATAACCACATCTTCAGGATCTCCATCAGATCCCAGCCGGCTGAACCTCTACGTGAGATTTGAAGATGAAAGCTTTGATCGCTTGCTTTGGTCAGCTAATGAACCTTCGGACAGCTGGCTCATAGCCAGCCTGGATTTGCAAAACAGTTCCAAGAAATTCAAGGCAAGTGGAATTTAGGAAGGTGGTAAAGGGCTTTTCTGTGGATTCATGGTATTCTGAGTTCTTCTGAAACTGCTGCCATTGGAGTTAGTATCTTCTGTGTTAGAATGTGATGTTTTATAGAAGGTACATCAGAGAAGAATATTAGAAATGGAAATTAATATGTTGTTTATTCCTTAAAAGAGCTTCTTTCTAGATTTCTTTTCTGTCTATTTAAATGGGACTTCAGTACAAACCTCAATGGGGCTTAAACCAACCTCTCCAATGGAAACTTATTTCTAATGGGCTGCAAGGGAGCATTCTCATTACTTATTTCGTTTCATTCTTCTAAATTGTATGTGGTATATGCTTATGTTTTCTTCATATTGGTTTGTTTCCTACAATTTTTTTTTCTTTATTGATTTTAGAGAGAGAGGAAGGAAGAAGGAGAGAGAGACAGAAACATCCATGAGAGAGAACATCAATTAGCTGCCTCCTGCATGTCCCCCACTGGGGATCAGGCCCACAACCTGGACATGTGCCCTGACCAAGAATCGAACTGGCAACCCCTTGGTGCATTCGTCGACACTCAACCATTGAGCCACACCAGCCGGGCTGTTTCCTACAAATTTTAAACAAAACATTAACATAATAAAAAGAAAACTAAAAATACTTTGAAAGAGGATAACTACTTAGAGGACACACTCTGATTCCTGTCCATCAGAACAACTAGTAAAGGAAGGTAGAGAATGTAAGATGAAGTTGGATGTGCAGTGGAGTAGGGAAGGGGGATGGGATCTTGATTCACTTGGCCATCAAGTTACTGTTTAGTGAGAATACATCATGGAGGATACAATGGAGTCTTCATGAAAGTGTTCTCCATTCCTAATCCCCTTTTCAATTTCCTACCCCATTCCACTTCTTCAAAGAGGTTTGAAATACTCACCTCTCTTCTATGCCCGGCCAGCTTGTAGTCCCTCCCCATCAGGTGGGTTGAGGGAAGGAGCACTGAGGGCCTCAGTTCCCTATTTCACAACATTCTCTCAACAGTATATTACACCCAAAATCTACCAACATAGTTGCAAAATATTGGGCTGAAATCACCGAAAGAAAAGCAAATACTTTCAGAAGCAGTACCAAATGTGAACCATAACAGTGCTTCAAATAACTCATAAATTGTCATGCTTATGTCTGTTCAGCAATATAGAAACTACAAGTTAATTGATTTGAGACTCCTCTGTCTCATGCAGAGATCTCCCATCACAAGTCAGATTCTGCTTTCTGCCTCCTCCTCCAAGGGATTTTTCTCCCTCTGAAACCTCTGCCCTCTGTTCCCGGTCATTCTCAGAATGGATTTCCCCAGAGACACAAGCTCTCCTCTCCATCCACAGCCTGTTGATGTTACCAAAGCACTGGAGAAGGTAGTGCTTGGCATAACAACAGAAGACAGCTGACTCTGAGCTTTTATTGGACATTGTGGTCCCCTCAAAGTTCTCAGTATATATGTATACATACACACACTGTTTTAATAAAGTCCATCATGAAATTGTTATCCAGTATCAATGAGCTAAAACAATCAATCAGTTTTTGCCTTGAATTGGTGATCAGCTCCCCACTAATAGCTGAAATACTGAGTCGAAGAAACATGGCGTTTTGAAATCTAACTCCCTTTCCCCCATATGTCGTGCAGATTTTAATAGAAGGTGTGCTGGGACAGGGAAGCACAGCCAGCATTGCACTCTTTGAAATCAAGATGACAACCGGCTACTGTATTGGTAAGTGGGTTTCATTCTCATTGCATCAGAACGTGAATCTTTTCCTAAAACCCCCTCTTGCCAGAGGGAATTGAATCCATCTTAAAGGCTAACTATTTTATAGAATGCACTGCATTATGCATAGCAGTTAAAATGCTTTGCTAGCTTCACTAGAATGGCGTATTTTGTTTCCTGTCTTTAGCATGGGAAGGCTCATTAGCGTTTGCCTGGACTGGCTGGGTTAATGAAAGACAAGTAGATGCAGCAAATGTAACCTGACTGGCTGTCTTAACCTCAATATTCTGATAAAAATAATTTCCAGATTACCGTGAACTCAGCTTTTGTTGCATTTGCCAGGAAAGCAGGCATCATGTTACCTCCTTTCCTCACTTTGCTCTATCGCTCTCCTACACCCCATTGCCTCTGTCTTTATCATCCCAGTTGTCACTTTGATTCCACTTGAGCTGGGCTGTCTGAATGCCTGTTATGTGCCAGGTTCTGAGAGGGTGTAAAGAGAAGACATACCATGTCCTTGTGGTCACTCACCTTGTACTTGTCTGCCACTGAAGCTATTTCTGCATATGATAAATACTGCAGGGGAGGGAGGAGAGGGAATCAAAGAGGACTGAGTTCAGGAGACACATTTGAGCTGGGGTTTCAAGAAGGAGTAGAGCCCTGGCCAGTATTTCTCAGTGGTTAGAGCATTGACCTGCACACCAAAGAATCATGAGTTTAATTCCTGGTCAAGGGCATATACCTGGGTTGCAGGTTTGATCCCACAGGGGCACATGCTGGAGGTAACCGGTTGATGTGTCCCTCTCACATTGACGTTTCTCTCCCCTCCACCCCCATCCCTTCTACTGTCTAAAAATCAATGGAAAAAATATCCTTGGGTGAGGATTAAGAAAAAACAACAACAAACAAATAAAAGAAGGAGTAGAACTTAGTCAAGTAAAGGTGCTGGATAGGAAGACTCCAGTGTGGAGAAAGCACAGAGCCTGTTCAGGCAAAGACAAGAACTAAGCAGGGAAGAGTCTGGATCCCGGCTGTGGAGCCTGGATTGATGGATCACGTGGTTGGGAGGTGCTAAATCTCAGTCTGCAGGGGAGGGGCCTGCAACTGTGGTTTTCAGATGATGACTCTGGCTGCCACATGGAAACTTGCGTTAGAAACAAGGAAAATATGGAAGAGGCAGGAAAACCCCTAGAAGGTGATTATGACCTTACAGAGAGGACACAATGAGGGTCTCAAATTGGGGTTGGCAATGGAATAAGAGAAGAGAGATTTTTCAACGCTGACAGTACTTGGAGGTTGATTGACTGTGGAGAGGAAAAGAAAGAGTCAAAGACCATTCTGAACACAAAAGAGCCTTTGCTAATTCCCTGAGACTTACTTCTCTGTTTTGACCTTCTAATGATGATACTAAGGCAAGTAAAGAAAACAGACCGTGCATGTGACCATTTTCTAAAGACAGTGAGTTTAGACCTAAGCTCCCTTCCTTGAACCTCCCTGAAGCTCCCTGTGGTGGTTGGATGGATCTTCTACAGCTGGCTGACTTGTCAGACACTCCTGGTGGAGCACCACCTGCTGGCTCAGTCAACTCACTGACCCCACGGCCTCTGTTTTGTCATCTGTAAAATGGGTATAAAATACTTCCCTCATAAGATTATTGTGGGGACTAATAAGATGATGGATAGGAATGTGATTTATATGGTGCTGGACACTCAAGAAATGTTCATTTCCTTTTTTCAAGTCACTTGATAGCTTCTGCTTTGTTTGGAAAACAAAAGGAGAGCCAATACTTTTATCTTGTTACTTTGTGTACACCCTCACCTCTCCTCCTTTCTGAGCCCTCTCTTTGCTTCTCACAGTTCCTCATCTGCAAGATGAGGTTATTAATAGTATCTACCTCGTGGGGTTGTTTTGAGGATTCATTAAGTCAATTCATATACAGTGCTCAGAATAGTGCCTGGCACATGGAGGAATATTTTGCTTTTTATTTTACTCTGAGTCAGTCTTTGGCACTGAGTGTTGAGCATTGGTTAGCAGATGCTGCAGTGGAACAGTTCCTGATGAAAATCTTGAAATGTTTCAGTGCTTGCTAATGTGAAAGCACATTGATAACTATATCAGTCAAGGTCATGGCAGGAAGGTGGAAACAGAGGGTGCATCCAACCTGAGTAATTTGAGGAAAGTTCAGCAAGGAATACAAAGGTGTGAGTGGGTAATGGAAACCGGCGAGGGAGGGTTCAGTAATCAAAGACTAGTAACAGTGGTGACTCATGACCTGTTACCATCTTTAGATCTGAAGGGGCACCAGAACCTGGAGACAGTAGATGGGTGGCGAGACCTTCTTGACATGAGCTGTGCCCCCAGTAGAGGGACACAGCCAACCCGTAGAGACCTGGCAGGCGGGGGGGGGGGGGCACTGGAGGAATACACAGTCCCAGCCTCATTCTATTCCCACCTTTCATTGGCCAAATACAACAGGAAGCCATAAGTCAGGGGAGCCCATGGATATAGTCCATACAGGTCAACCTCTAGAGGACAGAACGGGGTGAAAAAGGGACGGTGAATCTGAAGGCACCAATGGAAATGACCAGCACAATCACACTTCATCTTTTTAATTGATTACTGGGGTCAATGGAAGCACTGGCTTGTGAGTTTCTTCTTCCTACTAAAGGAGTCTGTTGACCAGGAACAGTTTATCCATGCAAACATGTCAATGCCACTAAAAGGGGGGAGGGGAGGTCTCCTTATCATGTATCTCTTCTCTACTCAGTAACTTCAGAAAGACCCAGAGCCTAGGATATGCCTGCCCTGCCTATTCTATCTAACTAGGTTCTTGTTTACAAAAAAAAAAAAAAAAAAGCAGAGTAGCATTAGAAAGGATGCCCCTTAGCTCTAGGTATTTTGTCCACCATCAGGAGAGAAATAGATGGAAGAATGGGCTACCAGGTGCAAGAAAAGGTAGACGATAAAATTTCTGGAGCTAAGAGCATAGCCCTAAACAGTGCTTTGAAACAGGATGGCTGATAAAAACGTCTGGCTTGTACCAAGCCCCAGTCATGTGCGTGACATTGTCCTGGGAGCTGTCCCCACTTAAACAGCCCTATGAGGGGGGAACATTCCGCTCCTTTCACATATGAAGAAACAGAGGCTAAGAGAGGTGGTGAGTCCCTCTGCATGCAAGGGGGCTTGTAGGCAGAAGAACCACAGTCCAAAGGGGCAGCGATGAATCACAGTCTTGGATCATCACAGGATCCCTCTCCCCTCTTGACCAGTACTGTGCAGGGGTCCTGCTACCAAGGTTCCAGGGTGAGAAACACATTTTGATATCTGAAAGCAAACTCTGCAGGTGTAACTACATCTCCATGAGGTGTGTTTTTATTTCTCTCCTGCCAGAATGTGACTTTGAAGAAAATCATCTCTGTGGCTTTGTGAACCGCTGGAACCCCAACGTGAACTGGTTTGTTGGAGGAGGAACTACTCGGAATTCCCACTCCATTCTCCCACAGGATCACACCTTCAGGAATGAGCTGGGTGAGCTGGGGACAAGTGGACTTCTTTCCCTGGGATAACTTTCTGCCATCTCTTCCCGCCCCTTGCATTGACCTAACTGTGGCTCTGTCAACAGAGAAGGGAGGAGAGAGGAGGATGGGTAGGGTCCAGGAAACCTGGTGGAAATGTAGGGAAGCATAATTCATCCGATGAGGACAAACTATAGACAGAGAGCTATAGCGAAGGGGAACATTTCCGTATTATGCTTTACTTTCTTATCTATTTGTTGTTCAGTACTTCTTATTTCTGAAGACCAGGCTGGAATCCTCTTAGGTTACTTTTCACTAGAAATAGATCCAATGATGGGAGCAAGTCCTTAAGAACATTTCAAGTGGCTGGTGAGATGAACTAAGACCCAAGATTAATCCTGAAAGTGGTGTGCAGCAGGGCCCCCTAGTGGCCATGTGGACCGATCCTCTGCAGAGAAAATTCGACCTCTAGGAAAAGCTTCCACTGAAGGGAGACAAGGGCAAGGCAGAACCAAAGAACAAAAAATGCCCCAGAAACTATTTCTGTAGATATATCTAGAATCACTTACATAAGGAGTTAAGATTAGAAAAAAACAAAATGTTTTCAATTTCTTCCTTTAAAAGTAAGGCAGGTTTAGCCCTAGCTGGTTTGGCTCAGCAGTTAGAGCGTCGGCCTGCGGTCCAGAGAGACCTGGGTTCGGTTCCCGCTAAGGGCACGTACCTCGGTTGCAGTTTGTCCCCGGCCCTGGTTGGGTCATGCGGGAGGCAGCCACTCGATGTGTCCCTTTCACATCGATGTTTTTCTCTCTTTCTCTTCCTCTCTCTCCCTCCCACTCTATCTGAACAAAAGATGAGAAAATGTCCTTGGATGAGGATAAAAAAAAAGTAAGGCAGGTTTAGCACTTTTGAAAATGACAAAAGATTGGGGTGTCCATGTGTATACCAGTATCTTGGCCCTAAAGACTCACAGCCCATCTCCACGTATGGCCATTGGAGAAACCACACTATCAGTGAGTTATGTGTAGAGTGAATGGTAACCATTCGTAATACATTAATCCATGAATCTGCATGAGTATTTTAAAAGACAAGCGGGTTAACTCAAAGCAACAAAATGTTCCCACCTCGTGACATCTTTATTTAAATGAAAAATGCAACTAACAATCTCTTGGGGTTTCAAAAAGAAACTTTTTCTTAATTTATAGGTGTAAGCTAATTTTGAGATTGTTTTTCTCTCTTATTTAGCATCTAGTACAAGGAGTACAGAGAATCTTGGAAGATTGATGCATTAAAATTGCGATAATTCTTGGCGTCCTCGTCTCCGAGGTACAGACTTAAGTATGGGGAAATGTTGAAGAACTTTTTCCACTCACGCAAAAATTAGTTCCAAGGTTAGATCCTCTGGGTAACCAATGTCATCATGATCTAATGATTATTTATTCAATGTGTCATTTTTCATCCTTACTGAAGGTAAGGACCAGCTGGCTGGGGAGCACGCATATTTCTTGGAAGAGGCAACAGACCAGTAGACTAGTGTCAAGTAATTTATTTTACTATGTTACCTGAATGTAATCCTTCCTTGCTCACTCTCACTTGTGACCACAGACACTTTGACCATATTTGTGTCAACAAGGGATAGAGGAAGAGGACGAGCTCGGAGTCCTTACGCCTGTGCTCCAGACCCAGTTGTCAGAGTGCCGCATTGCTTTGGGCATTATCATTTGTGTTTTACCCTTAACTTCCCAGAGTCTTCATTAGCCTCTTTGCAAATGAGAAATTTGAATTCCATGATCTTGAAGATGCCTTTAAGGTCTAATAGCTTACTGTTTTCTCTTTACCTAATACTATACATCAAAATCTCCAAATTCATCACCTCTTGAGATCTATTTTTAAATGTTTTGGGTCTCTCCTGAGTACTTACGAGCACTGCATTTGGCACTAGAAAAAAGGAAGTCTAAAAGGTATCAGGGGTAAGAAAAATAAGACCTGTCTTTTCTACTATCTTTAACAGAGATTTTTAAATATCTGTATCAAGAGATGGGCGTAATGATGTGGTCATCCCTGAGGAGCACTAAGACTTGGTGGTAGGACACTGTCATCCCTGCCATAGGTACTTGCCTCTCTCCTCTCCCGCTCCCTCTCCCCATCCCATCTTCTCCTCTCTATTTTCTTATCTTTCATCTTCTTTCTTGACTGTCCTAAAACACCTCCCAAGGCAGACAACTTTGCCCACTAGCATTACTTAGTCCCTTGATATCAATACTGAAGCCTAGAGAAGTAGCTGACCCTGGGCCTGAAGGGAAGAAATCTACAGAGAACTTTTACCTCCCTTCCAGCAATCCATCAGATTATCTAATCAGTCCAATCAGAGCCTGAGCACCAGAATGAGGTTTCTTCATTCATCACTCATTCATTCAGTCAGTCAGTCATTCATTCTCTCAACAAACACATAATAAGCACTTTTTATGTCAGGCATTCTTGCATATCCTAGTGATACAAAAACAGTCACTGATCTCACAGAGATTACAGGAACCAACTTTTCCAACCTGCTGTTTCCTAGACCACTTGTTGAGAAGAATAATCTTTATATGAGGGAAGAAGGGCTCTATGTGGTCAGATAAGCTGGGGAACTCTGAGCTAAAGAAAAATAAACAGAATTCTTTATTTTAGGACTTCTTGGTGCTTTAATATAGTTTTGTATTAATATATATTATGGCATTTCTCAAATTATTCAAATACCAAAATTCTATGTAAACATGCACAGTGATACTAACAGAGGTACAAAATAAATGATATGGGGCCAGAAAAGTGAAAGGCTGCCTTGAATTTGGGGCTCGGGGAAGGCTTTCTAGAGGAAGTGATATCAGAACCGGAATTTTCCAGATGGATAAGGAGAAGATACATGCAGCATATGCAAAGTTGTGTGGGCATGACAGTGGATGGTTTATTAGCTGGTAGGAGGGTATCGAGAATGCCAGGGTATGATGACAGCACAGTAGCCCATATCCGAGGTTATGGTCCTGCTAACAGTAAGCGCGATGCCTAGGTGCCTGCGTTCCACTTGCTCCTCCCAACTCCTCTCGCTATTTCACTCCAGTTTCTCTTCAGCTTTCGGACTAATGTTTTGCCCAAACATTAGCCAAACAGCCCCCTCATTCCCACCCAATGCACACACATATGCGTGCACACACACGCACACACTGTCACACTCATTCACACTCTTCACACCTGGACTCCTAGGTAAAACTTTCCCCTATATATGATGGGGCTAAAAAAGATGAGTTCCAAAGATTTTTAAATATTTTATTTGAAAAACACTCTGCCCCTATGACTCAAAGGTTTGACCAGGATCACTCTTGGAAAAACACACACACACACACACACACACACACACACACAAAAAAAAAAAAAAAACAAAAACCCCAAAGCTCTAAATAGGAGAGAGGTTACCTTCCTTATTACATCTGCCTTCCACTGGGCATATTGATTTTGCCTGAGCTCTGTCAATTTGGGTGGCAAAATGAAGATTAAATGGTTCAGGTGTCTGCCCGTGGCAGCAGATTTTGCTCTATATAAATTCATCTCATGTTCATTCATATACTGGAAGCAGTTTCTACCTTTGGTTTCAGGTAAAACTGGAGAAGCAGACAGCGAGGGGCCAGGGAAGCTGTGGGCCTGCTCAGAAGGGTTAGCCCTCAGAGAGGTCGAAGGAGTCTTCCCGGGAGGGCTCTGGCCTTTATGTTGTAGAAAAGGGATCAGTGAGTGTGATCTCTGAACAATAGGATGTGGATATGAATTTTCCTTTATTCGGCTGTGTGTTTATAACAGTGAGTCAGATTTTTCAAATGAGCACTGTGTCCCCAAATTCTTGTCTAGTGATGAAAATGGCTCAAGTGTGCAGTGAGAACTGTGGCAGGACATCTTGGGAATACTGGAGCGGATAGAACATTGTCCTGCTTCTCCTTTCTCAATTCTGATTCATCACATATGGATTTTTCCTCTTTTAATATTTTGTGAAGTGAAATAAAATCTCTCGGGAGGTCACCTACTGACAGCTCAGATCATTACTGTTTCCTCTCTGCCTTAGCAAAAATGAGATAATTGCTGGAAAACTAACAAGGGAAATCCATGTCTTTGCTGAGGTTTCTTTAAATCAAATCTGCTTATGGGGCCACTCTAGAAGGAGCTGACGAAGGTTTCGAAACCTAAAAGAAGGTCAGAATTATTGTATTCCATCGAAGACCCAGAGATGGATGGATCATCCTTCCATAATTCGTGACACTCTCTTCTCATTTCAGTTCACACTGAGCTCAAGTGTCATCTTAGCAGCACCTGAGCATTGGCTGTCTGCACTGACCCTTTTGGTTCATTGCCTGAGCACTCAGGAGGGAGGCAGCCTTATTCGTGTTCCTCCCATTGCCTTTGTGCAAGCTCTGCTGGGTCTCCTCTCCCTGTCCTTGGATGACTTACCATTTTACCGGGTATTAACAGCTTCCTTTTAAACGATCAAGTTCGGTCACATCAAAATTTGAAAATCTCACCCAAGTCAAATCTTCCCGCAGGCAGAGCCTGGTAGAGTAGCAGACAGAGCGTTTGTGCTGTATTTCTTCATAGGTCTCCCCTTTGGCCTCCCCCCACTTGCTCACTGTGCTGCTCCTGGCTCCTCCAGGGTTGGGGGAGGCATGATGAGGGTGGAACAGAAAGGGAAGGGAAGTGGACAAAAGGTTTTATGTGGCCAGAGCTGTTTAATCTGGAGTTGATGCTCTTTATACTGCAGGAGACCAAATGCTGGCCATTTCTCTCACAGCCAAGGGAGAATCCCACTCCACTATTCCCAGACAGGGGCGATGCACTCTCCGGGAGTCCTCTTTATAATGGTACACCTGGCCAGCTGCTTCCTGTTGGAATTACCACCCTGCATGCATCCTTTTGAGAATAGTCCTTCAAGGCACTCTAGCCCAGCTACCATCTGAGTTGCCAACTTAGGCTAAGGGAAAACTCAAATCTTTGTGCCATCAAACTTTAAAAATATAGCTCACTAACAACAAAATCCTTTGTGTCCACTCTGCCCCTACAGGTCCCGCCTACCTCTTGCCTTTAGATCTAGGCAGTCAAGAGTTAGACACCAGCCTCGGTACCCCACAAACTCCAGTTATCACTCATCAAGTTCTCCCATTAACTCTGACCACCCTCCTCTCAAGGCTCAAGGCAATCGCAGAACTGGAAACTGCAAGCATGGGTGAGGATGAGGTTAGATAAGTTCCCCTCTTCCACCCTCTCTGCAAGTGGTTCCCGTAAGTGTCCTCCCTTGGATGGGGATGAGAACAGGAAAGCATTCCCTCCCCTTCCCATGGCGGGGGTTGAGGGTCAAAAAGAAACACGTGGCAGGTCAACTCCATGACAGCTCTCTTCAAAGAAACTCTGTCTCCAGTCTCTCTGATCCTTCTCTGGCTTTGTCATATATACAGGCTGGAGGGGAGAGATGGGTTCAATCTGGTGGATCAGGTTTGCCAGAGTGTAGTGTATTCTACATTGAGGGTCTGCACTGCTCTTTAGAAATAGATGTACTTCTCACCCATTGTTCTTGGCATTGAGGTCTTAGCAAAGACCAGAAGTTCCACTTCACATTCATTTACATTTATACCATCCCTGCAAGCTGTATAAAAAAAAACTAGAGTCTGCCTGGCTGGTGTGGCTCAGTATATTGAGCAGCGTCCCATGGACTGAGAGGTCCCAGTTTGATTCCCAGTCAGGGCACATGCCCAGGTTGTGGGCTCAATCCCCAGTAGGGGTCATGCAGGAGGCAGCCGATTGATGTTTCTCACATTGATGTTTCTATCTCTCACTTCTTCCCTCTCTAAAAAAATCAATGAAAACATACAAAAAATTTTTTTAATTTAAATAAAAAACTAGACTCTGACTCTATTATAGCAAAATTCACCCAAACCCATAGCACTAAAGGGTCATGAAGAACACTGTCGATTCATGGGCTAGGAGAGCAGGCATGATAACTTGCTATCTTTGGGTGCTCTCCCCTCACAATGGCAGCAGGCCAGGGGGTGTTTCCAGCTGGCACATATTTCTGCAGACCAAACTTTCCCCCTTGCCCGGGAGACAGCTTGTCCAGACAGCCATGACACGGATGCAGGCGTCACAACTACAGCACAAATGTGGCCGGCAGGGCGGAATCACCGCTGAGTCAGAGGGTGCCTGGGGCCCAGCAGCCAAGCCAAGGGCAATCTGTGTGGAATGCTGGTTAGCCAGACTGCTTGAAAATAAAAGTTCGGGAACTTCCTTCAAAGTTCCTTTCCTAACTCAAGGGAAAATGGTGCATTAGCAGGGGCCGCTGGTTCCACATGAAACGTTGAGCTAATCCAGGGGCTGCTGCAAGAAAGGGGGAAGGTCCCTTCAGAAGCGCGTGTGCGGTCACTGCAGGCCTGGTCCAGAGGGGCCTCGGCTTGGGCTGGCATCACCAAAAGTTTTGATTGTTCAACAGAATTGGAAATTGTTTTTGTTTTGTTTTTTCCCCCTGAAACTGCAGGCTTTTAGTGTATAATCCAGAATGAGGGGGAAATAGACTGGCTCCCCGTCTGAGTATGTGAAAGCTGCTCTGACTGTAGGGGAGAGGCAGCAAACTTCTCAATTTTTAATCTTATGGGGAGCCCATTGTCCCCTTCATAGACTCTCTCATTTCTAGTTTTAAATGTAATACTTACAAATCTTGGTGGCCTACGGGATCTTCAGTAATTTGGTTGATTATAGGATTCTGTCCACGTAGGGTCCATTGATACCTGGTTTCATCCTACTCAAACTTAAAAGGATCTGATAAAAATTGCCTCTCCCAGAAATTCTGGAGGCTCTAGAACCAGATAGGAGGGTTGGCCTCATTGAACCGGGCAGGAAAATTCTCAAAGTACCAGACACTAGGCATAATTTCCTAAGAGCTCCAGAGGCTGCCAGTCAGCTGTGGTCCTTGCAGCACGTACACAGAATGGTGCCTGCACCCACCCAGCCATGTGCTCAGAGCAGACTGTACCCAACGATGACATATGCTCAGCCTGGGCAGACACCTGGTGATTTCTGAATCATCCTCACCCCTTCAGCTGAGACAATAAAGCTGAATGATGATGAGCTACCTTTGGTTTTTCAGTGAAAAACTTAGTCTTACTCATTGGCAACAAATGAATGATGGGAGCAGGGGCGGGGAGGGGGTATGTGGTCTAGTCTAGTGGTTCCATATGAGACTTGTCAGCAGTCCGATTCTTGTTCCCAGAAGTCTCTCTGACTCACGTTGGGCAGGTCACATTGTGTTTGCTGGATGTTTTCTGGGATCAGAAATGTGATTGTGGCTCACTTGGCCTAGTGTCTTGTGCATGTGTTGTTAATGAGGGACCTGAACTGCAAATTCAGGGGTTAAGACATTGTTCACACAGCAGGTCAGTAACTAGCCTTTAAAGATGGTCAGATTTCTGTCCACTGTGAGGAAGATAATGCATAATGGCACGGGCTCTGAGACGTTTCTCTAAGCGCAGTTATCGTGCACTCTGGAAGTAGCATGAATAATTTCAAGTGGATTTGCGAGCCCCCCCCCCCCCCCAGATTCACCGAGAGTCTTTGGAGGTATTCCTCCCCCTGGGTAGAATAACTTTCCTCCTCCTGGCTCTGTCAGTTCGGGTCCTCCAAGAAGCAGACACTAAGGTGAGATTTGGTGTGAAAGATTCACTGGGGGAAATGACTGTGAAGGACAAAGGGGGCGAGAGCTGGAGTAGCTGGGCCAGGTCAACACATCCATTAGGCATTGAAGTCACAGTGCCTGGGAGCCATGACATTTTTTAGGGATCCATGAGAATGTTTACATTTTATTTATTTTTAAATCAGAAGAAAAAATGAACGTAATAATAACAAATACAAGTCCAGCCTAGATTACATTCATCGTTACACCAATGCTGTTGTGAGGTGTCATTTTTACTGTATTTTATGGAGAAAGGGGCCATGGTAGTGAAGGTCATCATGCAGCCTTGGGTGGGAGAGCCCTCAGCCCAGGATGGAAGGCTGGCGCCTGTGAAAGAGAGGGGCCAGGCTGATGGGGCGTCGCTGGACAGCCCCATGTCATGCAGACTGGCCCTGCTCTGGCACCCTGCTCACTTGGCCCCTGGCTGAGAACAGCCGGTGTGGTGAGGCCTTGGCACAGACGCTGTTGTGGCGCCACACGTGAGCCAGCCGGAGGCTGCCAGTCAGCTGTGGTCCTTGGCAGCACGTCCACTTGAAGGAAATGTCAGCAGCCCACCTCCATGGCCCCCACAAAGAGGCATCAAGTAAACAAACCATTATAGCTCTTCTACCCAGTCCCCCCAGTGGCATATCTTGGAAAGAGATTGTTTCATTGCTAAGACATATGATATTACGAAGGGCATTAAAGCTTCCTCTCTGGAGAACTGCTGGTTACCAGAAGGGAGGGGGATTGGGGGACTTGGTGAAAGATTGGGGGGGGGGGAATGGGTGAAATGGGTGAAAAAGATTGACAGTTACAAAATAGTTACAGGTATGTGAAATACAGCATAGGGAATACAGTCAATAATATTGTGATAACTATGTATGGTGCCAGGAGGGTACTAGTATAGGGTGATCACTTAGTAAGTTATATAATGTCCAATCACTGGGTTATACACCTGAAACCAAGACGATATCGCACATCAACTGTAATTGAAAAATAAAAAATTATTTAAAGTAAAAAAATAATTAAAAAATTTTTAAAACTTCCTCTCTGCCTTTGACACTCACAGAGTTCTCAGTGGACAGAGGAGAGCTGCGGAGGCAGCTGCTGCCAGGCGTTCTCCATCGGCAACCTGCTCTAGGGGAGGCTGGCTGGCCACCAGCGGCGCCCAGAGGGCACTGCAGCGTGGCCGTCCTCGATGTCACAGGCTCTTTGATTCTGTTCAGTCTGACATGGCTCTTCCTTTAAAATCCCTCCCCAGAGGTGGCAGATTGGTTTCCAGCCTGCAGACATGTTTATCTGGCAATACAAAGTTTAAAAAAAAATAAGGATGAAGGGTATTATGGGTTGAATTGTATTTCTTCCAAATTCTTATATTGACGTTCTAACTCCTAGTATTTCAGAAGGTGAACTTATTTGGAATCAGGGTCATTGCAGATATAATTAGTAAGATGAGGTCATACTGAAGTAGGGTGGGCCCCAAGTCCAGTATGACTTGTGTCCTTATAAAAGGGGAAAATGTGGCCCTGGCCTGTTTGGCTCAGCAGTTAGAGCTTCGGCCTGCAGACCAAAGCGTCCTGGGTTCGATTCCGGCCAAGGGCACGTACCTTGGTTGCGGTTTGTCCCCGGCCCTGGTCGGGGTCATATGGGAGGCAGCCAATCGATGTGTCTCTCTCACATCAGTGTTTCTCTCTCTGTCTATCTCTCCCTCTCCCTCTCCCACTCTATCTGATATTTGAAAAAATATCCTCGGGTGAGGATTAAAAAACAAAAAGGGGGAAATGTGGGGACAGAGAGACATGCACAGAGGGAGAACGCCATGTGGACACAAAGGCAGAGGTCGGGTGATGCCAACAAGTCACCAGAAGCTGGGAGAGAGGCCTCGGACATGTTCTTCCTCACAGCCCTCAGAAGGATCCAATCCTTTCGATTCCTTGATCTTGAACTTCTAGCCTCCAGAACTGTGCGACAATCAATTTCTGTCATTTAAGCCACCTAGTTTGTGGTACTGTGTTATAGCAGCCCTAGCAAACTAGTAGGAGGATAGTATTTAAAATGGAGAGAGTTGTCATAAAAATCTGGATTTGAGCTTCAGTGAGCATGGCCCACGGCACCGGGCTGGATGGCAGGGCACGAGCTGGGGGCAGAGGGGAGGGCTGCAGGGTGGGCTGGAGACACAGGTGGTACAGGGCCCGCCGCTCTCACCGAGGGAATATGGGCCTAGGCCTATCAGATTTGCTGATTTTTCCAGACAAGCTTGGTTTCTGTTCCTCATTGCTGGTGAAATATGATTTCAAATGTTGGCAACTAATTCAGCACCCTCTTTTTTTCTTCCTGACCCAATCCACTTCAATCATATCCCTGATCTAGCTGGCTCCTCTGAGGATTTGAGTTAGTGATGTCCATTTATTCACAGTTGCATGGCTTGGTGAGATGATCTGAGAAATTATGTTTAAACAAGAAAGGTTATTCAAGGGGGGTGGACAATTTGCTACCAGGAGAAAGTAAGCTTTGATTTGTCCATCTTTCTCCTCTTTCTTGTTGAGGTGAGAACCTTTCTGAGACCTTATTTGTGCGTTGAATAACCATTGGTTGAGGGCCTACATCCTGGGCAAGGGTGCTAGATGCAAAGTAAGTGTCCAGTGTGTGAATGCATATATTCTTCCTCATATTCTAACTGCTATTTTGCCAAGGATAAAAGGAATTATTATTAACCAGCCATCATGTAATAAAAACAAAGATATTTGGCTGTAATTGTTCTGAACTTGTAAATAGAAGGGCCACTCTGCCGAAGCTCCATCGCACAGCATTCCTCCGTCGTTGCAACTTAAATAAATTCAGACAGAATTGCTCGTAATAATAGCTCCTCTTTACAGAAAATGGGGAGGGCATGGTATAGTACTAGACTCATTAATGGCATTATTTTATTTCATTGTAATTATATTAAGCAATTACAATGTGCCAGGTACATGCAAAGCACTTCACATGCATAATCTAATTTCATACTCATATAAACCCAATGAAAGAAGTATTTGATTCTCATTCTAGAGATTCTGGAATTGAAGCCCAGAGAGATTCAGTAACTTGCTTAAGGTCACAGGGCTGGTAAGAGGTAGAGCAGGATTCAAACTCAGTTCTCTCCATGCCAAATCCAGGCTCTCCCCATTCTGCCTCACCATTTCTCAGTTTCACCAACTACCTCCAATGGAGGTCAGCCTCTGCATCCAGAGCCCACCAAGGCCTTCCCAAGAGTAGTATCACAAGTTCAACCTTCCAAATCCTAATCCTATATGCAGTGTTGATTGACCTACATGTCCTATTAAAGAGGTACAACTTGTCAACCAGTATGAACTCAAAATCCTAGTTTCATTCAAAGAATATAAATGGCATTTTGTATATATTGTAAAGATGTCCCTCTGTGCCTTTTTAAGAACAGATAGTGCGCTTGGTATGTTCTTAGAAACCTTAAAACTCAAAGAAGGCTTGGAGGAGGGGGGCTTCTGGGGTAATGTTCTATTTCTTTCCACAGCTGTGTTCAGCTTGTGAAAACGCAAGCACTTTGCAGATGATACATTTACCTTTCTCGATGGATGTTTACTTCAGTCAAAAGTAAGGAAAAGCAAAAGAATGATTCTTATCTTGTATTTAGCAGAGCACAGTGAACCCCGTGTATTTCTCTCCCAGCTGCAACGTTCATCAATCCATGGCCGAACATCTTTCTTCTGTGACTCATTTGCTTCCTCTCCACCACTGCCACTGGCTAATTCCAAAGTAAATCCCAGAATCCCACCGTTTCATCTGAAAGTCCCCAGCCTGTCTTACGCTATGTTTTCTTTTCTCTGTGGTTTGCAGGCCACTACATGTACGTGGACTCGGTGTACATCAAGCACTTCCAGGAGGTAGCACAGCTCATCTCCCCAATGACCACAGCCCCCATGTCTGGCTGCCTGTCATTTTATTACCAGCTCCAGCAGGGGAATGACAATGTCTTCTCCCTGTATACTCGGGACATGACCGGCATTTATGAGGAGATCTGGAAAACCAACAGTCCAGAGAATCCTGTCTGGAACCTCGCTGAAGTGGAGTTCAGTGCTCCGTACCCCATGGAGGTGGGTGTTCCAGGTGGGCCCTAACCTGGCCACTCTGCAGGGTGGCATGGAGGTCGGGAGGTGCTGCAGTCTCACACCCATGCCTTCTTTTCTGCTGTGTCTCAATCGTGTTTTTTTTTCTTTTCCCTTCCTCGGCCACCTCCACTTCTCTCCCTTCCTTTGTATGCTCTTCTAATTTTTTTCTTTAGTGATTTTATAGAGAGAGGAAGGGAGAGGGAGAGAGAGATAGAAACATCAATGAAAGAGAACATGGATTGGCCGCCTCCTGCGTGCCCCCCACTGGGGATTGGGCCCACAACCTGGGCATGTGCCCTGACCAGGAATCGAACTGGCGACCACTTGGTGCATGGGTCGACGCTCAACCACTGAGCCATACCGGCCGGGCTGTATGCCCTTCTGCCTTCCTTCTTTATCACCTTTTTCTTCTAACAAGACTATTTTTTCTAAGGATAAATATGGACAAGCCAGTCAACCAACTAGGTGCTTGGGGCACACTCTCCATGGGAACCTTGCGCTGCGGCCATGGAAGTTCAAAGGGAGCAAAGCCTCCTGAGTGAAAGTCACTCTGGGGCTCTCCTGTGAGCAGTCGTGAAGGGATGTTATTAGGAAGGTTATTTCTATTCTCTTATTTGTGAGAAGAGTCTTTCTAGAGGAAAAAATGTATTTTTTTTTCTTTTCTCCTTTACAGTATGAATAATGCCATAAAAATCAGAAACAAGTTTATGATTGCGGTCCAAATATGAAACAATGGTGCTTAGGTTTTAAAACATTCCATAGTTACGTGAATGACAAATGTCCAGTGCAGATGAATTAGAAAGTTCAGGAAAGCAGAAACAAACTACAACAGTCTGGTCCGACCCTGCAAAGATTAAGAACTATAACATTTTGGTTTGTGTCCTTGAAAGACCTTTTCTCTGAGCACATATATGAATACATATCCGTATCTATGTACATATTCTAGTACTTACAATAATTAAAGTAGGTAAAATATTGCCATATTTCAGATGAGAAAAAAGAAATGGAGAGCCTAAGAAGTTGGACGTTTTCTTTATCTAGGTCACACAGCTGGTGAGTGCCAGGACACTTAGAAAAGTCCCTGAACTAAAATCTGACCGAAAGCTGAAGGAGGAGGCCCAGCTCCGTCTGAGGACCCCAGAGGACCTCTCGAATCAGTGGGGGCAACAGTGTGGTTGCAGATTCGGGGCTATAAGTGCAGTCTTAGTCACCACAGGTTGTTCCTGTTCCCTACTTTTCACTTCGTGCTTTCTACACTCTCTTTCCTGTTCCCTTTAAAGCGCGAAAGGAGCGGATCATCCTCTGGACGCAGCAGTTCCATCTGCTGTCCTGCTGTGGAGCTTCAGCGAGGGTGGGATGGGGCCTTGGGTCCTGTCATGTCCTGTCTACTGATGGCCTGCCACTCCCTGGACCTTCTTCAGACCCCTGTCTGCCCCCCACCCCCGAAGCCCCAGAAAGAGCATAGTGCCTTTTGCAGTGTGTGTGCTATTTCCTATCCCAAAGGCCGACCAGGCCTCAAGCTGCCCTTGCAGCCCAGTGGAAAGTTTTCTGTGAGCCTGGGTTACAAGGAGAAAGAGAAATGCACGTGCTGCTTCAGAAATAGTTTTCCTTCTATTACAGTCAAATGAGTCACACACACACACACACACACACACACACACACACACACACAAACCATTCTCTTTGTGAACTCCTTCCCTCCAACCATATACTCCTTGGGTAACATTTATACGGGTGAGACATCACCAATTTTTTTTTTTTAAATCAAAGCTGAAAAGTTACAATTCGGGACATTACTAAATGTCAATGTATATCCTTTTGATTCGCACATGTGTGGTTTGCTCTAGTAGACTGAACTCGTTATATCTGTATTATTTGCTCTCAGTAATTCCGGGAAGAGAAACGTACCCTGCAGAAATCAGCGAATTTAATGTCACTGTATTCTCCAGTGAATTTTAAAAAGGAAAACAAGCATTGAGACCCACTTTCTGAGCAAGAGAGTGCCACACGAGCGGTGATGAGCATATTAGCATATTCTGATCCGAAATACTCTCATTTGGCCTGCTCAGTAAGATAAGTTCTGTCACTGACTTCCTTTATCGGCTTTTGGGGACCAGTGCTAAGTGTCCACATCTGTTCCCTTTGTCCTCGGCGCTTCTCCCCTTGCCAGAGACAAACTTCCAGGGCACCTCTTGGATTTTGCCGAGTCCAGGTACCAGGTCTCTGCAGGGCCATTGCTGTTAAGCTGAAAGGGACCTTAGGATCCATCTTGTCCAAACTCTTTTTTTTCCCCCCAAAAAAATGGAGGAACTGAGACCCAGAGGAGAGGAGGGTCCTATTCGAGCTAATTAGTGTGTGAAAAGGCCAAGGGCCTCAGTGGGGCTTAGTCCTCTGTGAAGCACAAGGGGAACCGAACCTGCTTTCTGCAAGTATCCTGTTGTTTCTTTCACTGACGGTCACAGTGCAAATTGTCAGTTCTGTACTTGTCAGGAAGTGACACGGGTGCTTTAGATGACACTCAGCAGAGGGGGAAAAGTTCACCAATAAAATACAACTCAGGGCTCTTCCTAAAAGAGACTGTGGGTTGAGGAGGGAGCTGCCCCAACTCCCCTATTTGGGAACATGATTCCTTAAGTGCTGATCACTTGGCCTCTCCTGGCTGATTGACACATCATTTTAAATCGTGGTTCAGAACACGTGGGCCTAATAGAAAATATGTGAACCTGTAGCACTGTGTCGTTTTCCTCTGCAGGTTATTTTTGAAGTTGCTTTCAATGGTCCCAAAGGAGGATATGTTGCTCTGGATGATATTTCTTTCTCTCCTGTTCACTGCCAAAATCAGACAGGTAAGCGTTCTTTTTATTCTTTTCCCTCATATTTGGAATATTGCTTCTCAATAGATGCCTATGGTCAGGACTTAATTCTTTCCAATTTCCTTACCTTTTCTATTATCTCATCTTGAAAAAATTATTTAACTGAATAGTCATTTTTTCTGGTATATTACTCTTTTTTTCTTCTCACAGAGTGAATCTAATTTTTCTGACACCACAGGCCCTTGTCAGGTGTTAGCGTTCGTCTTCCCTACCTATTAGGAAATGAAAATTGAAGGATACTCGTTCCTTCCCCATCTTTCTCGTTAAGGGATATCTTGGGTTCATAGACAGGTGGATGAGTAGGTAGAAAAAATATCTCAAAATCTATGGACTAGAATTATAAAAAACTCTTTCCGCCCGCAGACGGTTTGGCTCAGTGGTTCAAGCGCTGGCTCACAGAGCAAAGGGTCATGAGCTCAATTCCCTGTCAAGAGCATGTACCTCAGTTGCAGGTTCGATCCCCAGCCCTGGTCGGGGTACGTGTGGGAGGCAACCAATTGATGTGTCTCTCTCACAGTGATATCTCTCTCTCTCTCTCCCTTCCCCCCTCCTGCTCTATCTAAAAATCAATGGAAAAATACCCTCGGATGAGAATTTAAAAAAAAAAACAAAGCTCTTTCCAATTTTATGTATCCAAGACCCATATCATGTTTAAAGATATTTGTATCAGGTATATATCTCTGTGACGGTTTTTTGCTAAATAGTATGTACTCATAAATTCTTTTTCTAAGTGAGCCCTCAAGTTACTTTATTATGGCTAATTTTGTAATTTCCATAAACTTGGTATGTGGAAAAGAGAAGAAACTTACTTTCTGGAAAAATAGGTAAGCAAATCAATTCAAATTAGTGAATTAGAAAACACATGTTTTAAAATAAGAAGTCTGACACTATAGTAATGATAACCCAGATAAATGCAATTGACCTTACCTTTTAGTGACTTTGTTTCCTTGAGGGCCCCCAGGGAGACACTGTAGTCTTCCCTTTTTCTTGTTTTTAATCCTCACCTGAGGATATTTTTCCATTGATTTTTAAAGAGAGTAGAAGGGATGGGGAAAGGGGGAGAGAGAGAGAGAGAGAGAGAGACATCAATGTGAGAGAGACACATCAATTGGTTGCCTGCCACAAGTGCCCTGACCTGGGCTAGGGATCAAACCTGCAACCCAAGTATGTGCCTTTAACCAGGATTGAACCTGCAACCCTTAAGTGTGAGGGCCGATGCTCTATTGATTTTTTTAGAGAGGGAGAGAGAGATAGAAACATCGATGAGAGAGAACATCGATTAGCTGCCTCCTACATGCCCCCTACTGGGGATTGGGCCCACAACCCAGGCATGTGCCCCGACCGGGAATCAAACCGGTGACCTTTGGTGCATTGGACGATGCTCAACCACTGAGCCACAACGGCCAGGGCCCCATTTTCTTCTTGAGCCTTTATTTTGGGTTCTGGAACATGGAAAGTAAATTTTTGAACTTGGCCTTTATAGTCTGGCTTTCACTTAAGATAGAGTTCATCTCTAATTTAAAATGGTTTCAGGTATATTCTACAAGCAAGGGGTCCAGGAAGATAATATTTTCTACTCAGGCTCAACTGTTACCCCAAAATTAGAGAGAAACATACCAATTTGCTGAAAACAAATATTGTTTTTACTAATTCTAATTTTTAAATAAAAGCTACTGAAACAGAAAGAACCAGACTGGATTTACATATTTCATTAAAATTATTTAATCTAAACTGTAATCAAAGACGTCTTGTCTTTGCATGACCTTCACTTGATAGAACACAGAAACCCAAATTGTTTTACTTCTCTAAATCTGATTGCTCCCTAATCCATCTCCAGTTAATATCTCAATTATATTAATAGTAATTTCACACCTCGTTATCGCTATGTTTAGAAAGCTTTTCTTTGTCACTAGGCGTTTACATTGAATGTTTATATTTCCAAGTGACATGTGTGCGAGAAGAGGTGTTTATTCAATATCTGTACTGGGCAGAAGGTGGGGTGAAGAGGCACCTGGAAGGTCACCGAATCTACTGAGCCACCTTAGAAGTAATGTTGGGAAATACTTTCCCTTTTGAAAAGATTCAGAACAGTATGGGGAAGGCCTAGGGTGGGGCAGGGTTTGGTGGAGGGGGAGTAAAAACGGAAAAAATGGGAGACATCTGTAATATTGTCAACAATAAAAATTAAAAAAAGATACAGAATATATGTGTGCTCTTTCCTACTGACCAAAAAAAAAATGGTCCTTATTCCTTTAATAAGGACCATTTATTAAAAGAGCCGATGGCCCCTCCGTCTGTAAAATCCAGCCCACATAAAGACCTTTCCTCCACAAGGACCCCCGGAGATTCACTTTTTAATATAGTTAGGTCAACCAAGGCTCCAAATGGGTCTCCAGAACCTCCCAACATACCAATTTTGTTTTAAAATGGTTTAAACACGTGATCATAGTGCTAAACTCGGGAGCCAGGACTTTGGATTCACATCCCTGTGCTGCACCGACAAGCTGCGTGACCTTGGGTTTGTTAAGTAACCTCTTTGCGACTGTTTCCACATTCATACAACCGGATGGGAGAATCTATTCCTAGTGTTGTCAGGAAGATGGATGAGTTAATGTCTATGAAGGCTGTAGCAGACTGTGCCACAGAGAAAATGCTTGGTCATGAAACCATATTATTTAGTTAATTTTCAAAACACTCCCATCCGCTCCCTGGAGAACAGGGGCTCGGAGGGAAACGACAGAGAACCAGCGCTGCCTTGATCAGTGTGGAAGCTGCAGCCCGCCCTGTGCCCTTCATTAAGCAGCTGTGAGCCAGATTCCGAGTCTTCGAAGCTGAGCCCTTTCGCTTTCATACTTCATCTTACATTTCACAAATAGTTTATGCCCTTCTGTCTCGGAACAGGTGCCAACATTTTCCCCTTTATCTTGGTTAGTTCCAGACTTGTTGTCTCTGCTTTCCCCAGCTGGATCTAGCATCTTCCCTCACCTCCCTAGTAGGCCAAGACAGGAATTATTTCAACACATGAAGCATCTGGTTCCCACCGTCCGGTTGGGCTTAGAGTTAATCCGGTTTCCCCAACCCGAGACCCATCGCAGAGTCTCAGGGGTTAAACACCAATGTCGTGTTGCTCCCCAAGTATTTCCCCAGGATGCTCCAGAGGACAGTGAGACCTCCCCACTCCCCCCACCTGGAGTTCTAGCACTTCCCTTTCTAAGCAGTTTCCACTCATAAACTCCCTCCCTTCCACCGTTAGATCTAGAGTCTAGTTCATAAGAATAAGATCTCCTTCTAGGCTGTAAATCCTTGAATGCCTAGCAGGTTATTCCATTCATTCACTTCTAGGAACTCTGCCTTAATGCTCAACCCCAAACCGAAAACTTCACTGTTCTGCCCTGTGCAGACCCAACCTCCTCTCTGAGGTCAGCCCCACCCCCCATACCTGGGCCAGGGACTGGGAGGGGCCTGATACTCATAAATATACTCTGAAAGGATATCTACCTGGGCCTAAGTCCCAATCTTGATCAATCCTATTATTCACCAGTAACAACACACTACCTGGACCTCTTGTTCAATTGAAAACCTGGCCCCAGTTGCCTTGGTTACAGCTGAAGTTGCCACAGCCTTTCTTAGCTCAGAGGCCCTGAAGTGTCTCCCAAGCTTGGTCACTGGCCCAGCCTCTACTCGGTCATGATTCCTTGGTCTGGTGCCAGGTCCCACTCATTCTCTTCCCCAAGCCAGCTTTGAGCTGTCTCAGCCTGCGCTGGGGCTGGCTCGAGCTAACATAAAACTACGTGCAAATTCATCAGCCTAAAGAGCACACAGTACCCCACATTTCTCTAGGACTACAGGCTCCGATGAGCCTTTTAGATCTCTAGGTCTAGTACTGAATTCATCTCCGCGAACTCCAAGGCACAGAGCAAAAGATGAGAAACACTTCCACCAGTTCTTCTTAAACTGCAGTACCCGCCATCTGATAGGATTATCTTCAAAGCCTCTCATTTCTAAAAAGTTCAAATGTCAGAAAGCAAGGGATTAACCAAATCTTACCTTATAATGCTTATTGGTACCTTGCTAGGGACTTTGTTTTCTGATCAGCTACCACTCAGGGGCTTCCAACTGCCTGACACCTTCCTGTGCTTCAGATGCATCAACACTCCCCAGGAGCTCAGCTGTGGCCACTTGACCAGGTGCTTCTGAAGGAGAGGCTTTCCCCGCACCTCTGGGGAGCTCACCTTAGGACACAAACAGGTCCCGTCTGCAGCAATTAGAGACTATCTCATGGTCTCAGGAAAGCATTCTGGGTGAAAAAGATTTAGGCTCTGAGTTATGCTTTTGAGATTTTGTTCTATCAGACCTTCTCAGGATCCTGGACAAATCCATTTCTAGAACTAGATATTTAGCAAAAGAATATAATCTCGCCCTGGCCGGTTTGCTCAGTGGTTAGAGCATCGGCCCGCAGACCAATGAGTCTTGGGTTCGATTCCGGTCAAGGGCACGTACCTCAGTTGCAATTCGGCCCTGGCCCTGGGCCAGGTCGTGTGGGAGGCAACCAGTCAATGTGTCCCTCTCACATCAATGTTTCTCTCTCTTTCTTTCTCCCTCCCACTCTATCTGATGATAAACAGAAAAAATATCAGTGGGTGAGGATTAAAAAAAAATTTTTTTTAAGAATATAATCTTGCCCTGGCCAGTTTGGCTCAGCAGTTAGAGCGTCAGCCCAGAGAGTCCCGGGTTCGGTTCCCGCTAAGGGCATGTACCTCGGTTGCAGTTTGTCCCCAGCCCCGGTTGGGGTCGTGTGGGTGGCAACTAGTCGATGTGTCTCTCTCACATCGATGTTTCTCTCTCTCTCTTCCTCCTTCTCTCCCTCCCTCTCTATCTGAAGATAAATGCAAAAATGTCCTCGGATGAGGATTAAAAAAAAAAGAATATAATCCCATCCTGAGAAAATTATTTCCTGTATGACTCAGTTTGTCACCATGGTGAGAACTGATCCTTGCTTACTTTCAAGCTTTAATGTCACCTCCCACCCTCTTCTACATACCTGATAAATGGACTGTGGTTCTCTTGTGGCCGCCCGGGGGTGTATTCCTTGCTATATATTCCTGAGGAGTAATTTCACTGACCTGCCGTTCTCACTGAGCATGGCTTTGCAGAACGCCGTGCCATTTTCTGAGCTACACGGCCATCTGTAGATTTTAAATGTTCTTCTGCTTTTTCATTACTAGGTGGCAGAGGGGTGACTGAGACTGGAGACCATCATGGAAAAGGTTTCCCCTGGTATCAAACCTCCATGCGGGGACATCAAAGGATCCTTGTTTGTATGATATCATTTTCATTTTTGAAAGACGGTCTTCATGGCCTAAAGATGCTCCCTGATGCTGACAGTCAGGTGGAGCAGTGTGAGGGCTAAGCCACTAGTCTTAGAGCTGAGGCTTCTCTTCACTTCCTTTCTCCGTCTGGCTCATCGGGGTGCTCTTTTTGTCCACGGTGTCATCTGAGACACAATCGGGGTCCAGTTATACAGGAACATTGTCTTCCTGTTCTTTTCTTTGTAATGTTAGTCACTTTTTTTTTTTTTCTAATTTAGTGTTTTTACAACTGGATATTTTTGTATCATTTCAAACCCAGAGAAAATTTGCAAGAATACTATCAAGGACTCCGTATACTCTTCACTGAGATATACAAATTGTTAACATTTTGCCACATTTGCTTTATCAAGCATTTAAGAGTAGGTGGTGAACATTATGCCCCTTTACCCCTAAATACTTCAGTGTGTGATTTCTAAAACCAAACATGTTCTCCACCGTAATTAGTAAGTTCAAGAAATTTAACACTGATAGAGTGTTATCAACTGAACTGTAGCTCATATGCTAATTTTCCAGTGGCCCCAGTAATGTCATTTATAGCTGTTGGTTTTCCTGGACGAGGTTGAATCTTGGACCCTGTAGCATGGGGTTGTCATCCCTCTTCTGTCCCCTTAATCTGGGCCAGCTCCTCAGCCCACTTGAATGTCTTCTCGCTTTGAAAATTGATAAATTGGGAGTGTACTGAGTCTCTGTCCCTAAACAGCTCCCAGAACTCAAATGTTCCTCTAGGGATGGTTTTCCAAGTATTCAAAACAGGGCCTCCCTCTCTCTTGTCCTAGAGCAGGGGTGGGGGATCCTTTTTCTGCCAAGGCCCTTTGGATATTTATAACATCATTCGAGGCCCACACAAAATTATCAACTTAGAAATCAGCCTGCCATGTTTGGTCAGGCTAGTTTGGTGAGGCCTGTGATGTTAGCTGGTATTGATTTCTCGGGTCTTATTTGGCCCGCGGGCCGGACATTTCCCACCCCTGCCCTGAAGCATTAGACCAGTGGATGTCAGCACGCAGAACAGCATCCACTCAGCTATACTGAATGTGCCCCAGACTCTGGTTCGCATCCCTCCGGGCTCAGAGGGCAATCTGAACAGTGAGGTTTGCAGTCACTTGTTACTAGGACCCAGTTATTCTTGAAAAAACAGAAATATTTTCTATTCCATTTCCTCCAGCAATCTGGGATGAGATGACATTTATAAACCAAGGTAAATGATACCGGAACTCAGCAAAAGCCCAAATAATAGCAGTATGGGTGACAGGATTATAAATCTTTCGGACAGTGCGATTTATACTAAGTAATGATTTTCTCCCAGCAAATCAGCTCTTACTACGAATGTCAATTATAAATAGACAGTAGCTGTGCTTCTGACACAGAGATTGAGCAACAGGGGGGAATTATTTCTGGAAAATATTATTTCTAAAATATCTGTCTTAAAGAGAAATTAGAATTTCCTAAAATCCCTACCTGTGCTCTCTTTTCTTTTTAATTTTGTATGAAAGAATTTTGAGTTGTGAAGAAGTATCTGAATAAATGCCCGCAGTCCTTGTGGCATGAAAGGAAATTTCTTTTGAAGTTTGGCACTTCTTTTTTGTTTGTTTGTTTTTTGGTTAATCCTCACCTGAGGATATTTTTCCATTGATTCTTAGACAGAGTAGAAGGGAAGGAGGGAGGGAGAGAGAGAGAAACATCGATGTGTAGAGATACATCGATTGGTTGCCTCCTGCACGTGCCCGGACCAGGGCCAGGATTGAACCTGCAACCCAGGTACATGCCCTTGACCAGAATCGAACCTGAGACCCCTCGGTCCCTGGGCCAACACTCTAATCACTGAGCCAGACCAGCCAGGGCTACTTCTTTATTTTTGTACAGAACGTTTCCATCCCTTTAGGGAGGAGGAGAACAATTTTCCAGCAGCTGACATGCTGGTTTGATGCTAACCTGTCAGCGTGCCATTAGGGTAAAAATATTTTGATGTGCTTTACTTGTCCGGTCTCCCCTGGCACAAATGGGTACCTCTTTGTCAATCAGTTGGTGTAGTCCTTAGAGAGCCTTGGGTTAAGCTCGCTTTAACTTGGGTTCTTCTTTGCTTAGAGCTTCCTTTCAGTGCCGTGGAAGCAAGCTGCAATTTTGAGGAAGATCTCTGCAACTTTTACCAAGATAAAGAAGGTCCGGGCTGGACCCGAGTGAAAGTGAAACCAAACATGTATCGGGCTGGCGACCACACTTCAGGCTTAGGTAAACCGGGGATCTGCCCACGCGGGGCCTTGGGGGAGGAGGGGGGTGGGGAGGTGCGGAAGAGAGGGTAGTGTTCATGCCCCATTCTCCATTCTTATTTCACATCAAGACACCAGCTTTATTTATTTTTTTTAAGGCACCTGTAAAGAAGCAAAGATAATTGGTCATCTTGTATTTGACCATTTTTTAAAAACTGGAATTCAAGTTGCTGGGCTAGCCAATTAATTAATAGCCAGACCTTTGAAAATGATCTTGCTCTTCACTTTCAATGGAGAAGCACTTTTAAAAAGCTATGAGAGTCCAATTATATGAAATATTCAGAATAGGCAAATTTATACACAAAAAGGTCAGTGGTTGCCACAGGCCGGGAGGGGGAAATGGGGAGTTACTGCTTCATGGACATAGAATTTCCTTTGGGGGTGATGAAAATGTTCTGGACCCAAATAGTGGTAGTGGTTGGACAGTGTAGTGAATGTACTAGATGCCACTGAACTGTGCGCTTGAAAATGATTGAAATGGTAAATTTTATGCTATGGGTATTTTACTGCAATAAAATATATATTGTGGGGAATGAAAGCTATTGGAAATGTTGAGTGGCTACTTGATGGATATATCTACAAGGAACTCTCAGAAACCAGTTTGAGCTCCCAGTGTAAGGATTACCCATCACTTTAATGGCCTCCCTTGTGAAGCTCACTCCAGCTGACACTGGTGGAAAGGGCTGGTGTTCAAGGGGTTAGTGTCTCATTTATCTATTTGACAATTACTCATACACTGGGCATCGGGGTGAATTTACCAAAGAGCTGACGAAGCTTAGGTTTCAGGGTCCCTCCCTTGCATGGGCCCCAGGGAAAGCCTTGAAAGGGGCCTTTGCAATAGTGTACTTGTAATTTTGTATTCTTTTCCTAGAGGTTGCTTAACATGCAGAAATTCAGGCCCTACAAAAACCTATTCTGACTTTGGCCAGGCTAACTCCTGGGGGTACAATAGTGAGCAGCTGAGGTATGAAGCTTGTCCTCTCTGGCTGACAGTCATTTCAATGGACAGGAGAAACATTAGATAAGTATGCACACAAATAAACTCATAATTATAACCTATGGTAAGTGCAATAAAAGAAATGAATGAGTTCTAAGAGAGAATAGAGGAAAGAAACTAATATTGGTTGGGGATTCAGGGAATCCATTTCCGAGGGAAGTGGGTATTAGCCAGGAGAGTGGGAGCCATCGGGCAGAAGGGTGACATCTGTGGAGACCTCAAGTTTGGAAAGAGCTGGACGCTCCAAGGAATCGGAAAGTTAGTGTGGCTGCACCATGGGGAGGAGACTGGAGGAAGATGAAGTTAGAGAGGGAGATGGAGCATGAGTGTAGCAGGCCAGGATAAGCATTTGGGATTTTATTCTAAAGGAGATGAGAAGCCACTGGAAGATGTTACGTAGAGAAGACAATGATTACATGTAGGTTGCAGAAAGATTGCTGGCTATTGTATGGTCACCTGGATGTGTTTGCCTGGGCTGCCGTAACAGAATACCACAGACTGGTGATTTAAACAACAGAAACATGTTTTCTCCCCGTTCTGGAGGTTGGAAGTCCAAGATCAAGGTGCTGTCAGGGTTGGTTTCTTGTGAGAACTTCCTGGCATGTAGATTGCATCTTCTCAGTGTGTCCTCGCGTGGTCTTTCCTCCATGTGTACATGTGGAGAGAGATCTCTGGTGTCTCTTCCTCTTCTTCTGACATCAGCCCTATAGGATTAAGGCCCCACCCTTATAACCTCATTTACCTTAATTTCCTCCTTAAAAGTGCTTTCTCCAAATACAGTCATGTTGGGGGTTAAGGCTTCAACATATGCATATAGAATGTAGTTCATAATACCACTGCTGTGAAATAACCATAGAACTTTTTGCCAAATGAGTTAAATAATTGGGTAAAACTAAACCATGTAGCAAAGACTGAGGCACCCCCAAAAAAAATTAAAGGGGGAGGATCAGAAAAGAAAAAATGTAGAGTACAGCAGGTCCTCAAATAACTGTCATTGCATTCAACGTCATTTTGCTATAATGTTGATGAGATGCCCTAGGAGCCTAACTCTTGTTTACATCAATTAGCCTACGGTAAAATTGGTTTCTTTATACATCTTTTCACTTAAGTCACGGAACCTACTGATGACTTTAATGAGGACTTTCTGTATTATTATTTTCTTTTCTGCCCAGGCTTTCTAACATACATAGACCTGTTTTAAGTTTACTATGGGGGTGGTGGAACAGGTGGGAGGGAGGTTCTTGATTTTATTTTTCTTTATGATATTTAGAAGGAAGACGGGAAGAATACAGATCTTCAGCACCTGGGAAGGTCCATCTGATTTTAAACCTGCTCTTCAGGGACAGGTTTAACTTATGACTGAGAGAGTACTCGGCTCTGCTCAGACACACACACACACACACACACACACACACACACACACACACCCCGCCCACCCCAGGACCACCTGTAATCTCTCCATCTCCACTGGTCACTGCAGAGAGAAGGGAAAAATCTGCTCTGAGCTTTATGTTCCCTGTGACTCAGTACTGGGCGCTCAATCTCCGTCAGCTGGTTGACCACGGTCATGAAAATCATAAATCCTAGTTGCCAAACATAATCTGGGCATATGCAGTTGGAAATCTATACTTGTTTATGAAGCTTACTTAGAATTGGAGAAGGTTTGTTGGCAATATAGTATAAGTATATTCTATCACTAAACCATAAATATTAGAAAATGCTTTACTATTTAAAGCCTCTGGAAATAATATTTTGGCAAATTCCACTCCTTTAACCAAATTTTCCCACTTGATTATCTTGGCTAGATTATTTAACCTTTTCATGGCTGATACACTGACTACTGTGTCCTGTTCACAGGGTATTACTTGCTTGCCAACACAAAGTATACATCTCAGCCTGGCTACATTGGAAGGCTCTACGGTCCCTCCCTACCAGGAAACTTGCAGTATTGTCTACGTTTTTATTATGCCATCTATGGGTTTTTAAAAATGAGTGACACCCTAGCCGTTTATATCTTTGAAGAGAACCACGTGGTTCAGGAGAAGATCTGGTCTGTGCAGGAGTCTCCAAGGGGCGTTTGGATGCAAGCAGAAATAGCCTTTAAGAAGCCTATGCCTACCAAGGTACAGTGCAACCAACCCTTTGTTCATTTGCAGTTCCTGGACTGGATTAGTGAATTTCTGTCTGATTATTTTCAACTGATGATGTGCTCTTTTTATTCTTGTCAAGCTGACAGTCCCACACCCATATGCTGTCCCCAGCCATACCCAATTATCCTTCAGTTCTTTCCAGTTTTCTGTGTCTCAGAATCGTGGCCACCTAGTGAATTTGCTTATTGTCCATTTCTTAGATTCCCTGAGAATAGTCGAAATATAGGGGATATGTTAAGAGTCCAAGTTTAGCAGCTAAACTTTATTTTGAAGCCATGATTCTCTCTCTCTCTCTCTCACACACACACACACACATACACACACTCACACATTCACACCAGATTGACACAATCAGGGATGCAGCAGAAATTAATGGAATTTTTATTATACTCCAAACTCTGTTTGGCAAATGTTTTAAAAAGGGGTTATAATAAGCATTTCATCCATTCATTTGGCTTTCATTTATTTTTTCATTCATCCATTTGTTTATTTATGCCTTGATTCAACCAACATCTATTAGGTATATGCTCAGTGCAGGGGATATAAAGATGAATGAGGCTCAGATTCACCCTTAAGGAGATCACAGATGACAGAAAATTCAGAGACAAATACGTGAGCAACTAACAACATACACTCTCACTATCTCACAGAAAGGCAGTGTAGAAAAATAGAGGAGTGGTTCCACCAACTGGACATATAAAAAATAATGACCAATAGAGGCCCTGCGGCGCTGGTATTCGCAGGGCTAAGGTTCAGACCATGCTGGATTCTAACTCCTGCCCCCACCACCCCCTCCACCCTTCCCCCCATCTCCTACTCACAAACACATGGGTTGTTTAGGAATCTGCCCGCTTCTTTAGAGTGAGTCCCTGCTCTTACCTGACTCCACGGACTAGGAGCAAGCCCTCCAGCGAATAAGGGTGCCTCAGAGAATGTTCCCTTTTCTTCTTAGGCTGACCTCCATCCCTCCCAGCACCTGCACAACTCCTCCCCTGTCACTTAAGGAAAAACTGGATGGAGACCCAGTGGGGGCGGGGGGCAGTTCTCATAGTCTCGGAAAGAACGCCCCAGTGCCTGTGAGCAGATGGTACACTAAAAGCTCTGGACAGGTGTCTGAAGGTGGCCCGCAGTGTCCACAGGTCCCTGCTGAAGACAACCAGCTTCTCCGAGAGTGAGAGCCCATTAGAGATGTCCACACAGAGGCACGCATCAAGTAAGGCAGGAAACTGAAGTTCACGAACGTTAAAATGTACAGATAGAAATCGCATACAAACACACGTTCTGAAGAGGGATAAAATGAAAAGTCAGACTTTCCCTGACCACTTCCTACCCTTAAACTTCAATTCCACTTCATTTTCTGATTGTTTTCTCCCTGGTTTTCTGGTGATTTCCTCTATAATTCTAAATATTGTATTTCCACTTCCGGTTCTTGATTCATTAACCTTCACAGTATTTGCTGACTCCCTGCTGTGAAAGAAAAGGAATTTAGCTTATTTATACCATTTCTTCTCCTTTTCTCTCTCTTCCTCACAATTTTTAGTTATATATATATAACTAAATTTTATATATATATATAAAATTTTTTCTTGCGTTTCTCTCAATTTCCTTTATAGCTTTAATCCACTTAGCCATCTATCTTTGGACCCATAAATTTAGACAGTGTCTCTTAGCATCCATTATGTAAGATGAACAAATTTTGGCCCCGACATTTCCCTTCACCTCTTTGGCCCCCTCCGTTCTCAGAGTCTCTCGGCTATACACTTTTGTATTATCATGGCCTAGGACATTTACATTCCTACACTGACGCCTCTGGCTTTCCCCATGGCTGGATTCCCAGTGTGGACCCCTTGGCATTTGGAAGATGGCCTTTGTGGGGGGAGGGGCATCCCTCCTGTTCCTGGGTTTTTAACATCTCCAATTAGTGCAGCAACCCAAATTATTTCTACACATTTCCAAATGGCCCAGAGGTGCCATACCATTCTTGGATGAGAACCATTTGTCTGTAAAAACCCCTATCACTCCTGCAATCCACTCTTGCCCCGCTCCAATCTGGGTTCCGTGGGCAACAGAGTTCTCCTGAGAAAGCCCTCCCCTGTAGAAACCCTTAGGCTTCCCATTACTCTTGGGGAAAGGGCTCCAACATCAGTCCCCTTCCCAGCTGCCTCTTGCTCTCTCCATTCGAACTGCATGGCACAATGAATTCCTGCAACGCACTCTGCCCTCTCCTACCCTGGGTCATTGCTCACCGTTTCCTCTGCCTAGACTCCTCTTAATTCAATTGCAGCTTATATCTCACTCCCACAGAGAATCCTTCTCTGTCTCCAGAGATGGGTTAAGGTTCCCTGGGCACCCTAAGCCTCCCATTTATCATCTAGGAGACAGTATAACAGTGACTAGCAGCACAGACACAGGAGCCTCTGCTTTCAAATCCTCATTCCACCACTTGCTGGTTTTTCAATCTTAGTCTATTTTTAAAAAATTAAGGTGTAATTGACCTTAATAGAGTAACATAACAATATAATATTAATATAATAATAGCATATATTATTTATAATACAATAGTGTAATTATAACATGAATATATTAAATAACATATACTACAATTACAATATAATATAATAATGTAATATAACTAGTATTTTTTTTAGTTTCAGGCACATAACATAATGATTCAATATTTGTATATACTGCGAAATGATCACCACAATGAGTCTAGTTAACATTCATCACCATACACAGTAACAAAAAATTATTTTCTTATGATGAGAACTTTTAAGATCTACTCTCTTAGCAACTTTCAACTATGCAACACAGTATTGTTAACTTGAGTCACTATGCTGTACATGACATCCCCATAACTGGAAGTTTGTACCTTTTGACCCCTTCATCCATTTCCTCCACCCACCCACCCCCTACACCCCTACAGCACTGTGCCTGGTGCAAAGCAGATCATCAGTAACATTTTGTTCAATTAATTTGGTTCAGTACATATGTGGTCAATGAATAAATAGAAGAATAATGAAAAATGGACAAATAAAATAACGAATGCATTGACTTCCAAGCACTGGTAAGTGGCAGGGCTAGGATTTGAACCATGGTCTATTCAACTCTGAAGCTTGCCCTTTGGAGCAGTTTTTCTTCGGGTGCTCAAAGTTTTTATCCTTGGGGAAGACTTGTTCTTGTGAGGCTGGAGAAAGTAAGGCTCCCCCACTTGCCTTGGGGCATAGACACCTGTTATTTTATTTAATTCGAACAACATTCCCATAAGGAAAGCAATGTATCTCCTTTTAGTGCCTTGGGCATCCTAGAATGCAGAGTAAGACTAACCCAAGGTCTTGTTCTACTCGAAATGAATGTCTAAGCTCAGAGCTTATTGCAGTTGTGGGAAGAACCTTCCTTGCCTCTGTTTTATGTCCTCAACACCCCATTCCTAATTCCAGTCAAGTGTGATTGGTTAGGGCCCAACTCAGGGCTGCATTTCACACCCATCCCCCAGCTCAAAAGCCATGTATTTGAATTTTGACCTAGCCTAATCATGATGCTCATTTTCACTAGTGGAAATGTTTGGTAGATATGTTTGAGTATGCTGCAGATTCAAAGTAATAACATCAACAACACCTTACATTTGCATTGCTTGTTAGTATAACCTGCTTTTGTAAACATTATTTTCACCTTTCAATGAGTTGTCCTGTGAAACCAGAGCTGAGCTGAGTGAGGGGCAGCCTGGACAGAGCCAGAAAGAAGTAAAAACTTTCAGCCTCTCTCCCCTTGCTTCTCCTTCCTCACTCCTAACACCCACATGCTACCTCTGTGCCTTCCCAGATGCCTTCACTCTGGATGTTTCTTTACCTTCCCCCCTATTAGTTCTTACCCCGCCTGTTTTAAGCACAATGGGCTGATTCAACTAACAGCTCCCTTGCTATCTCCCATAGAGTGTCTGCTCTTTGATGGAAACTATAATACATAGCTCTCTTTAAGGAATGTTAGCAATGGTAAGAATTTCCCAGACCTTTCTACCATAGTAGCTGTATGATGTTGTCACACATACAAACAACAACAGTAACTTTTACTGAATACTTTCCCTGTGCCAGGCACCATACTAAGCATTCATCTGATGCTATAGCACCCTAGGAAGGAAAGCATTATAGCCTATTTAACAGATGAAAAAAGCTTGGGCAGAAAACTAAAGACCTTGTTTAACAGCGCACGGCTATTAAGTGGCAAAGCTGAGAGGTAAATCCAGGTCTTTTTGACTCCAGAATTCATGCTTTTTAAAAAAATTACAGTTGATATTCAATATTAGTGTCAGGTATACAGCATCGTGTTTGGACATTTATATAACTTACAAGGTGATTTCCCCAATAAGTCTAGTACCACCTGGCACCATACATAGTTATTACAAGAATATTGACTATATTCCCTATACTGTACTTGACATCCTCGTGACTATATTATAGCTGCCAATTGTACTTCTTAATCCCTTCACCTTTTCAGCCATGCTTTTTATACTGTGCCTGTATGCCTCCCACACCTCTCCTGATTAACGTGGAAAGTATAGGACAGGTGAGATTGGGAGCCCAGCTCTAACTCAAGATTCTTAAAAATGTCTGGGGCTTTATTACTAATGATGAGTTGTTCTGTTTTAGAAATAACTTTGGCTCCTAGGAGGGGTCGAAATTCAAGGTGGTTCAGTACAGACAAGGGAGAGCTGTGGGGAGAGAGAAATACACAGAGTGCATCAGGGCCTAGGCTGTGGGTTCTGCCACTTACGCCTCATAGTTTGGGCTGGTTATGAAACCTTCCTGGGCCTCACTTTTCTGATATAAAAGGAGTAACTTGTAGTACCCACCTCACAGGACTATGGTGAAGGTCAAATGAGATGCATCAGGTAAAGCTCTTAGCATGTACCTGGCACCATAGTTAGCATTTATTAAATGTAGCTGGAGGGAGGGAGGAAGAGAGAGAGGGAGAGGATATGAATGACAGAGAGACTAAAGAATTTTTTTCTAGGTCCTGATCCTCATAAGCTTTCATAGGTAAAATCTCTTTAGTACTTGGATATTTGTGCATGTTGATTTTTGTTGTGAAGTATTCTGTAAACCAAGTCAGAGTTAAATCTTTATCTCAATAGTGCTAGACTGTCTTAATGAAATGGCTACTTTTATACAATCGTAGACAGCCCCAAATAATTTTTTTAATGTTTCAGAAACATTTTGACAGGGCAGGAATCATGAAGTGGTTTTCTTGATTGGTTTTTCTCCAGCACATTACTAAATAGGTAATCAAGAATTACATTGAGACTTTAGTACACCAGAGAGGACAATGAAGAGAGGCAACAATTCACTCCAAAATGCTTTTCCTTAAAAGCCAGATGCCAGGAGAGACTAGAGAGTCATTGTCAGAAATTCCCTAATGATGGAGCACAAACACCAGCCTCCATGTGTTTAAATCCTTTGTTTAGCATGGTGCTTGGTCCATAGTGCATATATTAGGTCCGGCAATATCTCCTGGCCTGAAGCTAGTTTTCCCTTTAACAAAGATCTTTAAGTGGTCTGTTCATTAGAAGCACTGAGAGGAACTCAATATTTTGTTCACTAAAATATTTCTTTTGAAAAAAAAAAAAGTTAAGTGGCCAAAAATGAGAGAATGACCAGGCATTCTGTTTCATCCAAGTCTGGCTTAATGATCAGCTCAGCAGTCATTAAAACCTTCATGGTAAACCCAAGTCTACTTTTTTTTTTTTTTATCCTTGCCCGAGGACATTTTTGCATTTATCTTCAGATAGAGCGGGAGGGAGAGAGGGAGGAAGAGAGAGAGAGAAACATCGATGTGAGAGAGACACATCGACTGGCTGCCACCCACACGATCCCAACCGGGGGCCAGGGACAAACTGCAACCAAGGTACATGCCCTTAGTGGGAACCGAACCTGGGACTCTCCAGTTCGTGGGCCAACGCTCTCCAGTGGTTCTCAACCTTCCTAAGGCCGCGACCCTTTAATACAGTTTCTCATGTTGTGGTGACCCCCAACCATAAAATTATTTTCATTGCTACTTCATAACTATAATTTTGCTACTGTTATGTCTTTGGTGACCCCTGTGAAAGGGTCATTCGACCCCCAAAGGGGTCGCGACCCACAGGTTGAGAACCACTTAAGCACTGAGCCATACCGGCCAAGGCTTAAGTCTACATTTTACTCTTTTATGGGATTAAAAAACAAACAAACTTCAAAAGTCATTTATGGATTTGGAGAAAACCTCCATCTGGCCAATCTGAAAAAATATAAATACTTTTTTTTGTCCGTTAGGCAAGAAACTTATGTCAGTACTTCTCAGGGTATGTCCCATGGGGTACAAATTTCTTGAGTTTTCTATTGAAAAAGGGTTCTATAGTCAAATGAGTTGGGGAAATTTTGCATACTAGATCTCTATTCTTCCAACACACATATGAAGAGCCACATTGCAGGGTAACATGTTAGAAACTCTGGTAAGGGCAACATTAAAGAATCCTGTTTAAGGTGTCAGTTCCCTCAAAGTATGTGACATAGAACCCTTATCTGATGTAGCCCCTTTTAGCATCATTTACTATCATAGCATTGAATGCATTATTTTGAAGTTGTCCATTTACCTGCCTATCTACATTAATCAGACTCTAATCTTCTGGAGAACAGATATCCATGTCTTATTTATTTTTTATGTCTAATGCAAACACAATTTCTGGAACAGAGTGACTACTCAGTAAATAAGGAAGAGAACTAAACTGTCAAAAATGATATGTTCTCATGGCAAGGAAGAATAACATAAATCCATCAAAGGAAGAAGGAAGATTAAACGTTTCTGCCTTTGGGTCATATAAAACATAATCCCTATAGCCCAACACCTGAGCAATTTGTTCTGTAAGAAATTTCAGTGTGAACACTTAAAAGCAAGAATATCCTGCCAGCATGGATATAAAGACACATAGACACCTACATGCCAAGTCTAGTTTGGGGCTTTTTATGGTTATATTTATTAAAACCAAAAACTGACTCTTCCCTTTAGAAAAACCACCCATCCTTACATCGCACCATTCCTATACCTGAAGACCAATGTGAGATTCTACCAACCTTCTCAATTTTCCTGATCCTTTCCCTGTCCCTCCAACACAGCTTCCCAGCCTCGATTCTGTGCTTGTGGTCAATGATGCGGTCACTTCCACATGGCACTCTCCCCACCCCCAGGCCCTTCTGGCTTCTTCTATCTTGGTCCTCTTAACCCCGCGAACCTTGAGCAGCTCCTTCCATCTTCTCCCCCCACCCCCACCCCTTCTCAGCACAGCTGGAGAAAATGAGACTAATGAATCTCCTCTGTTTCCTTCATGCTGCTGGGAAAGACTTTTCATTCATCTCATCTCTAGTTGACTTCCCTTCTGATTCCCACTCAGATGTTCAGATCCATTTTCATTCACAAGTTTCCAACTTGATTCTCCCTGCCTCATTCTTAGAATGTGACCTCATCGGTTCATCTCCCAAAGGATGAAGGCATTCAGCACAAGCTCCTTCAATTCTGTTCCTCTCTGAATCCTCACCTGCCTCTCTTGGTCACCTGATGAATCTGACAAAACCAACCGATTCATCTATACCTTTGATCTCACCCTCCTTCCTCCTCTGGGACCTTATTTCATGAATTATTCCCTCTCTTGTAAATCTTCAATCCCCATTAGTCCTTTGCACACTGCCAACATATATGTTGGTCATACAAATGAACAACAAACCTTCCTTTCACCTTCATGCCCGTTTAAGCTGCCACCCTATTTCATTCTTTTTTCTTCAAACTTCTTGAAAAATGCATCTTCAATTACACTCTAAGATCCAGTGCAGTTTCTCATTCCCCAAATCCTTGCCTTCTGACCTCTGCATTCCTCCCTCAAAGGGTTTATCCCATTGATCTTGCCACAGGAATCATCGTGCCTGAGACAGTCCTATCCTTCTCTCAATGTCCATCTCTGGTGCCCCTTCCTCTTTGAATCATTATCAGTCTTTAACTTGTTTCACTTGTTAGAAAGAGATTTGTATGATAAAGGATCCTGTATCTGGAATAGGAAGACTTGGCTTCAAGTCTGACTCTGGCATTAGCTATGTAGGTGAGAATGTCATGTCACCTCTCTATGAAATAAGGACCTGTTTTGTTGTTGTTAATCCTCACCAGAGGATATTTTTTCCACTGATTTTTAGAGAGGGTGGAAGGGAGGGAGAGAGAGAGAGATAGAGAGAGACATCAATGTGAAAGAGAGACATCAATGTGAAAGAGACACATCGATTGGTTGCCTCCTACATGCCCCCTGACCGGGGCCAGGAATGGAACCTGCAACCCGGGTACATGCCCTTGACCAGGAATCAAACCCACAACCCTTTGGTGCGCGGGCTGATGCTCTAACCATTGTGCAACACCAATCAGGGCAAGGACCTGTTTTTAAGAGAGCTGCTAAGTCTCTTCTACCTCCTATTTCATGTTTAGGCATCTTAATGTCAGGTACTGACTTTTAACATTGTGCAGCACAGCCCTTGGGGATAGCTTTCTCTATTTCTTCATTTCCTCTTACAATAATCTCCTTTTAGAAAAAAAAAAAAATCAGTGAAATTTAAGTCTTTGATTTGGATTTCTGCTTTTAAAAATCTTCCTTTTAACTTTGCCCTTTAACAATAAAATTTGACTAGATGTAAAATATCTAGGGTTCTGAAATATTTAATGGTAATACTTGGAAATTCATCAAATAGAAGAGCAGGTCTAATAAGTTTCTGGAGAGACATATAAATAGATGGCTGTTTAATAACAAGACACCTGGCTATAAAAGGATTAAGGAACCAGAAAACCAATGCATAGACAAGATACATGAGAGTAGATAAATTTCCTATCATATTTCATGATGTCTGGGAACACTGGGAAAGAGTTGCTCTGAGATACTAATGCCCCAGCATTACTAAAGCAGGGCAACTGAGTACAAAGCAGAAATAGCAAGATCATTAATTACTGACAAGATAATCAGTACATACAGAACAGATTGGGGTGGTTCCATACAAAGCATGGCAAATTATACTATTAAGTGGAATAAGTTTTAACATGAAAATGAATGGAAGGGCTAAGTATGGAAAAGGAGCCTACACTGGGTTTTGTACTTTTTCATTTCCTTTCAGGTATTTGTTGAGGGCTTCTGTGTTTCATGTCAGTTTACGGGGAAATGACTGGAAAGACGGATTAGCACAACTGGTTGCTAGTACAGCCTACATGGGTGTAGTGTTCATGTCACTGCATTCTTTCATGACTTTCCCGAGGAATTAATTTCATGGCATATTGCTGATTACCACATTTGTTCTCCTCAATACCGTGGAGATATCTGAAAAGACAGAAAGGCATTCTTTCCCCATAGTTTTATGAATACGCTTAATTAAGCCATCATTTATTCCAAGGATTTTTTTTTAAACCTGAAAACCCTACATTTCACCACACTTCTAAATTTCTAATCTTGTTATTTCACAGCCTTAAAGTGGTTACATTTTTAGGGATTCTTTTTCCATGTTTTTTGGATGAGGCAATGTTAGTTTTTGATATGCACATTGAGATTCTTTGGGGATCTTCTGGTTTTCTGAGCTCATACACTAGATAAGTGTTTCTGAGCTCATAGACCAGGAAACTATAAACTTAAATCACTTACTGGGAAATTGACAGTTCACACATTAATAAAGACTCTCTGCTTTCACCTGGGGAAGAATACAGTACATTATTTCCTTTTGTATAGATATCCCCATCTTTTCCTCCTTTTCTTGTAGGACTTTCTCTGGCTATTTTCTGCTCTATCTTTTCAGTATCTACCTCTAGTAGAAGTCTCTCTCCAGATGGTTCACAAGCCACCTCTCTTTGGCATCTCCCACCATACCATTGATGGGCCGTGAGCTTATATTTTCTGTTCAATGTCAGATTACACGTGTATCTGTACAGTGCTCAAGTATGCATTTCTCTTTGTGGCCTGCCTGTTTCATCTCGATCTTCAAATCAAGATATTTGGTTCTCTTTCTGTTGTCAGTAGGGAGCCCTCTGCATCCCCACCTGTTACCGGTAGAAGTGGAGTTCTTGGGGTGCCTCAGGGAAAATAATTTCCTGAGGCCCCCATGGGAAGATGAGGTATTGTGGAAAGTTTTATTGATGATGTAAAATTAAGGGGGTTCCCTTCCAAGGTCCCATCTCCCTCTGTCTCGCCATGGAAAAAGTCCAATTGCATGTGGGATCTGCTGAAAGCAACATGGCTATGGAGGTGAGTGTGGGTCACAGAGCAAGAGAATGACCCCCACTCACCCATGTGCTAGCCCGCATGTGGCCTTACGGACCCCACATGCAATGGACTGCAGCTGGAGCACAGGCTAACCTAGCCAGATGCTGAACTGGACTGTGCTTCACTATGGAGCAGAGACTCTGGGCAGTGGCCTTAATTCTGGCCCTGCTGAAGAGAGGATTGGACTTTTTCCATGGTGAGACAGAGGGAACCCCATTAATTTTACATCATCAATAAAACTTTCCATGAGACCTCATCCCCACATGGGGGGCCTCAGGAAATTCTTTTCCCCTTGGCACCCCAAGAACTCCACTTCCACTGGTAACAGGTGGAGATGTAGAGTGCACCCCACCAATAACACTTTAGTGTCATTCTCCAAACAAGGATTGCCAAATAAACATATCTGAAAGGCAAATGTCAATGTCAAGAAAAAAATGTTTGCAACATATATGACAAACTTAATACAACTAATATATAAATGTATTCTAATAAATCCATAAGCAAACGGTGAACTAAGCAATAGGAAAGTGGGAATGGATATATAGAGAAATAAAAAGGAATAAAGACTATTGGAAGATAAATGCACAGACATATCCAACCTCATTTATAATAAAAAAAAAATTTAATAACAAAATAGCACATTTGTCTATCAAATGGATTTTAAAATATTTTAAAAATGTAATACTCTGGAGTGTGATATTTATATTAGCAGCTGTATTCATACTGTATACTGTTTATATTTTTCTTTTTATCAATTAAAAATAAATATTTCACTTTAGATCAAAAATGTATATATATATGAGTTATATATATAAATACTGAAATATATCTCATATATATTAAATATATATATATATAATATTACCCTGGAGGGGTGAGGATACAAAGAAGTAAGTATCCTTATAATCTCTTTTGTGAGGGTAAATTGATATAACAGTTCTAAGTGACAATTTAGTTACATGAATTAAAAAGAAAGCCCCCAAACATGCATACCTTTTGCCATAACAATTGTACTTCTAGGGGTTATTAAGGAAATAATAATGCTTTAGCTACCAAAATTCATCTCAGTAATAACTGTAATACTGAGAAATTGTGAACTGCTCAGTTATCTATCAGTAGGGGTTGATTAAGTAAGTTGTGGCATAGCTAAAAAGGGTTTCGTGTTATGTAAGCTTTAGCCACAGCCCTTCTTCAAGGCAAGAATCTATGCTTTGCCTTGGGACTCAATGAAAATAAAGCCAACAACTTAAATGACAACAGACATGAGTAGAGCAGTCAGTATTCCTGTGTGGGTATTAGCAGGGCACTGCTCAAGTGTCTGCTGTCTCTCCTGATCCTGGAGAAGTTCATCCAGGGCAGGAATGAGCTCTTGACGGTCAAGACAAAGACTTAGAATCTTCCTTTTGTGCTGTTTATTGATTGCTGTCTGTCTGTCTTCTAGGAGGACTGACATTTTTATATCTCTATCCAAGTGAGCCACAAGAATAGTTCTGTATTATGATGTCCATCCTTGGACTTGACAATTAAATTGGTTATTACATTACATTACATTACATTACATTACATTACATTACATTACATTACATTACATTACATTACATTACATTACATCACATCACATCAATCAGGAAAGTATTTGGCCAGGGGTCTTCTCTAAGGGAGGTGGGCCAGAGGTAAACCACATTATATGTCCACCCAATATTGACTTTTTCAGGCCCCCTGCCCCCTGAGGAGAGTATGTAGAAAGGATGAAGACGCTCATATCTAATTTCCTTTAATGATGATGAAAGGGTTATGAGATAATTAGATTGAATAATGTCCTCATTAATAGGGTGTGGAATTAGACTCTAAAACACTAAAAATAATACCATCTTACCTTTGTGTCCTGTTCATTTTTTCAGAGGCTTTTCATGTTTATTTTTTATTTGGATCCTCAATTTTAATTGTGTGGGATTAGGTATCTGTGTCGCACAATGAGAAGAGCGTGAACTTGGCAATCAGACAGACCTTGTTCCCAAAACAAAGGAAAGGAAGTGAAAATGGGTGCAAATGAAGATAAGGTTGTAGTTGTGGATGTGGGGATTTGAGAGGATTCTTTCCTGTGGACTTAAATTTTCAGTGTGGAACCGGAGGTAAGGTCATCAGCTAAGGGAAAGAAGGACATCACTGAGGTGAGGGAACACCTGCTTCGGAGAGGAGATACTGACTGAGAGGAGAGGTTGAACTACGCTGTATATTTCATGCCTGGGTCTGTAGCTGGCTATCATGTGACCTTGAGCTTATATCACAGAGGACTTTTCCTCATTCCTCATTCTAAAAAATGACTGATTCTGATGTCTCTTCTGGAAACTTCCCTCCCTTTACAGTGACCAAAAGGTTCAAAAACAAATGTAGATTTCTTAAACCAGTGAGTTGAGAGATCCAGTTATTAACCAGATATTAATCTGGATATTAACGAGCAAAGTAGCAATGAAAAAACTTTGGCTGTATATCTGTGCATCTACCACAGCGTGTCCACCCCAGAATGGAAGGCTCCCGTGAGCAGAAAGACTTAAGCTGAGAGAAGCTGGAAGCTGCTCAATCCTTGTTGCTTGTCAAAGCCAAAGGTTGAATTAAGTCAGATGAGACTTAAAAAAGAAAAAACAAAACAGATGGGTCATTTAAGAAAAAAAAGTGTTGGTCAGCTAAAGACATTTAAAAACACATGTCAGTCTGCCTTTTGTGGGTTCTGAAGGCTAAATATAGTATCTGCAGGAGGCATGTTATTACAGTTCAGCAACTATTTCCCAAAACATGGCTGTGATTCTAAAAATGCTGAAGTCTCATACTCATTTTTCTAGATAGAGCTCCACTCAGCCTGTCTTTAGGGATTTGTGGAAATTTTGTCCCTTTTGCCAAGTGTCTTAATATTTGAATTTTTGTTTTGTTTTGCTTTGTGCTTTTGTATTTTTAAAATTCTATTGCAATGTATTGTCAAATAGTTAAATGAGTACAATTTTATTATATAGTATATCCTGCAATTGTGTCAATAGCATCTTTATGAAAAGCTCTGGAATGTCACTGACTGGATTATAGTCATTTTGTGAATAATTATTCCATCTACTCTGTAGTGGCCATATCCAAATTTATCTATGCAAGTGATTTCAAAGGATTTTAACCTCATCCAATGAAAAGTTAAATTTAACCCAGAATCAACCTTCTGGTAAATTGTTGAGGTCCACCACTTATAATAAGAGCCTAACTAGGTTCGTTTTGCAAACGTGGCTAATTTATGGTATTGTTGGCTTAGGACTGAAATGCTCCTGTGTGAAGACAGAAGGCCATTTCTGGAAACTATCATTCACATGCTAATTATAGGCCTAACTGGAGCTTTCCAGTTGGTAAAGTAGGTGGTGAACTAACCCAACAACCTGGCCAACCAAGTCTATCCAGCAGGCCGTGGAAACTACTTTAAAAGATGAGGGGGGGGGGGGAAACCAGTTAATATAGCCAGTGTTTAGTTCTTTAACACAGGCAATCCTTTCTAACTGCACAACAAAGGTTTGTGGTTGTCTATTCCACACCTCTCCGCGAAGCTTGATTTCCTCCCTCCCTCAGCAAAATCCTTAAACCTTGAGACTCCATAAAGTTAAAATCAGTAACCCTAATTCTTTTAAAAATCCGGTCTGACTTGGTTTGGGAAAAGAAGTTCCTGACACATCTGTTTCTCTGCGTTTTCTTTCCTAGGCGCTCTAACCAGGGACTTTGATGGAGTTTACTGAGCTGGGGGCAGTCTAGTCCCTCTGACTAACACAGTCTTGTGGTTGGGTTTCTATACAGACCCTCTCTCCACCCCACTGCTTCCTCCACACCCCAAAAAAACTTTAGAAAAGAGTTTAAAATGACATCCTCTGAGGAAACTTTGCTCCGTTACTTTTTAGAGGGAGTAGATCATTCTTTTTCGAAAGGGAGAAAGATGGAAACAAAGACGAGGTTCTATTGCCCTTCCACAGCGTGCAGTTTTCCGAAGCAGGAAGCTGGAGCAGTAAAGCCCTGCTAATCTCGGGGATGATTATTCAGTTCAAGCGTTAGTGCATCTCCCTTGCTTTTTTACTCCTGTGGCTTTTGTTTCCAGGGCTTGAGGGTATTTCATTCCTTATTCTAACCACCACCCCGTGATGTGCGAGAGAGAAAACCAACTCAATCTAGTCCACTTTTAAAACAGAAACAACTGTTCTGTTCTGACCCGGGAGAATAAATAGGTTAAAATCGACAGTGAAGCCAAAAATGAGGTGACAGATCTGAAAGTGCCCAACACAGGGAGGACACAGAATAGGAATTTAGTAAGTAGGGTTTTATAATCTGCATAGCAGTTTGCTACCACCCTTGACCAGTGATTCTCAACCAGAGGACATTTTGCCTTCACCCCCAAGGGACATTTGGCAATGTCTGGAGACATTTTTTCTTTATTAGATAGAGTGGAAGGGAGGGAAGGAGGGAGAGAGAGAAATATCAAATGAGAGAGACACATCGATTTGCCTCCCGCACGACCCTCACTGGGGTCTGGAATCGAACTTGCAACTGAGATAAGTGCCCTTGGCTCGGAATTGAACCTGAGGCCCTACCGTCCACGGGCCAACACTCTAGCCACTGAGCCAAACTGGACAGGGTTGGAGACATTTTTTATTGTTATGACTTAGGGGTGATATTGGTATCTAGCAATATTGATATCAGCTTGCTACATCATGAACTACCCTAAAGTAACCTCTCCACCTCACAATGTAACATGGCGGTACCAGATAGGAGCTGACATTATCAGCATTATTAATAGCAGGGTGGAAAATCCAGGGTTGCTGCTTAACATTCTACAGTGCATAGGGGAATCCCCTACAACAAAGAATTATCTGGAGCAAATACCAAAAGTGCTGACATTGGAACACCCTACTGTAGACAAATGAGCGTGTGCAATGTCTACTTTTAGAATAATGCAAAATAAGTTAAGAAATATTGTTGATCCTTACTTGACTATATTTAAAAGTATTTACAAATATGTTTCTGTAGATCTCCATTCATTGCCTATTTCCAAAGTTAGTCTAGGTAAGGTTCCTCAACAATGAATATTCCCTATCAAACAAAAATGTTCAAGTATCACCAGTACCTAAAAGCTGGAACCCTTAGTACAATGAAAAAATGTATTTACACCAATCTAATTTGCCTTTAGCTTTTAAGAGATTTTACTTTGTCTCTCTTCTTTTCCCCTCTCAAACAGATATTAATATGCACTCAAGTTGCCTAGGATTTTTTCCCCAGTCTTTAGAAATATCCCACTTGCTTTGAAATACTGCTTAAGATGGAATAAACACTTCTTTTTAAAAAGATCTATAAATAAACAAGAGGTTGATTCCTCAAGAATTTAGACTATGGCCAATTCCATTCTTGTCACATTCTTAACTGGACCCAGAGACAGAGTTCTTAAGAACAGACCAAGATGTTTGGCTTTCCCTTTGTTCTATGTCAACCAGGCCCCATCATCAATTTGTTATGTCATGGACTACCCTAAAATAACCTCTCCACCTCAAGTAGCCCTCACAGTGTAAGATGTCAGAGCTGACATTATCAGCAATACTAATAGCAGGGTAGAAAATCCAATGTGTCAAATCAAACAAGCTGATCTTGTGTTTCTTTTGTATGTTGGGATAGTGATAGACAACTGCCAAACCAATCTGAGGTTTGAGGCCATAGTTTAAATCTAATCCTTAGCTGACTGACTGTGAACATGTGGTATGGCTAGTAATCTACGTATGGAAAGAGTTCTAAGATAAGAACAACCTAGTGGCCAATGGTTGTCCAGAACATCTTTAGCATTTTGCTTAACCCACTGTGGCAGGTCACAGATTGCTTGGAATGTCCGAAAGGAGCCAGGAAGTTCTATCCACTGGAACTTTCTGCAGTGAAAAAATGTTATGTGTCTGCTGTATCCAATTCAGTTGGCCACTAGCGCTATGTGGCTGTTGAGCACTTGACATGTGACTAGTGTAACTGAAGGAATGCATTTTTAATTTTACTTAGTCCTAGTGATATCATAATAAACAATGCCAGTCTAGGATACATCAACTCATTATTCCACATCTTAATTATAGATATCCTGATTCCTTTTTCTACTTAAAAAATTATAAATATAACAAAATTATAGAATGTTTAGAAAATAAGGGGAAATTCTGTTTACTACCCCTAATTTCACAAGCCTAACATAATTGTTATGAATTTGATCAATTTTCAAGGTTTTTTCCTATGTATTTTTAGATGAGTTAGATATTTTATCTTTATATATTATTACCAGCTTTTTAACTTAACATTATGAAAGTTTCTATATTACTAAATAATATTTACAAGCTTTCAGAGCTAATGATTGCCTATTTTTTGGATTATGGTAGCACAGTTTATTTCCTCTATTTTTGAAAAATTTGGATTGTTTCATTTATTTGGTTTTATGGTTATAAAATAAAGCCGTAGTAAACATATGAAAGCATATTAATATTTCTTCACTTTAGGATACATTTCCACGTCAAATGTTTGATTTTTATTCAGGTAATGACAAATCATTTCACTACCACAGATTCAATTTGCAGAAGTGCTTTTCACTATTCTTGTGAAAAATAGACTTTCAAGCCTCCAAAAGGATAGAAAGCCAAGACTTTTCTCTCTGCATCATAATTAATTGAATAAATTATGAGACAAATTGTATTCCTTCCCATATAACAATAAAAACTCCTAATAAAATATAACTGCATTCAGGGTTGATGACACAGACCTTTGCTTTGCAAAGTTCCCAGTCATAAATCCTGCAAGTAAAATATTTCACATGTTCAGATAATTTGCACTCTAGAATCCCTAAAGATGAGAAAATTAACAGAATTAATTTTTTTTTATTTTGTTCCCTGTGAATTTATGTAGTTATATTTTGTCAGATCTCCAAACTACATTTTTATAATTTAAAGTGATATACATATAGTCCAAGTAAATTTTCACACATCTTACAATTAGTAATTACACTGAAGACCTTGGCTTAATTTTATATTTTGCATACTGGAAAACTGTCATGGGGTTTTTTTTAATTCATTTTAAATACTATATTCTGATGGCTCTGATCATCAAAGAACAAAGGGACCATACTGATCACACAGATGTATTTAATATATAACACACGGATGTTATATGCTAAAAAAAAATCAAGTGTTCTCATTATTTATCATTTTTATTTCAGCTTCTGTTATATCTCCCTTTGTCTTTATTTGAGTTAAGATTTGTATTTGAGAGGTTGAATGTGGACTGCATGAACTTGTGCTAATTAAACATTAGATTATACCCGCGAAGCAGCTTTGTAAACCACAAAGAACAGTGCAGTGGAAATCTAAATGTTTTGAAAAGTGCTCTTTGTTCATCCTGTATGTGAAAAGTAGCCTTTAAAATTGGCTTAATGAAAACAAATCTGATTTTTTTTTCTCTCTTGCAAAATGAAGTTAATAATTCATGGAATAGATTTGTTTTTTCTTCACATACAATAGTAAAAAGTGTTTGGTCTGATAAAATAACTGCATTTAGGGCTTTCATTAGTGTTACCATCCCAGGGACATAGATCTTTTTTTTTTTTAATGGAACATAAGTCCCCAGATGGCAAATCACTGGGACTTTGTTCACAATATGAATGAAGCACAGTGCCAGAAAGTCACTTCCACAAAAAATCAATAGTGTTTGTACTGGAAATGTTTGCAAAAATGCTTGGAATAACATCAACTCTATATGCACTTTGTGGATTTTCTGAGGAAAATATTTAAAACTTGATGGGTTTTCCGTTGCCACCCAATTAACCTCTTGCTTTCCTGTCTCAACTCTTTAAAGAACACAAACTAATTTAGCATTAGTATACACAATATTTCATTACGAGCTTCACTCTACTTTTAAAAATAATAGTAATTCCAAGGTCATATATACATGGTTCACCGTTACTCATGCCACTGTGGTCTTTTGTTCCTCTGGACAATGAAGAAGTGTGTCCCTTCTTTGTTTATGCACACCTATTGTGCTAAGTAAATCCCAGGTTGTAAGAATTTCCCATTTTTACTCAACAGAATTCATAGTTTTATTTTTCTGAATTTCAGGTGGTTTTCATGAGCCTATGCAAAAGTTTTTGGGACTGTGGACTTGTAGCCCTGGATGACATTACGGTAGAATTGGGAAGCTGCTGGTCTCCAGGTAAGATGGCCATCATTTCTGCTCTCTTCGTCTCCCTGGCCTATACATGACGTTGCTTGTTTCTCTAAGAACATATGGCAGACATTTAATTTGTGCTAGTCTATCCTTTGCTTTTCTTGCCAGAAGTGCCTTTCTACAGAGCTGTGGAATTGAGAAGTGAAGACTCAAATGCAGTGTGTGACTTTGTCCATATGACTTGACCCCTGTATCCTCATCTGTAAGAGAGGTAGTAATACCTACCTGAGTATTTGGGATAATACATAGAAATCCTCCAGCGCAGGACCTGGCACAAAACAGTGCTTTAAAAACAAATAGCTCCTATTATAGTTACTATTGATATTTTTATTGTCATTGTCTTACACAAATGCAGATTTTCAAGCAATATCGATGAAATTTTTATTACACAAATAGTATACTAAACATATACAAGGTGGGAGAAAGTAGGTTTACAGATGTTCATATGGAAAATAATATAATAATAAATAATAATATAAGAATAAACTCTTTTTCACATACTCACAACTGTAAACCTAACTTTGTCCCACCTTATAATTTTAAAATGATAATAAAATAAATATGTTCTAAGTGAATTAAATGACAACAGAACAATGGACCAAGCATTGATGATAATGACAAAATAAAGGTGGTGGCTCTGTGTTGGGCATTATGTATAATGAGATAAAGGACGGATACCTCAGCCCAGATCATTGGTCTGTATCTACTAATTACCACTGCATTCTAAATCATGGGGTTTCCATTTGTTTAACAAACAGGCAAATTGTGGTAGCAATCTGGCACTGGAGAATATTTCCATGTTTATTTAATTAAAAGACAATTTGTTTTTAGTCCCTTGACTAGCAGGACACTACAAAGACAAGACAAAGAACAAGATAAAAATCTCTGCCCGGCCGGTGTGGCTCAGTGGTTGAGCATTGACCCATGCACCAAGAGGTCACCGGTTTGATTCCCAGGCAGGGCACATGCCCAGGTTGTGAGCCAAATTCCCAGTGGGGGGCAGGCAGCAGGCGACCAGTCCATGTTGTCTCTCATGGATGTTTCTATCTCTCTCTCCCTCTCTCTCTCTCTCTAAAAATCAATAAAAAAAAAAAAAAGATAAAAATCTCCACTCTCATGGTGTAGAAGAGGGAATGAGGCCTCATTAGCTTGTACTGTATGCTAAAATAAATTAATTATTATGCAAGAGATATGAAATGCAGCCTGTTTATTAGAGAAATTTGCTAAGAGTCTGAATGTAGAAGGTACAACCAAGTTCAGCCAAAGGAGAAGTCCCCAGTAAGTTGGGAGGTGGCACCATTCTAACAATAATAATTATTAAAGTTATTGAAGATAGCATCCAAAGACATAAAACTTATTTTTTGTTTTTTTGTTAATCCTCACCCAAGGATATTATTCTATTGATTTTTAAAGAGAGTAGAAGGGAGGGGAGAGAGAGAGAGAAAAAGAGAGAGAGAGAGAGAGAGAGAGAGACATCGATGTGAGAGAGACACATCAATTGGTTGCTTTCCCACACACGCTCCAACTGGGGCTGGGGAATCGAACCTGCAACCTAGGTACGCGCCCTCGACTGGGTATCGAACCCATGACCCTTCGGTGTGCAGTCCAACAGTCTATCCACTGAGCCACATCAGCCAGGTCATAAAATTTGTTTTTAGAAATGGAAAATAGGGCTTCAAGTGGCAAAACTCCAAATTTTAATATTAAGTTAGCTAGTATTTATTTAGAACCCCATGTTCTAAAAACTTTACATACATCATCTCATTTAATCCTCACAACCCTTGAGGTGGATAATTAATATCCCCACATTACAGGTAAGAATGCTGATGCACAGAAAATTTGAGTCATCTGCTCCACACAAATTAAGCTAGGCCTCTAGAGCACACTTAGTTCTCTCTCATTCTTCCCCTCCTCCAAAGCAACTGCAGAGTTGTTCTGAGGACTCCCTTCACCCATCCTGGATTTCTGAAGATAGCTCCTGCATTATGCATTTTATTATTTGCCTCATTTCCATAAAGGCAGTAGACTTCCAATTTTCAGAATTTGGTAAACTCATTCACATGAATAAATTCACAAGTCAAAGAAAGTTTCTTTCTCAAAGTTGCCCAATAGTTTCAGATCCAGATTTCTGTTGTTCTCTGCCTCTAATGGCAGGACCCATGGTGGAGTCCAGGCTCTAACTGGAGGCAACAGGTGGTGGGCTGCCAGTGGGGGGCTGGCAGGCTCCCTCTTCATCTGCACGGCATATGGTCAGACGACACTCAGACATGCTGAGTGGGCTATCAGAGAGCCACAGAATACATATTCATTGAAAATGCCTCAGTAGCTGCAACACCTGCTATTTCTTTGCAGAGAAGCTTCCGCCTCCACCTGGAGAGTGTACCTTCGAACAAGATGAATGTGCATTTACTCAGGAGAGAAGAAACCGGAGCAGCTGGCATAGGAGGAGGGGAGAAACTCCCACCTCCTACACTGGACCAAAGGGGGACCACACTACTGGGGTAGGTGAGTTACGCCACATGGTGCCGTTTCCTAAGGAAACCTATCATCGCATTCTAGGGGTAGTCACTGCGTTTTGACATGTGCGAATTTATGTTTTGCATCTACAATGTACTATTAATGTAATTGTACACACATGGGATAAATAATTCAATATGTGCATTTAAAATTGTTCTTTCCATTTATTACGTTACTTATATATCTTGCTGCAAAGAGGAGTTAAATGGGCTTACAAACATATGCACATGAAGATAATTTAATTCGTAGTAGGTTAAAAACGGAGAATGACAAAGTTAAAAAAAAAAAAATTGGTGATCTAAACTGGAGCCAGGACTAAAGCCTAGTATAGAAAATGTACTGACAGACAGGGGAGGAGACATACATGCTTGACTCCACCCTTTCTAGCAGCTGAAACAAAGATGGAAAGCTCATCTGTTCATACTCTTAATGATTTCAATCCTTTGCAATTTGTTGAGATGCTTTATTACCCAACATATAGTCAACGTAGGTAAATGTTCTGTGTGTATTGGAAAATAATGTACATTTTGTTGTTGTTGTTGGATGTAGTGGTCTATATACATGTTGATTATATCTAGCTCCTAATCATGTTCCTATTTTCTTTATTTTTACTCATTTTTTATCTGTTCATTTGAGAGGTATTTTAGTTTCCCATTATAATTGTGAATTCATTTGTTTCTCCTTTTAGTTCCATCAATTCTTGCTTGTATATACTATTTTGGACCTATGTTATTAGGCATATGCAAGTGTATAATTCTTATACGTTCCTGGTGAATAAGCTATTTTATTATTATGAAATGTCCCCTTATCTCTAGCCATGCTTCTTATTTTAGAGTCTACTTTGCCTGATATTAGCATTGCTTCACCAGGTCTATGTTACTAGTGTTTATCTTTCTTTCTCTATCCTTTCACTTTCAAACTCTGTATACCTTTTTTTAATATGGCTCATATATGTGGCAATAGTTGAATTTTATACTTTATCCAGTCCCATAATCTTGTCTTTTAATTGGAGTATTTGGGTCATTAATACTTAATGTAATTACTGATACATTTGGACTTATATTTACTTTCTTATTATTCTAATTTCTCCTCTATTCGCCTGTTTTATTTTATAGTATTTTTTACTAGTTTTATTCTTTAAAAGGTTAGTATACTATTTGTCTTGCACTTTATTTCTATATATTTTAAATCTCAGAAGATATTATTAAGTTGGTTTACCTCAGTCAGGTTAAATAAAGACGAGCCCTGAGAATGGAGCTTTTCAGTGAGCTGCCAAACAGGTCAAATAATGACAATTTTCTGGGGATAGGGTTTTGGTGAGCTATATATCTGTTCTGCCACTTAACAGTGGCTGTAGGCTACTGCTTTTCACAAATACATTAGTTGCAAAGCTCTTGGTTTTCAAGTCTGTCTTGGAGTAGGAGAGATGAATATGGGATTAGCACAAGTTAAAAGCTAACCATTCTTAGAAAGATTTAGTCATTTTTCTTGAATAAATACTCATATATTGTTGCATGCCTTTAGTTAATTTCCAGAGTTCCAAAAGAGTTGATTTGACTTTATTTATTTATTTATTTTTTGGCCAGGGTTCTCATTGCTTTTACAGAGAAACAGATTTTCAGAGGTCCTTACTCTGCTATTCTAAAAACTTCCCCCGATTTGTTACTTTTTAATAGATTCAAGTTCTTTGGTGAAATTCTCCATCTTATCATCTACTTCTTGAATGTTTTCAATGCTCATAACATTAAATTATTAATCATAGTTATTTTATAGCCCTTGAGTGATAACTTCATATCTGTGTCACCTGCGGTTGTTTCTACTGTCTGTTTTCCCCCCCTTTGGCTCTGTTTCTTAAAATATATGTTATTTTAATTGAATACTGGACATTGTGAGTGAAAAATTATGGAATTCTTGGTGATGTTTTTTCCTCCAGAGATGATTCAACCTGTTGTTAAATAGCCAACCAGAGTAAAGCAGCTCACCTCAGTCCGACCAGAGCTGAGCTAACTTGAGGTGGTGTTGCAGTTCTGTTTGCTGGGTTGCCCTCTAGTTCTCCCCTGCACCTAGAGGTTTGATTAGGAGATCTTCTCTTTGGTATATCCTAAACTGCAATTTGTGTCTCCAAAACTGGATGAGAGTGCTGAAAACTGTATTTTGCATTTGTTTTCTTGCCCTTTGCCCTCTGAAGCTTAAGAATTTGGCACATGCCTCAAGGGATGTCTCTGCTATTACATTTCTCAGCATCATTTATTGAGGAACATGATTATTATACGATACTCAAAATTTGAAGGCATTTACCCTTTTCTTCTGTACTGCAACCAACCAATCACAGTGTTTTGTATGAAATCTTTATCTCTGGCTTCTTTTAACTGTATTCTTTTGTTGATATTTCTTGCTGTTCTACCCAAAGTCTTGCTGTATTTAAGATTATGTTTTTATATGGTGTTCTATTCTTTGGCAAGGGGTAGTATGAGAAGGTATTAAAATTTACATTTATACTGCCTTTGGCTGTAAACTGCTTGAGAGACTATGTAATTTTCTCCTTCTTTCTAACTCTCAGTTTTTAGTGATAAATGTTGGGGACAAGTATCATAGTAATAAAGTACTAGATATGTCTTTTTTATTTATCATGGAAACCACTTGACAATCACCTCATATTTTTAATAAGGTTATTTATATGGCAAATGTAATGTTGCTAAGATGAATGTCACTGGAATTTCTCTTCAACAGGGAATACAGTCTACAATAATAAGAAAATTTTAATTGACTCAACAACTTACTAACCGTTCATAGATTTATAGGATGCTGCAGGTAGACAAGATCTTATAAATCAGCTAAGGCACTTACATATTTTAAATATTAAAACTCTGAAACTCATTCAAGGGAATTTGGGGGTTTTGTTTTGTTTGGTTGGTTAATCCTCACCTGAGGGTATTTTTCCATTGATTTTTAGATAGAGTGGAAGGGAGGGAGAGAGGGAGGAGGAGAGAGAAAGAGGGAGAAACATTGATGTGAGAGAGACACATCGATTGGTTGCCTCCCACATGACCCGACTGGGCCTGGGGATTGAACTTGCAACCCAGGTAAGTGCCCTTGACCAAGAATTAAACCTTCAACCCTTCAGTCCATGGGCCATCACTCTAACCACTGAGCCAAACTGGCCAGGGCATCAAGGGAGTTTTAAGTATTCTCTGTGTGGATCCTGGTATAGCAACAGAAAGCCTGTCTGTGATTAGATGTACAATTTAAGCAATAATGAAATTATATCTAAAAAAAGACATCTTTACCTGCTTTGTTGATTTAGTGCTATTTTTACATTTAGTCCTTAGCAATCTCTTCTATATCTCTTTTTCAAATACAGGCAGTAAAATAATGGCTGGATACAAAAATGGCAGAACTTTCTATACTATAGGTTCAAACTGGACCAGCAACATAGTATCTTTCTCTTTAATGACTGGAAGGTATTTGTTTGGTGTTGGTGATAATAGAATCCTTTTGGAGTGCAATGCATTCTGGGACTTTCGAAAGATATACCTGTAATTGTAGATTGTATTTTACCTTTTCTCTCCCCAAATTTAAAGCCTATCAATTATACTTGGAAAATATACACCAGAAGAAACTAGAAAGAGGAGAGGCATTCAAAGCTGCTTTGTAGACAACTTCACTAGATGGTCAGTAAATATAGGCCCATTAAATAAAAAGAGAAGCTCAGAAAAGCCACCATTTAGATATGACAGTTTACTGTGTGTCTATCAAAACCAACACATTATCATATGTAGCAATTCAAAGGGAACTGCAGTTCCTGACTTACTAACTGGAGGTGCAATAATAAACCTTTCCAAATTCCAAGGTGTAGCTTGGTGTAGTCAGTGGAAAGACCAGTGGCTAAAGAGTGAGCTGACTCTGCCACTTGCTGTGCCTGCGTAACCTAGGGCATGGTCACATAACTTTTCTGAGCTTTGGTGTGCTCATATGTAAAACAAAGAACAATGGATATCCTGCTGATCTCTTAGGGTTGTTATGATGATTAACTGAGGTTATATTTGTGAAAAGACTTGATACTGTAAGAACTCCAATAAAATGAATGGTATGACTATTTTTATAATTAGTTAAGTATTTTATAAAATATCATGTTCATCTCTGGGATTCTTTCTTGGACTCATTGTTCTGTGTCACTGGTGCTTTTATGAATAGAAAATCATAGCCTATGACTACAAGGAAAATGACTTAGTAATTTGGTAGACCTTAAATTAATATTTTCCAAACTACTGCTGGGTAATTCAAGTGATAGGTGAATATTTTTTTTAATTTAATAGTAATATCCATGTAAAAGAAAAATATATAATTAAATACATCAAAACCATTATTTCATGATTTATAGCTTGTTTTCTATTTTCATGCTAATAAGTTTCCTATTTGAATAATAAAAACAGACTCTATTTGCCCTGGCCGGTTTGGCTCAGCAGTTAGAGCGTTGGCCTGCGAACCAAAGAGTCACGGGTTCGATTCCGGTCAAGGGCATGTACGTTGGTTGCGGTTTGCCCCCAGCCCTGGTCGGGGTCAGGGAGGCAACCAGTCGATGTGTCCCTCTCACGTCGATGTTTCTCTCTCTCTCTCCCTCTCTCCCTCCCACTCTATCTGAAGATAAATAGAAAAATATCCTCAGGTGAGGATTAAAAAAAAAAAGGACTCTATTTAAAGGAAATTGTTAAATGAATAATAGTGTAGGTAGTATGAGGATAGACAAAAATAATATCATCAAGATGGCATTTGTATAACTAAACTTTGGGAAACGTTTTCAATGTTTGTTGTCATCTAGTAGAACAAGTCATTCTAGTAGAACAACAAAGACCAAAAAAAAAAAAAAAATTCTAGGCCCATCATTTGGCTTCTTCTTTAAAAAAATAATAAAAGCATTTGTGACAGATGAATCTCAACTTGTATCAAGATGGGATGGACTCCACAAGATTTGTGCACCCATTTCCTGCCACCGTCTACTTGAGTAGCTCTATCCTGACAGAATCGGTAAATTTCCTGACACAGTGGCTATTTCTCTACAAGACATAAAGACAAGTCTTAACAGATTTCCCAGGGTTTCATTGACTATTGACATTTTATTAACATTTATTTGATATCATGCTGTCAGAATTACTTTTTAAACAATTGCTTTAGTTACCCAGGACCTGACAGAAATTTTGTGGCCAAGAGATAGTAGAATGTATAAATCAACAGATAACTACCCAGGTTAGTAAGAAAATGACTTCCATGTAACATTTCCTAGCTCACTGAGTTCACCAGTAAATAGATTAAAAGTCAAGTCCTCCCTTTCTCCTCCCCTCAGCTACATCCTAGAAAAGCAGTGATTCATCATTTTCTTAATAGTTTCCAGAGAAAAAGACACCATCAGTTTCTCTTCTGGCACTGTTTAGTTTTTCAATACATCTTCTGTGTTTCTGGCAATTAAATTGTCTTTCAACATGCTATTAAGTAAAGGTAGAAGTCATTTCTAAGAACACTCCCTTCTTGTGTGATAGAAATATCAACATTATATTAAAATGCCAAATGACATATATTTATATATGTCTTGTGTTTTCAGACAAAGGAAAATCAAAACTACATATTTACTGTGTTAGTTATATAGCTGAAATGTAATAGCAATTTAATTCAAATCCTTGTCTTTTAAGAATTTTCATAGCTGATAGACTTGATGATGCTACCCAATTAGTCTGTAACCATCTGATTAGCTCCAGATCATCAAAATCTCCAGCGTCCTTCAATCTTTCAATGACTTATCACACTAGTTTCTGATAATGCCAGATCCTACTTACATAGAGAAGGCTTCTATGACAAGCTTTTTTAAAAATTGTGGTAAAATATGCATAACATAAAATTTACTATTTCTAAGTGTATAGTAGTTCAGTAGCCTTAAATCCATTCACATGGTTGTATAAGCATCACCACTATACTACACCTGCAGAACTTTTTCATTTTCCCAAACTGAAACTTAGTACCCATTAAACAATAATTTCTCATTTATGACAAGCTTTAAAGGTCATTTAAAAGGTATGATAAAAAAACCGTCTTAGAGACACATTTAGCTGTTGTTCTTCCTAAAGATGTCTTTCTTCCCTGGTTGTTTAGAATCCTCTTCCAGCTAAATGAGTACAGCTAACTGTTCATTCCATATGGCCTCGCACAGGCCACCCGGGCTCCCTCCCAGCCCTGGAGAAAGGGGGCTGTAAGGATGAAGGAACAGCTGCTTCACTGTTCCAAATTATGAATATGGTGTGTGTCTCAGCACATCACAGTTGCTGGGCAAAGAACAGATGGGACCCTGATCTCCCAATAGACCCACTGGAACCCCTGTCTTGAATGTGAAACTATGACCCACAGAAAGAAAGTGATTTGTTTTCTCCAGTTAAAAATCCCTTCCACAGACTGGAATCCTTCACGTGCAGGGACATGTGAGCTGGTCTGAGGTTTCAACGCTGGGGCTCTCTGGCTTGCATCCAGAGCTTTTGTTTGCTGAGACAGACAGCATTTGGAGTAGTAATGTGGCAAAGCTTGTCAACACACAGGGTTTTTCTCTGCTTTCCAAACACATGTGAGGCAGACTGGCTCTCCATGAAGCTCTGATCTTTTCTGGGGAAAGGAAATGTCACATGCAAGTCAAAAAGAAAAACGTGCTTGGACTGAAGAGGAATCATTGGTTTGGGTATCAGAGGAACAAATTCTGATCAGCTGACAAACATGTTACAATTATTTGTAGGTATAGATGTTGGTCTAGATTGGTCTAAATCAGTACTGCCTTATGGAATACACATATGTGCTTAAAATAGAAACCATATCCCTGAAGGATTTTTGGAAAGGCCAACATTACTCAAGAAAAGTAGGCTGGTGTCAGTGCCCCAGAAAAGCAATTGTGCTTAGCTTCCCTGCATGTTACCCCTATCCCCAATGCAGCACAATTACACAGATCAGACAGCTCAGTAGATTCCTTTCACATTTCATGGCACTAAACACAGAGATCTCTGGAACTGGAAACCTTAGGTAATGGCTTCAGCCAGATACCCAAGACACAGAGGTGCCTGAGATGAATGCATTACTAAAGTAATGCTTCATGCATTTGGGGCTAAGTGGTCAGTGCAATGTGTTCAAAGAAAGAATGCCATCGGGTAATCCTAGAGGTAGTTAGGGCTTTTCCTCTCTCTTCCAAGACCTCAGACCAATTCTAGCTGGGACTCATTGTTATCACTAGACAAAAGACCCTTCTTGGGTCATCTCTCACTCCTGATGGATCCATTGCTTTCTCTAAATTGTGAAAAATCTTTATGTTTCAGGCTCCAATAGTCTCTACTTTCCATTTTTCCAGTGACAGCATCTTTCAGAGGAACCTTCTCCCTCTCCTCCCCCAATTGAGTGTTTCATCTTTAGCCAAGGTTCTTTACTTAGAATTCTCAAAGCCAGGTACAAAGTCATTTTTCTTTGACTTTCTTCTTATTTCCTTAAGAATTATTTTTTGGAGGAAATGTTTTTTAGGTTAAACATGCATTAAGATAGGGTTTCAATCCACTGTGTCACTAACTTATGTATAAAATAGAATGGGATATCTTTGTATGTAGTTAGATGATAAGCCATGGTCATTTCATGCTTTGACCTTATTTTCCATGGAATTAAATTAAATATAACCTTTTATTAGGATTATGTATATCTGTATTTGTTTATATCTAGCCTAGCTTAAGTTAGAAATCATAAAGAAAAGAAGAATAAAAGTTTCTTTCATTGCTGAAAGCACAAACACCCCAGTACTTCTCATGTAGCAATTTTCTTGCCAATGAAAGTAATGAAGTTAAAGAATTATCATATGTTTATTTTGTTTTTTAAAAAAATACATTAAATGGTATGGAACTAGTTTGAGAATATTTGCTTTAATATGATTTTAATTTATCAAAACTTAGATTTGTGCTAGTTTTGCCTTAGAGCAACCTAGTCAAGTTCATGTCTCATTGCCAAGGCTCTCACACAATGGAGTGACCTTGGTAGAGCCATGGGATCTGCAAATGGTCAAAGTGATTTGCAACTTGGAGCTATAGAAAAAATGCATTTATTTGTTCATTCAAATATTTTTTTGAGCATCTACTATGTTCTGGACACTGTTCTAGGACCAAAGGGCACAGCAGTGAAGTGAACCAGGAAAAATCTCTGCTTTTGTGGGTTCTAGAGGAGGGAGACAGACAGACATAAAAAAATAAGAAAAATTATATAGTATGTTAAGAGGCAATTAAGTGCTATGGAAAATAATAAATTAGGGAATAAGGAATGAGGTATGCTGGAGGAGAGAGATTGCAATTTGAAATAGTGTAGTCAGAATAGGCCTAATAGAAAAGGTAATAGCTGAGCAAAGACTTAGAAGTGAGAGAGTGAGACCTGAGATTATAGAGGAGAAAGCCATTCCAGGCAGAGGGTTAGTACATGCAAAGGCCCTGAGGTGGTAGCATACCTACCATATTCCAGGCCAGTGTGGCCATGCCACACAGAGTAAGGAGAAAGATAGTAGGAGAGGGAGTAGTACGCAGCAGAGAGGTAAGAGAATGGGCAAGAATTAGAGTATAGGGCCCTAAAGGTAATTGTCAGGCCTTCAGCTTTTGCTCTGAGTGAAATGCTGAGCCAATGGAAGGTTTTGCACAGAGGAGTAGTAAGATATAACTTTTGTTTAGAAGGTTCACCATGGATACTGTGTTGAGATTAGATTGTAGAGACCAAGGGTAGAAGCAGGCAGACTAGTTGGAAAATGTTGCATTCATCCAAATAAGAAATGATAGTGGCTCAGCCCAGAAGGAAGCACTAGAAGCAGGGAGAAGGAAAATGACTGGACTCTAGGCACATTTTGAAGGTAGAGCCAACAGGAATCCTGACAGCTTGGATGTGGGGAGTGAGAGGAGGCGAGGAGTGGTGCATGACTCCCAGGTTTGGGCCTAGCCAACCAGAAAGGGTGGAGTAAGTTTTAAGGTAAAGTTGTTAGGAGTTTAGTTTTGAACATGCTCAGTTGGAGATGTCTATTTGACAATAAGTGGAGATATCCATCAGGCTTGAATAAACAAGTCTGGATTTCAGCAAGGAAGCTGGAAATTTAAACTTGAGAAATGACAACATATGTTGCATTTAAAGCCTTGAAACAAGATGAGATCAAAGGAATGAGATAGAGAAGTTCAAGGACTGGGACTTGGAGCACCTCCAGGTCAACAGATCAGAGAAGAAAGGTTAACTAGCAAAGGAGTGACCAGGGAAATGGGAGAAAATCCAAGAGAATACAGTGTTCTGCAAGCCAATATAAGAAAGTACTTCTAGGAGGCAGAAGTGACCTACTATGTCCAACGTACTGATGGCACAAGAATGGCAAGGACTGAACATTGATGATTGGTGTTAGTAATGAGGATGTGATTGGTGAGCACTCTAGAAACATGGACAGTATTTTTCCTAATATTTTTTTAAAGCAGATCATGGGGATGACTGGGTGCAATGAAGGCCACATCCCAGGGCTCTAATGGTCCAGTTTTGCAGGTGATAACTTGACTGGGAGAAGGTGTTGCACAGTGCACACAATTTTATAAGACCGACTTGGGCAGGACTCTGTCTTCTACCCTTTTAATAGCTTATAGGGACTTCTCAGGTCTGTGTTTGTGGAAATGATGAATATGGGTTCAGAGAGCATAATTCATTAGACCAAGATCACAGAGACAACAAATATTAGAGTGAAGACTTGAATCCTGATCAACCTGACTGCAAAAGCTATGCTTTCTCCCCTAAACCAATGTCTGGAAGCTCCACAATATTGTCCATGAATTAATAGAATAAACTCTGAAATGTTAATCACCACATCAGTGGTATAATACTAGTATATCAATTACCTCCTGTATATGAAACTGAATTATAAATTATTAAATGGAAAAAATTATTTTCATCATCTAAATTTTGTAGCACATTTATTCTCCTTGGATTGTGCGTATTCTCCAAAATGATAATATCCTTTATCAGTACTATAGTCAAGTCATCCATTCACTCTAATTTGTTTCCAGGAACATTACTCAAAAGAGAAAGAAGAGAGTATAATGTGTGTCCTTTTTAACGATACCTGATTTTGCATTGCTCTCAAGGCTACTACATGTACATCGAGGCCTCCCACATGGTGTATGGACAAAAGGCACGCCTCTCGTCCGGGCCTCTGCGAGGAGTCACCAGAAAGCACTGCTTGACCTTTTTCTACCACATGTATGGAGCAGGGACTGGCCTGCTGAGTGTTTATTTGAAAAAAGAAGGTGACAGGGAGGAGGTCCTCTTATGGAGAAGAAGAGGTGAACAGAGCATTTCCTGGCTCCGAGCGCTGGTGGAATACAGCTGTGAGAGGCAACACCAGGTAAGCCAAAAGAGATAAGACGCAAGTAATGGAAAACATTCCTGTAAGCTTCTGATGTTCTTTCTATTTCTTGTCACCTAAGAGAATGTTTTGTTCTCTTTCAGGGTCAAAGATAAAGGCAGTACTTGTTTAAGAGTAAACATAATTAGTCTATATTGATTAAATCTAAGCAGTGAATGGGAAATTAGGCAGGGAGAGATAGCTTTGGGTATTTATGCATAAAGTGATTTTTGCAGCTCAATGATGAAAGTGTATCTATTTTTGTCTTGTACTTTATGAGTGTCAAGTACATTCTATGTGTCCTGCAAATCTCTAAAACAGAGTCTTCCTTTCTTCTAAACATGGCATCACCTAATTCGTTGTTGCAACTCTATCATTCACTCAGCTTTATCCACATCCAGGGGCTTGTGTTGTAAGCCTACATCTACCAGAGTATATGGTCCAGAGTAGATTTTTAAGCTTCTGTCCACAGAGATGCGGAAGAAACTGGGAGTCTTGATCCCAAGTCCTGGGTCTCTCCCTGGATCTTCTCATGTACTGCAGAAGACCTTCATCCTACAGGATCCCAATTATAAGAGAATCTGAGCAGCAAAAGGATTGAGCCTTTTACATTCCAATACATGAGGTTGAGCAGCCAGTCTAGTCTAGAGATCAGCAGGGGCTTCCTGACAGCCACTGATTTCACCTGCCCTCCTCCCACCCCATGAGCCAAGGCTTCAGAAGGCTCTGGGGAAACAACCTTCAGACCCTGGACTGCTCCTGAATGTGCTCTGAGGAGCTCTCAGGTGTGACCTTCAACTAAAAGCCCCACTTCCTCCTCATCCTGGCTTCTGGTTGATAAACCTCCTGGACCAGTACCTCTCAACTTTAACTACAGGCTTCTTGGTCTAAGCCTAAATCTTCCTGGGAAGAGGTACCAAAAATAAGGACTTTATTTTATACCACCTACAACCACAACTTTTCTACAGATCTAAATGGGGAGGAATTGCAGCTCAGGTGGCCAGGTTGCAGTGCCACCTACGGTACAGCATTGCTGAAGAACAAATGACAGAGGGAAGGTGTGCCAGTATCCAGGGATGGCCCATTATCTCAGCATGGATAAAATTGCCTGGAAATTTTATAAAGAATAACCCAAAGATTTCCCCAAAGATTATTCTGATATGTCTGTTTACAGAAGCAAAGTGGATCACTCAGGAACTTACTAATAGAATTGGCCATCATTCAGAGGTGATGGAGTAATTTTGTTAGGCTATTAGGGCACCATACTCTATTCAGATGTTTTCAAAGTGTGGTGGTGAGACCAGCAGCAAATTCACCTAAAATGACTCTCACCTGAAATGCATGTTCTCAGGCCCCACTTCAGAACTACTGATGAGAAACTCTGGGGATGGGGCCCAGAAATGTGTGTCTTAACAAGCTCTCCTGGTGATTCTGATTTATGCTAAAGATGGAGAATCTCTGTTGTAGATCAAATGAATCTGAGTCTCTCGGGTGGAGCCTGAGTATTCATGTTTTTTTAAACCCCCAGATGATGTTGATGCACAAGAGTTCTAGGATTTACCTCCTGGGGAATGTGTGACTTCCCAGCATCTAAGCCCAGGGGGTTGGGTACAGACAGGGCCTTGCATCTATTAGACTTGCTGGGTGGCTGGTTCTTTGAAATGATTTTTGAGCACAGAGTAATGAGGCATCTAGGGTGGCACTTTGGGGTGTTCAAGTTCAAAGGGTACAGAATCACCTGACAGATTTACAGCTCACGGTCTGGAAGGAAACCTCCAGATCATTCTCTTTGGCTTAGAATGAAACAGATATACATCTGCCATGAGGAATTTTCTTCTGGATTTAGTGATTCTCTCAGGTTTCCCAAACGACTATGTGGAGACTGAACTACTTTCCTCAAAATATCCTAGTGTTTGCCCTGGCCGGCTTGGCTCAGCAGTTAGAGCATCAGCCTGCAGGCCAAAGAGTCACAGTTTCGATTCCCACCAAGGGCATGTACCTTGGTTGCTGTTTGTCCCTGGCCCTGGTCTGGGTTATGTGGGAGGCAACCAATCGATGTGTCTCTCTCACGTCGATTTTTTTTTCTCTCTCTCTCTCCCTCTCCCTCCCACTCTATCTGAAGATAAATAGAAAAATACCAGGTAAGGATTTTTTTTAAGAAAATCCTAGTGTCTAATAAAACACAGACACACCCACGTGCAGAGAGATTGGCCATCTTCTATGTGCCAGGCACTTACAGTGCTAAGAGCTGTACACAGTTCTTCCGATTGATCTTATAGCTCCTCCTTGCAGATGGCGAAACTAGATATCCAGCTGGTAAGTGGCAGAGTGAGAACTTAAACCCAGACTGGGCTGGTTCCAAAGTTGATATCTCTAAGTCACTGTTCTACCCTCCCTCCCACCATAGAAGTTCCAAAATATACTCATTCCCCAGATTTTACAAGCACTGGGTGACCTTGGAGAAATCTCATCCTCTCTGAGATTGTTTATGTATTTTCAAAATGGGGTAATAATTCCTGCCACCATGTTATCACCAGAGTTAGGGTGAGGGTCAAATAAGATTATGAATGTGAAAGGGTTTTACAAACTTGAAAGTATCAAAATATTAAAAGATATTGTTTCTGAAAAATATATTCCCTCCGAACTTCTCTGGTCTCTAATTCACATCACCATGACAGACCTGGTATTCTCCATAGCTGCATCAGGTGTCCGGACCGAGCTCCTGTAGTACAAGGTCAAAACATCTCATTTTAATAAATACTTATTGACCACTTGCTAATCTGGTAAATGTTACGTCGTCAGTGGGGGTAGACCGGTGGAGATGGTTTTTAAAATGCTGTCGTACTGCTGCGATTTGAGACTCATCCTATAGGGAAAATATATGGGTGGCCTCAGATGACATTCCAATCATCAGATTATCCTTGTGGAAGAAATGTTATCAAGTAGCAGAATCTTAATCATGCTCCTTCCTAAGGGATTTATTACAATGTTAAGCAGAACCTGACTTTGCTATTGATCAAAAACATAAAATGATTTTATTTCCTTTGGATTCTTTGCTTACCTTTCCTCCTCTGCTCACCAGAGAGGTGTTTTCCTCTCTGGTTTCTTATAGTTTGATGCCAGTGAAAGAAAGTGTTACACAGATTCTTCACTCACTGAAATATGTATACCATTCATATTTATCATACTGCCTAACATTTACTAGAAATTATTGTGTGCTGGGTACTCAAATAAGACCAGGTGTCCAAATTTTCTTGTTCATGGTACCCTTTGTCTCAGTAAGTTTTTTCTAGTGCCCCTAGACCAAAAGAAAGACCTAATAGTTTCATTTATTTTGTAGTTGGGTTCAAACAACTTAATAAGTATTTATGTAGCCATTTAAAAAATAATACTTAAATTGAAAAAATATATATTTTTATTTTATTCTTCAATAACCACAATTGTTTACTAGTAGGATGTATATCTATAATACAAGGGAGAAATCATAATCCTATAAAAGTTATTACTCAAGTATTAAAGAAATTCAAAGGAGAAGGTTTTATGAAATCAAGTGTTTTAGCCCATCCACAGACTATTAAGAATATAATTTCATCAAGTAATTTGTCTATTACATTTTACATTGCAGACTTGATGGTCAAAAAATAGGTGTTTTTGTTTTTCAGAAAACCAAAATGCTTATTAACTACACTCATATATCCTCCCATCTAGAAGTGTTAGGACTTTTTTTTTTTTTAATTATTCTTGACAATGATTTGGATCCTTGTTTAGGGTTGTCTCCTTAGAATTTTATTAATGTTATTTTGCCACATTTCTGTTAATAAAGCTTCTTTGAGTCATTAATTTCAAGATAGTTTCATATGCCTATTAATTACCCACTTTCTATGTTTTGATTTACTTTTAATCACAAACTAGTCCAATGGGGAGTCATTTGCTCACAAAATGAGTAGAGAAAATGAGTCTTCTGGATACTTTTTATTACCCATAGCCTCCCTGGTGTATTCAGTGGTTTATTAACCATTGTTGGGCTGCCTTAGAGATTATAATGTAATTGATTTACCCTAGAACCTGAATATTTGATTAGTTATTTTCTTTTCAGGATCTAAAATCATAAAACTGATTTCCTCGTCTTCCGGGCTTTCTTGGATGTCATGGTATTTAACGTGCTAAGTGAAACATTGTCATTTTGGTAAATTTAATTATTATGCTTTGCTGTTCATACATGGATCTCATCAGTCATATTAAATTCTTCCACCTAGCACATGGATCAAAGGTAGATTTATGGAGAGCCTAAGGAAGCTTGAGTTTCGGGGCCCATCACTTTCATAGGCCCTGAGTGCTAGGAGTAGAGCATTCTAGGTGGGGAGGAGAAACCAGGTCATCACCAGGAAGCATTTTAAGGTGAGCATTTCTAGGAAATTACCTAAAGAGATCTCAGAAGAAAGGGACCTGCATCTCCAATCTCCAGTCATTTGTTGTGAATTTCTTTACATTCCAGATAAGTATTCTCTTTTGTACCTAAATCTGAATTTGTGATTTTGTACTCTTTTTCCCAGGGAGCCCTAAGAACAATCTAAGCTTCTAGACCCATACAACCTGGATGTCCCTGACCAGTCTTGTTTTATCTAAATTCAAACTTTTTTATTTTTAAATTCTATTTCTAAATTCAAACTCTGTTATTTTTCAGGTAATTTTTGAAGCCATTCGGGGAGTGTCAATAAGAAGTGATATTGCCATTGATGATGTTAAGTTTCGAGCAGGACCCTGTGCAGGTAACAGTATTTTTTCTCTATATAAGCTTGACTGAAAGGCGATTTTGCCACAGTCTCAAATGATAAGAATGCAAATTAAGTATTTTTCTACAATAAAAATAGAGAAAACTATTATTGTCTATTTGTCTCCTGACAGAAATGGAAGACGTAACTCAGCAATCATCGGGATATTCTGAGGATTTAAATGAAATTGAATATTAAGAAATAACCTGAATTGGATTAGCTGAACAAAAGCCATACCTCTTCAATCAAAATGAGAACAAAATAAATGAATACTGGACAGTCTTAACTGTTTCATAAGTTATAAGATGACTTCAGAGCACTATTCTTCATTGCTTTTGCAAAAAATACTGACTCAGGGCTTTTTCTTTTTTCTTTTTTTTCATATGACAACTGTTACTAGCAGTACAGGCTGATGGTTTTGCATAGATTATTCATCTTAATTTTGGTACCAGTTAAAAATACAAATGTATAATATTGTAGCCATTTTTTAAAGTATACAAATAAAGGGCACAATCAAAATGAGATGTGCTCACTTACATCTGCATTCAGTGAATGTATTGGGAGGAGAATATGTCTGTGGGTTTCTTTTCAAATTTTAAATACCATAAATATTTTTTAAAGAAATAATGTGGGGTGTCAGTAATATCTGCAAAATGAATGCAGTTTTTTTATGGTAACAAGTTAGTCTAAGAATATAAAGTCTTATTTTCTATGTTTTATTCATAGAAATGGAGTATTAATTTTTAAATATTTTTACTACATGTGATAAAGGATCTTTCATGAGTGTCCCAGGGTAAGTCAGTATTAATTAATGCTGTATTACAAGGCAATGCTACCTTCTGTTTCCCCCTTTAAACTACTTTTGAAAGTCACTATGGATACATGGATAGAAATTGCACTCTTTTTTTGTAAAGCAAGCTTGAAAATAATGACTATATACACATGTCCAAAAATTTTTTAAATGTGTTAAACAATTTTATTGATTTTTATAACAAATGTTATGTTAAGATTTTGAGTAATATAAATTCCAGCAGATATAATAAACTACTGCTTTTCATTTACATGTTTAGAAAAGTGTATGTACATGTTTATATACCTAAACAGCTGTTATGAAATTATAAAATTACCTAATAAAAGAAATTTCAAATAAAATTTGAAAATCTTTTCACTGGCAATGAACTCATTTCTACATTATTTTTTGTTGTCAGAATATGTTTATTACTTAACTACAGATTCTAATTTGAATCTACTCTGCCACAATTAACTGCTTCTTAAGCCTTGACATAAGCACTGCATACATTGATGGGATAATTAATTTGAAAGAGTGTTTTATTTCACATTAACAATCTCAATTTCCCCCTAAATTTTCTTTTTAGAGTATAGACTATATGAAGATAAGGATTCCAGCTTGTTTTGTTTACTTTTGTAGTCTCAGTACCCAGAAGAATGTCTGGTATACAGTAGGTTTCAACAAATAAATACATGCATGGATGGGTGGATGGATAAATTTAACCCTTTCAACATCCTTCTAGATGGAGATATTATCCCTTTTCAAAGATTAAGAAACCAAGGCTGAGAAGAGTGAAAAAATAACTTAAGATTCCACAAAACTCAAAGCTTTGTGTGGCCAAAAACCCATTGTTCTGATGGATTTGGGAGCATGTCCCACTAAAGAAGGTCAAAACCATAAATTAATCTGTAAAGAGTACTATACCTCCCTAAACACCACATTATTTAGAAAACAAAAAATACGCAACTATACAAAATAAACATTATGAGGTTTATGGAGAAAAGAAAATAAACTTTTATAATAAAGCAAAATTTTGTAAATCAAATCCTTTCCATTCATGATGATTAAATTATCATAGCAGGGAAATCCCTGAATAGAGTTGAATCATTGGGGAAGGAAGATTTCAAGATGTTGACCAATTCGACAGCATACTAGACAGTATAATTTCCTCAAAGTATAATTCCTGTCCAGAGCTTAGTTATATCTGCTGAATAAAGAAATGAAGATTGTGTCTCTAAGATCTAGTATGTGGTGAATGAATGAATCCTTGCTTATAGATTACATAAATCTGTAGTAATAATTATAGCTAACATTTATTGAATACTTACTATTTTCAGACATTGTTCAAAGAGCTTTATATGAATTTACTCATATCATCATTCTGATAACAACCCATGAAGTAGATCAGGTAATATTTCCATTATAAATAGGGAAAGTGAATCTTTTCAAGTACAGCAGCTAGTGTAGGGCCTAGTTTTGAACCTGGGTCTGTTTTACTGTCAAACTTGTGTTCTAATCCTGATAAGACTGCCTTCTGAACCTAACTCTCCTGACAACTCCATCCACAATACTAATTTAAACTCTAAGGAAAAGTTCCAAGTTTTTTCATTCAAGAGAATTTATTGGTTACCAAAATTGCCCCAAAGATTGCCAAACCAGAAATACTACTTGGGACACCAGCTTTGAGACTTGTGCGGGTGGGGGGAGTTGTTAACTAGTTATTGACTCAGGGCAGAAAGGAAGGAGATAATTATTACCAGCTGTTGCTCAGAAACCACCTGAAGTTCCTATAAGAGAAGAGAGGAGGTGGAGGTGAGCAGATTCATTTACCCTTCCTCATGTTTGCTCCTTTTTCAGGATTTGCTTTTGGGATGCTTCTCTACCGTTTCCAAGTTGCCTTTGGCATTCATTTTATTTTTTTTATCCTCACCGAGGACATTTTTGCATTCATCTTCAGATAGAGCAGGAGAGAGACAGGGAGGAAGAGAGAGAGAGAGAGAGAGAGAGAGAGAGAGAGAGAGGGAGAGAAACGTCGATGTGAGAGAGACACATCAACTGGTTGCCACCCACACAACTCCAGGGACGAACTGCAACTGCAACCGAGGTACGTGCCCTTAGCGGGAACCGAACCCAGGGCTCTTTGGTCCTCAGGCCGACGCTCCAACTGCTGAGCCAAACCGGCCAGGGCTGGCATTCATTTTAACTATATTTCACCTGGATGGAAATATGGAAGGATAGTAAGCACAGTATAGTTTTCTCAGGTTCAGAAATGTTCTAGGGCGAAGACATACTAACAGGTACTACTTAACATTTAAACCCAGTGTTTGCATTTATTCCAATTTTCACCTAAACACACAAGTGTTTCAGATAGAAACTACTTTTTCACACAATTGCCTTCTCTCCTATAACTTGCTGTCTGGGCTGGAGATTATGTATGCATAGAAGGGAGTGAAAAAGAGGAGGCTGGGAAAATAGTAGCTGTGAGGCAAGGTCTGGTTTAATGTGGAAGAAAAGGTCCACCAAAGACTTGCTGAGAAATCTATGCCCCAGGCATTATACCAAGTGTGGGGGTTACAAAGATGCTCACATATTAGTGAGCAAAACAGAGACCTAAACCTATCAGCACAATTCAGAGTGCTAAGTACCATGAGGTCACAGGCTTGGGGTGCTATAAGGGGGCCTAGGAGGAGCATCTGACCAGGGAGGGCAGGGCCAGCTTCCTGGTGGAAGTCTGGGCAGAGCAATCAGTGGAGACCTGCTAACATGGATTCTGACTTATTCCCAGACAGGGACATGTTTTCCTGCGCAATTTAACTAGAATGGGGTGGGAGGGGGGGGGGGATAAAAGAGTTTGTATTTTCATCATGTGGATCACTATAAAGAGGTGATACAGCATAGTGATTAAGTTTGGTTTCCGGATTCAGGCTGTTTCAGTTTAAATCCTGGCATTGCTACTACAGGCTTTGTGACGGAGGGCAAGTCACTTAACGCCTTTTGCGACTAATATTCCTAGTCTGCAAAACGGGGCAAATACTTGACTCTACTTCTTTGGGTGGTTGTAAAGATTAAATGCAAATAATACATGCAAGCACTTCGTGTCTGACACACAAGAGCCATTCAAGTTTATATTGTAAGGTTTGAGTGAAATGTTTGGATAAATCACAGTTATTTTTGTGTAGTCTTTCTCTACAAAGGAATTGTGAGTTTATAGTGCCATCTTAAGGATAAAGCAACCATATAATCTTGTCCTTTTATCAACTTTTTCTTATTACTAACAATACAAGGCTCATTTTAACCAGCACCTGGGCAATGCCTTCCCCTTTGCTCTTCCTAGTCCAGCCATTAGTAATGGTTCTTCTGTGCTACTTACCCTGTATGTATACCCCTAGCAAAATTTATCATGCTAAACCTAACTTCTTGTTTTCAGGTCCATCTCCTCAAGAATGGTCACCTAGTGGTGTACTCCCACTGCCTAGCATACTCAACAAGTCTGGATTAAGTAAACAAAAGCTCAATAATAGCATTTAATTTAGTACAAATATGTATGTGGATTTAAAAAAACAATCACAAGGGATATAATTCTCTTTGGTCCATCAAAATGTCATGGCCTGAAAATCCACACACTAAAACTTTAACATGAAAATACGTCCCTGACCAGTGATACACTTGGGGTACCCGGTAAAAAAAATAATATAAACCTCCCTTAGAGGGCCATGCACCCAACCGAGGCTGTACAAGTTTCCTACATATAAAACTGCAGGGAAGGACTCACAATAAAAAAAATTATAAAACATTTGCCCTGGCTGGTTTGGCTCAGCGGTTAGAGCATCGGCCTGTGGACCAGAGGGACGCGGGTTCGGTTCCCGCTAAGGGCACTTACCTTGGCTGCAGTTTGTCCCTGGCCCTGGTTGGGGTTGTGTGGGTGGCAGCCACTCGATGTGTCTCTCTCACATCGATGTTTCTCTCTCTTTCCCCTCCTCTCTCCCTCCCGCTCTATCTGAAGATAAATGCAAAAATGTCCTCGAGTGAAGATAAAAAAAATAAATAAAATAAAAAAATAAATAATAAATAATAATAAAGAATTATAAAACATTTAGTAAAAAAGTCCACTAGAAGCAAAAATCAGCTTTCAACAAAAAGCAGAATTAGATACTCAAGACTTCATAGGATGGAATTTTTTGATAGACATTTTAACTATTTTAAAAAGTGATTAGAGACCCCACCCCACCCCAAAAAAGACACTGAAAACATAACAAAAGGCAATACTCTATGAAAACAAGCAGGTAGATTTTAAAGGGAACCAAATAGAACTTCTAGCATAAAAAATACAGTCATTAAAATTAAAAACTCAGTGGAACAGGCAAATATCTAATTAGATACATCTAATAGAAGAGAGATGGTGAGCTAGAACACAAGATAATAAACCAGAATGCAATATATAGAGAGATAAAACAGTAAAAAATATAAAGGAGACAATGAATGAGACTACCTAGTATATTAAAATAAGAGCTCCAGCCCTGGCTGGTTTGGCTCAGCAGTTAGAGCATCAGCCTGAGGTCTGAAGAGTCTCATGTTTGATTCCCGTCAAGGGCATGTACCTGGGTTGCAGCTTTGATCCCAGCCCTTGTAGGGGCACGTGCAGGAGGCAACAAATCTATGTGTCTCTTTCATATTGATGTTTCTCTCTCTTTCCCTTCCTCCCTCCCTCCCTTCCACTCTCTTTAAAAATCAATGGAAAAATATCCTCAGGTAAGGATTTAAAATTTTTTTTTAAATAATAATAATAATAATAAAATAAGAGATCCAGAGAGAATGTGGGAGAGGGTATATTCAAAGGGAGAATATTTGAGACTGTTTCAGAATTGGATATGCCTAAAAATGCTCAAAATCAGGAAGTCCAACAAATTCTGAGCAACACAAGTCAAAATAAATCCATACCTCGATACATCATTATGAAATTATGGAATGCCAAAGGCAAAGAGATTTAAATGTAACTAGAATGAAAACACAGATGAGCTACAGAGGAATAAAAATTAAAACAAAATCAAACTTCTCAATTATGAGGAAAGTGTCAATACAGTGGAATAGTATTTTTAACATGATGAGAGAAAATAATGTCAACTGGGAATTTTATCATTCAAAAGGGCAAAATAATGGCATTTTCAGATAAACAAGGAAGAAATTATGTGTGTGTTTTTCATATGCTTATATATGTATATACACACATTTATATCTATCAATGATAGTAAAATGAATATATACATAGTTATGAATCAATGATAGTAAATGTGTGTGTGTGTGTGTATATATATATATATATAAATGATAGTAAAAGTACCACATATAAAAATTCACTACATATATAGTCGTGTAATTTGTCTTTTTACTCAAAATTATGTTTTTGAGATTCAACCATGTTGAGTTTCTAGCTGTAGTTCATTTCTCTATGGTATGGTATTCCATTACATGGTTATACTGTAATTTATTATTCCATTCTAACATTGATGAATACTTGGGTTGTTTCTAGTGCTTTGCTATTGTGAACAATGCTGCTAAAATATTTTCATACAAGTACCCAGGTACCTATGCGAAAGAATTTCTTCTGGTTATATATCTAACATATGAATTGCAGGTTTGTATGATACGTACACTTAACTCAATGATGAAAAACTGTTTCCCAACTGGTTACTCTAATTGACACTATCCTTACCAGTATAGATGAGTGCCAACACTTGCTAGTGTCAGACTTTAATGTTTGCCAAATTGTATTTTATTGAGGTTTTCATTTTTCTAATTATGAATTAAATTGAGCATTTTATCATGTCCTATGACCATTCATGCTTCATCTTATGCAAAGTGCCTATTTTGCCCATTTTTTAAGTTGAACTATATATCATTTACTTGCTCTTTTATTTTTCTAGAGTTTAACGTTAAAGAGTGTATTAGAGAAGCAGTGAGACAGAGTGGCTACTCCACAGGCAGAGCGGCCCCTCCTTAGTGGGCTTTACTTATATTATTGAGGCTCATTTAATCGAGGGGTAGGACATTCAAAAAGGGGCAGGAATATTCAGGATTTTTCCAAGAAAGAGGAAGAGCCCCCTCTTCTTGGAAGAGCCCCCTCAGTCATGTTGTGTCCTTATAGGGGCTTCCCATTTCTGATTATGGTAATGTCATTTAATATGCTAATATATTACAATGAGTGTATAATGAGGCTAGGGGTTACCACAAGGTGAACTTAGTTGCCATGTTGGATCGAGCTGGTCTTCTGCAAGTTCTAAGCCATAAATCTATTGGGGGAGTTGGTCTTACCATCTCCTTGATAGTCCTTGCAACCCTTATTGATTACAACCCTTTGGCCACATACCCTATCTCACTCCCCTCCTCAGAGATTTTGTTCCTCCTTATTCTTAAGGGATTGTTGGGGCCAAGGGTATGTATCATTTTCTTATATTTTCATAGACATTCTCTAGTATTCCAGATATTAAGCTTCAGTTTGTTTTAAATGTTGCAAATATCTTTTTTTAGCTTATGACTTCCCCCCTCCCCATTCGTGAAAGGCCTTAGTTTTTAACATATATATGAATTAATAATCTTTACATTTTATTTATGGTTTATGTATATTTTGTCTTATTTAAGAAACTCTTCTTTACCTTGTGTTTGAAAAATATTCCCATGTGGTTTCTTCTAAAAAATTAAACGTTTGCCTATTACCTTTAAATCTTTGATTCATCTGGAATTATATCCAGTAAAATTGCTAAGTTCTCTATTACTTCCTGGGATAGACTCCATATTTACATTCATTTCCTGTTGTGACTGTAACAAATTACTACACTCTTTGTGGCACAAAATAACACATTTATTTATCTTACACTTCTGGAAGTCAAAATTCTGAAAATGGATCTCATGGGGCTAAAATCAATGTGTTGGCAGGACTGTGTTCCTTCAAGGGAAGCTCTCGGGAAATACATTTCTTGCCATTTCCAGCATTTATTTACTTACTTACTTACTTATTTTAGAGAGAGAAGGGGGAGAGAGAGAAAGAGAAAATCACCAATGTGAGAGAGAAACATCGGTCGGTTGCCCCCCACACACACCCCACCAGAGATCAAACCTGTAACCGAGGTATGTATTGTGATCTAGTATTGAACCCACAACCCTTTGGTGCACAGGATGACACTCCAACCAATTGGGCCCCCCACCAGGGCAGCCATTTCCAGACTTCAGAGGCTTCCCACATTCCCTGGCTCATGGCCACCTTCCAACTGTTTCATCACTCACATCTGCTTTTGTAATCACATCTCCTGATTCTCACCCTCATGCCTCTCTCTTATAAGGACCCTTGTGATTATACTGGGCCCACCTGGATGATCCAGGATACTCACCCCACCCTAAAATCCTTATTAATCACACCTGCAAATTCCCTTTTGCCATGTAAAGTAACATATTCATAAATGCGAGGGATTAGAATGGGGGCATCTCTGGGGAGCCATTATTCTGCCCACCATAACTTCCTTTTACTATTAGGTCAGATTTCTTCATAAGCCCAGTTTTGGTTTTTTGTTTTCAACTTTTCTATCTGCCCTGTTTTCTTAACTTATTTGGCAGACTAAAATACCCAATATGGTGCTCAATAGAAGTAATGAGAGTATCATGCTTGACTTGTTCCAGAATTTAAGAGAATATTTCTAAATATTTCATCATGGAAAATGAGTTTGCTGGAGATTTTTGGAGTGCATTTTATTGGTTAAAGGAAATTTTCTTTTACTTGTACTTTCTAGAAATTTTAATCATGAATGTGTGTTGAAAATAACATGAATGTTTTTTTCTGCTTCAATCTTTCTCCTATAATCTTTTAATATGAAGAATCACAATTAATTGATTTAATTTGCTAATATTTAATCAACCTTGAATTCCGTAATAAACCCAATTAGGTCATGAAATATTTACTGTTTTGAACATTGGTAGATATTTGCATATATGTTAATGAGTATGATAGGAACTTTTAATTTCCTTTAATTTCCTTAGAAATTAGAGGATTTACACACAGTTGAACTCCTAAGAGGAGCTGGAAAGGCTTCCTTATTTTTCAACACTCTAAAAGAGGGCAGAATTAGAGTAGTGTTTCTCAACTTTTTTGCTCCTTAAGGGACATTTGCTAATATCTGGAGACATTTTTGGTTGTCAAACTGGGGAAGTGCTATTGGTATCTAGTGGGTAGAGGGCAAGGATGATGTGGACCACCCTACCATGCATAGGACAGCTGCCTCTTCTTCCCCCAACAAAGAATTTTATCTTACCCAAGATGTCAACAGTACTAAAGTTGTGATTTCTTCTCCCATTCTGAATAAATAATCACTATCCTAATTTTGTATTTTTTCAGAGGGAGCTTCACAACTTATACGAGCTTCTGGCCCCACAGAACCTGGATCTGGTGGGGAAAAGTGGGCACTATGTAGAAGAGGTGTGTGGGGGGGAGGGAGAGAGAGAATAGCCATTGGGGGGGGGGGGCGCAGAGAAATTTTGTTTTGATATGCTTTCAAATAATCACAGTTACTAAGAAATTGGCCACAAGCAATAATACTAAAAAACTGAAGGAAACTAATTAGTGTGATATATGGTTTAGCAATTCCAATTCTTGGTATCTATTCTAGAGAAATACTAGCACATATACAGAAAGATGTATCTGAGTATGTTTCCTGAAGCAATGTTTGTAAAAATGAAAAATTGGAAGCAATCTATATGTCAAATCTGTAGAGTAATGGATAAAGTATGATATATTCATACAAAAGCCCTTGAAAAGTTCAAAGAAAATCAGATTTCTATGAGTCAACATGCACATATCTCAAAATTATATTTTTGAATGAAAATCAAAGTTGTATAACTACTTTCATCATATTTTTTATGTTAATAATGTACACATATAATACATTATGTGTTTATGTAATGCATTTATGTGATGTATTCAAACTCAAAATATTACTATGTATCTTCTCTAGTACAAATGCATGCACCCTGGCCGGTTTGGCTCAGCAGTTAGAGCGTTGGCCCGCGGACCGGAGAGTCCGGGGTTTGGTTCCCGGTGGGGGTGCGTATCTCGGTTGCAGTTTGTCCCCAGCCCTGGTTGGGGTCGTGTGGGTGGCAACCACTCGATGTGTCTCTCTCACATCGATGTTTCTCTCCGTCCCTCTCTCCCTCCTGCTCTATCTGAAGATAAATGCAGAAATGTCCTCGGGTGAGGATAAAAAAAAGCAAAACAAATGCATGTAAAATATTAAAATGGCCTGAAAGGACATTACATTATACACTGAACAAGAATGTAAGAGTAGCTAACTAGGGGATAAGGAGCTCAGGAACAAGATTGAGAAAAAAATGTCAAATGCACACTATTTTATCTGCATTGTGCTAATTTTAAAAAGGAGAATGGATTTATATGTTTCATGTATAAATTTTTCAGGATAGATAATAGAAAAAAAACATGGATGAAATCAAGCCAAATTTGTTACAGTGTTAATTCCTGATTGTAGAACGGTTGTTACTTTCTGTTTTATGCTTTTTGGGGGGATTTTCAAACTTCCTAAAATAACAAAAATACAATTTTAATTATTAAAAATGAGTGTATGACTACCAATCAAAGCTGTGGAAGTGAGAAATTAAAACCAACAAGTTTGTGGGAGAGTTCAGCAACACCCCTGCTTGTTGAGACGCTGAAATGAAATGTCACTCTTGGTGACTGATACCACAGGACCAAATGTAATAATTCATGTAGCTAATTTCAACAGATTCTCCACAGTTCTAACAATGACCAACTTTCTTTCCTTTGGGAAGTAACAGGGTGTGAGAAGAAACCCTTGCTCTCCCTGCAGATGCTCCTGACCTAGCTTAGGCAAGAAGGACTATCAGTTCACTTTGCAAGGACTTGCAGAGGAAACCGCACATAGCGCTTTAGCACCTTGTTCATACTCTTTCTGACATTAAAGGTAAATTCCTTCTGGAGCAATTTAATACTGTTTTCCCATTTTATATTCTCAAAAGAAATGAAGGCTGGTTTAGCCATAGGCTTTCTATCATGACACATCACAAAGAACATTTGAAATCTGATGTTAATTCTTAATGATTTTTTTTTAGTCTTTCAGTTGGTTTTTGTATCCAAGAGATGAAAATTTGAGAAAGAGGCAAAAGCTGTTGAGACATTGATACAGAAATTAAAATGAATTATGAAAAAGTGCTTAGAACAGTAACTGGTGTATGGTAAATGCTATTGGTATTAGCTGTTATAATACTAAGACTATAGCTATTACTACAGCCAACTCTAATACTAATATAACTGCAGTAAGAATAAGCAGATATTTTCATTGTTTTGTATGGTGTTAGAAACAACTTATCTCTAGCAGAAGCTTGCTCTATGGGGGTTTAGGTCCCCTGGGGAAGGGTGTTGATTCTCCTCAGAACTCTTCATCCCTGCCTAGATCTTCCCCATGAGTTCTTTAACTACATCTGTTAGAAAGTGTACATGAAGGAAAGTAGAGGGAGCTGGAAAGGAAGGGTTGTTCCTGGGTGCCAAGGATTCAGGTTTTAGCATCTGACTTCTTCCCTCTTTCAAGCCGTGAGGGTTCACTTTTCCACTTTAAGAATTTGCCAAAAGCAAAAGTAATATTTCCTCTCACTTGGTATATAAACCAGAGGAGATTATGCCTATTAACCTGTGAGGGTTCTTGTTAGAACCGGAATAGTAAACTGTCTCAGAGAAGTCTCAGCAAAGTCCCATTCCATGCATCTTACCTACCTTTTTGCTATGGTGGCATTATTATTAAGGGCTTGAAGGGAAGCCAAGAAAGAGAACACAGAAGATGGTATTTTGATGGTGAGATGAAATGTATAATCCTTGACCCTGCCCCTTTCTGCCAGCTTTTTGTTTGTGTCAGTTTTAAAGTTTTTGCAGAATGAAAGGCCATCACTCAAAATGGCCCCTGCTACTTACTCCTTGGTCAGTCGAATGTTAAATACAATTACAAGGATGGAGTGATGAATTCAGCTGATGACTGGACCTTTAACCCTGAGAAGTATAGGGTTAGCTATAGTGGCTCACTCACTCATTAACACATTCTGATTAATTGATCATCTTTCTAAAGACTTTATCCCTCTGTTTCTTTAACCACCACCCTTTGCAATGCAGTTTTCATCAGTGAAATTCAAGAATCCAGATGTGGCAAGATAAATGTGTATATTTTTGTGGATGCATGAAATTTTTAAAGAATGTTAGGTAGCACTGAGCCATTATAGTCTGCAGAGTATCCTTGGTCTATGCTAACTTCCAGTTATACGAAGTCCAACAAAAGAGAAGTATTCAAATCAATTATAGTACATCTATAAAGTTACTTAAAATTATGTCATAGAAAAATGTTTAATGGCATAGAAAAATATTCATAATATAGTCAGTGAGAAAAGGAGGTTAAGTAATAGTATATATAATTTGTGCAGTGCCATTTTTTTTTTTAAATAAAAGGAGAATACCATACATATACAAGTAAAACAGATGTCAAAAAATACACCAAAATCTTAACAGTGATTTGTCTGGGTAAAGGAATTATGAAAAAATTTCCCTTTTTGTGTGTTCCCAAGTTATCTGTATTTAGCATGTATCACTTTTGTAACTAGAAGCAAAATTTTCCTTTTTAAAGGATGATAGTAGAGTGTGATTGGCTGGCTGGTTAGACAAGAACTCATAGTGTATGTGCATTTGTAGGGTCATCACAAGTTCAGGGGCTCATTCTTAACTTTCAAGTTTATAAGCACAATTTGATTAATTCACTATGGAAATGATGGTGGTACAAAAATGACCAGACTGGTTCTCTCCCCTCAACTCTCATTACCACTGCCTATATTATTTTCCCATTAGGATAGATTCCCCAAAATGTAGTCATTTTTTCAAAGAATTTGACTCTTCTAAGGCTCTTGAAGTAGGGTATTTCAAAAAAAAATTTTTTTTATGTTTTTTGTATTAGCAATGTAGTGAATGACAGTACAACTGAACTCAAGGGGTTCCCTGGTTGGGGTATTCTATTCAAGAACAAGATGTGGTGGTCCTTAGGTAGTTTTATCTATTTGCAACAAGTAAAGGAGACAGGGAATTCATATCCAAAGCTCTGTCTCCCAGAAGGGAGGTTTAGCCATTGCTTATATACACTATTTGATTAATTACATGTTTTTTTTCTTTGCAGTTGGCTAACTCCAAGTCAAGCTCATCAGGTTGCAGCTGAATCTCCAAAATACTGTGCTACATTTTAGGATTTAGCAAGAATAGCAACTAAGCCCTGGCTGGTTTGGCTCAGCAGTTAGAGCATCGGCCAGCGAACCAGAGAGTCCTAGGTTCGGTTCCCACTAAGGCACGTGCCTCCAGTTGGTTTGTCCCTGGCTCCGGTTGAGGTCCTGTGGGTGGCAGCCACTCGATGTGTCCCTCTCACATCAATGTTTCTCTCTCTCTTCTTCTCCTGCTCTATCTGAAGATAAATGCAAGAATGTCCTCAGGTGAGGATTTAAAAAAAAAGGAATAGCATCTAATAAAAACCGCCCAGACCCTGAGACTTCTGTCTTATCTAACAATAGTATAGTACCCTCCTATAAGCAGAGTAGTTTTATTTTCTGTCATTTCACAGTTTTCAAATTATTGTTTTAATTTGCTTAAAAATATTTTTTTCTTGTAACCATGGCAAGTTCACATGCTTTTTACTTTCTATTTTCTTCAGTTATAACTTCGAAGACAGCAGAGACACCATCTGCATGAGAGGAGAAAGAGACCAGGGAAAGGAGCATTGGGGTTCTAAGGCAACAGCTTTCAAAATGGCCTCCTCACTTTCACGCTTGACTCCCCCTAAGCAGCAACCAGAGAAGTCATTTTAAAATTTTGGTCAGGTCAGGTCACTCTCCTGCTTAAAACTATCCACTGGCTTCCCATTGCTTTTAAAATAAAATTCAGCTGTGCTATGATGGGCAAGGCTGTGCCATGCAATCTTGTTTACTGCACTGCAGCCACACAGGCCTTTGTTCCTCAAACATCCCACTTGCTCGCTTATTTGTCTCTGTCCTTGCCTGTAACACTCTTTGCTCATTTAGGCCTTGGCTCCTTCTCCTTCAAGGTTTTTAGCTCAGACATCACCTCCTCAGACCGGCTTTCCACGCCTCCCCATCACATTCATTGTTTTAGGTTCTTCATAGCACCTATCACAGCCTGAAATTATCCTTCATTTGTTGTGTTGGTTCACTTGTTCTTTTTCGCTCTCCTGCACCACAAAGTAAGCTAGGAGCCGGCAGCCTTGACTGGTTCCTTGACTGCGGCAGCCCATGCCTCTTGATTAAACATTGTCAGTTGAGTGAATGAAGATCTACAAAGGCCTCACTCAGTGCCCCTCATCTTTAATGAAGAGGTTAACCAGAGAAGTGAGGAGGTTTAAGTGGAAGCACCCTCTAGCAGTGGTTCTCAACCTTCCTAATGTTACCGCGACACTTTAATAAAGTTCCTCATATTGTGGTGACCCCCCAACCATAAAATTATTTTCGTTGCTACTTCATAACTGTAATTTTGCTACTGCTATGTCTTAGGCGACCCCTATAAAAGGGTGGTTCAACCCCCAAAGGGGTTGAGACCCACAGGTTGAGAACCTTTGAAAGGAAACCAGAGCTTTCTTTTTCCTGCATCACTAGAAACCTGGGGAGGAGGACGTCTTAATAGGGACTTGGGTAGCGAGAGGGTGGAGAGTAAATCGGAATATTCTTTGCGGCGTGGTCTTTTCACAAGTTGGAGAGTGCGGGAGACTTAGCAGGGTGACTTAGGAGCCATTGGGCACAGAGCCATTTGGAAGAGTTTTCTTTTTTTTTTTTAGACATGGGGCCCGGTTTGTAAGCAAACGGAGAAGAGTCGATGACCTGAGAGTCCCGGGCGGAATCCACATACGACCAGTCGCCCGCTTAGGGGTCCCCCGCAGGAGTCCTCCGCCCACCCGCCCCAGCGAACCAGGTCCCACTGCAGCCGCCTCCCTCCGTCCCCTCGCAGATCCGCTTCTTCGGAGCGCTAAAAGGGCTTTGAAAATACTAAATGAAATTGCCATCTTTTTATAAATAAAATAATAATAATAAAAATAAACCCTGAAAGTTGCAGGAATGTAATACCGGTAGCCGAATACCTCCGGATCCCCTGCCACCCCCCCGCATTCTCCTTCGCGCAGCCCTCCCAGGCCTGGGGCGGGCGTGCCCACTGACGCCGCCGGGCCGGGACTGCGCAGGCGCGGGGCGGGCTCTCCGGCGGTGTCGCGCACCAAGCAGTTCGCGCGGGAGCGGGACGTCAGGGCGCCGGGTCCGCCGGTCGGTGGGAACGGAAGGCGCTGCGGGGTGGAGGGGAAGCCAGGATGGCGACCTCGAGCAGGAAGACCTCTACCTCAAGCCCCCTGGCCTCCAAGAGAGCTCTCCCGAGAGATCCCTCGTCGGAGGTCCCGAGCAAGAAAAAGAGTTCGGCGCCGCCTCTGCCGTCGTCCGGAGCTTTTGTGGAAGGCTCTATCGTCCGCATCGCGATGGAGAACTTCCTGTGAGTGGCCGAGGCCGCGCGGCGGCGGGGAAGGCGAGTGGGCCTTGCGTGCGTGTGTGCGCGTGGGTGGGCTGGGGGATGTGCGCCTGGCTTGTGGGTCTGGCCGTGGGTTTGTGCCGGGGTTACCGGCACAGATATTCGTCGGCTGTGGAGATTGGTTTATGTGTTGGTGTACTAGGTGTGTGTCCCGTGTGATGCGTTTTTGTTTTTGTTTTTTATTCATTCTACCAACGTGTTTAGAAAGCGTCGTTTGCTGGGCAGTGAATGTAGTAGGGATTAGATCTCTGCCCGCAGGAAGTCACCGCCTACAGAGGAAGGACATAATCTGTAATTCACGAAACTATGGGCCCTGGGGACTCCCAGAAGCGACGTCCAGATCACAGTGGTAGTGATGATGTGGCAGTTGGCAGATAAAGATGGTGAAGATAGTACGGGATGGAGGTTGCAAAGTACAAGAAAATTAATCCTTACTCCCAGTTGTTGGGCCTCCCAACACACCGTTCCCTGGTCCCTTTCTCTCCTTCCAGACAACTAATAATAATCATTTTAGAATTTAGTAATGTGTTTGAACACAAATATCGTGTTAGTATAGCACCTTACAAGGTTATTTTTTTTAAAGCTTGCACAGGGTGACCTAGGGGAAACAATTGCAATAACAACATTTTTTTCAAGCACCTATCAATGCCAGTTATAGAAGTAGGTGCTTTATTTATACAATGCTCTCATTCTTTCTTCACAACAACTCTTAATATATTATCTCTATTGATGAGATAAGCTAACAGATTGATTTGCCCACGTTTACACAGCTATTAGTAGCTGAATTACTATTTGAATTCAGATCAGGAAAGATCATCACATGAGTTTCCTACCATGATAATGTATATTATCAGGATGCCATGGAAGCACAAAGGATGCAGTGGTTAATATCTTCCACAACTGTGAGAAAGGGCTTTGTTCAGACTTTATAAAAGTCTTAAAAGAAGGGACAAGGATTGTAGACAGTAGGAACTGCCTGCAACAGTTTGTTATATTTAGGAAGCATCAAGTATTTCAGTAGACCATAGGATGTGAGAGAATATGTGAACATAGGTGGTACTGAAGAAGTAGGCAACTGTTTGAGGGTATGTACTGTGCTAAGGAATTCCAGCTTCATTCTATAAACAATCAGGATGCATATTAAGTAGAGAATGGTGTGTGATTTATAATACTCTGGAAGTAGTGAATTAGAAAGGGTGCAAGATTGGAGGCAAGACGACTTTTGCAATATGAACACAAGAGATGATCAGAATTTGAACCTAGGAGTAGCACTGGGAAGTAGGAGTGGAAAGAAGACATTTGACAGGATCTGGCTACAGATTAATTGTGAAACATGAGGGTAAAGCAAAAGTGCAGCATTAGCTAATTAATTGGTCAGATATGATGTTATTCAGAACAGGGAGCAATTTGGGGAGAATAATAATAAATGCCTCTTGGATCCTGTGCTTCAAGTTAACAAATCTTCCTTAGGCAGTATTTTAAGTGTCTGAAGCTTACAGGAAAATGTGAACAGGTGAGAGATCTGGGAATCGGTTGCAGAAATGGTTGAGATTGCCCCAGAGGAAATACAAATAGGAGAAATAGAAGGCCAAATACAGAGTCCTGGAGGAATGCCAACATTTAAGGGTGAGCGTAGAGGAATTCACAGGCTGAGAAGGAACTGTTCAGGGAGGTAAGAGAAGAATGGTGGGGAGGGTATTATCAAAGAAACCAAGGAAAAAGAGTGTTTCAATAATATCTGCTACATTGAAGTCAGATAATAGGACTGAAAAAGAGCCCACTGCATTTAGCAATTAGGAAATCTTTGACTCTTTGCTGAAGCAGTGGAAGAAGGAAACTTTTGGTGATAGAAAAATGAAGGAGTATGAGGCAGTAAACTTAGATGTGAAGAGGAGAAAAAAATCTGGTTGGAAAATGCAGAGCTAAGTGAGGTTTTATTTTCATAGTGACAGGACTTTTGAGTTTTAGGAATAAAGTAAGAGAGGTAAGCTTAGAGAACCGAAATGGCCTGGAAGAGAATGGTCAAGGGAAGGATTCCTATGAGTGAACCAAGTCAAATGGGATTGGGAGTGGAGGGTGAGATTTCTAAATAGAAGGAACAGCATGTGCAGAAGCTTGGAGAAAGGAAAGAAGCCTAAAATAGTTAAGAAACTGAAAGAAATTCATCATAGGTAGAATTTAGAGGTCTGACTAGAGAAGAGGGGAAGGAGATAGAAAGTAGAAAAAGGTGAAGTTAGAGCAAAATTATGAAGGATCCTGTGTTTTTCTTATTCGTTATTTTTTTAACAAGTGATGTCAGATTTGTATGTCTACCAACATGATTTGGTGATTGATGGAAGGGTGTTGTGGGTAGAGGTTAAGGAGATGGTAGAATCAAAGACAATTCAAAACTAATGCCTAGGTTTCTGAATGATAGTACCATTCACTAGGAGATCACAGTGTGGTTTTGGATGACAAAGATGGTATGTTTTGCTTTTTGAATTTGTTAAGTTTGAGGTGACTGTTGTGGGACTTCCAAACAAAGTTATTGAGGTGGTAATTTCATATATAGGTCATCTGGGCTGACTTTCAGCATGTAGATGCTATCTGAGGCCATGGAGAATACATGAGATATCAGGCAAAATACATATACTGAGAAGAGGGTGGGCTTTTGACAATAGCTGTTTCAGGGGAGCTTAGACAAAAGGGAACTCACAGAAAGGGAATTTCCAATAAACATATTGTAGAGTCAGAACAGTTAATTATTTTATTTATTTTAATATGTTTTTATTGATTTTTATTTTGAGAGAGCGAGGAAGGGAGAGATAGAAACATTAATGTGAGAGAGAAACATCAATCAGCTGCCTCCTGCACGCCCCCTACTGGGGATCGAACTGGCAACCCAGGCATGTGCCCTGACCGGGAATCAAACCAGGACCTCTCACTCCATGGTATGACAGTCATTCCACTGAGCCACACCAGCTGGGTGGACAGTTAATTATTTTAAATGCAAATGCTTTGTTTTGTCTTTAGCAACTCTTCCTGTTTATAATATATGTGTGTATTGTATAGGCCAGAAGTTGTCATGCTTTTTTCTATTGTTTTTATTTTCTTAAATACCAATTGCATCACTATTTTAGTAAGACAGTTGCGTGGAGATTTCAGCAGGATACTCAGATGTTAAAAGAATGGGACTTGTGTCTTGGGATTAAGAAATTCCAAGTCAGGTAATTTTCCAGATGTGTGAAGTTCCCAAACTAGTTTTATTTGTTTTATTTTAACCGTTTTAAAGGGTTCCTTCAAGACGCAGCTTCTGACAGAACAAAGCATCTGAAAATATAAAGTAGATAGATGCTGTGTAGGGATGTGGGGTTGGAAACCTGCCAGAAAATACTTCTCTTTTACCACCTGTTTTTATTTTTATTACCACCTGACATTTCAAAATTACTAATTTCTTTGAGTATTTTTTTTAAAATATGTTTTCATTGATTTTTTTTTAGAGAGAGAGAGAGAGAGAAACATCGATGTGAGCGATACATCGATTGACTGCCTCCTGCACGCACCCTGCTGGCATGGAGATAGAGCCGGCAAACCAGGCATGTTGAACCAGTACCTCTCAGTCCATGGGATGACACTCAATCCACTTAGCCAAACCAGCCAGGCAATTTCTTTGAGTGTTAAAGATGAAGTGTATTTGGGTAAATTATTTATATACAGGGTGTGGTAAAAATAGGTTTACAGTTGTGAGTATGCAAAGCACTTTATTCTTGTATTATTATTTATTAATTATTGTATTATTTTTCCATACGAACAACTGTAAACCTACTTTTGCCTCACCGTATATTTAGCAGATCAGTAACAGGTAAAACATTTATTCTTGGGAAATTAGTAGGCAGCTAACTGAAACCCTGTGGGAATAGGATATTATTTATGGGTTTTAATTCAGGGTATTCAGAGAGAAGCTAGAAAAATATCTGAGTCAGAGTTTGCTTCACATTTTGCCATAGCTGCCCTGGCCACTAATAAGGATTAGATGCTATTGTTGTAAGTAGAGTGCTAGACAGCATGCACCTTTCTGGCCAGGGAATAATACAGAAGTACTTGGTGTTGATGCATTCTTGTTTCCTCCCATAGGAATAGATTTATTTGTACATGGACTATGCATCCTTGGGTGGATCTCTGGCAGCATAGTCAAGGAAATGAATGTAATTTTTAAAAATTAATAATAAAATGAAACCATTGGTTGATAACATTTCTTCGGTTTTCTAATTAGAATACAAACAATTTGGATTGTTTCAAATATTAGAATATGAAAAGTTGCTATTAAGCATTTTAATTTAAGAAAAATGACACGTAAAATCTACAGATTTCAGCCCGATCTGTGTGGCTCAGTCTTTGAGTGTCCACCCATGCATCAAGAGGTCGCCCCTTTGGTTCCTGGTCAGGACACATGCCCAGGTTGTGGACCAAATCCCCGGTAGGGGGCATGCAGGAAGTGGCCAATCAGTGTTCTCTCTCATCGATGTTTCTCCCTCTCCCTTCCTCTCTCTCTAAAATAAGTAAATAAATAAAAAATACAGATTTCATTATGAGCGATGGCTTCTCTTCCATAACTTTTTTCAAAAATTATTTTATTTGCATAGTAGTCTTGATATATTCGTTCTTGTATTATAATTGTTAAAAAAGAATAAATAATATCAAACTTTGCTTTATTCAACAGAATTATAGTTGAAACAAGTGTATAAATTCTTACTTTTCCAAAGTTTTTATTTTATTTTATTTAGTTTTTAAATTTTATTTTTCAATTACATTCAATATTATTTTGCATTAATTTCAGGTATACAGCATAGTGGTTAGACAATCATATACTTTACAAAGTGGTCCCCAATATTTCAAGTACCCACCTGGCACCATTACATAGTTATTACAATATTACTGACTATATTTCCTATACTGTACTTTACATCCCCCTGATTATTCTGTAACTACCAATTATACTTCTTATTCTCTTCACCTTTATCAACTGGTTCTCCACCCCTCCCCCAATCTGACAACCATCAGTTTGTTCTCTGTATCTGTGAGTCTGTTTTGTTTGTTCATTTATATTGTTCTTTAGATTGGCTTTTTCATTTTTTCTGTTAATAGATTTTTTTCCCCCTCTAGTTTATTAGCAACCTATAGATAACATTAAATTTGTAAGATTAGCTGGTTTTTAAAGGAATTTGAGTAAACCTGTAGATGATGATAATGTAAAGCAAGAAAAAAATGCTTTTGTAAAGAAAATATCCTTCACTTCTCTGCTTAGTAATTTCACCTCTTTATAATTCAGAACTTATGATATCTGTGAAGTATGTCCTGGACCCCACTTGAATATGATTATTGGAGCTAATGGAACGGGGAAGTCCAGCATTGTGTGTGCCATTTGCCTTGGATTAGCAGGCAAACCTGCTTTCATGGGACGGGCAGATAAGGTGAGTTAACATAAGTACTTTTTAAAAAGAAATTCAAAGTGGTAACTTGCTTTAGTAAGAAATCAATTTCTACATTTCAGTTCCTTGAATATAATTGCAAAAGTGTAGTGTTTGACTATAAAGAATAAAGTTGGCAGGTAGAGAAGGTGGGAGGAGATTTCCATTTCTAGAAGTATTTTGGGTTGTATGTGGAGAGAATTCTCCAACTACCTAATACTTGAAATTCTTAGATAGTGTAAAAAAAACCATTTTTTTAATATATTGCTGAGCTTGTGGAAAGGTGAAATAAATTTACCAACGGCAGAAACAAAATAATGTGGATCTGAAAACTTAAGCAAACTCTGGAGTTGTTTTCCTAGGCCCTAGGGGCATTTGCTTATCTTGTACCTTAAAGCCTGGCTTTGAATTAGTTCCATGGGATAGGGGGCCCTGAAGGTGGTGGGGAAGGGTTTAGAACATAAAACTAGAAGCCAAGTACTGTGTGTAGCACAGAAAACAGCATCTCAGAATGGGACAATGGGGTTCCTTACTTACCTCATTTTTAACTCTGAATACAGTGGAGAAAAAAATAAACTCTTCCAAAGAATTCTTAACCACAAGCCTTAACACATGTTTGGGGCCAGGATTCATATTATTCTATGGCCTAAATATCATACATTATAATTTTAGTTTAGAGTGGTCCCAGTAAGTATTATCTCCAGGCATTGGCAGAAGCGAATGCAAATCCTCTAAGGGAAAATAGCTTCAATTCTGTCCTTAAAAGAATTCAAACATAAAGACCTAAGAAATTCATGAATCCATAACTAAAAATCACAAAACATAGGAGGAAATGAATCACCAAAAATAAGAACTAACAAAAACAGCACACTACACAATCAGACCTACAAAGCCTGTAAATAGACAGTATAAACTACTAATATTTATTTTAAGGAAGTGAAAGAAGGTTGCAAGAGTAACAAAGGAATAAGTAACAAAAAGGTTAGGTAAATTCGAAAAAGAATCAAATAGAACTTAAAAATATATTATTTGAAGAGAGAAACTTTCTGGATGGGTAAAACAACAAAGCAGACACATTTGAGAAGAGAATTTGTAAATTAAAGTACTTGAAAATTTTTCTTAAATGCAATATAGAGATAAAGAAAAAAATAAAATCAAGGTTGAGGCATGATAGGTAAAGGATGATAATCAATATTTTTTTTAAGTATCTCCAAAGAGAGGTAATAAATAGACTAAGGAAGAGGCAATATTTGAAGAAAGATGACTAGGAATTTTTCAGAAATTTGAATTCTCATATTCAAGAAGCGGTATAAATAAAAGAAATACATAAGTAGACACATTGTAGTAAATTACAGAATATCAAACACAGTAGTAATATGTTCTCAGAGTGATGAGACAAAGGAAAAAAGAAATTTTGAACATAAATAACTTAGGAAGGACTATGGTCCCAGAAGAAAGTCTGAGATGTAAGAAGAAATGATGAGCAAAGAAATGATAAACATGTAAGGAAATTAAATACAAACTACAAAATAGCACTAATATCTAATTTGTAAAGTTTAAAGGAAACAAGCTAAAACTGTTGCCCTTTCTGGACAACTGGAAGGAAGTAATCAGAGTTAAAATACTCCATGGATTTGTATTATTGGGAGGAATTTAAGATCATTAATTTTCACAATTTATTAAGTTAAATATGCCTGTTAAAATTTCTGAGGTAAACCACTAAAACAGTCGAAATTCATAAATCCTCCAAACAAGAAAGGTAAAGAAGTAGAATGAGAGAGGCGAGAAAAAAGTCACTGCCCAAATAAGCCAGAAAAGTCTTGAGAGTAGTGGAGGAGAAAAGAAACAAATACAGAAAATGAGATTATTAAAAAACATACGGTATAAAAAAATCATGCAGATATAATTACTATAATATAAATGGTCTAAATTCTTGTTAAATGAGAAAGTCTTGTATAGTGTAGGTAAATAAAACAAAGTTCTTCCTCCCGCCCTTCCACTCTATCTAAAAAATAAATAGAATATCCTTGGATGAAGATTAACAAAACAAACAAACAAAATAACGTATCCGTGTATATAAGATCAACAATTAAGCTTGAATGAATGGATGTGTTGTAAATACTGTACTCAACAATAGGAGAGCACACATTCTTTTTAAGTGCAAATGGAACATTTCTTAAAACCATATACTAAGCCATAAAGCAAATACAAAAAATATCAAAGAATTTTTACCACACCGTATTCTCTTACCACAGTGCTATTAAGAGAGAAAGAATAACAAAAAGATAACTAAAATTTTTCTTGTTTTGGAATAAAAAAATAATTCTGTATTATACACAGGTCAAAGAAGAAATCTTAATGGAAATTGATAAAAAGGGAGCAGAAATTAATAAAATAATTAACAATGATGTAAGAAGTACCACAAAACCAAAAACTGCTCTCATAAAGACTAATGAAATCAGTAACTTCTGAGAAAATAAAGTGGAGGGGTGGGTAAAGAACAAAAAATAAAGGAATGAAAAAAAGTAATAAATGTTATATTGTGACCAAACAACTCCCATATTTAAGTGGTTTGAAAATACGAAAGATTAATTCTTGCTCTTACTACGTATCTGATGTATCTAATGTAGACCCTTTGTGGTCACTTAGGTACCTAGGCTAATGTAGTCATTTCAATTCATCCATGATTGCCACATCAGAGAAGAGAATTGGCTGTTAAGATTTCCTTCAAAAAGTGACATATATTTGTTCCAATCAAATGTCATTAGACAAAGTAAGTCGAAAAGCCACACCTTGCATCAGAGAAAATGAGCAAATACAGTTCTGCCATGGGCTTGAAGGAGAACTAGAATATTCATGAGCTGCCCTGATGATTACCACTAGGGAATTACCAGGATGCAGCAAAGAGTTAAAAAGATTATAAGAGAATATTATGAACAACTTTATGCCAATAAATTTAACATTTTAAAAAAGTGAATATATAGGTTTCTACAACTATAGAAATTATCAAAACTATCTTTTACTAGAAAAAATTAATCAGCTGTTACATTTCTCTCAGAACACCAGACAATTATGGATTAGTTCAACAGTGATAATTTCTTATTTTACATAGAGAATATGACTCTAGGTACCAAATTCAGTCAAGGAAGGAAGGAGAAAATTACAAGCATGTCTCACTTATGAATGTAGTAGCAAAAATCTCAACAACAACAAAGAGAAACTTTAGCCTGCTGAATCTAATACATAAAATGCATAATACATCATGACCAAATTGAATTTATTTAAGGCATGGGAGATTGATTGAACATTAGATAAAATTAACACAGTACATATCATGTTTTAAAGAACTGCATGATCATCTCAATAGGTAGAGAAAAGTATTCAGTTAAACTCATAGTAATTAGTGATTTAAAAACTTTTAGCAAATTAGGAATAGATGGGATCTTAATTTCATAAAAGACATCTATATAAATGCATAGCATATATATATATTTTTTTATCCTCACCTGAGGACATTTTTTTGCATTTATCTTCAGATAGAGTGGGAGGGAGGGAGGGAGAAAGAGACAGAGAAAAATCTATGTGAGAGAGACACATCGAGTGGCTGCCACCCACACGACCCCAACCAGGGCTGGGGACAAACTGCAACTGAGGTACGTGCCCTTAGCGGAAACCGAACCCAGGTCTCTCTGGACCGCGGGCCGACACTCTAACCGCTGAGCCAAACCGGCCAGGGCTGCATAACATATTTGAGAATAAGTCGAGGTTTCCTACTATCATGGCTATTCAACATTGTATTGGAAGTTCTGGCAAAGAAAAGATACAAGTTGGAAAGACAGAAAACTCATTCACAGGTCATATGAGTGTCTGCATAAAAAAACCACAAAAGAAACTCTAGATAAGCTTTCTGATGAATTAATAATGGAATTTTACCAGGAATGCTAGATACAAGATTATATAGCAAAAATCATTTGCATATCTGTACGCTTAACAATTAACAGAAAAATGCAATTAAAAATAAATACCATTTACAGTAGCCACAAAAGTAGTTATATAGCAATAAATAAACAAAAAACATGTATAACCTATATGCAGAAATTATAAAATTTTATTTAAAAACTTTAAAGTTTTCCCTGGCTGAGTAGCTTAGTTGGTTTTGAGCTTTGTCACAAAACACCAAGGTTTTGGGTTCGATTCCCCGTCAGGGCACATGCAGGAATCAACCAATAAATGTATAAATAAGTGGAACAAGAAATTGATGTCTATCTTTCTCTCTCTCTCTGTCTGTCTCTCTTTCTCTCCTCTCCTCTCTAAAAAAATCAATCAATAAATAAATAGATAAAAACTTTAAAGTTTGATTAAATGGAGAGAATCAGTATATTAATGCACAGGAAGATCTAATTAATATATTTGTTCTTCACATTGATCTGCATCCCACGTCATTCCAGTCAAAATCTCAATACTGTTTATAGCAAATTACAAGCTGGTTCTAAAATTTAAATGGAAGAACAAAAGACCAAAAAAGAGCTTAGATATTCCTAAAAAAAAAAAAACAGAACAAAATGAGGAAACTTGTTCTACCAGATATCAAGACTTAATAGGAAGTTACAGTAATTTAAGACATGTGCTGTTGGTGTAGGAATATAAAATAAACCAGTGTGATGTGACAATGAAAAGCCCAGGTATAAAACCATGATTAGTAAACTTGATTTATGACAGAACTGATATTGTAGATGAGTGGGGATAAATAGTATCAAGACAACTGGCTATCCAAATAGGAAAAAAAGAAATTGAGTCCTGTCCTCACACTTGAACAAAAATCGATGTAAAGTGAATTGAAGATGTAATGTGATTTACCAGAAGTTTTTAGAAGATATTAGTAATAGAGGGAAATATCTTTTGACTTTGGGTTGAAGAAAAAATGTTAAATAAAAATATAGATAGAAAAGGAAAACTGATAAATTCAACCAAAATAAAATTAAATTTTTGTTTATCAAAAGATACCATGTAGAAGAAGATAAGCCACAAATTGGGAGAATGTATATAACATATATAACAAAAAATTGGTGTCTAGACTATATTATAAGCAAAGTAGTAACAACTCAGAAGAAAAGTGAGGAAAAGATATCCTCAGACATCCCACAGAAGAAGCAGCTGAAACATGCAATAAATATATGAAAACATTCTCAACTTCTTTAATTATCAGAAATGCAAATTCACCCTGGCATGGTATATCCATCAGATTCACAAAAATTCTGGCAGTGCCATGTGCTTACAAGGATATGGAACACTGGGAAGTCTGATACAATCTTTGTGGAAATATAAGTTTGTGAAGCCTTCTTGGAAAATGATATGTCATTACCTAGTAAGTCTATAGCTGCATATACGTAGTCACTCAAATTCTGTTCCTGGATACCGTAGTAAGCTCTTGTACATTTATACGAGGCAAAATTACAGAAATATTTGTGGCAGTATTGTTCACAGTAAATTCTAGTATGCTCAAAGTTGAAATACTATACGACTGAAAATAAATTTTAGCTAATTGGTTAAATCTCAAAACACTAATTTTAAGGAAAAATACCATCTTGGAAGAAAATATGTAATATGAGGCTGTACATAGAATGGTCAAAAACATATATTTAATGTTTAGAGAAATATATAGTAAAACCAAAGAAAAGTGAAAGGATGATCAACAAATCAGCTTAAAGATTACATTTGTTGAGAAAGAAGAGTGCAATTGCGAGTTAACGCAAGGAATGTAAGGTATACTAATAATGTTCAATTCCTTAAATTGGCTATAGATACATGGTTTTATTAAACAGTACATGAAGTTTATATATACTGTTTCATCTATATTTCACATAAAGGCATGTTTTAAAAAGAAAGTCTGAGAGTTAAATTGTTACCCCACTGTAAAATATTCTTAAAACTTGAAAAGATTTTCTATATTTTTCCAAAATTATTGTAAATATGCAGTATTATCAAAATGATATTCCAAGTCTTAGCCAGGCTTAAAATATAATGTAGAGTTACAAGATTGAGGCATATATTTTTTAAGATTATAAATAGACCTATTCAAATTATGTGTGTGTTTTAATGCTATATGAGAGGCATTTATGAGGTAGAAACGATACCATTCTGTTAGTAATTAGCCTTGTGACCTTAGTCAATTGTCTGGACCTCCTTTTTCTTTATTTCAAAGATAAGGGGGTTGGAGTAGATAACTTTCCAAGGACCGGCTCAGAATTTTATAAATATTCATGTGTATTTTTTAATTGTCATTAATTATTTATTAAATGCTTATCTCTGTGTAGTGGTCTGCTGCATTGCACTCCAGGGGTGTATAGTAAGAATAGATTGGGCTGTAACAATTTTCACCAACCTTATACATTTTTGTTGTAGGGGTTTTTAAGGAGGCTGTGGAATGCAGTTTCTTAGATGACAAATTGCACACTTTTGGGTATCCACAGATGTATTCAGAAACTGCCCACTTTCTCAGCAAAAATATTTTAAATGTTCTATTTATGTTTAAATGCTAATATAAAAATTTAACACTGGCATGTTAGGTATCATTCATATATATATATTTTTTTTCTTTTTTTTTTTTAAAACAATAAGAACTGCCTCCTGATTTTTTTTTTTCTGATTGGTACCAAGTATTTTAATTGCTGCAAGCTAATACAGATGGCATGCCTACAAAAATGCCATTGTGTTTTCTGTTTATGAGGAAACTAAAACAGAGAGGTTAAGTTTTTGCTTTTCTCAGGGTTATGCAACTTACCTATGGTTGAGTTAAAATTTGAACCTGGACAGTATATGTTAAAGCCTGTACTCTTTTTTTTTTTTTTTTTAATCCTCACCCGAGAACAGTTTTGCATTTATCTTGAGATGGGGAGGGAGAGAGGGAGGAAGAGAGAGAGAGAAACATTGATGTGAGAGAGACACATTGAGTGGCTGCCACCCACACGACCCCGCCCGGGGCAGGGGACAAACTGCAACCTAGGTATGTGCTCTTACCGGGAACTGAACCCGGGACTCTCCGGCCCGCGGACTGACGCTCTAACTGCTGAGCGAAACTGGCCAGGGCTTATTTTTAAATCTCACCTGAGGATATGCTCCCATTAATTTTAGAGGCGGGGGGTGGGGAGAGACTGATTGGTTGTCTCCCGTATGCCCCCCGACTGAGGATTGAACCTACAACCTGGGGATGTGCCCCAACCGGGAATCGAACCCCTCGACCCCTCAGTGCACAGGATGATGCTCCAGTCAACTGAGCCACACTGGTCAGGGTGAACATGTTTTCATTTCCATCTTTCTGGGACTGTTTCATCATTTATGAAATGGATATAATATATACCTCATAAGGTTGCTCATGAGTATTATTATATATAAGGTGTTTAGCACAACAGCATATAGTAATGCCTAATAAATGTTAGTTGTTGTAGCTATAATCGTCATCACTGCTGTTAACTACTATTAAAAAGGTCATTATTTGCAAGGTGTCTTATAGCCTGATTTAAGATCCAATCTGATTTTTTTAGGCCCAGGGTCTGTTTTTTTGCTTATGTTCATATACATATAGAAACTAGCTCAAATAGTCTTACTGTGTAAATTGTATTTACTCTGTATTGCTCTTTAAAAAAAATACTTAGTGACACTTATGCCCTGATTAATAACATGATGAATAATATTGCAGTAGTTGTTAATAATATTTAATCAGTGTAACTCCTTTGAAGTTTCCAATGGTAATAAGGAGCTTGAGTATTTAGCTCTTTGTGATTATTCTCTAGAACTTGTTTTCCCACTGGCTTGCTTGCTTCTCTGTGAGGTGTTTGGTATATTGGCTAAGAACATGGGCTCTGGAGCCAGATTACCTGGGTTTAGATCCTTGTTCTGTACCACTTAACTAGCTTTGTTAAGGAGCTTTTTAAGGAGAGGCCATCTGGCATGTAAAAGGTTCAATAAATGATAACTAATATTATTGTTGCTTTTTTGTGGATGGACACAGTGAAGGGGCCTTTCATACAGAGTAGATATTGAGTGAATCTAGATCTGACAAATAAATAATAATGACATTTCTAAATCTCCTAACTTGGGAATCTCATCACACAGCTCACTTTGTGTTTTTTTGTTTTGTTTCGTTTTTTATTTTTTAGGTTGGCTTTTTTGTGAAGAGAGGATGTTCCAAAGGCATGGTTGAAATTGAACTGTAAGTGTTAAAAGTGCTGAAAGTACTTTTTTCTTATTATTTCTTAGTTTATGTTTATGCTTTCCTGATGACTTTAGAAAAGAATAATAATATAATGTGACATAAATATTGGAAATAGTTCAAGAATACTTAATCCAGATAGGTTTTTTAATGTATCTTTAAAACCTAAATTGAAAGAATTTTCTTTTGAAAAAATTATTAAGGAAATTATAAGTTTATGGGAGATAATGAAGTAGGAATATAACACTGTTAAATGTTCATTATAAAGTTGCAGTATTTTTTACACATTAAGATATTGTGTGTGCATGCACGTGCGTGCTGACTTAGAAAGTAATACTTGCTTATTAAAAATGTGAATAATATAGAAGTGCATAAGATTGAAAATGAAGGCCTTGATATAATTTTACTTCTAGAAACACCACTGTTAATAATTTGGTGAATCTCATGTATGGCAACTACTTGGCACCTAAGTCACCATTTTCCATATCCTCCTTCATGGCAAAGATTGATAATTCATTATGGTATTCTTTTTCCTCGAGCCTAGATATTATCAGTTTACCACTCTTGGCAGCCATTTCTGATATGAGATCAGAGTTAGAATTCAAGATGAAACCAGTTGATCACCACCCCAAGTCATGTCTCTTTCCATCACCATTTATCCCTCCTTTACCCTCTCCTGCTTCCCCACCCCCATTTCCCTTTGGTAATGACCATACTGTTGTCTATGAGATTTTTGTTTGTTTGTTTTGTTTTTGTTGTTGTTGCTTTCTTTTGCTTAGTCTCTTCACCTTTTCAGATGATGTATTATAGACTTGTACACCTTAAACCTATACAATTTTATTAACCAATGTAACCCCAATAAATTCAATGAAAAAAAGAATTGAAATTAATGGCAATGTATCTTCCAAGCCTTTCCCCAGAAGTTGGAAGCCTCCATTAGACTTGAGTCCCTCACCACCCTCCCAAAAAAGATGAAACCAATGGACTATCTTGGTGTATATACTTTCAGTCTTTTATACATGAATATGCATATAATTTAGATGATTTTTAAAGAGTGTGTTTTTATATTTATAGAAAATCATGGAATTTTTTAGCTGAAATAGCTCTTAAAAACTATCTCATAGTCCTATCATTATATAAGATATGAGGAAATGGTCTTTTTACTCAAAAATGAAAATTTTTCATTTATGTAGAGATGGGATGTAAGCACACATGGAAGTAAAAAGAAACTAGATTATACTTACCTTATTGATATATAATGATAGTATTTTAATGAAGGATACAAAACCAAGACCTGAATAAATGTTGAAACGTATTATGTTTCTAGAAACATAAATTTAATATCATTTTAACATGTCAGTCATATGTAAATATGATATAATTCCAATCAGAGTCTCAACAGGTAAGTTTACAAGTTGATTCTAAAGTTCATCTGGAAGAATCAAGGTGCCAGAAAACTCAAGGAGATTTTGAAAAAGCAGAATCATGAATAAGACATTTATTTACCAGATGCTAAAGTATACTGTAAAGCTGTTGATAGCATGATATTGGTGCAGAAAATTAGAGGAGCAGAATGGAGAAAATAGGGACAGAGCTAAATGTATATGAGAATTCAATTTATAGTAATGGTGGCTGTTTGGTATAAATTACTCAAATTGAGATGAAATAATTGCCTATTAATTTTTTTAAAATAGAAGAGGCTATACCACATTAGTTATCAAAGGAATCAAAATAAAGAATTTTTCCCTCGCTGCTTAGAAAAATTTAAATCTAAAATTCAGTAATATGAAGGTATAGGGAAGTTAATCTTGTCATGTACCATTTGTGGGAGTGTAAGCAGTATATCCTATTTGGCAGTATCTATCTGCCAAAATAGGATTTTAAATACAAATATTCTTTGATCTGGTTACTGTTCTAGAGAATGTTTACTCATTTGCACAAAATTATCTTTTTCCTAATTTTAATAGTGAACAATTATAAACAACTCAATAGTCCATCATTAAACAACATTTGATGTATTCATACAATGGTATATTATTTAGCCATAAAGAAGAATGAAGTTCTGATAGATCCTACAGTTTGGATGGACCTTGAAAACATCATGCTTAGTGAAAGAAGCCAGACACAAAAGACTGTAGTCTATAATTCCATTTATGTAAAATGTTCAAAATAGGCAAGTCCATAGAGACAAAGTAGATTAGTGGTTGCTGGGATATAAGGGGAGGAGAGAAATGGGGAGTGACTTCTTAACAGGTATGGGCTCCTTTTTGGGGTGATGAAAAATTCTGGAATTACATGATGGCGATATTTGCACAGCCTTGTAAGTATATTAGAAACCATTGTTGATACATATATACTCTTTCAACTGTATACCTTAAAATGGTTAAAATGATAAATTTTATATTATATATATTTTACCACAATAAAAAAGAAAATTAAATTGTATACTTTAAAATGGTGGATTATATAAATTGTGAATTATATCTAAATTTTAAAAATTGCCAGAGATACTCCTGGGTTAGCCTTGGACTGTTGATTGATCACAGTGGTTCCTTTGATATTGAAACTAAAACAAATACACTAAGCCAGTTATATAAAATACAGAGGGAGTATTAAATTTCAAAATCGAATTGGTGGCGGCAGATTTTAAGCACTCTTGACTTTCTACTATGAATCACCAAGGCCCAGTTGTTTTCTGAGTTATTTTAAGAGATAAACTACTAGCTCTAATAGTGTAAACAGTGACCATTAACCAGAATTCTATTACCAAGTCTGGCACAAGGGGAGGTTTTTCTTTCCCTAAACTCAATATAGTTACATTGTGGTCACTTTGTTCTACTTGGATTCACATGGCCTTGAGAGTACCAAACACAAACTGGTTCACTAATAGTTATTGAAGTTGTTATTGCTATAGAATAAGTACATTAATTAACCATTTACTCATTGAGTGGAATGGTAGATAGAATAATCTCTGGCATGCGTTTATGCAATCATTTTTCAAATATTTATTGAGTACCTATACATTGGGGAATACAGCATTCTGCCCTCATGGAATTTATGGTTAGGGGTTGGGGGGACAGAAAAATAAGTAGGTCAAATATATATTATGTTAGATAATGATAAGTGTACATGGAATAATGAAGCAGGAAAGGAAGATAGGGAGTGCCAGAGTGGAGTTTACAGTATTAAATAGGATGGCCAGGAAAGTTCTCACTGAGAAAATAGTATTTGAGCCAAGACTTGAAGGAGGAGACAAGGGAATGAGCATGGAGATATTTGGGGAAACAGCATTTCAGGTAGAGGAATCTGTAAGTACTAAGACTCTGCACTGGTACCAAGTGTGACTGGATTGCAATGAACAGGAGAATAGTAAAACTAATGTCTGAAAATATCAAGACAGCTTAGCTCATAGGGCCTTGTAGGTCATTGTAAAGCCTTTGCATTTGTTTTGAATAAGATGTGAAGCCACCAGGATTTGAGCAGAGGAGTGGCATTTAGGTTGCTGTGTAAAAAAAATGAACTATAAGAGAATGGGGGGGGGGAGGGAAGAGATAAACCACAGAACTTATGCGCATGTATGCATAAGTGATGGACATGGACAACAAAGCTGGGGACAGGGTGGGGGGATGTGGAGGAGGGTGTCAATGGGGAAAAAAGGAGAAACATCTGTAACAAAAATAAATTAATTAAAAAAATAAATAAATATCATTAAACCATGAAAAAAAAAAAAGAGAGAGAGAGAACGGAGGCAAAAGCAAGGATGTCAGTTAAGTGACTAATGTAATAACCCTAGGAGAGATGAAGGTAGCTTGGGATTTGCTCACAAATTGGATATAGAGTGTGGAAGAAAGAGATACCAAGGGCTGTGAAGTATCTGGCATCCTTAAGTGTGGAGTTTCTGTTAACTGAGGTAAAGAAACCTGCTACAGGAGGTTTTGGAGTAAGATCAGAAGTTCATTTTGGAGTAAATTATGTATCATTGAATTAAGATTTTACCACTTGTAAAATGAACCTTCCAATTAAACTACATATAATACTGAGAGTTTAAAATGTGCATCCCAATTTCAGATGTGTTAAGATGTAAACCAACAACAAAAACACATGCTTTTCAGAGTTAATAGAACACTGAGTAAAGTTTGAGGTACCTAGTAAAGTCATTCAGGTTGAAATGTTGAATGGGCAGTTTGAATATATACACTAGTCTTTAGGGGAAAAGTCTGGGTCAAAGATAATACATTTGGAAAGTTGTCAGTAGGATGGATGAAATCACCAAAGGAGAAGATAAAGGTGAAGGAAAGAAGTCCAAGGGCTAAACTGTTGCACTGCAGCATTTAGAGGTTAAACATAGGAAAAACTAGGAAAGGAAACAGAAGAATTTGCAAGTGAGTCAAAAGAAGATATCTTAAATCTAATGCTTTGAATGATTTGAGGAGGAGGGAGTGTCGAGGCCCGCTCGACAACCGAACCCGGGGAGAGAGGAGACGCGGAATTAAGAGTCGGGGTCAGGAGGACTGGACTGCAAGATCCAGCAATTTTATTTTTTGAAGCAAGCAGTTATATACAGCTAGGGAGGTTTGCTGACATCTCCTGTTTGGCATCTCATACAATGTTGACTTTTTCTTGGTATGCTTCTAATCTTCTGCCCTAGAATTGACCTCTGCATATCCTTGTTCCCATGCGTCAAGCCAAACTCAAAGTATTCAGGGGGGTCGCGCGTTGGTGGCTTTCGCCTTGCCCCTCAGGCTACACTGCCGTGTTTGCCTGATGGCTCCCAACATCTCCCCCTTCTTTACTTTTTAGTTTTAGCTCATGCATGGTTACTCGGAGCTGCAAGAAAGTCTTTCCTAGGGCCCTCAACCCGAAAGGCAATAAACACATAATTAGGAATAATATAAATACAACTCCTCCAACGCTGGATAACAAGGAGGTCAAAGACAAATGAGAAAACCAATCATTCAGAGTTCCAAATATTTGATTAGCAACCTCGGCAGCTGGCATTAATGGGGGTTCACTTTCTTCTATATTCACAATTTCTGCATGCAATTTTGCTAAATCTAGAGAAATATTATTTTCATGCCAAATTCCATATAAATGACGTTTGACCTTTTCCCATTCCCAAAGGGAGGAATTATATTTTTTTGGAGTGACACATATATATGAGAAAGCTGCATGACAGCGCAAAGTACTTCGAACTCGGAGAGCTTGAACTTCATCCCCTAATAGTAACACTGCCTCTTCTAGAGAATCCAATCTCCTTTCAATTTTCCTATCAATTCTCTCTTGTTCTCCCAGAGCAGAGGATATATTTTGGGCTAAATTGTTTACATAATGAGCTGTCTTAATTTCTTGAGTTAAAGCAATGGCAGCAGTAGTGGCGGTAGCGATTAATGAAACTAGGGCTACTAACCCAGCAATAATAAGCCCTATGACTCTTTTTGGCCTCTTTAATAACTGATTTAAGTCTTCTAATACCTGAAGCCCTGACTGTTGGTACCAAGGTCCTGAAATGTTAACAGGCAACATAATATAAGCAGGTTGTTTCACTAACACTAGAGGATGTCTCGAGTCATTTCTAGAAACACAATTTCTCAGGGTGCAATTTGTACAATTAATTTCAAATTCTTGACTCCCATTTATGTTAATTGATAGGTTACCTTGTAATATTAAATAAGGAGGTGCAACACAAGCTTGCATATATAGGTGCGATACTGAACCATTTTTGGAATAGGTAATAGAGGATAGCGCAGCCATTAGCCGCCATAGATAAGGTTGGGGAGTCCCATCTTCTAGCGATAATATAGGTGGTACCCATCCACCAGGAAACGGAAGAGGTATACTTAAGTAATCAGTAGCATTACTAGCATTATATATTCCCCAATCAAAAAGCTTTAGAGAAGAGTTAGGGAGCTGATGATATACAGCAGTGTCATGATGACAGTAGAGCCATAATGGATCACGCTTTTGGATGGGTCCCGGGGGTGGCACTTCCTGTATACAGGAGGGAATATTCCTGGGTAATTGAGGAGTCTCTGAATGGTTCCTCATAAGATGCCAACCACCGGGGCCTGTAAGAGCAAGGTTATAGACCATAGTATGATAGGAAAGCGGCGTAGTGGCTTTGGAATCTTCATCTCGAACCCCATCTTTGGTACCCATATGTATGTGCCCTAGGCGGAGACAATGCTGCATGGGAGTAAAACTAAGACATATGGGTATAGAGGAGGAACGCCCATAGTAGGTGTAATTGCTGGCGTTCTGTGGCATGACAAAACTATTTTCAGGCCCTCCCATTATCTTAGAATCATTATAATATACATTAATTGGGGGCTCCTCCCATGTCACCGGCTTCAGGAAAGGGGGATCAGGAACATAAGCCCAGTAGGTATCTCCCTGGGCTGGAGGAGGGAGGGAGTATGCCAACATAAGAGTCAATAAGTTCTGCAAAGTTAATGGCGATGCTTGTTGTTGCAATATATTGCAGGCTAGGCTGGTCATCTGCTGGAGCAATTGCGGAATCCAAACAGGTTGATCAGGGTTTATGACGTTTCGCTGTGGGCTCCTGCAGAGACAGCCTGTGGAGTCCCGCTGCAGTTTGGGAGATTCGCCTCTTGTGTCTCCGCCGTCTGGACAAGCCGAGCTGGAATCCATTGGGGGGAATCTCCATCTGTGGGGAAAACACAAACACTTCCCCGGGCCCATATCAATACAGGATCTGGCCCATTCCATTGTCTTGTTAACGGGTCCTGCCATCGGACCAAGGGCTGCTTACTATTAGCAGGTTGATAATGCCTTTCAAATGCGGAGCGCGAGTCAGAATCCAAATTTTAAAAATTAAGAGTGAAGAGGGCTAATGAGAGAGTATTCTGAGGAGAGTAGAATGAAATACTCCCCTGTTCCCCCTTCTTTATTTTTTGTAACTGATTTTTTAATGTACGGTGCGCCCATTCAATAATGCCTTGTCCTTGAGGATTGTAAGGGATGCCAGTAATATGTTGAATATGAAATTGAGTACAGAAGTGTTGAAATCCCTTACCGGTGTATGCAGGGCCATTATTAGTTTTAATAATTTTTGGCATATCTAAAGTATGAAATGCTTGTAAGCAAGTATTTATTACGTGCTTTTGTGTTTCTTTAATTTGCAGTGAAGCGAATATATATCCACTAAATGTATCAACAATAACATGAATATATTTTTGTTTTCCAAAAGGGGAATAGTGAGTTACATCCATTTGCCAAATATGATTAGGTCGGAGGCCTCTAGGATTAACCCCTTCTTTTTGGGGGATAAAGTTAACATCCTGACAATGAGAACATTGTTTTATAATAGCTCTAGCTTGTTCTTGGGTAATACAGAATTGTTTACGCAAACTGTTGCTATTTTGATGGAATAATTGATGACTTGCTTTGGCTTCCTCCCAAGCTGGATAAGCGCGAAGGCAAGCGTCAGCCATTGCATTGCCCTCGGTTAGGGGTCCTGGGAGGCTAGAATGAGCCCGAAGATGCCCTATAAAAAAATCTTGAGTCCTTTGGATAAGGCATTTCTGTATTTCTGTAAACAATTTAAAAATGGGAGGATTATTTTCGGACCCAATTATAGCAGTCTCTAATTGTTGCATAACCTTGACAACATATAAACTATCTGAGTAAATATTTAACGGTTCTGTGGGAAAGTCCTGAAAAACTTTTAACATTGCAGCTAATTCGGCTTGCTGGGCCGAAGTAAAATTTCCCTGGAACACCTGCGAAGTCTGATTAACCACATAACTATACTTTCCTGAAGAGGAGCCGTCAGTGTAAATAACAGTAGCTCCTTTAATAGGGGTTGTTTTGCACTTATTAGGAAAAATAAGAGGATGGACTTTAATGAATTCAATTAATTTGTGACCAGGTAGATGATAAGATAGTTGACCTGGATAATGGGCTATAGCAAGGCCCCATTCTTCTGATGTCTGCAAGAGCCATTCTATTTGAACAGGTTTATAAGGGGTTACGATAGTATAGGGCTCTTGCCAAAGAGTTGCATGGCTCTCCGTCTTCCTAATATAATTAGAGATGCAACAGCATCATGATAAGGCAAGATATTTCTTTTTCTGGAGGAAGGGAGGTGGACCCACTCTAAGGGTCCATCTTGCCAAAAAAGCCCCGTAGGTAGAAACACAGTAGCTATTATTAGGTATTGCCAAGGTTTAGTATAATCTATTCTTTGTACAAATTGATCTGAAATCTTATTCTGCACTTCATTCAATATCCTTTCAGCTTCCGGGGTACTACTACGAGGAGAGGTAGGATGTGGGTCCCCTTTAAGAATGTCAAATAAAGGTTTCATTTCCCCTGTGGTTAAGCTAAGAGAGGGACGAATCCAGTTAATATCCCCAAGTAATTTTTGCCAATCATTTAAGGTTTTTAAGTGGTCTCTGCGAATTTGAGCCTTTTGGCGTTTAATAGTTCTTCCTAGGATCATGTAACCGAGATACTGATAGGGAGGTTGACTTTGGACTTTTTCCTCTGCTATTTTTAATCCCCAAAATTCTAAGTCAGTTTTTGCCTGTTCAAATAACTTAGACAATTCTGCAGGTGTAGCTGCAGCAAATAAAATATCATCCATATAATGGATAATATAATATTGAGGAAAGTCTCTTCGAACATTAGCTAATCCCTGTGCAACAAATTTTTGACATAAGGTGGGGCTGTTTGCCATGCCTTGAGGCAATACCTTCCAGTGATATCTCTTCATTGGCTCAGTGAAATTTACCGAAGGTACAGAGAAGGCAAAACGAGGGCAGTCATTCTGATGTAGAGGAATAGTATAAAAACAATCCTTCAAGTCAATTATCAGCATACAGAAATTCTGGGGAATAGCTACTGGAGATGGTAGACCAGGTTGTAAAGGCCCCATAAGTTGCATAGTTTTGTTCACTGCTCTTAAGTCTTGCAGTAATCTCCATTTTCCTGACTTCTTTTTGATTATAAAAATTGGACTATTCCAGGGACTATTAGATTCTTCTATATGGCCTAGCTGCAATTGCTCCTGCACTAAGCTTTGTGCAGCCTCAATTTTCTCCTTAGTTAAAGGCCACTGCTCCACCCATACTGGATCATCAGATAGCCACGTAATGGGATCTGCAGTATGGGGTGCAGTGGAAACAGCACCTACTAAGGAAAAGGTTGGTCCCTGGTGACCATAATGACATCCATTATCTCTAGTATATCTCGGCCCCAAAGGTTGGCTGGCAATTGGGGCAGAACATAAGGCTGAAACTATCCTTGATGACCCTCAGAGTCTTTCCAGGTTAAGAGCTTAGTGCTACGTAGGGGATTATTTGTTTGACCAATGCCTTGTAGGCTGGTAAGAGCTGAGGATAACGGCCACCTTTTTGGCCAACATTCTAGACTGATTACTGAAACGTCAGCTCCAGTGTCAAGAATTCCTTTAAATTGTTTTCCTTCAATTTCTAAGAATTTTTCAGGGCGATTTTTTCTTATTTCTTGTATCCAATAAGCCTTATCAGACGACCCAAAACCCTGATTTCCACGTAAGCGGTTAAGGGTCTCAGGTTCCACTATAGGCCAAATTGAAAGAGCTTTATTAACTGTGCAGGGACTGTTCCTAACCTTCATAGAGGAGGGAAGCAGTCCCGAGCTCAGGGAGGGGGGTGCTTACAAAGGGCAGAGTTTTTGCAGTCCATGGCAAGCAAGCACGTATAGAAGCAGATATCATGGTTAGCAATTAGTAACTTTGCAGAAAGATTCAACAGTTCTCAAGGTTACTGCATGTCTCCCTAGTTCTGTTTATCTTGAGGCAAGGTTACTGTGTGCCTCCTTTTACATAGTTCTCATATCTGTGCAAAGACTTAGGGTTGGGACGATCCCTGCAGAACAAAGTTTTTCTCAAAGGCAGCTCACAGAGACTGTTTAACCCTTTTAAAGCTAAAGTGGCCTTCAACATTCCCTACTGGTTTTATGGGGGAGTTCAAATCCTTGACTCAGTAATATATTCTTCTGCAGTGGGGAGCCTCTGGTATGTGGAGCTAAGTACCATCAATTTAACAGATTGAATTCTCCCCTTAACAAACTGGACTATTCTATTTATTATAATGGGCCCACAGGTCAATCCTAGTAATAGGAGCAGTTGGAAGCAACCCGAAATGGGAAGAAGCTTGAGATGGCGGCTTCTACGGAGGCGGCCGCTCAGTAGCAAAATCTACCTTGTTTTCTAATGCCTCTAGACGCTTCTTCAGCTCCTGATTTTCCTGAGCTAAAGCAGTAATATGATGATCATAATCATCATGTTGTTCATCCTCTCGCCTCATCTCATCCTCAAAATCTCCATCCATCTGAGGTTCATCATAAATCCTTTCTTCCTTTTGAACCATCTGCACTCGAGGAAAAGATCAATGGGGATGCGAGTGGGATTCCCCGCATGATAATCCTTAAGTCGGTCACCCACTCGCTGCCAAGACTCAGAGTTAAGGGTTCCTTCTTCCGGAAACCAAGGGCATTGTTCTTGTATCAATTTGAGGAACCGATGAATTTGATCGGTACTAATTTTTACCCCTCTAGCTACTAACATAGATTTAAGCATTTGAGCATAGAGATGTCTTTCTTGTGACTCAGTTTGCCCCATTTTTACTCCTGATTAATATTTCTTTCCCCGGAAAACTTACTTTCACTTTGTCTTCGCCGGCAACTCGGGGGCTTCTCGCGGACTTCTCCTTCAGGTCCCTGTTCGGGCGCCACTTGTCGAGGCCCGCTCGACAACCGAACCCGGGGAGAGAGGAGACGCGGAATTAAGAGTCGGGGTCAGGAGGACTGGACTGCAAGATCCAGCAATTTTATTTTTTGAAGCAAGCAGTTATATACAGCTAGGGAGGTTTGCTGACATCTCCTGTTTGGCATCTCATACAATGTTGACTTTTTCTTGGTATGCTTCTAATCTTCTGCCCTAGAATTGACCTCTGCATATCCTTGTTCCCATGCGTCAAGCCAAACTCAAAGTATTCAGGGGGGTCGCGCGTTGGTGGCTTTCGCCTTGCCCCTCAGGCTACACTGCCGTGTTTGCCTGATGGCTCCCAACAAGGGAGTACTGTAATCTGTACCTGGTGCTGCTGATAGGTCAAGTAAAGTGAGGACAAAGCTTTAGTCATCATTGACTGAAAAGGTTTGGGGGAGACGGTGCTCTTATTTTCTTTTATTGAATGTTTAGGAAGACCTGTTGAGAATATTTATGAGCTGAGAACTGAATAATAAAAATGAGCTAACCATAAGAAGAACTGAAATTAGAGTAGTCTGGGCAGAGGGAATAATTTGTGCAAAGATGTAAGGTAGCATTAAGTTTGTTTCTGAGGAACAGAAAAGTGGTAGTGTGGCTGGAATAAAAAGAGGTATTTGTTGCCCTGGTCAGTTTGGCTCAGTGGTTAGAGCGTCGGCCCGCTGACCGGAGAGTCCTGGGTTCCGTTTCTGCTAGGGGCACGTACCTCGGTTGCAGTTTGTCCCTGGCCCCGGTTGGGGTCATGTGGGTAGCAACCACTCGATGTGTCTCTCTCACGTCCATGTTTCTCTCTCTCTCTTCCTCCCTGTCTCCCTCCCACTCTACCTGAAGATAAATGCAAAAATGTCCTCGGGTGAGGAAATAAAATAAAATACCAAAAAAAAAGGAGGTATTTGTTGTATGATTTTGTTAAATATCATTTACTTGGTTGGGGATGGTCCCTTCTGTCCTGACGTTCACCCAGTTTTGCATTTCTAGATTAAACACAGTGGTCATAAATTTTTTTTGATGCATTGCTAGATTTAGTTTTCTAATGTTTTATTTAGGGTTTGTACATCTGTATTTTGTTTGTGAAATATTTGTTTGTTCGGTTAAACTTTACTGGTAAAATCATCTGGGCCTAGAGTTTTCTGTTTTTTAATTTTTAACTATTGATTTAATTTATTTAATAGTAATGGGATTAATTTTTCTATTCTTGAATCATTGTGGTAATTTATACTTTTCTAAAAAATTTTTCCATTTTTCCTAGTTAATTTTATTGGCCTTATGTAAGTTTATTATACTTTTATTATGTTCTATCATATATAATATATATTATCTAAATGTCTTTGGTAGTTGTATTTCCCTTTTTATTCATTTTTTTCTTGATTTGAAAAAATTGATTTGTCCATTTTATTAATCTTTTTTCAACGTATTAACTTTTGCAATTGTTTCTGTCTTATATAATTGTTTTCTATTTTATTAATTTCTACTGTCTTCCTTACTAATTCTTCTTTAAATTTTTGGTTTCCCCAAATTTTTATGCATTTTCTTTGAGTTCATAGAAGTTGTTTCAAATTCTAATGTTGTGATTTTCCTGTTATATTTTACTATTGATTTCCACTTTGATAGCACTGTAGTAAAAAATATATATATATACATATATCTGGTCTTTATATTACCAATCCTTTGACATTGGTTTTGCTTACTTTTTGTAATGAGCTCACATAAATAATTGTTACTTTTTTGATTGAAAGAATGAATATTCTGCTGTTATATGAGCAGTGTTCTATATTTGTCCATTAGTTCAAGCTTATTAAGTATATTGTTAAATCTTCTATATTTTTGATGATTTTGCTTATTTCAACTGTCAGATTGATTCCTTAATTACTGAGAAAAGTGTATTACCCTATCCTGTCTCTCTTTGTAGATTTGTCAACTATCCTTGTCCTGTCAGTTTTTGTGACATTATTAGTTACAGCTAAGATTCAAGTTTTTCTATCTTCCTGGTGAATTAAACGTACTGCCTTTATCTTTTGATGCTTTTTGCCTTAGAATCTTTTTAATTTGCCATTATTGTAGTGAGCAGCTTTTTTAAAATACATATTTTATTAATTTTTTTTTAGAGAGAGAGGACGGTAGAGGGAAAGAGAAATATTGATGCGAGGGGAAAATTGATCAATTGCCTCCCATACGTACCCTGACTGGGGATGGAACCTGCAACCTGGGCATGTGCCCTGACTGGGAATTGAACTGGCAACCTTCTACTGCACAAGACGGCACTCAACTAACTGAGCCACACCGGCCAGGGCCAGAAATTTTTTTAAAGCATATTTTTGGTTATCTTTTTTCATTTATTTCACTTTTTTATCTTTTATATACCATTTAAACATATATAGGTAGGAGTTTTTTATATAGTCTTTTAAATAATGCATATAGTCTATTTACATTTATTGTAATTATTTATATGTTTGAACTTACTTTTACTGTCTTACTCAGTGTTTTTTATTTGTCCCACGTTTTAGTATTTCTCTTCTCTTTGGCCTTCATTTGAATTTTTTGTTGTTTAATTTTTTCTTTATTGTTTTGGAATTATTCTTTTCTTGTTTTAGTGGTTATTAGAATTTTTAACATAAATTAAAAAAAATAAAAGGTCAGTTTATTTGGCTCACTGCAGCAAGGGAGAAACATTCCAGAGAAACCCAGGGCATCCCAGTACCAGGAGTTGAGAGGGGCTCCTTAGAAGATCTGGGCTTGTGCTGGTGAGAGTAAGGAAGGGTTGGGGAAGCAGGGGCAGTTCTAGATTGCAGTCTGTTAAAGGAGGGAGCGGGTAATTTGATGATCAAGTCTCTTCATAATCTGATTATTAATTAATTATTGCTTAGTTTCATCCATAATGATCTAGCAGGCAGGAAGATGAAAGTGGGTCTAGAGCCAGCATTAGTATAGGAGCAAGTCACTCCTGTTGGAAAGGAAATGTTTAGCCCCATATGTATTTGGTTTCGGTGTGGCCTCCTCTCTCTGTCTTGTTGAAACATGGATGGACGAGGAGGGCCTTATTGCACATTGTTTCTATTCCATGGGCATTGTCTGTGTTCAGTTGAGTCTGGCTGCCGGCAGGGCTGGTTTTTGTTGTTGTGTTTTGTTTTCATTTTTTCACACACTAAGAAACTTCGGTAATGTCTTTGAGGTCTGTCTATACCTTGGCACTGGCTGCACATCCTTGAGTGCCTGCCTTCACCTCCCATGCCTCTGATTTCCTACAAAAATGTGCATGGATCCATTTCAGCACTGACATCCTTGGGTATCAACAGGACTCATTGAGAAGTCATTGCAGTGCCCTGAGACCTTTAGTGGCTGCTTCATCTGGTGTCATCTCTCTAAACATTAACAAGGAAGTGAAATAAGAAAGCACAGATTTATTCATTTAAAACATGAGACATTGCCCCCTGGCTTAACCTTAGAGTGACTCAGTTGCCTTGAGCGATTCAGAGATTTCCCAGATACCAGGAAGATTCTGTTTGCAGTTCTGTAAGAATAATCCAAGCTGTAAACAACCATTAAACCATTTTTTTCTCAGTGCTGTTTTATACAGGAACACATCATCAGTTTGGTTGAGACTAACAATGAAAACATACATTTGATGCGTTTTGGAAAGAAACTCTTGCATTGCTTTTAGTAGAACCAAGATGTATGAAGTAATAGAAGCTACTGTTTTTAAGACCTTTTAAATGTGCAGATGCTTTGCCTATTTATTTCACTTAATCCATGCAGCCCACCCTGTGATTTTGTAAATGAGGAAATTGTGGCTCAGAGATTTGAAGTAACTTACTCTAAATCTATCAGTCAGTGAGTGGCAAAGCAAGATTCTCAACCAGGCCTGTCTAAGCCCACTACTCTCGACAAGCCAGAGAAATTGGGTACTTCAGCCTTCAGAGGTATCCCACTGTGGATGTCAGTGCCAGGGGAGCCTGGGACATATTTTGAGCTCCTCTGGACCTGGCCACTTCTAACTAGAAGTTTGCACTCATCTTACCCACTATGAGTGATGGTCATCTCAGTGGCCTAGGAAAAAACTCATCCCTAGACTCATCCTGTTCCCTTCACATCTGAGCCTTCCTTAAAGCCTCTGCTTCCTCATAGTTAAGCTCAGAAACAGTGTATGAACACGAACTCAGGCAGCCCAACCCAAAGAAAGGAGCGGTCCCGTGATGTCAAGCCTGAAAATCTGGGCCAATTTCAGGTAACCCAAGGGTATTGTGAAAAGACAAAAATGTTTTTCTTTACCCAAGAATCCTCTAGGTCAGGGTTTAGTTCATACACTGAGCTGTATCCTCCATGGCTTTTCTGTGGCTTGGTGATTATCAAGACAACGTCTGAGAAATCTGCCTTCATGAGCCTCCTTCAGATCTTGCAGTTGTTCCCTGACTAGGTCCTTTTGGTGTGTTGTTCATGCCCTGACCACCACCTTCATGTCACTTAGAGGAACTCCCGTCCCCGAGATTCTTAAAGATAGGTAACGTTGTAGCAGAAAGCTGGAGAAGAGGCTCATGACAGATGGTAGAGGTCAGGTTACCCATTCATAGGGGACACCTCCAAATGACCCATTCAAGACATTCGGAGGATGGTATCTGGGGCATGGATTTACTCTCAGATTACCCATACACAAGCTTTGTGCCAGGTTTTGTGATTGTACTGCAACACACTGAAAATTAATCTAGTGTATTTGTTGGCAAGGGCTGCCATAGGACCACAGAGTGGCTCAAACAACTGAAATTTATTTTTTCACAGTTCTGGAAGTTAAGAGTCCAAGATCAAGGTGTCAACAGGGTTGACTTCTTCTGATGTTAGCTGTGTATTGTCATATATGACGTTTATTATGTTAAGGTATGTTCCCTCTATTCCCACTTTGCTGGGAGTTTTTGTCATAAATATATGTTGGCTTTTGTCAAGTCTTTTCTGCATCTATTGATATTATCATATTCTTATTCTTCATTTTATTTATGTGCTGTATCATGTTATAATTGATTTGTGGATATTGAACCAACCTTGCATCCAGGGAATAAGTTCCACTTGATCATGGTGTGTGATCTTTTTAATGTATTGCTGAATTCAGTTTCCTCATATTTTGTTGAGGATTTTTGCATCTTTGTTCATCAGGGATATTGGCCTGTAATTTTCTTTTTTGGTAGTGTCTTTGTCTGGTTTTGGTATCAGGATAATTGTACTTAGTTTGGGAGCCTTCTCTCCTCTTAGTTTCTTGGAATAGTTGGAGAAGGATAGATAGGTATTCATTCTTTGAATATTTGGTAAATTCACCTGTGAAGCCATCTAGTTCAGGGCTTTTGTTTGTTGGGAGTTTTTTTTTATTACTGATTCATTTTGTAAGTAGTTACCAGTCTGTTCAGGTTTTCTGTTTCTTCCTGATTCAACCTTGGAAGGTTGTATGTTTTTAGTAATTTATTAATATATTTCAGGTTGTTCACTTTGTTGGTATGTAATTGCTTGTAGTAGTTTCTTGTAATCCTTTGTATTTCTGATGTCTGTTGTCACTTCTTCATTTCTGATTTTAATTTTTTTTTCTCTATTGGTTTTTAAAGAGAGAGGAAGAAAGAGGGAGAGAGAGATAGAAACATCAATGAGAGAGAACATCGATTGGCCGCCTCCTGCATGTCCCCCATTGGGGATTGGGCCCACATCCTGGGTATGTGCCCTGACCGGGAATTGAACTGGTAACCTCTTGGTGCCTGGGTCAATGCTCAACCACTGAGCCACACCGGCTGGGCCATTTCTGATTTTATTTGGGCCCTCATTTTTCTCGATGAGTCTAGCTAAAGGTTTTTTTTTTATTAATTTATTTTTGTTAAATATGTTTCTCCTTTTCCCCCATTGACAGCCTCCTCTCCATCCCACCGCCCCTTTCCCCCCCGCATTGTTCTGTGTCCATTGGTTACGCATACATGCATATAAATTCTGTGGTCTATCTCTTCCCTCCACCCCGTCCCCCTCTTCTGAGGTTTGTCCGTCTGTTTCCCCACATCCATGTCTCCAGGTCCATTCTTTTCATCACTTTGTTTTGTTCATTATACTCCACAAATAAGTGAGATCATGTGTTATTTGTCTTTCTCTAATTGGCTTATTTCGCTTAGCATAATATTCTCCAGGTCCCTCCATGTCGTCTCAAATGATAAAGAGATCTTTCTTCTTGCAGCTGTGTAGTATTCCATTGTATATATGTACCACAGCTTTTTTATCCATTCATCCACTGATGGACACTTGGGCTGTTTCCAGACCTTAGCAATTGTAAATAGTGCTGCTATGAAACATAGGGGTACATATATTTTTTCTGATTGGTGTTTCAGGCTTCTTAGGATATATTCTTAGGAGTGGGATCACTGGGTCAAATGGCAGTTCAATTTTTAATTTTTTGAGGAAATACCATATTGTTTTCCATAGTGGCCACACCAGTCTGCATTCCCACTAGCAGTGTACTAGAGTCCCCCTTTCTCCACACCCTCATCAGCACTTGTTTGATGATTTGTTGATGGCAGCCATTCTGGCAGGTGTGAGGTGATATCTCATAGTTTCAATTTGCATCTCTCTGATGATTAGTGACATTGAGCATTTTTTCATATGTTTCTTGACAAATTTATATGTTCTTTTTGGAGAGGTGTCTGTTTAGGTCCTCTGCCCATTTTTAAATTGGATTCTTTGTCTTTTGTTGAGTTGTATGAGTACTCTATATATTTTGGAAATTAACCCCTTGTCTGATGTCAGTTATGCTCTCCCATATATTGGGTTCTCTTTCCATTTTGATGGTTGTTTCTTTTACTGTGCAGAAGCTTTTAAGTTTGATGTAGTCCCATGTGTTCAATTTTTCCTTTGTTTCTCTTGCCTTAGGCGTTATATCAGTGAAAAGTCTGCTGCATGTGATGTCTCAAATTTTGTTGCTTACATTTTCTTCTAGGATTTTTATGGATTCATGAGTCACATTTAAGTCTTTTATCCATTTTGAGTTTATTCTTGTGTGTGGTGTAAGTTGGTGGTCTAGCTTCATTTTTTGTATGTAACTGTCTAATTTTCCCAGAACCATTTATTAAAGAGGCTGTCTTTACTCCATTGTATGCTCTTGCCACCTTTTTCAAATATTGAGCATAATGTCTTGGGTCAATTTCTGTGTTCTCTGTTCTGTTCTATTGATCTGTACGCCTGTTCTGTTCCATTGATCTGTACGCCTGTTCTTGTGCCAGTACCAGGCTGTTTTGATTATAATGGCTTTGTAGTATAACCTGATATCCGGTACTGTGATCCTTCCTACTTTGTTCTTCATTTTCAAGATTGCTGTGGCTATTCAGGGTCTTTTTTGGTTCCATATAAACTTTTGGAGTATTTGGTCTAGGTCCATGAAATATGTCATTGGTATTTTGATAGGGATTGCATTGAATCTATAGATTGCTTTGGGTAGAATGGACATTTTAATGATGTTGATACTTCCAATCTGTAAACAAGGTATATGCTTCCACTTTTTTAATATATTCCTCTATTTCTTTTTTCAATGACCTGTAGTTTTCTGAGAACAGGTTCTTTACTTCTTTGGTTAAGTTTACTCCCAGGTATCTAAGTTTTTTTGCTGCAGTGGTAAATGGGATTGTATTTTTAGTTTCTCCTTCTGTGAGTTCATTGTTGGTGTATAAGAATGCCATCGATTTCTTGATGTTAATTTTGTGTCCTGCTACTTTGCCAAATTCATTTATTAGCACTAGTAGATATTTGATGGAGACTTTAGGGTTTTCTATGTACAATATCATGTCATCTGCAAATAATGACAGTTTCACCTCCTCCTTTAAATTTGGATCCCTTTTATTTTCCTTCTTGTCTAATTGCTGTGGCTAAGACTTCTAGTACTATGTTAAATAAGAGTGTCGAAAGTGGGCATCCCTGTCTTGTTCCCGTTCTTAAGGGGAATGCTTAGTTTTTGCCCATTGAGTATGATGTTGGCTGTAGGTTTTTCATATATGGCTTTTATTATGTCGAATTATGATTCCTCTAGTCCCACATTGCTGAGCGATTTTATCAGAAATGGGTGCTGGATTTTTTTTAATGCTTTTTCAGCATCTAGTGATATGATCATATGGTTTTTATCTTTCATTTTGTTTATGTGGTATATCACATTTATTGATTTGCGAGTGTTGTACCATCCGTGCATCCCTGGGATGAATCCCACTTGGTCATGGTGAATAATTTTTTTAATGTATTGCTGGATCCGATTTGCTAATATTTTGTTAAGGATTTTGGCATCTGTGTTCATCAGGGATATTGACCTGTAGTTTTCTTTCTTTGTAGTGTCTTTATCTGGTATTGGAATTAGAATTATGCTGACCTCATAAAACGGATTTGGAAGTCTTCCTTCTTGGTTTTTTTGGAATAGTTTGAGGAGAATGGGTGTTAGTTCTTTGAATGTTCAGTAAAACTCCCCCATGAAGCCATCCAGGCCTAGGCTTTTGTTTGCTGGATGTTTCTTGATTACATCTTCAATTTCCTGAATTGTTATTTGTTTGTTCAAGGTTTGTATCTCTTCCCAGTTCAGTTTTGGGAGACTGTGTGTTTCTATAAATTTGTCCATTTCGCCTAGATTGTCCAATTTGTTGGTGTATAATTGTTTGTAGTATGTTTTAATGATCCTTTGTATTTCTGTGATGTCAATTGTTACTTATCCTCTTTCGTTTCTGATTTTGTTTATTTGGGTCATCTCATTTTGAGTCTGGCTAAGGGTCCATGAATCTTGTTTATCTTTTCAAAGAACCAACTCTTTGTTTCATTGATCTTTTGAATTTTTTTTTTTTTTTTTGGTAGACATGTCATTTATTTCTGCTCTGACCTTTACTATTTCTTCTCTTCTACTTGCTCTAGGTTTTCCTTTTTGTTTACTTTCTAGTTCTTTAAGTTGTAGGGTTAGAAAGTCAATTAGAAATTTTTCTTGTTTCTTGAGGTAGGCCTGTAGTGCTGTGAATTTCCCTCTCAGGACTGCTTTCACTGAGTCCCATAGATTTTGTGTTTTTGTGTGTTCATTTTCATTGGTTTCCAAGAAGTTTATAATTTTTTCCTTGATCTCCTTGGTAACCCATTCATTGTTTAATAACATGCTATTTAGCCTCCATGTGTTTGAATATTTTTGTTGTAATTGATTTCTAGTTTCATGCCATTGTGATCTGAGAAGATGCTTGATACAATTTCAGTCTTCTTAAACTTGTAGAGAGTTTGTGTCCTAACACGCAGTCTATCTTTGAGAATGTCCATGTGCACTTGAGAAGAATGTGAATTCTGCAGTTTTGAGGTATAATTCTCTGTAGATATCTATTAAATCTCTTTGATCTAGTGCATCATTTAGAGACTGTTTTTAATTTTTTGTCTAGAGGATCTATCCAGTGATGTCAGAGGGGTGTTGAAATTCTCTGCTATGATTGTATTACCATCAGTTTCTCCTTTGAAGTCCTCCAGAAGTTTTTAAATGTATTTTGGTGCTCCTGTGTTGGGTGCATATATGTTTACCAAGGTTATATCCTCCTTTTGGATAGATCCTTTCAATATTATGTAGTGGCCTTCTTTGTCTCTAGTTATGGCCTTCATTTTGAAGTCTATTTTATCAGATACGAGTATTGCTATCCCAGCTCTTTTTTCCTTTCCCTTTGCTTGGAAGATTTTTTTCCATCCTTTCACTTTCAACCCATGTGAGTCTTTTGTTGTGAGGTGGGTCTCTTGTAAACAACATATATAGGTGTCATGCTTTCGTACCCAATCAGCTACTCTGTGTCTTTTGGTCAGAGCATTTAATCCATTTACATTTAAGGTTATTTTTGGTATGTACTTATTTATTGCCATTTTTGTTTATTCTGGTTATGTTTCTCTTTCTATTTCTTCTACTTATTACAGCAGTCCTTTTAACATTTCTTGGAATGCTAGTTTGGTGCTAATGTATTCCCTTAGCCTTTTTTTGTGGGGGAAGCTCCTTATTTCACCTTTTATTTTTAATGATAGCCTTGCTGGATAGTGTAGTCTTGGATTCAGATCCTTGTTTTTTATTACCTGGATTACTTCATGCCATTCCCTTCTGGCCTGTAGTGTTTCTGTTGAGAAGTCAGTTGATATCCTTATGGGGGTTCCTTTGTAGGTAACCTGTTGCTTATCTCTTTCTACCTTTAGGATTCTCTCTTTGTCTTTGATTTTTGGCATTTTAATTATTATGTGTCTTGGTGTGGGCCTCTTTGGGTTCTTCTTACTTGGGGCTCTCTGTGCTTCTTGAACTTGTATGCCTTTTTCCTTCACCAAGTTAGGGAATTTTTCTGTCACTATTTCTTCAAATACATTCTCTAAGCCTTACTCATTTTCTTCTTCTGGCACTCTTATGATGCGGATGTTGTTACGTTTCATCTTGTCCCACAGTTCTCTTAGGCTGTCTCCTGTTTTTTAATTGTTTTTTCTTTTTGGTTCTCTGATTGGGCAATTTTTCTACCCTGTCTTCTAATTCACTGATCTGGTCCTTGGCTCCCTCTACTCTGCTGGTTATTCCTTTCAGTGTGTTCTTTATTTCTGCTATGTCATTCCTCATTTCCAATTGGTTGGTTTTCAATGCTTCTGTATCTTTACTGATGCTGTTGAGCTTCCTCATGATTATTACTCTGAACTCTCCCTCTAATATATTGCTCAATTACCTTTCATTTATTTCATCTTCTGTCAAATTATCTTGTTCTTTCATTTGGGATTTGTTTCTTTGTTTCACCATTTTGGCTGTCTCGGTTGGTTTTGGAGCCTGCAAAATTTTTCCTTTGGCTGTTGGTGTTCTGCTGGTTGTGGCTCCCTCTACTGGGCTTGTATGAGTGTGGGAGGACCCATGTTAAACACCAGTGTCTAGTCTTACTTTCCTGGGTAGATTTGCAAGCCAAGGAAAGGTTCCATTATCCTCTAGCTCTTTGCCTGGAGGCTGTTAGTCTCAGTTACTTGGTGAGCCTCTGGTGGGGCACTTGCTTGCTCATTAAATTGAGATGTTAATTAGCCTCAATTTGCATTTCTCTGGCCTGGCCTGGTGGTGCTGAATTCCTGCAGGAGGGTCCATTGTTTCTCCCCAGGACTCTGGAAAGGGGCTCTTTGAGTACAGTCAGCCCTCGTTTATCGCAGTTAATGAGTTCCAGACTCTACCGTGATAAATGAATTTCCGCGAAGTAGGATTCTTTATTTATATACAGTCATCCCTCGCCACTTCGTACTTCGACTCTCATGGCTTCACTCTATCGTGTTTTTTTCAAATATAGTAATAGTATTTGAAAAAACCACAATAGAGTGAAGCCGCAAAAGTTGAAGCGTGAAGTGGCGAGGAACGACTGTGAATGGCTACTGTCTTCAGTACAGAATTCCAGGCGACCACTCTTCCCGAGCCAGGAGCCCTGGACTCTTTCCACTCAGTTCCAGTCCATCTCACCCTCCCTCTGTTGGAGCCCAAGGCGAATGGCTGTGGCTGGTTTGGTGCTTTTTAAAAAGTCCCGCTCTCGCAGTGGGAAGCGCACACCACTAACACAGATCTTTGCTGCTGTCCATGGGCTCCCAGCCTGTCCCACCTGCCTCTGCAATTCCTACCAGGCTTGATTGGGTGTCCCTGGTTGTACTGGTTCTGTCCAGCTGCTCTTCAGTTGGCTTTTCCTGATGATTTGTCTTTGTTTTAGTTGTAATTCCAGTTTGGTCCTGGGAGACGGACTGTGTAGCTTCCATTCACTCTGTGCCATTTTTCAAGTATCTTTAAGACTATTTCATTTCTTTCCACTCTGACCTTTATTACTTCCTTCCTTCCTTCTACTCACTTTGGGCTTTGTTCTTTTTCTAGTTCCTTTAGGTGTAAGATTAGATTGTTTATTTGAGATGTATCTTTTTTCTTGAGGTAGGCCTATATTGCTATGAATTTTCCTCTTCTGCCTTGGCTCTGTCCCATAGATTTTGGGTTATCATGTTTTTTGTTTGTTTTGTTTTTATCCTCACCTGAGAACATTTTTGCATTTATCTTCAGATAGAGCCAGAGGGAGAGAGGGAGGAAGAGAGAGAGAAACATCGATGTGAGAGAGGTACATCGAGTGGTTGCCACCCACATGACCCCAACTGGGGCCAGGGACAAACTGCGACTGAGGTATGTGCCCTTAGCGGGAACCGAACCCGGGACTGTCTGGTCTGCGGGCCGACGCTCTAATTGCTGAGCCCAACCAGCCAGAGTAGGTCATCGTGTTTTAATTTTCATTTGTCTCAGGGTATCTTTTGATTTCTTCCTTTATCTCATTTCCATCCCATTCATTGTTTAGTAGCACATTATTTAGTCTCCATGTATTTGTGTGTTTTTTAGTTTTCTTCTTGTAATTGATTTCTAGTTTCATACCGTTGTGATCAGGGAAGATGCTTGATATGATTTCACTTTTAAATTTATTGAAACTTCATTTGGGGCCTAACGTGTGGTCTGTCCTGGAAATTTTTCCATGTGCACTTGAAAAGAATGTATATTCTATTGCTTTTGAGTGAAATGTTCTAAAAATATCAATTAAATCCATCGTCTAAGATGTCATTTAAGGCCACCGTTTCCTTATTGATCCAGATCAAAGTCCAGATGATCTATCCTTGGATGTCAGTGGGGTGTTAAAGTTCCCTACTATTGAAACAAAGCAGCAGTGATTCGGGTTCATTGTTTCGTGAAATCTAATGAGTTCACAGACCAAGAGTAAGTGATAGGAAAGATTATTTGAAAGATAGACTCCCTGCAGTGGGGAGGGGACCCAAGTGGGTTGCCAGTGGGGCTCTGTTGTCTAGAAGTAGACATATGTCTTGTTAGCCTCTGATTGGTCCTTTCAGGGAATTCTGCCCTAGCAATATTCATACTTTCTAAAGCTTGTATTTCCCACCTGACTGGGTTCAGCCCTTAGGTCATCTATAGGGGCCTTTGTAGCTTTCCTTTTTTGAGAATTTCAACTTCTCCCAGACTGTTAATGAGGAGGAAGGGAAACACCCTTGGAGCAGCCCTATACTTGCTGTTGGTTTCCTTTCTAAGTCCAATTTTGTTTTTTTTTTAATCCTTTTTAAGGTGACCTGGTTTTCTGCAATAGGAACACACTCTATAGTTTCGCAGAACTCATTCAGCAATCCTGTTGCCTTGCTTGAAACCAGGCTTTCTGGGGGTTTTTGCTATGTAATTGATGGACCTGTGCTCCTTGCAGGAGCTTTGCATTTCTATAAATGGGGGCTGGGAGTTTCTGGCCTGGGAGCACAATGCCCATGTTGAATTTCATTTTATTTTGAGATATAGAGGCCGAATAAACCTCCAGATATGCTGGGTACTGGAGCGCATGCCTGTGTGCTAAGGAGCAAGTCATCTCAAACTTCCCCCTTGTCTCAGCCTTCCCTTCCCATGGTCCTGTCCCTCATTGCCTAACCTACCTCTGTCCTCATTATGACTGTATTGCTGTTGATCTCTCCCTTTATGTCCATCAGTATTTGCTTTATATGTTTAGGTGCTCCTACGTTAGGAGCGTAGATGTTAGGAGCACAGATGTTTACAAGAGGTAAATCCTCTTCTTAGATTGATCCCTTTATCATCATGAAATGCCCTTCTCTGTCTTTGTTTACAGTCCTTGTTTTAAAGTCTGTTTTGTCTGATATAAGTTGTGCTACCCCAGCCTATGTTTCATTTACATTTGCAAAAACATATTTTTTGCATCCCTTTACTTTTAGTCTGTGTGTGTCTTTTGATCTGAAGTGTGTCTCTTTAAGGAAGCATGTATGCAGGTCTTGTTCTTTTTATCCATTCAGCAATCCTGTGTCTTTTGTTTGGAGCATTTAGTCTACTTACATTTAAAGTAATTATTGACAGGTATGTAGTTATTGCTATTTGGTTAATTGTTTTCTAGTTTTATTGTAGTTCTTCTCTGTTCCTTTGAATTCTCTTACTCTCTTGTATATTGGTGACTTGCTATAATGTGTTTGGATTCCTTCCTCTTATTTCATGTAATTTTTGGTTTGCCATTTCCTGTTCTTCGTATCTTTTTAAAATTGATGGTCACTTAATTTTGAACATAATCTAAAATTACTAAAATTTTTACACTCTGCATTATTTTTTACTTTTGTGTTTGTATGTATCTGTTAATTTATTGTAATTACACATGATCTTTCTACTTCTGTCTTTTAACCTTTGTAGTAGCTCTATAGTTGATTAACTGCTTTTACTATGTATTTGACTTTTTCAGTGAGAATTTTTTTAGTTACTTTTTTTTATCTTTTCAACTTAAAGAAGTCCCTTCAACATTTCTTGTAATGCTGGTTTTGTGGTAATGAACTCCTTTTTTCTTTTTCTTATCTGGGAAGCTCTTTATCTCTCCTTCAATTCCAATATCTTTGCTGAGTAGAGTAGTCTTTATTGTAAGTCTTTGCTATTATCACCTGGAATATTTCATGTCACTCCCTTCTATCCTGCTAAGTGTCTATTTAAAAATCAGCTAGTAGTCTTAATGTTCGCTCTCTTATAGGTAACTAACTCCTTTTCTCTTGATAGTTTTAAGATTCTTTCTTTGTCTTCGATTTTGGGGATTTTAATTATGATGTGTCTTGGTATTAATTTTGTAGGGTTCATCTTGTTTGGGACTTTCTGTGCTTCCTGGACTTGTAAGGCTATTTCCTTTGCCAGGTCAGGGGAATTTTCCATCATTATTTGTTCAAGTAGGTTTTCAATTTCTTGCTCTCTCTTATCTCCTGGTTCTCCTGTGATGTGAATGCTGTTACATTTGATGTTGTCCCAGAGGCTAATTTTTAAAAATTCTTTCATCTTTTTGCTGTTCTGATTGGGTGTTTTCTGCCACCTTGTCTTTCAGATCACTGATTCAGTCCTCTGCTTCATCTAGTCTGCTGTTCATTCCCTCTAATGTGTTCTTAATAGTTTCTATATCTTTGTTGAGGTTCTCGTTGAGCTCATCTATTCTTCTCCTAAGTTTATTGAGCATCCTTATAACCAGTTTTTTCTTCACTCTGTATCTGGTAGATTGCTTAACTCCATTTCATGTAGTTCTCTTTCTGGAGTTTTGTCCTGTTCTTTCATTTGGAATATGTTTCTTTGACTCCTCATTTTGGCTGACTCCCTGTCTTTGTATGTGTTAGGTAGATCTATGTCTCCCAGTCTTGGCATAGTGGCTTTATGTTGTAGGTGTCCTATGAGGCCCGGTGGCACAGTCTTCCCATTAATCTGGGTCCATTGCTCCAGCAGTGTCCTTTGTGTAGGTGTATAGGCCTTCCTGTTGTAGTTGAGCCTTGATTGCTGTTGGCACATCAGTGGGTGGGATTGACCTTCATGCTGACTGGCTGTGAGGGTTCACCCATGACTACAGCAGATAAGCTGTTGTGTGGGGGCTGACCCCACAGAGCAGGAGTTACTTTAGTGGGGCTCTGGTGCCAGCTGAATCCACCCTTCAAGTGTTGTTTGTGGAGCTCTTTGGGTGTGCTCTGGTACTGTGTGAAACAGGCCTCTCAGTCTGTTCGTTCTAGAGGCTCTTGGGAGAGGCTCTGGTGCAGGCTTTGGTCAGCTGTCTTTTGTGCCTGGCGAGGGCCTGCCTAGTGGGAGCTACAGAGTAATCTACGGTTAGTTGCCGCTTGTGCTGGTCTTGGAGGTGCTTGAGAGAGACTATGCTGCGAACCAAGGATGGCTGCCACTAGTGCCATGCTTGGGACTCTTTGGTGGGCACCGCAGTGTGAGCTGAGGCCAGCTGCTTCTAGTTGAAGATATGTTCCAGGCATATACAGGTCACCGCTTATTCCCGTTTTTTGGCCACCTGGTGGGAGTTACAATGCAAGCTGAGACCAAGTGTTGCTTGTATTGGGCTTTGGGACATTTAGCAAGAGGTACAGGGCACACTGAATCCAACTGCTGCTTGTTTGGGGTTTTGGGGCCTTTGAGAGATTTTAGGAAAGTTTACAGCTCTAGCTGAGGCTGGCCGCTTGGATGGAAAAGCTGTTGGAAGTGGCTTGCCAGTGCTTGAATTGGGCGTGGTCTTAGAGAATCATCAGGCAGGGAAAGTGGTGTTAATCAGATTAATAGAGATCACAGATTTGGTGCCTGTGAGCACTTACATCCCAGGACAGAGCTCACCCCAGCCCTTGCCCTGAAGACAGTCAATTTTGTTTCTCCCTGTATGTCCCTGGTGCTTTTCAAGCTGCTGCCCCATTGTAGGGTGCAGAGCAAATCAGTCTGTGAGCAAGTCCATGCACGGGCCCCGCAAGAGGAAAGCTTGGGACTCCAGCCGACTCTGTCTCACTCAGATGCAATCCTTGCCGGTTTTCACAACCAACTGTTACGGAGACTTCTCTTCCCAGCACTGGTGTCCCAGGCTGGGGACCTGGGTGTGGAGCTGGGACCCTGTGTGCTCCTCAGGGGGACCTCTGCAGCCAAGATATCCTTCATGATATATAATTGCCACGCCATTGGTCTGGGACCTGCCAGTTAGTTCCATGTCTCCATCCAACTAGTCTCTCTTCTTTATATCCTTTGCTATCGGACTTCTGTTCAACTTGTCTTCAGGTGGTTGTCAATGATGGTTGTTTGATCATTTTAATGTGGTCATGGGAGGAGGTGAGCACAGCTTTTGCCTACTCCATCATCTTGACTGGAAGTCCCTTAACATAAATACTTTAAGAGTCGAAGGTTAGCTTGGCCAGTGTGGCTCAGTGATTGAGCATCAACCCATGCACCAGGGAGGTCACCGGTTCTGTTCCCGGCCAGGGCACATGCCCAGGTTGTGGGCCCGATCCCCAGTGCAGGGCATGCAGGAGGCAGCCAGTCAATGTTCTCTCTCATTGATGTTTCTATCTCTCCCTCTCCCTTCCTCTCCCTCTAAAAATCAATATTTTTTTTTTTAAAAAAGAGTCTAAGGTTAATTAAATATCTTTATCTTCCTACTGAATGAGATCTTCAAGTACTTTTATTTTAATAACATCTTCTCTGAACTTATATGCTTTTTTAATTCTATCTTATATTTAAACCCTTCAGACATAACTATTATTAGTTTATACTGTCAGTGTTTGTTTAGAATTACCCCACTTTTTCTTTTTGTCTTGCTTTTCATTCTTTCTTGCATTTGTATTCTTCCCTTTGGTATCTCTTTCTGCTAGAGGACATTCTTTAGCAGCGGTTCTCAACCTGTGGTCGCCTAAGACCATCAGAAAACACATATTTCTGATGGATCTAGGAACCGAGACACCGCTTCTCTATCTGGGTCTGCCCACATGCAGATACGCCCACATACAACATGAGGAACTGTATTAAAGGATCGGGCATTAGGAAGGTTGAGAACCATTGCTTTAGAGTTTCCTTTAGCCCTGGCCGGTTTGGCTCAGCGGTTAGAGCGTCGGCCCATGGATGGAAGAGTCTCCGGTTGGATTCCTGGTCAAGGGCAGGTACCTGGCTTGCAGGTTCAATCCCCAGCCCTGATTGGGGTCATGCAGGAGGCAGCCAATTGATATGTCTTTCTTACATCGATGTTTTCCTCTCTCTCCTCCTCTCCCCCTTTCTTCCTTCCACTGTATGTAAAAATCATTGGAAAAATATTCTGGGGTGAGGGTTAACAACAACAACAAAAATTAAAGTTTCCTTTAATGAGGGTCATCTCATTAGTTTTTGTCTGAAAATGATATTATTTTGCTCTATATTAAAAATTGTTTGCTAGATATAAAATTTTACATTGATAGTTTCTTTCTCAGCACATGCAAAGAATAATTTTACTGTCTTCTGATGTGAGCCTAATCATAGTTTCTTTGACAGTAATTCTCTTTTTGTCAAGAGGCTTTTGAAATTATATGTCTGTTTTCAGTTTGTTTTATAGTTTTACATTATATATTTGGGTGTGGGGTTTTTTATTTTGTTTTTTTTAATTTAATGAGCTCCTTCAATCTGTGATTTGGGAAATCCATCTATTTATTAAATCTTAAGATACTGCCTTATGACCCATTCTGTCTACCTTACTTCTAGATCTCTTGTTAGACAGATGTTAGGCTTTCTTACTCAGTCATCCATGTCTCTCAACACCTCTCCTATTTTTCTTTTTCTTTTTTATGTTTCTGTGTGGCATGCTAGTCCATTTCTCTTTTTTTGTTTGTTTGTTTTTCAGATCTTTTTTACTTATATTTTCAATCTTTTTTTAAAATGTAGTAAACATACATATTTTATTCTGGAGTCCATTAATTTCCATATGATTCTGCTTTCTGATATTTCCGCTAGTTCTTACTCTTTTTTTAAATTTCATTTATTTATTTATTTATTTTAGAGACAGAGGAATTTTGAGAGTTAGAAACATCAGTGTGAGAGAGATACATCAGTTGGCTGCCTCCTGCACACCCCCTTCTGGGGATCGATCCTGTAACCCCGGCATGTGCCCTGACCAGGAATCGAACCAGGACCTCTCAGTCCATGGGATAGCGCTCAATCCACTGAGCCACATGGGCCATGCTGCTAGTTCTTGCTCTTGATGCTTTGTATGTGTGTGTGTTTGTGTTTGTGTGTGTGTGTGTGTGTGTGTGTGCTGTGTGTGTGTGTGAGTGTGTATGTGTGTTTTGCCACTTTATCTGTGTTAATTATTTGAGGATACAAGTAGATTCCTGTAGAGGGAGTTTTTATTAACTTCTCTCTCAGACCATTGAACACTTTCAATCCAGGATCACAGTGTACAGAATTCTCAGTTTGAGGGTTTGAACCTCCTTAGTTATGTCATTTAACTTCAAGATGCAACTCTGTTTGAGACTGACTTATTAGGAACTCTTGGGGAAAGTTTTTTGCTTGTTTCACAGTTCAAGCCATAGTTTAAGACAGGCAGTTTACCTTGCTGCCAGGGAGGTGGTGGTGGTGGTGATGATAGTGATAGAGTATTTCTAATTTGCCCTTACACTGAGGGTATTGTAGCCTTTTGGGGATGTTTCTGTTAGACTCTCTACCTTTAGCTCTGGGCTGTGTCTGCAACACTTCTCTTCTGTGAGATCATGAAAATGAATGTGCAAGATTACCTGGTTTACCAAATGCCCTCAGGATGAAAGCCCAGTTCATTTTTTCACTCCTGGGTTCCTACTTGGGATTTTGACCAGGATTATTTTCCTTCTTGCTAACTCATAAATGGATTTATGAAGATGTTTTAGTATTTTATCTATCAGTTTTTGTTGTTTGTAGTAGATGATTAAAAAAAAAAGGTACTTTATTAGTCATTCTGCTAGAAATGAAAGTTTAGAACTACATTTTTTTTTTTTAAGTCCTAAAATTTTACTGTTTGGAGAGTTCTGATTATAATATAATCTAAATATACAACATTTATAAATTATTGTCATATAGCTATTGGATACCAATAATTTATCTTTCTACCACATGCTGCTGATTCCCAGTGAAGAAGATGGATGAATAGATGGCATTTGTGGAGCAGTAGTACTTCTAAAAGCAAGAAATAAGTAAATACCCTTCTTTCAGATTCTTTATCATTTAATGTCCCTGTATAGCTATGTAATATAGTCCCCTCTGAATTCATAGTGGAGTACATGATGAGGAGAAGCCATGGACAGGCTAGTTTGATGTCTGGAAATGCATACACAAGAGTTGGTTTCATTCATACATTTTCCAAGTAGAGGGATTTTCAAGGTTTAACTGTTACATGCTTCTGCATACCAACCCAATTTGAATTGTAGTCAATGCATCTGATTGTAAAATAGCATAATGATTAAAGGATAAATAACTTCAGATATGTGAATCCTCTGGCCGTGTTTGAGAATTAGTGTTGACATTTATCTCAATTTTAAGTTTAAATAGTTTTGAATGTTGAAAGAGTATTATATCATGTGTTATGACTAATAAAATATCAAAGTTTTCTTCTTTAGAGGGGTCAAAATATCAAAAGGAATAAAAAGTATAATAATAGTAATTGTATCCAGCAACTTTTGGTGCAAGAGAATTTTGGAAATTTTATTTCTGAAATAATATATGTCATTTGAATGTAAAGATTTTAAAATTATTTTTCAATTAGGTTCAGAACTTCTGGAAACCTTGTAATTACTCGTGAGATTGATGTGGCAAAAAATCAGTCCGTTTGGTACATCAACAAGAAAACGACAACCCAGAAAGTAGTAGAAGAGCAAGTTGCAGCCTTAAATATTCAAGTGGGCAATCTTTGCCAGTTTCTACCTCAGGTATGAGAGAATTAAATGTAAAGATGGGAAAGCTCTGTATATCCTGTTTCCTTTTTATGCTGTATAAGAATGTAAATACTTTTTCAGGGATATTATAAAGATTACTATTTAAACTGAGTATATAGCAGTCTTAACACTAACAGTTGTTAAAAAAGATAGCATCTCATCTCTTACAGCAGCGATTTTCAACCTTTTTCATCTCATAGCACACATAAACTAATTACTAAAATTCTGTGGCTCACCAAAAAATAAATTTTTTGCTGATTTAACAATAAAAATAGGTGTAATTTTGATTCATTCACACCAGACAGCTATGGTGTTGGCTGTTGTCATTTTTTTATTTGACAATCTAAGGGAAAAGAGGTCGGTGCTCTTGACTAAAAAACCAGATATTACATGTTTAAAAATTCTTGGGGCACACTGGTTGAAAATCACTGTCTTACACTCATAGATAGAGAGTAGGCAGACAGCTCTGGTTGGAGAAGGGGTATTGGAGGTGGTGGAAGGATTGAGCAAAAAAGGGAAAAAAGAAAGAGAACTCATGGACATGGACAACAGTGTGGTGATGGTGGGGGTGGAAGTAGAAGAGGGCATAGAGAGGATAAATGCTAATGGAAAAAATAAAATGAAAATAAAGTTTTAAAAATTGCTGTCTTAAAATATAATCTTATTAATTTCTAATAATTTGGAAAATTTCCATTTAACAAAAAGTCTAAGTTAGAGTATTGTACAGGAAGTAAAGTTGTATTATTTTCAAGAACAGAGAGTAGCTTGAATTGCTATGGGCTTCCATTTGTTGTAGGCTCTTAAAATTTTGTTAATAAACAACTTAATTAGTGGTTTTGTATAAAATATTTGATTACTAAAACTCTTAAACCTTTAGGCATGCCTTGTAACACCTTTATATATTTTAAGTTTAGTAAAAATAAAGCATCCTGGTAATGCATGTTAAATGTTCAAGCCAAATGCCTTTTTAAATTTGTCTTTGAATGCTGCCTAGTAATAGTAACTGAATTATAGTTCATTTTTTTCTTCAGGAACAATGATGATTTGATTACATCTTTATTATCAAATAAAAATTAAAATTTGGAAGCATTTATCAGCTGATGTCAGGTGATTTCCAGAAGTAGATGTTTAAAATTGCCTCTTTTTAACTTCTAACATTACAACTGATGTGTAGTAGATCATTTCCATCCAGAGGACTATTTTTTCTTTTATCCCAAACATATATATATATATATAAATGTTTCAACCTGGAAATATTGACATAGAATTTTTAAAATTTTTATTGAATTTATTTATTTATTTATTTATTTTATTTTATTTTATTTTATTTTTTATCCTCACCTGAGGACATTTTTTCATTTTTTGTTCAGATAGAGTGGGAGGGAGAGAGAGGAAGAGAGAGAGAGAGAGAGAGAGAGAAACATCGACATGAAAGGGACAGATCGAGTGGCTGCCACCCGCACGACCAACCAGGGCCGGGGACAAACTGCAACCGAGGTACATGCCCTTAGTGGGAACTGAACCCGGGTCTCTCTGTACCGCAGGCCGACGCTCTAACCGCTGAGCCAAACTGGCCAGGGCTATTGAATTTATTGAGGTGACATTGGCTAATAAAATTGTGTAGGTTTCAGGGAATACAATTCTATAATACTTCATCTGTGTATAGCTATACACTGTGTGTTCACAACCGCAAGTCAAGTCTCCTTCCATCACCATGTATCCCCTCTTTACCCTCTTCTATCTCCTCCCACCCACCCCACCCCCCCTTTGCCTCTGGTAATCACTATACTATTTTCTGTGTCTGAATTTCTTTTCTTTTTTGCTTAATAATCCTTCACCTTTTTCACCCAGCCTCCCACCCCCCCCACCCCCGTCAGCTGTCAGTCTACCTATGAGTCTATTTCTATTTGTTAGTTTATTTTGTTCATTAGATTCCACATATAAGTGAAATCATATGGTACTTGTCTTTGTCTGGCTTATTTTGTTTAACATAATAATCTTCAGGTCCATCCATGTTGTCACCAAAGGTAAGATTCCTTCTTTTTTTTTTTTTTTTTTACAACCAAGTAGTATTTCATTGTGTAAATGTGCCACAGCTTTTTTATCTACTCATCTACTAATGGCCACTTGAGCCTGCTTCCAAATCTCGGCTATTGTAAATAACGCTGTAATGAACATTTGGGTGCATATATTCTTTCAAATTCGTGTTTTGGGTTTCTTTGGATATATTCCCATAAGTGGAATAGGTGGGTCAAAAGGCAGTTTCATTTTCAATTTTTTTGTGGTAGCTCCATTCTGCTTTCCACAGTGCCTACACCAAGCTGCATTCTCACCAACAATACAGGAGGGTTCCCTTTTCTACACATCTTTGTCAACATTGTTGTTTGTTGGTATATTGTTGGTAGCCATTCTGAAAGGTGTGAGGTGATATCTCATTGTGGTTTTAATTTGCATTTCTCTGATGATTAGTGATGTTGAGCATCTTTTCACATGTCTATTGGCCTTCTGTATGTTCTCTTTGGAGAAGTCTATTCAGGTCCTTTGCCCATTTTTTAATTGGAGTTTTTGTTATTTTGGTGTTGAGTTTTATAAATTCTTTATAATAAATTTTAGATATTAAGCCCTTATCAAATGTATCATTGGCTAGCATGTTCTCCCATTCAGTTGGTTGTCTTTTCATTTTGTTGTTAGTTTCCTTTGTTGTTCAAAACTTTTTTAGTTTGATGTAGTCCTATTTGTTTTTCTTTTGTTTCCCTTGCTTGAGGAGATATATCAGAAAAAATGTTGCTAAGAAAAATGTCTGAGATTTTACTATCAATGTTTTCTTTTAGGATTTTTATGGTTTTGGGTCTAACATTTAAGTCTTTAATCCTCTTTAAGTTTATTCTTCTGTATGATGTAAGGTGTTCACATAGAAATTTTTTAAAAGTTCTCAAAAAGATGACAGTTTATACCCTCAGTTTATTTCTACTATTTTAAAGAATAATATATGAAAGGACAGAGTTTATATTAAGATCACATCTCAAAATAATATATTCTTCTTTTATTTCATCTTGACAAGTATGATCATTGAGTGAAATATATTTTAAAGCTATTTGTAAATGATAATAGTTGCTGATATTTAAGTTTTGTGCTCTAGGATAAAGTTGGAGAATTTGCAAAACTCAGTAAAATTGAACTACTTGAAGCTACTGAGAAGTCAATTGGTCCTCCAGAAATGCACAGATACCACTGTGAACTCAAAAACTTCAGGGAGAAAGAAAAACAATTAGAGGTATTTATAAATGGAAAACTCATTTTTATTATCCCTCCTTGATTTCTATATCTCAAAATGTTGGAAAGTGAATTCTCATTATTGAGTAAATTCATATATTTGTGATTTTTTTTTTCCATGCAGGATTGTATTGCTAACATTAATTAGGTGACGAAAATTGAGAATAGATTTGATAAATGTAAAGTTTGAAAAATATTTGACAATCATTTCATCAGACATACGTTATTAATTGAATTCTAAGGAACTAATAATAGTATTACAAAGTAGTTTTTTCTCTCAGAAGTTTCAATATTATTCTCTTATTCATTTAATATTTATTAAATACCTACTATGTGCCAGGCATTGTGTTAAGTCTTTGGTTAATACAGCAGATATCATACAGCTTTTAACATAGTGTTTCTGTTGAACCAGTTCTGATATTTTTTCAGTTGCATGAGGGTAGACATTGTAAGAAAACTATACATTTAGTAACAGTGTTGAGTTTTTATTTCCACTTTTAATAAAACGTATAAATTAAAATGTCTTTTTTGCATATCATTTGTAAAGGTGTTTTATTTAATAAATAATTTTTCAGGGCCCAGCAACTAAAATAATTTAGTAAGGTTTTGTAATAAGAACTCTTGTAAACAAATGCTTTTTCTTATACTGTAACTGTCTATACTTGATAATATTTGTTTTGTTATAATTTAATATTATTTTTATTGTTATACTTATTCAGAGTGAATGACCAAAGGAGTTGTAATTGTTTTGTCTTACTTCAGATACTCCATCAGTCCTTTTACCTTTCCCCACATCAAACAATCTAATATTCCCATCTGAAACACTCACTGTAACTACCTACTGTCTTGTGAAAGAAAAAAAGCATATATTCTACTAAATTCTAAGTACATCTTTGTATTTGTTAGTTTGCAATATAAAGGCTAAATTTTAGCTTTCCTTCATCTCATTTCTAAGTCTTTAAGTCATGGGTGTTCATAACATTAATAATATTTTCATTTGTATATCACATTACAGCTTTTGTTATAGCAAGTGAACTGCTTCTACCCTTGAGATGTATGAGACAGCTAAGTTTCTTCTCTTTAGGCAAAAAGAGTCCAGGCACAGTGATGTGGCAGGGCTTCCCCACCATCACGTGACTAATAAATTATAGAACCTAGACCAGAACTTACGTGTGCATGTTAGTTTTACATAATTTTTAAGAACTTCTATGGAATTCTTTACTGTAAAATGTTGTTAGCATTGTACATTTTTATTATTAAAAAACTTGAACTGTTTTTTTCCAAGTTAAACTAATTGTTTAAACAAATATTTGTTTTAGACCTCATGCAAAGAGAAAACAGAATATCTAGAGAAAATGGTTCAGAGGAATGAAAGATATAAACAAGATGTGGAGAGGTTCTATGAACGTAAGCGACATTTAGATTTGATTGAGATGCTTGAAGCTAAAAGGCCATGGGTGGTAAGTCGTCTTCATTATTAGAGGCAAAAATAGTGATTCTTGAAGTAGCAGAAAAGTTATAAACAATTGGACTAAAATTCACATTAGATGCTTTTGTTCATTTTTGCTTTACATCTTATATATAATAAAGTTTATCTCTCTTTGTGTTATTATGTAGCTGTGTGCTATATTGTTGTTAATGTAATAACAAATAACAGTTTATTAAGTCTAAGGACTCAGAGCTGGGATTTCCTCCAGATTTTGTCCTTAACAGATAGTTTTGTTTTATAAAATGTTAATCTAAAAATGTTTACACATATAAAATTAAGTTTTTAGTGTCCTCAGGTCACTGAAAATTTACTTGGAGTTGGCACTAATATCAAATTCAACTACAGACACGTAGCTGAAGAATATTAACTGTAATTTTCTACTCTTGTGCTTAATAAGTTTACTGAGGCTACTGTTTCTAATCACTGTGTGATGTGTATTTTATTATTTATGACTACAGTTTGGGCTAAAGATTCAGTTCCCTCAGTGCATTCCTTTACAGTGGGTGAAACAGAGTAAGAAAATTTTGTAACATTTGTTCCAAGGTTAGGATGGAAATAATTGTTACTAGATTGGGAAAACACGTGCCTCTATTTTTGTCCCTCCCATTCCCTGCCCCTACTTCACCCTACCCTGTCTCGTAATTCCATTATTATGCTTTTTCCTTCCTTCAGCAATTTTAGTTACATTTTTCTACGACCATTATTACTCTTGCACTTTATCTTTGTTTTATGAAATCTTTGGTTTCTCTTTTGCTTTCTAAGATTGATATTAGATTTCTTTTCTTTTTTGCCTTACTCCAATGTTTGTTTATGTTCTTTCTCTTTTTAACTTCATCTCATTCACTCTTTACTGCTCTCTTAGTGCTCCATTTATTTTTATTAATTCCTGTGACATGACAAGCATCATTTTCACTTGCATGCTTCTTTTTGTTTTGTTTTGTTTTTCACTCATTTTCCTTTTGTCTTCTACTTTTTTTTCCATTTTTATTTTTCATAACTAAGTTTCTTTTGCTTCTCTATGCATTCCTGAATCCCTTCTTTATTGAGAGACTAGAGGAGAGCCTCATTTTAGTAGCCATCAGTACATGTGTCAGAAACAGGAAGAGATGGATATCAGAATCCAGACTACTGATGGAGATAAATGCTCAGTGAGTTTCAAGACTCTTAGTAAATCGTTATGTTGGTATTCGCCATTTCTAAAGTTGTTTCAGAGGGCAGATATTATATTAATAGACCTGCCAAATGGATGTCCAAAATAGTCTTTTCATAGATTTAGTTTCTGCCTCTACCTTGATTTTAGTATATGTGTTAGTTTAAGCTAGTTAGTGCCTTAACTTCTGTTTTTTTAATAATTGCAAGGAATATGAAAATGTCCGTCAGGAATACGAAGACGTAAAACAAGCTCGTGACCGAGTAAAGGATGAAGTCAGAAAACTTAAAGACGGGCAGATTCCTATGACACGTCGAATTGAAGAAATAGAAACTCAGCGTCACAGTTTAGAAGCTCAAATCAAAGCGAAGGTGCTTTCTACAATTCCCTTTTGGACTTCCTGTATTTTATTTTAGCACATACAAATTTTTTTTGCAAGTATTTTAAGATATTTTGTAGATTTACTTGTAGCTTTGTTTAAACTAGAAATTGTACCACCACAGGGCTTTCAAGGAAGGTTCTAATCATTACTGTTGGAAGGTTGCTACTTTATAGAAATATCAAGATATAAAAAGAGGAAAACAAAATGTTATTAATTACAAGAGGATTCAGAGTAGTATTCCTAGAAACAATGAACTCCTTTTGTGAATTTGTTATATTGGCTTTATAATTGTATACCCTTTTGGAGGAAGGTGATATAGAAAACTTGATGTTTCTTAGAATAAATAGTATAATGGCATTTGAATAAATTACCTATATTTTGAAAATATAACTAAAATTTTGGTGGTCATGGCTTTCATTCTTAATTGAGTTTTTGGAGTCAGATTATTTTGAGAATGGTTTAAATTATGGACCCTACTATCCAATAGGATTCTTTTTCAGATCAGATGAAACAATATGAAAATATAAATGTAGAGATTGAAAAACATATATCTGCATATGGCTACAGTTTTTAATATCAGTAGGAATAACCTATAGATTTGCAAATAACGTGGTCTTTGGGGGGGGGGGGTAATTATGTATTGGGTTTGAAAGAAATCATGGAAAAAGCCTTGTGGGTTAACTTACATAACAACTTAATACTTGACTGGGTGGAGTACATAATTTGCTTGCTTGAGTTTTTAACTGATTTCCCCCCTTCTGGTTCAATCTTACAGGCAACAGATATTAAGGAGACATCTCAAAAATGCAAACAAAAGCAAGATGTTATAGAAAGGAAAGATAAACATGTAAGATTTTGTATTGAAATTTTTATTGTGCTAATTTGCCCTAACATTTCTGTTCTGGTCTGGATTTTGGGACCTCCTCTTGTTTGGGAATTGTCTAAAATCTTCCTCATTCTTTGTTTCTTATCATAATCTATGAGGAAAACTAATATTTGGAAGTATAACAATTGCACAGAGGCTACTTAGGAAAAAATTGCTTAACTACTCATAGATATGCATTACGATCTTTGTAGCTGGGTGACTGTAGTTTTTCTTTCTTTTTTAATGTTTTATTAAGTTTTTAGAGAGAGAGCTAGAAACATCCATGTGAAAGAGAAACATCAGTTGGCTGCCTCCTGCACACCCTCTACTGGGGGAGCCAGCAAACCAGGCATGTGCCCTGACCAGGAATCGAACCAGTGACCTCGTGGTGCGTTGGATGACACTCAGTCCACTGAGCCCCACTGTCCAGGCTGTAGTGTTGTTGTTTTTTAATTGGGTAATGATAAAAATTGGATTCAATTACCTTAATAGCAGAAATTATAAGAAATCTGTTCTGTTTGTCAAGAGTAGGGCATTAAAAAGCTGATTACAAAATTTTTTTTCATGGGTGCATCTTGATAGCAAAATTATTTTAGAATGACTGGGCAAGAAAGTGGGTTTTTAAGCTAATAGATCCCCAAATGTATTAGGGTTCTATTTTCTAGGACCATTCAGAAACTAAATTTTGAATTATCTGTCTTAAGGATAGATATAAAACTTGGAGCGTTTCTGATAGTTGAAGCATTACGTTAATCTCCCAGTTTTCAGCCTCACCCCTTTTTCTATACCTTTAGCTTCAAGTCCCAGGCCTCTTTTATTTATTTCTCTAGAGATTAAACCTCAAATTTTCATGGCAGAAGCTAGGCTGCTACTGTTATGTGCTCAACGTATGTGTATGGGTGGGGTGCGGGGACATTGGGTAGGAGCTAGAGCTGGACTAATTCTGTTCTATGGAATGTCTTTTATACTTGACATTTCCTAGTTCTAAGAGTCTCTGGGATTTTTTTTTTTTCCTTTTTTTACAATTGTCAGCTCTTTTATTGTCCCGTTCTCTTTCACTCTTTTTTTTTTTTTTTTTAATTTAACATAAAAGGTGGCAATAATAAAAGAATAGCTGAGAACAGATTAACAAAATGGCACATGCAAATCCCACCTTGTCCATAATTACATCAAATGTAAATGGATTAAACATTCCAATTAAAAAATAGATGCCCGGCCGGTGTGGCTCAGTGGTTGAGCATCGACCCATGCACCAACAGGTTGCCGGTTCAATTCCTGGTCAGGGCACATGCCCAGGTTATGGGCCAAGTCCCCAGTGTAGGGCATGCAGGAGGCGGCCAGTCGATGTTCTCTCTCATCCATGTTTCTATCTCTCTTTACCTCTTCCTTTCTCTCTCAAATCAATAAACAGGGGGGAAAATAAAAAAATAAAAAACATAGAGATAGGCAAAATGGATACAAACCCATGACCCAACTATGTATATACTGTTTATAAGAACACACTTTAGACTGGAAGACACAAATAGATATAAAGTAAAAGGATGGAACTTTACATAGTCAAATAAACTCGTTCCGTCTCCTAGAAATCCTCATTTCAGTAAAAGGCACCACTACCCTTGATTCTATCACAATTCAATCCTTGTATCTACATCCTGAGAACTCTTGTTGGTTCATTTTTCTTGAAGCCACTATTATCTCTTGCCTAGATGACTACAACAGGCTCCTAACTGAATTCCCTGCTTTTATTTCTGCCCCATATAGTCCATTCTCCATAAGGCAATCCAGAGTGCTTTAAAAAGAAATAAAATACTGTTTCTCTCTGGCTTTAAAACTTCCAAAGCCTTCTCGTAGTTTCTCACTCCATTTAGAATCAATTTCTGTTTCCTTTCTTTTTTTCTTCAAAGGTGATCTAATATGGTCTTTGCCTACCTTTATATCTGCTACTTCTCAGGGGGAATGGGTAGAGTGGTGCAGAGCTTCTTTCTCCTGAGTGTGTTACCTTCTCAGCATATCAATATGTTCACTAACCTAGAAGCTCTATAACCTCATTGTTCAAGAATTTTTATTGAAGTTTCATTATATAGGAATGATTGTTTAAATTACTGGCTGTTGGTCTCCTGCCCCTCTCCCCTTTTTGAGGTTGTGGTGGGGTTGAAAGTTCTAACACTTAAATCATGTGGTTGGTTCTTCTGGCAACCAGTCTCCATCCTGAAGCTATCTAGGTGTCCTACCAAGAGTCATCTTATTAGCATAAAGTCTGGTAAAGAAGCTCGGTATGAATAACAAGACACTTCTTTCACTTATGAAATTATAAGTGTTTTAATAACTCTGAGTGAAGAACCAGGGACAAAGACCAAATATATATATATTTTTATTATACCTCTATAGTAGCTGATTTACAAGTAACAAATATATTCTTATTTCCTTTTCTGTTTACCTGTGTAGTTTCCTTTACTGGTGCTCTTTATTTCTTAGTTTCGAGTTACCATCTAGTGTCTTTTCATTTCGGCCTGAAAGATTTCCTTTAATATTTCTTGTAGGTAGGTCTGCTAGTGACAAATTCTCTCAGGCTTTGTTTATCTGGGAATATCAAAAATTATTCTTTGTTTTTGAAAGGTAGTTTTGCTGGAAATACAATCTTGGTTTTCTTTTAGCACTTTGAATATGACATACCACTACCTTTTGGTCTTTATAGTTTCTGATGAGGAATCAGCTCTTAATCTAACTGGGGTTTACTTATACATGATGAGCTACCTTTTTCTTGCTTTCAAAATTCTATGTTTTTGTCTTTCAGCAGTTAACTATGATGTTTCTAGATGTGACTCTTCTTGAGTTTATCCTGCTTGGAATTAATTGAGCTTCTTGAATGTGGAGATTAATGTTTCCCATTAAAGTTGGGAAGTTTTTTGGTTATTATTTTTTCAAATATTCTTTCTGCCTCTTTCTCTTCTCTCCTAAGACTGTTACACATATTTTGATATACTTGATGGTATCCTGCAGTCTTTTTTTTTTTTTTTAATGTTTTTCCCTGTTCCTCAGACTGGATAATCTCAGTTAACCTATCTTATACTTTGTTTTGCCTGTTCAAATCTGCTGTTGAACCCCAGTAGTGAATCTTTTATTCCAGTTATTGTACTTTTCTCCAGAATTTCTGGTTGGCTCTTTTTTATAAGTTTTATTTACATAGATATTCTCTATCCAATGAGACATTGTTATCTTACTTTATTTTAGTTCTTTCGACATGGTTTCCTTTAATTCATTAAACATTTTTAAAGTCATTATTTTGTAAGTCTGTTCTTGGGCTTCATCGGGCATTTTCTGTTGACTGCTTTTTTTTTTTCTGTGTATGGGTCATACTTTCTTGTTTCGTTGAATGTATTGTATTTTTCTTTTTAAACAGTACAGTTTAAATAGCATGATGTGACAACTCTGAAATCATTTGTCCTCCTTTCCCCTAGGATGTTGTTATTTTTTTTAGTTTCTTTTCTACTGAAATCTGTGAAGTCTGTATTCTTTGTTGTATATTACTACTAAAGTGCTCAGTCAGCTTAGTGATCAGCTAAATGATTGGAGAGATATTTCCTTAAATGTGGGGAACCAGTGTGTGTCTCAGTCTTTGTTGATGATCTCTGGGTGCATGTTGGATCATACCTTCAGCACTCAGTTGGGCAGGTTTTTCACTTCCAACCAAGATTTAGTTGTTTTTCTTGAGTAAAGCCCCCACAATTGTTGTAAACTTTGCTTAATTTTCAGTGCAAGTTTACAGCTCTGTTTTGGCCTTCACTTCCTGTTTACATAGAGCCTCAAGATCATACTTCTTTGTTTGTACAGAGCTGGGAGCCTCCTTAGGTCTTTCCGGAGCATATATACAGTCCTGGGCATGCACACAGTTCTACTCATACAGTGGCCTTCTAGATTCTGAGTAGCTTCCAAAGCCTCCTGTGGGCAACCTATTCTCTAGCTTTTCCTTTCTAAGTGTTCTGATTAGCTTATTATTTGCCACAACTCTTATCATATATCAGGCAACTGTGGTGTTAAACATTTGTCACTTAATTGGTTTTGACAAACGCTTTCAGCAAAAGGTTGTTTTGTAGTATGCAAGCTGTGCAGTCAGGTCAAATTAAGATAAGCCTTGAGTAAGGATTTCTAAGAAACTGCCAGACAGATCTGATAATGACAGCTTTCTGAGAGTGATAATTTGAAAGAGCTCTAACCCTGTTCTGCTCTCCAGTGGCTGCTAGGCTACTGACTTCACTATGATTGTGAGCCGTTCGTTTTCAAGGCTGCCATGGGATTTCTGATCAAGATGGCAGTTTAGGCAAATGGAGTACTCACCTCCTCCCACAAACACATCAGAATTACAGCTAAACTACAAAAAAACCATCATTCAGAACTGCGTGAAATCTAGATTGAATGGAAGTCATACAACTAGCAAATTAAAGAAGAAGCCACATTGAGACTAGTAGGAAGGGCAGAGACATGCAATGGGCTGGTCCCATACCCACCTGTGGTAGATAAAAATTGTGAGGGATATCTCTACTGCAAAGGTCTCTCCTAAGGATTGAGGGGTCACAGCCCCACACTAGGCATCCCAGCCCAGTGCTGGGAAGAGAAGTCCCCATAACTTCTGGCTGTAAAAACCAACAGGAATTGTGGCTGGGGGAGATGGAGGGCTGTGGGAGTCCCAGGCAGTTCCTTTTTCAAGGGACTACGCAAGGGCTTACTCAGTCTTGTTCCTTCTGAGTTCCAGCGCTGGGGCAGTAGCTTGAAAGGCACCAGAAACATACTGGGAGGAACTGAATTGTCTGGCATCAAGGCGAGAGCTGTGGGAGGCTTTCTCCCAGACAGAAGTGCTTTCTCCCAGAGGCCACTGTTCCATTGATGTACCCTCCCCCAACAGAACCTTCAGGCTGGCGCCGTATCTGAGATTCCATCAACCTGGCTCACACTGTTTGCCCCACTTTGGTGATTCCCTGAGGCCCCGCCCCACCCAAATTTCAGGCCCACCCAGGCTGTTTCCAGTGGTTTTTCCATTTGAATAGCCTATCTTGGCTCATGCTTCTGATTTTCCTAAAATCTCAAACAAGCAGCCTCTGATCTCAGTGTGGTGCCCTGTACCTCTCGCTAAGTGGCCCCAGACCCGGCAGTAGCAGCCTTCTGCAGATTGCTTTGTAGCTCATACCAGTTGGTCCTGGGCAGAACACAGGCAGTGGCTGACCTTGGCCTGTACCTTCCAAGAGGCCCCAGAGCCAGCACACCCAGTGGACAGCTTCAGACCATGTCAAAGCATCACCACCCAACCACCTCCACAAGCAACACACTCAAAGGGTGGACTCAGCGGGCACCAGAGTCCCGTAAAAGTAAGTCCTGCTCCATGGGGTGGAGTCCTGCACAAGCTCATCCTCCAAGGTGGTTGGAAGTCAGTGGTCAGTAGTCAAAGCCAGTCCTTGCAGCTGCTTAGCCTGGGGGCAAATCCTTCCTAGTGACATGCCAACAGCAGTCAAGGCTCAACTATAAGAGGAGGGTATACACAGCACACAGGGCAGGGCACATCTCAAATACCCAACTTGGGTGCTTGGGAGGCTATGTCTCTGGACCCTACAGAACACCTACTACATTAGGCCACTTTACCAAGCCTAGGAGATGTGGCAGCTCTACCTAATGCATAGAAACAAACACAGGGATGCTGCCAAAATGAGGAGACAAAGAAATATGTCCCAAATGAAAGAACAGCAAAACTCCAGAAAAAGAACTAAACAAAACATAGACAAGCAATCTACTAGATGCAGAGTTCAAAACGCTGATCTGGTTATAAAGATGCTCAATGAACTTCGTGAAACAGCATGAAAAAGGACCAGTCAGAAATGAAGGCTACACTAACTGAAATGAAGAATAATTTACAGGGAATCAACAGTAGAGTAGATGAAGCCAAGAATTAAAACAATGATTTGGAATACAAGGAAGCAAAAAAACACCCAGTTAGAACAGCTAAAAGAAAAATGAATTTTAAAAAATGAGAATAGTGTAAGGAGCTGCTGGGACAACTTCAAACGTACCAATATTCACATCATGGGGGTGCTGGAGGAGAAGAGAGCAAGAAATTGAAAACCTATTTGAAATAATAATGACAGTAAACTTCCCTAACTTGGTGAAGAAAATAGACATACAAGTCCAGGAAGCACAGAGAGTCCAAAACAAGATGAACACACCAAAACACGTCATAATTAAAATGCCAGAGGTTAAAGACAAAGAGAGAATCTTAAAAGCAGCAAGAGAAAAGCAGTGACCTACAAGGGAGCTCCCATAAGACTTGTCAGATGATTTCTCAACATATTTTGCAGGCCAGAAGGGATTGGCAAGACTTGTTCAAAGTGATGAAAAACAAGGACCTGCAACCAAGATTACTTTACTCAGCAAAGCTATCATGTAGAATAGAAGAACAGATAAAGAGCTTCCCAGACAAGAACAAGCTAAAGGAGTTCATCACCACTAAACCAGTATTATATAAAATATTAAAGGGTCTTCTTTTAGAAGAAGGAAAAAAAGAGATTAAAAAATATGAACAATAAAGTGGCAATAAATACATATCTATCAACAATTAAATCTAAAAAACAAAATAAAGAATAAGAATAGAAACAGATTCATAGATAAAACATTTTGACAGATGGGAGGGGGATTGGGAGGATGGATGGAAAAGCTGAGGGGATTAAGAGGTACACATTGGTTGTTAGAATAGTCATGAGGATGTAAAGTACAGCATAGGGAATATAGTCAATAATCTAATAACTCTGTGGTCTCAGATGTGTATGAGATTTATCAAGATGATGAATTAGTAAGTTATGTAATGTGTAATTGCTGGTGTTATACCTGAAAGTAATATTATAATGTATGTCAACTTCAATTGAAAAATAAAAATGATTTTAAAATGGGTGGGGGGGGCTACCATAGAGCTAGAGAGAAGGGAATGAGAGTAAGGTATTGTTCAAAATACCACAAAATTTGCTGTTTTTCCATGATTCAGGCATTTTCGTGAATAAAAACTCTTCATGTTGTTGAAAGCCTTTGTTTAAAATCCAGATTTCTGAAATTACTATTTTTTTTTATGGAGGAGTGATTTTCATAGTTCTTTACTCATTCCTGATGACATCCAAATATTTTCTATATCTACAGAAAAATGTTGCTGGGATTTTAATAGAAATTGCATTAAATGTGTATGTTGCCCAGCCAGTGCAGCTCAGTGGTTGAGTGTCGACCCATGCACCAAGAGGTCACCGGTTCGATTCCCAGTCAGGGCACATGCCCAGGTTGTGGGCCTGATCCCCAGTGGGGAGCATGCAGGAGGTGGCCCATCGATGTTCTCTCTTATCGATGTCTCTATCTCTCTCCCTATCCCTTCCTTTCTCTGTAGCACCAATGAAGAAAATTTTTTTAAATGTGTGTATTAGCCCGGCCAGTGTGGTTCAGTGGTTGAGTGTCGACTCATGCACCAAGAGGTCACCGGTTCGATTCCTGGTCAGGGCACATGCCCAGGTTTTGGGCCCAATCCCCAGTGCGGGGCATGCAGGAGGTGGCCAATCGATGTTCTGTCTCATCGATGTCTCTCTTTCCCTCTCCCTTCCTCTCTCTCTAAAAATCAATAAAGGGGGAAAAATTAGAAGAAAAAATGTGTGTATCAATTTGGGAAGAATTGAAATCTTTACTGTGTTGAGTCTTCTGTGGATATGGTATGTCTCCATTTATTTAGATCTTTGATTTCTTTTCATCAGCATTCTATAGTTTTCAGCATAAAAGTCCTCATTGTGTTTTGTTAGATTACACCCAAGTGTTCTCCTTTTCTTCCCTCCCTCCCTCTCTCTCTCTCCCTCCCTGACTCTCTCTCTCTTTTCATCCCTTATTGCACTGGCTAGAACTTCCATCACTGTGTTGAATAAGAATGGTAAACTTAGGCAGCCTTGCTGTTTTCTTGATCTTAGAAGTAAAGCATTCATTTTTCACCATTAACTATAATATTAGCTATAAGTTTTTTATAGATGTTCTTTATCAAGTTCAGGAAATTCACTCTATTCCTGTGTTTCTGAGAATATGTATCATGAATGAGTGTTGGATTTTATCAAATGCTTTTTCTGCATCTGTTGATAAGATTGTGTACATGTTCCTCTTTAGCTTGTTAATATGATTACATTGATTTTTGAGTATCAAATCAACCTTGCTTCATGATATAAATCCTGCTTGGTTGTGGTGTATAAATATATATAATTACTTTTACATGCTGTTGAATTCTGTTTGCTAACAGTTATAGGGTATTTGTGTATTTTTGAGGGATATTGTTATTTAGTTTTTGTTTTGTACTGTCTGTCTGCTTTTGGTATCAGGATAATAGCTAGCTTTATAAAATGAATTCGGAAGTGTTTCCTCCACTCTATTTTTTTGTAGGAGATTGTGTAGAATTGCTCATTCTTCTTTAAATATTATGAATAATTCTCAAATGACATCTGTATCTGGAGATTTTTGAGGGGGAGTTTAAAATTATGAATTCAACTTAATAGTTATAAGGCTATTCAAATAATCTATTTCAAATTGGATGAATTGTGCTAATGTTTTTTGAGGAATTGGTCCATTTTGTCTGAGTTGTCAAATTTATGTGTGTATATATTCTCCTGTTATCCTTTCGATGTCTGTAAGGCCTGTAATGATACAGTGACACCCCTGTTTCAGTCCTGATACTGATAACTTGTTTCTTCTGGGATTTTGTTTTGTTTTGTTTTGTCAGTCTTGCTAGATGTTTGTTAAATTTAATGCTTTTTCCTAAGGAACCAGCCTTTTGTTTCATTGATTTTTCTCTTTTCAATTTCTTTGATATCTGTTCCTATCTTTATTATTTCCTTTCCTCTGCTTGATATAGGTATATTTTGCTCTTTTTTTTGGTTCTTGAGTTGGATGCTCAGATTTTTCATCTTTACTTGTGTATGCACTTAATACTACAAATTTCCCCTCATCACTGTTTTAGCTGTGTCCCACAAATTTTGATACCTTGTATTTTTATTTTTGTTCCATTTAATGATGTGAGGGCTTTATTTGTTTTGTTTTCATTTTTCTTGAGATTACAGTATTTTTATTCATTCGCCGTTAATGGACATATAGGTTGTTTTTGGTTTGGGGATATTACCAATAAAGCGTCCATGAATATTTCATATACATTTATGTATGAACATATATTTTCATTTCTCTTGGATAATATTCCAGAAGTCGAATATCATAGGTGTACATTTAATTTTTCAAGCATTTGCCAAACTGTTTCTCTAAATGATTGTTAGTAATTTATTATAGTTGTAATTAATAAAAGTTGACTCTTGATGGCTTGAAATTTTTTTATAAATTGTTCTTCACCATAAATAATTTGAGAAACACTGTTTGGAGTAGTAGCCTTGGAGGGTTGGATTTAGGTAGCCAGAAGAGCTGTCCTTACATTATACAAGATAAAGCAGAGTGAGTACTGCTAGTGGTTAGGGTGATAGATTTGAAAATAAAAGCACTCTGATCAGAGAACTCTGATTTTAACTGTGCTGTTAATGAAGTGTAAGACAAGAACATTAGCTAAGTGAGTAGAGGGCCTTTAGCAATAAAAGATTGAGGAAGGAGGCAAAGATGTGAACTCATCTCAGAATGTAACAAATTACAACTATATTTGTTAGAGAAATGCATGCAATAGGTTGCTTGCAATGCCTTTTTAAGTTTTGTGGCCATAAATTTAAAGTGTGGCCCATTTTGAGAGTTTCTCCAATTAGTTCAGCTGCTTAGATACAGATAGATAGAAGGTATGTAGTTAGGTTTAAAAAGAATTAGGTTTTTTCCAGGCTAGTGTGACAAAGGATTGATTAGTGGAAGGACAGGAGGTCTTTGCAAGGGAGTGGTTATAGTGCAGGGTTGTGGAACCTCGGCAGGTTAAGGAAAGAAATGAGGGGGATGATGGATTTTTGAAAAGGTACAAGGGTCAATGGATTGCAAGGACCCTGTGGGGTCAAAGGATAGTTGGAATAGGAATACTATAGTAAGTAAAATGGAAGAAAAAGAAATGGTGATCAAAGAGTAGGATTATGGAAATAAGAGTTTTCAAAAGTGGTATGATTTGGGGGGATTTACATGATCTAGAATATAACAGTAAAAGAAGGTGGATGAGGGAGGAGGATTTTAGAAAAAGATGGGTGAAGTTGAAGAGGTCCAGGAACAGAGGCCAAAAAGTTAGATTGATTTTTCTGTATGTGTGTTGAAGTCTCATGGTGACAGGCATAATGCTGGAGAGGAAGACCTTAAGTTAGACTGGTGCTAAAGTCATCGTTGAATGAAGGGGATGAGGAAGAATTTTGAGGGAGGTAGTTAACCTAGCAACAAAGATGATGGGTGGTAAAGTCTGATCACATGGTCTTCAAAGGAATTGAAGTGGGGCTCAATGGAGAAAGTAGTACAGTGGGGATTAATCAGGACACTCACCTCACCTCTAAGTCCTAAAATTCTCTGAAGGATTATGGCAGGAAAAGATCAGTACTTCAAAGGGCTCTAGGGAGAAGTGTCTCAGGAATAGCCAAATTTCAGTTAGTACAAAAAGAAAGAACATTCAGAGAAATGGAAGATAGCATTATGGGAACAGTATCCTAGTGAAGATTGATGATATAGTAAGTTTGGACTTAACTATGCCAGAGCTAAACATGGGTATGATGGGATTAATCGCGGTAGTTTCTTGGTTGATTTTTTTGGTACCTAGGATGTCCCTCTTTTGCTGAGAGGGCAAGATTATATTTTAAATTTCTTATTGTTTTTCATGGACTTGGACTTCCTTATGTGTTTGGTGATTCTTTTTTTTTAATCCTCACCCAAGGATATTTTTTTCCATGTATTTTGAGATAGAGTGGGAGGGAGGGAGGACGCGGGGGGGGGGGGGGGACAGAGAAACATCGATGTGAGAGAGACATATCAACTGGCTGCCTCCCGCATGGCCCTGATCAGGGCCGGAGACTGAACCAAAACCAAGGTGTGTGCCCTTGACCAGAATCGAACCTGAGACTCTTTGGTCTGCGGGCCGATGCCCTAACCGCTAAGCCAAACCGGCCAGGGCTGTTTGGTGATTCCTAATTCGTTCCTCTCTTCTGTGCCATGCCTATTTATTCTCCTGAATGGCTTGGACTTGCCTGGCTGAACTCTACGGATTCCTGTCTGCTTCCTTCTTTAAGGCCCACTGAACATTGTTAATTTTCAGATATGTAACTTAATTTTTTCAAAATATTTTTCCTCTAGTGTGTTTGGTACAGGAGAGGGGATTTGGGCATATGTTATCTTGACACTTTTAAAGCTAAATTTTTAGGAAGAAGAAAATGATACCCAAATTTCCAAAAATAGAGAATGGGTAAAATGTGAATATGTCCATTGAACAGGACATTATGCAGGTATTAAAAATTTATTTTGCAAGAACATATGGGGATAATGAGAAACTGATGCCATTTAGTAAAACATATATGTTCTATAGATACGCATTAAAATGTGAATGTTTGAGGGCATTAAGATGATAGATTTTTATTTTTTTTTATGTATTTTCCATAATATGTTGTTACTTTTATAATGGGGAGGGAGTAAATGTGACTTGGAAAGAAAGTGAGCTAATAGGCAAATTATAAGATGTGTTAACCTTGTCTATTTTAATACAAAATTCTATTTTTTTAAATAAAGATGGTGTGTGTGTAAGTGTGTATGTATATTTATGTGTGTGTGTCTCAAAATCTTAATGTCTTAGGTAGACTATGCCTTGTTTTGACAAACATTTCACTGACAACTTACATGATGTGGGTTTTTAAAAAATAATTTACCCTGGATATAAGTTAGCAAATCTAAACATATAGGTTAATGTTTAAAAGCTCACAATATTGCTCTGGCCCGTTTGGCTCAGCAGTTAAGAGTGTTGACCCGAAGACCAAAGAGTTGTGGATTCTGGTCAAGGGCACCCGTACCTTGGTTGCGGTTCAGTCCCTGCCCTGATTGGGGTCGTGCAGCAGGCAACCAGTCAATGTGTCTCTCTCACATCGATGTTTCTCTCTCTCTCTCGCTCTCTCCCTCCCTCCCACTCTGTCTGAAAATAAATGGAAAAATATCCTCAGGTGAGGATTTAAAAAATATATTTTAAAAAAAGCTCACAATATTAATTTGAAGTGTTAGTAGAAAATAATTGTGTTGAAATAAAGTCATTTATTTTAGTTTAAAATTAATAAGGTGAAATAATCATTTATTCAAAGCATTATATACTGTGTGACTTAATTTCAGTGTTAGGATATAAAGTATGCATTTACTTCCTATAAATATCTAGAAATATGCTGATTGGATTTATAAATAATTTGTTTATTCAGCAAATATTTAATGAGTATTAATTATATGCTAAACTACTATAGGTACCTGGGGTGTGTTAGTGAACAAATAAAGATGTAGGTAACCTGGTAAGAAGAATGGTCTAATTCTAGCAGGATACCTTTTAGTAAGGAAAACACCCATGTTCTTAGATTGTTTGCATTTTTAAACTATATTATTATAAAAGCCTTATAAACCAGGAGAAAAAACAATCCTCAGTACTAACCATCTTTTGTTTTATTAGATTGAGGAACTTCAGCAAGCTTTAACAGTAAAACAAAATGAAGAGCATGACCGACAGAGGAGAATAAGTAATACCCGCAAAATGATAGAAGATTTGCAAAATGAACTGAGGACCACAGAAAACTGTGCAAATCTTCAACCCCAGATTGATGACATTACAAATGATCTGAGACGAGTTCAAGATGAAAAGGAATCATGTGAAAGCGAGATAATTGATAAGCATAAAGAGAGGGAAACTCTAGAGAAGGAGAAAAAGAGTAAGTTTTATTCAATTTAGGATGAAGAGAAGTTTATAAAATGGAGCTACATCTCTGATAATGGGCTTTCTTCTGATACCATGTTTTTAAATATTCCAGTCTCCCTGTTGGGGAAGTTCAGCTCAGTTCCAATTTAGTGCCTTAATTACCTATATCTGTCATGTATCATGATTTGCCAATGGCTGGCCATTATCTTAGGTCAGATTATGTCAGTTGATTTAATTCTAAAAATGCTTTGCTTTCTTTTTTTTCTTTTTTTAATTTTATTTTCTTTATTGATTTTAGAGAAAGGAAGAGAGAGGGGGAGAGAGCTAGAAACATCAATGAGAGAGAACATCGATTGGCCACCTCCTGCATGCCCCCCACTGGGGATTTGGCCCACAGCCTGGGCGTGTGCCCTGACTGGGATTTGAACTGGCAGCCTCTTGGTGCATGGGCTGATGCTCAACCACTGAACCACACCGGCTGGGCGCTTTACTTTATTTTCTTTAGAAAGTCACTCACTGTTATTTCTCAGATCAAATTTAAGCTCTTTATTCTAGCCTTCATAAACTTTCCATTTGCTTTGCTCCTTGAAGCCTGTCCAGTTACATCTTTGCTTTTCTTTCCTGTAGACATGTGGATAGATCTATAGGATTAGTCACATAGAGGAGATGTCATATTCATTTTGCTCAGTATATATAAAATCAATTTTTAAAAATACCAGTTTTTATATGTTTACCAAAGTACTAGATTTGTATGGTTTAAAAAAAGTTAACTAGAGCAGAAGGGAGGCCCAACTCCTTGCTAACCTCCAGACTTCCTCTCAAGAGTAAACACTTGTTAACGATTTCAACAGTTTTTTTCTAATAGTCCTTCATATATTATCAGCATATTCTTATTTCACCATAGCTAATTTGTCAATTTTAGACATCATCTTTTTTTATTTTTTTATTGTTGACAGTATTAGAGATGTCTCCCATTTTCCCCCCCTTTACTCCCTCCACCCAGGCCCTGCCCCACCCCAGGCCTTTACCACACTATTGTCTGTGTCCGTGGGTTATGCATATATGTATATAAGTTCTTTGGTTAATCTCTTCCCATCTCCCCATCCCCTTCTCCTCTGAGACCTGTGCATCTGTTCCATGCATCCATGTCTCTGGACCAGTTTTGTACATCAGTTTATGATGTTCATTAGATTCCACATATAAGTGAGATCATGAGGTATTTAGATGTCATCTTTTGATATTTTGTTACTTTAGATGGGATTTCAGCTCATAACTTCCCCTCCCTATTGTAATTCCTCAAATGAGATTATTAATATTAGTTATTAATCATTAACTACTAATATTGACTTATTATGAATATATCTTTTTGTCATTTAACAGTTGTCACTATTTCTTGAATGTACACTGTAAGCTAAAAATACTGGTACTTCCATCCTTTCTTTTACTTTCCTCCCTTCCTACATTCTAAATTCTCTAATCTGTACTCTGATTTTTATATTTTTGAGACTGAAAATATTTTATTGAGAACCATAATCAAGTTTTATGTACTCTCTTTATGGGTTAATTCTAAAAGCTAGAAATAGTAAGTATTATTCATATTATTATAATGAAACTTGTTCACAGCAGAGCCAAGTAGTGTATTCTGAACTAATTTACTTTCATTGATAGCTTCTTTAAAGGTTGTAATTTACCTTTTAAAAAATATTTCTTTGTTGATATTAGAAAGGAAGGGAGAGGAAGAGAGAGAGAGAAATATTGATGAGCGAGAACATTGATTGACCGCCTCCTGCATGCCCCCCACTGGGGATCGGGCCCACAACCTGGGCATGTGCCCTAACCAGGAATCGAACCAGAGACCTCTTGGTGTACGGGTCGACGCTCAACCAGTGAGCTACGCCGGCCGGGCATAATTTGCCTTTTTTTTTTAAAGCATCATTTGTTTTAGCATTTCCTTAAATTGGCAAAAATCTATCTTATCAGGCATTCTCTTGAATTCTGGAGCCTGCTATCTTCGTGCTTTCTAAACTGATTGTTTTCGAGGCTTGCTGCATGGCAGTCATCTGGAATTGGTCTCAGATCCTTTTCTGTGTTGGATAAAACTATTTCTGAATTCCAGGTCTTTTGCTTTTGCTACATTACTCCCTTATTTTATTAGAGTACATCATCAGGTAATTTTAGGGTCTTGGCATCCTAGAAAATATCTTTACTTCATTATCCCTTTTTCTCAGTTTTGTTGTATATATAATTCTAAGTTGAAAATAATTTTTCTCAGAATTTTGAACACCTATAGTGATTGTCTTCTGATTGGAAATCTAGTGTATTCTCATTCTTTTTTTATGTGACCTATTGTTTTTGATAGCTTAAAGATCATCTTTTATCCCAGGTGTTTAGAAATTAGAGAAAGATTTGTTGAGGGTGGGTCTTTCTCACTGTACTGGGTACTTGCTGAGTGGTGTTTGTAACTTGTGGATCTAAGATATTCTTTTGTATTATTAATAGATTATTTTACTAACAAAAGTTTTCAGAGAAACAATACTTTGGTTCTTTTTTTTCAATTTTAGGTGTGAATGATCAAATTGTACAATTTGACAATCTTATGAATCAAAAGGAAGATAAGCTGAGACAGAGATATCGTGACACATATGATGCTGTTTTATGGCTGAGAAATAACAGAGACAAATTTAAGCAAAGAGTCTATGAGCCCATAATGCTCACGGTAAGAAATTGTGTTTATCTTGGTAGCATCTATTACTGTAGTTTTATTATTGTAATCATTATAGATTCTTGTTGTTTTAAGAATTCTTAGTCTTATTTGTACCCCTGGTTTTTTTCATTGTCAGACTTGCAGCACCTGGTATATTTCTGAATCCAAACAGAAGCTTTTAACAAGGCCCTTGATTAATAACACCTGTGAACTTTTTCTAGAAAGAAATATGAAAATGGTACTTTATTGACTAAGAATTGTGTATACAATTAGCTTGGTTAGCTGGTTCCTTTTGGCAGTTGTTATTAGGTCATAGCCAGCAATAGATTAAATGCTGCCAAAGGGGTAGAAAACTGCTGTAAATAAGGATGTTGATATAAAATACCTGACAGAAGGTAGACAAGAAAATCACTTGCTACAAAAACAGAGCATTATGAGGATTCTGAGAATGCAACCAGTTTATTGACCTCAAACATTTAGTAGCTCTTTTATTGATGATTATGGGTCATCAAGAATAGGGTAAGCCATATTTAGTAAATCATTTAATGAAGTGTGGCCATGGATTTAATAGGAAGGTTTCTGTATAAAAGATTTAAAATAATAAGTTTGGCCACAAAAAGTAAAAGCATTTTTTGGTATGATGTATTAGATACACATATATAATATAAACTTAGAACTTACCCAAAAATAACTTAAGGATTGTTTTTGCTAGATAATTTCTTATACTTTAGAAAAGAATGCAGTATAAAAATCATTTCTTATAGTTTTAAAAATTATATTAGCAAAATTAACATGCATACTACTGTATTCTCTTCTTGCTCAGGTATGTATTATTAGACTATTTTTGGCAGATCAAGAAGGGAATATCTATTTTGGACCCAGGCACTGTTGTTTTGATTAATTTGGTAAGGATTAGAAGAAAAAAAATTGTTATCCTTAATATAAGTTACAATCAAGTATAATTGTCAACAAATTTTTATTAAAATGCCAACTTCAAAATAATACTTTAGAAGTTTATTTGATTTTTTTATATTCTAGTCACTTGGTTTTTTAATGTTGACCTATTACAAAGTCGAATTACTAGCTGGCATATGTTGTCATTTTATAAATCGTTGAGATAAAAGGATATACTCTGCTTTTTCACCCTTCCTGGAATAACCCTTCACCTTTTCTACCACCTTCATCTAACTGTATTCTCATACACACTTAACCCTTCAAGATTTAGTTGAAATGCTACCACCTTCATAGGCAAATTAACAATATGTAAACTTAAAATTTTAGTCATACAACTTGCCAATTAGCAATCTATTTTGATGAATTATTTCTAACAATTTCAACATAGAATTAGAGAAGCATACAAAGATTTTTTTCATACTTATACTCACAGTAGTGTTAATAATAGCAGAATGATGAGGCAAAAGAACAAAATTTTCAAAGACATTGTTTAGTTATGTAAATTACTCTATATCCTTATTGGAATACTATGCAGCCATTACAAATGTTGGTGTAGGTCTCTACTTATATAAAAAGACATTTGTGACATGTTAATGAATTATTAAAAAGGTTACAGGATAGGATGCATAGAAAGATTTCATTTTTAAAAATTGTGAAACAGGATGCTGTCATTAACCACCAGATCATCTTGGAGTGCTACATACACTTCCTATGTCTACCTGTCTGTCTTACTACTGTGACTGTGAAGATGTGGCTTTGGAGAACTTTACCAAATATTTTCTTCACCAATCTTATGAGAAGGAACATGCTAAGAAACTGATAAAGCTGCACAACCAACAAGGTGGCCAAATCTTCCTTCTGGATCTCAGGAAACCAGACCATGAATGCAATGGGAGTATGCATTACACTTGGGGAAAAGTGCAAATCAGTCACTACTGGAAATGAGCAAACTGGCCAGTGAATGACCCCCTACTTGTGTGACTTCCTTTAGACTTATCACCTAAATTAGCAAGTGAAATCCATCAAAGAATTGAATGACCATGTAACCAACTTACACAGGATGGGGGCTCCAGAATCTGACATGACAGTATCTCTGACAAGTACACCCTGGGAGAGAATGATAATAATGAGCACTAAGTTCTAGGCAGCTTATTCATAGGTATAAAAAAAGTTTGTTTTTTTTTTTACTCCCTGTGGTCATATTAGGGTTACTTTTGCTTTACCCTTTCTATAAGTTGTAGCAAATACATTTTCTTTCATTTGTACTATTCCTTCCAATAAAGTAATTTGGTGCCCCCTAAAATTGTGAAAAAATAGACACTAAATGTTTATGTCCAGGTGGTAGTATTTTATGTGATTTTCATTTTATTTTGATTGCTTATGTATCTTTCTCCATTTTTCTACACTGATTGATAATCTGTAATTTAAAATAGAGAGTAATGTTGACCAGCATTTATGTAACAAGAGCTGCACTAATTTTTTTTATTTTATCAACTCTTTTAATTCACATTTATAACTGTGAGGTGTAGATTGATTTACTCTACCCATTTAAAGATGAAGTAACTAAAGTTTTCAGAGATTTTAGTAGTATTTGATCAAGGTCACTACAAGATTTAAAGTGACATCTGTCTGACCCCAGAGCCCTAGCTTTTAACTACTATGCTGCATTTTATTTCTATATAAATTATTCCTATATAATATTTATATATATAAAACATAAATACCTTCTCTTTTATAAAGTTTATTTTCTTTAAGAAAACTGATTTCCATCTGCTGGAGCTAATCTCCTTTAAATTTTCTAGATAGCATTTTTTATATACCTGTGTTAAGGAGATTTATCGTACTCTGCTTTTCAACATACTTATCATTTGTTGTAAATAATAGAGTGTACTCTTCTTGAAACAATTCTCCTGGCCTATCTTTGTATCTTTAATGCCGCTGAGTCTCGGCATGAGGAAATGCCTAATTAGCTAATATATTAAAGTAAATCATTACATTTTTATGCTCTAGCGGTACAAACCTTGTGTTTCTCCTGAAGGCACTAATAGTTACAATTAATTCATAGCTAGTTTTTCCATTCGTTTCATAAAGTTTTATTCAGTTCTTTGTGTTTTTGTACCAATTAATTATTGCCATGTATTGTGAATTCCTCCTGAAGATTAAGAGGAAGAAAAAGTTTGGGGACAGATGAGAAATGTGTATACTTTTAGGTCACAATCTAAGGCTATTTCAGTGTTTTCAGTGAGTTAACCAGAAAGGAACTTGATTATTAGATAATATCAAAACCACTATGCATCAGGTACTATTCAAGTCTAAGCTTTCACTTTACTATGTATTCGATGTTTCTGGGTAATAAGTTATAAATTAGGTTAAATTAATGTTTTACAATGTTGATCCTTCAATATCAAGTTGTTTTGTTTGTTTTCCTTTTTCTCAGTTATTAAATTTAATCTAATTTAAAAAATCTAAGTTAAATATAATTATTTTCTAGTAATCAGTTTGGTTTTCATGAAAATCAACTTATTTTTTCTTTTTGTTTTCTTTAGATCAATATGAAAGATAATAAAAATGCCAAATATATTGAAAATCATATTCCATCAAATGACTTGAGAGCCTTTGTATTTGAGAGTCAAGAAGATATGGAGGTTTTCCTCAAAGAGGCAAGTATAAAGTAACATAATATGTTGACTCACTTGGCACTTCTAGTGAATTTTAAAATTCAAACTAGAGCAAAACGTGATGACTAATTTTACCAGCAGTAACTCCTAAGTCACTCAATTTTGCTCATTTCTGTCCTATCTATGCTATTATTGGGAAATGAATGTGTTTTATAAGAAGAAAGACAGCCTGTAATTCCCTTTGTAACATACTATTTTGAAATTATCATTTGGAGTTATTATGAAGAGTAATTCTGTGACATTGTTTAAAGAGATAGAAACATCATAATGATGGACCTTTGGTCTTGAGCATCCTTTTGGGAAGTGTATTGAGAAGAACTTAGTTTTTCTTTGGTTGGGAAATCAATCTGATGTTATTGTTTCCGATATAAATAAAACCACTTAAAAAAAAATGAGAATCCACCCTGGCCGGTTTGGCTTGGCGGGTAGAGCATCGGCTTGCCGTCCAGAGAGACCCAGGTTTGGTTCCTGCTAAGGGCACGTACCTCGGTTGCAGTTTGTCCCTGGTCCTGGTTGGGTTGTGTGGGAGGCAGCCACTCGATGTGTCCCTTTCATGTCGATGTTTTTCTCTCTCTCTCTCTTCCTCTCTCTCCCTCCCACTCTATCTGAACAACAACAACAACAAAGAAAGGAAAAATGTCCTCGGGTGAGGATTAAAAAAAAAAGAATCCTTTATCTAGCTAGAAAACACCGCTGACCAAGAAATCTATGCCACTGAAAGGCTACATGGCTTAGGAGTTAAGAGCATCGGCTCTACAGTTGGGCTGCCAGTATTTGAATTCTGGCTTTGTTATTAACTTGGGCAAGTTGTCTAAATGCTTTGTGCCTCGGTTTCCTCGTCTCTAAAATGGAGATAATACTATCTATTTCAAAAGATTTTTGTGAGGATTAAATCTGAAAAAGTATTTACTATTTATTATGTGTGTATTGTTATATATCTATGTAACATATAGTATATATTGTTAGCTATGTATGCTATTATATACTGTCAGTAAGATTTCTTTTTCCTTTTGCATATGCCTTCTACTTCTTTAATAGCCCCAGAAAGATTAGGTTTAGATTTTGTTTTGTTTAAACCTTTGCTAGTAAGTCTAAGTGAGGACAGGACCCTGAATCAGCTCAAGTGGGCCTCTATTTCTCTGGTACACAAGTGATTAGAAAGAATCCTTACTACTTTCTTTGGCTTTCACAATATTGTCCTCCATCTGGTTTGGGAATTGTCAGAGAATCTGAATATATGGTAACTGGATAAAAAGGTTGAATGTATCAAATTATAAAATGGACTCCAAAAAGTTAAACATTTATGTATTTTAGGACTAATTTAAGCCTAACCAGTGAGTGAGCGATCTGGTATCAGAGCTCATTGAAGAAGTAGGTTGAATGGGTTACAGATCTGTGAGATATGGCACATTGTGAAGGGTGTTTAATCAGGTGTTATTAGATTTTTTCTATTTTGCAAATTGCCAGCCTAGCCTATGCTGAATACCTTGCTTTGCCTCAAAAACTCATGCTTCCTCTGTGCTGAGGATTTGAACTGTATATTGATAATAGGACATTAGGACATAAGTTCCTGAAAATTTGGCCTTTATTATTTTTTTCTTGTGCTGTTAATTAACTTTCCAAAGGGTCCCATCAATAGGACCAGAACTTCCTCTTACGTGTATGACATTTTAAATTGTGAAATGTATGTAACCTTCTATAGTTGTATGTACTAGATTACATTTCCCATCCTTTTAGTAACTTATAAGCCATCTTCACAGTTTTTGCCATTTCATATACTACTGTGCACTCCATCACAATTTGTAGTGCTAACTATACTATTTTTTTATTGATTTTTAGAGAGGGAGAAAGAGAAACATCAATGTGAGAGCAAAAAATCAGTCAGTGGCCTCCTGCCAGGGATCGAGCCCACAACCTGGGCATGTGCCCTGACTGGGAATCAAACCCGATACCTTTCCGTGCATAGGACAGTGCCCAACTGAGCCACACTGGCCAGGGATAACTACTATTATTTAATTTTTTTCTTTAAATCACTCTATTTTTTAGTGTGTATATATTTTTTTATTGATTTTTATTGATAAAAGGTTTATTGATTTTTAGAGACGTAGGAAGGGAGAAGAGAAGCATCCATATGAGAGCGAGACATCAATAGGATGCCTCCTGCACAACCCCCTAATTGGGATTGAACCGGCAACCTTTCAGTGCATGGGATGCTATCCAACCAAGTGAGCCACACCAGCCAGGGCTAAATCTTTAACTTCACTTTTTATTACTCAAAATATTCAGAAAGGAAGTTTGATATCACTGCAAAATTAGAAAACAATTTGCATAACAATAAAAACTGTTAGTAAATCCTAGATCTGTACTGTTGCTTACTGAAAGCAGAGCTGATTTTTATAAAAAGGAGATAATGAGTTATACAGCAACTTTCTCCTTGATGTGATTAGAAATATTGAAAGGTAATTGAAAAGGAAATTATTTTCTCATTGTACAATTCAATTTTATTTAAGGTAACCACTAAAACAATACATTCTACAAACATAAATGGAGCCATACATACTAGTGTCATTGATAGATTGATTCATGGCCAATATTTTTTCATTGATATTGTTTACTCTTTCTTTTTAGTAACTTCTTATTGTGATAGAACTTTCAACTTATAGAAAAGATACAAGAGTATACATGAAATTCTGTATACCTTTTACCCAGATTCACTATTTACATTTTACCCTATTTGCCCTATTTCTCCATTGCAAAGTACAGTCAGTTTTACTAAAACCCAATATATACATTCCTAAAATCACTATATTATGCCCTCATTTTTCCCCCCGTAGGCCTGATGGGTTTCTATTGCACAATTTTGCATAGTTTTACACATTTTAAATTTTCAAGAAATACACAAATACAATAAATATGGTGCTTTGTATTTAGAAAGACCTGAAGTTGGCTTGTGGAAGTAGGCATTGGAAGGATTCAGTTTATGAATTCTGTAGTGGGTCAAATAATTAAAAGTGTTTGTCTGAGATTGGATAGAAAGCTGCAACACCAAATGTGGTTGGACGTGGCTCATAACACATGTGGTCCCTTAGTTAGCTGGTAGATGTTTGAGAGGAGTGTATATGTGTCTGTATTTGTGCGCAAATTACATGTGTTTCTGTGCAGTTCAGTTGGGTGCATTTTTCTGCATTCACGTAGAGAAAACCTCGTGTTTCTTGTAGATATAATTGCACATAAACAGATGTGAAATTGATGTATTCCTTAAATTGTCTCCTAATATATCGATTGCTTGGAACAAATTTGTCTTCAAAACAAGTATTATACAGAACTATTTTTCTCTTCGTAATTATGTGTGTGGAGATACTTTGAGACTGTTTTATCCTATTCTTCATGGAACTAGTAGGTTTTAGAATCAATGGTTCTAAGTCATTTCTTTTATATTTATTAGCAGCATTCTATGAGGAAGATTATAATCCATTACTAATCATTATTTTAATGCTCACATTATCCCAGATTTGGCCAGTGAGACCTTATTCAGGTTGACTCCTGTGTTCTGTTGATATGTTGCCATCATATTTTGAGCACTACTTATTTTTTGGCAGAACAAGATGTTGACTCATCTTGAACTTACTCAGTCTGGGTCTTACAATTAGCTATTTTTCTAAAGAACCCTACTTCTTTTAGAAACCAAGATCTGTAACAAAAATAAATTAGTAAAAATTGCAAAAAGAAAGAAAACCAAGATCTGTGTACTAGATGTGTTTATTGCTGCTAGTGTTTCATTTCTTCTAAGTCCTTGCATGCAAACCCTTATATCTATATTTATTTCTATATTTATCTATATTTAGTGTACCATGAGTTTACACCGATACTTCCATTTATAATCCAACACAACAGGGTACCCTGTAGTCTTTCTCCTTTGTGTATTTGTAATTTACTTTTGTAGCAGTGAAAAACAGCCCTCCTTATCATCAATATATTTACTTATTTGTTCAAGCCTAGAGTTCTGTGAAAGTAGTTTTAAGAATTGCTAATCTGCCCTGGCCGGTTTGGCTCAGCGGTTTGAGCATTGACCCACAGACCAATGAGTCGTGGGTTCGATTCCGGTCAAGGGCACGTACCTTGGTTTCGGTTTGTCCCCGGCCCTGGTTGGAGTCCTGCGGGAGGCAGCTGCTCGATGTGTCCCTTTCATGTCAATAATTCTCTCTGTCTCTTCCTCTCTCTCCCTCCCACTCTATCTGAACAAAAATGGAAAAATGTCCTCGGGTGAGGATTTAAAAAAAAAAAAAAAAGAATTGCTAATCTGTGCCACCATGTAATTCTTCAGTTTCACCTTCCCATCATGCCTCCATTTCTCTCAGCATTGTTTTGTCTTTTTCACTGTATGAGTCTTGGTCATCTTTTGTCATACGTATTCCTGAGTATTTTATGGGTTGTTTTTTTTTTACGTTATTAAAAATGGATTTCTAAAATTTATTTTCCAGTTCATTGTTAGTGCATAGATACATAATTGATTTTTACATTGATTGACCTTGTATTTATCCTATGGTACTGTTGAATTCACTTATTAAACTCTAGTAGTATCTTTGTAGATTCCATTGGATTATCTATGTAGAAAGTCGTATCTTTACAAATGGGTCTTTTTACTTGTTCTTGTTCAATCTCTTACTTTTTTAAATTAAATTTATTGGAGTAACATTTATTAATAACTATATAAATTTCAGGTGTACAATTCTGTAATGCACCATCTGTATATTGCACTGTGTTCACCACCCAAAGTCTAGTGTCCTTCAGTCACCATGGATTTTACCCTCTTCTTTGAAAAATGCCATTGAGATTTTATGGGACTTGCATTAAATTTGTATATTGCTTTAGGTAATATAGCCACTTAACTATGTTACTTCTTCGATCCATGAATACAGAATATCTTTCCATTTCTTTGCGTGCTCTTCAATTTCTTTTCAAGTGTCTTGTAATTTTCAATGTATAGGCCTTTCACTTCTTTGTTAAATTTATTCTTAAGTATTGTATCCTTTTTGTTGCAATTGCAAATGGAATTGTTTTCTTTTTCTGATCATTTATTGTTAGTTGTTAGGAAGACAACAGATTTTTTTACATTAATTTTGTGTCCTGCAACTTTTTACTGTGTGTGTTTATTGTTTCTCATAGTCTCTTGGTGGAGTCATTGGGGTTTTCTATGTATAGAATCATGTCATCTGCAAATAGGAACAGCTTTCTTCTTCATTCCCAACTTGTATTTCTTTTATTTCTTTCTCTGGCTATAACTTCTAGTACTGTGTTGAATATCTATGGTGAAAGTGGGCATCCTTGCCTTGTTCCTGATTTTAGAGGAAAAACTTTGTTTTTCACCATTGAGTATGATACTGGCTGAGGGTTTTTCATATATGGCCTTTATTATGTTGAGGTACTTTTCTTCTATACCCATTTTATTGAGTGCTTTAATCATAAATGGATATTGTATCTTGTCAGATGCTTTTCTGCATCTATTGATATGAGTTTTATAATTTTGTTAATGAGGTATATCATTGATTTGCATATGTTGAACCATCCTTTCATTCCTGGGATGAACCCCACTTGATTGTGATGTTATCTTTTTAATGTATTCGCTTGTATTCAATTTGTTAGTATTTTGTTGAGGATTTTTGCTTCTATATTCATCAAAGATATTAGCCTGTAATTTTCTTTTCTGTGTGTGGTCCTTTTGGTATCAGGATAATGTTGACCTCATAAAATGAGTTAGGAATATTCCCTCGTCTGCAATGTTTTAGAAGGACAAAGTTTGAGAGGACAGGCATTAAATTTTCTTTGAATGTTTGGTAGAATTCACCAATGAAGCCATCTGGTCCTGGAATTCTTTTACTACTTTATTGTGCTTCACGAAATTGGCTAGTACCTCAGGGCAGTGTTGAAGAGAAATGGTGAGATTAGACATCCTGCCCTGGCCGGTTTGGCTCAGCAGTTGCAGCGGTTCTCAACCTGTGGGTCATGACCCCTTTGGGGGTCGAACGACCCTTTCACAGGGGTCATCTAACACATAACAGTAGCAAAATTAGAGTTATGAAGTAGCAACGAAAATAATTTTATGGTTGAGGGTCACCACAACATGAGGAACTGTATTAAAGGGTCGCGGCATTAGGAAGGTTGAGAACCACTGAGTCAGAGTGTCAGCCCGCGCACCAAAGAGTTGCAGGTTTGATTCCAGTCAAGGGCACATACCTGGTCGGAGTCATGTGGGAGGCAGCCAGTCAATGTGTCTCTCTCACGTTGATGTTTTTCTCTTCCTCCTTCCCTCCCTCCCACTCTGTCTAAAGATAAATGGAAAAATACCCTAGGTGAGGATTAAAAAAAAAAAAGATTAAACATCCTTGCTTGTTCCCAGTCTTAGAGGGAAAGCACTCGCTATTTCACTATTAAGTATTGTCTTCTGTACATTTATCATAGATGCCCTTTATCAAGTTGAGGAAGTTTCTTTCTAGTCCTAGTTAAGAATTTTTATCATGAATGGCTGTTGAATTTTGTCAGGTGCTCTTTCTGCATTTACTCAGATTATCATATGACTTTTGTACATTATTCTGTTGATACAATAAATTAGATTGGTTGATTTAAAAAATTTTTAAATTGATTTTAGAGAATGAAGAAGGGAGAGAGAGAGATTGATGCTTGTATGTGCCCTCACTGGGGATCGAACCCACAACTTTGGTATATTGGAGACAACAATCTAACCAACTGAGCTACCCATCCAGGGGCAGATTGGTTGATTTTTTACTGCTACATCAACCTCATGTTCCTGGGATAATCATATACTGCTGGGTTCTGTTTACTAAATTTTGTCAAGGATTTTTGCATATATGTTCATGAGGGATAATTAATGTTTTTGTCAAGTTTTGCTATCAAGATTATGCTGGTATCGTAAAATGACTTGGAAAATATCCCTTCCTCCTGTTTTCTGAAAGAGTTCTGGTATTATTTCTATAATTTCATAACTATTTCATATAATTTATCAGTGAAAATGATGAGAAATAAACTCTTTTTGTTAAAACACATAACTACAATATCACTCTAAAAATGCTTCTTGTAAGTACCATTAAATATGCTGTCCGTGTTTGAATTTCTGATCATCCCATGAATACCAGTAGGAATATGGTAGCTTTAAAAATCATTTTGCTTGAGAGTAGATGGTAATGAAAATATTATTTTCTTGTTTTATATTCAGGTTCGTGACAATAAGAAATTAAGAGTGAATGCTGTTATTGCTCCCAGGAGTTCATATGCAGACAGAGCACCTTCAAGATCTCTAAATGAACTAAAGTAAATCTTGAAAATATTATTAGAACTAACCTGTACCTTTTAAATATTGAGTAGTCATTTACCTCTTTAATATATTTTAATTATCTTTTTGTCACATAAATATGTTTGTTATAGGCTGTGTTATTTCCTTTTAGAATCTTTAAAGTCTAAAATAAGGAAAAATCTAGGCCCAGTAAGCAGACTATGGTATAGTTAGTATATGATGGTGATGTTTTAAATCATCGGAATAATATTGGACTATTTAATTAAAAATACCAAAATAGTTGGTTAATTATTGGGAAAATAAAATGATAAAGTATCACTTAATAATGCAAATATAATTTCCCAAGGACTAAATGGAAAAATTGCAATTATAAAACAGCTATAAGTAAATATCTTAACTCTGAATGTAGGTAGACATTCTAAATGTAAAAGCAATGGAAGAAATGACAAAAGGATAGATTAATAGCTTATAATCATAAATATATATTAAACCTTGACAAGGAAATCAATCTCTAATCACTTAAATCTTAAGTGATTTTAAAATATACAAAGAAAACTGACTTTTTCTTGTTTTATTTTATTGGCCACTTGTCAACTATCAGGTTTTTTTAAATGATAGTTTAAGAAGAAAAATCTAATAGATGCTTTTCCTTTCAGACAATATGGATTTTTTTCTTACTTGCGAGAGTTATTTGATGCACCTGCTCCTGTCATGAGTTACCTTTGCAGCCAGTATCATATTCATGAAGTTCCTGTAGGAACTGAAAGGACCCGAGAAAGAATTGAACGGGTAAGACAGTACTAAATCAGTAGTTTTGTTAAAATTTCTTAGCTTACAGTCAAGGAAAAAGTTGTAAGAAATTTAAAGAAACTTATCATTCTGTTGTTTTTAACCACACAGAAATTATCTTTATATTTTATATTTTTAATATAACATGAAACAGTGACTATGGACTAATACTTTTATGGCAGGAGTGATGTGGATGGACTTACCTAAAGTAAATAAACTTAATACCTATAGGGTAATTGAATAAGTTAAAGCCTGAAAAGAAATACCTCACTCTTACCTGATTCTGCCTTGCTTGATAAACCTGTTTAAACATTATATTAATGGTTTAATCATTATCTCTCTCTCCCTCTCCCTTCTTCTCTCTCTAAAATCAATAAAGAAAAAAATTTTAATCATTTAAATTCTTGTAGTCTAGATTATCTTTCAGACAAATTATACTTCAGGATAGTAAGTTGTGATATAGAAATGTTTTGGTAAAACCTCCCCTTCTTAAAGCTTCCACTTAAGATTACTTCATATATCAATGACCATGCTTAATAGGATCTCATTTTCCTGAATTAGTGTAGTACTTAAACTTTTTTTTAAACTAATTGGAATTTATTTATTAATTAAATTTATTGGGATGACATTGGTTAATAAGGTCATACAGGTTTCTCAAGGAACTCGTAGTTCCTGTATTCTGCCAACACTGTTTAGAATTATCTTCTTACAAGTAATCTCCAAGACTCTAAACCACATTTGTTGTTTTTATCACAAACAGAGACACAGGGAAGAAATCTCTTCTAAAACAATTTTTTCCATAACACCAAGTTGCCCTACTACTATCACTTGTAAGCATCTAGGACCCAATTACAGACCTAACTGCTATTTATAATATTGAGTTTATTAGAAAATATGTTTAAAATTTTTAACAACTGGTTTACAGTTATTCCAGTGTATTCTTTTTGGTCCCAATTCTATGGTGTTTAGAAAAAAGGACAAGACCATATGCATAGACCAAACCAGTTTCTGTTGTAACTTTAGGTATATAGGTAGGGCTATTTGAAGGTAAGGGTAGTAGGCGTTCTTTACTGTTGCAAAAAGGCTAGAAAATTTGGTAAGGGCTTTTATAGTTTTACTTTGGACCAGAAAAGGACAATTACTGCACCTGGGAAATCCTTTTACTTTTTGAACAGTGCTTCAAGTTTAATTATTTTTATGTACTTATACTTTTTAACATTTTTGTTCAAGTCACCTAGAGAGCTATTTGTATTAAAGAAACAGCATTGGAATTCAAATAATTTACGTTAAAAGTAAAATTAATTTGCCCTGGCCGGTTTGGCTCAGCGGTCAAAGCGTCAGCCCACGGACCAGAGAGACCCAGGTTCGGTTCCCGCTAAGGGCACGAATCTCAGTTGCAGTTTGTCCCCGGCCCGGTTGGAGTCGTGTGGGTGGCAACCAGTTGATATGTCTCTCTCACATCGATGTTTCTCTCTCTCTATCTCTCTCTTCCCCCCTCTCCCCCCTCCCGCTCTATCTGAAGATAAATGCAAAAATGTCCTCGGGTGAGGATTAAAAAAAAAAAGTAAAATTAATTCTTATGTTTCCCTTCATCTCTTTTCAAATACTTTTCATTAACCTTAATCTCTGGTTTTATAATAGGTAATGGTATTTTTTAATTTCTTGAACACATTGACTGTTACTTATATTTTGTTTCAGTGTCCAATTCAGTACTATATTGTATATAAATACCTATAAATTATGATGAGACATTTCTCAGACATGTGAATATACAGTAAAGCCAAGTCAGGAAGTATTTCAGATATTTGGTGGAGCCCTTGACGTTATCTTGGCTATCTTTCAGAAGATATAAACCTTTGTTAAGGATTAACTTCCTGTCTTTATATTTGTAATCCTGTTTCATGTCTACATAATGACACTAACAGCTGTATTTCTTCATTAAACTAAAAATACATTTCTTAGTGTAAGTTTTGCTTTCTTATTGAATCCTAACATTTTATGTTCTATAACCTATTTATAGAATTGTTCTCTCACTAATTTCTAAGACTCTCCCCTTTGGTTACATTGTCTGCTGACACTCTTGATGTCCTTTTTGGTGGGAATGCCTTTCCCTCACCATTTCTATCAGTTCAAATCCACTTTAAAACTTACTATCATGAAACTTGGGTAACCTCTTCTAGGCTTTCCCTTCATTCCGAATTATTCAGCATTTAGGGATGCCAATTTATGAAACTTAGGGGTGCTTAAATATGCCTTCTCTCTTCACGCAGACTAGAAACTTCTGGAGAGAAATAAACCATAAGAGTATTGGTGATAAACCGTTAGAGAGTAAGGAAAAAAAACTGTATTACAGCAGCTTCTTTATTAGATCTATTTCTGTATATGTATAATGTCATGGTGTTTAGAATGTACTTTATGAAACTCCTTGTGTAAGTTCTTGAGAGAGAAGATTCCCCCAAAATGAAATTCTTGAAAAGTGTTTCCATTAAGTATTCTCTCAAATAAACAGGAATTGGATATAAGATTATGTATCTTTGAACAGTATAACTGAGGAGAAGGGAAAGTAAATTATTTACCTGAAACAATACAGTTCAATATAATGGAAACCTGGGTCTGGTATCTTTTCTGTAGATACAACAAAGCTCTAAAAGTACACTTAGTTGGGAGAGATTGTGTAGCAAAGTAGAATATAGCTAACTTTGCTAGTTGTCTTGGTTTTCTCCTAATTTTTTTGATGTTGGATAAGTTTTTTAAAAACAAACATATATCTACTGTATTTGGATCTTCTAAAATTCATTTGATCTGTATTTTAAATTTAGTCCTTTTAAATATATGGTAATTATTATTATTAGATGTGCACTGATACTTACTTTACATTGTAGGTAATACAAGAAACCCGATTAAAACAAATGTATACAGCAGAAGAAAAGTATGTGGTGAAAACTTCTTTTTATTCAAATAAAGTTATTTCTAGTAACACATCCCTAAAAGTAGCCCAGTTTCTCACAGTCACTGTGGATCTGGAGCAAAGAAGACACCTAGAAGAACATCTAAAGGTTGGTTTTTTTTTTTTTTTAATTTAAGTATTAGAAAAAAAATACCTAGGGCTCTTTAAACTATATTAACAATTTTTAATATCCCATAGGAAATTAATAGAAAATTGCAAGCAGTGGAATCAGGGTTGCTTGCCTTACGTGAGAAAAACAAACATCTAGAACACAAAGATAATGAACTTAGACAAAAGAAGAAGGAGCTTCTTGAAAGAAAAAACAAGAAAAGACAACTGGAACAAAAAATTAGTTCTAAACTGGGAAGGTATTTTGTATCCAATTTTATGGGGTGTAGCCTGGGGGCACAAAGCAGTATGGGGATATTATTAGTTTACCCTGGAATGATACCACAATTCCCACAAGCACATTTCTCAAACTTTAATCCTACTACCAGGGGAAATGAATATTGGCTTTTAGTTTCAAGATTTTCCCCATATCTTACCATGTCATAGCTCAGATCTTTTTGTTGTTTTTTTATGCTTCTTGCCTATAGAATAAAGATATAGATATTAATGACATAATCAGCCTTTAATAATAAACGACAGCCCATTGCCTTGAGTAAGGTATAAGTTTACCCTGACCTAATATAGTATGTGTTTCTAAACACATTCATAAATTGAATCATATTTGAGGTGCATTAAGAAAAATTTGTTCTTTATTGTTGGGTTGTTTTTTTTTAAAGCAAACAGATGTCATTAACTTTTATTTTTAAAGGTTAATAATGTACCTTGGTTGCTCAAGGCAAGATGTATCTATTCTAACTGCCTAGAATTTTTTATTTTATTTTTTACTTTAAGCCTTTTTTCAACTTTAACCCTTCACTTCATTCCTGCCTTCAATCATCTGCAAACACTTAACATTTACTGTGCAGCTGCTATATTGGACTGTTTGTTGTATTTTCTTCTTATAAAGTAATGTTGATTTTTGTAGTGAAATGACCTTTCATACCCATCACCAGCCCACTATCTCACACGTACAGTTATGTACTTTGGACTATTACAGTGGTGACCTGGGTAGTGGTCTCTCCCTAACTACATTGCCTCCAGAATACTGTTGTTACATTTATCTTTTCATGTTCCTATCCCCATTTAAGAGCATCTGTTGTGGTTTCCTGCCATTATTACATGAAATTTACTTAAACACTACTTTCCCTTAGACTGAAACAAGATTTTGAAAAACTTGAAAGCCACTCTATCCATTCCAGCTCATCTCCCTCCCCTGCCCAACATTCTCCTCCACTCTATAACTCCACTGAACTAGTTTATTATTGCTCCCATCCTTTGTTCTTGCTTTATTCCCTAATGGCAACATAGTGTAGTGGAAAGAACTTAGACTTTGCCAAATATCATACTATTCAATATCTGTGATCTTAGGTAACTTATTTAACTGCTGAGCCTTAGTTTCTTCATCTTAAAGCACAAAGTATTAACTTTTAGGATTGTTGTATTGTGTTTTTTTAACCTATTAATAAAATCCCCCCAGTTAAGCTCCTTAAGGGAACGGAGTTGGTTTATAAATAACATAAATGACAAGAGTAACAATATGTATCAATCAGTTATGGGCCAAGCACTATACTAAGTGTGTTACATAGTTTACATCTTCACCACAGTCCTATAGGAGGGATATTATGATTTTTTAATTCTTAGATGAAGAAACTTGAAGCTCAGAAGGGTAACTTGTCCAGTTATACAGCTCATTAGCAGCAAAGGGCAGATTCATCTTTGTGACTCCAGATCCTATACTGTCAGCACTAGCATTACCTCAGTTACGCTGGCCACATAATACAGAGTGTGGCAAAAGTAAGTTTATAGTTGTGAGTACACAAAACACAGTGTTTATTATTGAATTATTAATTATTACATTATTTCCCATTCAAACTGTAAACATGCTTTTGTCCCACCCTGTATATATCTCAGCAAATACTTTTTGAGTAAAATGATTGTTTAATTTAGAAGCTAACAGTTTAGACATCTGGATAGCATTGCTAAATAGCTCATAAAATAGCAGGGAACGTAGGATTTGGGCTCAATCTTTGTGTATAACTTTGATTTCTACATCATTATATGTTTTATACAGTTTAAAGCTGATGGAACAGGATACTTGCAACCTTGAAGAGGAAGAGCGAAAAGCAAGTACCAAAATCAAAGAAATAAATGTTCAAAAAGCAAAACTTGTTACCGAATTAACAAACCTAATAAAGGTAAGGCATTTTCTTAATTTTAGTCATATTTTTTATAGCAGGTACATAAAACAAGGTAGTAATAGTAAAATCTTAGAGATTTTTATAGTAATTTCAACTTTATTATTTGACATTTTTTATTATAGGTCAATAAATAGGCTAAAAGCACTCATTAGGCTAAATTATAAATACACAGGAAAACTTCATAACAAAAATATTTTTATGGTTTATCATTTTTTTAATGTATTACTTTTCTTAATTGTTTAGTTTAACAAAATAAACTTTTATGGGTTTTTGTTCCTAGATTTGCACTTCTTTGCATATACAAAAAGTAGATTTAATTCTTCAAAATACTACAGTGATTTCTGAGAAGAACAAATTAGAATCAGATTATATGGCTACATCATCACAACTACGTCTCAAGGAGGTAAAGTTTTTGCTTTTATTTTTTTTTTATTTTGAGGTTTTAGCCTCAGACCTATTTGAAAACAATATATATCATTATTTCCAGTATGCAGTTTGTGTGCTGTTTAATTTACAAATTTAATGCATTCTGCTGATAAGGAAGCAATATTTGAAATGCTTTATACTATGCATTTTGTTATTTGATTGGGGGGGTGGTAATAATGAAAAAAGAGAAATCTGAATATCTGGTTTAGTCCCTTGAAAACGAAAGTCTCCTGTCCGCTTTCTTTTTAACTCATAAATTATAGTCATGACTAATACCAAGCAGCAGCTAGTAGCTTTAATAACAATTTGCACATTTCATAGAGTATACTACAGATTATTTCTAATCAACAATAAGAGTATTGGTGTATAATCTTGGCAATTTAATCTTTTGTAACCATCTATCTGTGAAATGATGATAAATTTTGAAATAGTGTGGAAAGGAGAAAATGTGATATACTAAGTTAACTTAAAACACAAAGAAAAGCTGGCGACAAAATGGTAGTAACCTGGCATAGTTTTTGAGTCTCAAATTCACTTAACAAATCCATGGACAACATATACAACAAAACCAAGTTTAAGGGTTATCCCTATTTTGCTGTACTATAATATATTCTCACATTAACCATCCAGAGTTGGCATCAGACTACAATTTAAGGGCACAGTCCTCAACAAGACTGCCCTTACTTTAGACACCAGCTGCAAGTTCAGGGATCCTTGGGCCACCTGCAGTTCTGACCAACTGGCTACAAATCAGAAGCTTCCCATGACCTCATCTTCAGTAGTTTACTAGAAGGACTCACAGAACTCAAGAAAATGCCATACTTATGATTATAGTTTTATTTTGAAGGACACAAATCACTACTAGTCACATGAAGAGATATATGGAGTGAGACAAATATAACAAATGAAACTAATGAATCTAACCTTTTTTCCCCTCACCCAAGGATAATTATTGATTTTTTTTTTTTTTTTTTTTTTTTTTTTTAGCGAGAGGGAGAAAAACATCAATCAGTTGCCTCCCGTATGCGCCCTTACCGGGAATCAAACCCATAACCTTTTATGTATACAGGACTTCAACCAACTGAGCCACCTGGCCAGGGCTCTAACTTTGTTTTGACTTTGCAGTATAATTTCTAGAGAAAAAATATTTCAGTTGATGTGAAACAGAAATTTGATAGTAAGGACAAAAGAACTACAAAAAAAAAAATCTTGTACTATTTTCAGTTGTATAATATTTGTAATGTTATTTTGAAAATATTACATTATAGGATAAAGCAAATAAGGGATAGTGTTAGTGTCATTAGGATTTTGAGCATAAGAGAATAGAGATTCAGATATAAAACAAAGGAATATTAAAAACCTTAAAATATTTAAGTTGAATTAATGAACTCAATGTATTTTCTCCAAAAGAAAAAAAAATTTTTCCTAGATCTATCTATTGAAAAGACCCAGATTTTGGCCTCTAACTACTATTTGCCACTAAAATCAGCCATTGGAAAAAGGGTTGATTCCCGAGCAGGATAAGAAATGTATGAGATTAACCTAAATTATATTGTCATACCAGGAAGCAAAGAAGTTATTAAAGATGACTTGACTTAGGAGCTAACATGAAGAATCTCCTACTGGCCATAGATGAAGTGATAATAGACTGAAACACATAAAAATATCTTAATCTATGAATTCATAATGATACTTTCTAAAAATAATTTTTGTCACCTTTGGAGGATATTAGGGAACCAGCTCATTTTGAAAAATAGCAAAGAATCTTGCATTTCCTATGTGAACCTGTTATTTAGGGTAAACAAAAAATGATGATGGGAAGTTTTTCTTTATCAGAAATAATTCAGGTAATATATGCAGAAGTAATTGTCAGAATATTATCCCTTTGCAGCTGCTGATGAATCAGAATCAATGGATCACATTAGTTGCTAACATCACAAAAAAGATAGCCAGATATTTATGTGTATCCTGGTGGAAGGACACACCATCACTTATGAAATAATGTTGTGAAAGATTAAATTTCAGTTTGATTAAGCCTCTAGAACAGGGTTTCTCAACCTCAGCACTATAAACATTTTTGGTTAGGTAATTCTTTTTGTGGAGTTCTGTCTTTTTTGCATTGTGGGGTAGCAGTATCCCTGGTCTCTACTGCTGTAAGACTACCAGTTTCCGGGAAATACAGTGAATTTAGCAAGGTTGCAGAATTTAAGTTCATTATACAGAAATCAGTTGTGGCTCTGGCCAGTTTGGTTCAGCGGTTAGAGCGTCGGCCTGCGGACCAGAGAGTCCCAGGTTCGGTTCCCGCTAAGGGCACATACCTGGGTTGCAGTTTGTCCCCGGAACCCAAGGGGCCGTGTGGGTGGCAACCAGTCGATGTTTCTCTCTCTCTTCCCCTCTCTCTCCCTCTCGTTTTATCTGAAGATAAATGCAAAAGTGTCCTCGGGTGAGGATAAAAAAAAAAAAAAATCAGTTGTGGCTCCATATATTAGCAACGGATAATTGGAAATTATAATTTAAAAATCAATACTGTATATAATCACATCAAAAATATGAAATACTTAGGGACATATTTACAAGACCTGTACACTGAAAACTGCAAAACTTTGCTGATAGAAGTTAAAATAGCACTTAAGTAAATGGAGAGGTTGATTGTGTTCACAGATTCAAGATTTGTTCAAATGTCAGTTTTTCCCTAAATCTGTGGATACATTAAAATTCTCAGCAGGGTTTTTAGTTTTTAGAAAATGGCAAACTCATTCTAAAACACAATGGACTTAGAAAAACTGAAAAAGCAATTTGAGTGACAGTATCTAAATTTAAGACTTATTATAAAGCCACAATAATGAAGAGATTATTGTATTGCTGTAAAAATAGACATGGGTCAATGGAACAGAATCCAGAGATATACGGTCAGTTGTTGTTTTGCAAAGGTACCAAGACAACTCAATGGAGAAAGAATAATCTAACAATAGTGGTGGAACAGTGGAATAGTCATGTGCCAAAAAATGAACCATGGGTCATATACTTAAATGTAAGAACTAAGCCTATAAAAACTTCTTGAAGAAAACGTAAGAGAAAATCTTAGTGCCCTTAGATTTGGCAAAATAGAACACAAAAGGAATCAGGTTGTACTTTGTCAAAATTTAAAATGTTCTATTTAACAGATGTTAAGAAAGGGCACGCTGCAAATTGGGAGAATATATTTGCAAAACATACATCTGACAAAGGACTTGTATCTAGATAAAGAACTATTACTGTGGGCTAAATCTGTTTATGTAAAGTTTCCTACAAGCTAAGAATAGTTTTGGCATTTTTAAAGGGTTAAAACAGAAGAATACTGTATGTGGACCTCAAAACCTAAAATAGTTCCTTACTGGCTCTGTATAGAAAATGTTTGCTAACATCTGATGGATACTATAAAAAGAACTCAATACAAAGAAGGCAACCCAATCCAAAATATGGGCAAAAGATTTAAGCATACTCTTTACTAAAATATGCAGGTAGCAAATAAGCACATAAAAAGATTCCCAATCTTATTAAAGTGTGAATTAAAGCCATAATAATGAGCTAACACCATAGAACCACTAGAATAACTAAAATTTTAAGACTGAGCATACCAGAGTGAAGGTGAGGATGTGCAGCAACCGAAACTCACATACATTACTGGTAGAGATGTAAAGTGTTTAATCACTTTGGAAAATCATTTGGAGACATATACCTGCCATGTAATCCAGGCAGTCCTCTCCTAGTATTTACCCAAGAGAAATGACAGCATATGTCCATGAGAGACTGATAAATGAATGAAGTGAACAAATTACAGTATACCCACAATGGACTATTACTCAGTCATAAAAAGGAATGAATTACTGATACACACAACATGGTGGATCTCAATTATGCTGAGTGAAAGAAGCCAGACTAAAAAACTATGATGCCATTTATATGAAATTCTAGCCTGGCCGGTGTGGCTCAGTGGTTGAGCATCAACTCATGCGCCAAGAGGTTGCCAGTTCAATTCCTGGTCAGGGCACATGCCCAGATCGTGGGCCAAATTCCCAGTGGGAGGCATGCAGAAGGCGGCCAATTGATTTTCTCTCTCATCGATGTTTCTCTCTCTAAAATCAATAAAGAAAAAAAAGTATTTATATGAAATTCTACAAACTGCAGAATGCCTAGTGACAGAAATAAATCAGTGGTTGCCTGTGGACGATGCAGTGGTATGGATTACAGAAGGGTACAAAGCTGCTGAAAGTGATAGATATATATATGTTCATTATCTTGGTGGTGATGGTTCCACTGATGTTGTACATATTTGTCAAAACTCATTTTAAAGTTGTACACTTTAAAAATGTGCAGTGTATTCATCAATTACACTCCAGAACTGAAAAGATTTTAAGAAAAACTTACATTAGGGTTTTTTAAGTGTGAAATTTTAGTTATATACATGAGTAGAAAGAGTAATTTAAAATCCATGTGTCCACTATTCCTGTTAAACATATATTACACTTTGCCACGTTTGTTGCAGATTTTTAAAACTTATCATGTATTCAAAGTCCCCTTTTACCCTTCCCCTTCCATTCTTCTGCTTTCTCAGATTCTACTCTGGCAGTGGTCTGTATGTGATTCACTTTACACTTAACTTTTCACAAACATACCTGTTGTGCACAAGTGAACAAAATTTTTGTAGTATCTTTTTGTGGAAAGAGTCATTAGAGGATAGGTTTTAGGAAATAAAGACAGGACTGTACAGATGAATGGAAAGAGTAAATGAAAGTGGAAGAGGAACTTCATTATTCTGAAGTCTGCTTCTTCAAACCCTGTGGCCTCCTGAAAAAGCTTATGGATAGAATAAACTGGGGGGAAAAATAAGAAATTTGCTAGCAAATAAGCATCTTAGTGTTGGCAAACACAAACACACCTAGCTAGCCAAAGGGAGCTCAGGGTCAGGTTTAATATGCTAGAATTAGTTCACTTTGAGCAATGTCAGAGGCTTGGAAGATGGGAAAGTTCCTTCCTTCTCTCCTCCCCACCAACAAAAAAGAGGGAGGGAAGCAGTAGAAGTAACAGTAATCATTCTGAATACAAGGTGGGGCAAAAATAGGTTTACAGTTGTTTGTATAGAAAATAATACATAATTAATAATAAGAATAAACTTTTGTGTCCTCACAACTGTAAACCTACTTTTGCCATATGCTGTATCTAGAACGGATACAGCAAAACAAGGAAGCCAAAGCTATAGTACCCAAACTGGAAGGGGTGGGGGGTGGGTGGGTTGGATATGAAATTGGCTACCAAAAGAGAGCCTCATCAGTGTTCATTTCGTGCGAGTATAGAGGGAGTCATCTGCCCATTGTGTATTCTGTTAGTAAATATCTGTAGAGCCCATGCTAAACTTTCCTTATTGATTGAGCCTATGAACCTGGTTGTTCAGTATAGAAGAGATTTCATGAAGAAATTGACCCATTGTGCAGATACTACATGGAGCTTAAGTCACACAATACAATATTTGATCCTGGTACCTGAAATTTTGATTTTGGATTAAGTTTAAATGATAACTTAAGAAAGTTACAGGTTTGTGTCATGTTTACAGAATATCATGATGGCTTTGGAGTAAGCATTTTCCCAAACTTTAACCCCATCTTGACATAGTGAGAAATATTTTTCTGACAGCCTTTGTTCATATAGATGTATTAGGATTAGGTGCAGAGGACTTCTGGTCAGCATGGCTGTGTAGGTAAACGCAGTCCTCACCTCCCTCAACTACATCAAAATTACAACTACAGAACAACCATCATTCAAAACCGCCTGAAATCAAGCTGAATGGAAGTCCTACAACTACGAAATTAAAGAAGCCACATCAGGACTGGTAGGAGGCGCAGAGGTGCAGACAGGCTGGTCCAACACCCACATGTGGTGGATAAAAATCAGGAGGGCCACCTCTATTGTGAAGGTCCTCCGTGAGGAGTAAGGGATCCCAGTACCCCCCAGCTCAGGGTTCTAGTGCCAAAAAGAGAAGGCCCCATAACTTCTGGCTGTAAAAACAAGTGGGGATTGAGGCTGAGGCTGCTAGAGTCCCAGGCAGCTTCTCTTACAGGGCCCACACAAGGACTTACTCCCACCCTCCAGGCTCCAGCATCGGGGAGGCAGCTTGAAAAGCACCAGAGACATACGGGGAAGAACTGAGTTGTTTGGCATTGGGGCAAGAGCTGTAGGGCAGCTTTCTCCAACAGACGTGCTGGCAGAGGCTATAATTCCTTTGGTGGGCCCTTTCCCCACGGGGCCAGCAGATGGCCGCCATATCTGGGACTCCAGTATCCTGGTTCACACTGTTTGCTCTGCCCTGGTGATTCCCTGAGGCCGTACCCTACCCAGCTTTCAGGCCCACCCAAACTGTTTCCAGTGGCTTTACCATAGGAATGGCCTGTCTTGGCTCCTGTTTCAGATTTTTCTAAATTCTCTCAAACAAACAGCATCTGGTCTCAGCAAGCCCCATACCTCTAAGTCGCCCTAGGCCTGGCACTAGAAGCAGCCAGCCTTGGTTCACAACTTGGCTTTGCCTGGGCACTTTCAAGCCCAGCACAAGAAGCAGCCATCTACAGATTGCTTTGTAGCTTATGCCTGGTGGCCCCAGGTAAAACACAGGCAGTGGCTGATCTTGTCCCAGAGCCAGCACACCCAGTGGACAACTTCAGACCACGGCAAAGCATCACCACCTAACCACCTCCACAAGCCACACACTCAAGGAGTGGACTGAGTGTGTACCAGAGCCCTGCTAAAGTAAGTCTTGCTCTGTGTGGTGGGCCCCTTTACAGCTGCTCCTCCAAGGGAGTCAGAGGTTGGTGGTTAGTGGTCACAGCCAGTCCTTGCAGCTGATGAGCCTGAGTAAATCCCTCCCATTGATGTGCCAGCAGCTATCAAGAGTCAATTACAAGAGCCTGGCCGGTGTGGCTCAGTGGTTGAGCATCAACCCATGCACCAAGAGGTCACTGGTTTGATTCCTGGTCAGGGCACATACCCAAGTTGTGTGCCCAGTCCCCAGTGGGGGGCATGCAGGAGGTGGCCATTTGATGTTCTCTCTCATTGATGTTTCTGTCTCTCTCCCTCTCCCTTCCTCTCTCTCAAATCAATAAAGAAAAAAAAAGTCAATTACAAGAGAAGAGATTACAGTCCACATAAGGGGTACACCTTGAGGACAAAGCTGGGGTGATCAGGGAGGCTGTGCCACTGGACCCTATAAGACATCTACTACAGTAGGCCACCCTACGAAGCCCAGGAGACACAGCAACTCTACCTAATACATAGAAACAAACAAGGAGGCAGTCAGAAAGAGGAGACAAAGAGACGTGTCCCAAATGAAAGAACAGAACAAAACTCCAGGAAAAGAACTAAATGAAATGGAGATAAGCAATCTAACAGATGCAGAGTTCAAAACACTGGTTATAAGGATGCTCAAGGAACTTAGTGAGAGTCTCAAGAGCATAAAAAAGGACCAGTCAGAAATGAAGGAGGCACTAACTGAAATGAATAATTTACAGGGAATCAGTAGTGGAGTAGGTAAAGCCAAGAAACAGATCATTGATTTGGAATATAAAGAAGCAAAAAACACCCAATCAGAACAGAAGAAAGAATTTTTAAAAAATGAGGAATGTGTAAGGAGCCTCTGGGACAACTTCAAGCATACCACCATTTGCATTATGGGGGCACCAGAAGAGAGAGAGCAAGCAATTGAAAGCCTATTTGAAAAAATAATGACAGAAAACGTCCCTAACTTGGTGAAGGAAACAGACATACAAGTCCAGGAAGCAGAGAGAGTCCCAAACAAGATGAACCCCAAGAGGCCCACACCAAGACACCTCATAACCAAAATGTAAAAGGTTAAAGACAGAATCTTAAAAGAAGCAAGAGGAAAGCAGTTAATTACCTACAAGGGAGCTCCCATAAGATTGTCAGCTGATTTCTCAAAAGAAACTTTGCAGCCCAGAAGGAATTGGCAAGAAATATTCAAAGTGATGAAAAAGCAAGAACCTGCCCTGGCCGGTTTGGCTCAGCGGTTAGAGCGTCGGCCTGCAGTCCATAGAGACCCGGGTTCGGTTCCCGCTAAGGGCATGTACTTCGGTTGCAGTTTGTCCCTGGCCCTGGTTGGTCGTGCGGGTGGCAGCCACTCGATGTGTCCCTTTCACGTCGATGTTTCACTCTCTCTTCCTCTCCTTCCCACTCTATCTGGACAAAAAATGAAAAAAATGGCCTCGGGTGAGGATTAAAAAAAGAAAGAAAGAAAGAAAAAGCAAGAACCTACGACCAAGATTACTCTATCCCGCAAAGCTATCATTTAGAATCAGTGGACATATAAAGAGTTTCCCAGACAACAAGAAGCTAAAGGAGTTCACCACCAAACCAGTATGTGAAATGTTGAAGGGTCATCTTGAAGAAAAAGAAGATAAAAAATATGGACAATAAAATGGCAATAAATACATATCTATCAACAATTAAATCTACAAACAAAATGAACATGCAGAACAGAAACAGACTCAGATACAGAGAACTTTTTGTTGGTTGCCAGATAGTAGGGAGTTGGGGGAATGGATGAAAAAGGTGAAGGGATTAAGAAGTGCAAATTGGTTGTTAGACTGACAAACCTCAGAGGGAAGGGGGGAGGAGGGGTGAAGAGATAAACCAAGAACTTCTATGCATATAGACAATAGTGTGGGGAGGGGGGCAGCGCACAGGGGGTCAATAGGGGGGAAAGGAGTAAGCATCTAATACATTCGACAATAAAGATAAGTTTTTAGAAAAAGATTAGGTGCAGAATGACAGGGTATTCTCTTATGATCCATTTTGTTAGTAGTAGTAGAAATATTCATATTTCAAATGGAGCTGACTACTCTGAAGAGTAGGAGAGTTTCTTGGGAGGACGTTTTCTTTTCAATCTTTGAGTCACTAATTTTTACAAAGATGGCCACATTATACTGTCCAGAGAAATAACCTCTGAATTGGTACTTGTCCCTCTAGATTTTGTTACCTGGAAATAATACCCACTTCAGTTCTCCACTTCTTACCCTCCTCCCTCCACATGCACACCCACCCTAGACAGGTTTTTCCATACTAATCTTAGTTGGTACAACCCCTCACTTTTTCTTTCCTCAGCAATATTTTGCACAGTTCTCCCTTTTTCCTTTCATATGTTGATCTGAAAATTATTTAATGTTTTTATTTATAATTATTTTGCCAACCCTTTTGTAAGGTTTTATTTTTTTTCAGTGTATACTTATAAATTTGTTATCAGCTGACCATAATCACTACCCACATTTTAAATAGAAATGATAGTGAAAGAATACATAGTAGAGCAGGTGTACCCATACATGTTTTTACCATTCTTCTTGGTGTCTTACTTCATTTGAAACAAGGAGAAATCTTTTTCCCCTGCTTATCCTTTGAATACCTGGCAGATTGCACTAAGGAACCATTATTACCACTTCTGGTTTTGTCCTGACCATGGAAACAAACAAGTTCACAAAAGAAGGCTGACACAAAATTTCAGAAGGAATTGTCATCCTTGAGGGAATTAGGGTTAGCTGACCACCACCCTCAAGTTTGATACCTCCTCAAATTGTTGAAGAAAGAAAATAGAGAAACGGGATCCCAAACCTGCAAAACATCTCCCAAGAAAGGCGAATGGTTGTGAGCCTGTGTTTGGTAATTATGTCACTACCTTCTGGAATATTTTTAGGACAGTCCAGATATAGAGATGGACAAATGGACATACCTATTACTTTTTGTTTTTGTTTTTTCCCTTGGGCAGGTTTTCTAACTACTCTAAGCCTGTTATCCTCAGCCGTAGATATTATACCTACCTGACTTGAAGGGATATTGTGGTATTCAATTTAATAATATATATTAAGGTGCTTAGTGTGCCACCTAGCATGAAGCCAGTATTTCCTTAACAGTATAGATTGACATCAGGATCGATACAAATTAAAGAATTGGAAATTTGTTTATCCTAATCTAAATTCTGTGCTTTCATCTAAGGTGGTCTCCTCTGCCTACTTAGCACTCTTCCCCACACAGAAATTTCAAAGGAGACATTTTTTAAATGAGATACATTTGGGGGCGGGGTAGATTATTTACCAAGTAAATAGTGTTATTGCCATTATTTTAGTGTAATATGTATCCTGGCTTATATGTAGTAAAACTTATAGGTAACATTTGAATTTGAGACCATTTAAATTGGAATGAAATTTGTGCTTGTATTTGTATTAAAGGAAAATTGAGGAAGAAATGTTTTAATTTACAACTAGTGTTTTAATAAAAGTTCAAAGTTCATGCTATCTAGAACTTAGTTTGGTTTCTTTCATATAGAAAATGTTTTTTTCATTCTGTTTGGCTTTTATTTTAACAAGTTGTTACATAGAATAATTACTGTGTTAAATAATTTCATGTGTACATGCTATTTAATAAGAAATTCTATGAACAATTCTGAGTTCTTCCACTAGAGGGCCCTCTTAGAGAAGGTTTTCCTTGTTTAATGTCGTTATTTCTGTACACCTTTCATGACAATTGAAGTTTTCAAAAAGAATTTCAGAGAAAAGATAATACTTACTAATGTTTTATGAGATGTTGGTGGGAGGTATTTTTTATATTTGTTCTTTTTTCCCTTATGTCTTACATAGATGAAATGTTTCTATTGTCTATTAACTGTTGTAGGCTAGACTCTAAATAGAAATGTATATAAAGCCCTTTTACTAGCCTAACTGTACAACATTATCTTACATAATTCTATACTCCCTTTCTTTCTACTCTTCACCCTCCCCCAAAACAAATCTAAACAATAATGGGGGGGGGGGCAGACAGATGCTATGTGAAGAGATATGTCACTAAAATGCATGTATAGCTTTGGCTGGTGTGGCTCGGTTGCAACGTCGTACCGTGCACAAAAAGGTGGTAGGTTTGATCCTGTCAGGGCTTGTGCAGGAGGCAGCTGATGTATATTCAGTGTTTCTCTCTCTCTCAAATGATCAATCAATCAATCAATATTTTAATGTGTGTATAGTAAGAACATCTCTGGTAAAGATTTATTAGACATATACCACCAAATAGAAGGAAATTATTGAATGAGATTTTGTCTTAAGGAAAGATCCCCAAGTGTCCAACCCAAGGATATTTCTTTTCCATAATGTTCTAACACTTCTTTTAGCAAGGTCCAGAGGAATAGGAAGCAGGATAGAAGACTAAAAGTGTTTCGTTTCTATCTAGGTGTCCTTTGTTTTACATTTGCCTGAGTGTGATGGGCCCTAGAGAGCAGAGTAGGGGTGACTAGGAGTCTTTAACATTTTCTTTTATTTCTCTCAGGGTGTTGGGGCTGAGGAATTCATTCAAGGAAACCATAGTGATTAGTATAAAGGCTTGCTTGTATTTTCAGTCCAGTCCAGTATATCCTTTAACTTTTCATAACATTTGTCTTGGTTTAGTTTATTTGCTGTCAAATTTATATGCTTAAAAATCAGCTGGTGTGGTTCAGTGGATTGAGCGTCATCCATGGACGGAGAGGTCCCAATTCGATTCCCAGTCAGGGCACGTTCCCCGGTTGCCCTGGTTGTGGGGTCGGGGGGTGGGGGGCTGCGGGAGGCAGCCGATCGATGTATCTCTCTCACATCAGTGTTTCTATCTCTCTCTCCCTTCCTTTATCTCTAAAAAAAAAAAATCAATAAAAACTTTTTTTTTTTAATCACCTGAGGACCTTGTTAATAATACAGACGTCCAGGACTCAGTCCCAGAGAACTTAATCGAACAGATCTGGCATGTGGTTGGGGTATCCATACTGTTAAAAATCTTCACCCCTACCCCCACCCTGGGTCTTTTTTTATGCAGACCAAAGTTTGAGGTTTAATGGAAAGAGCAAGCTAGACCTATCTTCTTTCTCAGAAACCTGCTGACCTACTATTTCCATAATCTTGAACAAATTTCTTAATATCTCTGAGCCACATCTAGAAAAGGAGATAATATATTTCTTTTAGATTGTTAAGATAATTAGATTAATTAACATATAGTGGTTATAACAAAGCTTGGCCCACAGAAGGCATTCCATGATGCCCTCTTCATTACACATGAAACTTACGCCATTTGACTTTTAGCCACCTTGCCACTCTGATCTTTTATATCCTTACCTCTCCTCTGCACATTAGATCTTGTTGCATAAATAAGTGGGTCTTTGAGGCTTCCATGCCTTTACATGTGTAATCACCTATCCTGGGAGTGCCTTCTGCTGCTTCCTCCTTAGTAATTTCTTACTTGTCTTTTAAGACCATTCACATGTCATAACTTCCGTGACTACTCTGACCTTCCTGCATCCTCTACCCCTACCACACACATACTTTCTTTTACTTTCCTCTGTTCAGTCATCTCCCCCTGAGAGGCATCATGCTATAATGAAAAGAGAATGAGTTCTGTAAGCAGACATAGATGTGAATCCTGACAGCCTCTAAGTAAATGTGAGTTTGGACAAGTTGCTTTGATACCTCTCAGTCTCTCTTTTTTTTTTTTAAATGTGCAAAGTGGGTACAAAATTACTGTTCAGTGTTGTGAGAAATAAGGGAATAATGTGTATGAAGTACCTAGCACCTAAGTTTTTAATAAATAATAGCGGTTTCTTTTACAGTGATTTTATGTGTCTTTCCCCTTACTCACATTTCTTTGCTCAGTGCATAATAAAAACTGTCATTCAGTAGTTTCTAAATAATTATTTGGTGAAGGAATGAATGTCCTTGAATAAATGATAGGTACATTAAAGGCATTTGGAAAACTATCTAACACTAAAGGTTCTACTTACATTTGAGTGCTGAGTTTTTGATATGACGCCTACACTGTGTATTTCAAATTTTATTAGAGTAAAATTATATGTAGCTAAATTAAACTGAGGAAAAGGTAATTAAATTTAAATTATAAAGCTCTTATGGATTAGAGAAATGCTACATATTAATGTGCTGATATCTTTTTAAGTTTAAGTTCAAATTTAACCTTTACAATAAAAGCAGTCATGATTTGAGATACGGTTTTCAAATTATTTGCTTATCACAATCAAAATTTAGTAATTTATTTGATGTGTAATATTGTGGTAATTTAATAAAATAGCCCTGTGTTCAAATTTCCAAAATATTTATTTTTCTTATAATAGCAACATTTCATTGAGTTGGATGAAAATAGACAGAGACTATTGCAGAAATGCAAGGAACTTATGAGGAGAGCTAGGCAAGTATGTAACCTGGGTGCAGAGCAGACCGTTCCTCAAGAATATCAGACAGTAAGTATAAAAAGTATATAATGCCACAAGTTAACATTTTTTGTAAGCTTAAAATGTGTTAAGCATTGTAATGGCCCATGAAAAACATGATATGCCATAAAAAATAGGGGATTTCCTCCCATTTTTAAAACTGAGTGTGTAATCTTGCTTAATAGATTTTCTCTACTGTACTCAAACTTACACCAATCAGTCATGTTGCTTAATACGAAAGTTTTTAAAACATGGGTATTACCTTGCAAAATTATTAGTACCATAACATTCATTATTCCAATAAAAGATTTATTTTACACCAAGCCACCTTTAAGGTGTAAGGTTGGGAAATGGGCTGTAGTTTTTCATGGAAACATAGTACCAGTAATTGCTATATAAGAAACAGTAAGTAAAGGTGATATTTAGAAAAACAGGCAAAATGAAAATGTTTTCCTGGATATTAGGGTTTTATTTGGAGTTCAATGGGAGCTGAATCTTTAGGGATAACATTTGTTGGTAAGGAAAGGAGAAAAGAGCCTTTTCGTCTTTCCATTATATTTTTTATGCTGATATATCATTCAGTTAGTAAAATGAGGATATAACGCCCTTTAGTCCAAGTTCTACCATTAAATATATAGCCCTGTGACCCTAAGCTTTATCTGACAAGTAGGGATAATACCTTGCCTATATACCTATTCTCTCAAAATAATGTCAACAATGAGAAAATGAATAGAAAATAAATATTAAAATATCTGGTATTTGTATGGGTTTTTTTTTTATTAATTTCAAATGTTATCTATTTCAATAGATAATGAAATGTCTACTAAGGATATAAATAAAACTGGAAAAATTAGTTTTCAAATTATCAAAGATTTTACAATATAGTATCAGACATAGAAACCACGGAGACTAGATCTGACTGGGTACATAGTAGGGATTTAGTAGATTTTTAAAGACAAATTGAGGAGCTATTGTTTCTAAAAATATACCAGAATTTCTCAAATACATTGAGTTATAAAATTAATAAATGTTAATATTTATCTATACTAATTTTTTTCTTCCAGAAAATAGCATGATTCTATCCTTGATAAGTCATACTGTTTTTTAAAGAAACAAAGTTAGAAGATAATTAATATATTCATTCAAAATGTAGTCTGTGTGTGTGTGTACATATGTACACACATCATTGAACAAGACAGATTATACTTTCTCTACTGAAATTTATATTCTAGTCTGAACTGTGGAGCAGACAAAAAAACAAATAAAAAAGCAAATAGTGTCAGCCTGGCAGTGTAGCTCATGGTTGAGTGTCAACCCATGCACCAAGAGGTCACCAGTTCAATTCCTGGTCAGGGCACATGCCCAGGTTTTGGGCCCAATCCCCCGTGGGGGGCATGAAGGAGGTGGCCAATCTATGTTCTCTCTCATCGATGTCTCTATCTCTCTCTCCCTCTCCCTTCCTCTCTCAAGTCAATAAAGAAAAAAAATTTAAAAAATAAAGCAAATAGTGTCAGATAGCAAGAGGTGCTAAGAATGTTTAAAAAAAAAAAAAAAAAAAAAAAACGAAGGTAAGAGGATAGAGTGTCAAGGAAGGTTCCTTTGAGAAGATATTTTGGATGAGTCCTGGGTGAAGAGAAGAAATCAGTCCAAGGAAGATTTCAGGGAAACGTATCACAGGTAGAGGAAACAGCTCATACAAAGCCCCTGGGGCAGAAGAATATTTCACATGTTTTAGAGTAACAGGAATCTCAATGGGGCTAAAAATTATCATCATATATGGCCTTACAGACCGTGGAAGGACTTTGGGTTTTATTTTGAGATGGAATATATTGGAGGATTTCAAACAGGAATTATGTGACTGGCTACGGGAAATATCAAAGGAGAACACTTTGTAAATTATATGATTGTCTAACCACTATGCTGTACACCTGAAACCAATTCAAAATAATATTGAAAGTAAACTGTAATTGAAAAGTAAATGTGTTTTTTTTAATCTTTATTGTTAAGAGTATTACAGATGTCCCCCTGCTTTTTCCCCCATTGTCTCCCTCCACCCAGTTCTCCCCCCCACCCCCCCAGGCCTTCACCGCACTACTGTCTTTGACCATGGGCAGTGCATATATGTATATAAGTTCTTTGGTTAATCTCTTCTCGTCCCCTCCACCCCCTACCCCCCATCCCCTCTGAGATCTGTCAGTCTGTTCCATGCCTCTGGATCTGTTTAGTTGGTCGGTTCATTTCGTTCATTAAAATAAAATGAACTTCAAAGAATTTTCTCATTCTATCAGAATTGGCAGAATTTTCTATTAGTGTTACTTAATGAACTTAAACTATTAATTGAAAAAATAAATAAAAGAGCACTCCTAACTACTATATGAAGAATAAAGTAGGGATACCAGACTGGAAGGAAGGAGACCATTTAGAAGATTATTGCTGTGGACCAGACAAGAGATTATAGTGGCATGGATTAGGGAGGAAACACTGGAGACAGAAGTTTATGGATTTGAGGTATTGTTTAAAGACAGAGCCGGCAGGGCATGGTAATGGATTTGAGGTGAAATAAGAGAGAACCCTTAAATTTTGCCATGTATTGAACTGATGATTGAAGAATAGAAATAGGTTTGCTCAAATCGGTGGGAAAGATGGGTGAAATGAAGATTTCTCTTTTACCATCTTAAATTTAAGATGCCTCTTAGAGAGTCAAGTGGGGATATTAAGTAAGTGTTGAGCACATGAATTCAAAGCTCAGTGGACAGTCAGATCCAGCAAAATATACTTGACAAATATCTGAAGTCCTGTAGAAGTTGAACTGCTTTCTAAAAGGTTAAAAAAAGTAAGCTATTAGATTAATGTAATGTCAGGATCTTTTTCAGAATTTCAAGATTCACTTTGCACCTTATAGTATATGAACTTCGCAGGTTTTGCCTGGAAAACAGTGTACTGCTTGCTTCTCCTCATAGGAGAGTATTTGTTCTAATTTGTCTCTATGGCATGGACTCAGAAGATAGTACCATGGTAAAATTCTGTCAAAGTAATTGGATTCTTAGGATGCTTTTATAAGTACAGTATAAAGTTCTAACTTCTTGCTCTCTTTCAATGCCCCACATATTCTGGACCCATTCTACCAATTCAGCAAGTACCCACCATTCCAAATGGACACAACTCCTCACCCCCCATGGTATGCAGTGCTCATTCTTTTTTCCAAGCTCCTATCTCCCCTCTGCCTTGCTTTTTCTTAGCCATTTGCTTTAAGGCCCAGATGTGAATTCTGGGCCTCTGAATTCTCTTATCCTCTTGTAGCTCCTATAGCATGAACTGATACTTCCTTCTCTAAATTCCATAGCCTATATGATATGTACTGCTTATTTTAATAGTCAACATCAGTACACTGCCTTAAGGTGTTATCCAGTGTTAAGTGTATATATTTTGTTACTTTTAGAGTAAAGTGTTATCTTTTTGAAAGCGAAAACCCTGTTTATGATTTCTTTGATTCCTTGTGTGTTATAGCATGCTGTTGAACACGTAGTAGTAGATACTCGGCAGAATATTTTCTTGTAACTATTTGAATGTAACTGTTTTCACTGTACTATCTACAGTGATGGATGATTTTTTTCTTCTTTAGGCTTTCCAAGACCTTCCAAACACATTGGATGAAATTGATGCTTTATTAACTGAAGAAAGATCAAGAGCTTCTTGCTTCACAGGACTGAATCCTACAGTATGATTCTTTCCCTATTGCCTACTCAACCACCACCGCCCTCCCCATACACAAGCACGCATGCACATACAGTTTCCTCCAGTACTTGCCTCCCACTCTGTACTAGAGCTCTTGGTAATAATAAGCTAGACAGCAGGAACAATGTGCTTTAAATGCCAGATTTCTGAATCTATTAGAATTTTAAATAGATTCTTCCTAAGGAACACAGTGTTCTGTGCCTTTTCTTTATAAAAAGAATAGTTGGGCTAACCTGAAATACTGCAGTCTATTTTTTTTTAGAATAAAAAATGGCATTTTCAGTATGTTATAAGAACATACAAACAAAGCAACACATTGGCATTTTCAGTTAATGCTTTAATTGATACAAATTGTCTGTAATTTCATCCTTTGGTAGGTTTATCTTAAAGAAATAATTTTTCTCTGCCAGGTTGTTGAGGAATATACAAAAAGAGAAGAAGAAATAGAGCAATTAACTGAGGAACTAAAGATAAAGAAAGTTGAACTGGATAAATATAGGGAAAGCATTTCACAGGTAATTGTTTAATCTTTATCTTTTCTTTTTGTCATGTTCTTACCATTAATCATATGAGAATGTAGAATAATGCAAAATGAAATGATATGCTTCTAAGAAAAAGTGCCATGTATGTTCTCATGGCTGGCTTAATACTGATATTAAATTTGTTTTATGTAAAATTGTATATCAGAATGTAATAACACTTCTTTTAAATTGTGTTTTTATATTGCCTTTACTTGCAGGTAAAAGAGAGGTGGCTTAATCCTTTAAAAGAGCTGGTAGAAAAAATTAATGAAAAATTCAGCAATTTTTTTAGTTCCATGCAGTGTGCTGGTGAAGTTGATCTCCATATAGAAAATGAGGTAAAATTGCATTTGAAATGTTTCCTGGCAAGTAACTTTAATTATATGTACATTGTTTATTTACCCTTGAGTCATATATGAAAATTTTGCTTACTAAAAATTGTTCAAAGGGAGGAAAGGACCACTAATGGGATTTCAGCAGGGTCAGTTTTGTGTATGTGTGTGACATTTGAGATCATTGACTAATACTTGACTCTTTTTATATTCAGACTAAGTAATAGTTGTTCAGCTGTGATGAGCAAATGCATTGCATTACTTTATAAATCTACCACTATCCAAGTTAGAAGAGTCATAAATTTGCAAACCTAACTGAAATAAAGTACAATATCAGTGGTTTCCTTTTGTTCAAGAATTTAACAGTTCACAAGAGTGAAAATATTTCAAAATTTGCTGCTAATTTCTTGAGCTATAACTTTATGCATTGCAATTATGGGTAAAATAAAATTACCATTAAAAAATATATAAAGAGATGAACTGGGATTTGCTTCAAAATAATGAAAGAAGAGTTGGGTGGAGTTATAGGTGAAATAAGAATGGTCATATATTGATCATAGTTGAGACTAATTGATATATTTGAGCTTATTTTAGTGTTCTAATTTTGTAGATGTTGACATTTTCTCTAATAAGTTCTTTTTTTAGAAAGAAATAAATGAAGATTAAAAAAATGTGTTGCCTTCATAGTTCAACATTTGCATTTTTCATTTTAGCTTGTATGCAATTTTACATGTCTGTTACATAAATATAAAGCCATGATAGGGCCTTTTTCTCCCCTTAGGAACTCTGCCCCGTGATTCCATCTATTTAGTGTGAGACATAAGGATAGCATACTTCATTTCACTTTTAAGTTCTAGTAAGATAATAGACCCATCACATAATTGTTATCTACCCAGTCTTTGGGCTTGTTTGTATTAAGGGACATATTATAGTAACAATTTATCATATATTTCCTATGTGTCAGGCACTGTGTCAAGCACTTTTAAATTTGTTATCTTGTTCAATCCTCACAACTATGTTTTACAAATAAAGAAACTGAAACTTATGGAAATTTGATTAAAGGGTCATACAACTACCAGGTGGCAAAGCAAAAAAAAAAAAAAAATCAGACCTCAGATCTGATCCCAGAGCCTAAGCTCTTATTATTACTGCCTCTTTAGTGGAAGTGGTATAGTTTTTATGGGATGAAAATTTGATATCTGAGAGCTTTGTCAAACTCAGAGTAACTACAGTATCTTTATTAAACAGCTTGACCAGATAAGGCGTAAATATGATCAATTAAGCATGGGAAACCGTAGTGTTAGCCCTGTCTTAGAAATCCCATTCTTTAATCTAGGTCCTGTTGCATGGTGCTGTAACGTTATCGTGTGCTGTTTCTTCTGGATAGTTTTTCTGGGTTTTAAATGATAACTCACTGCCTTAGCAGTGATTCTTAGCCTTTTCAGTCCAATTGTCCACCTAGCTATGGGTCTGGGGAAATGGACTTTCTCTTCTCAGCCTCCCCTTGGAATGTTTCTATTCTGGGATCCTTGGCCATGGTTCTAGAACTGCCTTCTTTAGCCAGAGCTCTCAGTGAGATGAAGGAAGTTAGAATGAGCAAAGAATGGGTGGCAGAGCCAAAAACAAAATTCTAGCAATCAAAGATAGTATAGTTAAGATGTGGTGTAGTTAATAAATTTATTGTGGAGTAAATGCAATGTATAAATTTAAAAAGTAAACCTTATGAATCAAAACTATTAAAATATATTGTCATTTACTTGTTTTGGTTTTGGAGGGCAAAAAGATTGAAGGTAGGGTATTTCTAAAATTTATAGCTCTCAGGATTCTTACATTTATGCTTAAGATATTTGTAGTTTTATAGAAGTTGTTTCTGTTAATCTTAGAACAGACCTATGCTGTCCAGTATGGTAGTCACTAAGTAAGTGTACAGTACACAAATTTTAAAGACTTAGTATGAGAAAAGAATGTAAAATATCTTCTTAAACTATTTCATATTGATTACATGTTAAAGATATTTCGGGTATATTGGATTAAATAAAATATATTGAAATTAATCTCACTTTTTTTTTTTTTAATCCTCACTGGAGGATATTTTTCCATTTATTTTCAGATAGAGTGGGAGGGAGGGGTAGAGAGGGAGAGAGAGAAACATCGATGTGAGAGAGACACACTGACTGGTTGCCTCCCACACAACCCGACCAAGGCCGAGGACAAACCACAACCGAGGTACATGTCCTTGACCAGAATCGAACCCACAACTCTTTGGTCCGCTGAGCCAAACCGGCCAGGGCTAATCTCACATATTTTTACCTTTTTTTTTGTTTTGTTAATCCTCACCCAAGGATATTTTTCCATTGATTTTTAGATAGGGAGAGAAGGAGATAGGGAGAGGGAGACACAGACAAACATGGATGTGAGAGAGACACATTGATGGGTTGTTTCCGCACGACCCCAGGGATCAAACCTACAACCCAGGTACGTGCCCTTGACCAGGAATCGAACCCAAGACCCATTGCATATGTGGCTTGCATTACGTCTCTTGGTCAGTGCTTAGACTTTAAAGCTCTATTCATTAAGTAGTTAACCTTTAATTATCAAGTTATATAGCTCATTTTTAGGGTAAATCTGAGCCTGACTGGTCTAGAAATGACTAATAAGAGCAGTAAGTAAGCCTTAGAGCAGCCTCATTTTAGGCAAAATTTAAAGAACACTAAATGTGCTTTTTACAACAGATATTTAGTGAGCAGTTATATGTGAGGCTTTTGCCAAGTATTGTGTGTATATATTTTATTTAATAGAAAAAATTTTTAAGTCACAGCTGCCTGTCTAGTAGAAAATGGCATGATATTCCATTGTGTTCTAATTATTTGCCCCTATAGCTTTAAAACCTAGCAATTTAGGAGCTAGAATAAATAGTGCCTTTCCATGACAGGGCTTTTCACTCAGTAATTTCTAAAAACTTTTGGGAAAGCCTACTAAACTTGAAAGGAATGGTATGAGATGAGGAAAAAAGTTACTCTTGATCTGATTATTTTCCTTACCAAAATAGATCCTCAAAGACCTACTAAAACTTGTAAATAGCAACTGGTTCTTTAATATTTTGATTAATAAACTCTAAATTTTAAGTTGTTTACTCCTATAATTGATTAATTCAGTCTATTTTTAAGTAATAGTATGACATTACCAGAGAAAACTCTTCATCTTTCATCAAATTTTTAAATGTCTTATAGGAAGACTATGATAAATATGGAATTCGAATTAGAGTCAAATTTCGCAGTAGTACTCAACTGCATGAGTTAACTCCTCATCATCAAAGTGGAGGTGAAAGAAGTGTGTCTACCATGTTATATTTGATGGCACTTCAGGAGCTTAATAGATGTCCATTCCGAGTAGTTGATGAAATCAATCAGGTATAGTGATTATTCTCTTACTTTGGTTTTACCGTATCTTGTATCTCATAATAGATTTAATGCAATCATTATTATTGTCATTGTTTAGGGAATGGACCCAATCAATGAACGCAGAGTGTTTGAAATGGTTGTAAATACTGCTTGTAAAGAAAACACTTCTCAGTACTTCTTTATTACGCCAAAGGTAGGTAATAACTAACCTGAAAGTGGTAACTAACCTGAAAGTGGCTTAGTCATGTAGCAGATTTGGGCCCAATATGTAAATTTTTGAGCAGTAACACTCCTAGAAAAGGAACTAGAAAGATTATAGTAATATCTATATTACTAGAGGGGACAAATTCCAGTGACACACTTAATCAGAAACCTCATTATGGGAGGAAAAAAATGTAGGAGATATGGCATTATGTTCTAGAACAGAGATTTCTTTCTGCTTTTGGCACTTAACCTCTCCTCTAGAGAAGTTCCTCTTTTAGCACTGCAATGTGACAGGAGAACGCCAGCCCCAGAACTCTGGCAACACTGCCTCCTTCTGTCACCATTGCCACTGCCCTGGCCCAGAAGAAACCATAAGTATCCCAACATCTATTCACAGATTAACTATGATGCAAACAGAAGTATCTTTGTAGAGAATCTTCCACAAGCTAGAACCAATTGCAATGGGAAATTTTCTTTTGTTACATCTTATGCTGTGGGTAAATTATAAAACTGATGTATTCAAAATAACGAATCCCAACCTTAGCCATTAAATGAAAGGAGAAATTCATTTCAGTTTCAAAAACAAAAACCTGGTGTAATTTATTGATGTAATCAGATTTTTTTTCTTTTTTAACTTAAGTATTCACAAAAAATATTTTATTGGTGAGTCCATCCTAAATTCAAATTTTTATTGAATAGTCTACTCTTTCTTCTTGTTCCAGCAGACACTTTATGGAATAGCTAGATCTGTTAATACTCTATCGTTTTACCAGACACCTTGGCCTATAAACCACACCTCCCTGTTATATACTTTTCAGGCTGCCAGTCTGTCACAGTGCCTGACCACAAAAGTTGCTTGAGAAGTGTTTGTAGAAAAATGAAAGTATCTATCCTAGGGAAATTCTGGAGGACACACTTCTCCAAGGCGTTACCTAAGAAGTTGTCTGATCCCTTTTGGGCCTGTGAATGTAGAAGGTTCCCTAAGCATATTGATCATTCCTTAGTTCAGGCTTCAGATGTGCTGATGATTCAGGTAGGATCACAGGCTGGCAGGGTAATGTATTGAGTTGTTTGAAGAGTTTCATAAGCATTTCATTAATATTATAAGTAATATATTCATACATATGTAAGGTTGAAAAATTGTGCTGCTTAATGTATATAGCATTATATGACAGTTTGTTTGAACACTTACAGCTCCTACAAAATCTCCCCTATTCTGAAAAGATGACAGTACTATTTGTCTACAATGGTCCTCATATGCTGGAACCAAACAGGTGGAATTTAAAGGCTTTCCAAAGACGGCGGCGCCGAATTACATTCACTCAACCTTCTCAGTAAAAGGGAAAGAAGAGAACTTTGGGATTTTTGTTAACCTGAAGTATGGCTCAACTGATTAAAGATTCATTAAGACTAAAAGATCAGTTGTTTTTGGAAACCTGCTGTTAAATACAAATGGGTTGATGAATGGAGACCATAATAACTTCTTTCTGTGGAATATCATCTTCTGGTAGTAAAAATTAAGTCTTTTTCTGTCTTTGTTGACTTGGGTTCTTACGACTCTTAACCACAAGTCATTGGGTTCCCATGTTAAAATGTATTTACTATTTCAAATCAGAGGTACAGTGGCAGGGGTTATCAGTCACAAGAGGTTTAGTTGACATGGTAACCCTGAGCTTTCATTGCAGAGTAACTTTAATTACTTTAGTCTAAAGATGACTCGAGAACTTAAGTCATACTTTTCTCCCAGTGTTATATTTAATTTTTAAATACTGATATGGAAACGTCTAGTCTTAATGTACAGTAATAATTTATGACAAATCTATTCATTTCTTCCTATTAAAAAAGATTACCTTACACCACTAGGAAATGGAATTTTATGGGCCTTTAAAAAAAGTTTTATGAAATTTGATACTATAATTGTATTGGTATCTCAAAGGGAAAAAAAAGTACTGGGTTCTAAAATGGTAGACTTTTTTGAAATGCCACAAGGTGGCCACTAGATGATGCAAAATGCACCCAAAAGACTGACAAAATAAAATCAAGTGGCAAGGGTTTTTAAGGAATAACTGTAAAGTGTGTGTGTGTACGTGTTGTTGTTTATTTTATTTAAAGTCAATTGTATTTTACATCTTAAATTTCTAAGAGCATTTTTATAATTATTTTTAGTAAGATTTTTCTTAAGATTTCATATACTGGTTTCTACAATTTATATTTGAAATTTCTCAGTGTTATGTAAAGAGTAAGAGAAAGCATTGACTTGCTTAAAACCATAATTTTTCTAGAACTTAAGCTATGGGTCCTTCCTTACAGTGTTGCTCCTCCCCCATTATCTTAGAAAATCTAGTTTTAACTGTTTCTTTCAGTATGAAAATCATTTGTTTATCCAACTAAGTTATACCACTTAACAGTGCCAAACAAATTCTATTCTTTTAAAAAACAAACTTGTAAGATAATAGACTAGTCCAAGGACATGTCTTTGAACAGTGGATTGGATTTGTGCCAGTAATGACAAAATTATTGTTTTTTACTTGGTAGCCTGAATAAATTGAAAAATTGCATTCAGTTTGGGTTTTGTATATTCTTAAATAGCCACTAAAATTTATATTCTTATTATGTCAAAAAATAATGAAACATAGTTTATGTCCTCTCACTTGGACATTTTCTCTTTAAAAACATATTTTTTTCTTTATAATAACTTTAAAAGAGCCTTCTCTTAAACTAAGTCTAATGCATGTACTTTGAAAATATTTTTAAATAACATGTAAACATTGAAAAACTTGGTAAATTGATGTTGTTACCAAAAATGTTTATTGTTTAATATTTTGTTTTCCACCCAAAATATCTTCACTAATTATTATGTGCTTGGTGTAGTTTGTTTATTGTCTAAAGTGCCAGCCATCTTATTTCTGCAAAATGAGTATCAGTGTGACAAAGAAGCTTGAATTTTAGGTGTGTTTGAAAATAAAATGCAGTGGTCAATTTTATTTCACTTTATACATGCCAATAATTATTCCATACCTTGTTTGTTAGCATTTATATTTCTTTACTGGATAAGGTTAATATTTGGTTTTGCATTGAGTTCTGAGCTGTGAAGGATAAATTATATATCATCAACATATTAATAAAAGATAAGTCTAGCACATAGTCTCAGCCACTTAAAACTTCATATAATTTCTGTGACAGTTTATTTTTAGTTTCATTCAAATTGTAAAAACTTTAGGTAAAAGTCTTATTTGATGAATAAAATATTTAAAATCTTAAGGTAACAAGCAAGTACTTTTAATGACAAAATCTTCATTGATTTGCCTGAAGAGAGAATCTCTATTGAAAAGTTTTTAGTATTCAAAGTAAGAGGAAAGATATCCTGCTGCTTTCTCCTTGTCTTTTGAACATGTGCTTATTTTCTTTGGAGTATGATCATTAGTATGTGGAAAATATAATTTTATCCTAGTGTGTGTAATTGCAAAAAGTCTTTGTGGGAAATACTTCTTTGTTGGTAATAAATTCATATTTTCATATTCTTTTGGTGTATGTTATTTTAAATGAGAACTTTTTATTTAAGAGTCACTTGGTTTCAGACTTACAGTAAAACAAGTCTATTGAGTGCCTACCTTTACAGATCAGTGCTTGGCAGTCCATTTATGTTCCAAAGGATAGAAAATTGAGTCCCTTGTCTGCCTGCAAGGAAATTACAGTGTAATAGAAGCAGTAAACACATGAAAAAGGTTTAAATCATCTAAAGCCAAGTTATAAGGCAAGTATAAATGCTTTAAGTTGAAACTCTAGAGTTGCTTAAAAAAAAATTACCAATGGTCAATTTGTCTTATTTCTTACATTAACCTACTATCTAAAGTAATTATTTAAAATATATTTTTGAGTCTGGCAGACTTTATCACTTGCTTGCAGACAAGTCACTTCATTCAGTTTCCTCATTAGTGAAATGAGGGTAATGCCATGAGGATCAAATGCCATCACAGGGGCCTTTTAGGCACCTAGCGTCACAGTAGGCAACTTACAAATGTTTCCTTCTCTTATATATATATTTTTTCAGCTTTATTGAGATCGGATATTTTAAATCTTGAAAAAATATAATGTACCATGCATTTTATACATGAAGGTCTGAAAAATTCTAAATTCATGTGGAGATTTTTATTGTTTTATTGATAGTGTAAATTGATCAAAGGATGTAGACATCTATAGGCTTTGAGTGAGCTTTGTGCAGTATAGATAAAATTATTTCCATACATCTTGTTACCTTCATGAAATTTGAATATATGTTAGCCAGATACGCTGCTCCAAAAGATACTCATACCAATTCATCTCATTACTTTATAGTCATACCATATATTTTCTGAAAACTTATAATAAAATGTGTACATTTGGGAGATTTGACATAATTGACAATCTGGGCTTGTTTAAAATTCCTAATGGGAAAGTTAGATGTAGGGGATTTTTTTTAATGTTAAGATATAAACTATTTGTTCATTGCTCCAAAAAAATGTTATTGGAGATTGGCTGGGAGACTGGGGTACTTTTTTTTTTTTTTTTTTTTTTTAAGAGAAAGAGCAGGGCTACTCTGTTTAGCTTCTTTATAAGAACTGTGCTTAAGAGGACTTATTGAAGCCAAGAGCAGCCTAAAAGCAGCTCTGGCTCTGGTCCCTGCCTTCACCTGAGATGTTGTAACATAGGTTGGCTATTTGTTGTTTTTTTAAAAATATTTTTTCTTTATTGATTTTAGAGAGAGAGGAAGGGAGAGGGAGAGAGAGATAGAAACATCGATGAGAGAGAACATGGATTGGCCACCTCCTGCATGCCCCCCACTGGAGATCAGGCCCACAACCTGGGCATGTATCCTGATCGGGAATCTAACGGGTGACCTCTTGGTGCATGGGTCGACGCTCAACCAGTGAGCCACACTGGCCGAGCTAGGTTGGTTGTTTTTAGGCAAGTTAGAAACATATAATATACAAGATGTTCTCCTTCCACAGATATTATTACCTTACCTTTCAGACTGCCCTTTAGTTAGTAAAATTTCATTTTGCCTTTCAGGAACATATTTACATACTCTGGGCATTTAGGTCTATGTGTTTGAGCTTAAAGGGATTTGAGGGGTGGGGGTCACTTAGTCATTCCTGCCAAATACTCAATAAGGAGTAGGCTGAAACAAATCACCCCAGTGTAAAGAAAGATTTGGGATAAACTGTCCAATGAATGTTATGATAATTTTTTTTTTATTCCTTGCTCGAGGATATTTTTCTACTTATTATCAGAAAAAGTGAGAGGGAGGGAGAGACAGAGAGAAACATCGATATGATAGAGCCACATTGACTGGTTGCCTCCTACACGACCCAACCAGGGCCGGGGACGAACCAAGACCGAGGTACGTGCCCTTGACCGGAACGCAACTCATCGGTCCGCGGGCGGATGCTCTAACTGCTGAGCCAAACCGGTCAGGGCAATGTTACGGTAAATTTTATTTATTTATTTATTTTTTATTGACTTCAGAGAGAGAGGAAGGGAGAGGGAGAGATAGAAACATTGATGAGAGAGGACATCGATTGACTGCCTCCTGCATACCCCCCACTGGGGATCAGGCCCACAACCTGGGCATGTGCCCTGACCAGGAATCAAACCGACGACCTCTTGGTGCACGGGGCGATGCTCAATCACTGAGCCACACCAGTTGGGCTTAAATTATTTTTATATTATTTAAAATCTTAATTTAGTCCCGGTAATCTGTGACATACTGCATTCTTTACCTTCATATATTAGATATTAGACTTGGGAAGGTTCTTCTAAGCAGCTTAGATCCTCCTTTTCACAATCATAAATCATGAAAAGGAATCATTTAAGAATCATAAGGCTAGCACTGATAAGCCAAAATAAGTCATTTTGTAAACTAAGTGCCATGATAATTTGTTGATAAGCTGTATTATACTTTCAGAGTGTTTTCATGTAATTTTATACACAACAACCCTGTCTGTAGGTGGAAAAGGAGGAACTTAGCACTGTTACATCTTTTTTCAAGCTTTTACTGCTGTTAATGGGCAGAGGTGGGGCCGAAAAGCCAAGTGTAATTTTTTTTTCTAGAATACCATGCTGCCTTTTCATCAAGCGACCTTTCCATTTGAATTGTTGACGCTATACTCATAAACACTTCTGGTTATGTAATTAACTTCCTTGTGGGTAAGATATTGCTTCTCCAATATGCCTCTGAATTAGGGTACAAGCTACTTCTGCCATAACAAAAACCCAAATGTAGTTTATACAAGATAGACGTTTATTCCTTAACAGCAGAAGCAGTCGGGCTGGTATGCCAACCCATTGTGTTGCTCTGCCATCCTCAACCAGTGGGTTCCTTGTAGTACAGGATGACTGTTCCCGCTCTTGCTGACATGCCAGCATATCTGTATCCAAACAGGAAGGGAGAAAGGCAGAGGGGAAGAAGGCAGGACCACTCCTTTTACGAGCATGATCGTCAAGCCCTAGCGGGTTTGGTTCAGCGGTTAGAGCCTCGGCCCTCGGACCAATGAGTCACGGGTTCAGTTCCAGTCAAGGGCATGTACCTCAGTTTCGATTCGTCCCCAGCCCTGGTTGGGGTCGTGCGGGAGGCAGCCGCTTGATGTGTCCCTTTCACGTCAATGTTTCTCTCTCCCTCTTTCCTTCCCATTCTATCTAAACAAAAAAATGGAAAAAATGTCCTCAGGTGAGGATTTAAAAAAAAAAAAAAAAAAGCATGATCAAGAGGCACACATTCCTTTTGCTCTTGTCCTGAACATAGTCCCATGGCCTGCAAGAGAGGCTTGTGTGTCATCTTCAGCCGTGTGTCTCTGTACCTAGACTCCAGCCACTGTTACTCAAGAAGGGGAGGGTGGATATTCCGAGGCAAGTAGGAGTCTGCCACAGACCCAAAGAGAGAGCCCATCCCGCTAGGCAGTGCTTTCAGAGAAGACTTTGTAGGTTTCCCTTCACAAAAATCCAGTTCCCACTGCCTTCAAGATTCCCACGTATCTCCCCACTCTACCCTCTTCTAAAACAGCAACCTCGAGCCACTGCTCCTCTCTTAATCCTGTTTTTTCTTCACACCATTTATTACTAATACAACATTTAGTCTGTCTTTTCCACTAGCATGTGAGTTCTCTGAAGGGAGACTGTGTCATGTCGATTGCCATCTCCGCAGAGCCTAGAAAAATGCTTAGTATATAGCAAGCACTCAGTAGTTGCGGCGTTCATGAATGCCCTTTCTCCCACCACTGAGCGCATTCACAGTCGTCCCTCGCCACTTCGCGCTTCCATGGTCGCGGCTTCACTCTATCGCAGTTTTTAAAACCCAGGACAGAGTGAAGCCGCCAGCGTGGAGTCGCGAAGGGGCGAAAACCCGCGGTGGGAGTGAAGCCGCGGACTTCGAAGTGCGGAGTGGCGAGGGACGACTGCATATGAATAAAGAATCCTACTTCGCGGAAATTCGTTCATGGGGTAGAGTCTGGGACTGATAAACTGCGCTAAACGAGGGTCGACTGTAGTCCATTCACCTATTCAATCCTAATTTACATGCACGGAGGAAGACAATGTACTACATAGTTTGAGAAATAAAATAATACAGCCTGTATGTGATTCCACGCTCAAGAAACTTAAGCTACCAAGTGCTATAAAGGAGCCCAAGAACGAATTTGGAAGTGCAGTGAGTGGTACGCGGGTTGAATACTACTGGAATTGACAGGGATGGGAACTCCCTGAGATCTGAGAAGACTTCTTGAAGATGCAGATTGGGTATTCACAGTGGGCCTTCCAGGAAGGGGGGAAAGAAACGCAGGCAAGCTGCCCTGGGGTGTTTGATAGGAAGTGGAAAGGTGTCCAGTCATTAAAACTGAACAAAACAAAAAACTAACTTCAATACAGATGACAGCTATTCCCCACAAATCATAGTAACAGAATATAATGGAAGTCTGGCTGGTGTGGCTCAGTGATTGAGCATCGACCCATGCACCAAGAGGTCACCGGTTGGATTCCCGGTCAGGACACATGCCCAGGTTGTGGGCCAAATCCCCAGTGGGGGGCATGCAGGAGGCGGCCAATCAATGTTCTCTCTCATCGATGTTTCTATCTCTCTCCCTCTCACTTCCTCTCTAAAATCAATAAAGGGGGAAAAATTTTTTTTTAAAGAATGCAATAGAAGTAAGTCTTAGATCAAATTCTGCCACTCAGACTATTTGTTAAGCATTTATTACAAGCAAGCACAAAACTGTTCATATAACTTGTTAACACATGGTGAAGTTCTGGCTCTTTACCGTTTGGGGTGATTTGATCACATTTGTATGAAAGATTAACTCACACCAGATGTGATAATATTCCTTTAAATGGACATGAAACAACCAGAAATCCTTACACCCAAAATCTGGCCATAGAACTGTGGGTTCAAGGTTTGGGAACCACCTCTAAGGGCAAAGTGTATAGTACTCGCTGGATTCTTATAATACCCAGTTTATGAAATAATGGAGTGTGTCTGAATATTTTAGCCAATCTATTAAAACATATCTGGAACACCTTTAATTTTTCAACGAGAACCCATTTCAAATACTCATCATATTATCTACACGCCATCAATGTAACAAAAAGCCACTCTGACGTGCACTATGCTCATGAAGCAAGTGTCTGGCTGGTGTTAACACATGGACAGTAGATGCACTTGTGATGCTACCTCTCTAATGTGGGTTTTCCATTTAGGACCCAGAAGTGTGAATGAACTTCTTAGGGCAACTGACTGCACTAATTTAACCTAGCACATAATATAACTCTGTGCAGGAATATTTTTAGAAGGAATTACAACACTGGCCAAAGGCAGTAGTGAAAAATCACTTAGGAAGGTAGGGGGGACCAGATAATGGAAAATAAGGTACATGATTTTCTCTAAGATGTATAGTGGTTTTGTTTGTTTGAAGCAGGAGAGTAACAACTAGAAGTTGAATTCAGGAAGATTCATTTGACCATCAGATCTGGGGGACGAGGGGAAGGGCGTGTGGAAAAGATGTGGAAAGCAAGTAGATGTGTGATAAAGCTGTGCAAAGAACAGAAGTAAAGAAGTGGAGGGAACGTGCAAGAGCTATTTATATGTAAAACATGTAAAAATACTGATCTGTCCACCATTTGTGTTATGTTTCTTTTTTTCCCATATCTCCTTTAATTTTGATAAAAAAACTGTAGAAAATGAATATTATCTCCATTAAGGAACAAGGTTTAGAGAGATTAAATGGACTTGTCCAAAGTCACAAACCAAGTAACTGCTAGAATTGGGACTCAGAGGCAGGTGGTAACTTCCACTGAAATGAGCACAGAGAATGGCAAAACTCAAGAAGCAGACAAGCTTATGGGGAAGACTACACATGCATGGTTGTTGGTGACTGTGTAAAATTGGGGCAACCCCTCTATTTCAAATAAGTACCAATTGTGACCTAGCAAATTTGCATACAGGAGGTTATCCTACCATGGTCTCACATGCCTTTCTAAGCATATGTGTGGGAATATTAAGTTCAATATTGTTTGAAATAGCCATAGATTGAGAATTCGTTAATAAATTATGATGCAAACATCCATTTAATAGAATATTATACAGTTGTTAAAGAGGTTTTTTTACGTACTGATCAGATCTCCAGGCTGTATCAACTAAAACAGCAAAGTACTGGAGAGTATGAGTGTGTGTGTGTGTGTGTGTGTGTGTGTGTATGTGAGTGTGTGTGTTTACCACTTGTGTTTAAAATTCACAAATATCCCCGGTTTGGGCACCCCCAAAAAATATTTGGGTGGGGGGAGGTTGAACAGGGTAAAGGGGGTCAAGTATATGGTGACAGAAGGAAACTAGACTTTAGGTGGTGAGCACACAATTGAGTATACAGATATCATACTATAATGCATACCTGAAATTATGAAATGTTGTTAACCAGTGTTACCCCAATTAATATTTTTTTTACAAAGAAAACACACACATGGCTACATTTTCTGACTGTTGAAGGATACAGAGAAACTAACAGTAGTTGCCTCTGGAAAGGAACTAGATCACTGAAAAGAGTGGGAGGAAGTTTTATGTTTCACCATATACCTTTTTGTATTATTACTGATTTTTTTAAGAGAAAAGAGTATAGAGACTCAAACAGAATCGTTTCTACGACTTAGCTAGCTACGTGACCATGGCCAGGTTATTGTTTTCTCATTTAACATGACCACATCATAGAACATCAGCAAAGCAAGAGAAAGTCTGTGTGAGGCCAACACTCAGAAACAATCACTGTAAAACTTTGGTGTAATTCTTTCAAGTCTTTAAAAACAAAGATAATATAGGTTATCCTGCCTATGCAGCCCCCTAGTACTATGTATTTAATGCTGGTTACATCACGACTCCAGAGTACATCCTGCAGTGGCTTCCAATGACTCTGTCAAGGATTGTCACTGTGCTTCACTGATGATGGAGATACAAGTTCCTCCCAGAGTAGGCGGAAAAGATGAACCATAATTAATTTACAAGCCATGTGAAATTTATAGCATAAATGCAAAACAATGTATTTTTTAACAGTGCCTCCTCTTGAGCTCTTTAGGCCATAATCACCGCAAATTTAGACCACAGTCTCATTCTCCGTTGATCACATCCCTGCCTTCCACCTACTGCCAGGAGAGAAAGCCAAGCAAGGGCGCATGTGCAAAGTGAACATAGCAGCCCCAGTCATACACGAAATATCTGTCCCTTGTTGGGCATGACCTAAGGCCAGCCTGAGAGAGCACAATACAGCCACATCAGAGGTAAGGCAGGACAGAAACTGGAAGGGCCTGCTGGCATCATGGAGCAAGTCTTAAAAGCTCTCAGAGGAGGAAGGCAGCCACCAACCCCACTCTCCAACACACACACATACTCTGCCAGACTCGGAGCTCAGAGCTTGGCAAGGAGGCTGAGTCACAGGGCCCAGGGCAAGGTCCCCATTTGCAAAGCTGTCCCAATCTACCTGGACCATTCACACAGGGAGTATGGAATAGAAGAGAAATGAGCATCTTTGTTAAGCCACTTTACAGTAGTGCAGCCTTATCATAATTAATATGCTCCCATATATTAAATATTGTAAATTTTTTTTTTGCTTATCAGTTTTATTAAAAGTAAAGATTTTAATTTTGCTTTAATTTGAACTTTCACTATATTAGTAAGGTTGAGCCTATATTTATGTATTTCAATCATTTGTATATCTTCTTTGAATTATCTGTTCATATCTGTGCCAATTATTTTCTACTAGGGACTTTTTCATGTTGATTTTTAGGGGATATATATATGGCTAGCCATTTGCCCAAGGATAAGTTACAAATATTTTATTTGTTTTAATTAGATTTTTCAATTGGTGCTTTATGTCATTTTCAGAAAGACCTTTCCACTCTTAGTTGATATGAATCATTTACTCATATTTCCCTCAGAATTTTTATATTTTAAATCTTTGATTTGTTTAAATCTTTGATTTGTCTGTAATTGATTTTGATAAAAAGAATGAGGCATGCCCTGGCCGGTTTGGCTCAGCGGTTAGAGCGTCGGCCCCCGGACCAGAGAGTCCCGAGTTCAGTTCCCACTAAGGGCATGTACCTCGGTTGCAGTTTGTCCCCAGCCCCAGTTGGGATCGTGTGGGTGGCAGCCAGTCAATGTGTCTCTCTCACACCGATGTTTCTCTCTCTCTTTTCCTCCCTCTCTCCCTCCTACTCTATCTGAAGATGAATGCAAAAATGTCCTCAGGTGAGGATAAAAAAAAAAAAGAATGAGGCATAACAAGCAATTCTGCCAATGCCATATATTGAATAGTCCATCTCTTCTCCATCGGTTTGAAATTCCATCTTTATCATATATTAAATCCCAATCTGTATTGGGTTATATTGGTCTACTACCCCATTTAAAAAAATCACTATTGAGCCCTGGCCGGTTTGGCTCAGCGGTTAGAGCGTCGGCCTGCGGTCCAGAGAGACCCGGGTTCGGTTCCCGCTAAGGGCACGTACCTCGGTTGCACTTTGTCCCCGGACCTGGTTGGTCATGCGGGAGGCAGCCACTCGATGTGTCCCTTTCACGTCGATGTTTCTCTCTCTCTTCCCCTCTCTCCCTCCCACTCTTTCTGAACAAAAAATGGAAAAATGTCCTGGGGTGAGGATTAAAAAAAAAAAAAAATCACTATTGATTCATAGTACATAGTCTTACCATAGAAGTAGTCCACTTTTCTTTCTCAGAATTCCCGTTTCCCTATGATTTATGTTTGGTAAGCTTTAGATCATTTAGGCATGCTAAAAACAAGCCAGTTGAGGTTTTGCTTGTGATAGTATTGATTTATAGATTACATTTTTTTTAAATTGACATTTATATAACATTGGAGCTTCTTATTCAATGTTAAGATATGTCTCACGTGAGATGTGAGAAATAGTATCTCTCACCATTTAGTTACATTTCATCCCATGGAGATATATGCTTTTCTTCACAAAAGTACTACATATTTCTTATCAAGTGCATTTTATCAAATTTGGTGTCATGGTTGCTGTTGTGAAAGGCAAAATATCAAGATTATATTTTTTCTAATTATTTTAGGACATTTTTCCATTTTTTGTTCAGATAGAGTGGGAGGGAGAGAGAGAGAGAGAGAAACATCGACGTGAAAGGGACACATCGAGTGGCTGCCTCCCGCACGACCAACCAGGGCTGGGGACAAATTGCAACCAAGGTATGTGCCCTTAGTGGGCACCAAACCTGGGTCTCTCTGGACCACAGGCTGACGCTCTAACCGCTGAGCCAAACCGGCCAGGGCTCTAACTATTTTTTAAATCAATAGGAAACCTCTTGCATTCCCCCCTCAAATTATTAGTTGCTCACTGACTCATTTTGTTAACTTGATAATATACACTGGAGCATACACTTTAAAAGAAAATTAATTCATGAGCTCATTTCTAGTAGTCTACTCATAAAATTTGATATGAAGCCACATACCCTAGATTTAAATTATTCAAAGCCTTGAAGACACTAAAATATGCATAAGCCAAAAATATTAAGTAACATGTAGAACATTACTCATATTGCTGGTATAGTTTAGATATTGATACTGTCATAAAATACATAATTTTATGATACAGGTAAGTATGGAAACTTTGTTACTATTATTTAAAAACTGAAAATTTCCACATGTTATGAACCCTATAAATCTACAGACCTAAAAAGTCTATTGAGTCCCAAGCACAAGAAACATGAATAAAATGATACCAAGGTACATCATAGCCAAATTGCTCAGGACCAGTAATAAAATAAAAAAAATTTAAAAATACTTAAAAGCAGCCAGAAGGAAAAAGACACATGACATGCAGGGGAACAAAGGTAAAGTTTAACAGCAGATTCCTCATTTGATATAATGCAAGTAAGAGGACAGTGGAACAGCATATTTACAGTATTGAAAGAAAAAAACTTAGAATTCTATATGAAGCAAGAATATCTTTCTAAAACAAGGCCAAATAAAGACATTTTTAGACATACAGAAGACAAGAGAATTCATTACCAGCACACTGGCACCATAATAAATGTTAAAGAAAGCCCTTCCACGAGAAAGGAAATTGTATCAGATAGAAATCTAGATCTACAAAAGAAATAAAAAAAATAAAAATGGAAATGGCAACTACCAGAATAAATATATAAGATTTAAAAAATTATTTAAATCTCTTTAAAAGGTCATTGATCATTTAAACAGCAATAGTAATAATGTAGTGTGGAGTTTATAACATACGTACAAGTAAAATATAGAAAAATAGCACAAAGGTTGGGAAGTGAGAAATGGAAATGTATTATTGTAAGGTTCTAATAATGTATGTGAAGTGGTATACTATCATTGAAGGTAAGCTGGGATGAGTTATAGATATAAACTGAAAGGCCTAAGGCAATCACTAAAATAACTAAACCAAGAATTTATAGCTAATAAGCCAAAGGAAATAAATTCATTAAAAATATTAATCTAAAAGGTGGCAATAAAGCCAAAGTACAAATAGTATATGAGACAAATAAATAAATAAAAGAATCAATTTATCAATTGGACATAACAATCCTGAATAATTATGTACCTAATAGAATGTTAAAATATATGAAGCAAAACTGATAGAAACGTCTAGAAGAAATAGAAAAATTCACAATCAAAGTTCAATACCCCACTCTCAATAATTGACAGAACACATAAATATCAATTCAGTAAAGATACAGTAGACTTGAGCAACACTATCAACCCACTGCATCTGTTTGATATTTGTAGAACACTTCACCTAACAGAATGTAATTCTTTTTACAAGTACACATGGAACATTTACCAAGATAGATCATATTGTGGATGATCAAATAACTCAATACATTTTTTAAATATCTAAGTCATACAAAGTATCTTCTCTAACTACAATGAAATTAAATTAGACATTAATAACAGATCTATGGAGAATCTGCAAGTATATAGGATCCATAGAGAATCCTATATATTTTAAGTAACACATGGGTGAAAGAAAAAAAATCAAAAGGGAAATTAGAAAGTATTTGGAACTGAATGAAAATAGAAACACAACATAGCAAAATTTGAGGGATGCCTATAAAGCAAGATTCAGGGGGAAATTTACAGCAATAAAAAGCTATATTAAAAACAAGTAAAATTGCAAATCAGTGACCTCAGCATCTACCTTAAGAAGCTAGAGAAATAAGAGCAAATTAAACCTAAGGTAAGCAGAAGGGAAATAATAAAGATCAGAGTGGAAATCAATGAAATAAAAGCCTGAAACAACAGATAAAATCAATGAAACTAAAACCCAGTCAGACTGATGAGGAAAGAATGCAAGAATACACCAGTAACCAATATCAGGAATGAGAAGAAGAACATCACTCCAGATTCCACAAGTATTAAAAGGATAATAAGGGAATATTGTGAACAACTTTGTGCTTATAAATTCAACAACTTAGATGAAATGGTCAAATTTCTTGAAAGACACAAATTACCAAATCTTACCCAGGAAGAAATATATAACCTAAATAGCACTGTATCTATTGAATAAATTGAGTTTGTAATTCAAAACTTTCCCACAAAGAAATCTCCTGGTTCATAGCGTAGCACAGTGAATTCTACTAAACATTTTCACATTCTTTGCAAACTCTTCTAGAAAACTGAAAAGGTGGGAATACTTCCCAACTCATTCTATGGCTCCAGGGTTACCCTGACATCAAAACCAGACAAGGACATTACAAAGAAATTGCAGACCAATATATCCCTATGCCATAAACATAGATAACAAAAAATCTAAACAAAATTTTAGCAAACTGAATTCAAAATATATACAAAGGATAATATATTTTTACCAAGTTTATCCCAAGAATGCAAGATTGTTTTGACATTTGAAAATGTGTTAGTATAACTCATCATATTAACAAACTAAAAATTACGTATCCATAAATATATAAATTATTTCAGCAGATGCAAAAACATTTTGAGAAAAATCCAACATTTATCTCCGATAAAAACTATCAGAAAAGTAAGAATAGAAGGAAAATTCCTTAACCTGATAAAGGGCATTTACTTAAAATCCTACAACTAGCATCATACTTAATGGTGAAAATTTGAATGATTATTTCCTAAGATCAGAAGAAACAAGACAAGGACGCCACTCTCAACACTGAACATTCTAGCCAGTGCAATAAGGCAAGAGAAAAAAACACAAAAAACACCCATATTGGAAAAGAAAGAAGTAAAACTGTCGCTTTTTTGCAAATGATATGCTCCCCTATGTAGAAAATCAGATGAAATCTAAAAACCCTACTAGAACCAATAAGTGAGTCTAGTAAGTTTATAGGATACAAGCTCAAAATACAGGAATTAACTATATTTCTATATACTGGGAAAGAAGAATCAGAAATTTAAAAAACAATATTGTTATGAAGACAGAAAAATTCTCAGGAATAATTTTAATAACAGGTGTAAAAGAGAAATTAAAGAAGACCTAAATAAATAGAGATATGCCTTGTTCATAACTTGGAAATCAATACTGTTATCAGTTCTCCAAAATTGATCTCAAGATTCAACAAAGCTGAATCAAAATCCTAGCAGGCATTTTGTGAAAACTGACAAGCTGATTCTAAAATTCATATGGAAAGTCAAAAGACTGAGAAGACTGAAAACAACTCTGAAAAAGTTTTATTTTCCATAAGAACAGCCTACTTTTGCCCCACCTTGTATGTCTACCCAAAGAATAATGCCGTTCTTTGAGTCTTTCTTGGAACAGTTATTTCAAGAAAAGAGACCCCCCCCCCCCCACAAAAAAAAAAAAAAAAAATCAACAAAAAAGGGGAAATGAAGTGATTCTGTTAAGTGGAGGTATTTGGATAAATGCATTCCTTTCATTTATTGAGCACCTCCCTCTCCTTTACAAAAGTTAAGAGATTGTGGCCATAAACAACTACTGTAGTTAGAACATTATCAAAAAACATTTAAAGAATACCTCATTTATAATACTATCTTAGTGTTAAAGTACTGTTTATTTTGCCAAAACAACTTCCTATCTCTTTCTCACAGGTTTTAATTATAAAAGCTATCTTAACATTTTACACGTATTCATACAATTTCCCCCATCACCTAGCCAAGAAATTTTTCCCAAACATTGCATATTTTTTACACAATATGCATATGGCCATTATTTTCCCCACTTCTTTTTTATTTTTTTATTCTCAAATGTATTTCATATTCTGGCTTCATTCTTCTGACTCATATGCATTTAGAGGCTTCCACACATTTCTATTGTTTCTAAGATCCATTGTTCTTCCTCTCTCCTCCCACTTGAAAATATCCATTAACGAGTAGCAAAAGAAAGCATCTTGGTACAGGACAGCTGAGGCTTGGAAGTCGTGCAGACCCGTACTTGGATGCTGGTTCCAGTGCCTATCTTGGACCAGTGACATAACACCTATGTTTCTGTTTCAGCATCTGCCAAGTGGAGATAGTAATGGTACCTACCTTACAGGTTTGTTGTGGGGATTAAATGAGATAAAACATGCTCCAGAGCCTCTCCCACACCTCCCGTTTTTGCCACATAACCAAAATGTTTTTATATGAATGTGTTCATAACAACATTGGCTGAACTGCCAGGCCCTGTGTTCAGTAGGTTATATGCACTATGGCATTTCATCATTATAACCACTCCATCAGTCCTGTTATGATCCCCAGCTTGCAGAGCAGGTGACTAAGGCTTACAGAAGTTAAGTCACTTATTTAGTCCAAGTCACACAGGGAGTGCACAGACTGAAAGCCTGCTGTCTGGCTTCAGAGTCTGAGCACTGGAGTTCTGACTGCCCCCTTGTGGAATTCCTGCACCTGACCTCCATATCCTTCTTTTGGAGACATTTATTTTCCTTCTTGCTCTTTTTAAGATGTATTTTCTAACTTTGATTTTATATTGGTTTTATCACCTCAAATATTTTGTCAAGCAAAATGGATATGAATAAAAAATTTAATATTGATATATTAAAAGCCCTTTTTTTGTATAAAACCTTTCCCATGAGTTTCCATTTTTGTCTTCAAGTTCAAATTCTACAGTTACTTCCTGACATCGTAGCCAGCGTGCTTGCAAATCCACTGACTCCTTACATCACCTTTGAGATTGCCTGGCACTTCTAGTTCATTCTGTCTTTCTCGTGTCTTTTTCAGACTTTTATCCTTGTCTATGGGGTATCTTTTTCTCTCCAAAGCAGTACTCCCTCCCTATCCATCTTACACATAGGGCAGTGGGAATTCAGAATTTTGTTCCTGTTTGACATATGAGGCTTTTAAGCCTCTTCCCCTCATGCCCATCTGGGCAGCTGAGAGCATGAGCACTCCCTCCTTTGATGCCGCAGGAGGTGCAAAGCTCACCAGCCCCTACCTGGCCTCATCCCCCTTGCTCTCTGAAACCATTTTGGATAAACTTGGGAGGCCCGCCCTGGTCTCCCCAGAAGGACTTGTTAGATGAGTCATAAACCTCTTCTTGCCTCTTGGTGTGTGTGTGGGCGGGGCATCGTTAGTCTTGCCATCTGAACCAAATGTGGGGTGGAGGGTCCATCCTGCTCCTTCTGTGGGGCAGCCCTTTCTCCTTGCTCTCACGTGTTGCCTTCTGAGCTTGCTACCTTGACACATGGTACCCCTAAATTGCTTGACCTGCCACACCACTGTTCTAATGCTGGCTTCTAAATTTCCTTGGAGCTCAGTTCATTTCCCGATTTTTTATTTACCTTGTTTTCTTAGTATAAACCAAAATTCTCACCCTCCCATCCTTTATTTGTACTTCTATAATATTATTCACATTATTATAGTTCCCCTTTCTTCTGTGTCTATCACTTTCCATTTTGGGTTGCCTCTTGCTCCAGTGTCTACAGTGTACTCTTTATTCATTTCCACAAGCGGCACTGAACATGTCACCTGTCGTATAGAAGTAGACAGATTTGTCAGGAAATGAGTATTTCCAGTTTTGGTTTTGCAATTTTTCAGCCATGAGTGACTCTTCGACCTTAACCATGGTTATGTACTTAAAATGAAGGTTACAAATTACAGGCCTACCTCGGAGATATCGTGGGTTTGGTTGCAGATCACCATAATAAAAGGAGTATCACAATAAAGTGAGCTGTAGACTTTTTGCCGGTAGAGCGTCTTACCTTCAATTTGTAAAAAACACATGTGAAGTGTCATAAAACAAGATTGGCTGGTACTACCTATAATTATTGGAATGTTCTTCTTTTGTTGTTAATCCTCACCCGAGGATATTTTTCACTGATTTTTAGATAGAGTGGAGAGGAGGGAGGAAGAGAGAGGGAGAGAGGGAGAAACATTGATTGGTTGCCTCCGGCATGACCCCGACCAAGGCACATGCCCTTGACCAAGAATTGAACCCGAGACCCTTTGGTCCACAGGCCAACAATATAACCACTGAGCCAAACCGGCCAGGGTGGAATGTTCATTTTAAAAGTAATGTATTTTCAATTGAAAAGGTTATACAGTTCTGGTCAGTTTGGCTCAGTGGTAGGAGGGTTGGCCCACAGACCAATGAGTTGAGGGTTCAATTCTGGTCAAGGGCAAGTACCTTGGTTGCGGTTCATCCCCAGAACCTGGTCAGGGTCATGCGGGAAGCAACCAGTCAATGTGTCTCTCTCACATCAATGTTTCTTTTTCTTCCTCTCTCTCCCTCCCTCCTATTCTATCTGATAATAAATAGAAAAATATCCTTGGGTGAGGATTTAAAAAAGAAAAAAGAAAAGGCAATACATGTGTCTAGTACACAAAGGGTAGACAACAATGTCTCCTCTCACCTCACATGCCCACACCCTCCCCAGAGGCAATTGTTTTAACACTTCATCAGTTCTATTTCCAGAAATTTGTAATATATGTGTATATATATATATATATATACACATAAACATATACTTTTTTTTTAACCCTTACCCAAGGATATTTTTTCCATTGATTTTCAGATAGAGTGGGAGGGAGGGAGGGAGGGAGAGAGAGAGAGGGAGAAACATCTATGTGAGAGAGACACATGGATTGGTTGCCTCTTGCATGACCCCGACCAGGGCCAGGGATTGAACCAAAACTGAGGTATGTGGCCTTGACCGGAATCAAACCAAGACTCTTTGGTCCGCAAACCGAAACTCTAACCACTGAGCCAAACAAGCCAGGGCCTGCACAGAAAAAAAATAGAATTTAAGGGAAAACAACTGGGAGAGGGTGGAGGCAACTACACTGAGATAAGGAACAGTTAAGGATCTCAGAACCTAGTGGAAAAGATGAGAATAAGCAAATGGTATAATTGCATAATGTTGGGTGCCACAGGAGCACAGAAGTATGAGTGGCCAAATCTTCGTTTTAAAAACTGACTCAGGAATCTACCAAGGAAAGTAAGACTTGACAGTGGAGTTTAACATGGGTCCTCCCACGCTCATCCAAACCCAGTACAGGGAGCCACAGCAGAACACCAACACCTACAGGGAAAATTTGGCAGGCTTCAAAACCCACTGAGACAGCCAAAATGGTGAAACAAAGAAACAAATCCCAAATGAAAGAACAAGATAATTTGACAGAAGATGAAATAAATGAAAGGGAATTGATCAAGATATCAGAAGGAGAGTTCAGAGTAATAATCATGAGGAAGTTCAACAGCATGAGTAAAGATATGGAAAACATTGAAAACCAATCAATTAGAAATGAATAATGACATAGCAGAAATAAAGAACACAGTGGAAGGAATAACAAGCAGAGTAGAGGGGCTGAGGATCAGATCAGTGAATTAGAAGACAGGGTAGAAAAAAATCACCCAATCAGAGAACAAAAAAGAAAAAACAATTAAAAAACAGGAAGACAGCCTAAGAGAACTGTGGGATAACGTGAAACATAACAACATCCGCATCATAGAAGTGCCAGAAGAAGAAGAAAATGAGCAAGGGTTAGAGAATATATTTGAAGAAATAGTGACAGAAAACTTCCCTAACTTGGTGAAGGAAAAGGGCATACAAGTACAAGAAGCACAGAGAGCCCCAAGTAAGAAGAACCCAAACAGGCCCACACCAAGACACATAATAATTAAAATGCCAAAAATCAAAGACAAAGAGAGAATCCTAAAGGCAGCAAGAGATAAGCAACAGGTTACCTACAAAGGAACTCCCATAAGGCTATCAGGTGATTCTCAACAGAAACAGTACAAGCCAGAAGGGAATGGCATGAATTAATCAAAGTAATGAAAAACAAGGATCTGAATCCAAGACTACTCTATCCAGCCAGGCTATCATTCAAAATAAAAGGTGAAATAAAGAACTTCCCAGATTAAAAAAAAAAAAAAAAAACTAAGGGAATATATTAGCACCAACCCAGTTGCAAGAAATGTTAAAAGGACTGCTGTAATTAGTAGAATAAATAGTAAGAAAAACAGAACCACAATACACAAAAATGGCAATAAATAAGTACATATCATAATAACATTAAATGTAAATGGATTAAATGATCCGATCAAATGACACAGAGTAGCTGATTGGATAAGAAAGCATGACTCATATATATGTTGTTTACAAGAGACCCACCTCACAACAAAAGACTCACATAGGTTGAAAGTGAAGGGATGGAAAAAAATCTTCCAAGCAAACGGAAAGGAAAAAAGAGCTGGGGTAGCAATACTCATATCCGATAAAATAGACTTCAAAATGAAGGCCATAACTAGAGACAAAGAAGGCCACTACATAATATTGAAAGGATCTATCTAACACGAGGATATAATCTTGGTAAACATATATGCACCCAACATAGGAGCACCAAAATACATTTAAAAAACTTCTGGAGGACTTCAAAGGAGAAACTGACAGCAATACAATCATAGCAGGGGACTTCAACACCTTGCTGACATCACTGGATAGATCCTCTAGACAAAAAATTAACAAGGATACAGAGACTCTAAATGATGCACTAGATCAAATAGATTTAATAGCTATCTACAGAGAATTACATCCCAAAACTGCAGAATTCACAATTTTCTCAAGTGCACATGGAACATTCTCAAAGATAGACCACATGTTAGGACACAAACTAAGTCTCTACAAGTTCAAGAAGATTGAAATCATATCAAGCATCTTCTCAGATAACAATGGCATGAAACTAGAAATCAATTACACCAAAAACATTCAAACACATGGAGGGTAAATAGCATATTATTAAACAATGAATGGGTTACCAAGGAGATCAAGGAAGAAATTAAAAACTTCCTGGAAACCAATGAAAATGAACACACAACAACACAAAAATCTATGGGACGCAGCAAAAGCAGTCCTGAGAGGGAAGTTCATAGCACTACAGGCCTATCTCAGGAAACAAGAAAAATTTCTAATTGACTGTCTAACCTCACAACAAGAACTAGAAAGCAAACAAAAAGAAAAATCCAGAGCAAGTAGAAGGAAAGAAATAATAAAGATCAAAGCAGAAATAAATGACATAGAAACTAAAAAAAAACAATTCAAAAGATCAATGAAACAAAGAGCTGGTTCTTTGAAAAGATAAACAAGATTGATGGACCCTTAGTTAGACTCACCAAGAAACAAAATGAGAAGACCCAAATAAACAAAATCAGAAACAAAAGAGAAGTAACAACTAATACCAAAGAAATACAAAAGATCATTAACAAATACTATGAACAATTATATGCCAAAAAATTGGACAATCTAGGCAAAATGGACAAATTTCTAGAAACACATAGTCTTCCAAAACTGAACCAGGAAGAGATAGAAAACTTGACAAGCCCAATAACAACTAGGGAAAGTGCAATTAAGAATCTCCCAGCAAACAAAAGCCTGGGCCCGGACAGCTTTATGGGGGAGTTTTACCGAACATTCGAAGAAGAACTAACACCCATTCTCCTCAAACTATTCCGAAAAATTCAAGAAGAAGGAAGATTTCCAAACTCGTTTTATAAGGCCAGCATAATTCTAATCCCAAAACCAGATAAAGACACTACAGACTGGCTGGTGTGGCTCACGGGTTGAGCATCAACCCATGCACCAAGAGGTCACTGGTTTGATTCCTGGTCAGGGCACATGCCCAGGTTGTGGGCCAAATCCCCAGTGGGGGACATGCAGGAGGCGGCCAGTTGATGTTCTCTCTCATCGGTGTTTCCGTCTCTCTCTCTCCCTTCCTCTCTCTCGAAAATCAATAAAGAAAAATATTTAAAAATTAAAATTAAAATTAAAAAAAGACACTACAAAGCAAGAAAACTACAGGCCAGTATCCCCAATGAACATAGATGCCAAAATCCTGAACAAAATATTAGCAAATCAGATCCAGCTATACATTAAAAAATTATTCACCATGACCAAGTGGGATTCATCCCAGGGATGCAAGGCTGGTACAATGTTCACAAATGTGATACACCACATAAACAAAATGAAAGATAAAAACCATATGATTATAACAATAGACGCTAAAAGAGCATTTGACAAAATCCAGCACCCATTTCTGATAAAAACGCTCAACAATGTGGGAATAGAGGGATCATATTTCAACATAATAAAGGCCATATATGAAAAACCTACAGCCAACATCATACTCAATGGGAAAAAACTAAAAGCATTTCCCTTAAGAACAGGAACTAGACAGTGATGCCCACTTTCGCCACTCTTATTTAACATAGTACTGGAAGTCTTAGCCACAACAATTAGACATGAAGGGAAAATAAAAGGGATCCAAATTGGAAAGGAGGAAGTGAAACTGTCATTATTTGCAGATGACATGATACTGTACATAGAAAACCCTAAAGACTCCATCAAAAATCTACTAGATTTAATAAACAAATTTGGCAAAATAGCAGGATACAAAATTAACATCAAGAAATTGATGGCATTTTTATACACCAATAATGAACTCACATAAAGAGAAACTAAAAACAACCCCATTTACCATTGCAGCAAAAAAATTAAGATACCTAGTAATAAACTTAACTATTTGCAGAAAACTACAGGTCACTGAAAAAAGAAATAGAGGACGATATAAAAAAGTGGAAGCATATACCTTGTTCATGGATTGGAAGAATTAACATCCTTAAAATGTCCATATTACCCATAGCAATCTGTAGATTCAATGCAATCCCCATTAAAATACCAATGACATATTTCACAGAACTAGAACAAATACTTCAAAAGTTCATATGGAACCAAAAAAGACCTCGAATAGCCACAGCAATCTTGAAAAAGAATAACAAAGTAGGAGGAATCACAATACCAGACATCAGGTTATACTACAAAGCCATTGTAATCAAAACAGCCTGGTACTGGCACAAGAACAGGCATATAGATCAATGGAACAGAACAGAGTACCTGGAAACTGACCTAAGACATTATGCTCAATTGATATTTGACAAAGGTGACAAGAGCATACAATGGAGTAAAGACAGCCTCTTTAATAAATAGTGCTGGGAAAATTGGACAGCTACATGCAAGAAAATGAAACTAGACCACCAACTTACACCATACACAAGAATAAACTCAAAATGGATAAAAGACTTAAATGTGACTCGTGAATCCATAAAAATCCTAGAAGAAAATGCAGGCAACAAAATTTCAGACATCACACGCAGCAGAATTTTCACTGATACAACACCTAAGGCAACAGAAACAAAGGGAAAAATTAATACGTGGGGCTACATCAAACTAAAAAGATTCTGCACAGTAAAAGAAACAACCATCAAAATGGAAAGGGAACCCACTCTATGGGACAGCATAATTGCCAACAATACATCAGATGAGTTAATTTCCAAAATATATAGAGTACTCATACAACTCAACAAAAAGAAGACAAAGAACCCAATTAAAAAATGGGTAAAGGACCTAAATAGACACCTCTCCAAAAAGGACATACAAATGGCCAAGAGACATAGGAAAAAATGCTCAACATCACTAATCATCAGAGAGATGCAAATTAAAATGACTATGAGGTATCACCTCACATCTGCCAGAATGGCTGTCATCAACAAATCATCAAACAACAAGTGCTGGCAAGGGTGTGGAGAAAAGGGAACTCTAGTACACTGCTGGTGGGAATACAGACTCATGCATCCACTATGGAAAACAATATGGTGTTTCCTCAAAAAATTAAAAATTGAACTGCTATTTGACCCAGGGATCCCCCTTCTAGGAATATATGCTAAGAAGCCTGAAACACCAATCAGAAAGAATATATGTACCCCTAGGTTCATAGCACTGTTTACAATTGCTAAGATCTGGAAACAGCCCAAGTGTCCATCAATAGATGAGTGGATAAAAAAGCTGTGGTACATACAATGGAATACTAAGATCTCTTATCCTTTGAGACGGCATGGAGGGACCTGGAGAGTATTATGCTAAGTGAAATAAGCCAATCAGAGAAAGACAAATGCCACATGATCTCACTTATTTGTGAAAATATAATGAACAAAATAAGCTGATGAACAAAATAGACCCAGAGACATAGAAAGGAGTATGGTTCAGAATGACAAAGTCAGAGGATGGAGGTCGGGAGTCGGGATGAGATAAACCAATGAACTTATATGCATGTATGCGTAACCAATGGACATAGACAATAATGCTTGGGCGGGGGGTGGGGGGAGGGGTGGGAAGGACTGGATGGGGAGGAGGGTGTCTGAGGGGAAAAGGAGAAATATCTGTAACAAAAATAAATTAATTAATAAAAATTAAAAAAAAATTGACTCAGCCTTCCATGGTTAAAATCAATGTTTCATCATCTGAATAAATGCATAGACTCTTTTGACCTTTATATGCCGTTTGTCTTAAGTGCAACATTTTCTCATGAAAAACTCTCCAGTTTACTTAACCTGTTACCCCCACTTTTACTCCCCCCACTCCCTCATGTTGAGAAGATACCAGACTTATTCCAACTTTTAAATGAGCAATGGTTTCTAATTAGTCTACTTCCTAAATATGTCAAGCTTGTTTTTCATTGTGTTCCTGTCTACATCATCAGCATTAATGTTTCCTATAGTGTTTTTCGGTGGCAATGGTGGGTGGTGGGTAGGGCAAAAGTATCAGGGGAATTAAATAAATGCCCGTTTCAAAAATAAACTTCAGGCAGCCTCCTTCTGAAATGCCTTTTGGAGTACATATAAAATCTCAGATATTTACATTGGAGGACACTTAAAAAGTAAATATTTAAATGCTGAGACATTCCTTCATAGGATTCTGAAGAGAAAAAAGTACAAATGATAAGCCTTGATAATAAAAATAAACATAACTGAAACATGCATAAAGGTTGACTCATTTAGGTACATTCCCGTGAGGCCAACTGGCATTTCCATGGGTGGTGATAACAGAAGGGTTTTTTAGGATGTCCAAAACTGATATCGTAAGACCAGCACAGAAACATACAGGATGATTATAGGCTTTTAAAAAGTGACTTTGATTTCTATAGAAAAACCTTTTTAGCCATTATCAGAGGTAGTTAGAAACAACAGATTGCAGTTCAATGCTAATCTCCACACTGAAAGATAAACAAGTCATTTTAAATGCATTTATCAGTGCTCCCTTTAAAATGGGGAATGTTAGCAGCATTCTTGAAAAGCATAAAAACTATATAATGAAATGACTAAACACATCCTAGAAAATAATAAGAGCGTGGAGAAGTTGTAAACAACTTAGCACTTCTGTGGGAGACCCCTGCCTATCTGATTTCTATTTTTGGTCAAATGTGTATTTCAATATGCAAAAGAGTAAAGGGTTTGGCCTGGGCAGGGGTCTAAAATCTGCTGGAGTGCCAAGGGAGAGTCCCTGGTGGAGACCACAGAAGGGACTGAAGGGGGCTTGTAAGGGCTGGTATCCTGCTGCTTTAGAAGAATGGGGAAATCTGCAAACATCTGATAGTTCACAGCTAGTCAAGTTGCAAAGAAGGTATAAGACCCCAAAGTCTTTCCTAGGATTAACAGGAAGCTAGAGGGCTCCAAGACTGGGTTCAGAAGCAAACTGCATGCTGTGAGTCTCCAGGGCGGGTCGCATTTCTGCCTGAGAACAGAAAGGTTTCTCTCAGAGTAAGCACTGGAGTTCAGTTCGGCGTGGTTATCATCATTCAAGCCAAGGGCTATGGCCCTTTTAATCCTGCTCATATTTGTACCGTTTTATTCATTGCTAGTTGTGTTCAAGAAAGATTTTTACTCCTATAGGAAAAGTATAACGGAATGGAGGGTATGCCTGACTGGCCCTCCAACTATTTAGGCCCAGCGTAGCCATAACCGAAACTGGCCGGTCGCAAGCAGTCTCCATCATCAGCGAGGAAAGGAGAAAGAATAGATCTTTCTTTTTTCCTTTATTGATTTTAGAGAGAGAGGAAGGGAGAGGGAGAGAGGGATAGAAACATCATCAATGAGAGAGAACATCGATTGGCCGCCTCCTGCATGCCCCCCACTGGGGATCAGGCCCACAACCTGGGCATGTGTCCTGACTGGGAATCGAACTGGCAATCTCTTGCTGCATGGGTCGTTGCTCAACCACTGAGCCACAGCTGCCGGGCAAGAACAGATCTTTCTTCAGAGGCTCTGCCCAAGACACTCTACTGTCCCTGCCCAGGGGACTCCCTTGTATTAAGCAGAAAACTTGCCATTAGTGTCTGAACATCTCACCCACGGAGAACTGTGAAGGCGGAAGTGGTCACACTGCCCAGGAACCCTCACATTTCAAAGGGATCACAGGGTCCCTTTAAAGCAGCATCTTCCCAGATGCTTGTTTAGCAATCCTTAAAGAACAGGGAGGCCAAGGACAAAGGAAGTATTCTAAGGCATTGTTGATTAAACATCAATTCGAACCTGTGATAAAAACAATTCTAAAATGATAATTATTTAAAAATAAAGATGCAGCCCGGCTGGTGTGGCTCAGTGGTTGAGCATTGACCCATGCACCAAAAGGTCGCTGGTTCGATTTCTGGTCCGGGCACATGCCCAGGTCGTGGGCTCGATCCCCAGTGGGGGGGGGGGAGCATGAATGAGGTGACCAATTGATGTTCTCTCTCATCGATGTTTCTATCTCTCTCTCCCTCTCCCTTCCTCTCTCTCAAAAATCAATAAAGAAAAAATATTTTAAAAAAATAAAAATAAAGATGTAACCTAAAAGCTTAACCCTAAAAGGAAGTCTGACCACAACCTGGGGGCTCCTAACTGACAGACAGGCAGAATGTCTAGAACGAAATAGGCCGCCCTGGTTGTGCCGGGCTTGCAGACCTAAACCTCATACAGACTTCACTGGGGTTGCAGAAAAGGGATGGCGATGGAAACTTCAAAAAGTAAGCCTTCAAAAGGCACTTATTGTTTTTATTAGTTTTTTTTTTTTTTTTAAATGCAATCCAGTGAGCAATACCTCTCGTATTTAAAGTTTGCCTTTAAGAAATACTTGGATAAGAAACAGTTTAGAGCTGAGGTGGGCGCCCTTTTTGTCTAAAGGGCCAGACAGGAGATATTTTAGGCATTGCAGGCTGCTCAGTCTCTGTCACGGATACTCAGATCAGTCGTTGTTCCATGACAGGTAAATGGATGAGTGACTGTGTTCCAATAGAACTTTCTTTACAAACAACAACATTTGAATGTTATATAATTTTCATGTGTCTGGTGTAACATGCTTTTTGTTTTCTTAAACCATTTAAAAATGTAGAAACCATTCTTTGCTTGTGGGCTCTACACAAACAGGCTGTGGATAGATTTGACCAGGGGCCCCAGTTTGCTGATACCAGTATCATCAAGACACCAACATCTGGCCCCCCTCCCCACAACTTCAAGCCCTTTCCATAAACAAAGGCTGATGGAAGAAAACTGGACCCGTCCAAGGGAGAACCAGGGTTGTACTCCTATTATTAACCGAAGGCCGTATTAACTGTGAATGAGAGATGGAAAGAACAAATATTTGTTGAAAAGCTAATACCGTGCCAGATACTAAATATGCTTTAGTCTTACTGATTTAATCTCATAATACTACGGGATAGTACATAAACATATACACTTTATACTTACACACTTTTCAGAGACGAGGAAATTGAGGCTCAGAGAAATTATAAGTGTGTTGCCTAGACCTGGTTTTGAACATGGGTCTGTCTTTTCAGAAAACCTTCAAGGTCATACCTTGACCTGGAAAGAACTGACGGGAGGAGCAAGAGCTTCAATGCCAGGGTGAGCAGCGCGGCTGAACTTGGGCACAGATGAAAGGCTAGGACAGCAGTCCCAGAGCCGCCCAGATCAGCCCAAACTGACTGGAGGGTGTGACCCCGGGTCGGCCTGTTGTGGTGAGACAGGCAGTCAAGAAGCAGATCATTAACAAATCTAATTTAATTAAAGCCAGACCAGGTAGCAAGTTCACCCTCATACAAGAGCTAGAGGTTTAATGTGACTATTTTAAGATCTGGTATTTAGATTAACTTCTGACATTTCCTCCCCCCTCCCCCTTTTACAAATGTAATACATATCCACTTTGTAGAAACTTCAGAAAAATACGGATAAGAAATATAAATTTAAAATTGTCCATCAAGATAGTCACGGTGAACATTTCTGTGTCATGTCCTTTAAATCCTTCCAGCCGTTTTCCTACGCATTTTAAAGTGGGGCCAGTTTTTGCACCAAATACATCGTGAACATGTTTCGATGTCATCGCCAAATGTGCCCCCTCAAAACAAAGCAAAACAACCCAAATCAAACAGGTTTATGCAATTCTGCACTCAGCCCCTCAGGTGTTAACAATGCCTATTGCAAAGGCTTGCAAGGAGCACCAGTGGAGAACCCGGCTCACCTTGCTAGGGTATCTTGATACACTTTATCATGGGATCTCTCTACAACATAACCATTGAAAAATTAATGTTCTACAGAATATCCTTAGTGAAAAACTGTTCTACATGATTTGTCATAGATGCGTAATATTCCATTGTTATTTAATCCATTAGTACTGAGTATTGAGATTGTTTTCAAATTTTCATAAAGAATACCACCATGTAGATTTTTGCAACTAAATCTTTGCAGACATTGATGATAATTCCTTGGACATGCAATTACTTTGCCAAGGATATGAACATTTTTAAAGTTTTTTTTTTTTTTTTTTTATCCTGGCCAGTTTGTCTCAGTGGTTAGAGCTTTGGGCCTGTGGACCAAAGAGTCACCGGTTCAATTTCAGTCAAGGGCACGTACCTCAGTTTCGGTTCGGTCCCCAGCCCTGGTCGGGGTCATTTGGGAGGCAACCAGTTGATGTGTCTCTTTCACATCGATGTTTCTCTCTCTCTCCCTCCCACTCTATCTGAAGATAAATGGAAAAATATATCTTCGGGTGAGGATTTTAAAAAAAAAGTTGTTTTTTTTTTTAAATAAAGAAATAGATATGAATTGGTACTTTGAAAACTGTTGGCAGCACCTACTAAAATGATTACATGCAGACTCTATGTATTAGTTTTCTGTTGCTGTAGAACAAATTACCACAAACTTAAAACTATTTTTACTCACAGTTCTGTAATCAGAAGTCCGATCCAGTGTGACGGGGTTGTCTGCTCCGGGTATTGCAAGACTGAAACCGAGAAGCTGGGAGGACTGAATCCTCATTTAGAGGTTCTGGGGAGAAATCCATGTCCTAGCGTATTCCGGTTGTTGGCTAAATTCAGGTCCTTGAGGTTCTAGGACAGAGGGGTCCTGACTGTCGGCTGAAGAGCACCCTCAGGTCCTGGAGGCTACTCTCCAGCCCTTGCACATGGACTGCCGTATCATCGAGCCAGCAATGACACAGCAAGTGTCCCTCATGCTTCAGACCTCTCTAACTTCCTCTTCTGGTCCCAGCCTTGTTCTCTTGCTTTTAAAGCAGCTGGCGTGATCAGACTAGCCCCACCTGGATCTCTCCCTATCATAAAGCCCACCTGGAAAACCTCCCTATCGTTAGGGTGTGGAATCTTGGAGACCATTTTCAGTATTCTGCCTTCCTCCTCCTAAGACTGAGAAGTCCCAGTATTAGATATATAACCAACAGAAATGCATATGTATATGTTTACCAAAATAACATGCAAAAGAATGCTAATAGAAACACTACTCATATTAGCCAAAATCTGGATAAATTATTCAACAACTGCATTATAACTGAATATGGAAACGAGAGTGAACAAACTGCAACTACTTACAACAGCGTGAATGAATCTCACACACATCATGTGGTGTAAGCAGATAACAGTGTTTTACGGGAGCCAATGGAGGGAGTCCTACCGGAGCCCAAAAAGTTAGAGAGTTTCCTGGGAAAGGTACAGCTTTCATTACAAAGAATTAGTGGATAAAGCGGGGAGGGGGAGGACAGGACTGCATTTTAAATGGAAGGAATAACATGAACAGAGGTAACATATCTGAAAGAATGATAAGCAGACGGGTATTATGAATGAATGGCACAATGGTGGGGGAAGTATGGCCTAGAGAATTTCACGGGGGTCCAAATGCGGGGAACCATACAAACCGTGTTAAGATTGATTTAAACCTGTAAGTGACGGGGACATGGACAGTCCTTGCAAAATGAAGGATATGGACACATTTATATTTGGGATCACTGACACTGCGAAGTGGAAGACAGAATTAAAGAAGGAAAATAAGGGAGACCAGTTAGGAGGCTGGTCAAGGAGTGCAGGTGAACGATGATGGAGGCCGAGTTAGCTGGAGTGAAGAGGAGGACAATGGAAGAAGCACGGACGCCTTGTATCCACCTCCCTTCCAGAAGTTCTTCTTAAAGCCCTAAGAACATTTCATTGTTTTTTAATCCTTACAGCCCAACTGTCTTCTAGAAAACGTGCCAATCTGAATCCCCACTAATAATATGCCCATCTCTCAGTTCTTGACAAAATGGGTGCTTTATTTTTTAAATCTTCAGCAATTCCATAGGCAAATAAATGTACCTCATTATTTTATTTTTATTTATTTTTTTAAATGTTTTTATTGATTTTTAGAGAGAGAGGGAGATAGAAACCTCAATGTGAGAGAGAAACATGGATCGGCTGGCTGCCTCCTGCACACCCCCAACTGGGCACGTGCCCTGACCAGGAATCAAACCAGGACCTCCCAGTCCATGGGACAATGCTCAATCCACTGAGCCACACCAGCCAGGCTGTACCTCATTATTTTATATTGTATTTCTAACGGAAAGTGTGGTAAACATTTAAAAAATGTTTGACTATTTTCATCATTTTGTAAAGTGTGAATTCATATCATCTACCACAGTTTTCTAAATATGTGCACATTTTTGACTTGTAAGAAGTTATTCATTATATGTATGTATGTGTAACCAATGAACATAGACAACAATGCTGGGGACAGGGCGGGGGTATCGGGAGGAGGGTGTCAATGGGGGAAAAAGGAGAAACATCTGTAACAAAATGAATTAAAAAAAATTTTTTTTTAAATAAGTTATTCATTAAAGATACTCACCCTTTAGAAGTGCATTTTTCTATATCCATACCTTTTCATTTTGTTTAGGTAAATTTTTTATTTATAATTGATTCACATTATTAAATAGTTAAATCTATTAATCTTTCTGTTATTGGTTTCTACCTTGAGATGTGTGCATCTGAGTTCTTCCTCAAGTCATGATTAATAAATCTTCACCTATATTTTAAGTGCTTTAATAATTTTAAATCTTAAATCCATATAGGATTTATTTTGGTTTATGCTATGATGTACCTTAATTTTTTTTCCAGATAATCAGTTGGCTAAACACAATGGATAATTCATGCTTTCCCCATTGATTTGGCATGCCACTTATAAAATATATTAAATTTTTACAAATGTTTGTGTCTTCAAAATAGGCTATAATTTCTGTTAGGGCAATTCCCCTACATTACTTTTATAAAATATTCTTGACTACTCTGGTAAACCAGGATTTAACTAGCTTCCTACAGTGAATTGAATTGTTTCCTATCATTTTGTATGCTCTGTGTTCTAACAGCTTAAATTCTAAAGGAGATATTGGTTCCTTAAAAGATTGGTTTAAAAGATTTTGCCTTTAAAATTATATACATGCTGAAATCCTATGACATTTTTCAACTTCTTTTATAGTTTGATTTGTTCATGGATAATAACAAAAGCATATAAAGCTCTGAATTTTTCTCTATATACAGCTTTTGGGTATATTTTGGATATATGGTTTTCTCTAATTTTTGTTGTCTTAAACTGATTATAACTTGTATTTTCTCTTTGACCTAGCAAGGACAGTATTTTAATTTCTAGTATTTTTATTATTTTAAAAATTATCCTGCCCAGCCAGTGTGGCTCAGTGGTTGAGCATCAACCCATGAACCAAGAGGTCGCCAGTTCGATTCCCAGTCAGGGCACATGCCCAGGTTGTGGGCCTGATTCCTGGTAAGGAGCATGCAGGAGGTGGCCAATCAATGTTCTCTCTCATCGATGTTTCTATCTCTCTCTCTCTAAAAATCAATAAAAAAAATTTTTTTCAATTATCCTTTTGTTATGAATTGTTCACTTTATTGCCCATTAGTCAGAAAATGTCTATAATGTGTTACTCATTGTCTTATCATATCCTATAATTTTGTATAGCTTTCATGTGTTTTTTATGAAATTCTCCTGCTGCTTTTTGTATTTTTGCTTTAGATATTTTGATGGACTGTAGACACTATTATAACTACAATATAGAATGTGCCAATATAATCACCTCTTTACCCAGTTGTTTTCCCTTAAAGTCTATTTTTCTCTGTGCAGGCCCTTTAAGAGGAACTGCTTGGTCAGGGCACATATCCAGGTTGCAGGTTCAATCCCCAGTCGGTTGCCCCTGGGAGGCAACAGGTTGATGTTTCTCTCTAGAATCAATGAAAAGCATGTCCTCAAGGGAGGATTAAAAAAAAGAAAGAAGAAATAGGAACTGCCTAGGACTCCGGCAGCCCTCTGTCTCCCTCAGCCACACTCCCAGTTGGTTTCCACAACCAGAAGTTATTGGGACTTGTCTTCCTGGCACTGGAACCCTGGGCTGGGGGTACTTAATGTGGGGCTGCTAACCCTTGCTCCTCAGAGGGGACCTCCACAGCCAAAATATCCCTCCTGATTTTTGACCACCCCCATGGGTATGGGACCAGCCAGTTCCACGTTTCTGCCCCTCCTACCAGTCTGATGTGGCTTCTTCTTTTGTATCTTTAGTCATAAGACTTCCGTTCAGCTAGATTTCAGGTGGTTCTGAATGATGGCTGTTCTGTGGTTTGGTGGTAATTTTGATGTGGTTGTGGAAGAGCGAGTACTGCATTGACCTACTTCTCCATCTTTACTGGAAGCCTCTGTCTTGTTATTTCTTGAGCTATCTTTCTGCCTCTTCCTCGTCTTCCTTCTTTCCCTTTCTCTCCCTTCCCCCTCTCTGGATTCTATGCAGCTGTCATCCACTTTTGTGGCTTCAATTACTATTGGATATGACTGAGACTTCCAAATCTCTAGTCCAGATCACTTTTTTGAGCTCTATACTAACGTATACAATTGTTTTCTTGACATGTTTGTTACACATCCAAAATGAGTCTGTGACTTTTCCTTCATGCCAACCCTCTCCTCTCCTCCACCTCCTCAAACTGCATTAACAAAGACCTGTTGGCCATTACCTGAGGGTTATTAGACCTTTTCTTCACTTACCCCTGACATCCTAACATCGCCAAGTCCAAATGATTCTGCCTCCAACGTAATTTGGAACTATTTGCTTCTTTCTACCTCCACTGCTAACAACCTGGTCCGAATGACTTTCCCCAACTTCAAAATCACCTGACTCTATTTTCATCATAATGCTCATCACTATCTAAAATTATATGGAGAGCCTGGCCGGTGTGGCTCAGTGGTTGAGCATCAACCTGTACACCAAGAGGTTGCTGGTTCGGTTCCTGGTCAGAGCACATGCCCAGGTTGTGGGCCTGATCCCCAGTGGGGGGCATGCAGGAGGCAGCCAATCGATGTTCTCATTGATGTTTCTATCTCTCTTCCTCTCCCTTCCTCTCTCTCTAAAATCAATAAAGAAAAAAAATTTTTTAATTATATGGATAATTTGTTTATGTGTTCCCATCTACTAACATATAAACTCCTTGACAACAGAGCACTTGTCTGTGGTTTGTTTCCACCTTTGTGTTCTCAGAGATGACAATACCTGGCACTAACAGGTGCTCAATAAAATGGGTCAAATGGAAATGATGCTCAGTTCATCCATCACTGCTCTGATACAGGCATAAAAAATGGAAGGTTGGAGTCAGCAGATCCAAATTTAAATACTGTCTATACCACCTATTGAATGTGTCTTTTGGAGAGTTATGTGGCTCTCAAGTTTTTCCGTCTGAAATATTTGGATAACAAGTGCTACTGTATGAGCTGTACCGAGCTGCTGTAGGGAGTAAATGAGAGGAAAGACCCAAGCACTTGGCACCATTACTAAGTAATAGGTAGCTAGTATATATCTACATCTATATAAATCACACACACACACACTTTGGTGTTCATCTTCCCTTGGCTCAACGATTCCACTGCCCCGCCTTTGAGACCTCAACCTGGGTGTTGTTACCAATATCATATCTCAAAAGCACAATCTGAGTTTCTAACAGTCTCTGACCAGTTCCTACCACACCCTAGCACAGTATGAGCTTTATAAACCTGTTAGTGATTTGCCTGAAAATATAAATATTCCCCTCCAGCATAATACAGTGGTTCCAAGCAGCCTCCATTCCATTTACAGCCTCAGAGATCTGTAAATAGTAAACACACACAGATCTACACAAATACTGCACATGTTGAAAGGTATAGGGCGAAATCATCTTTGCACTCATCATAAAATTCTGTGAGCACAGGTTAAAGAAGTAGCCCCTACTATGGCAAAATAGGCCCCCTTTAAAACACATAATGGCAGGAACAATGAAATCTTTATCATTTTTATTATTTTTATTTGGACAACATATATACATATGTACAAAACACCTACTGTCAGAATCCTCTATTATAATTTTGTTTGATTTACAAAAACAGGACAGCAAAATAACTTAGGTCACTAATACTGTACAAAAATAAAACTGATTAAACAGTTGTAAAGATCAGTATCTTACAGTGTTACAGATCATTCATCTGTGTGAAAGAACATCGCAGTCTATCCAGAGTGATGAGTACGGTGCTAAATCTACCTGCAAACTTACAACTAATCAGTTTCTGTAATTATAACTACCAAATGTAATTCTCAAAAGAAGCATGATGTAGAGATAGACCTTAAAGCCAGGGCATCATTCCACAGTGGTGAAGGGCTTTCTTCTTCCCTAACCAAGGAGAGGAGTTATCTTAACTCTAAAACTATTAAATTTTCCAGAATATGACAACTACTTACAGTATTAGATAAAACAACTTTCCTTTCTTTTTAAACACCTGCAATAGTCTTTCAAAAAATTCAGTTTGGTTAAAAAAGTAAACAAAAATTACTATCCTGCATTTGGATTTTTATAAGTTAAATCCATGGTCTTTTTAATATAAAAAGTAATTGTTTCATAGTTTTAGTGTCCAATGAACTCTAGTAGTCCTACTTGAACCATATCTTGATATAGTAAATCTAATTAGAATGCTGGTTCCTGTTTTGTGACATTTTAAAACAGGATTTATCACAAAGAATAAAAAGCCTTGAGTTTATACGTTACATTATTATAACATATAAGAGAATATCAAATGTCTGTTTGTCAACAACTTGAAAAGGCAAGGAGCAACTTTTTGGGGGAAGTAAATTGTGCATTTTTTTTTTAAACAAGTTGCTGCGTTTACATCCATCTAAGTGCTGGACAAAAGCCACATACAGCTTTACTCCTGAAACTACAAAGATTGTCTTTCACTGACTTTGCCTGGTTTTCCTTCGTTGCTTTCTGTGAGGGAAAGATGAGTTTGTACACGTTGGTGGGTTGCTAGGCAACCCCAAACTCCTCTCTCACTAAAAGGCCGCGTGCAGAGGATCACAAGCAGAACCATCCCGTGAGTTCTGTAGGAAACAGGCAGCCTAACCTATTTCGTATGGAAGAACAGATGTCCTTAAAACTTATTTTGGACACAGAAATTAAAATTTGGTTTAAAATAAGCGTTTCAAAAATCTGAAACAGAGGTAGAAAGTGTTCTTTATTTTTCCTGACATGTTTTCCCGTGAGAAAACACTTTCCTTTTTATCCCATGGACTGCTCCCAGTCCCTAATGTTAAAGCAGTTCTCTTTATAGAACTACTAATACAACTATGTTGGTTAAACAAAACGAAAAGAAAACAAAAATAACCCACCATGCGAGTGATGGCTACGGTGCTGGAAGTAGGAGTCGGCTGTGACCCGTGCCTGCGGCGGGAGCTCACACTGGTTCTGAACTGGAAACGAGCATGTGTCAGGTGAAGCAATGAGTTCACGGACAGGGAGGCACCCTCGGTTTACACAACACATCTTATAGCACATGTGTGAACCAGAGCTCCCTGTTTAAAAATCAGATAAAATTGTCAGAAAGCGTTATTTCTGAAGAAGAAAAAAAAAATGTAAACATTTTCCCACCATCACTGCTGACTCCCCCTATTTGAGGTTTCTTCTTCGCTAAGAAAACTCAGTTCATTGTTTTTGACCATGTAAAGGCCAAAATGAAGTTTTCAGGTAAATGGCATATCATGGATGTAGTGGTTTAGGCCATTGTAGACACCTGGATACAAGATACATAGTGGTGAGGCTTCCGATGTAAAAGGTACAGTGATGTGTTTCCATTCGTGTGTCCCATGTCCCTTTGTTCTCCCAAAGGGACAACTCTGCAGTCTCCTCTGACATCATCGTGGTATTTTCCCTTGGCACTCACTGCTTATAGGGGTATATTTTCTTTTCACAGTTCAGCTCCCTTTTCGTTTTACGTAACTCTTGCACCTGTCAGTGAGAGTTTTGTAGGAACATGGGAAGGAGACCAACAAACCTTTCCCCCAAACAACAGGTGTTTCTAGAGCTAGCTACTGTTATGCACCCATTCAAATAAAACTCAACAGAGTCAAAGCCCTCTCCCTTCATGGCATTATGGTACAATAAGGTGATGTTAACTAAAAGAATTGGAAAATCTTGAAAAGTTAATAGAGTCAAAATTCTGTTCTTTTTAAATTAAAACAAAAACAAACAAAAAATAAACCTATTACCCTCCTTCTCCTTCAGCGTCTGTTGTGTATATTCTGCCCTCACATCCGCCGTGATTTCATAGGGAAACGTGTATACTGTAAAATAAGCAGATTATAACGTGGTTCCAAAAAAGAATGTCTGCTTCTATCCTTAAAGCATGAACTTAACTTATTCATCCTCTGCATTACAAATTAAAGTGCAGCTTATGTTCAAAAAGTACAATTCATACAAAGCAAAGTTTAAAGTTCTGTACTTAGTGTAACCTTTCCAAGGTTTGTCTTGATTAGTATAAATTCAGACAGCTTACCCATTGACTATAAGTAACTTTTTTTTGTTTTCGAGTCTTTAGATGACAGGTCATGCTGGAGATGTGCTCTTGCATAAAGACAGCTGTGCTATGGCGTTTTTGTCTCAAACGTTAACGTGATTCAAGAGAGTGGTTTTGCTAAAGAAACCGAAGCACACTCGTCATTACATTAAAAGGTACGAAAACAATTCTGAGACAGCAAGCGGAAAGGGCCCAGAATCACTGTGATGCCACAGATCAACTCACCCGGTCAGACATATGTACACCAGTGTTGAATCTTGAAAATTCTGCCCCAGTCTTGGCCTCCCATCCCTCCCCCCCACCCACTATCCCCACCCACCCCCAAAAAAAGAAAAAATGGAGGGGAAAAAAAAAAAGCATTTGCCTTCCCTCCAAAAGTCAGAGACGGTTCAGAGTTGCCTCTGCAAGGGACCAAGAGGGGACTCTGATCTGGGGCTACAATGTGCTTTTTAAAACAACGCAGGGAGAGGAAAATCAGAGTATTGACCGAGGAGCGGGGTTCCTGTGCTGGCAGCGGCCTCTTCTGGGGCTCGGTTTCCGCGTGTCCGCCTGCGCGCCGGGAGAAGCTCGTCTTTGCGGGTCCGTCCCTGCCTGGCCGGGCGGTAGCACCTCACAAGGGGCTGGCCAGGGCCTTTTTCGAGCGCTTGATCATGCTGGGGTGGAACTCGGTGTGGCGCCGGGCGTGCTTGGTGAGGTGGTCGCTCCTCATGAAGCGCTTCTCGCACAGCGGGCAGCGGAACTGCTTCTCCCCGGTGTGGGTCCGGTAGTGGCGGGTCAGCTCGTCCGAGCGGGAGAACTTTTTAAGGCAGTCTGGCCACGTGCAGGGAAAGGGCCGCTCACCTGCGAGGAGGAATCAACATGGGATACGATTTAAAGAACGCGCAACGGAGACTCTGAAGGCTGGTCATGACTCAGGATAAATCCTTTGTATGTGAGTGTTATAAGCTGAACTAGGTGACACCCTCCCACCCCCATTCCCAGTCATATGTTGAAGTCCGAGCCCCCAGTTCCTGAGAATGTGGCTGCATCTGGAGACAAGGTCTTTAAGGAGATAGTTAAGGTTAAGTGAGATCAGGGGGCTGGGCCCTAAGCCAACGACTGGTGTCCTTATAAGGAGTCCCCGCGGGTGTCCTTATAAGGAGTCCCCGCGGGTGTGGTTGAGCATGGACCCATGCACCAAGAGGTCGCCAGTTTGATTCCTGGTCAGGGCTCATGCCCAGGTTGTGGGCCAAATCCCCAGTGGGGGGCATGCAGGGGGCAGCCAATCAATGTTCTCTCTCATCGATGTTTCTATCTCTCTCCCTCTCCCTTCCTCTCTCTCTAAAAATCAATAAAGAAAAAAAAAAAAAAAAAAGAAGAAGAAGAAGAGGAGGAGATGCCCTGGCCAGTGTGGCTCAGTTGGTGAGCACTGTCCCATGTACCAAAACCCAGTTTGATTCCCTGTCAGGGCACATGCCCAGGTTGTGGGCTCCATCCCCAGTGAAAGACATGCAGAGGCAGCTGATTGATGTTTCTCTCTCTCTTCCTCTCTCAATAAAAACATTTTTTTTTTTAAATTAAAAAAAGGAGATCAGGACACAGACACAGAGAAGAAAGGCCACGTAAAGACGCTAGGAGAAGACGGCCACCTCCAGGCCAGGGAGAGAAACCGCAGAAGAAACCATCTCTGTCAAACATCTTAATCTTGGACGTCCAGCCTCCAAAACTGTGAGAAATAAATGTCTGTTGTGGAAGCCGCCCAGTCTGTGGTGCTTAGTTATGGCAGCCCTAGAAAACTAATACCATGAGGAAATCGCTGAGAATCATCTTCTCTCAGTAAATGAGCTTGCTATTTTGTACCCAATGGATTCCCAAGAGCCTTGGAAATTGTTTGTTCTGGTTTTATTCTACGCGGTTGCTGGTTTCATGAGTTCTCCCCAAGGAGTGAAAAAACTCAGGCCTTTGCTGAATTTCATGGCATCACAGGGATGAAAGAGAACTGAGGCATCCAGTCCAACTAACCTCCCCCCGCGAGCAGGCATTTCCCCCGAGCTCCGAGTGCTGCGGCCACCCAGCCATCTGAGCAAGTCTGGTGACTGGGAGCCCCATTCGCGACAAGCAAGCCTGCTGGTCCTCAGCATCTCTGTCACATACACTCATTGATGTAAAATCTGCCTCCCTTTGAAGGCCATATTTTAAGTCATATTTTCTTCAATCTAAAAATAAGTCTGTTCCTTCTGCTACATAATAATCCTTTAAATATCTGAAGACAGCTCAGCTCACATGTCTTTCTCCAATCTTTCCTTGTCTAGACTAAACAACCCAAGTTTCTTCCATATTTCTCATACAAGAAGAACGAACATTATTCTAAAATAATAACCTAAGTGCAGGCACAGTGCTAAGAGCATTATCTCATTGAATTCTCACAAGACACCCCACAGAGGTGGCCCATTTTATAGATGAGGAAACAGAGGCATAACACTCAGCAGTGGTCCATCAGTAGAAGAATGGATAAAAAAGCTGTGGTACATATACACAATGGAGTACTATGCGGCTGTAAGAAAGAAAGTTCTCTTATCCTTTGAGACACCATGGAGGGACCTGGAGAGTACTATCCTAAGCGAAATAAGCCAAGCAGAGAAAGACAAATATCACGTGATCTCACTTATCTGTGGAATATAATGAACATAACAGTCTGAGGAACAGGGTAGACCCGGAGATGTGGAAGTAGGGTACAGACTGACAACCCTCAGAAGAGAGGGTGGGGGAGGGAGGGAAGAGATAAACCACAGAACTTATACGCATGTATGCATAACTGATGGACATGGACAACAAAGCTGGGGACGGGGTGGAGGGGGATGGGGAGGAGGGTGTCAATGGGGAAAAAAGGAGAAACATCTGTAACAAAAATAAATTAATATAAAACACACACACACACACACACACACACACACACACTCAGCAGTGGTTCCACATCCCTCCCCATCCCAGGTGCTTTCCTCAAATTCACATTATTGTCTGTATCCCATTTAAAATGCAGCTAAACCTTGCCTTCCAGACGTGGTCGGGCCAACACCAGGGGCCTCTTGATCCCCAGAACAGCAGGGGAAGGACTGTGTCCATGTTTGGGGGACACACACAAGCAGAAAGACAAAGTGAGCCGTTTAAGACAGTTTCGCTGTCTTGTCTTGTGAGTGACTGCCACACCCAGCTCCGAGCACCTGCCCGCTCTTCCTACCTCTCCCAACAGCCCAAAGCAGCTGCTTACAGGCTCAGGGCACACAACTCCCGGTTTCCACAGAACCCTCCAGACACTCCTTTGGTAGGTGTGAGGAGTAAATATTTTCTCACTCCTGTCCCCACCTTCCTGGAACCCAGAAACTCCAAAGGCTGGGAGCTGTCCAGCATGGAGCGTCTGAATCATCCAAAAGTTATTCATTCTTTCCCAGGCTCCTCCTAACAGAGGTGCAGAAATAATGATAACAACAACCAAACAAAACCTTGATCACCTCATGACAACCTCTACATGGCTAAGGTTTTATTTGCTGTCCTCTAACCAGAGCCATGGTCATCACAACCTCTCCAACCTACTTGTTCTTGTGGGAAACCCAAAGTGGGCAAAACAAATCTGTATTCAATAGCCCCCTACTCGCCTACGGCCATACCACCCTGAACGCGCCCGATCTCGTCCAGTAGCCCCCCACTCTTATCCACAGGGATAAGCTACAAGACCCTCACAAACGCCTGAAACCACAGATGGTACCAAACCCTATCTATGTTCTTTTCCCCCCTGTACATACATACACATATGGCTTCTCTTCAGCATATCTGAACTGCCAGCATCACTACTCTTGCACTTCGGGGCCATTATTAAATAAAATAAGGGTGACCTGAACACAAGCACTGTGATACTGGGGCAGTCTATTGATAGCTGAGATGGTCACGAAGTGACTAGCAGGGGTCGAGCGTACACAGTGTGGACAGGCCAAACAAAGGAATGGTTCACGTCACAGGTGGAATGATGCACACAGCAGAGTGGCCAACACACTACCCAGGATGGCATGCAATTTACAACTTACGGATTCTTTATTTCCGGAATTTTCCATTTAATATTTTCAGACTACTGCTGGCTGCGGGAAATGAAAACCGAAGAAAGCAAAACTGCGAAGTGGGGACTAGTCTAGGTGAATTCACTCTATGGGGGTCTACCTATAAATTCTCACTGAGCTCTGGGCTGAGAAGCCACAGCAGCAGAAGGCAACAGTAAACCAATCGATGCTGAGCCCTACCCACGGTGGATGAGCGCCGGGGTTAATAATGCACGAGGAGGCTGTCTCTGGTAGTGCCAAAAAGGGGGAAAATGAGCTTCAAACTGAACTCTCCAAAAACCTCAATGACATGGAGTTAAAAACCACACTTTGCCACTTTTGTTGGATTAAATAGCATTTCTACCCAGTTCAGCAGAACGCTGAGTGGAAGCTGAAATGCAGGTTCACAACCCAAGAAGGTTGAGCTTTCGGGGCAAAGACAATGTCACATCTGGCTTTTGCACTACTGGTGCTTCCAAGCATTTAGTAAATGCTTCAAGTGTGTGCATGTGTGCACGTGTGTTTGGAGTCTGTTCATCTGCCAGATCACTCACATGACCAAAGCTTGCTCAGACGTTCCCGGATCACTGGGCAAGACTTCTAGGCTATTTCAGAACTAGACTGCAGCAAAGTCCTCTCTAACCACAATGATGTGTCTATGGGAGAAATGTTCTTTTAAACATGTTATGTTAAAAAACATATAATGAAGGGTCAGAATTCACAGAGTGATAAGTTGTAAAAATCAAAACAAAAAAACCCCTCTTCGCTCTGTCCTTGTTGGAGCCCTCTCTCCACTGCTGCCAGGCGTGGTGATGAGGAAAGAGATAGAAAGGAAAAGTGCAGTTTTCCTCGATGCTTGTTGTGACAAAACCCAGCGGACGAGGTTTTCCGGGAGCAACGGTGAGGTGGTTACGGTTACTCACTGGCACTTGTTTCTTTCAAGTGAGTCATGAGAGGAGGTTACTTTATCTGAGTGGATCTGTCTCCACTGTGGGAAGAAATGGACCAGAAGACCATTCTGTTGTGTGCTAGGATCATAAAAGAAATAAGGCATGCCCTCTGTGGTAGGAAGGTGATTTTATGGAAGCGATAGTGAATGGAAAACTCTCATGAAGCCTGTATGTACAGGAGAATTATTAAGTATGGATGCTCACAATTTATGTATATTTCAAGTGTAGTCCATTCCCATTGAACGCACTTTCAGTGGAGCTTATGGCTACAGTCTCTTCACTGCCCCTCATGGTTGTCCTTCTGTGATTGTTCTCAAGGCTTCAAGCCCAGATGCTGTCACTGACCTAGCATCCTTATCCCTGAGTGTTTCAGAGAGAAGAGAGGGCCACCCACAGAGCCCAGTGCAAACCAGTCAGTAGCAGCCTTTGTTCCACTCTCATAACGTATAATTCATGTTTACAGTTTCCAAGCATTTAAAAAAATATGTACTTGGAAGTGAGCTGCTTATGTAAAAGCTCTGGGATCACGGTGATTCTTCTCGGATCCTTTGGAAAAAGCATTAGAAGCTTTTGAACAATGCTGTTCATCAGGGCTGGCAGACTACGGCCCGAAGGCCAAATGTGATCTGCCATCTGTTTTTGTCGAGTTCACGAGCTAAGAATGGTATAAAGACCATTCTTAGATTTGCTTTTTACCAAATGGTTGGAAAAAAATCAAAAGAAGAATAATATTGTGTGACAGAAGGGAGTTATATGCGGTTCACGTCCATATACAAAGTTGAACTGGAGCACAGCCTGTATCATCTGCGGCTGCGCTCCTACTGCAACGGCACAGCGTGTGGCCCACAAAGCCTAGAACAGTCACTGTCTGGTTCTTTACAGGAAGCTGGTCGACCCCTGATCTCCATCTGAAGATCTGAACTTCCAACCTGGTGTAAATCCAAATGCCTTCAGGAGCCAGACATGCAATAAAAACGGGTGAAATGCCAGGTGTATAAGATCATGGGTCGTGCCCTGGCTGGCGGGGCTCAGAGCGTCGGCCCTTGCACCAAAGGGCCTTGGGTTCGATTCCCAGTCAAAATCATGTTCCCGGGTTGCAGGTTTGATCCCTGGCCCCAGTTGGGGCATGTGGGGAAGGAAACCAATTGATGTGTCTCTCTCACATCTCTCTCTCTCTCTCCCATTCCCTCCCCACCTTCCACACTCTCTAAAAAAGATCATGAGTTTTAGTGGAATCCATGGCCAACTGGAGAGTGCTTTTCCCCCTGAAAGGCATTCAATTCAACACTTTATAACACATTGTGCCAGCCAAGCAGTGCATCTGTGCAAGGGGCCCTGGGTTATTCCTGGGACTTACAATTTGGAGCTCTTTAACATCACCCAGCTCTTTGACCCAGTGGAGAGTTCGCACACAATCTACTATGGGATACATTTCAGCATGCTCCTCAACGAGAGACACATATTAAGGTATCACATGAAAAATGATAGATGTTTCACACCTAGGAAAGTATGGAGTGGGGACATCATCTGTAGAGAAGGAACAGAATTTCAGGCCGAATGGGACCAGAGATGATGTGCAGAGGAGGAGGGAGGCCTGAGGGCGGTGATGACTTGTCCTGCCTCCTGCAGCCAGAGGGACATCAAGTCAGGTCCTTTCTTTCAGCTAGTGCTAAGCCCCAAAAGAATGGTTAACCTTCTTCATAGCGAACACATCATATGGCAAATCAACTATCAATTAAAGAGTATTTAAACTTGTCTTTAGTATTAATGAGAGAGTTACCATCCTCCTGGGAGGAAAGAAAAGGAACAGACATGTGCTTTATTTCTGGCCTTCACACGAAAACACACCCAGAGGCAGTGACACAGTAAACTCTGCTTTACTGGAGCAGAGCTGTTAACAGCACAAGTTTCTCTGCGATTTCATTATTTATATAACACTCCCCTCCCCTCTCAGCAACAAGCTAAGCACCTCTTGCTGACAGACTCAGCTCAGAGTATAAAATAAACCTGATCAAGACCGCTCCTGAGCACTGCATCAAATGTGTAAAAGACTCTCTTTGCAGAGACAGGTCAGGCCTCCAGACGTCTCCTGGGCCTCCAGCAGGTTCAACAGAAGTGGGGTGGAGCCTGCTGGCTACGTGTTTGCCTCTTCAGCACAAATGGCAGCTCACTGCTTCTAAGAAGGAGCCTGCAGTCCACCTGGTGATTAGTATGACTATGCCAAGTGAAGCTTATTCCTCTCTGTAGAGTCTTGAAATGAACAGTGTTGAGTTCTCCATAGAGGGAGAAAGAGGACAAGCATGGGGCTTGCTAATTGGATACACCCAACCCTGTCCAAGCTCCCCTGGCTTCAGACAGGCTGTCGCTGAGGTCCTGGCCTGGGGTCAGGGAGGCCTCGGCTCTCCACACTGCTGCTTTCCCCCTGGTTCCTCTCACCTTTCCTCTCACAATTCCACAGAAGGTGCCTAAAATGGGCTAACCGTAATCGAGGCAAGAAGGTTAAATATACCAACTCTAGCCCTGGTCGGTAGCTCAGTGGGTTAGAGCATCATGCTGAAACACCAATGTTGCAGGTGTGATCCCGGGTCAGGGCACATACAGGAATCAACCGATGAATGCATAAATAAGTGGAACAACAAATCGGTGTTTCTCTTTCTTTCTCTCAAAATCAATCAATTAAAAAAAATCTAAAATAACAAACTCTGAAGCTTCCATTGCTTCTAGCAAAAGTAACCCAAACTAGTTTACAAACCTATGGGAACTAGACCTCCTTTTCAGAACAGAACTCTAAAAATGCCAATTAAGAATGATAGTTTCTCATAGATGTTCAAAATCAAGGCTGCCTCTTGAGGAAGAGACATGTTTTTTGATTGCAAGAAAAGCAAGTGGGATTCTAGAGATAAAAGGATAATTTGATATTAGGAAATCATATTGATATTATTCCCCATTTTAACAGGCTAATACACCCACACCTCCCCCTCCACACACACATTTTGCCTTCAAAAATGCAAACCAGTATTTACTTTTCAGAAAATAGAAAAAAAGTTCCTTAACAGGATAGGAAATATAGATCTGAAATCTTTCCCCAGCAAGGTCAATAGTAAGAGAAAGGTAGCATTCCCACTAAAGTCAAGCTCAAGGCATGAGTGGACACCCACCCCATCATCACTGCCATTTAATGCTGTTCAGGAAATGTGAGTGAGTGCAACTAGATAGCAAAGTTTTAAGAAGCAAATTGGGGAAGGAGGAAGTGAAATAGGAATTATCCACAGTCGATAGAACTTTCTATTAGGAAAGTCTAAGATAAATAACTGAAAAACAAATACATATTTAAAAAATGCATTCATGCCCAGCCAGTGTGGCTCAGTGGTTGAGGTCGCCGGTTCAATTCCTGGTCAGGGCACATGCCCAGGTTGTGGGCCCAATCCCCAGTGGGGGGCATGCAGGAGGCGGCTGATCGATGTTCTCTCTCATTAATGTTTCTATCTCTCTTTCCTTCTCCCTTCCTCTTTCTCTAAAAATCAATAAAGAAAAAAAATTAAAACAAATAAATAAATAAAATAAAAAATGGATTCACAGGAGCAATGGTTTTCTGATATGCTAACCACAGCCAGTCAGGCTAAACCTAACAACAAAAAGTTCAGGACCTGGGTGAAGAAAATCATAAAACCCTAATTTAAAAGAAAATGAATAAACGGAACATTTCCCATGCTCTTGGATGGTAACACTCAATGGTGAGACTATGGCAATTCTGTGCAAATTCATCTATGAAATTAACACACCCCATAGAAATTATTTTTTCTTGAACTTGACAAAATTATTTGAAAGTTCATTTGCAAGAATATGTATGCTCAACTTGCCAAGGAACTTTTGTATTAGAACAATAATAAGTGAGCACTTGCTACACCAGTTATTAAAATGTATGATTAAAGCTGCAATAATTAAGACAAGGATACCAGCACAGGAAAAGACAACTCAATGGAGCAGACTTGAGTCTGAAAATAAACTCAAGACTCTATAGGGATGGGATATTGCAAATCTGTGAATGAAAGGATGTTTAATTTGATAAATGGCATAGACAGCTGGTTAAAAAATAAAATCTGAATCCCTACCTTATACTTTTCACTTAAATAAATTCCCAATGGGCTACATATGTAAATGTAAAAAAAATAAAAGTATAAAGGTGAAAGAAAATATAGGTGAATATTTTTAGACTCCTGGAATAGGAAAGACTTTCTAAACATGAAACCAAAGACAGAATCCTATTTAAAGGATAGTTCTGAAATACATAAAAATGTATTTCAAAGAAATTTCAGAACCAGAAGAGTGAACTGATAAAGGAAATTGCAACATATAACAAGAGGTTAAAAAATCTGTAATATAAAAAGGATATTTGCAAATCAAAATGAATAGCCCAATTTAATAAAATTGAGCAAGGATGCAAGTAAGTTACATAATAAGAAATACTAACGGCTAATAAATATATAAAAAACATATTCAATGGCACAATAATCAAAACATACTAATTAAGACACCAATGAAATACTTATCAGGCTGGTGAGAATGTTAAAGTATATTCATATACCTATCACTGGTGGAGGTATGAGGAAACGGGCCTTCTAGTGCATGGATGGGACTTATCACTGATCCAGGACCATCTGGCAATATATTCATCTAGGAATTGTTTTTGGTAATAATTAGATAGGAACACAGACATATATAGGGATACCAGCATTGTTTACAAAAGATAAACCTTGATAACAATTTAAATTTGTAACAATAAAGAACTGGTTTAGCCCTGGCCAGTTTGGCTCAGTGGCTAGAGCATCGGCCCATAGACCAAAGAGTGTCGGGTTCGATTCTGGTCAAGCGCATGTACCTCGGTTGCGGCTCGGTCCCTGGTCAGAGTCATGTGGGAGGCAACCAGTTGATCTCTCTCTCTCTCTCTCTCTCTTCCTCCCTCCCTCCCACTCTATCTGAAGATAAATGGGAAAATATCCTCAGGTGAAGATTTAAAAAAAAGAACTGGTTTAATTGATATAAGTGTAACACACAGTGGAATAATATGTATCTGTTAAAAAGGTACTAGACTGCTACATAATGAAATGGAAAGATGTTAGCAGTACATTGCTAAGCGAAAAGAGCATGATCTGCTGTGTGTGTGAATGGATATGTATGGAGAGAAAAAATCCTGGAAGAAAATAAACAAAATGCGAACAGTAGTTATCTACAGGTAAAGGGATAAAGACTAAATTCCTTCTGTAATTTTCCCCTATATTTTCTACTTTTTTAAAACAGTAAGTACAAATTATAATGAGAAAATGTCAGAAAAAAATCTTACAGAAAACAAAGGAAACTGGCATGCCTGAGTTTAAAATTTTCCATGAATGGATTATGTAATCCTGGGGAATGGAGAGGGGAGGATTTACTTCCTATTGAGAAATTACTGGAACACTCCGGTGTTCAAGACCAAAGAAAGGAGAGGAATCATTCTATTTCTTTCTCAAATAAATTGTTAGAAAGTGAGAAACTTTCAGAACAAAGTATATCTGTTTTCTCACTCCTCCTCCAACCTCCCCCTCTCCTCCTTTTTCTATATGTGAAAGGAAAATGGCCCCTTCAAGGACAGGAGGAATCTCCCTTCAGATGCGGAGTCACACAGAAATGGCAGGGCTGCCCCACCACGGAGTGTCCTCATTAGGACGCTGGGGACCGAGAGTGTGCAGATGTGGAAAGCCAAGACCACTATAGCATTCCTCACGGACGAGGCTGGTGGGGCACATGTCCACATATCCCTTCAGTGTCCCTTGTCTGTTACCATCTGTCCTCACTACCTACGGCAAAGTGACGTTGACTTGCAGGTACAAAATGTAAGCCTTTGCTTTATTTTTCAATTCCATTACTCTCAAGTGCAGATGCACCCATGCACTTGACAGAGGAGGTATGTAGGCCATCTCTGGGTACAGGCAATTCTAATTCATATTGGACTCAAAAATCGAGAAATCAAAACCTTCCTATTTGCCAAAAATATTGCTACCTACATATGTATATATTCTGAAAAAATAAAAACACTTGATAAGCTTTGGAAGAGTAATCCTGCCTAAATGCCATCCCATCATATTACCATTTCTTGTGGCCCCTCTCTGAACCCCTCCTGTGATTTGGCTTCCTTTTATATTTTATAGGTTGATACAATAGTCACTACAGAGTTTGGATGTGCGATTTTACTTCCTGACTCCTGTGTTTATCTGTGGAAGGCAGCTGGCCCCATACTTCAGGTTCTGAACTGGGAAGTGGGTGTGAGTGTGTAACCTCTGTCACCCAGCACTTCCTCACTGGTGTCTAGGAAGAAGCCTGTCCTAATATTGCTAGCAAGTCCCCAACCTCAACTGATCTGTGAGGTAGCTCATGTGCTGGGAAAAAGATGGCAGACAATAGATTCTTGACCCTTTAGGTTCTCAACCCAGCTAGAGCTATGTCTTTAGTTTTTTGTTTTTGTTTTTAATTGATTTTTTTTAGAGAGAGAGGAAGGGAGAGAGATAGAAACATCAATGTGAGAAATATCGATCAGCTGCCTCCTGCACGCCCCCTACTGGGGATCAAGCCCAAAACCTGGGCATGTGCCCTGACGGGGAATCGAACCAGGACCTCTCAGATGAGGCTCAATCACTGAGCCACATCAGCCGGGCTAGAGACTGGTGGCTCAGTTACATGGCCTCCATCTCAGCAACTCTGAATCAGCAGAGAGGTGAAGTGACCTTCCCACAACCACACCGCCAGGTCCAGGCCCAGATTAGCGGATTCCCATGCCCACATTCTTCCTGCCCAGTTATTTGTGGGAAAGAGAAATAATAAATAAACCTACCAGGCACTAAACAATGAATAGATATAAATGTTTGATGGCAAAACTATTCTTAAATCATGGTTCTTAGAATCTTTGCATTTTGGGTGATTTTTTTTTTTTAACCCTTACCCGAGGATATTTTTCCATTATCTTTATTTTTTAAAAAAACTTTTTTTTCTTCATGGATTTTTTTAGAGAGTGAGGAAAGGAGAGGGAGAGAAAGATAGAAACATTGATGAGAGAGAACATTGATTGGCCACCTCCTGCATGCCTCCCACTGGGGATTGGGCCCACAACCTGGGCACGTGCTCTGAGTGGGAATCGAACTGGTGACCTCTTGATGCATGGGTAGACTCTCAACCAGTGAGCCACAACTGCAGGCTCCATTTATCTTTAGATAGAGTGGAGGAGAGGGAGAGGGAGAGGGAGAGAGAGAGAGAAACATCGATGTGAGAGAGACACATCGACTGGTTGCCTCCCACACGACCCCGACCAGGGCCAGGGATGAACCGCCACCGAGGTACGTGCCCTTGGCCAGAATCAAACCCGCGACTCTTTGGTCCGAGAGCCGATGCTCTAGCCACTGAGCCATACTGGCCAGGGCTTGGGTGATTTTTTATGACCACTGAATTCACATCCGTCCTGTTTCAGATAAAGCCAACTCAGAGGGCAAGTGATGTGCCCAAGGACTCCCTTAGATTGGTGTCCAAATTCCTTCTTCAGTTTTGAGCACAAAGCAAGAGTGGACGTGAAAGAAGGGCAAAGGCCCTAGCCAGGTATAGCGAGAGCCTTTCACAGCATGTTTTTCTAATTCTCTTACTTCCCAGATGCATCACCTTGGGGAGGGCAGAGACAGTTTATAGCAAATAAGTTGCTGTTGAGCTTTCAATGTCAAAATAGTTTTAAAAATGTAAAGCAGACACCGAAGTCCTTGAACTTAAACTCTCTCGATTTGCCAGACTTTGCTTCCAAGACCTGAGCTGTAGAGAGAGAGGTTAGAGGGGCTGTGTGTGGAGAACAGATGCGCAGGTCTCTAAGAAGTGCCCGGCATCCTCTGCTCTCCTTTCAGAAACAGGCTTGGTGGTCCAGAGGAGTGGCCGCTGCCACCGGGCCCACAGCATGCCCACAGCCTGTATGAGCCCCTCTAGAGAAGTCCCCACAATGACTCAGGTGAGAGGAGGTGGGTCACCCCGCCGAGAGAAGGGTTTCGGTGCATGACTGCAGCTCTGCACCCTTTCAAGCGTCTGTTCTTGTGTGTTCCTGAACCCAAGTCCGAGCCCTTGGGGAAAGGCCATGGAGTGCATCATCTAATGCATCATCTAGTGCATCATCTCATGGGTCCGAGTGCAACATCAGGACCCAGACCCAAGCTGGTGCATGACGCCCCAGGGGAGACCGCCTTGTCAAAGGATGGTGTGCAACAGGGACAACCCTCCCATGATGCCAAAATCAGAGGTAAGCCTCTTGCCTAACAAATAGATTACTCCCAGGAGAAAGACAAAAAGGGAGGGACAGAGAACTCTGATTTTTGTGAACTTCTACCCAAAGGAGGACACACCTTAATACAGAATTGACTAAGAGACCCTGAACTGCCAAGATAAAATTCTTGCATTAATAGCAGAAGTGGGAGGGGGTGAAGGGGCTTGAAAACTCAGTCTGGTTATGGACAGCTACTCTCTGCACACCCAGGTTCATGACTGGAAGTTCTTACCCAATACGCATAACTGCTTTACAAGGGCCGCTGGGACATTTGGAATCTTTAGTGAACATAAGGATAACCTCTTCATTTGTGCACTTAGCTAAAATTATTTGTAGCATCCACAGCCTCCAGTCTGGGGACAACTGCTATCCAGAAAGCTGAAGCCTTTGGCTCAGAAAACACAATGGCCAACAAGAGGAAAGTACCAGAGAGGAGACTGGTGTCTGGTTAGTAAACGCTACCGCACCTGCCAGCCAGGCTGTAGCACTCAAATCACTGGTGATGCTATTCCAGCTCGTGTTTCTAGCTCTCCCTCTCTGGGCTCAACCTCTGCACACTGCTGGCACCAAAGTAAGGCTGTGATGACCGTAGGTCCTCCTCACACATGCCACAGGGGCCACTGTCAAATCGTTTCTCAAGCCTTAATGAACTGAGCCACTAATTAGTATTGCCTGGCACCCGTCACTAATGACCACAAAGAATGGCAGGTCTGCGCGTCCAACCTTCACCAAACGGCTCCCGGCCTGACATCCCCAGCTCTCCTTGGGCAGGCATTCCCGGGCAGTGTTTCAAAATTTCTGGGAAAGCAGGACATTGAGAAGAAATGACTCCGGTTGGAGGGGCACAGCGCATGTTTCTTCCATGCTGGGAACCCCCGCCTCGGGGGGATAACGCTCACCAGACAAGCATTTTGTGGCCGGCCGTGGGCATGATTTGCAACACGAAGAGGGAAAGCCAGCTGTCTGGTTGTCATGCTGCTTGTTTTCGTTAAAGCGGCAACGGAACAAAACCATTGTAGAAACATGGCAGCACTGGGACTTAAGTCATTTGGATGTGTTTCTGAAGATCGCATTTTTGCCTCTTATGATTTATTATGGTTTTTGTTGGGCATCACGCACACTAAATAGACTTCTGAATCCCAGTGGGCTTCACCAAATAAACAGCTCAGCTTTGTAAAGATGAGGCTTTATCTATGAGCACACAGGGTGACAACCGTTCTGGGCATGAAAATGGACAGACAACTGGAATTAAGACCAAGAACGGTGCTACTGATCACCGGCTGCTGCTGCGCTGTTCCCGGTGAGGCTTTGGGCACTGGCTTCCAGAACACCAGTGAGGTAGGTCTACAGGTATGGGCCTGAGCACAAGACATACATGTTGAAATCATCTGTTTACCAAGAACATTTGCACGGCACTGGTGACCTAACTTTGGGCTGAACTCCAGAGATAGTTCAGAGCCCTTTCTCTTCAAAGGGAAGAAAAATATGGAGAAAAAATGTCATACTAATCTGTCTCTCATTATGTCAAAATCTGCTCTTTGGAACATCCTGTTTGTAATTCTAAATGGGCAGACAGAGTGAATGGCTGTGGGTTTTGTCTGTCTGGCATCCATTGCCTCTTTTGGGTAATAACACACCTCAAATTGCCTTTTGGAAATCATCCCTTCCTCACTCTGAGTCTATACAACTCCAGAGGTGACGCCACAACCCCAGATGTTGCATGTGACCCATCCATGCCACGGTGACTGAGTTCAGGGACAGGCACACGATTCTAACTCAGGAATGACGCTTGAAGCCTGGGCGTTTTGCTGGGACCATCAGGAAAGGGGAGCTGTTTTTTCCAGGGCTTGCCGAATTGACAGGATGGGAGTCTGGAACCGCTGTCAGCCATCTTACTGCGGCTCAGGGACAGCCTGCCCCTAAATGAAGCCAAAGCAAAAAACAGCAAAGCTGAGCCACTGAGTACCTGTATCTAGAGATACCTGTAACTAGAGCTACCCCAGATGTGTTGGTAATTTGAACCAATAAAGTTCTATTTTTTATTAAGCCAGTCCAAGATTGGACTCTGTTGTTTGCAACTAAGGGTCCTACCTAATACAGCTATGTGCCCAGAACTGGGGTCTTTTTCAGTTGGAAGGAGGCAGGTTCCGGGTAACTACTGGAAAAGACAGAACAGGTTTTGTCTGAGTCCAAGATTTCTACAGATATTCCTGAGTAAGGTTCATAAAAGCCAACCACAAGCCAGAATTAAAACACAAGAGTAGGGAGCTAAAGAATGGTAGCGTTAGGGCCAAATCCAAGAGCGCCAAGCAGAACTCAGGGTCTCTTCCCATTGGCAGAAACCCAAGAGGTCCAGGTCAACGACCATACATGCACAACTCCAAGCACCTAGAGACACACTAGGAAAAGTTCAGAGTAACCGTGGGCTAAGTTGCCTAACTCCAAGTCTAATTCCTCCTATAAAATGGGAATAAGAATACCTTCCTATCTCATAGGACTTCTGTGAGTCTAAATGTGACGATGTATGTGGCCTGGAACTTGATGACATGCAATAAATGGTGGATGTTACTCTTACTCTTACTATTATTATTAATATTACTGCTAATAATCATTTACCTTATTACCGTTGTTGTTGTTATTATTATTCACAACATTCATAGTGCCTGCTATCAACATCTAGCACAGCTTTTTGTATGTAACAATCATTCAATACATAAATATTATTTAACAGAATGAGCTGCTGTTGGATTAATCTGGAATTGTAAACAAAAATTCCAGAACAAGAGCTTTCTGGGCAACATGTGTTAATTATTATAATTTTAACTATAATATTCAGTATATGGGGACACTGTTCTAAATGCTTTAAATAACTCATCTGAATTAAGTCATAAAAAAATCCATGAGTATAAGACGACTGATCTCCATTTCACAGATGGGAAAACTGAGGCTCAGAAAATTCTTACAATTAGAGAGTGGCAGAGGCAGGATTCACACACAGGTTTGAGGGATCGGAAAGCCCATGATCCAGCCGCTCTTACTGCAGGAAGGCCTCTCCTCAGGTTCTTTCAAGGGGGCTGGTCTCTTCCCCACAGGCTTTACTTTTCTTTCCTGACCATGTCTCTCTCATCAAAGCTGGCTCCTTAGAAGTGAGAGATGGTGAATCCCACCCCACCCCCCTTTTGAACAAAGATGATCTGTAAGATTTCTTCCAGGTCTGAAATGTCCATAATTCTCAGGCAGGATTTTCGTACTTTTGTCTGCCCCACTGGGTCCCACTTTGGTTCAATCAGTTCCTCCAGGAGACACTCACTTCCAAAACAACAGAGACTCGCCTTGGAAAAGCGTTCAAAGTTCATGTAATACAAATACTACTGTCTGCATTTCAAATCCTTGTCAGTAATGTTGTATGGCTTAAGCTCCTGTCTCTTTATTTTAATCTATTTAAATAATGTCCTAGTTTTTAAAAAAGGATCAATTAGGGATGAATTCCATTCTCCTGTTCAAATTTGTGATCATTCTTAATTTCATTAAAAGAAAAATTCAAAGGCCCAGTGGCCCTGGGCTTAGATGGTGAGCTAACTGGTTCGTGCAGCTCTAGAACCTTCAGATTCCAGATGCAGGCGATCAAGTCTCATCTCAGGGTTCCAAAGGCTCACACAGGTCATGCTAAACTGAGATTAAAAGGGGTGAGGGGTGGTTGGGGGAGGGGAAATATCTGTAACAAAAATAAATTAATAAAAATTGCAAAAAAGAAAAAAGGGAAGCCTGCAGGAATACCATCATAAACATGAACTTTCAGCAAAAGTGAAAATAAATGCTTTGGAATATCCCACTCATAGGAAAAGGGATGCATCTCACTCATTTAGAGGGGAAGGCATTCTCTATGAATAATCATGTTAGCCCTATTACTTGCTGAGGGGACTGCTTGAGGCCTGACTAAAACAAATGTTTCCTCTTGGCCTCAAGGCACCAAAAAGGTAATAAAGTTTCAGGAGGGCTCCAGGAAGGGAGGAGTAGGAAATCTCACAGGCACTGGCCTTCGGCTGTTTCACAGACTATATAATACATAATAAAAGGGCAGAGGTCCAGGGCTGACTCCACTTCTGCCCTTTTACTCACTTAATTGGTTAATTCGAAGCAGATCTTTAAACCAAGGTTAAATTAAAAAAAAAAAAAAGTTAACCACAAATTGAAATCCTCAGGAGACCATGGTGGGAAAGCATTTGAATCGAACTGCGAAGAAATCACAGCCAAGGACCACCTCCACCTGGGCAGAGCTTGGGCCTTCAACAGCCCTTCAGAGTACCTGCTGCCTTCGTGTGCTGCTGAGGCCTCGAGGCTCAGGGACAGTCCATGCTATGCCCAAAGCCACATGTGTGACAAGGCAGAGAGCCAGCTTTTGAACCCTGCTGGCACACTTTCAAACCACCCAAGGCCCTCCGAATGATTAACCGGAGCAATCCCGTCTATCTGAGAGGGTGGGCATACACTCTTTTAGAGACAAAATGATGGATGTGATGACCTCTCAAGGTCACTTCCAACCTCCGATTCTGTTCTTTGGACACTAACCACTGCTGCTACCCCGTGCTCGGAGTTGGGCCCAGGCCTGTGACTAACTTCCCAACACAAAGCGGGGAGGAGCGAGAGGCAGGATTGCTCAAGGACCACTGCAGAGGTTCCCATTTCTCTTTCCTTTTAACTGTCTGTGGGGCTTTCTTCTTCCCTTCGCCCCTCCTTTTTGCGTGTGTTGCATAGAAACAGAAAGTGCCTTTGTACCAATTACTAGGCACTAATTTACACTCTTCAGTGGGAGCTGGGCCTGCTGGAGAAACATTAGGAAAAGGTGGGAGGGTCGGATGTGGGGGAGGATTTGAGCAGCAAAGGCCTGGAATGCTGTAAGCTTTTCCTCTAAGCCTGAGAACAGCCAGAAAATTTGGAAGTCAAGACTAATGGAAATGACAATGCTGTGGTCTTTCTATTTTTTAATCAAGCATGCTAATGATCACCAGGCATTCAGAAATCACATGGGTGGGATAGAAAGCCTACTCTAACAGGGCACATCAAGTTGTTTTAGGGGCTAATGAAATCTAGTACTGGGAAATCAGCCACCTACTATTCTTCTCAATGAACTTATTAAGGACGACCATTGTCTGCCACATTCCCAATATGTCATTCGATGTTTCTCCCTGGGAAGTTCAAGCTGGGAATTTCTCACAGATGTTCGCTGGATAAGCGTCAACAATTGAGACAGGAACGTAAATCTGATCCTCGTGTTCAGAGTCCAAGAATTCATTTCCCTCAGGTTACATGTTTATGTCTGAAAGTAATGGGGTGTTACCATCAAAACATCAAAAAATATTTACTCTGATACCTTCCTCCCCAACCTGGGCCCCATCTGCACCCCTCCCATCTTTCTTCTCACCACTCACAGAAGATTTGAGAGGAAAATCAAGGGAAACAATGTTTTTACTCTGTAATTCTACTCCACTTGTATTTTCTGTTGTGAAACAGTAGTCCTGCCAGCAGCTGAAGCTTTTCTAAGGCTTGATCTTTGCTAGGGCAGCTAGATGGAAGATGATGGACAAGGGGGAAATGAGGAAGAACAGCAACTGGTCCTTCCCACCTCTGGGACTAGGAATAAAGAGCTGTTGGGATCCCCAACAGTCCTTCATCCTCAGGGGGAGATTCCAACAGCAGGCTGGGCTATCTTTCCTTGGAATCAAGGGAACTTTACCCTCTTGTCAGAAACCCAAGAGCAATCCCCATAGGAGACCCTTGTAGTCCTTAGAAACTTATCATGCTGGTATAGCCAAAGGCCACCTGCAGCCCCTTCACTCTCTTCCAATGTAGAATGTTACTTTTTCCTGACAGGATACATAAGACAGTGTCTAGACAGTCTCACAGGGGAGTGGGGCTGGGGGGTGATATTACCCCTAAGGGGGCAAAAATTAGATCTTTGGCAGGTGAAAAAAGTCTTGGCTATTACAATGGTTTGTGGCCTTCTGAAGGGGCACAGTATATTGACGGCTCTAGAATACATTTGTGGTACTAAAATGTCATGTGGGGAGGACAATTATGGGAAAAAATGTCTAAAGTCTCCTTAAGGGAGAGGGAAAAAAAGGCAGAAAAACTATCTGTGTAAGCCCCACCCAGGTTTAGTTGTAAATCTATCTTGGATGACGTTAACTGGTCAGGTTATGAAATACCATTCCATGTCATGTTGGGAAGTCCTCTGGAAAGAGGGACGGGGCAGAGAGAATGTCTCTACTCATGAACAGAAGAGAAGGTGGTAAAGACCAGGCAGGGGCTAGTTAATGGGCTGCCTGGAACCCACTTCTGAGCTAAGGCTCCTAGCCTAGGGCTGTGGCCAAAGTAAGACCTTGCCCTGTCCCTGAGCCCCTGCTCCTGGGCAGTGGAAGTGGGTCCTTCTCACACTTTTGATGGCACTAGATTCTCCTGAACCAAACAGTTGATTCTCAAGTTTCTTGCAGTAATTGAGGGATAAGAGTACAAGGCATATAGCAAGCCTGGCATACATAAGCAAAATTTTAAAACGTTAATCTCAGGGAAGAACATCCCACCCGAGTTAGAGTTGGACATTCCTCGAGAGGCCAGAAAATCTATTTCCCATATTGGAAGACAACTTCCACGGTGGCGCGCCATCCAGGTCCCTCTAGCCAGACTAAGTATTGCGGGGAAATGTTCAAACTGGGTAAGGAGAAACAGAAGCAGCCACTCTTGGGGTGTTTGCAGCTCTTGTCTCTCTGTTTTATATAAACTTCCTTCTGCCCTATTTAAAAAAAAAAAAAACTGTTAAAAAATGTTTTTTCTAGCCCTGGCCAGTTTGGCTCAGCAGTTAGAACACTGGCCCTCGGACCAAAGGGTTGCAGGTTTGATTCCTGGTCAAGGGCACATACCTGGGTTGCAGGTTTGATCCCCAGACCAGGTCGGGGTCATGCGGGAGGCAACCAATCAATGTGTCTCTCTCATTGATGTTTCTCTCACTCCCCCTCCCTCACTCCCTTCCAATCTCTCTAAAAATCAATGAAAAAATATCCTCAGGTAAGGATTAACCAAAATAAATAAACAAATATATTTTTTTGGTGGTGGTGGTAAATAAATTTTTTTCTATAGAACTGGAGTGTGATGGCTGGGATTTAGGGCTAATTTTCAGAATCCTGTAAACAGTGTTATCAAGTTCAACCTATTGTCATCTGAGGATAGTTGACTTAAGTCCCTCCAAAGAGAGTAAAATTGCACCTGGCATGAAAATAAAGCCTAAGGTTTCTAAATTTTTTTTCCCATATGATTTTACACAGAGAGGAAGTGAGAGGGAGAGAAAGATAGAAACATCGATGAGAAAGAACATCGACTGGCCGCCTCCTGCATGCCCTCACTGGGGATCAGGCCCACAACACGGGCATGTGCCCTGACTGGGTATAGAACTGGCGACCCCTTCTTGGTGCATGGGTTGAGCTCAATCACTGAGCCACACCAGCCAGACAAGGTTTCTATCACTGAGATGTTAACCTAGTGGGGACTCCACCTCAGGCAGTTCTGGTGACTTTTGATCTGGAATTTGGATGTAGTTGTTTCCTTCCCCTAAAGATACTCCCCACCCCCAATAGACACACTCTCTGTACAGGGTGACCACAATGTCAGGAAACTCCGGATAAACTTTTTTTTTCAATCCTCACCCGAAGATATGTTTGTTTGTTTTTTAATTTGACTTAGAGAGAGAGAGAGAGAGAGAGAGAGAGAGAGAACCTACAACCTAGGCATGTACCCTGATGGGGAATCGAATCCACAACTTTAATGCTCCAGTGAACTGAGCCACCAGCCAGGGTGAGATAAACTCTTTGGAGTGCTTGTGGGGGTGGGGTGGGTTGAGGGGTTGCAGGTACAGGAGGAGGTCTGGTTAGTGAGAGGGTTTGAGTGGGTATTTGTGGAGGCTAGTTTAGGGTGTATGCTGGGACGTGGGTGTGGATGTGGGGGCTATCAGGGGACTGTGGAGTAAGTGTGTGTGTGTGCGCGTGCAGAGGTGGGGGCAGTGACGTGGATGTGGGTCTGTGGTGGTGTGCCAGGATAAACTCAAAATTGGTTGCCTTTTCAGATAATATGCTGGATATGTCTTCAGGCCAAGTACTCCAATGTGTCTAATTGTTAATATGAAACATTACAGTGTCCAAAATGTCTGGCAACAGAAAAGAGTGTATTTGTTGTACTTTTTTCAGATTGATCCACTGCTTAAACTTTAGAGGTACATCACCTGAGAAGATATCTGATCTAGAGGCCGAAGAAAAACAAATTGAGCATAGTATTAGAAAATGTAAACCAACGTACAAGTTAAAAATAACTTTAGCCTATGTTTCCTAATTTTGAAGACCCCCCTATCACACAAACTATAAGATCCAGCATTTCTTATGGGGCTACTGTGTGTGGAATCCTAGTAAGTGCTTTATAAATATTATCTTATCTTTGCACAAGAACCTTATAGTTAGTGACACTACCCTATTTTGTGGAATGAGAGACTGAGGCTCAAATAAAGCAGAGGCTGCAAACCTAAATGCCAACAGAGCCAATGTAAATGGTTAAAATAAGGGTTATTGCCTCATGTAAAGAAAGATCAGTTCAAGCCAATTGTTGCTAAGCAGGAATTCAGGCCCAGTATTTGTCAGATCGTTCGATTTTTCCAGAGAAGCCAGAAATCTGGATTTGTGCCGAAATTATCTGATTATTAGATACTGGTAACTAATTAAGTTTTTAAACCGTGTCGGCCAAGCCAAACAGATGTGCAAGGCAAATTCAGCAGCAGGCCTTGCAAACTCAAATCAAGTAACTTGCTGAAGGTCTCACAACTGGGCAACAGTAGGACAAATCAGAGCCCAGCTCAGCCCACCTCAAAAGCATCTCTTCTCTTAGAACACTATAGAAATGGCTGTACTGAATTAAATGCAATTTTTGTTTAAATGACTCAACTTCTAAAGCCACTGGTTCTATAGAAGTGGCAGCGGTAGGAAGGTCTCAAGGTGGTGAGCAAGCAGCCTGAGGGATTCTTGTTGGGCCACATGGAGCAGGGGGGTGTGACTACATTTTTAGCTCTAAAAATCTTCACAGAATGCAGACATTCCAACTGCTATCTCTGGTCTGACCACCTTCTGGATTTAATACCAGCAAAGGGAAAATCAAGGAGCTCCTTACCCCACCCCAAAGACTATCTAACTGGAAGCTGTCTCTGAAACTTTCGAATGCTCAAAACCTCCCACAGGAGTACCCTTCTGACCATATTTACAGAGGCTGAGGTTTTGTTCAACCATGTCCTAGTATTACAGAGCCCCAGAACATAAGTAAGACACCTGCAATCACCATATCGCTAGTTTCAAAAGACTGACTAGCATTTAAAATGGGATTAACATTTCACTTCGTTTTCCACTCCTGACTATGTGAAAGGTTCTCCTGAAACAGCTGAGCTGACTTGCCTTATGGAGAATTAAGGAGCACCACGCATGCACGCACACATAAGCAGCCATTTCTATAAATGCCTGAGAAAAACCACTCAGCTGAATGGTCCGGAATGTTGGGAATTGTTTTTCTGTGTTGGGTCGACTCAGGTAGCTCACCCAGAAGCACGGCAGGCCTCCTCAAGTGCACAACTGGGCAGTTCCCTGAAGGAGAAAGTGCCTTTGCTCAAGGTGGCAGTGGGTGTCCCTGTGAACAACTGAACTCCGGGAACATGGCTGACACAGCCAGGCCCGCCTAACAGCTGTTGGTGAGTAACACCCTCGGGTTAATACACCCCTATTTCACCCCTGGCAAGCCACGCTAAAGGTCACATCCCCCAATTCAGGCACGTGTCTCTCAACAGCTTTACAGATAGAAACTTTAAAATGTGCTGTTTTATGGCAACCTAGAAGACAACCCCAAACAGAACCTGATTTTGCATTAACCACGGAGGAAACTGTTTTACTCCTGTGCCAGCAGCCACCTCCACAAGAAGCACTTTCCAAAGGAAATAAAATATGAGATGCAGTAACGTGGCCTTTCTTTTAAAAAACAAAACAGAATCAACCAATTATTTTAAAATCACAGGGCCAGGGGCCTCATCTTCAAAGTGCTAAAAATTACACAAAAATGACAATACTTTTCCAAATAACTCCAACAGCAACCTTTCAGACATGGTGTCATAGGACAGAGGGGAACAGAGCTTCATGAGAACAAGCCCGGTGTTGTAAGGGGACCTTACTAAAGATGGTGAAGCAGCATGACCAAGTGTCAGAGCTTTTCAACTTTCTCTGAGTATGTTAAACAGAACCAACAGAATTGGCTGACCACCTTCCCAGTAAGTCTCCAAAGCCCATTTTATCATGCAGATGTCTTTCTAGCCACATTCATCTGGCTAGCCCTGCCTTTTGTTCTCCCTGGGAGAAACCATTCCTTGGGGCCTCCAGAACGTTTCAACAGTCATTACCCAGCCTTGACCTCCGGCAAGGACCACACCTCCTCCTCCCTAACTGCTCTTTTCAGGGTGGAGGGTGAACCTAAGTCACGTGGAAAAAATAATCGGCTCTGAAATCTCCCTCTTTAAAGGGGCTAACTAGTCGTGAAGTTAACCCACCAACCATCACTTGATCTGCTGCCTGGAGCAGTGTTATTTTAAACCTCTCTGGGGACTCTCGGCCAAATTTAAAACCACCTTGGCAATCCCTGAAAAGTACCAAGCATACAGCTAAATGAGTCCTTAGTCATCCTTAAAAGGTTCCATCCACATAAAGTGTGCCGCTTCTCCCCAGGTTTTGACCACTTCTCTGCAATCCCACAAGAGAATGAAATAAAAGGTACGCCATTTAACTCCCTGCCCCCACCCCACCCCCGCCAAACCCTGCCAGCGTCTGCCCAGGTAGAGTGGCCCCAACGTCGCCCGGTGCGGGAGTCCTGGGGGCGGGGCGGGACAGGGGAGGGGCAGCACCACTTCCCGCGAAGCCACGCACAGGGGCTAGCACCCAGCACTCACTCTGTCCGCCAGTTTAATCCTCTCCGTGGTTTCCAGAGGCTGGGGACAATTAAGGAGAGTGAGCTTTCCGCCTCTACACAGTTCAATTATTTAAAGAGTTAAAAAGCATCTTATCCAAAATGTTTGCACCCTTTGGGCTGAGTGTGGTGTCCTTAACGCCCAGGAACGCTGCCAGGCCAAAGGTTAACTAACCCCAGAGGTCGGTGGGAGAGGGAGACGCCGCTAACCTGTATGCACTCTGTAATGGGCTTTGAGATGGGAGGATTTTCCATAGACTTTCCCACAGCCACTGTAGGGGCACTTGTGCCTCTTTTCGGAGGCGTGTTTCCCCTTCGCAGCCACTCCAGGGTGGAGGAGGGAGAGCGGGCTGGGCGCGCTGCCAGGATCCTGTCTCTCCTCCGGGCTGTGGGAAGGACTCGACCCAGATTCGGTGGTCACGTCGCTGTCGGATCCCATATCCTCATCCGGACTCTCCAGACTGTCGCTACACACCGAGGGGGTCTGGATGGGTCGGTACTTGTTCAGGTCCAACAAGCTCTTGGCGATGGTGACCAGTGTGCAGTAATCCTTCCAGGTGTCCCCCGGGTCACCGTGCTCCTTGGTCACCTCGCGCTCAGGTAGTCGCAGTCGCTCGGCGTCGGGAGCGCCCCCATGCTCCGGCACCGCAGCGCGGTTCGAAATGGAAACCAGACACTGGGCAGCCACAAAGTCCATGTAGGCGGCCGCGGACATGGTGCGGGCGACAGCAGCCCCGGCGGCGCGGTCAAACTTGGCGGTGGCTGCGGAGGTTCGGTTCGCCCTGCCCTGGCCTCGGACGACGAACGCGGCGCGGCGGCCAAGGGGGCGGGGGCGCGGGGCGCTTCCGACTCGCAGGAGCGCCAAGGCGACCTCAGCCCCTCATCTTTACGTAACCGGCAGCGCCTCCGCACGCAGCCACCACGGTCCCGAGCTCCGCCGCGCTGCCGCCTCTCGCTGCCGCGGTGTCCTGCGCCCGGCGCGATCCCCCCGACGGGCGCGCCCACCGCTCCGAGCCGGCTTCCTTGGAAAGATGCCACACGTGGCGGTCGCAAGTTTATTCGACTGAATACGCCCCCGAGGCGCTGGGAGAGGAAACTGCAAGAGAGGTACACGCCCTCTGCCGCCTCTCCGTGGAGCCAAAGACCCAGGACATTCACCCGACCACCCCGACGCGGGTGACAAGGGTCGGACGAGGCGTCACGTCTAAGAGACACTTTTTCCCCAGTCCACTGACGGTTTCTGAGCCCCTGCTCTTGCCCGTCCGCACCGTTCCGGCATTCTCTTGCTCAGTAACAATTTCGCAGAATCCCATCACGTCACAATCTAAACCCCCTCCAATTGGCCAGTGGGGAGGGTGATTCAACTCTGTTTACTTTCTCCCCCTGCCAGTCAGAACGGCCTTTTTGGTGGAGAGGTGCGTCTAGAGCTGAGGCGTGCGGCCAATCCGACCGTTCCGTTTCGATGCCTCGTGCTACCCCTACGGCCGCGAACGCTGACATTTAAAAGGGTAACAGCCCCGAGGCTGGAAAGGAGCAGCCACTCATCTTCTGGAGTGCCTCTAGGTCCGGTAGCCGGTCCAGGCCTCTTGGCTCCCGTTCCAGCTTTCGGAGCTGTGGGACACACCTTCCCTGGTCGGTTGCGCTTTCTTACGACAAAAGATAACTTCTGGTTCGGTTTTCCAGCTCGCAAACAGTTAAGTGACTTCCTGCAAACGCTACAGTCCCAGCAACCAGCCTTCCAATCAAAAGTAAGTTGGTTGATGTCACTGACATTGGCTCAGCCAATCAGAAGGGCGTTCCGAAAGCAGACGCTCAACACTTGTAAATGCTTAGAGCTGTAGTGAAACTGGACACATCCTTGTATTTTGTGCTGTTGGTAGTAAAATTGAGAAATGTATGGAAGGGCAGGGGTGATGAATTAATGTAATATGAGTCTATAAACACAAACGAGAAAGCAGCAATTCTTTCTTTTTTTTTTTTTCCTCCCCAGTTTTTAGATGCATCACACTTTTGGCAAGATTTTTTAATAGTCCATCCATCCAATACATGAACTATGACTAATTCATCTTAACGATGCAAACCTGACAAAGTTCTGTTTTAAAGCACAGTCTTCCTATTGTTTGGCGATTCTTACATTGAAACACCCCATCACTGCTTTTGTGATACCTCCAAATTCCTTTACTTCCCTCGTGCAATTTATTCCAATAAGTTTTTTTGAAGCTATTGTAACCCACCTTCAAATACATGAGACAAAATCCCTCATTTGTGTAACTTTAAAAAAAAAACACATAATCCTTAGTACATTTTCTTTCCCTAGATCCCTGCATGATTGTTAGGGCACGTTTCCTTCCCTCACTTAACAAATGTGGAGACCCAGGACACAGAGAAGTGGCTTGTCTACCTTATCAGCTAGATAGTGACAGAATGCAATTGAAATCGTAGATCTGATTTCTAGCTCTTTGAGCTTTACAATAACTGAGATCTTTGGTTTTGTGAAATATTAACTATATTAAACAGATTCTTAACTGTAACCAGCTAGAGATCCTTAGTCATTGAATGTTGTGGCATTACTTGATCAACAATTAGTATGGGTCTCAGAGTCTGATTAACTCAGTTTGCCTCTCCCTCTTAATGAATGATGGAGTTGTTTTCCAACTTCATAGCAGAAAAAAGAATCTAGGGCTAATGTCTCTTGCAGAAGGCTTACTGTCAGCACAATTGATTAAAAATACATTCACTTTCCTAACTGGATGTGAGAGCTACCTGCTTCTATGTGATGCAGATCCAGTGAGGTCCAACCCTTATCCCCCACTGGCTGTTAGCTTTTGTTAAGTTTTGGGAAAGTAACACCAGGTTCTTGGTCTCTAAAGGAAGGATCTCAAATGAGCCCTCCTAGTCTGAAGGCTAGAGTAGTTTATTTTTATTTTACTTTTGAAGTGGTACAGGAAGACACTATAGTAGTGACTACATGGGAAAGGGAAGTATAAAAAGGTGGTGCTGGTCAACCAAGAATATCATCATCACCATCATCATCATAGTAAGATAGGTACATACATCATAGCATGTAAAAGTATACATCATAGCATGTAAAAGTGAAGCCATCTTAGGTTTCTTGTATTCCAATCCCCTTAACTTTAGGAAAAAAAATTCACCAAAGCCCAAAAGAATTTGCCTACTTCATGATTTTTCTGGGACAAACTCTGTCCCCAAGGGTACATGATTACTTAGTAATTGCACCTTTGCTTGCCTCTTTAAGGTCCAGCACAAATACCAAAGGGGTCTCTCCAGGGTCCCTGTTATCACCGCCTGTACAGTCTCTCAGACTTGCATTGCAACTGGCATTGTGCTGGGCACTTTTAGACAGCCCTGGAGTTAATACTAGGGATATCCCAGAAAAGAAGGAAAATCTGTATCTTTCCTTGAAGATTGTAATCCAGGAACTTGAATAAATCAATCATCATAGTTTTTAAAAATATAAACTTTCCCCTCCCTACTTCTTGCCCTCTTCTCTTTAATTCCGTTCAAATTGGACATAAACTCTGAACTCTTCCAACTCATTTATTTCCATTATAAAAGGAAGTCACAAAAAGAAAACTGAGGTTTCATACATGTGAATGTCTCTTACACATTTATAAACCTAACTGCTTCTTGACTTGATTTAGAATATCTTTTTAAATCCAACAATTTTAAAATTATAGACTTGTTTTCCTCTTTTTTTCACTAATTCATTTCCCAGATATTTATGTTTCTGTCAGTGAACTAGGCATGGGGAGGTACAGAAATAAAAAGGCACTCTGTCCTCAATTAGGCTTACATGTTAAAAACATATGTGTGTTTGTGTGCGTGTGTATTTATATATAAAAATATCACAAGGAATAATTCCTACATCAGGGTTTTTTTTTCTTGTAGTGTTTTCAACAGGTTTCCTTGCTGTGTTAGGATGCATATTATAAGTTTTATTATTAAAACCAATTTATGCTGTTTTGCCAGCATGTGGTTGTCCTAATTAAATTTCTGGCAGAATAAATTATCCCAAATTAATATGAATCATTCTTAATTACAGTAAGTAATTTACCAGTAAAATATATATTACACCACATAAATATGAGGTCTGCTTCCCACCAAGTTAGTCTTTATAAATATACATTTCAAATCCACACAAACCAACTGGGAGGAATAGGAGAATTCAAACACTATAACAAGTGTTTCTAGTTTGTAAGTATTCATTTTCCTCTCTAAGTTCTGCCTAAACCTTGGTTTTATTAGCCAAGTTCTCAAGAACAATGGCCTCCTGGTCCTGAGATGAGCTGTGTTACTTTAGGCATCCTCTTAGAGCTATTTCCTTATTTGTTAATTAATTGATAGGATTAGATTAATACGTCTTCATAGTCCCTTCCAAATTCCAAATATTCCAGAGACACCCCCCCCCCCCCAATAATCCTAGGGAAAAAAACTGAGCAAGACTTGGGCTCTTTCAACACGCCTTCCTTTGCTGTGCATCTACAAACAGCTCTTCGTGGCAATGAAGAGCAATAGTTTACATCAATATTTAACGGGACAGCAGGCACAAATATAAATTTGTTCAAAATCCCTTAACACCTTTCTTCTTTACTTTCATGGTCTCTTTCTTTCTCCAAGCTAGTTTGTGGGAAGTGGCCGAGAGGGCTCAGGGAATCCCGTCCTTTTTCCTAGAAACGTTTTCCACCTGAGCCCAAAGTGAGGTATTTCTAAGCTGAATGCAGCCCTCTCCCAGGCCCCTGCCCTGGAGAGTTTTATTCAACCTGACCCCAAGGCAGAGTTTCCCCAACTAGACAGGATAGAACTCATCTCTCGGAGTTTAATTTAAAATACTTATTGCCAGGTCTCTTCCCTGCCCAAGGCCCAGGGAGGTGTAGGCTAAAATCACACTCTGCAGGCACTGGGTTCCGTCAACACTGGCTTTTCTCATTCTTCCCTACTGGGAGGCGTGGACGGTGCTGGGCAGAGCTGCCAGCCTCCAGGCGGGAAGGAAAGAGAACAGATGGCTCGCTGGGGGTAGGGGATCACGTGTCAGACCTTCCTCTGGGCTGGATCCAGACTTCTTTCTGGAACCAGGCCCTTCGACTACAGCGACCCCGCCTAGGCCCACAGGGCAAATTTGGCGGAAAGCAGTGTTCATTTTAGTGTAAACCCGGGAATTAGGAGGTGAGTTTGGGGAAGAGGGAGGCAGGCTGAAGGGATCGGACTTCCAACAATGGCAGAGTTCCTGGATTTGAAATACAATCAGGTAAAGCCCTATCTGGTGATACACCCATGGCCATAACGACAGTTAACACCCAGGGGCTGGAGAGGGAGGAGGGCGCCGGCCAGCACGAAAACTTGCACGACGCCCTACTTTGCTCTCGCTCCACTTAGCAGCCCTCCGCAAAGCTGCAGGCCTCTCCTCTGCCGAGCTGAAAGGCCACCCGTTCATGCATATGCAGGAGGATAAGTTTAGCTCGCAGCCCCCAGCGCTTGGAGAAGCCCCGCGCGGCTCACGGTGAATCACCCACACTTGGGGGCGGGCGCAAGGCTCGGACCGCAGACTGGCGGGCCGCTCAGCCACTTGCGAACCGCGCGCCCCGGCCTGGCATCGCCCTTTTAAAAAGTCTTCCGCAGGCGGCCACCGCAGCAGCAGCCGGAGGAGGCGAGTTCATCTAAGGACAGTCCCAGTTCTCAGAAATCTCTTCCCTGCTGGAACATCAAGCTCCCTTTACTGCAGTTGAACAAACTGCCCTAGATTGGGGGATGAGGAACCCGCCCCAAAACTCGTGCAAGGAGCTCCGGGCGCCCGCGCCCACGTGAGCTAACCTTGAAATTAGCCCCCGCACCCGGGCGGGAGGCGGAGGGGCGGAGCGGATTGTTGGTCCCCCGCGGTCCAAGCCCTGGCGTTTGCGCCCTCCGCGTGCGCGTACTGCCCCCACCACCCTGTTTCATAACTTTAGCGGGGCTGCATTTTTTTGGTTAACTCTCCAGGGTAAGATAGGTGTGGAGAAGGTATGTGTGTTGGGAGAGTGGGGGTGGGTAGGGAGGCATCTTCCCCGTCAACCACGCCCGGGAGGAAGAGGAAAACCTGCTCTGCGGTACCCCCGGGAACACTGCGGAGTAGGGTGTCTGGATGACATCAGCTTCTAAACATAGCCCGCACCCCCAACTCTGGGGCCGGGAGCAGAGTTGGGGCGGCAGGGGGACGTGGGGGGCGGGGAGCAGGGGAGGCGGGTGCCGCTCTCCGCGGGCGGGGCGGCCCGGCCCGCCTGGCTGGGGGCAGATGACTTTGCAGGAATCGTGTTCGCCGAGTTCGCAGGCAAATCTCTCCCGCAATGGTCGGGCCACGGGGTTAGGAAACATTCCTGCCATTCCGCGCTGTCCCCTGCCCCACAGAAGGCATATACACCCACACACCCACACGAGCCCCAGGAACTAAGGTGTTTTTATTTATATAAACCGCTCTATCCCTCAGCCGTAGTGCCCAGGTTTGGTCCGTCCCGGGAGCACCCGCACCCTCCAGCCCCGCGTCTGCCTCGGGGCTATGACTGCGAGGGGGTCGGCGCAGCCCTCCCGGTGAGTCAGATGGGCTGTTTCCTGTGGTTGTTGGTTGTGGAACAGTTTGTCCTTTTTACCCGCCCCCGCCCGTTCCCCACCCCCTTGGTAAATATAGCGCTCACGTTTCATCATCTCTTTGTCCAACGAGCGCCAGACACCGCGGCCCGCGGCCCCCGCCACCTCCCTCCTCCTCCGCCTCTCACGGTTACCTCGCATAACCCCGCGCGGGCAGCCGGCGGGTAATAGCCTGCCCCGCGGTCCCCGCCAGCCCTGCACCCCATTGTTTTCTGCCGCAGTACACTCCCACCTACCTATCCCCTCCCCTGCTTCCACTCCCCGGGTAAGTTATGTCCCCAGGCTCTCGTCCCTCGCCCCTCCACCGCTACCCGGGTGTCCTGGGGACGGGGTCGGGATGTGTGTAGGTGTTCGGAGGTAGACACCCCTTCCTTCCAGCCCCAGGTGTCTCTCCACACCAAGACAGTACGGGATCTTACACGTATCCCTACCCCCACTTCCCAAGTCCCTAGGCCGCCCCCCCCCCCCCCCGTTCCCCTCCGGAGCTCAGGTAACAAGCTGCTGAGACAGTGTCTGATTCACCGACAGCTGAACCAGCTCTGTGTACTTGGAGGTGGGCGCTTCGTGAACCGTCTCCCTCCCACCCCCACAACCCCTGAAGGGGGTAGGCTGGAGGGTCGGGAAAGGAGAAGTGGGTGGATAGCAGCCTAGAAGTGCGTGCTTACTCTTCCCTCTCTCCCTTCCCCTCCCAGTTTCATTTCCACACATACAGCCACCCACCGGGGACCGGAGGCTGCTGGTGTTCTCTGAACGCAGGGAACTGGCTCTCTCTTTGGTCTCCTGTTTACTTCCCTCCTCTTTCCCCTCCCTTCTTCTCGCCCCCACCACCCTGCCTCCCGCCCCGAGCAGCTGGGAAACCTGCAGCAAAACACTGCAGTCATGAGACTTCTCAGGACCCGAGCTGTGGCCCGCGTTTGCCCTGCCCTGCCTTGCCCTGCCTTGCCCTGCCCTGCCCTGCCTTGCCCTGTGGCCACTTGGGGCACTTTGTCCTGGAAAGAGAGGCTCTTGGCCTCCTCATCCAGAAATGTGGAAGAGGAGACTGCCTCCCTCCCTGTTCTCCCACCTTGGCACCAGATACTATCCTGCAGTGGCCTTGCCTGGCTGACTTGGTGACTTGGCCAGGGCTCTGGGCCACCTCCATGAGTGGCCACCTGTCTAGGGAGGGATAGATAGTGAGAGAATGGACAGTGTGTAAGAACCCGGGATTCAGGATGCTGCAGAGCTGGCTTACTTGCTATCACAGGCTGTCCGGTGCCCAAAGTTCCCTGCTGACCAAGGTTTTTAGGCAGAGCTGGGAAACCTGCTCCCAGGGACAGACACGCCCTCTCCTTATGGAGTCTGGCAAAAGCTTTCCCTTTCAAAGCTTGTTTCCCAGCAGGGAAGAATTCAGCCTCTCTCCCTCAGTAAGCTGAATGAACAAAGAACTCTGAGGAGGCCATGAGGTTTGAGCTCTGGGTGCTGCCTGCATGAAGTTCACCCCATTTAAAAACCACCTCTTCACCACCACTCTGCTCCACTCCCATGGTTACCAGCTCCCTGTCCTTTGGCAGCATAAATGTTGCACAGAGGCAGAAACAAACAAGGGCATTTTAAATGTACTTTTAAATATCCAAAACACTGCCTTGGTCTTTTGGTAGCAAAAAAAAAGGGGGGGGGGGATGAAAGTCCTGACTGTTCCCTGGTTTCCTTCTGACCCCAGGACCCTGAATGAACCCCTCACCCTGGATGGCCTCTCAGCTGCCAAAGGAGGGAAGGACGCTTCTTGGGGTAGGAGAAAGAGGAGGATTCAGAACAGAGCAGGTTCACCCAGGGCAGATAAATTATTACTCCAGTAAGGCTATTGCTCCCCTCCCCTCTCCAGCCTTAAACCCCCCAGCTGCTCTGAAGTACCTGCTTTGAGACTACCACTGCCCTGCTTTTTGCTGTCTTCTGTAGGCTCTTGTGCACTCCCCCTCTTTCCCAGAAGATTCTACTACCTGGTGAAACCCTGATTCTGTCCAGCTTCACATGCTGGACAAAAACAACAGTGCTAACAGTTGTCACTAAATTTATGATCGTAAATCTCAAGTGAGCCCTCAACAGTGCCCTTCTAGCATTTCCCTAGTCGGTTTACTTTCCACACTCTGAAATGACTACATTGCACCTTCTATCCTCAAACATCCAACACCCCTTTCCCTCCTCACTCTGGGCTGAAAACCTTGCTTTTTATCTCACTGAGAAAATAAGAGCAATTTGACAAGAACTACCTCATCTTTCCACCACCATCGCTTCCATCCTACCTGCCTCTCTGCCAGGACTCTGCCTTCCCTCCCTTTCCATTACCTGGATATAGTGTCCCAGCCATGTGGTTCCTTCTGTTCTTGACTTTTTTTTTAATCCTCACCCTAGGATATTTTTCCATTTATCATCAGATAGAATGGGAGGGAAGGCGGGAGGGAGGGAGAGAGGGAGAGAGAGAGGGAGAGGGAAGGAGGGAGAGAGAGACAGAGAGAGAGAGAGAGAAACAGAAACATCGATGTGAGAGAGACACATTGACTGGCTGCCTCCTGCATGACCCGACCAGGGCTGGGGATGAACCGCAACCAAGGTACATGCCCTTGCCTGGAATCAAACCCTCGACTCATTGGTCCGTGGGTTGATGCTTTAACCACTGAGCAAAACCGGCCAGGGCTTTTTATAATATTTGTTAAAGCAATTCATTTCAGCCTTACAAGTTACAATTAAAAAGGAACCATCACAACCTTTCATAGGCAGCAGACCACACAAAATTATAGCACATTGTTTCTGTTCCTTTAAATATATATTTTTATTGACTTTAAATTTTAGAGATAAAGGAAGGGAGAGAGAGAGAGAAACATGGACCGGCAGCCTCCTCCACACCCCCTACTGGGGACTGATCCCATAACCCCAGGCATGTGCCCTGACCGAGAATCGAACCAGGACCTCTCAGTCCATGGGATGACGCTCAATCCACTGAGCCACACTGGCTGGGCTTGTTTCTGTTCCTTTAAAAAGCAGATTACTCTGGATCCATAGAGAATGCTGGGCATAATGTTCAGTAACAGAGGACCTGGGAAAAAAACTAGGTGACCAGGTGATATCTGCAAAGTGGGTACCAGTCATTAGCCTGGGAGGTAAGAGAGAAATTCACTTTGGATTAGAAGTCATCTTTGGCTAACGGGACAGAAGTTTAGGCCCCTCTTGACTATTTAATGACTGTTCCTGAAATTATCCCCCATCTCCTGCTCATCAATTGTCTCGTTTTCCTAAATTCACATTAGCAGGAAAATATGGTGTACTCCTTCCTGTCTTTATATGTATACGTGTGTATATCGCCTTGACCCTTTAGTCCCCTCCAATATTACTCCACCTGCTTTTTTTTTGACTGCTAATGTCAGAAAGTTGCTTGTATTCACTGCATATCTGTTCACACCTCCTATTCTCTCTTGATCTCACATTAATCACACTTTCACCCAATTGCTCTACCAAAACCACTCTTGTCAAGGTCACAAATGACCTCCATCCTGCCAAATCTATTAGATACTTATTATATTTCATCTACCTTGAAGCAAAGAAGACTAAGGAGTGGGCAGGAAAGTAAGAGGAAAATAGGAGAATGTGGTGTCATAGAAGCCAAGGGAAGAAATTGTTTCAAGGAAGAGAATTTAATTCCTTCTTCGCTGGTTTTGGTTCTTCTGGCTCTCCAAAAGTTGGGGTGCCCCAGGGCCCTGTCCTTGGCCCTTTTCTATATCTACACTCAACTCTGTTAGTGACTTAACCTTGCCTCAAGGCTTTAATACCTTCTATATGTCAATGACTTCCCGATTTTATCTTCAGTTCAGGCCCCTTTCTTAAACTCCATATCTAACTGTCCACCTATCTATTTATCATCTGTGCTTGAATATCTAACAGGCATCTCAAACTTAACATATTAAAATTGAACTACTATGTTCTCTCTCTGTCTGATTTTTTGTGTGTGGGAGGCAACCAAATTTTTGGTGGCCTTGCTTCAGCAAGACAGCTAGAAAAAATAATAATAAAAAAATAAAATAAAATAAAATAAAATTGAACTACTGACTATTTTCCAAAAGAGCTCTATTGAAAGCCTTTCCTGTCTTAGATAAAAGCATTCCTGTTTTTCTGGTTGTTTAGGCTGTAAACCAAGGAGTTATCCTTGATTCCTCTCTTTAATTTATACCCCACAGTTAATTCAGCAGGAACTCCTGCTAGCTGTATTTTCCAAATCTGTTCAGAATCTGGTGCTTTTTGTCACCTTCACTGCTTCCATCTTTATCTTTTGCATTAGCTGCGGTAGCCTTCTAGCTGATTTCCCTGCTTCCACCCTTGCCATGGCTTCTTTTCCCAGCACTGCTGTGAGAGTGCTGTTCTTAAAACACGTTGGGTCATGTCATTCCTTTGCTCAAAACTCCACAGTGACTCGTCTCAGAGTGACTGCTGAAGTCCTCCCAGTGGAGACAACGTTCATACCACCCACCTTAAAAGTGACTTTCTGACCTCTTCTCCTACTCACATCCCATTTCTCACTCCACTTTATCCATTCTGCCCACCTTAAAGCATTTGCTATGGCTCTTCCTCCTTCCTTGAACCCTAGTCTCCAAGATCCCTGCATGGCTTACTCCCTCACCTTCTCCAAACCTTTGCTCAAATGCGTCCTTCTTAGATCTGCCCTGGCATCCTGTTTGCATTAATAGTTGCAACTCCTGCAGTTGCTCCTTCTCTACATTTTCTTTGTCCATGACACTAATCATATGCTGACGTGCTACATAGTTTACTTATTTAATATATTTGTTGGTTATTATATGTTTCCTACTAACAACAAGCTCTTCTGTTCACTGATGTATTCTTAGTGCCTAGAACAGTGCCTGGCAGATGATAAACTCTCAGCAAATTTTGTTGAATGTTGAGTAAATGAGATAAATAGCTCTAATTTTTTTTGAACCCCTGCTATGTGCTGGGCACTTCATGGCCCTGTATAGGAGTAAGCTGTAAGACCTAAAGTGAGTTCTTTCTGCTGCGGCTGTAGTCACCCATGGAGAAGCACATTGCAACATCTCCAGAAGCCATTGAATATGTGTGTGGGAGCAGGATGGGTCACACAGGCTCTTTTTCCTACTCCAGACACTAGTTTTAAAGAAAGGGTGAGGGTGATGGGCAAGGCCATAACAATGTATTTGGCTTGCATTAGGGTATTTTGGCTACTTATGAAGATGTTGATCATATGTGTATAATAGAGGCAACTTTGTAAAATAGATTTGCTTTTTGCTCACAACACATTTAAAAAAAATTTTTTTATTGATTTTAGAGAGAGGAAGGGGGAGAGAGAGAGATAGAAACATCAATGAGAGAGAACATTGATTGGCTGCCTCCTACATGCCCCCCACTGGGGATCGGGCCCACAGCCTGGGCATGTGTCCTGACCAGGAATTGAACCAGCCACCTCTTGGTGCATGGGTCGACACTCAACCACTGAGCCACACCGGTCAAAACACATTTTAAACAAGGATTGGCTGGGGTCTTTATTAATTCAGGACCCAGGTTAATGGAATAGCTGCCATTTGGAACATTCAGTCATAATTTCTACTTGCATCTCATACGTCACCATATGGGGAATCCATAAGGGGAACAGAATGCACAATACTTCCAAGTGCCCTGAAGGCAGAGAGCTAAAAATATTTATTGGGTTCATGTCTGATATGACTGGTAAGCTCTTGTTGGACAAATCCTTTTATAGATAACTACTATAAACTCTGGATAACATATAAAAAAATTACCTGAGACTCCTAGGGAGTGAACAAAAGCTGGCAGATAGTGGAAAGGAATTGGCATTTGGATGAGAATGATATGCGGATAATTTGTTTATTATAGCTTTTATTCTGAGGGTAGGTCCTAATTTGTACCATTTATAATTATTACAATATGGATAGAGAGAGCCAACAGTCTTATTGGCTTGAAGAGCCAGAGGGTAAGTTTCGGGGCACCCACATATGCTGGAAAGTAAGTGAATAAATTTCAGAATGTATTTTTAATTAATTCTGGGTATAAACTCTGCCCAAAGCTCTGGTTGATTGCTGAATCACACATGCATGTGGTAGATTCCAAACAGCCCAGGTAAGTCTACACAAGTCAACTGAAATTTGAGCAGCTGCTCATTGTACAGGAAATGGACTTTTGCAGTTTGAGTTCAGCCAAGTTAACTGTCACTTAAACTAAAAAAAAATAAAAATCAATATTCTTTGAAAGAATATAACAGAACCTACAGTTTCTACCTCTTGTTATTCATAATATCCAGGATATATCCCAACTTAATTGACATATGAAGAAACAGAAAAATATGACCCACTCACATTAGAAAAGACAGTCTATGAAGATGAACTCCTAGATGACTCAGATGTTTGATACTGCAGATATGGATTTTAAACCAACTATTATAATTATGCTCATGGGTGGAAAGAAAAATATGCTTGCAATGAATGGATAGGAAATCTCAGTAGAGAAATAGAAACCAAAAAAGTCAAATGGAAATTTATAGAATTTAAAAACATCTAAAATAAAGTATTCATTGGCCCTGGCTGGTTTGGCTCAGCAGTTAGAGTGTCGGCTCATGGGCCAAAGGGCATGGGTTTGATTCCTGGTTAAGGGCATGTACCTGGGTTGCAGGTCTGATCCCTGGCCCCTGTTGGGGTCATGCAGGAGGCAACCAATTGATGTGTCTTTCTCACATTGATGTTTTTCTCTCCCTCCCTCCCTTCTATCTAAAAAAAATCAGTGGAAAAAGATCCTCAGGTGAGGATTAACAAAAATAAATAAGTAAAAAGTATTCATTGGATAGGCTTAACAGAAGATGGAAATGAAAAAGGAAAGTGACCTGGCCAGTGTGGCTCAGTGGTTGAGTGTCGACCCATGCACCAAGAGGTTGCTGGTTCAATTCCTGGTCAGGGCACATGTCCAGGCTGTGGGCCTGATCCCCAGTAGGGGGCATGTAGGAGGCGGCCAGTCAGTGTTCTCTCTCATCGATGTTTCTATCTCTCCCTCTCCTTTCCTGTCTCTCTAAAATCGATAAAGAAAATATATATATATATAATATATAATATAATATATATATTAATATATATAATATATTATAATATATATATTAATAATATATAATATATATAAAGGAAAGTGAGCTTGGTGATATCAATAGAAATTACCCAATCGGAAGACCAGCAAGAAAAAAAAAAAGAAAACAAAAAGAGCCTTAGGGACCTGTGAGACAATATCAGAATATCTAACACATGTAATTGGAGTGTCAGGAGAAGGGAAAGAGAATGGGGCAGGCAATATATTTGAAGAAATAATAGTGAGACAAATTAACAGATTCAAAGTGTTTGGTGAACACCAAGCAGGATTAATACAAAGAAAACAACACCTAAACACAATATAGTCAAACTCTTGAATCCTAAAGACAAAGAGAAAATTGTACAAGCTGACAGGAAAAAAAAGCCGTATTGTATCTGGACAAATAATGATTGGAAAACCACTGACTTTTCATCAGAAGCAATAGAGACCAGAAGACAATGGATGAAAATTTTTAAAATACTGAAGGAAAAAAGAAACACCTGTCAAACCAGATTTCTATATCTAGTGAAAATATTCTTTAAGAATTAAAGCAAAATAAAATAATTTCATATAAAAGAAAACCCAGAGAATTATCCACCAGCAGGTCTGCACTACAAGAAATGCTAAAGGAAGTTCTTCGGGATGAAGGAAAATGAAACCTGATGGAGACTCACATCTTCAGGAAGAAATGAAAAGAATCAGAAATGGCAAATATGTGGGTAACTGTAAAAGGAAATTTCTTTAAAGTACATATTAACTATAAGGCAAAAATTATAATGTGTCATGCAGTTCATAATAATGTTGTACAGGTACTCCATATGGTAATTAGAACCTACAAGATAAGGGAAGAGTAAATAGACCTATACTGTTAAAAGTTTCCTAAATTTTATGTGAAATGACCCAGCCAGTGTGGCTCACTGGTTGAGTGTTGACCCATGAACCAAGAGGTTGCCAGTTCGATTCCTAGTCAGGGCACATGCCCAGGTTGTGGGCCCAATCCCCAGTGGGGGGCATGCAGGAGGCGGCAAACTGATGTTCTCTCTCACTGATGTTTCTATCTCTCCCTCTCCCTCTCTCTCTAAAATCAATAAAGAAAAAAATGTTATATGAAATGGTATAATATTAACTCTTACTAAATATATTTGATGTACAGAAAACTAATGACTACTATGCTATTCCTTCTCAAAGAGTTTGCAGTATGGTGGAGGAAGACATATGTCCAAATAATTACAATAAAGATGTGCAACCAATAAAGATTGTACAAAGAGCTCTGGGATTCTAGGCAGTCAGTAATGAGCTCTGCATGGGGGTAGATAAGTAAAGGCTCATAGTATACTGAAGGCATATTTGAGCTGGGTTGTGAAAGATGAGTTGAAGATGAGAAGGAGAAGAAAGGCATCCCAAACAGGGCAAACAGTATGAGCACAGATGTGAGGGCAAGAATGTGTTTAGGGCACCAATAGACATCTAGTTCTACCTCTGGGAGTGGCAGGAACTATGAACCTGTCAAGAAGGGCCTCTCATAGAAAGATCACTGTAGGATACAATATAGACGGTAAACTGGGGCAAAGAGAACATGGAGGCAAGAAACTAATTGGGAGGTGATTACAGAAATCCTCATAAAAGATGATGTGGACCTGAATAAAGGCTATGGCAGTGGGACTGGGGAAAGAGGGAATAAGAAGATAGTTGGAAAGCTGCATTAGCAGGGCTTATTAACTGACTGAATGTTGGGAAGAATCCAGAATAAGCCTCAGGTTATGAATGTGAAGACTGATGCCATTTACTGAGATAGCAAAAAAAAACAACCACCGTGGAGGAACAAATTTGAGGCCTAGGGCAGGCACTGAAGTAATTAACTTGGTTTGACATTTTGAGTTTGGTGAGGCTGAGGGACATTGGGTGGACACTGTAGTTGCTGCCCCAATACCAATTCTCCCTTGTCTTGGGAGCTGGCCTTGGTTTCTGTTTAGGTACCTATGCCTCCTTAGATAAGAGTTCAGATTCCCCCAAAACACTTGTACTATCTCAGAATATAGAACTTGGGCATTTTGTTTTAGTCCTAAGCTTATCAAAAACAATTTAATCTTCTGATACTTTAACAGTGGTTACATGACCCAACTTTGGTCAGTGAGCTTGGAGATTTTCCTGGGGGTTTCTAGAAAAGAAGTTCCTTTTGAGTCTCTCCTTTTTGGACAAGGTAACAATATATGATTGCACCATCTGGAGGATCTGCAGACATTCTGTCATCATGAGGGAAGCCAGCCTTAGGATGAGATGGACAGACAGAAGTCAGATAAGAGAGTTGGAAAGAAATTGGGCCCTTGATAATGAATTGATGAATCAAAGTAACCCTAAAGCTTATACAACCTGTAGATTTTCATGTAAATGAGCCAACAGTATTCTATTTTATTTTTTAATTTAAATATAATTTTATTTTAAAATATGTTTTACTTCATTTTTTAGAGCAAGAGGAAGGGATTTAGAGATAGAAACATCGATGTGAGTGAGAAACATCAATCGGCTACCTCTTGCACACCCCCTACTGGGGATTGAGCCCACAAACTGGGCATGTGTCCTGACCGGGTATCGAACTGGGACCTCTCAGTCCATGGGACGATGCTCAATCCACTGAGCCACACCAGCCAGGCCAGTATTCTATTTTATAAAGCCATTTTTGTTGTGGTATTTGCAACATAAAGAGCCTAACCTGTTTTAATCTGCATTTGGAAAGAAGGGACTTGATCTCAGTAGAGGCTTGGGTTTTATTTATTTTATTTTATTTTTATTTTTATTTTTTGGTACGTGCCCCTAGCGGGAACCGAACCCAGGACTCTCTGGTCCGCAGGCCGACGCTCCAACCGCTGATCCAAACTGGCCAGGGCGAAGCTTGGGTTTTAGAGACGTCAATTATCTAGGTTGAGATTGAGTTATGGTAGTGGATGAGATTGCCCAGGGAACACATGTCAAGAGAAAAGAGAAAATGATTGTACACAATGGTTAAATAGGATGAGGACCAGATTTTAAAATTAAGAGGTGACTGGGGAGCTTGATGGCTCAGACACTTTATTACACAAAAGCTATCCCCCTTCCTTTCTGGCAGAGATCTCTTGATCTCAGAAAAAGTAGACCTAGCTCTGCTCTGGAGGTGGCCATGTGACTCACTTCTGATCAATGGGTGTAAGTGTTAAGTTTGCTGAGGGGCATCTCAGAAAGCTTGCCTCCATGGTGAGAGGCAGATGCATGAGGAGGAATTCTGTCCAATGAGCCATTCAGGTCTCCTCACACAAGTCATGTGAGGCTATGACATTTAAATCTGTTATGACCATGAGAAGAAGGTCAGGAAGATTTCTGAGATAGCAACCCAGAGCCCTGTCATCAATTAAATATTGAATTGCTAGCAGTGACCTACTTCTGGGCTTGTTTATGGGAACGAAAGAATACTGCTTGTGTTTAAGCCATAAGCATCCCTAACAGACACCTTTAGGAAGAAAGGTTTCAGGAGATCAGTGGGACATTAAGGAAACTCAAATGAACTGAGGTGTGAACTATAAACACATCGACAGAGACTGTGGCGTGATTTTTCAAGAAGTTGGGAGGTGAAGGGGAAAAGCAGATGTAGGGGTATATTGAGGGAAGGAAAGATGATCAGAACATTTTTTTTTCTAGATCGTAAATACTTGGATATGTTTCAATTGAGGAGGAGGAGGTGGTGGTTAGTAAGAATTAAAAACATATGAAGGAGATCGGTGATAAAACAAGGTACGGAAGGGAACAGAGTCTCGAGAATCCAGGGAGAAAAAGGAAAGCCATGTCTACTTTTGAGACAGAAGGATGTGAGCCTGACTGAAATGTGGAGAACTTTGGAGGTGGGAAGAGGAAAGACTCGGGGAGTTCATACCTGGTGGCATCTGTTTTCCTGTGAAGTAGAATCAGGTAGTCTGTGCAAGGGAGGTGGTGGGGAATGTGGCCGAGGCCATGGAAAGAGTGGCAGGGGTTTGGAATGCCTGTCACTTTAATAAGCTGCCTTATTTTTATCTTCGTTCACTGTGCCCGGCACCTGGAAGGTTCTGTTTGTTGGGTGAATGAGTGGACTCAGTATGAGTACAGGCAGACCTCAGAGGTAGTGCGGGTTCAGTTCTAAACCACCACAATAAAGCGAGTCTTGCAATAAGGCAAGTCTCAATCTTTTTGCTGGTGGAGGGTCTTGCCTTTAATTTGTAAAAAACACATTTGTGAAATGCAGTAAGTCAAAGCCCAATAAAACAAGGTGTGCCTTTAATGGAATCATTAAATGGCAACAGCTGCCTAGCTGAGATATGGGAAACCATATATTTGTGCCACTTTCTTAATAACTTATTTCTTGTTACAAAAGCAATGTATTTTTTAGAAGAATTAAAAAAATACAGATAAACAAAATAAATAAAAATCAATCATATCCCACAAACCAAGAAGTAACCATGGTTAATACTGTAGTCCTCCCCCCCCTTATGCCTGGGGGACACATTTCAAAACACCCTAGTGGGTGCCTGAAACCATGGATAGTCAGAACCCTATGTAAACTATGTTTTTTTCCTATACATACATACATACATACATTCCTATGATTGTTTAATTTATGAATTAGGTACAGTAAGATTAATTAAAAAATAATAGTCAAAATAATATAACAACGTGTTGTAATAATATACTATAATAAAAGTTCTGTGAATGTGGTCTCTCTCTCAAAATAGCTTATTGTATGTACTCACCTTTCTTCTGATGATGTGAGATGATCAAGTGCCACATTAAGTTGAGGAGTTTCACCCTTTCACTTAAAGGAGGCACTCGATGGCTTCTCCGTGGCACATCCGAACAGCCAGCATCACTGCTCTTATACTTCTGAGCCATTATTAAGTAAAATAAGGGTTACTTGAACACAAGCACTGTGTTGACATAAGAAACATTCAAGCCTGTAGAGAATTTTTATGAGTTTATTTAAGCCAAACTGATGACATATGCCTGGGAGCAAGATCTCAAAGGCCCTGAAGAAGTTTTGCAACTGCTTTTATGCATTTGAAATTAAGGAGGGAAAAAGCTAAAGGAGTTCATCACCACCAAACCAGTATTATATGAAATGTTGAAGGGTCTTCTTGAAGGAGAAGAACAAAAATATGAACAATAAAATGGCAATTAATACACATCTATCAACAATTGAATCTACAAACAGTGAGCAACAGAACAGAAACAGACTCATAGATACAGAGAACTTTTTGTTGCTTGCCAGATGGGTGGGGGTTGGGGGGCTGGGTGAAAAAGATGAAGGGATTAAGAAGTACAAATTGGTTGTTAGACTTATGAACCTCAAATGTAAGGGGGGATGAGATAAACCAAAGAACTTCTATGCATCTATGCATAAACAATGGACACTGACAATAGTGTGGGGAAGGCTGGAGGGGGGCGGGATTGGGGAGGAGGGGGTTAATGGGGAAAAAGTGGGGGACATCTGTAATACATTCAATAATAAAGATGAGTTACAAAAACAACAACATAAGGAAGATGCCATGGAGGTGGGAGGAAGCGATTTGGGGACTGGATTACAGGATAGTTAACAAGATTATGTGCTCTCTTGAGGGTTAATAGCCCCTTCAAGGGGTATTGTGCTTCTGGTACTTGAAAGGTGTGTTAACCTAGATGCACAAGAACAATGGGCAGGGCTGGCTTAAAACCTTTCACTGAAAAAGTTATAGGCCTGGGGCATGACTACCAGCAGTGACCTACCCTGTTAGGAATTTATGATCAGATCACCCTGCAAGGTTACTTTCCATGGAGCTCCTTTTTGTCATAATTGTAAGTGCAATATCAGTTGATCTGATAACCAAGATGGTGGCTACTAAGTGACCAAAGGGCAGGGAGCACACGCAGTGTGGGGACACGAGAAAGGAGTGGGTCACATCCGGGGCGGGTTGGAGTGGGATGTGTGAGATTTCATCACTGCTCTAATGGCTCACAATTGAAAACTTCTGAATGATTTATGTACGGAATTTTCCATATAATATTTTTGTACTGTGGTTGACTGAGGATAACTGAAACCACGGAAAGTGAAACGGCGGCTAAGGGGAGGGGGGCTACTGTATTGCAGTATATTGGTTTTGTCCTTTTTATGCCTATCTATACATTTTTTAAAAACAAAAGTGAGACCAGGCTGCATGTATTTTTTTAATAATCTCTTTTTCAGGTAACAACTTTCTATGAATGTATTCCACATTATTTTACATTCTTCTGCCTTGTTTAAAAAATAATTTATCTTTTGAATAAGTAAACATTCACATGGTTCAATTCAAAAGTATAAAAAGATACGTAATGAAAAATCTCCTTTGCAACCCTGTTCTTCAGCTATCTAGCTACCCTTTCCAGAAGCAGCTAAATATTACTATTTTTTTTTTTGTAAATCCTTCCTGAGATATTTTATGTATATCCAAGCAAACGTGTATCTTGCCCACATTTTAATACAAATGGTTAATACCATTGTTCCGCACTTTATTAATAATATATCTTGAAGGTTACTACAGACCAACATATATAGTTTCCTTATGTTTAAGAGCTGCCATAAGAATTCTGATATCAATGTACCTTAATTTACTTAACCAACCCCCTGCTGATCAGCATTTAGGTTATTTCAGGCCTGCTGGAATTTCAAAAATTACCACCATAAATAGCCTTCTTTCACATTGGGGCAATACACCTGTAGGATAATGTTCTTGAAATGTAATGTTAGGTTAAAAAAAGAAAAAAGAAAGAAATGTAATGCTAAGTTAAAAGGTCCATGCATTTGTAATTTTGATAGATGTCAAATTGCTTTTCCCAGAGTGTGTACATGTACCAGTTTATATACTCCTAGCAATGTATAAAAGTGTCTGTTTCTCCATGTCCTCATCATTGAGTAGGTTAAACATACGTTTAACTATTGTCAACCTATTTGATAAAATGATGTTCAGGATGCTTTTAATTTTTATTATCTCACGACAGGTGAGGTTGAGAACCGATTCATATGTTTGAGAGCTTTTGATATTTCCTTTTTCATCCATAGCCATTGCCCATCTTCTTTCAGACTGTAGGCTTTTCCCCTGTAGAGACTTTCTATATTACAATATTAGCCCTTCGTGATCTGAATCACAGATATTTTTCCCAATATGCCATTTGCCTTTTAACTTTGCTTATTGTGTTTTTTCCATGTTGAAGTTTGTTTTTGTTGTTATATTTATCAGTTTTTATATTTCTAGATGTTATTTCATAATTAGAAAAGCTTTCCATATCCATATTATAAGGTAATTGTTCCATGGCTTCCTCTAGTGCCTTTATGATGATATTGATCTATTACATTTTTTTTGGTGTAAATCGTGAAGTGTGTACCCAGTTTAATTTTTTCCAAATGATATCCAGTTGTTCCAATCCCATGTGTTGACTTTATTTTTTACATGTACAATGATGTCATCTATGAATAAAGACAGTTTTTCTTCTCCTTTTCTGAGCTTTATGCCTGTTATTTCTTTTTCTTACCTCAATGTACTTGCTAAAACCTCTAGTAAAATGTTGGCTGAGGTAGGGGGAGTGGGCAACTTTGCCTTGTTCTTAATCTTACCTGAGAGCATACAGGTAAAGGACCAGCTGGATACGTACCGCCAAGTTGCTCCCCATAAAGTGTGTGCCAATTTGAACTACTCCGCAGTGTATGGAGTTGCCTAGGAAACCATAACCATTAAGTATGATGTTAGTTGTAGGTTGTAGATGCCCTTTAAAAAGATTGAGGAAGTACCTCCTATTCCTAGTTTGTTGAGAGTTTTTATCATGAATTTTGATAAGTGCCTTTTCTATATCTATGGAGATGATCCTATGTTCTTTTGGTGCCTTTATTCTGTCAGTGTGGTGAGTTATATTAATTTATTTTTGAACATTAAATAAACCTTGCATTTCTGGAATAAACTCCATTTGGTCACGATTTATTATTCTTTTTATATATTGCTTGATTCAATTTGCTAATGCTTGGTTAGGATATTTATATTATGTTCATGAGGAATATTGGTCTGTAACTTCCTTTTCTTGTAATGTCCTTGCTATATCTTGATTTGAAATACTGCTTTAGTCATATACTAAATCTCCATATATATTTGAGTTCATTTCTGAATCTTACATTACATTCTGTTCCATTAATATTTGTCTTTCTTATTTCATTATTGTTAATGGGTACACTATTGGATATTTGGGAATCAGGTAATTTCCGGTGTCCTGATATTATAGACAACTCTATAATAAACAGTATTTTGGCTACATCTTTTCTCACTCCATGATTATATCTTTAGTATAAATCTGTAGAAGTTGAATAGCTGGGTGTGGGTAGACATAGTTTTAAGAATTTAACTACTATGTCAACCAGTGTCCCATCAGGAACATAGAAACCATGTTGTGACAGTCAGGGGACCTAATTTAAGGAATGATTACTATTGTTGGAAGGGCTGAAGGAGCAAAAAGGGGAAGGTGAGATAACCCTTAGATTAGTAACCGCAGGATGCCACTACGGACCCTGGGGTTGTAGGAGTGAACAGGAGGAGGTGGTGTTGCCTGAGTCCAGCACATGCTCACTGCTGACAGTGATGGAGACTGTGCTTGCTGATGATCTATTCGAGTCACTGCAGAATGCTACAACCATAGCCCCCCACTGCTGCAGCTGCTGGGACCACCAGAAAGGATGCCCTACTGCTTCAGGAGATGTAGCCAGATGCAGAGGGATACACATGCCTTCTTTCTTCCTGACTTCCAGTTGCCCCTCCTGCCTCACCAATGCTGAATGACCTAATCAGAAGCAAGATGGCGGAGAAGTCTGGAAAAGTAGTTTGCAGGTCCAGCTCCATCTCCTACAGAACAGCAAGGCCAGCTTCATGGACATCTGATCTGTGCAGTTGCACAGGATCCCGTCCTTAGAAGAGCCACACGTTGTCACACTCTTGAAATTCTCAATACTTTTTGAGCCAGAGGTCTTGCATTTTTATTTTGCTCTGGCTCTGAAAATGTTGTAGTTAGTCCTGCGGAGCAGAGCATGGGAGGGCAGAAGTGGAGCGGAAAGCCAAGAGCAAAACGCCAGGATTGCTGTGTGTTGCCAAATTGCTCTCCCCAAAGTTTATTATCAACTCGAACTACTCAGTAATGTAGGGAATTGTCTGGGAAACCATAAATTAGTGTGGTGCTGTTGGGCAAGTTCCTAAAATGTCCTCAAGGCAGTTCCTAACAGTTCCAAACACCAGAGCAGAGAAATCAAGGAACTGGTTCTCTGGCCTCCCAACTCCTAGGGTCAGATGAGAGCTTCCCTGAGCTTTGATATGTACATTCCCTACCTCACCCCTTCAAGGAGAAAACATCCAACTGGGGAATGTCTTGATTGTTATAAAATTCAAATGCAATTGCTTTGTTTTTGTATGTCTGGTCTATTATTAAAATGATCTTTTATTGGTGTTCTTTCTATATCTCATTGGTAGCATGAAAATGTAGGTCAGACACTCAGTAGCACTTGGGGTTGATTGCCAGGTGCAGGGCTCCTGCAGGTGAACACCAGTCCTCACACTGGCTCTGAGTAACCCAGCAACAATATGGGGATGGAGAAGGTGTTAAGAAGAGGGTCTTGAGATTTTGATAGGGTGGTTACATCATGGCAAGGACCAGAGCATAGCCAAGTCATTGAAGGAGGTAGGCAGGTGATGTGGAGAGGAAGTAGAGGGATCAGATCTCAAAGGGCTGTGAAGACCCAGATGGCCTTTATCCTAAGGACAATGGCCAGGAAGTCTGGGTGCACAGTCTTTATTCAATGGCTTTGAGTGTAGCTCCTACCTCTATCACAACCATGTGCCCACACACACCTAATTAGGATTTACATCCTTCTGAGTTCAAGGGAAAACCAATTTTTGGAGCTTTGTTTTAATATTTTAAACAGGTGTTTACTTACCAAAAGTATGTAAACCCTTTCTTCCACTGGAAACCTCAAGGGAGGACGATACAACCAGATAGAGGGATTATTAAGCAGTGGGTCGCCTGGGTGAACCCTGTGGCAGTGACTGGCCACTACCACTTCCACTGATCAGGCACATAATTAGTGGCAAGGCTAACCAGATTCACCAGCACCCCTACCCCTGCCCAATTTAGGGAGCACATGTTGGTCAACATTGAAAGCTGCAGGCCTACAAACACAGATTTTGAATCAACACTTGGAACATCTTTGTCCCTTCCATGAGTGTTACATTTTCCCACGTGGACAAAGACTTTTGCATTTTGAAGCTTTGTATGAGAACTAGCTGGAGACTTCTGTCAAGATCATATTGTAAGTTTATGCTTCAATCACCATTTTTGCTCCAATGATACCAATAATAGACAAAATATCAAGTGAGAAAATAAGACAGACACAGCCATGCTCAAAGACAAGATAAACATTTGTTGATGAGAAGTGGAGGAGAAAGACAAATAGTGAGTAGGCCTGAAGCAGCAGGCGGGGTCCAAAATCAGGCAGAAGCAGTGAAAAAATAAGTCTTTTCTTGAAAATGGGGCATTCAACATATTTATTAGATATGAAGAAAGATTAAAAATAAATTAGTTAAGTATTATATTTAAAAGGTAAAGAGAAAACGGTAAATCCAAAGAAAGTAGAATAAATAATATACCAATTATAAAAAGAAAACTAAGTAAAATAGAAAACTTGGAAATAATAGAGTCTCAACAAAGCCAGAAATGGATTTTTTTTTGAAGAACTTAATAAAATAGTCAAATTTCTGGCAAGATTAATCAAGGCACAGTATAAATAAGCAACATTGGGATTATAACCATAGATACTTAGAGATTTAAAAAATTTTCAGGTGAATATGAACAAGTTTATGATACTAAATTTTAAAATGTCAATGAAACGGCCCTGACCGGTTTGGCTCAGCAGTTACAGTGTCGGCCCGCGGACCAGAGAGTCCCGGGTTCGGTTTCCGCTAAGGGCATGTACCTCAGTTGCAGTTTGTTCCTGGCCCTGGTTGGGGTTGTGTGGGTGGCAACCACTCGATGTGTCTCTCTCACATCGATGTTTCTCTCTCTCTCTTCCTCTTTCCCTCCTGCTCTATCTGATGATAAATGCAAAAAAAAAAAAGTCAATGAAACGGACAATATTCTGGGAAAATATAATGCACCAAAAAGTGAATCAAGAAGAATGATTGGTAACTATTTAAGATATTGGTTTGGTAATTTTTATTTTATTTTAATTTATCCTCACTCAAGGACATTTTTGCATTTATCTTCAGATAGAGCGGAAGGGAGAGAGGGAGGAAGAGAGAGAGAAACATCGATGTGAGAGAGACATATCAACTGGTTGCCACCCACACGACCCCAACCGGGGCAGGGAACAAACTGCAACAGAGGTACGTGCCCTTAGTGGGAACCGAACCCAGGACTCTCCAGTCCGTAGGCCGACACTCCAACCACTGAGCCAAACCGGCCAGGGCGGTTTGGTAATTTTTAAAAATCTTCATTTTAATGACACCAAATCCAGATAATTTTTCAAATAAGTTTTACCGAATCTTTACAAAACAGATCATTCCCCCTATACAAATTGTTTATAGAACAGCACAAGCCAGAAAACTAATTCACTTTATAAAACTAGAAAAATCTTTAAAAATCTAATCGCAGAGGTGACATACCATCATATCTGCCCCTAGGCCCAGCCCACACTAATGGGAGGTGATCACACAAAGTTGTGAACACCAGGAGGTGGGGATTACAAGGGACCATCTTGGAGGCTGACTACCACCATCAGTATAAAGGAGAAAAAAAATACATGATTATCCTAAGTGATAAAGAGAAAACATTAATTAAATTTTTAAGTTTATTCCAGATAAAAAACTGAAACTAGGAATAGAAGTAAGAGTTTTTACATTAATATACAGTGAATTCCAAAACTGTATAGGAAACATGATACTTAATGGTGAAATCTAGAAGCTTTGCCATTCAAGTCAGAAAGAAGACAATATGCCCCCTTTACTATGACTAGTCAAGACTATAGGAAGTTCTAGCTAATTTAGTGAGATAAAGAAACAAAAGGCATTGATTTGGGAAGAAAGAGGCAAAATTTTCAACATTTGTATTTTACAAGATTGTCTAAATAGAAAAATCTAAGCACACAAATTAGTAGCACTAATATAGTTCAGAATAGAATAGCAGGTACGCTTTCAACAGATTTACAGAAATCAAACCCTTTGCTATAAATTATTAGCAATCAATTAAAATATGTAATTTTAAAAGATTCCATTCAAAGTAAACAAAAACTGTAAGGTACTTAAGGTTTAAAATATGTGCCAGGCCTTTCTGGAGAAATTTTAAAAACATTTCAAGGGACATAAAGATCAAATAAAAGGAGAGATAAACTGGTTTCATGAGTAGAATGATTCAATATTTTAAAGATATCATTTAGTCTAAATAAATCTATCACTTTAAGCCATTCCAAATAAAATTTCCAGGGTAGCTATGAGCAGTGTCAATTTAGCTAGGTATAAACTTTGTTACCCAGACTTTCCTTCATTGAATGATACTGGGTTAGGATGAGCCTTAAGAAAAATCTCTTGACTGACAGCAATCAGAGAGGATGGGGGCTGGAGGGCTGGGTGAAATAGGTGAAGGGATTAAGCAAAAACAAACAAATAACAAAAAACCTCATGTTCAAAGATAATACTATGGTGATTACCAGAGGGAAAGGGGGGAGGAGGCAGGTAGAAGAAGGTAAATGAGGGGATAAATGGTGATGGAGGGAGACTTGACTTTGGGTGGTGAACACACAATACAATATACAGATAATGTATTATAGAACTGTACCCATGAAACCTAGATAATTTTATTAACCAGTGTCACCCCAATTAATTCAATAAATCTATATGTAAAAAAAGAAAAATCTGTTTAAGGGTTGGAAGGTGGAGGTGAAGCAGTAGTCATTTTTTATGCTCAGAAGTTCAGTCTAGGACCAGGCGCTGCTGCGACTCATGCAGTAGCAGCCGGACCAGCTCTGTGACAGCTCTGTGGTGAAGGGTGCTGGCTTAACTTGATGGTCATCTGCATCTGTGAGGTTGGGGACAGTGAGAGAAAGATGGGGCTGTCCTTGTAGGTTCCTAATTGGCTCTGCTCGACCCCATTCTTTTTCTTTCCTTACTGCTCGCCTCGCTGACTTCGGGTCCTACACCAGATCCAGAACCAACATCCTTACATAAAATGCTTAGCTACCACAAGTATGCAGGGCTTAAGCCCTATAATAAATCCCTATTCTATAGTATTTACAGTGGTTCTGTGTTTGTAATCAACTTCTAACTAATGCAATTACAAAGATATTTCATAGACCTTGACAAGCTGATCTGATAATTAATTTGGAACATGAATAAACTAAGAGAATTTTGAAAAATCAAAGAAGATGTATGGGGGAGATTTACTCTAGCAAATATCAAGACTTATTATACAGCTGTTTAATCTAAAGTGTGATAATAGTGGAGTGATAAAACAAAAAGAGAAATAAAACAGAATAGAGAGCCCCATGAGGACACTCAAATATATATGAAAACATGATATAGATGATAAAAGAGGCATTTCAAATGAATAGGGAAAATGATGGACTATTCAATGTTGCTATGGCATTTGAAGATACTATATGAAAAAAATATTAAAGTGTATCTCTGTGTCCTATTATACTAAAAAATACATTCTAGAATAACTGACACTCTAAATATGAAAAGCAAGATTTTAAAGACGTATGATTATCATTCAGGACAGGGAAGAATTTCTTAAATAAAACACAAAAATTGCAACCATAAATAAAAAGTTGATAATTTAACTATATTAAGAAAAATAAAAACAGTCTAAGCAATAAAAGATACCAGACACACAGTTAAAATACAAATTACATTTTGGGAAAAGATTTTGCATTACACACAATAAACAAAGGATTAGCATCCAGAATACACAAAGAAATCCTGCAAATAATTTGAGAAACAATCTAGTAATCAAAGAAAAGAATACAACAGGCAAGTCATAGTAAAGCCTGAAGGGAAAGATGCTCAATCTCACCAGTCATCGTCGAAATGCAAATTAAAATTAAAATGAGATATTATCTTGTCACTAGCAGATTAGTAAACATTAATAGTCAATGATATTAGTGAGGGTGTAGAGAAAAAGGAAACCTCACACACTGTTGGAACGTAAACTGGGAGGACTGTTATAGGAATAATTTGGTAGTATCTATAAAAATTGGAGATATATGTACTCTATCACCAAGAATGTATCCTAGAGAAACTCTCACAAGCATTTCACAGCAAAAAATGAAGACCAGAAGTCTGTTAAAAGAAAAATGAATAAATAAATGGAAGACTATTCTGATAAAGGAATAGCATACAACTGAGTCTGTGTAGAATTATGTGTAGCAATACGAATGAATCTCAAAAGCATAATGTTTAAATTTTAAAAAGCAAGTTTCAGTATTCTATGTACTATTTTTTACACTAATTTAAAAACACCCTCAAACAATGCCAATTATTATTTATGGATGTATATATACATTGTAAAAAACATAACATAGGTTTAAAGGGTCAACACAAACTTGCTTTTAGTTACTTCTTAGGAAACAGGATTAGGGAAAGGTCCAGATATGTTTCTATGTATAGATGTAACATTTAGAATAAAGATTCAAAGCTAACATGGTAAAGTATTAACATGTGTTAAGTCTGGATGATGGGGGTATTATGGTTTATGTTATACTTTTCTGTTGTTTGGCTTTTTTTTTTTTAATCCTCATCTGAGGTTATTTTTCCATTTATCTTCAGATAGAGTGGGAGGTGGAGTTGAGAGAGAGACAGAGAGAGAGAGTGAGAGCGTGAGAGAGAAACATTGACGTGAGAGAGACACATCAATTGGTAGCCTCCCACACAACCCTGACCAATGCTGGGGATGAACCACAACCAAGGTACATGCCGTTGACCAGAATCGAACCTGCGACTCTTCAGTCCTCGGTCCGACACTAACCACTGAGCCAAAAACCGGTCAGGGTGCATTTTTTATAATAAAAAAAAAGAACAATGATACATCTGATAAGGGGTTAATTTCCAAAATATACAAAGAACTCATACAACTCAATATCAGGAAAACACATATTCCAATTAAAATGGGCATAGGACCTGAATAGACACTTATCCAAAGAGGACATACAGATGTCCAAGAGACATATGAAAAAAGTTCGACATCACTAATCATCAAAGAGATGCAAATTAAAACCTTATGAGGTATCACCTCACACCTGCCAGAATGGTTACCATCAATAAATCAACAAACAACAACTACTGGCGAGGGTGTGGAGAAAAGGGGACTCTAGCACACTGCTGGTGGGAATGCAGACTGGTGCAGACACTGTAGAAAACAGTATGGAGTTTCCTCAAAAAACTAAAAATAGAACTGCCTTTTGACCCACTGATCCCACTTCTGGGAATATATCCTAAGAATCCCTAACCACCAATCAGAAAGAATATATGCACCCCTATGTTCATAGCAACATTATTTACAGTAGGTAAGATCTGGAAACAGCCCAAGTACCCATCAGTAGATGAGTGGGTAAAAAGCTGTGGTAACATAATGGAATACCATGTGGCTGTAAGAAAGAAAGATCTCTTACCCTTTGAGATGACATGGAGGGACCTGGAGAGTATTATGCTAAGTGAAATCAGCCGATCAGAGAAAGACAAGTATCACATGATCTCACTTATCTGTGGAATCTAATGAACAAAATAAACTGACAAACAAATTAGTTCCAGAGGCATGGATGCATGAGACAGAATGACATATCTCAGTGGGGGTGGGGGTGGGAGGGTGGAGGGATTAACCAAAGAACATATATGCAAACATGTATAGCCCACGGGCATAGGAAATAGTGTAGGGAAGGCCTGGGGTGGGATGGGGGCTGGGTGGAGGGGGTCAAAGGGAGGGGGGAATGGGGGACATCTGTAATACTGTAAAAAGAAACAACAAAACAAATACTAGTGGTGTTATGAACTGAATATTTGTGCCCCCCTGCCCCAGTTCATATGTTGAGGACTCAATTCCCAAAGTGATTGTGGTATTTGGAGTTGTGGTTTGGGGGAGGTAATAATGTCATAAGGGTGGAATCCCGACGAATGGGATTAGTGGCCCTATAAGAAGAGAAATAAGAGGTGATCTTTCTCTCTGCCATGTGAGGACACAGCAAGAAGGCAGCCATCTACAAACCAGGAACAGAGCTCTCACCAGGAATCAAATTGGCTGGCACGGCACCCTGGTCTTGAACTTCCTGGATTCCAGAACTGTGAGAAATAAATGTCTGTTGCTTAGGCCACCCACTCTGTGGTAATTCATTATAGCAGCCTAAGGAGAGTCAAACGAGTGGACACCTGTGATTCCCCTCAGCTTGGACCTCCCCAGAGACTTGGGCTCTGTAGGAGCTCATGCACGTGGTCTGATTTTACACCCTGACAACCTCGTTTGCACACAAGCCCAGAAGGCTTCGTTTGGCCTGGGTGGCAAACCTGAGAGTGGGATCCCCTCAAGTTTCCAGTGTACTGGATGGAAAGACTTTCATTTGTTTTGCCCATTTGGAATTCTCTCTCCTCCGGCAAGACTGGCGGGTCACGCCGTGGCTGCTACCCCATGTGGACTTGGAAACCAGGGTGTCAGATGCTTCTTGTGTGGCTGTGCTCCCATGATGACTCTAGTCTGTCAAGTGAGCCTGAATGGCTGTGGCTTCCTCAGCACAGGGCCTGGTGTGGTCAGCACACAGGCTGGCATGACTTTCCTCTTCTTCACGACCAATAAAGCTGTCACCCCTCACCTCTCTTCCTACTGCCTCCACTCAGAACAGTCTGGGATGGAGAACTGTTTCTCCCGTTGACCATCTTACCTGGCATATGGATTCCTTGAAAGGGAGAAATCCTAGTCTCCCCTCTTTTCTTTCTCTTCTCATTCTCTGGCTTTGCATTTGTTTCTCTGGTTTTTGTACGCAACTTCCTTGTTTCACTGTGTGTCTTCTTGGTTCTCTCTGGTCTGTTCCCATGCTCCATTTCTTTTCCTGATCTTTCTCTCTCTCCTCCTCTGTATTTCTGCCTACTTGTTCTCTCTGTGGCTTCCCACTGCCTATATGTGAAGATCAGTGAGTGCTTCCCACCCCACAGACCAATAGGAAACCCACAGAGAGCTCCGAGTATGAGCATTACGTGGATGGAAGCTGAAGAACGCAAATTGCAAAACAACTTCAGCATGATAGGGTCTTAAATCCCAGCAGATGGTAGCCACTGAAATCTCATACATTTGAGTTGAATTTATTCAAGGTTTTCTTAAGCTTTCAATTCTATCTAAAGCATTCTGCTGAACAGGTCATAGATTAATGGGAGTTCGGACAAAGATGATGTAGAAGGCTAACATAGGGTTCTCCCAGGGGTCTGTGATGATTATGGGAACTGTCTTTGGATCACTAAGCAAAGGTCTCATCCAGCTCTCTGTTTCCAGCTCCTTGGGTCGGGTTTTGTTGTTGAAAAGGTTTATGACTTTTGCCATGGAGACGCTTTCCACATTGCAAGGTCTAAAATGGGGTTTTGGATTTGACTGGAAACTAAGAGAGTCAGCTGACCTGAGAAAGATGTTTCTTGGTATTAGGGTGATTTCAATACATTATAAACTGAAGTAACCACACCGAGTGAGGCCTCCATTCAGCCCAAGCTGTGTGAACAGTGGTTTAAGATATCAGTGTTCTCAGCCCAGCTGGTGTGGCTCAGTGGTTGGGTGTCGACCTTTGCACCAAGAGGTCGCCGGTTCGAATCCTGGTCAGGGCACATGCCCAGGTTGTGGGCCCAATCCCCAGTGGGGGGCATGCAGGAGGCGGCCAATCAATGTTCTCTTTCATCGATGTTTCTCTTTCTCTCTCCCTCTCCCTTTCTCTCTCTCTAGTCAATAAAAAAAAAATTAAAAAAAAAAAAAAGATATCAGTGCTCTCATTGTTCCTATTACCATGCTGTATCTAAATGAAAATTCTACTAGACATAGCCACTTAAGGGAGAATATCATGTCTAAGTTATTTTAAAAAGACAGTCTGTCCTCTCTTTAACACTTTTATACCTTCCATGTTTTATAAGCATCTCTGTAACCTGAAATGGAGGCAGACATTATCACTCTCATGTCATGGATGAAAAGTTGGTGCACAGACATTAATTGACTTTCACCTTGCAGGGCAATGGCTGAGCCATTCAGGGTCACAGGACTCCCTTTTGCTGCTTATTCCTCAGGACAGCATCATCTCGCGGTCAGTGAGTTAAAACTCTTGGGTTCCATAACTGATGAAGGCAGTCTGTTGGTGACCTTGAGTGACTTTCATATTCTCTTGGAATGTTTGTTTTCTTGTTGGAAGTCTGGACAACAAACCCATACTTCTGATTGTATCTTTAAAAAAAAAAAGTAGGAATGATGGATTGCCAGTAAATCAAAGGTGAGGGATTCCATATTACATAGAAACAGAATCTCCAGGGTAACTGGCAGGGTGGTCCTGAAATTTTGCCTTACAGGGGCATTAGTGAAGGAGCTAAAAAACACAGAATCTTGAGTCCCGTCCTACTGAAATGGGAAATACCACATGAGGCTCAGGATGCTATATTGTAAAAAAATCACCGCAGGTGGTCTGGTGCAGGTTTAGAAACCCCGACTTAAGTGGAACCACTGTAAGTGTGTGGGAGAGGGGACAAGCTCTGCAGCTGCTGAGGGGTCAGGTGTGCACGCTACATAAACAGGCCGTGGATCAGAAATGCAATTCCCCGAAAAGCAATTGAGCAGATGAGAGAGGGACTGAGCAGAGGTGCTGGGAAACCCTGGACTCTGTTCTTGCCAGTAAGTCCTTCAGCATAAGTATGGAAGCTGAAAAGAGCCCTGAACGGAGCAAGGCTCACATCAACCTGCTGTGTGATCCTAGGCAAGCCACTGTGCCTCTCCGGGCCTTAGTTTCTTATCTGTAAAATGGGAGGGTGGGCTGGTTGATCTCCAAGTTGCTTCTGTAACACTTTGAGATTTACCTCATGTCCTTTTTTGATGCAAACAAGCTATAATACTACATGCTGTCCATGACCTTAATTTTTTAATATAATGCTTTATGGACCTGTGCTTGTCCCACTGAACTTGTTTTCAGTCATGGGTGTCCCCAAACAGCATGAATGCTGTGCCCAGCCACTGAGTCAATGCGAATGCCCATAGAAACCAAAGCTTTCCAAGAAGATTCTCTGCCATCTTAGGCTGCAAAAGCAGCCGCCAAGAAGGCAAGTTCCAGGGAAGGGAGGCAGAAGTCTTAATTGCAGAGACATTTCAAAGAAAAGGTGGTATGGTTTAGAGGGAGGTAAACATCCTACCAGACATCTCTTCCCCGGGTGGGGGTAATTCTATCTGCTGCCTGCCGCTTCAGAAAGCCACCAGAGAAGGCTCCATGGACTGGCAAAGACTGAGTGCTTTCCAGTGACCACGCTCAGCTCGCCCCTGGGTCATGCCATGTTGGCAGGAGAAATGTGTAATGGCTATAGTTGCTGGCAGCAGTGCTGGGAGCTTGGGCCCAAGGTTGGCCAATGAGAGGAGGCTTAGTAAAGAAAGACTGCATTAGTAGCAGCATCTTTGTCGGCCAGAAATGATCAAGTGTTCGCCATGATTGGAAAGGAACCAAAAGAGAACAGTTTAGGTAAGAGAGCCCAAGGCTGAGGAGCTAAGTAATAGGTTTTGTTGGATTTTTGTTAGAGTCAATTACATTAAATGGAGGAAACATTTTTTGAGCACTTACTATGTGTCATAAATTGTACCAGGCTTTAGGAATTCAAAGGAAACAAGACAGAGCCTTTTTATTTAGGTATTTACAAGCTGGTATGGAAGTCCTCCATAAAAACTGTCATGATATGTCATTGTAGTGTGGATGACATGACAGGGGGAAGAGCTTATAGGTTCTTGGGCAGTAGGAAAGGAAGACAGATGGGGTGACATCTAAATAGGACGTTGCTTGGAGAAGAAGGGAATGGACAGGCTGTCTAGGCAGAGAAGACAACATTAGCAAAGGCAAGGTGTGGAAGAACATGGTGCCTTTGAGAACTAGAGAGTAGGTTGGAGGTGTGGGGGCCATACGTACATCCAGTGGACAGGAGGGTGGAGAAGTTCAGTTGTAGACCAGGCTGAGGAGCTGGGGTGTGTGTGTGTGTGTAAGGGCTTTAGCAAAGGGGGCCTCTTTTTAATAGTTACATTTATGTTTTAGAAAAATTGTCCTGGAAGCAGTGTGGAGGATGGTGGGCAGAGGGCAAGAATGGAACCAGGACACAGATAGGAAGCCAGGGAGAAAGGCAGTGGTAGAGAGGCTGGGTCATGTTTTGCATGAGGACACAGGATGGATCTGATGGCTGTCTGGATGTGGGCAGTGCATGAGAGGGAGACACAAATGATCGTGCTCAGCTTTCTCACTTGGATCATGGGCTCCAGAGATATCACTTCCCTCCCTCCTTTCTCCCCCACTCCAAGTCAGTATCAGTTGGGCTGGATGGGATTCTGCAGTCTGCTCTTATAACAGTCATCCCAGATAACTTGGAAGCAGCTGGTGGAGGGACACACTTTAAAGAACAGGGAGTTCTTAGAACTGTCCATAAAAAAAAAAAAAAGAAAAAGAAAAAGAAAAAGGTACTTAAACTAAAAAGCTTCTGCACAGCAAAAGAAACCAGCATCAAAATGAAAAGGGAACTCACTGTATGGGAGAACATATTTGCCAATGATACATCAGATAAGGGGTTAATTTCCAAAATATATAAGGTACTTGCACAATTCAACAAAAGGAAGACAAACAATCCAATTAAAAAATGAGCAGAGGACCTGAATGGACATTGCTACAAAGAGGACATACAAATTACCAAGAGACATATGAAAAGATATTCAACATCACTAACCATCAGAGAGATGCAAATTAAAACGATATGAAGCATCACCTGCCAGAATGGCTGCCATCAGCAAATCATCAAACAACAAGTGCTGGTGAGGGTGTGGAGAAAAGGGGACTCTAGTACACTGCTGGTGGGAATGCAGACTGGTGTAGCCACTATGGAAAACAATATGGTGTTTCCTCAAAAAATTAAAAATGGAACTGCCATTTGACCCAGTGATCTCACTGCTAGGAATATATCCTAAGAAGCCTGAAACACCAATCAGAAAGAATATATGCACCCTTATGTTCATAGCAGCACTATTTACAATAGCTAAGATCTGGAAACAGCCCAAGTGCCCATCAGTAGATGAGTGGATTAAAAAGCTGTGGTACATTTTCATAATGGAATACTATGCAGCCATAAAAAAGAAGGATCTCTTACCTTTTGAGACGACTTGGAGGGACCTGGAGAGTATTATACTAAACGAAATAAGCCAACCAGATAAAGACAAGTATCACATGATCTCACTTATTTGTGGACTATAACGAACAAAATAAGTTGATGAACAAAAAAGATCCAGAGACATGGAAGTAGGGAACAGAGTGACAAACCTCAGAGGGAAGGGGAGTGGGAGGGCAGGAAGAGATAAACCAAAGAACTTACATGCATATATGCACAACCAATGAACACAGATAACAGTGAGGTGAAGGGGGAGGGGTGGGAATGGGGAGGAGGGGGTCAATGGGGGAACAAAAGAGGGACATCTGTAATACTTTCAATAAAGCTACATTAAAAAAAAGAAAAAAGTACTTAAAAATAAACATTTGCAAAACCTTTTCGGGACTGTGTATTATTTAAGGACAATTATAATCTTGGAAAAAAAAATACAGATATAATGGTGAAACATAACCCACATACTGAAAAACGTACAAAACAGAAAAGTACAATTATGTGATTGATCACAATGCAAACCTCAGTGTGACCATCACAGTGGCCGGAACTGGGGTAACACCTCCAGCCCCCAGGAGCTCCTTTCAGGGCCCTTCTCAGCTGCTGTCCTCTTGTCCTGTCGCCTCCTGCCCTCCAGGACAACCACTATCCTCATGAAAGTACGTTTTAAAAGCCCACACATTTGCAAATTAATACAAAATAAAAGGCAGTCTTCCTTATTTTCCCTTTTTCACTTTAGGTTAATTTTTCCTCATCTTAGTCTGGTGGACTTTACGGGGTCCTGAAATAGTCACTTGGCTCAATACCTGCAGTAGCAACAAAACGTGACCTGGGCTGCCCTTTGTTCTGTGTCTATAAACCAAGCTGTGGTCTTCATCAATTAATCACCTCGGTAACTTTTTGTAGCTTATACAGCTGTGAGTTTACAGAAAGCCCATTTATCTTGAGGGAGGCATTTGCTTTTGTGTAAACAGTGGTGAGTACACTCCAAGCCATTTAAAGGGAAGGAGGAGAAGAGAACAGGATGGATTGTTGAGCCTGGAATCTTAGCACTTACTTATTTAGGTTCTGAGTGTCTTTATAGGCTTGAGGGACTATTTATCCATCCCTTTTCCTAAAGATACTTTAGGAAAATACTTGTTTTCCTTTTTCTTTCTTTCTTTCTTTCTTTTTTTTTTTTTTTAAACAGGCTGTTAGAATCGCAGGCTCCAGCCACCTCTGGTCCATAGGACGCTTTCATTCCCTGTAGAAGGGAGTTTTGTGTGGAGAGAGGGTCTCCCCAGAGGAAAGAGTGGACGGCCCAGCGGTTCGATCCGCTAGAGGGTTGGGCCGTGGAGCAAAGCATTAGGAGGATTTAGAAAGACGATCCCCTCCTCTGCGGCCATACTGAAGGCAGGCTAGGCCAACCTCTCCAAGTTCATGTCAAGGTTTACGAGGGTCAGCGTGTTTGTGCTGGCCTTGATATTTCCTCTGTAATTGTTTTTATTAGTTTTATTCCAGCTGTTGCTCCAGGACCCTTCTGGCATCCAGGCCTTCCAGAATAGCTTGGAATCCTTTGTTAATGGACTCAAGTCACGAAAAGGTGCCATCGGCTTTGAACTCTCGCCTGTTCTAACGCGGGACAAATCCCAGGCACGCACCGCAGGAAAGGCAGTGATGAGGCTCACACCTCCAAGTTTACAGTGCAGAGCTCGGTCTGGTCAGGTGTTAAGTGCAGAGGTGAAGTGCAAGCCCAGGGAGACGGTTTGAAGAGTAAACAGGCCCTGAGAATGTGCTTCCTCCTGGGTCCTAAGGGACACCAGCTTGGGAGGATATTTCACAGCATTCCTGTCAAAACCCTGCAGTTAATAGCATCATGATGACCCAAATAAATTCACAGATATCTGTTACTCCCTGTGTTTTCACTTCACACCAACCGGCTCTCCACAGACCAGTCTCAGCTTGGGAAAAACTTGGGAAGAGGCCTCTGAGATTTCTCCTGTGAAGTTATTAGTGTTACCCTACTTCATAGAGATAAAAGATGAAAAAGCTTAAGGAGGTTTAGGAAGAAGGCCCACTGTCACCATGATGTAACTGATGTGTATTGCTGTTTGCAACACTTTCTCGTTTCATATTTATTATTGAAAAGTTATGGCAACAGAGCAAAATATTTATTGACTTCTGTGAAACATCCCTCAATAGTAGCGTTTTTAAGAAGTGTTATATCAACTGTAGTGTGAAATCGACTCCTACATCCTCCAGTGCAATGTGTAATCAGGTTATCTTTCTTTGATAAATTTTGATACTTTAAAATGGACCCAAGTCCAAGCATATGTGTTAAAGTTATATCCTAAAAAATGTGGTCCAGCCCAACCGGTGTGGCTCAGGGGTTGAGCATCGACCCCTGCATCAAGAGGTCGCTGGTTCGATTCCTGGTCAGGGCACATGCCCAGGTTGTGGGCCCGATCCCCAGTGCGGGGCATGCAGGAGGCAGCCAATCGATGTTCTCTATCATCGATGTTTCTATCTCTCTCTCCCTTCCTCTCTTTCTAAAATTAATAAAGAAAAAATATTTTTTAAAAATGAGGGTCCAGTAAGCTATTTGTTTATCATGAGAGATGAATCACTAGTGGAAATCATAAAACAGCATGTTTACTAAGGCTTGGAAAGGTTGCCTCAATGTAGCGCAGTCCAGGTATAGTAGGGGGAGTGGTGGCAAATGGAGAGAGAAGTTATAGATTAGAACAGATTTAAGAGACATATCAACAAAATGCAACATGCAGACCTTGTTGAATCCTGAGTTGGCCAAACCAACTATAAAACAAACAAAACATGAGATAATTGTGGAAAATTAGAATACTGACTGGATATCTGATGAAAATAGGAGTTATTATTATTATTTTTAATTTAGGCAAAAGAATGGTATTGTGAATATATATATATATTTTTAAAGAAAAGAGGTCATATCTCATCTTTTAGAAATATATACTGAAGTATTTACATGTGAAATGATATGTCTGAGATTTGTTTCAAAATAACCCAAAGGGTCAAGGTGGCTAGGGGTTGAGCGTGTGGCTTTGGGTGGAGGCAAGAGATGAAATAAAATTGGTCTTGAATTGGTAATTGTTGAAGATGAGAGATACAAGAGTTGTGGGTTAATTTTATTATTTTTCTACTTCTCAATGTTGAACATTTCCATTATGCAAAGTTCAAAATGAAAGACCTCAGTGGGCTCTTGCCTTTGTTAGTTTTCTTTAGTAGGGAAGGGAAAAGGTATTAAGGATTTCCTTTCCAATTGGACATAAAAGTTTACCTTTATTACATTTATAACCAAAGAAATCTCATTAGGCTCTTTCTTTTTTTTCATTAGGCTCTTTCTAATCTTATGATTCTTTGATTATATGATTCTGTGAAAGTGTGGTCAACTGATATACTGGTCATAATAATCACCGTTGCTGGCCCCAGCTGGGGTTGGAAAGATGCAGAAAAGGAGGGGACTGCTTCCCACTGGGAAGATGTTGATTTTTTACTTACACAAAGTCAGGGACTTGGTCGGAATATTCCTAGTAGCATGGGGAGATGTGGGACACAGAATGTCATGCTTTGGGGCAATTAAATAAGTAAATGTGGGTGGAGTTAAGTTATGGTTGTGTGATAAAACTCATTTTATAGAAACTCTATATCCTAGGCTCAAGAATAATTTGTACCTTAGACTGGATTTCCAATGTTATCACAGTGTGTTAGTTATCCATGCTGTGTTATCATATATATAAAATTATATATATATACGTATATAATTTTTTAAATTATAAAAGTACCATGCTTTATTATAGACTACTTAAAATCCACGAAAGAGTGATATGAAGCAAAAAGGAAAACATCTGAAGATTTTTGCTTATTTCCAGACCTTTTTTATATATTGGTGCTTTGTGTTCAACCTTATAGGTACTTGTATATGTAATATGCACCCTACTTTTCCCTATTAATTTATAAGCATTTTCTATCTTAACACAAATATTTCATTGGTGTGTGTGTGTGTGTGTGTGTGTGTGTGTGTGTGTATTTGTGGCTACATATTTTTTCAACTAGTGGGATGCATCATGATTTCCTTTACATTTCCCCTATAGCTGGGTATTTTAATTATTTTGAATTTTGGAACATATTTAAAATTTTTAAACCCAGGTGTGGAGTTGACTGACTCAGAAGGAAAATCAAATTGTTCATTCATTTATCCATTAATTCAAGCAACAAATATTTATGAAGCATCTAGTGTGTGCTGTGCACTATGCTAAACATTGAGGATATAAGATTGAGCAAGATGAACCTGTTTACTTTTTGAATCTCATGGAATTTGGAGGCTATTGGGTCAGTAAAATGAAGTATCATTTCTTTTTCCTACCACTGTGGGCCCCTCTCCTGCATTTTATTAGTGCCTTCTGCCCATGACTATCTAATCTCTAACAGTTCATGGAAACCTCATTTGTATATAAGTCTCTTCCATTACACTGTAAGGGCAAGGAATATGTCTTTGTTCAGTCTTTGGGGGGGGGGGAGTATTGATGGCTTCCCATATGCTGGGCTCTCTGCTATGTCCTAGTTAAGAAAGCTTACAGATCTCTGCTTTCTCGGAGCTTCCAGTCTGTTGGGATGACCAACATTAGACAAGAAAACACTCAAAAAGGGTTACACATTGTGGTAAGAAAATAAAGGGTGTTAGGAGAGAATAACAGGAAGCCCTAGTTTGGATAGATTAATTAAGGGAGGCCTGTTTTTGGAAGGACATTTGAGCTGAGTTGAGACTTGGAGGACAAGGGTCAAGCGTTCATGTGAGAACTTGAGGAGGCGTATTTCAGGCCAAGAGAATAGAAACTGCAGGGGCCCTAAGGTGAGAAAGGTCTTAGAATTTAAAGGAACTGATAGAAGGCAATATGGTACCAGTGTTGTGGGGAAGGGGGAGCATGTTGTGAGTGAAAATTGGACAAGTATGTAGGGGATTCATATAGGACTTTCTGGGACAGGAGGAGTTTGAACTTGATCCTAAAGGCAAGTATGTCATGGTGAGGGTGTATGCACAGGCAGTGTCTACTGCAATTATGATCTAGTTTAGGAGTTAGTAGTTCCTTTTGATTCTTTCATGGTGAATAAACCAGAAGCAGACCAGAGTGAAAGTGAGAGATCAATTCAGAGGCAATTTCAGTGGTCCAGGTGGGAAATGATGGAGACTGGAAGAAGTGGTGGCAGATGGAGAGTGGAGGTGGACTTCAGATTCATGTTGGACGTGGTATCAACACCTTGGTGATGGTTTGGACATATGATGTGAGAGAGAAAGGAATTTCATGATTTATGTATGGCTTGAATATCTGGGTGGGTGGTGGTACCACTTACTGAAATGGGAAAACTGGGAGATGATTAGGTTTTTGGGATACATCTATAATGATATCAGTTGGCACAGTTATGTGACTTTCTCCAGCAATGCTAGCTGGCACAGAGAAGGCAGTTGTAGGTTTGGTTTCATCCACAGGAGAGGGTTAGTCAGGAGTGAGCAACAGGAGACAGAGAAAAAGGGAGCTAAAGACATCTGCCAGGGAGTGGTTAGCATACTGTTAGTCTAGGAACCCAAAAACTCATAGACAGGAAAAGGAAGGCAGGAAGGGGCAGTTGGTTCGAGACAAGATGGTAAGACCAGTAGACTGACAATGGGGCTGCTAGGGAAAGTGAACTGGAAGAATAGGAACATGTGGTCTTATTCATCTTGGTACCTACGGCTCCTGGCATACAATAAAAACTCAGTAAATATCTGTGATTAAACTGGTGCCATTGTTGACCTGAGGATTCTTGGGTTCAGCAGTCTTTTTAAATGAGTTCATCCTACTTCTCCGCTTCCAGTCCCTGGTGGGGCATAAACACAGTAGTTACTGCTGGCCAGTCCTGAAGTCACAGTGTGCTGTGGGAAGCTGCATGGACTGTGGATTGATCTCTGGACATTTGCCCATCTATCCATCCATCCATCTGTCCGTCCATCCATCCATCCATCCATCCATCCATCCATCCATCCATCCATCTATCCATCCATCCAATAAGCCCTCACTGAGCACCTACTATGTGCCTAACTTCATACTAGTTTTTTTTTTTCTTTATTGATTTTAGAGAGAGAGAGAGAGGAAAGGAGAAGGAGAGAGAGATAGAAACATTGATGAGACAGAACATCGATTGGCCGCCTCCTGCATGCTCCCCACTGGGAATTGGCCCACAACCTGGGCATGTGCCCTGACCAGGAATCGAACTGGCGACCTCTTGGTGCATGGGTAGATGCTCAACCACTGAGCCACACTGGCCGGGCCATACTAGGTTTTTAGGAACAAAATGAGTGAACGAGTAAATGGCCAAAAGCATTCTGCTCATTAGGGAGCCACAAATAGCACCTGAGTGTCTGGACATGAACTTTTTGGCTCCTTGCCCTTCATACACAGTTATATTGAGAATAAAGGCGGGAAAAGGCTTTATTCTTTTGCCTGCTGTGTTGTTTTAAAATTTTATCAAAATGGACAATGGTCTAAAGAAGCCCGGGTAGAAAGAAATCTTTCTGTGGTGTCTAAAAATGTACGAATCCTTTTCTCGAAGAGCTGTGGTAAAGTCAGTAGTCATGCCTCCATCAGGGGCAGGATGCAGATTTTCACTGCTTTAATATTTTAAAACTACCAAGTATTATTTTTCTTTAAACAAAAATTTTTTTTCTTTATTGATTTTAGAGAGAGAAGATGGGAGAAGGAGAGAGAGATAGAAACATCAATGAGAGAGAACATCAATTGGCTGCCTCCTGCATGCCCCCCACTGGGGATCGAGCCTACAACCCAGGCATGTGCCCTGACCGGGAATCGAACCAGTGAGCCACACCAGTGGGGCCCAAGTATTATTTTTCAGAATGGTTTTTCCCACTCTATGGCAATGCCCACCAACATTTTTTCAGAAGTTGCTCAATCTTTCATGAGTGATGTTTAATTTTAGTTAATTTAATCAGCCATTTATTTTGTTTTTCTAAACCCTCTGCTCCTCCCAGGAAATATGAATAAATCTCTCCTCAAAGGAAATCAGACTTTTGGACACTGTTGCCTTCAGAAGGTTTGAGGGCACAAGTCTAAGGTGTTTGCTGAGTGTCTGTCCCAATGGGGTGCATACTAGATGCTCATACACTCTTGTTTGACTGATGAATTGATCAATATCTTATTAGGGCTGGGATTGTGCCTGTGTCCTCAGCACCCAGTACAGAGCTACCTACCTTCTAGGTGCTCAGTGAAAATGTTTGTTGAATGAATACACGAGTGAATATTACTGGGGACTGTTGAGCTTTGAGAATCCAAAAGTGTGCTCTAGAGTTGACTCATTTGATCCCCCTCTAGCTCTCAATGTGAGATAGGGCCACGACTTTAGAATACCTTTTCTAGTGTTCTGCATCCTTTTTGGAGAGATGGGGAAGAGGTTAGCAGGCTGAGGCATTCTTAACCATCCCACTGATCTGCCCTTCTCCTCCTCATCCATTCTCTTCCTGTGAAAAGTCCGACTCCAACCAAATCACTGAAGTAAACAAAACAACCCGGGTTTGTTATTCCTTTCCCTCTTGCAAGAGCCTTATGACCCAAAATGCAGAGGGCAGCCTGAGAGACAGAAAACAGAGTGAGCACTAGAAAGTTAGTACAGCACAGGAAATATAGTCAATAATATTGTAATAACTATGTATGGTGCCAAGTGGGTACTGAAAATACCAGGGGGAGCACTTTGTAAAATATATAATTGTCTAATCACTATGCTGTACATCTGAAACTAATAAAAAATAATGTTGAATGTAAACTGTAATTGAAAAAAAAAAAAAAGGAAAGAAGGAAAGGAAAAAAACCGAGAAAGTTAGGAAAGACGAGGACCTGGGAAGAAGAAGAATACCACTTTCTCAGCCATTCTTGAGGACCCCCAACAATCTCCTGCAGCATGGCTTATGTCTTGGCTCATGTTGCAGGAATGCTTACTCCCTGCTCATGATGTTCCTTCCATATGGAAGGGTCTTCTCTTACAGTAACATTCCTGGCTTTTCCATACTCATTTATTTACCCATCCTGGGAGAGGATAGGTGATATAATAGAAGGATGAATTTGGGAGAAGGGATTGAGTTACATGACTCAGTTTCTCCCTCTCTTGGGACTGACCTGTCAGCAGAACACCCCCAGTCTGCCCTGTTCCAGCATCATTTATATAGGGCAGGCTTTGCCTCTGTTGGGGGCCTTGTCATCGTTCAGTGCTGCCTGTGATGGGAGGGAAGTCTGTCTAATTCTGAGATTCATTATTAGAAAGCTCATCATTATTGCTGCACACCTAAGTCACATCTTCCCAGTGTGAGTGATGTCTCAGTCAGTTTGGGCTGCTATAATAAAAATACCATCGACTGGGTGGCTTACATGACAAACATTTGCTTCTCACAAGTCTAGAGGCTGGGAAGCCTGAGATCAGCATGGGTGGATTCTGGCGAGGACCCTCCTTTTGGTTTGCAGCTGGCTGTCTTCTCCGTGTGTCCTCCCATGACAGAGAGCAGAGAGGAAGCCAGTTCTTTTGTGTCTCTTCTTATAAGGGCATTAATTCCATCACAAGGACTCTTTCCTCATGACTTAATTACCTCCCCAAAGCCCCACCTCCAAATACCATCACAATGTTTCAACATGTGAATTTGGGGAGGGCACTCATTCTGTCCATAGCAAACAAGAACGGTATTTTCCTCTCTATCTGCCTGACTCCTGTGATTTTCTCTCAGTTGGTTCCAAAGTTGAATGAGGAAGGGACTCCCTCAAATACCAACAGCTGAGGTCTAGCATTTGGGGAGGGGGCGTTGATCTGGCTGAAAGGGCCAGGGACAAGCAGAAGGTTTCTTTGGGTCAACCCTTCACCAGTCTGTGTGGAACAAATCCCATGTTTCCCTTTGTGCACCTGCACCCAAGACTGCCCTAGACCTCTCCTATAGTTGCTAATCCCTTCCTCTGCTGTGCTGTTCACTGCAGCTGCTGCAGACCTTCTTTCTCCCAGCATTCTCCATCTAGTCACATCGTTTGGAGAGGGGGATCTCCAGAAACAGAGAAAAGGATGAGAGGGCAGAAGCACTCTGAGTGGTAGCCCTCTAGGCTACACCCAGTGCCATCCTTCTTTAATGCAAACTGACTCTTTATCCAAGTCTTGAGACTCATGTTTTCATTAGGTTGAATTCTTTCCCATGATGCCCATCAGTTCCACATGCAAATAAAGCTCTTCACAAGCCAACCCTAACAGCTGACCAGGTGTGTGCGTGTATGCAATAATGCTATAATTATATAATAAGATACACTAATGCTATATACAGGGTGGGGCACAAGTAGGTTTACAGCTGTGAGTACATGAAACACAGCATTTATTCTTATTATTTATTAGTTATTGTATTATTTTCCATACAAACAACTGTAGACCTACTATTGTCCCGCCCTGTATACACACATATATTTTAGGATTTAATGCTACAGATGGATACGCATATGTACAAAGAAGCGTGTGCATACACATACATTTGCTACATATAATAGAACAACTCTCCCCCAATAGCCTTTAAAACTCAAAGTCAATAAAGATAAGGGACTATTTCCATATTTCTGCTGTTCTCAAGGTTAGTTTTGAATCAAGCATCTTTTCTAACTTGGGATTTAATATCCTTGGAAAGGGAATACATGGAAGGCAAAGACTTAAGAACCTGGGTCCTTTTTCTGACCATATCCCTGGCTGCATGACCTGGAGCACTGCCCTCCTGTGCTGTTGCCCGAGTTTCATTGCATAGGGTGGTGGAGGCTGCGCTCTATTGGCTCTCTCGGCTTTTTCTGTCGGTGTGCACTGTGAACACACAGCCAGTGATTTGTAGGTAGCCAGAGGAAGGTATAATTAGAGGGAGAAAGTGGTGAGGTTTGACAAGACAGGAAATACAGTAGCTCTCATCCACTGGAGACCTACGTATTATGTAACTGACAAAGGATAGGGGTCCAGACATTTCAGATGAAGGCACTGCCTATCTCATCAATTACTGCAAGAATCATATAGATAACCAAGGTCAGTTTGCACTCTTCAAAAGAAAGGCATTTACAGGTATGAGAGTAGATAGATGGATAGATAGACAGATGGGTAGACAGAATATGAGTGGGCGAACATGTTGTGTGTTTGACACTCTATTGGGTGCTGTGAGGGACACAGGGTGCTATGAGTGGACCAGCCATGGACCCTTCCCAGTTGCTTGTTGCTTGCCATCTCTGGCAAGAGAGGGCAGCTGCAGGCTCCGGAGGCACAGGTAAAGTGCTATGGAATTTGATAAATGAGAACTGCTATCTAAAACTGTTTATTTAACTCATCAAACATTTACCAGACAAATTCCTCCAGGAGAGCGCCCCATGGGATTCATGTTTGGTTCTCTTACCTTGCCTATCCCACAGAAGGCCTGCTAAGTATTCAGCGAACGTCTTAGCGCACATTATTTACAAACACTGTGCTGGAGTTGTGGTCAGGCAGGGACACTCAGAGCAGCTTTGTGCTCACCACAGCTCTGTGCTGGGAAGATCCGACTCGAGACGCCTAAATGGGGTTTCTTAAGTATTTCCTTCGGTCCTTTGTGTTCTCTGTTTTCCAATTGCTACCCTCCTGAACGCTTTTTCTTTCTCCAAAAACACAGGGCTAAGTCTAATGAAATGGTGGTGTTCTTACTAGAAACACGGCACTTTGCAAAGCTTGCTTTGCATGAGATTCCCGCCAATATCTACCTGGGCATATGAGCCCGGGGGTGATGACGTCCACCATTGCCACATGTGGATGCGCGCCCTGAAGGAGAACACAATACCTCTAGGCTCCTGGTGCGCCTATTAGGCTCAGAGCCACAGTTATTGTTATCATTATTTATTATTGATAATGAAGACTGCTTGTTTCGTGTTCATGGCAAATCTCCAAGGCAGGAATTATAGTGAACTGCAATTTACATGGGAAGGGACATGCAACGTGACTAAGGTTATATCACCAGTAAAAGGCAGAGTGATGGCTGAAGCCAGATTCCAAGTTCTTCCCCTTTTGTTGAATGAAGGATTTAATGAATGAATGACTGGCGATATCACCATATGCACCAGGAGTTGACCTGATTGTTGATCTGCAATTCTTGTGCTTTCCCCCAAATACTGGCACGATTCATTATCTAAATTCAAGATAAGTTAGTTGATGGGTCTAGGCCATGGAACGCTGTTAGCTTCACGAGGTCACTTCTTACATAAGCATTTTAATGAAAGGAGGCACAATCCGTTAACTAATTTTGCTCTTTGTATATTGCTACCTAGGTTTGCACCAAGGTGAATTTATGGCAAGTTGGAATTCAGATACTCTCAAATGCTCATTTTAGCCAGCTATTTCTTTCCCAGTTCTAATGGGAATAATATGTAGTAGCCCCGAGGGAACTTAAGCTCTCTGTGTTTTCTCTTTGCTCCTATGGGATAAATGAGCCCAAGGTAAGCATCCAAAAGGCCATGGGAAAGGAAGAAGGAATCAGGGTGATTCATAGCCTGAAAGCCAGTGTATGAATACTACTACTACTACTAATAATAATAATAATAATAATGGGAGTAACTTATGATTATTATTTATAATTTCCTCGTTCTTCCTCTTCTTGTTCTGTCAACTTTAAAGTCCTAGGAGCATTTGCCCAGGTGGTGTGGCTCAGTGGACTGAGCATCGTCCCATGGACTGAGAGGTCCCGGTTCGATTCCCGGTCAGGGCACATGCCCAGCTTGTGGGCTTGATCCCTAGTAGGGGGCGTGCAGGAGGCAGATGATCGATATTTCTCTCCAATTGATGTTTCTCTCTCTTTCTGCCTTCCTTTCTCTCTAAAAAATCAAAAAAAACAGATTTTTAAAATAAGAATCTTTCCTCATTGAGGGTCAAATGACATTTAAAATAAAAAATAATAAAGTCCTAGGAACATTTGATTGTTGTCATTCTTGATAATATAGCAGCTAAAATGTGTATCACTCTTAAGCATTTATAGATGATGAGACTTCACAACAATTCTCGGAGGGTGGTGTCATTATTGTCATTTAGAGAGGCGCCGAGAGTCTGGGCACCAAGCCTGGACCATTGACTCCAAGTTCTCAGCTTCTCCAGAGCCCAGGGCCTTCTTCTGGGAGCTTCTTCTCTTCCCTTCCTTCCACTCCTACTTGGAGACTGTCACCTGCTTTGGAGGAGAGTTCACATGAAGAGATTCTGAAGCGTTAGACTTTGCAGACTGTTCCACCGCCTCTCAGAGATCAACTCACGAGAGTTTCCCCTGAAACATACACAGTGATTTCTGTGCTAGATGCTGACTTTTTGGTATTTCCTGCTGGAGCTCTGTCTGGGTGGAGTTCCCTTTGGAAGCACCAGAATGTTCCTGTTTGTGTAGTTGATTTTCAAAACCTTAAATAAACTCTGTTGTGCTGTGTTCAGAATCATAACAACTCAACAACTATTTATTAAGCACCTACTATGAGCCTGGCACTAGTAGCTGAAGATAAGGTCCTCAGTCGACCTTGCTTTCACGTGGGCCCGGGACATAGATTAGTAAACAGGCATTTGCCCTTCACGTGGTGAGTGCCATGAAGACAAAGTGCAGGGTGTTGGAGGTGGGAGTGGGGTGCAAACAGCGGGAGCAGCGAGCCCGGAACCCAGCCGAGAGAGTGGAAGGACGTGGGTGGTCGTGTGGTGTGTACCAGCAGAGGCTTCCCAGGAGCAGAGCCAGCCAACCTGCGTCCCAAATATAAGAAACTGATCTTGGTAGGATCTGTTCTCAATTATCTGCAAGTAGCTGACTCCACTGAGTTTGCAAGAAAAAAATTGTAAGCCTCTTTTCAATGGCTTGAGTACCTTAATTCCTCCCATTTTCACTACATTATTAACACAGATCTCATGAAGGCAGTTTCATCCGCCCAGGTAGCCTGCCTGAAGGCAAGTTCCAACGGTGACACAGGTGACACACCGCTTTTCCTGCTTGGACTGAGGAGAAGGGAACAGTGGGTCAGACAGGGAAAGTGAACTGTCCCCAAGCTTCCAACAATTCAGGTCTTTACAGGGAAGTTCATTATTTCGTTTGAAGTGTACTTTCGGGATATCGAGAAGGGACATCTCTATCAAAATACCAGAGAGGTGACAAACATGTTCCAGAGCCACCAGATGTGACTCGTGGGTTACATTCTCTTTTCAGATTCTCCAGGCCATTGTTCGCCTCCATTAGTGCCAATAATAAAGACTGACTTCTTGCCAAAAGAAAAAAATGGGGGTGGGGATGGAGAACAATACAAAGGCTTCTGTTTGTCTGGCCAGATGGAGATCCCTGTGATTAGTCTGGATCAACTTTTGATCTCTTGGTCAAGCAACAAAATGCCCATTTAATTTTTTTTTTTGTAATCTTCACCTGAGGATATTTTTCTATCTATCTTCAGATAGAGTGGGAGGGCAAGAGAGGGAGAGAAAGGGAGAGAGAGAGAGAAAGATCGATGTGAGAGGGACACATTGACTGGCTGCCTCCCGCACAACCCTGACCAAGGCTGGGGACAAACTGCAGCCGAGGTACGTGCCCTTGACCGGAATCGAACCTGAGACTCCTTGGTCTTCGGGCCGATGCTCTACTGCTGCGCCAAACTGGCCAGAGCTGCCCATTTCATTTCAAAATAAACCTTACTAAGGTATAACGTACAGGCGCTAAAACACCTCCATTGGAAGTACACCGTTCTAAGTGCTGACAAATGTATCTAGCCAGTGTAACCACCTCCACAACCTAGACAAGGGACATTTCAACTCCCCAAAGTTCCCTTAGGCCTTTTTGCCATTACCCAGCCCCAGCCCCAGCCCCAGGCAACCACTGGCCCCCCTTTCTGTCACCGTAGATTAAGTCTGCCTGTTTCAGAATTCCCAATAAATGAAATCCTACCATTCTTTTGTGTCTGGCTTTTTCACCCAGGATAATGTTTTCAAGATACATTGTTGTTCGTGTATCATTGTTCATTCCTTTTTATATAAAATGCTGATTTTTGAGGTAGAAAACAATTGTTCAATGGACCACTCAGTAAGATGAGCCTCTAGATCAAGGGAGTCCCTCTGGTCTAAAAATTCTATCAACTCAGGCCAGGAAACGAAGGCCTGAGAATTGCATCAGGTTAGCCCGGATCACATTTAAGAAGCAGCCAGGCACATGAATTTCTGAGCTCCAGGAGCCCAGGAGGACAGGGAGGGATAAAGCCTCAGTGAATGATAGAACATATTACAGAGAATGACAGGGCTATTTGTTCAGTTCTGTTATGAGCTCAGCAAAATGTGACAATCCTGAGAAATATAAATATATTTCGCTGTATTTATGTGTGTTTGTCTCAGGCGACCTGCAGGGAGTGGGGTAGCAGAGTGGGTTCCTGCAGGATCGGAGTGAGCACAGACAACTGGGTGAAGCAGAGCCTGTCCCAGGCCATATCGACGCACAGTCCATAAACAACTACACCGAGAGCTAGTATTTATTGAGCATTACATGCCAGGCCCCGTGCTATGGTCTTTACATGCATTGTTTCCTTTAACCTGCACCTGTAGCCCATGTAGCAAAGGCCTTCAGTCCTCTGGCTGCACCGCTCACATGGCTTTCTGTCATCCTGCACACACTTGTCACATGTCTATGCTCTCAGCAGTCAGCACTGTGACGGCTCTGTGTTGACAGACAGTCCTTGAGCTATTGGAACCACTTTGCTTCCCAGCCCAGAGAACAGAAGTGCCTTGGACTTGACTGCTAACACACCAGTGCAGGGGGACACGCACCCCGGCTTCCTGTGTCACCCAGCTTGTCTCCATTTCTTCCCTCCATGGCATTTTGCTTGCTTCTCAAACGTGCTCACCCTCCTTTTCTTCTCAGTCCCACCCAGCTTCTTAAGCAGTTTTCCTTGGGGACGCTTCCGAATAAAGCATGTTCACACGAGTCCTTGTGTCAAGGTTGGCTTCTGGGGACCCCAAACTCAGGCAAGGCACTTCTCCTAGAGTCATTTTACAAATGAGGAAACTGAGGTTGACAGAGAGGGCAGAGAAGGGAGGGGTGTGGCTCACTCCTGCTCATCCTTGCGGTGGCAACGCGCACTTCACTTTCTCAGGTGCCTGCCCTGGCTCTCCAGTCGCAGCGAAGTTCTCTGCGCTGCTCTCAGCACTGTCCTTTAACACTTACCTGGGTTTTCAGTTGACTATGATCTACATGATGATTTCACTAATGACCAGCTCCCCTGCTAGTACTGCTGGCTCCAGAAGGTCAGGGGCCTTGTCTCATGTGCTCTTAGCTGCATCACGAGGACTCTAGTAGAGTATTAGAACATAGTAATTGCTCAATAATTTTTTTATCCCATTTTTGTATTTATCTTCAGATAGAGCGGGAGGGAGAGAGGGGGGAAGAGAGAGAGAAACATCGATGTGAGAGAGACACATCGAGTGGCTGCCACCCACAGGACCCCAACCGGGGCCGGGGACAAACTGCAACCGAGGTATGTGCCCTTAGCGGGAACCGAACCCGGGATTCTCTGGTCCATGGGCTGACGCTGTAACCGCTGAGCCAAACCGGCCAGGGCGCTCAATAAATATTTACTGAATGAATGACTGATTTGAAGTTCCCTTAATTTCCTCATAGGTGCTCACTGGCCTCCCGGTTAGTTCTCAGTCTCTGCATAGGCCAGACATGCACAGTGTAGAGCTCCCAAGAGTGATACAAGATCTCCTGCCCCCTTCTGTTCTTCTGGGTATTTAGAGAAGAGCAATACCCAGGGCAAGGTGACAGTAGTTTGCTCCAGGGCATCAGAATTCAGTGTCAACTGTAGAGTTGACTCTAGAGGTGGGCCTGGAAGGCTGGGTAGAATTTGTATGATTAGGAGGAAATTTGAATAATACTTTTAATGAACTACAATGTCATTGAAATCCACACACATTCAGAATGACACACACATTCTTGGATCTCCGTACTTCTCAACAAAAGCACATTTCGTCCCAAGTTCTCGTTAGGAAGCTGATAAGCATCTCTTTCTTTCTATTCCAGCTCTGACGATTCCCCAGCTAGACAGAATTTATAAACTGCTCTAGAAGCATTTGTGGAGAAAGGTGCCATATGAATGTATGAGATTATTGAAATAAATGCTGATTTAGAAATTTCCCAGGTGGGTAGTTAAAATATGCCCGGGCACACACACACACACTCACACCCTACACTCAGGGTACTTTCCGCTCTGATCAGCAGAGATAAATTTTCCTACCTGACAGCTGACTGTAAATCAAGAAGTGTGTTTTAATAGACACCACTTTTCTGCTTCTGTGTGCTGCTGTCTCAGGCAATCCGTCACCTCCTGGGACACAGGACCTGAAGGGTCTTGGCACGTCTCTCCACTGCACATGGAGAGGTGGTGCTTAGTAGCCAGGTAAACACTGGCACGCTGTACCTGAGCAACGCGGATGAATAAGTGAGGACATCCTTAGAAAAATGACTCTCTGGATCCACCTTTTTCTTACCAGTAGGTACGAGAGCAGGAAATAATGAGTTTCCCAGGTTTTTGCCAAATCAAAACAAAATGTTTTTGTTATAATATAAAAGCTGGAAAGTATTTGAGAACCCATAAGTGCTAAATAAGCAATGTTGCTGATAAATACAAGCCCTCATTTCTACAAACCTTGATTATTGGGTTGGATGACTGAACTTGTTCCTCCTGACTTGATCCCTCAAAATCCTGTCCATCAGTGTTTACTTGGAGTAGCTCAACTAAACCAGGCTATTCCACACCCCAGTGCCTTTGCATGGGTTTCTCTTTTATGCCTGGACTGGAATACATTCCATTAACCCACATGGGCTGGGGATACTTGCTGACCTTTCAACACCTGGTAAACCAGGATCACCTTTAATCTCCTTTATGAAGCTTTTCTTGACAAATTCTTCCTTTCCCAGAACTGCCACTTTATCCTGAACAAACTTTACCCTGATTGCACATATATATTTAAAACATTGACATGATAGGGTTCTCTTGGCAAGTCCCTGCTCGCACCCTGTGCCCACTCTGAGGCCATAATCGACACTTCATTGCTACCCAGTTGCCCTCTTGCGACCTCTCAAGCCATCTCCCAAAGCATTCTGAGTAATGTAGATTTTACTGAAATTTTCACAAGGGAGAAAAGAGTAGGGCTGACGTTGAATACCATATGGCCACACTTCATAAAAATCCTCATTAAAAATCTCCATCATTCAGAAAGTGTTTTCTCCCATTGCCAGCTGCCTTATCTACTTTGTCTCCTCCCTTCTCTACTTTCCTATGACTTTCTACCACCTCTGGATTCCTCACTATCACCCCAATCTCAAATTTAGCTCTTTCAGCCATTTCTTCTTCATTAACATGCATCCTTGAAGTTTTAGGTCCTGTTCATCACAAAAAGTATCTCTTTGAGTTCAATCCCTGTTGAAAGGCAAGGGTGAAAAAACAAGCACATTTCTTCCCCTTCCACTAAGGACTGGAGCAACTTGAGGGTAGAAATCAAGCCTATAGCCCTGGCCAGTTTAGCTCAGCAGTAACAGCGTCGGCCCATGGACCAGAGACTCCCGGGTTCGGTTCCTGCTAAGGGCATGTACCTCGGTTGCAGTTTGTCCCCGGCCCCGATTGGCGTTGTGTGGGTGGTAACCAGTCGATGTGTCTCTCTCACATAGATGTTTCTCTCTCTCTCTTCCTCCCTCTCTCCCTCTTCCTCCCTCTCTCCTTCCCGCTCTATCTGAAGATAAAAATGCAAATATGTCCTTGGGTGAGAATAAAAAAAAAAAAAAAAAAAGAAATCAAGCCTATACCCCTTTCATCTCCTATGCAAAGTGGTTTTTATAAAGTGAAAGAATAAATGAAAGAATACAGCCACAGATTAAAATCCCCCAAGTCCCACTCTAATTATGGTTTTCTCCTGTTAAAAAGGTCTCCTGTACCTTCTCAATGAGTGCTTTGGCCAATGATCATTTCTCTCTGACTCTAGCACTCTGCCCAGCTATGATGGGCCCTCTCCCCTAAGCCCATTATGCACATTCTTGCCTGCAGGCATTTGTTCAGGTTGTGTCTGCAGGCCTGGAATAACCCATGCACTCATGAGAATGGGTGGTGGTGGGTTACCATCACCCCACTGAAGGTCGAGATGGATGCAACTAGTCTGGTCCTGTAGGTCCATCTAAGTCCTTCCCACTCTTCAAGGCTCAGTGCGGGTCTTCACTTCCTCAGGATACCTCACTGAGGTTTCCAGTCCAGGAAATTCTTTCTTGAGTCCTTAGGCTATAAGCTTAGATGCATCCACTCTGATGGCACTTCATGTTTCAGCCTTACATTATTTGAAATTTGGGGTATAAGGCTTTGAGGTCATTCCTCTTCCAAGAATGTGGTCAGTCTTAGGTCTATTTACCAGATTTTTTAGGTTTCCCCTCATTTCCAGACTTATGGTAGGTTTGTACTTATCTAACCCCTTGAAGTTGTGTGTGATTGTTTAATTTGCCTTTGCCAATGAAATGTGAGCAGAACTGACATGAGCCCCTTTAAGGAAAAAACTTTCAGAGGAAAAAATGGTAAGAGCAGGTGAGTGATTGAACACACTGTCTTTTCCCCTGACATGGGGACTGGCAGTGTGTGAGATATCTGGTGGACTGTCCATCAGTCTGGGTCCTTGAGTGAGGACCCAGCTGACTCACAATGGGAATGTGGTGTGAAGAAGAAATAAACCTTTGTTGTGTTAACACCATTTAGATCCAGAGGTCATCCAAATGATTAATAACAGAAACGAGGAAAGAATAATTGTGTGTTAGATAGACGGTAAGTTCCTTAAAGGCAGCACTTAGACACAACTCACCTCTCTATCCCCCAGAGAACATAGCACAACACCTCATGCATGTTCGATAACTACTGCTGATTGTTTACATATACTGAGATAAGGTAAAATATGAGACTGGAGAGTGGGACTTGGTGCCAGGACTCCCCTTGAGACATCCGTTTCTAAAAAACCAAAATAAATGTACAAGATGATTCCAATCATATTCTAATAAGATCCTTGCATACAGGAAGGCAGAAGAGTATAATGAAAGGAACCTGGGCTTTCAAGCTGGATAAATCTGGGTTCAAGTGCAAGCTCTACCATGTACTTGACTGCATGACTTTGGGCCAGTTATTTAAGCTCGTTGAGTCTGGAATAACATCACTACCTACTACACAACACTACTGTGGGGATTAAACGAGAGAATGCATGCAAAGCACCTAGCACATAATGAATGGTCAGGAACATTATTCTCACAGGCTCTCCTTCCAGCAAGTCTGTAGGTAGGTATAAACTCTTGCTTAATTCTCTGGGAACTAGTTTTCTTCATTTACTTCCTCTGAGCTCTTGGTCACTTGCCTGGTTCCTGATTTCACCTAGCCTGGTCTACCGCAGGTCCTTAGGGTTTTGCTTTTACTGCCCCATGCACACTCTGGCCTTCTGAGAAAGTCCATCTGCAACTGGCTGGAGTTGGCAGTAACCCTCAGCAAAGGAGGTCCAAGGAGATGGCTGCCTGCTGCCCACACTTTAAACAGCGCCCTCAGCGAGGCAGGTGTAGTCGGAGAGGTGATCACTATGGGGAAGAAAAATGTAAGATGTCGTGATTTCCAGTTCCAAGGAAGCCCCACCTTGGCCTGGGCCCTGGCTCTAATCTAATGGCAGGTGATTTCTCTGTGAAGCTGGGATTGGATCAGTGATGGTAGCAGGGAAATCTGTGAAATTATCTTCAATCACTGACTCCTTCCACAAGCTGAGGCTTGGTGTGGTGCCTGAGGGCTTGTGTTTTTTTTTTTTTTTTGGACTCCTGGCCCAGTGAGCCTTGTGCTTGAAGATTTATGTATTGTCCCTGAGACCTTGAGCCGCCCCCCCCCCCAGCAGAAGCCGTGCTGTGGCACGTCTAACCACCCCAAAGGTGCTTGTGTAACTTGTTTTTCAAAGTCTTGGCAGGAGCTCCAGTCCTGAGGTGAGAAGGGTGTTTACATTCTGGAAGAGCAGTCCCAGAAAAGTCTTGCATCAGGACTGTTCCTGACCAGTCCCTGCTCCCCAGCATCTTGTTTCTCCGTGGGATGGCTTGCAACAGCCACAGAAGTGGTCTGGGATCTAGAGGAAATCAGCCTGAGCATGAAAGAAGGTAGGCTGTGTGGAAGGATTCCTCAAGCCCTAGGGCTCTGCCACTGCCCTGTGTTCCCTGCCCTCCCTGGCAAGGTGAGGAAGTTTCTTCAGGACAAAGCCTCTGTTGCCCTCGTGCCTGGTGCTGTGGCCAAGAGACATTCATTAAGTCAATAAATTGTCAAAATATGTGGACAAGGACATAAGTTCTTAACTGACACCCCAGTTAACAGCTTTCTCTGACTAGTACTTACATTAGTAATAACAGTGGTTACTATTTGTTAAATAAATACCTAGTCTATGACAAACAAAGACATATATTATTTCCTTAAATTCCACAGAGTCAATAGTTCTACAAAATAGGTATTTTTCTCTCCAGTTAATAGCTGAGGACATGGAGATTCATGGGCACAGTCTGAGGATCTCATCTGAGGTGACAAAGACAGTATACCAGGATTCAAAGCTCTCTGCATAACTGAGGGCCCTGCTTCTCCACTTTACACGTCTCCAAACAACCCCTCGCCTTCCCCCATCTCCCCCCATTCTTTTTGTCATTTTTTCCTCTTGCAAATAGGTTTGAATTTAGCATAGAAAGAACACTGGAGAAGCACCCCCCCGTCCCCACGGATGTCTGCTTTGTCATACTTAAGAACACCCACCCGTGTCCAGGGCCTCCTAGTACCCCAGTCTCAAAGCTCCCCTCCTCTGCCGATTTCCAGCGTGGCCACCCACGCCTTCCCTCTTTCCTTCTTCTTCTGACTGGCTTCAAGGCCAGGTTTTCACTTCACTAGAAAAGCCTTGCAACAGGTATTATTCTCTGGACAGTCCCTGGCACAAAATATGCACGCAAGAAATATTTATTGAACTGTATGCTAAACTCTAGACAAAAGAAGAAAAAACCAGGGATCCGGAAGAAAACGGAAAGCTTAGGGGGTGGGGAAGGGGCTGCGACCACCCACTTGACTCTCTTTCCCTTTCCTGCCTCCCTCCCTCCTGATGCTGTCATTGGATTCTAGCGCTATCCAAAGAGCCGGAAAAGCTCCAATCCCTGCCAGAGCACAAGTGCATACGCAGGGGGTTGTTTCCTTGGAAATGTTTCAGCTGTAATTCCTCTCCAAAGAGAAATATCCAAACAACTTCCTTGACCCTCTGGGGAGAAGTAACAATTGGACAGAAAGTCATTTCTGTGGCCTTTGGCTCGTGTGTGTGTGTGTGTGTGTGTGTGTGTGTGTGTGTGTGTGTGTGTGTGTGTGGGCGTGGCGCATGCGCACGTGGCTGCACCTTCAGCGGTCCCTGTCCCAAAGCTCGCTTTTGACAGCCGGTCTATTCAAACGGCCGGGTTGGCGGCGCAGTGCCTGCCACCGCAGCAGCGGCTGAGATCATGCTGTTGATTTTGTTTTACAGACAGCAGCCCAGTCTGTTGTGCCGAGTACAGAATGTTCTCCTCCGTGAACTGAGCTTGAACTTTTCCAGCCCACTTTGTTTGAGGAACTACACAGACACAGAGGGGAAAACAGAGGGAAGATAACCCCCAAACGGTGGAAATCGTGTTGTTCTCTCTGATTTGGACCCAGATCATTGGCTTTTCACTGCTCAAGGTTAAAAATCCCAAACATTACAGTTCTTGGAAGAACAAAGTGCTTGTGATGTCCTTTTTCTAAGTCCGGACTTGGCGACTGGAAGTTAACAAGTCTGTTGCCACCTCTCCGCAGATTTTTCTTTTCCTATTGGGTATTCAAAGGACACTGACAACAAAAGCTATTTCCCTGCAAGGGAGAGGAAAGGTCCCCAGAGCCTGTGACTGCTCTTTCAGTTGTTCAGGCTATCGCGACATTGCAAATAGTGTCCCCCAATTTGCTGTACGGCCGGAGAGAATGAATACTGAGGTCTCCATATAAATCACCAACTTGAGAAGCTGCCAATGCTTAGTAAGGTGGTTTGAAATTTCTCTTCTGAAACAATCTTTACCTGGTCTTAGGGCTGAATCTCCAGTTTGGGGGCATACTGATAAACGGTTTAAGGGGTCTGCTTCGAAGATCTAAGGGTGAGACCTCTACAGGTTAGGTAGAAGTTTACCAACTTATCATTGTTAATAGCAGTGAATTCTTTTCTTTATATTAAAATTTACCAATAACCCACTGGTGAAGCAGTAGAGAACAACTTTGCGTGAGTGGTGGGTTTTAGTCTCTTACTTGTGGGTGCACGTATAATATTGGGTAAGTCACGCCTTCTAAAAGTTGATGGGTGAGAGGGGCATGAAGCTTATCTTGGGTGCTCGCAGAGACATTTGTAAGTGTCGAGTGCTATACCGCTGTGCCAACGGAAGAGGCTCCTTTTGAATTCGCAGCTCCACCACCTACCTCCTCGTTTTGGGGTGCTGTCTTGTAGATCTTGCTCACTGCTGGCATCTGGGAGATTCCTACAAGAGTGTCTTTACTTCTGAGATGAGGCCAGTTCCTGGAGACTTCCCTGTGACCTTTTTTTTTTAAGTCAACATATCATCAAAATATTGGTTAATTAGTTAATTTATTCTACTTCCATTGAATACTTGCTATGTTTAAGTTACTGGATGGGATCTAGGAATTGGTAGAAGAGTAAGATATGTTCACTGCCTTCAAAGAGTTTACATGTTGTACAGTAGGAGAAGCAGAAATACACACACACATATATATATATACATACATATACACATATATACGCACATATGCATATTCACATACATATACATACATAATACATATATACATATGTAATGCTTATACAAAGGATGTTATGCATGTTTAATGGAGGTACAAGTAATAAACTGGGAAGGTAGAGGATTCCAGGAATAACATGAGGATTCTAATAGGTAGAAGTTGAGACAAGAACAGTCTAGATAGCAGGATAAAGGAATCATGAAAATAGATGATCTTTGTGGTTAATAAAAGTGTGTAGTGGCCCTGACCAGTTTGGCTCAGTGGTTAGAGCATTGGCCCGTGGACCAATGAGTCACGGGTTCGATCCCGGTCAAGGGCACATACCTCAGTTGCGGGTTGTCCCCAGCCCTGGTCAGGGTTTTGCGGGAGGCAATCAGTTGATGTGGCTCTATCACATCAGTGTTTCTCTCTGTCTTTCTTTCTCCCTCTCTCCCATTCTATCGGATAATAAGTAGAAAAATATCCTCAGGTGAGGAATAAAAAAAAAGTATGTAGTGTATTTGGGTAATGAGTAGTTTTTACAACTGAGCAGTTGATGCTAGAGTGTGTAAGAAGAAGCAAAAAATAGATTGAGCCTAGATCGGGGATGTCTATATCCCCCTTTGTGCCCACTGCTAACCTTTCTTGCTGATTTTAAATATATATTTTAAAAATATGTTTTTATTGATTTTCTAGAGAGAGGAAGGGAGCGAGAGATAGAAACATCGATGTGAGAGAAACATCCAGGAATCAAAGTGGGACCTCTCAGTCCATGGGACGATGCTCAATCCACTGAGCCACACTGGCTGGGCTCTTGCTGATTTTATATAAAGTCTCAGAATCCTTTTCACCACAACTCCCAAGGAAGCCACCACTAATCAGTTGGGGTTGGCACTTGAGATAAAACCATTTATCATTCCTGGCTTGGGCCTTAAATTCCATGCTTACGTATTTGTATTTTATTGGGTTTTCATGGGGAATCATTGCATGTATTTAAGAATCAGGATGATGTGAGAGAATGACATGATTCAACCTGTGGTTCTGCAAGGTAGCTGATGGCCATGGGAAGGATCCACGAGAAAGATGAGAGACTGGATACTGACTGACTGCAAACAGATTGGAAACAGAGAGATCAGTAAGAAGACTACACAAATCACCTAAACAGTGGGAGTGAGAAGGACAAGTAGGTACGACAGATGGGGCACTGGGGAGGTAGAAATGACAGAACTTGGTGATGATACAGGGAGAAAGAAGACTTGATGATACGGAGTTTTCTCATTTAGATTATAAAGAGGAGCGAGGACTGCTAGTCTCAATGTATCCCCTCAAAATTTGTATATTGAAATCCTAACCTCCAAAGATAATGGTATTAGGAGATGGGGCTCTTGGTAGGTGCTTAAGTCACAAGGGTGAAGCCTTCATGGATGAGGTTAGGCCCTTATAAAAGAGGCTCCAGAGAGATCTCTAGTCCCTTCTGCCACGTGAGGCGACAAGGAGAAGTCTTCCACCTAGAAGAGGGCCCTCACCCAACCATACGGGTGCCATGATCTTGGACTTCCAGCTTTCAGAACAGTGGGAAATATATATTTACTTTTTATAAACTATCCACTTTGTGATATTTCTTATAGCAGATCGAATGGACTAAGATGGGGGCCAAGAGAAGAAACACAGGAAGAAAGGCTTTGTAACTTTCTTTTAGTAAAGGGGAGATGATGAATTGAGTTGCAGACAGATTGAACTTGATGGGTCTATGGGACATTTATGGGGAGAATTCCAGCCATCATTTGCAAATACATATTTGGAATTAAGAGCTAAAGGAGTAATCAAAGATTCAGCCATGTAGAGAAACTAATGACAGTTTTGGGACTGGATATCATCACCTAGAAAGAGAGCTATGCAGGTCATTCATAGGCCTTCGGAAAAAAAGAGGGTCAGGTTAGATCTTGAGAGGTGCTTATATGTGTGAACATCAGAGGAAGAGCATTCAAAAATAATATAAATTCCTAATAATTTGGGGCTCCATTAGTGAAACCTAGTCCCCCTCTCTTATGTCTGATTCTTCTTTAGTATAGAACAAGGACTCACCTGAGTGTAACCTGTTTGGTGTCCATCTGAGAAATAAAGAAAATAGGTAGTTTCCCTGCATGTCCTTTCAGGCAGTGCTTCTCAAACTTTTTTGATGGTTGACCATGACCCACAGTGAAATACATTTCATACATACATATATAATTATGTAACTAAAACAAAGGGTTTTATGAAACAGTACCTACCTACATCGTCTGCAATTAATGTTATTTTCTGTTGTGTTCTATTTCATTTGAAAATGCTATTTGGGTCCGGTAAATTGATATCACAACCATTAATAGTTGGCAACCTGCAGTGTCACAGACACTGAGTTAAGGGGCTGTGGTTTCTGGAAGTCCACTCTCCCTCTAGTGGTTGGCATCTTTCAGGGGAGAACAGTCTCTGCACAGCCTGAGGACCATTGAAGAGCTGAACTCCATCTCCAAAGGCTTTCCCTTCATGTAAGAATTTTTAGCTTTGGGAGGAAGTCTAGGTGAGTTCTTCCAGCAGAGTTGCTTGTGTTGGTCCCAGACGCTAATAATACTTAATACTAATCCTAACAGCAGCAGCATTATGGAATCAGGCACTTTACATACATTATTAACACAATTACATTCTTACAATAAGCCTCTGAGGGAAGTGTAATTATTCCCTTCATTTTACAGATGAGAAACACTCAAGCCAGGAGAGGTAACTTGCCCATGATCCTACAGACAGGAAATGGTGAAGCTGAGACTCAAAGTCAATCAGTTGGCGTGCAGAAAAGGGACAATAAGGTATATCTTCTTTGGTCTACCTGGGCCTCTATGTCATCCCCATCAGTCCCTTGTGCATCTCTTAGCAAGGCTTGGTCTTTTCTTATGGTACTCTTTATTCCTTTTCTTAGCGGAGCCTCTGTGCATTGAAATGTTTCTTAAATATAGTCAAATATCTGACATGCATTCAGGAAGGGGAGGCAGGAAAAGAAGCAGGAGAGAGAGAGAGTAAGGAAGGGGGGCAGGGCAGGATGACAAATGGGCTTTTGAGACTGGCTTGTAAAAGGCTGTCCGCAGGGCCTCATCACCTTTGCCTGGCAACAGCATCCAGACTTACTCCTGGCTTCCATCTTCATCCCGACAATCCATCCACCCTCCACATCTCCACCAGGCTTATCTTTCCAAAGCAGCACTGTCTTCATCACTCTCCTACTTAATGCTTCCTGTTGATGCTGCCAGCTCATCCTGTCCCAAACTGAACTTTTCCTCTCCCTGGTCAACGCCAACTCACCCATTCCACTCCACCTAGTGTCTGCTCTTCAGATGGCCAGTCCACACTCAAAACTGGCCCCACCCTACCTTCCCGACTCCTTTCCGTTTCCACATGAAGCTCAGTGGGAAAATTTTCTCTGTCCCCGATCTCAGTGTCTGTGCCCGTGTTGTGTCCCTGCCTGGAACGCACCTACCCATCCTTCAAGAGCCAGCCCGGCTCTCCTCTCTTTTCTTATGGCTTCCCCTGATCTCCTTTTTCTTTGCATCTTTGCTTTTGTACCATGAATTTAGGAATATCACCAAAATACTGTAGAATATTTAAATGACTCATGCGTATACCCTCCAGCAGATGCATTCATTTTAAAACCATTTATCAAACTGCCTATTCAGTTTCAGAGACAATGGAATGACATTGAGGGTAAGAAGAAGAGGTGTCATGACTCCAGGATCCACAAATAGGGCCAGCACAGTCGGTGTAGAGCTGTTGTTTGTGACACTTGACTTCCACTCACCTTTGAGAAAAATATCCCAATTTCCTTTTGGGAAGCCCCCAAAGGATTAGTCCATGTTGTATGAGCAGGGCTGACCACCCCTCCTCAAGTGAGGAGTGGGCTTGTGTCAGAGGCCTAGCCAGTGAGAGAACTGCCTTGGTTCACAGGTGGGTGCGTGAATCTGGTCAAGCCAAGGGAAAGTAGCCCCAAATTATTAAACTGGTGGAAAATGAGCCAGGAGCTTCTGGCAATTACTATTGCCACCACTTGGAGAGAGCCTGGCATAGAGTCAAGGGATGGAAAGCAACGGATCCAGCCGTGACTGTACCTTGACTAATACATTCTCTTTTTGTGTAGGTTGATTTCTGTTGAGATTCTGTAATTTGTAACTCCAAGGGTTCGGTGGCGGTGCTTCCTTCAAGATCCATGCTCCATGATTCTCTGCAAGTGAATAACATCTCCAAGCACAGCTCTCTGGCATCTGACCTGAAAGTGTTTCCCCCGACCCTGACGACCCGGAGGGTCAGATTGAAAGGAGTCAATTGGTTTGACATGGCCCAGGTCACAGCTGCGCACTGCCCTGTTTCCTGCATCAGCTCCTCCCACAGCGCCCCGCCTGAGCTCCAGCTGTGCAGCGCGAACCTGGAACTTCAGTGCTGCCTGCCCTCTGCGCTTCGTGCAGATAGCTGGTTTTGCATCTCTGCCAGTGATAGCGATGATCCTTGACCATTTGGTATGATAGGCGTATCTCAAAATGAGACAGGATCCTTCTGTTGAGCAACAGGTATGGTAAGGTGTTTATAAATCTAAAGTGGGCACTACATAGAAAGAAAAACTTAAGAGTGGTTTTCATTGACTAATACATATATTTCATAAGCACCAACTAGAAATTAGAGACGAAACCCTTTTAGCCATCTTTCACAGCCCTAAGCCAGCAGCTGCTTAATGAATACTTTTGGTAATTAACAATGCTTAATTAAGCCTTGACGTTACTTAGAGATATTATCAAACAAATAGAAAACAAGTTCTTAGTTTTCAGTACAGTACTCATTTCCACCTCTGGGTCAAGCAATGATCAAGTATTCCTGAGCTAGTGGTAGGAATAGCTTTATTTTCCTCCAACATTTAGCCTCTGATTCTTGGAATATTGTCAGTCCCCCAAACCAGAGGCTGGAGAACATTTGAGAATGGTTTTAACAGAACGGGTTATGCCTTGAGCTAAATCACGGCTTCACCTTAAATGTCCCCAGGCTGCCCGAGCTGACGTCCTGTGCCTACATTTAGTCTCTGGCGAAGGCCACACCGTACACACCCTGGCTCCGCCCCAAGCTGGAGCTTGTCCAGCAGAAGGTGTCCCTCTTGCTTAACTGCTTCTGTCTGGTGAATATTTGGAACATTTTGGGTGCCCTCTCTGGCCCCTTTTAGTTAAATTCCTCTAGTAAAATCATAACAAAATAACTTCAGTGACCTTCTGCTAAGGAGCCCTATAAACAGCTCCTGTTAGAGGCGCTTTCAGAGGTAGGACTGGCCAGCCACAGTGGGTGGGGAAGGAGAGATCTTACAAGAGAGTAGATTTAATTAGAACTTGTTAGGAATACGTTTGGCTTGTTCCTATTATTATTTTCTGAGACAGAACACCACCTTTCCCATCTAAATATCTCAGGATATTAGAACTTAAAGATCTGGTACCAACTCTACTTTTCCCATAGTCAGGAGTTGGGAAATGCTTCACTCCCCTCCTTTCCTTCATGGAGGTTGGGTAGCCGCTGGTGTCAGGGCCCACTGTAAGGAGGTGGTTCCCAGCCTTGGGGACACATTAGAATCACCTGGGGATTTTAAAAACTGTTGATGCCTACAGATCACCCTAGAGAGTCTACATTAGGTATTCTGGGGTGCAGCTTCGTGTCAGGATTTAAAAATCTTCCCAGGTATTTATAACAGGCTATAGTCGTATAGTCTGACCAGGTCCAGGGAAATAAATAAAGGCTAAATCCAGTCTGTTTGAACAGGTTATCATTGCCTAGAATTTACTTCCTATATGCCGTAGAATATGACTTTATAATAAAGAAATTTGGAAAAATCTTTTTTAAAAAATTGTAATTGGGGATTGCTTGTTGCCCAGGATGGGTGTGAAGCCTAAATGAGGTTATGCAGCAGCGGGGATGGCTGGGTGGGGCAGCAGCGGTGCTTTGTAAACCAGGGGTTGCAGCCTCACATACCTGCGTGGGAGTGGGGGTGGGCTCAGGCAGCGACTGCAGGAGGGGGAGGGCAGGAGAGAGGATGCAAAGGAGTGGTAGACCCTGGGGGAGGTGGGAGTTCCATCTCAAAGGGGTAACACTGACCCAGGTCTGGCTGACTGTTGCTAAATGAATCTAGACCTAATGTAGCCAGAACCTTTTTTTCTCTCCCTTTAGGAGAAGACATACTTTAGGATTTGTATGCAGAATCGCTCAATTTTAAGAACACTGAGTGCCAAAAAACATATTTGAGGACTAGACCCATGGATCATCATTTTGTGAACTCTAAAACTGTACAAAAGTGGAAACTTGTTTAAAATCAGATAAAAAAAAAAAAAAGTAAATCACTCCATTTCCAAAGTCACTTATAGTCTCATTGTTTTATGGATCGGCTCTCCTCTGTGTAGCCTGCTTTGCTAGAGGAAGAAGAGTTCTTTACCCCTGGAGACACTATAGAACATGTTTCTTGTTTTGAAGTTTCCTAAGCTTTAAGGAGTTGACATGGCAGGTGGGAAAGATGACCTGGGGAAGAGTTCAGAGCTGGAAGGAACATTATCTGCTATATTATGTGGCTTGATCTGGCAAACCTTTGTACCAAGCTGGCAGGGTCAGGGTCCACGGGGTGGGTCTGGAGGCAGAAGGGACGAGGGGAGTGTCACAAGGCATACTGGCACAGTACTGACAGTTCCTGGTGCACAATGGTCCTGTTTATGTACAGAGAGTGGTATCAAGAGAGGCACACGGTAGGGAGTATTTAAGGTAAGAGGCAGGAGGGAGCTGGGAACAGTGGAGAGACAGAAATTTCATCATGGGAGGAGGTGCTGAAAGTCAGAACTGAGTAAGACTCACTTATCCTCATGCTCTTCGAAGCTGCTAGGTTTTGACATGAAAGTTTGGCCGTGGAACCCGTGGATATACGGCCGAGCTGCTCCTTCACTCTGCGCCGTTAAAGCATGCCAAAGAAGAACAAATACGAGAGGGAAAGGAGAAAACTGTTGTTTGGACATAAAGGTCCTTCACAGAGTCCGGGAGTGATCGGAAAGCTATTAAAACATACAGATGATAAAACGATTTATGCTGAACCGAGCCGCACCAACTTACACGGATTTTCCCACACTGTCTTTGAAAGTCTCTTTAGTTTCACATTTATTGTATAAGACAGCTTGTAGTGCCCTCTCAAGTGTGGAGAAACGGCAGAATTCCTCAAACAAAAACCAAAGAAGTATCAAAAGGTAGTAAAAGCAATTTCTTCAAGCTTAAGGCATCATATCATCATACCATTTAGGAATACATAAAAAAACAGAAAGGAACGGTGGTAAATCCCTTTGTAAAACAAATGTAGCATGTGTAGCTTTGCTTAAGTTTATGATTTTGTGGATCTGATTTTGGATTTTCTTAAAGTAGTACACACTCGTGCCCTATTCAAACCTCTCCCCCAAAGCGAAGCAACTTTGAAATGAATGAACATGAGCAATAACTACCATCATCAATTTCCCCTTTCACATCATACCATTTACATGGGTTACCTATTTTGCGTGAGGAGTTGAATCAAGTCATAGCAGATTAGAGCAGAAAGGGAGTATTGTTGATACCCTTCATTCTATCCCCTTCAATTTGCAGATAAGAACTCTAAGGCCCAAAGAGTTCGAGGGATCTGTCAGGGTCGCATGGTTAAGTAGTGACCATAATGACATTCTTGATCTTATCCAACATCTATCCTAAGTCTTCTCAACAGAATTGCAGTTTGGGGATTTATCCTTCCCCAGTGTGACTCAGGGATAACCAAAGTGATACCATTTCCAGCTTCAGGGTAGATCCTGGTTGATCGAAGCCAATCAATGCATGTTATTCTCTTGGCAAATGCTATTGATCCAGTGGTGAGTACATGACCTGAGATGGCCCAGTCAGACTGACAGAGAGGACTTATATCTCACGCTTATAGGACAAGGCTCTCTTCTGCCTTCGTCACCATTGGGAGCCTTTTTTTTCCCCATCAGGGGTCTAGCTGATGCAGGTGTCTAAGCACAACTAGAGCACAGATCAACCCCTGTTAGGGGAAGTGTATTTCTCATTATACCACACAAGTGCCGCGCAATTCCCAGCAGCCGAGGCTACTCCACGGGGCATCTGGGCAAAGGGAACATTTCCAACCTTTCCAGGTTGCTGAGCAGAACGGTAGTAGCCAGTTTTGTGGCTACTGAGGGAATTTCTGTGGCTCAGTCTTTGGTGATGGAACCTTATGCTGGCCCCCGCTCTGTGAATGGCACTGCCTATATTTGCATATGGCTAATGAGACAGAAGAGGAAGAAATTACCTGACCTGGCCAAGATATTTTATTTTTTGTAAAATTTTGAGATATATGTTAATAGAAAAAAATTATAAATGGTGAGGCTGTTACAGAAACCAAAGAGAACAAGCAACCAACCCCAAATCCATGTTCCATGAATCAGAATCACATCATCTAGAAGAGACCATAGGCATGTGAATAGGGACAGGAACCTGGTGAAGCACAGAAAAGAAGCATGACTCAAAGATTTGAGCCACGGGGATGTGTGTGCATTGTCACCAGCTGTGGGTCTGTTCTGTGGTCTCCACGCAGCTGCTCAGTGAAGACGTTTTATTCAGAGAAGCCTGGGCCTGAGGGCTTGGTCTTGTGCTCTCTGAAAATAGCCAAGATATTTTAGTTGTTAAGTGACAGATGTTACAATTCAAGCTGCCTAAACAATAAAAGAAACACATTGGTTTAAGTAAATAAAAAGTCCTTGGAGATGTGACTCAATCTACAGGCTCAAATGATGTCAGCAGGACCCCGCCTCTGGTCACTTCTGGGCTGTCCTATCACCCACATTGGCTTTATTTATTCTCACATCCTACGGGGCTGCAAGATGGGAGCAACAGCTCCAGACACACCTCCTCCCCTGCTCAAGTCCAGTGGAAGGGAGGTGAGCCTCTCTCCTTCCGAGGTGATGCAAGTGTCCTAAAAGTTGGGGTACCCTTCGTTTCTCACACAGAAGCTCTAGGTTTTGAGCTCCCATGCTGGTGGGTCGCTGCACTGAGGATGGGGTTCGTGGCCAGATTGTGGCTCAGCCTTTCTTACTGGCTTTGATGAGGTTTTCTCATTTGCTGGTGTGAAGGGGTCCACGTCAGTGTGGTTTCCCTCTCGTTTGCGCAATGTCAAGGGATCCTTTCACTATTGCTTTTTCAGAAGAAATTATTCCATATGTAGCTATAGATTCCTTGCATCCGTGGAGGAAGAGGTGAGGTCAGGGTCTTTCTCTGTCGCCAACTGGAACAGAAACCGCTATGCAAATATCTTCTCACCTCTCATTGGCTCTGGTTGGATCACGTGCCCATTACTGAACCAATCACTATGGCAGTGCTGTGAATGGCCAGGTCTGAGTCACAGTCTCTCCCTGAACTGAAGAGTGTAGGCTGAGAATGGCAGCAGATCCCGGGGGGGAAATTACTGTTCTGTTACCCAGGAGACAGGCGAATAGGTGCTGGCTATCCAGCTCAGTACCTACAAGCTTTTCTAAACGTGTAGATATTTTTAGTTTATATTGTGCAAAGAGCATAGAATTTGAAATTGTAAAAAAACTGAGATTTCAGTCCCGCTCTCTTGAGATTCAGCTCCATAACTATTAAATGGGGAAAGGATGTCTTTACCCAACTTGATCCAGGTGTTTCTGAGGCTTGAGTGTTATCCTGTACAGGAAAGTCCTTTTAAAAATGTTAAGGGCTAAACCAAAATGAGGGATCGTTGTTGTTGTTACTACTGTTACCAGCTTTTCTGAATTCCTCCCACTCAAGCTCTGAGTATGATGCAATGCTTTTCCAGGCAAGACATGAGAGTAAATGCATCATAAGCAATTAGAAAGAATTTGGCCAGGGTTGCTGTAAGCATATATAGTACCTTTCTGAGAATCAGAAATAAACTCCTCCATGCACCTCTGGGTGGTGCAGTGCCCAGGGAACATGGCTTGGTGAATGGATAGTATCTTTGTGCAAAGAAAACACCATCTTTTCCTCCAGTTAGACACACTTGAATGTTAGGTTGTATGGCTTGGCAAGTGGAATGAATGTCAGATGTCAATGGTTACGGACCCCTTGGCAGGAGCGGGGCAGAATGGGGGTGGGGAGATGTTCTGTGCAGTGCACAGCTGGCTCAGCTGTACTCTGTGCCCTGCACTTTGGGGCTGGACCACTGAACAGGTTAAACTCTGGAAGCCTAACTCCTTGTTTTCCTGGCAAAGTTCATCTAACCCTAAGACCATTTACCCCTTTCCTCTCTTCCTGAGCTGAATGCTGAATGCAGCAGTCATGCTGTCTCTTTTAGTGAACTACCCACTAGCATCCAGATTCTGCTGGCTTTGCAGATGCTCACCGCATACCATTCCACCTGCAACGAGAGAATCCTTCCTTACCCATCCTGAGAAGTGATGTTGCGGAGGGCAGCTAACCCTTTACAGTGAATGCAGTACCTTGGTTGACCACAGCTGGCTGTTGCTGGAAAGTCAGATGCTGACTTCTCCGAAATGCCCAGGAAGAGGGATAAAAGCACAGGCAGTTTACCTAGACTGACCACCACTGTTTGCTATTCTAAATCCTCCTGGCAACAACAACTCTGGAGAGAAATTATTTGAACTAGATCCAGCCAGCCTCCAGGGAGCCAGGGATGCAATACAGTAGCCTTTGTGTTACTATGCCTGAAAGTCTTCCTATTCTTAGAAGATTATCCTTCTCTTATGGGAAAGATGGATATAGCAGTCCCCCCTTATTCACAGGGGATATGTTCCAAGACCCCCAGTGGGTGTCTGAAACTATGCACAGTACCAAACCCTGTATATACTGTTTTTCCTATACATACATACCTATGATAAAATTTAATTTATAAATTAGGCACAGTAATGGAGTACCAAAAAAATAATAAAATCGAACAATTAAAACAGTATACTGTAATAAAAGTTTTGTGAATGTTGTTTTTTCTCTCAAAATATCTTGCCCGGCTGGTGTGGCTCAGTGGTTGAGCATCGACCCATGCACCAAGAGGCTGCCGGTTCGATTCCCGGTCAGGGCACATGCCCAGGTTGTGGGCCAAATCCCCAGTGGGGGGCATGCAGGAGGCCGCCAATTATGTTCTTGCTCATCTATGTTTCCATCTCTCTCTCCTTCTCCCTTCCTCTCTCTCTAAACAATAAAGAAAAAATATATCTTATTGTACTGTACTCACTCTTCTTGTGATGATGTGAGGTGATAAAATGCCTTATTATGTCAAGAAGTTTCACCTCTTCACTTGAAGGAAGCACTTTATGTCCCCTCTGTGGCGTATCTGCATTGCGAGCATCACCACTTTTGCACTTTGGGGTCATTATTTAGTACAATAAGGGTTTCCTGAACACGAGCACTGCATACTGTGACAGTCGGTTTGATCACCAAGATGATGGCTACCAAGTGACGAACAGGCAGGAGCATAAACAGCGTGGGGACGCTGGACAAAGGGATGATTCACACCCGGGAGGGACAGAGTGTGGGACATCAGGAGATCTCATCCCACTATGCAGAACAGCATGCAATGTAAAACTTAAGAACTGTTTATTTGTGGAATTTTTCATTGAATACTTCTGGACCATGATTGACTGAAGGGAACTGAAACTGCAGAAAGTGGAACCATGGATACGGGGGACTCTTATCTTGTAGTCAGAGCCGACAGGAGCTTGCAATGTTGTTGAGTTGTGACCCTGTTGCTCCTTTTACTTCATCCTTGGTATCTTTGGGGGGCACCCCCAAAGTGAGGGGAGCCGGAATTCACTGGTCACCATGATGTCAGTGGAGTGGTTCAGGTGAATTGGGTCTCAGCAGAAAGCATGCACAGGTCTCTTTGGCCTAGAAAACACCTGTGCTTGGCACTGCTATTCTTGCCTCATTTTTTCCTTCTTTACCTAGAAAATACCGCTGCCTTCACTGCCATTTCATCAGTCATTTTGCTCTTTTACTTCCTCTTTCCTCCAAATAGTTGGTTTTTCCATTTGTCCCCCTCTCCCCACAGATCTAGGCTCTGCCCCTCCTGGGCTCCTCGCCCTCAGGGTTCTGGTGGGTTCACCCAGAGGGGGCACAGCAGGAGCCTGGAGTGTGCAGGGGCAGTGAGATGAGCGTCGGCCACCTCTGACGCTCCGTGGCAGCCTTGTGAAAGGTCTGGCGGAGGCTGTGTTTCCCCGGGGCCCCAGTCCTGGCGGGAGGGGTTCCTCTATGTCTCCAGTGCCGCTTCATCTCTGGTTTGATTTTCATCTCTTCTCCTCCCCCCAAAGAGGGCAGGGCTCACTCTTTCATTTCCTGCTCCCTTTACCAGGCGTCTCCTATGTATTGGGGGGAGGAAAAGGGAAAGGGACCCATTTCTCTTTTCATAAGTAGCTACTGAGATAGTTTTGTCTTTCTTGTCTGCTAATGTCTCTGGCTAACACTGAGGGCCCACTGAGGCTGCCTATGGGGCAAGAGTCCACATGCAGATTCTTCCAGGATGGGCCAGGGTACACTGTGGCACCAGACACTCCCACGTTTGAACAACTTCGATCAGCAAAGGCTTACTTCTTTTTCATGCTACATGACCACAGCAGGTCAGCGGTGCGCCCCAGACTCCGGGACTTAGGCTGATGGGACGCCCTGGTCTCCAACATTGCCACACTCAGCTGGGGTAGCAAGAGCTCGCAGAGGAACTTGTATCAGGACTGACATGTGGCCGCCAGGAGTGACTTATTCTTGCATTTCACTGGCCAGAGCTAGTCACGTGGCCCCACTCAACTAGAAAACGGAAGAATAACCTTACCATGTGCCGCGAGAGGGTGCTCTGAAATATTTGGGAACAGTACTGATCACCACAGGGCACATGTGTGAGCTCTGCAGAAGATCCAGCACGGCCTAGTTCTCTGGCAAGGGAGATCAGAGTGCCGTCTAAGGACCACGGTCCCCTCCCCACGTCACTGGACGTGCCCTCCAGGCATCTTTCTTCTGGGGCTGCATTCCTGGCGGGTAGCCCCGGGAGCACCGCTGACAAGATGGCTGAAATCCAGCTGTTATTTTTCTGTTTTCTTTATTGATTTTAGAGCGAGAGGAAGGGAGAGGGAGAGAGAGAGAGAAACATCGATGAGAGAGAACATCGATTGGCCGCCTCCTGCATGCCCCCATTGGGAATCGGGCCCACAACCTGGGCATGAGCCCTGACCGGGAATCGAACTGGTGACCTCTTGGTGCATGGGTTGACACTCAACCACTGAGCCACACCGGCCGGGCCCAGCTGTTATTTTTTTAAAGAAAACTATTGTGTTCAAATATACAACACGAATTTGACCAGTTTAATTATTTTCCAGTGAACAATTGGATGGTATGTAGTACATTCACAGTGCTGTGCCACCATCACCACTACCTAATTCTAGAGCATTTCCATCACCCCAAAAAGAAACCCTGAATCCATTAGGCAGTTACTCCCCATTTCCCCCCTCCCTCCAGACCCTGGCAACCACTAACCTGCCTTCTGTCTATGCATTGGCCTATTCTGGGTATTTCACATAAGTGGGACCTTCTGTGTCTTTAAGCACAGCACTTTCTTGAGGTGTCCTCGTGACCGGTGGGAAGCTCACCCAGTGTTGTCACACCAAATGGTGGCAGGCAGGTGCTCCACAGCTACCTTCTCTGTCCACCTGCTGCCACTCCAGTTTCCATTTCCCTGGCTCAAAGGCGGAGCAGCACCCTGCTGCCTCGCAGAGAATGAACTGCCTGCCTACCCCCCTTTCAAGTCCCTCCGTCTCCACGGGTGGGTCTCTGTGGGAAGTCCTCCCACACAGGGGTACGTTCCTGCTGCCCAGAGGAGGAGAAGCCACAGCGGCCCCCACCCCAATCTCTCTGATTCCCACTCAGAAGTGCTGAGGCGGGAGTGATTAATAATTAATATTAACCACAGTTAATAAATCCTAGCGGAATGTAGCATCTGGCTCCATTTTTTCCCCCTGTATTCTTTATACTCTGTGTTATTTTCCTGCTGTTGTTTTCAGCTGTGGGCCCGAGTGCCAAGTCTGCTGCAACCACAGGGTCGGATATCTTCTTGCACATCCCCTACTCAACGACTCTGTCTCTCTACGATGCATGCAGAAATTCCACACTCTTGACTTGGCGTTCAAAGCTCTCTACAAACTGGTTTTCATTTAGCTTTCTAGCTTCCTTTGTTACCGCCCCCCGCACAAACTGTGTGTTCCTCTCAGGCTGGCCTGCTCACTCACCCCCAGAATGGCCTTGCTCCGTTCGGGTTGGCGCCCTTTATCCTGACATCCCCACCTGGGATGTGCTGTCCCTCTTCCTGCCTGCCAGGCTCTTTCCCATTGTGTCCTCTCAGCTTTCTTGGGCTCTCAGTCTCCTCTGCCCTCTGAACTCCAGAGCCCGGTCAGCACCCTCTGGGCACGTGTCCTGTTGCCTCATGTGGTTAGTAACCTCCTCACATGTTTATGTGTCCGGTGCTGGGGCGGGGCGAGTTGCTGAATTGCAGCTGACCCGCCCGTTCCCTCCCCTGATGTGTCCTCGGAAAGGGACATGAGCAGAGCCAGGCAGAGGTTCTGGTAGCCAAGGCCGCAGAACCCCCATCTTTCCCTGACTGGTGAGTGGGATGTTAGGAGAGCCCAGCAACCTTCCAGGGACTCCTGCCCAGGCCGTGCTGGGATCGGGCGTCTAGAAGAGATGACCGTAAATGTTCTCCTCCGGTGTTTTCAGGGTGACCCAGAAGGACATTCTGCTGTGACCAGGTTTAGGCAGAGGGATGAGAAAAAAGGAGAGAACGGAGGGTGCAGAAAGGCGAACTGGGAGGGCAGATGAGACCGAAAGAGAGAGAAAAAGGCAAGTTAGTGTGGGGGAGAAGAAAAGAGGGGAAGGGAATAGCTTTAGGGACCCCAAACCTTGGATCAGAACTCCCACATCTTGCTGAAGGAAGGGAACCCTGCTGAGTGGCTCCCACTAGTGTTACACTTTTCCCTGCTCCCACACCAGGACTCCCCCTCCCCCACTTTCTCCTCAAGCTGCCTGCCATAACAGGTCAAAGCAGCCCCCACCCAGCTGTATTCCTCCCTGGCAATCTCCTCTCTGTGCTGTGCCTGGCTTTGTTTTTGTGTTTTTTATTTCGTTTGTTTCAGTGGGAGGGGCTGACTTGTGCCTTGGAGGAATTATTCTGAGCCCTGGAAAAGTGCCCAGAGGGACAGAGCTGTGGCCACATCCCTAGTGCAGCCTGACCTTTCTCAGGGTGGCCTGGAGCTGCCCGGAGACCAGAAGTTTCCCTTGGCCGAGCAGGCACGTGGAAGCGGCACGCCCAGCGCCTGCCGCCCCAGACTCTGCGTGTATTTTTTTTTTCCTTTTAGGGTCCCCAGCCAGGCCTCCCTAAATCAGACCAAGCTGGCAGCATTCTGCTTTGACTCACTCTGACCTGTGCAAATCCTCTGCTCCCCTGAAAGTAAAGGCGGAGGCTCCAGGCACAAGGCACAATCAAGCAAGTTCGTAACATTCGTGCTTCCGTAAGGCCCGTGACTTGGGGTTCAGGGCAGGTGGCCCGCCGTCCTCTTCCGCGGTCTCAGTATTATCTCTGCGCTCATCCCCACTCATGAAGCCCTCCCACCCGACGGCAGCAGCAGCCGCTCCTTGCCGCTGAACTCTCCCCTGCAGTCCATTGTGCCTGTGGCTGCTGGATTCCTTCTGTCACCGCCTTTCTCTTGTCATTCTTCCACGCACAGACCGTTGGTGGCTCCCATTGCCCATGAAATAAATAACTAGTTTGTGCAATTACAGTTTGTGTGCTTACTCCAGAGGGTCCACACTGCAGAAGCTCTGCCACCCTTCCCTGAGGGCAGGGCTGGGAGCTGGGGACAGGTGAGGGACAATATGCTGGGGATCCTTTCACCTGCCCGCATCCCACCCCAGTCGGAGTGTTGGCCCTGGGATGATCGCGCCTCAGAGTCAAACATCCTTTATACTTGGGGTTCCCTCAAATCCTCTAACAATAGTTCCTTCTATGATCTGGGAAAGGGAGTTTGCAGGTAACGGTAAGCTGGTGATGGCTAGTTCCTGGCACACACGCGCTCTTGCCTCTCCGCCCTTGCCCACGGCAGCTGTGACCAGTCTCCTTTTGCTCAATAAGCCCCGCCGAGGCCTCAGAAAACACTTTCAACACTACTGCAGGAAGCCACCACCGATCAATGGAATCTGGCAAGGGAGATGAAATCTCTCTGTTATCCCTACATGCAGCTCTTCCAGCGAGTGAAACTTTAAACCTTGTAAGATTGGATACAAGACATGAACTAGAGTGGACGCACAAGAGTGGGGGTGGGGTGGGGTGTCTCACTACTGTGGGATAATTATATTCTGAGATTTAAACAAAGTGGTTTCCCTCATTTCCTCGTGCCCCTAGCCCTTCCCTGTATTCAGGCGAAAGATTCTGCTTTTATTTGCTTGTTGAATGAATGACTCAACAAAAACACAGAAAAAGCCAAAGGTCTAAAGAGACTTGAAACTCCTGGCAGCCGTGGTCATTCGAGGAAAGAAACCTTCTGAGGTTTAAAAGCTTACGTTTTGGAGTTTCAAAAGCATGACTTTTAAGGGGACTCAGGGCATAGAGAATATAGGATGAGTAGAAAGAATGAAAACAGGAGGATAGGAAAGCTGCCCTAGAGTGGAGGTCGAGGGGGAGGAGGGATGCTGGAGAAGCGGGTCTTTGAGAGGATTCCTGTGTCTGGCATGTCCCTGGGCAAAGGCTGGGTGAAGCATGATGCCAGCCCAGGTACGTTTGGGAAATTGAGGCCACTCTTTCCCAGGGTGAGTGCAAGAAAGTGAAGGTCCTCAGACAAACCTTCCGAGTTTCCCAAAGCCCAGGGTAGTGTGAGGACTTTGGACAGGGTGCCGTGCATCCGAGAGTGGCAGGGATGAGGCCCAGAGAGACGACATAAGGAGGAACCAGGACAACGTGGCAGAGGACAGCGAGGGTGGTGACCCCTCTGTGATACCAGCATGGGAGATGATGACACGGAAGACCCGGTAACCCCTTCCCCTGACCTCTTAGGAACCTTGAGGAAATGAGAATCTACAGGGATCCTGAATTTTCTGAGATTAAATTTCTGCCATTGAGCAGAATGGGAGCTGAAAAGGGAACTTATGTTTGATCACAGAAAAGGAAAGAAAGTTCCTTTGTGGGCACCTTATAGCTGATATCTGTAGGCATTATACATAGCAAGACATTCCCCAAACTGTAATCATGACATTTTCTGGCTCTTGATTGCAGCCTGGGAATTGTCATTTGTGGTCTCTTTCAGGAAGCATCCAGCTTACTGCAAGGATCCCTTGTATCCAGAATATTGGGTGTGGATCTGGTCAATGAACTTCAAGAAGGACCTACTGTTTAGAGAAGGTCGGGATGGCCAGTCCTGAGAGAAGTGGGGAAGTTGGTGGCGACACGTGACATGCAGGACAGCTGTGCAATTCTGACTGGGACGCAGGAGGCACAGTGCTGATGGGGAATTTAACCAGAGTCAGCAAGGTGAGAGCTGGGCCCCATGGATTGTTTGTGAAGTCCTGGAGCACTATAGATACATAAACTAGGCCAACTAAGTAGGATTGGAGAGAAGAAAGATAGTGTGGTTCACAGAAGATTAATATACCTCTGGGCCTGTTAAATATAAATATTTCAAAGAAAGGCTTAGTTTAGGGTTTCTTAACCTTGGTAATTCTTTGTTGTGGAGGAGGGGGATTGTCCTGGGCATTATACGATGTTTAGCAGTATCCCTTGCTCCTTCCCACTAAAAGACAGGAGCACCCGCACCTGCCCAGACCTGGTGATAATCAATAATGTGTTCAGATATTTCCATATGTTTCATGGGGGGCAAAATCACCCCCTTTTGAGAACACTGGGTTCATTTAATGTTTCCAAAGGATAGATCATGGAATAGAGGTCGTGCAAAAAGAAAATAAAATAAAAAGTGGGGTCTGTCATCAAGTAAGTTCGGAAATGCTGAGTTAAAACAAGCTAAACAGAACATTTTATTTGTAGGACGTCTCAGGCCTGCAATATGCCAATGGACACATTAAATCTCCGTCGGACATGTGGGATGAGCATGCATTGATTACACGCCGGGCATTGCTGTTATATATCGATGTCTAGCCTGTAAAACATGAGGGTTAACAATGGCAAACATGTCATTAGTGCTTTACAGATGGAAGTGTCTGCCAAATAGATTCTGGTTTTTCCTTATCACAATTCTCCAAGGTGGGTATAATTATTCCGTCTTCTAGGAGAGAGCCAGGACTCAGAATATTGAAATATTTGCCCAGGGCCACACAGCCACAGATGGGGAAACTGGGACTGGAATGGGTGTGTGAGTCTCAGTTCCGTGTTCTCAATGGGTTCTTGCTGCCTCCTGGGCACGACCTTGAGCTTCTGAAATGGATGTTGTGCCAGAGTCAAAGGACATCCTCGCTCACAGTGACACTAACTCTTCTATACTTAGACCTCTCTTGAGAGACCCCGCCTGCTGGATCCACATTTACATGGGCAAATGGAGGGCCTGGTGGGAAAATGTTGGCTGTCTTCAGCATGAGAAAGTTTCTTTTGATTACAGTTCTTAACTCAAACTTTTTTTCTCCTTTCTGAAAATGAGGGAAAAAAATTGTGCTGTTTTATTTTTTCCTTGGTTGCCAGGAAGCTCAGATGCAAAATTTCCATCTTGTCTGACAGTTTTGTGCTCTTTCCCTTTAGTTCTCTTATTATTTATTGTGTGTAGATTTAGACAGTTTTTTTGCTGCCTCAAACGTTTGGTGGATAAGAGTGGAGATTTTATATATATATATATATGATGAATAAATGGAAAATTATCAAAATATGTATCCCTTAAAAGAACACCCACAACCCTGCTGGAGTGGCTCAGTGGGTCGAGTGTTGTCCAGTGTGCCAAAAGGTTGCTGGTTCGATTCCTGGTCAGGGCCATGCCTGGGTTGCAGGTTTGGTCTCTGATTGGGCCGATTGATGTTTCTCTCTCACATAGATGTTTCTCTCTCTCTCCCTCTCCCTTCCTCTCTTTCTAAAACCAATAAGAAATGTGTGTGTGTGTGTGTGTGTATGTGTGTGTGTATATATATGTATATATGACACCCACAATGCTTAAAAATGGTTCTCTCTGGTTTTACCTCCTAATCTATTAGAATGCCCATGTGTGGGTTGCAGCCAGGAGTGGTTACATTTGAGGTAAAGATAAGTAGCCACTTATATAGAATAATTTATTATTTCTTAACAATTAAACTGGTATTTGTATCGTGTTTTGGGTTTACAAAGCCTTTGCATAAACATTTTTTGGTCTTGTCAACTGGGTTCTCTGAGAGCCGGAGCAGGTGTTATTAATTATTGTTCTCCTTTGACTGCTGATGAGTAAACCTGGACTCAATTGTTTAGGTGACTTATTTTTGCTTTCCAATATTACCAGCTCAGACCAGCTAATGGCAGAGTTTAGAAGTAGCTCTGTGGCTTTTACCCACCCTGGGATCTGACCTGAGAGGGGTGGCAATCTGTGGCACGTGTAAAGGACACATCTCTGTCTTCTCCTCCCTCCCCCACGTTCACACTCCGGGGTCCAGGAGCTGGCAGGAGCAGCCCTCCTTGAGCTAAGCTCTCTTTTCCCACGGACTCAAACATAGCCAGAGTCCTCAACACAGTGCCCCAGACACACACCACCAGTGACAACGCACAAGATGTCCCAGGACTGGACATTTTTTAGAATTCTGTTAAATTCAGAATTTCAGATTGTATGGTTATATACTAGATTAGAAAGCCTGAGCTCATCAAACATAATAGATTTTGTCTGTGGCCTCTGCATGGCAATTTTAAAAGTAGCAGTGTATAATAAGTGCTCACTTAACACCGTCGCCTCGGTTCTCGGCCACTGCGACTGGAAGCAAAACCCACATGACAAAACCAACGTTACCACAGGCTAACTGGTAGACCCCAGAGTTAAGTTCCTACTGCATGGTTCTGGTCACAGAGACATCATCTAACTTCTAAACAGAGACTCCCAAGCAGTTCTAAGATTAAACACTGAAATAAATTGAGCTATACAGACATTTAAGAGGGATTAATAAAAAGTAAGAAAATTCTTTTGCAACTCCCCAGTTCCAGTTCAGGGTCCTGGGTGGTGGAGCCTCTCCCAGCAGCTGGGGGTGGAAGGTGGGGCCCATCCTGACAGGACTTGCTTCCATCACAGGGCCACTCACACCCACACACCCACACTGACTCAGACTGGGGCAAACACATCAATTCCCCTCACGTGCACCCCGGTGAAAACCAGGCAGACACGGGAGAACGGGCCAACTCCACACAGACAGGAGCTCTGGCCGGGAATTGATTTTTTTACTTATCAATGTTATAACAAACGACATTATTCGAGGACCAGCTGCCATAGCAAAATCCCATAGACTGAGAAATTAAAACAACAGAGATGTAGTGCTCACAGTTCTGGAGGCTACAAGTCCAAGCTCAAGGTGCTGCCAATTCCGTTTCTGGTGAGAGCCCTCTTTCTGGCTTACAGAGGGGCCACCTTCTCACTGTCTGCACGTGGCCTGTCCTCAGTGTGTGCGCCTGGAGAAAGGGGGAGAGGGGGAGGGGAGAGAGCAAGGACAACCCCTTCCTCTTATAACACCTCCTTCTATTTGAATTAGGATCCCACCTTTATGACCTCATTTAACCTGAATCACCTCCTCAGACCCCTGTCTCCCAATCCAGTCACACTGGGGCTTAGGACTTCAACATATGGATTTTGTCAGGGGGACACATTGCGTTCATAGCATGCAGATCTGTCATTTGGGGGTAATTTTTATCCCCAAGGTTCATTCCAGATTGGATGGGGCTAACTTTTAAATCAGCTGTTACTAATGGACTAAAAATAGCATACACAAAACACCTGGAACACATTATTACACCTTTAAAAAAATCTGGTTGCTTCTGCTCTACTGCATTGAATTCCCTTTTCAGCTGACATTTGGAATCCTGCACTCACTGTAACTGCAAATCTTTTAACACTGGCCAACATTATAGAATAGTAGACTTAGGTAGCTGGGAAGAGGGGAAAAGTCGTCTTTTAGCTTCTGAGAATGGCTCCAGCCAAACCCAGTTCTCTGTCCTCATGGACACCACAGTCTCATTGTCTTTGCTTTAATAAAGCATTGCTTTCTCCAGAGTCTTGTTTCTTTCTTTTTTTTTTTTTATCTCGCTTGCAGTATAAATTAAGAACAATTAAAATCAATGACTTGCTCTTTGCATGGTATCGTTTATCATAAATTTGCTTCCTTTGCTACTTGGTCAGAGATGATGTAAAACCTCTGTTGTCACTGATAAGATAGTGAAGTCACAAATCCTTCATCTAAGGATTGTTTGTTATTTAAGGACATGCCTGTATTCTTTTTTTAAAAATATGTTTTTATTTATTTTTTAGAGAGAGGGGAAGGGAGAGAGAGATAGAAACATTGATGTGAGAGAGAACATCAATTGGCCACCTCCTGCACGCCCCCCACCAGGCATGTGCCCTGACCGGGAATCGAACCGGGACCTCTCAGTCCACGGGACAACGCTCAATCCACTGAGCCATACTGGCCGGGCCCTGCTTGCATTCTTTTTGATCCAATGTCCTTAATTTTATTTGAATGTGCTAGAAAACAGTCAAATGATAAAGGAATTTTTGGATCATTGATTGACAATCATGGATCATCTCTGTTTTCAATTTCTCTCTCTCTCAAGCATAAGGGATCCTGAGCTTTGCACAATAAAGCCACAAATGGAACTAAATTATGCTGAGCAAAAATAAATTCTTTTACTGAGAATTTCCCAGGAGTTTTGATATTTTTGACTCTTGCTCACTAAATATGGAAAAGAGTGAGACACCATGAGAAGCAGGGGAGCTGTTCTGCTTTTTTTTAGTCCTTTTAAGAAATCGTTTCATCCCTTTAATGCTGTGTTCACAATATCTCAGAAATCCCCTCGATGTAGAAAAGTCACAGCCTCTGCATGATAACAGTTACTGGAGATGTTCTCTAAGCTTCTATTTTTATAAGAAGAATAAAGCTCTGTGAATTATAATGTATATTTTCTAGTGGTCTGAATATTGCCCAACATATGGGAATGATGGGAATGGACATCTCACAGCATCTTTCTTCTTTCAGGAATCAAACTCCATTAGATGATCTCTTTTGTCTCCCACTTGACACAGACTCACAGCATTATCCAAATTTAGTGGACATGTCAGTGGAACTCTGGTGGAAAGTACTTGTACACAAAGGCTAGGGCAGGGACTTTGTACTTTATAAATGCGTAGGATGCCTTTCTATGAAGGAATAGATATGATCAGGAAGTTAATTTAATGTGGTTTATTTGAAGGATACATTTATTATTCCATTTAAGAATATAAACTGCCCTGGCCGGTTTGGCTCAGTGGTTAGAGCGTCAGCCCGTAGACCAGAGAGTCCCGGGTTCGGTTCCCACTAAGGGCATGTACCTCGGTTGCAGTTTGTCCCTGGCCCCGGTTAGGGTTGTGTGGGTGGCAACCAGTCGATGTGTCTCTCTCACATCGATGTTTCTCTCTCTCTCCCTCCTGGTCTATCTGAAGATAAATGCAAATATGTCCTCAGGTGAGGATTAAAAAAAAGAATATAAACAAATATGCGTATATCTACTTATATGCCCCTCCTTCTTAGATAAATGATATACCACACATAGCTTTTTCCCCTCTTTGTTTTTTTTTTGTACTTAACAAACTATCTTGAAGATCACTTTTCAGTAGCCTAGGTAGTCCACATTCCTCAAAGGGCATATTTTTAACTGTGTTCATGCACTATCCAGCCCTTAAGTCTTCAGGGCCACACAGCAAAAAACAAGACACTTTTAGAAAAACCTCTCATACACTGTTGGTGGAAATGTTTATTGTTGCAACCACTTTGAAAGGCAATTTGGCAAAATCTGGAACAGATAAAAGTGTGTTTCTACAACCCAGCAACTTTCTTTCTAGAGAAACTTTTAAAGTTGAAGCATACAACATCATTTATAATAGTGGCAATAAAAAATCCCTAAGTGTCCATCAAAAGAAGAATGACTAAACTAAATTGTGATATATTTAAGTGATAGAATACTATACAGCAATGAAAAAGAATGAATTAGATCAGTATATAATGACATAGATTTCAAAAACATAATTTTAATAAAAAACAGATTATAGAATGAATATATTAACATATTATTTACGTAAAATTAAAATCTACAAGACAATATTATTTATGGCTACATAAATAGAGAGTAACAGAATTAAAACATGAACAAAGCTGTTTTTCCTTTGAGCTCCCTTTGGTGGGAGCAGAGAGTTGTACTTTGCAAATGGAAGTGTTTTTTTCTCTGTTTCTCTGTTAATTGCTCTGCTTTGCCTAGGCTTTCCCCTAGGAGTTAGGATCGATTGATTGATTGATATTTCTACTTTGACTCATTTTTGCCAAGAAATACCCAGACAAAAGTATTCACCATGCTGGGCAGCAATGCCTGCTGGGGGACCAGGGCGGAGGCAGCAATGCCAGTTGAACTTCAAGGTCATCATTATTTGGTGATCTCTGCAGCTTTCCAGAAGGAAGGTCTTCTTGTGTAAACATGTCAGATCTCTCAAAACTACATGAAATGAGTTCCTGAGATTGCAAAATATCAGTGTGCTACGTGTTCTGTGACAGTGTAAAGTGCGAGTTTTCATCACCAAAGAAGACAAACACAGAGCAAAGCTGAGTCCTGGGCAAGGGCAGGGCAGGAGCCACAGTGTTTTGGACTGGGAGAAAGTCTCGCATGACAAGAAGTGAGAGCTTGGGTTCCAGGACACAAACTGGCAGCCCACAGACATTTTTGTTGAAATTGTTTCGGAAAAAATTTTTTGTTGAAAAAATATGAAAAAAAAAATGCTTATTTAAAAATGTCTAAACATTGAAATATTGGGTGCATTTCACATTTTAAAAATCCAGATGTCTTGATTCTCTTGAAACATCAGATTTTGCACCCCTGGTCCCACTGCATAGCTTGGCAGGAAGCAGTCACCTGGAGGTGCTGCCCCCTTTAGGTGGAGCGCGTGCTCCCGGACCACAGTCCCCACCTGACGGTGACATTTATATTACCTGCCTGATTATCAGATTGATAATGCCTAGTTTGGGGCAGCAGGTAATGGCCTTTGTATTTCTCCCCCTAACACTTTTTCCTCCTTCCAAATATTTCAGTCATGTGTTTCCAACTATATTTAAACTGAAACTCAGAGGACTTGCAAGTCAGGGCTGCTAGGGTCCCCGCCACCCTTCCTTGGGGCTTTGTTTCATTTGGGGGTTGCGCAGTGTGATTTGATTAAAGTTACAGTCAGAAGGTCCCGGAAGCCCTGCTTCTTCAGTGACAGGACTGCGGTCGTGGTGCGCATGCTTGGTCCCATGTGGCCATGAGAGGTGGCTGAGTGGGAAAGCAGAGTGCACGAGGCAGCCAAACATCATTTTTACAATTCTGAATGTAGACCACACTCTATTATTTATAACACCTACAGCAAAAAAATCCCAAAGAACTGAGTCTGATTAAGATTTCCTGCTTATTATCTAGTGAGAAAACAGATTGTGATGAGTCCCAGACCCCATCCATGCCGATGGCACGGGGTGAGGGCTCACCAGGTGCTTTTTGTCAGGATGAGGAGAAAGAGACCCACAGGTTCAAATAGGTCATTTCATCAAAGGGACTTATTTCTGCAGGGCAATGTTTCAGAAGACTTCTTGTTCAATGCCGTGGGTAGAGGTGGGTTCAGGTGAGTCAGTGCAAATTAATCTTTTTTTCTTTATTGATTTTTAGAAAGAGAGGAAGGGAGAGGGAGAGAGAGAGAGAGAAACATCGATGAGAGAAAACACCGATTGGTCACCTCGTGCGTGCTCCCAACCGGGGATTGGACCCACAACCTGGGCATGTGCCCTGACCAGGAATCGAACCTTCAATCTCTTGGTGCATGGGTCAACGCTCAACCACTGAGCCACACCGGCCGGGCGAGGCAGTGCAAATTAAAAGGATCCAATACAATAGACATTGCTGGCCCTGGCAGGTTTGGCTCAGCAGTTAGAGTGTCGGCCCGCGGACCAGAGAGTCCCAGGTTCTGCTCCCGCTAAGGGCACGTGCCTCAGATGCAGTTTCTCCCTGGCCCCAGTTGGGGTTGTGTGCAACCAGTCGATGTGTCTCTCTCACATCAATGTTTCTCTCTCTCTCTCTCTTCCCCCCTCTCTCCCTCCTGCTCTATCTGAAGGTAAGTGCTGTCCTTGGGTGAGGATTAAACAAACAAACAAACAAACAAAAAAACAAAGAATAGACATTGCTGGACTAAATAGAACACACTGCAGCCACAGCTGGAATTTTTCCATAAAGTGGGCACATGCATGATGTGAACCAAGGCATGTCAGGAAAGGAAGCCCCAAAGGATACCCACCACCACCACCACCAAAAGTTCCAAAATTCACTTTCTATCTCTGCTTCTTCCTCTGTCTGAAAGCCCATCATAGACACAGAGAGTCATTTCTTTGTATTCAGACACTATCCCTAGGCATTACCTTTTTTATATAAATATCTTTGGGACAGGCTTTTAAAAGGCTTTTAAAAATACATTTACTGTCTCTGCCAGGCTCTTTCTAAAGCATGAATTCATGCCCAAGGTCACATAGCCCGTAAGTGGTCACCAGGATTGGACCTCCTTTAATTCCAACTTCATTGCTCTATGTAGTGGTTTTCAATGTATGTTCCTGTGAGTCCGGGGGTCCTGTAGACCCTTCAGTGGGCCTGTGAAGTCATAACTATTTTCGTAGTCATGCTAAGACAGCATTTGCCTTTAAAAAAGAAACAAAAACAAACTCTCATTCTCTATCGACTGTGTGGTGACGTTTTCCAGAGGCTTAATGGCATGTGATCACAGCGGATCCAAGGCAGAAGCAGATCTGAGAATCCAGCTGCCTTCTATTAAGCTGGTCACTAAAGAGGTTTGCAAACATATAAAACAATGCCATTCTACTCACTATTTTTGTTTGTTTGTTAATTTTGGAGCTCTTTGGAATTGTCAATCATTTTGAAGAGTGTTTCGCACCCAGAGATCCAAATATTTGAGAAACAGTGCCGTGTGGCACAGTTAGCATGATGCCTAGCTATCTCCATCTGAGTATTGGCTGACTTATTTTTTTCTGAGACAGCTAGTTAAGAAAGGCATGGAGTGTGAGAGTGAGGTGGGGAGAAAGGTGGTCTCTACCCACGGAGGATGCAGACTTAGATATGAGAAGGTAGCAGGAAGGTCTTGAGGAAGAGGCGGGGGTGGGGCACAGAGAGGGGAGTCAGGAAGCACTAGGAACAAGACTTTCTCCTTGCTCAGGACTGACTGATATTATGGTATAATGGTAGGAACCAAGACCTGGTTCAGAAGACTTGCTTTAGCACAACCACTTAGAAATGGTGTGATCTGGGCAAATCACTCATCTTCACTGGGCTGTTACTCTCCTTGGACTAAATCAGGGTTTTCAACCCAGTATTGTGATAAAATAATAGATGATAATACATCTAGCAATAATTAAAGATAAAATAATGGACAAAACAGCCAAGTTTGGCAATAAAAGATGAAGGTATATTTAGTATCATCTTCTATCATAACGCCACTCTCCTCACTCACATTCTGACATGCTTTTTCGAATGGGACTACTGTTAGCACAGAGTGGCTTAGCCTAGGGAGTGTAAGTCCCCACAGCAGAGAAGAGAGGCGAAGAGCCATTGAAAATACACGACTTAGTCAAGTTCAAAATCTTCCAGCTCAAAATCTCTAGATGTCTAAAAAAGTGTTTGGTGCCTATCCTGTAGACACATGTCCTCAAAGAACAGAAAAGAGACCTACTTAGAAGGAAGGTCAAGAGTCATCAAACATTCCAGCCACAGTGACCTGGGATTATTTCTCAACCCTGTCACCTGATATTTGTGTGCTCTTGAGCAAGAGATAAAATCACTCTGCAAAAAGAGAATAATAATGCTCACTTTTTAGCGTGCCTGCAAGCTGTTCAATGAGAAAACATGGATCAAATGGGCTGGCTCATAGCCAGCAGTCAATAAACACTGGTCTTCTTGTTCCTCAAAGTGCACACATAGGGAACTGAGAGTATAACATGGAAGGATTGTCTGTTTGGGTGCCTCTTGCTGAGAGGGAGGACGGCCTCTGAGGAGTGAGGTCCGCGCATGTGCACAGGACAGGAGGCAGTTTGGTAACTCTGTGCTCTGCAGCCATCCTGGTGACCTCTTCCTTCCCGGCGGCCACATGGAAGGTCTCCTCATTCATTTCTGTACCCCTGGGTCCCACTTCCTGGGAGACATGATGGATGAATCACAGCCAGCAAAGACTTTGCTCCCCATTTATCATCTTTTGGCTTGCTTAGTGGAGCCATTTGCTTTCCAACAGGTGAGTTGGATGAGATAGATTACATGTTGTCAAAATAGTAAGTAATGGGATGTTGTGGTCATTCCTTTGTGATGTAGAAGTGGGAAACATTGAAACATTTCAATTTAACTTAACAGCAAGCTCAGGAAATGGATATGTGTGATTCCCAATAATCTCTCCTTCATCTGTTTTACGTGTTGACTTTAAAATGATCACAAAGAGTGCCTTATTCAGGTTGAAAAAAAAATGATTTCCTTGGCACAGAAGTATTTGGAAAAGACAAAGCAAACACTGACTGGACTTAAACATCACTTTGCAGTACTTTGCACAAATAAACTTGGTAGGCAGAGATCTGAGAAGATGTCAGGATTCAGTGGTTAGTTCCATCAGATGAGCGCTAATTGAAGAGCTACCCTTTGGCAGCTGAGAACGCAAAGAGCTCCAAATACATTGTCTGCACACCCTGAGAGGCAGGGAGCGGGGAGGGCATAGGTCTTGGGGCCTAGGAATTCTGGGTTTGAATTGGGGCTCCACTGCTTACGAGGTGTGTAACTTCAGAAATAATTTTTAACCATGTTGAGTTGGAGGTAATAAAATGTAGCTTGCAGAACAGCTTTGAAGATTAGACACAATATATATAAAGTGTCTATGATAACAGATGACTAATGAACAGTAGATCTGAGGATGATAGGGGTGGCTGTAGTCTGTGCTGACAAATGGGGTTCATCTAATTCAACCAGAACTGTTTGCCCTGTGGAGTTACCGCAGAATGCTCTTTCATGTACCGTATGCTTTTCAGTTCTCTCCTCTGGTGTGGCTGAAAATCACTAGGTTTGGGGAGAGGTTTAAATAATTGATTGACTAGCTTAACATGTATAGTCACAAGCTGCATAAATGACATTATGAAGAAAGTACATTGCCCCGGCTGGTTTGGCTCAGTGGTTAGAGTGCTGGCCCTCGGACCAAAGAGTCGTGGGTTTGATTCCGGTCAAGGGCACGTACCTCCGTTGCAGTTTGGCCCTGGGAGGCAACGAGTTAATGTCTCTCTCTCACATCGATGTTTCTCTTTCTCTCTCCCTCTCTCTCTCGCTCCCACTCTATGTGAAGATAAATGGAAAAATGTCCTTGGGTGAGGATTTAAAAAAAAAAAGTACGTTAATAGCTACAAAAGCATATGAACATAAGACAAATTGTGGGTACTTTATGGATGGAAAGTACACAAGAGGCTCTACCATTTGTAGTTCTCTATCTGGAGGTGACAGCAATAGCTTTGGAATCACTGAAGGGAGCACCCCTAGAATAGGGGTGGTAAATACCTTGGAATCACTCTTACAAGGACACGTTGTCTTTGAGTCACTGAGCAAGGCTTCCCTTAGAAGGATGTATAGGAAAAAGGAGCATCATCGGACCCACGCTTCACAGTTATATGAAAAACCACCTGCTCCCAAATGTGGGCCTTTGGGAAAGGAATGGAGTTAGTTCCATCGCTGAGTCCATGAGGCAGAAGATGACAGAATCAACTGGAATCAGCACTCGGGGGTGGGCTGATGTACTGCAATGAGTCTGCGTATATGAACCAGAGGACTGAAGGGGAACCTCTGGAGAAGGCGCCCACAGTTCCGCTTAGCACTGGTGGGCGGGATTAGCCTCCTTAGCAGGCACGGCAGCCTGTTTGGGGATCTAGATCGAAGTGGTATGATCTCAGGGAGGGCCAGAACTTTTAGGACTGTGCAGGGCCAGAATTCAACAGGGCCAGCGCGTGACAACGACGCAGGTAGACCAATCAGAACTAATTCTCACTTCGCTTGAATGCGAAAGTAGGACTGACCCTTTGGATTAATCCTAGGAGGGAGAGGAGTACGTTTTGCAATCACCAATCTAATAATGATTTAGTCAAGGGCTGTATCAACCAATACTCAAACAATTAGGTGGGAAGTTGTTGGGGGTAATGGCACATGTTACCGAAGTGTCACCCCCAGGTTACGTATGAGTTATAAAGGTAAAAGTGTATCTTCACACTGGAGAGATCTAGTGCTCAAACTCAGCATCCCTGTTACTCGTGAAGTACCTGTCACTGTGTGCCGCCACCTGTGATGCACAAGTATGTGGGACGTTTGTGAAGTCTTCTTGCCAAATATGTTTAACCTGACTCTGATAAAGCCTTTGGACCAAACTTCCAGTTTACAGGAAATATGGGGACAGAAGAACATAAACAGAGGACAAGAGAAAATAATCACACAGATTCAGAATATGGGCCATTCTACAAGACAATTGGCCTGGGCTCTTGGAAAAGCCAATGTCATGAAAAATCAATGTGTGCTCTAGACTAAAAGCCTAGAGAGATATGTCAACCAAATGTGATCACTTGGAAAATAAAACTTAGCCACAGAAATAAATTTGGAAACAACTGGAAGAAATTTAAATATCAATCAGATATCAGATGAAATAAAGGATTATTGCTAATATTCTCAGGCATGATAATGGTATTGTGATTATGGAGGAGACTATCATTATTCTTCGGAGATACATTTTGAAGTATGTGGATGTGAAGTGTTTTAATTATTGAGACTCACTTTTCACATACACAGAGAGAGTAAATAGAGCGAACTTTCAATAATCATTGAACACAGGTGGAGGGTATAAGAATGTGCATTTTTCTATTCTTTCCATGTTTCCGTATGTTCAAAACTATTCATAACTAAGAGTTAGTGGGAAAAAAGAAGGAGTGAGAGACTCAGTGGAAGATTCACTGGAAGAACTAAGAGACGTGACAATAGTTTTAGGGCATGTTTGTGGAACAGCAGCTCATAGTGGGTTTAAAAAATAGCAGACAAAGCCTATTCACTTAGAATGTCCGGTGTGACAGAGAGGAAATCTAGTTTTGTGTCAATACCATAAAGTCACGATGACAAAGGTGCTTAGATATGGGTGGCTTTCTTATCAGCACATAGTCCTTCATGGAAGCAGGGAGCCTGATCTGAAGACAAACTGAGACAACTGACAAGACTATTAGTTAATATTCATTTTCAGGCGAACTTACAGTTGGAGGGCTGTAGAATCTTTGGTTTGCGGGAGACGGGAAGGTGCACAGACTGTTCTCATTGCCTTTGTCAGGAATAGATTGATTTACTTAATTCAGGATCTTACTGTCTCGGCTTCAGTGCATTTGTTCAGCAGCTGTGGAGGAGGACGGGTGAGTGCCTGCTGCTTCCATCATGGCTCATCCAGCTGTCAGCCTGATTTCTTCTGCAGATAGATGTTTCAAAATGTGTGTGCTTCCTGCTTTGCCAGCCTGCACAGAGTCTCAGAGTTTTAGAAATGGAAAGGCGTTTGATTCCTAACCTGGGGTTCATAGATTCTTCCCTTGGTGACTGTTGATGAATTTCTGGGATTCCATGAGCCCCTTTAAAGAGTCTTCAAAATCTAAGCTTCCCCCTTCTCCCCACTGCTAGGAAGGATGCTTAGTTTTCCACAGAGTCTGATAAATGGTTAGTATAACTTGAGAAATTTAAGAGCCACGGATCTGGTACAACTTCTAAACCCCACATAACAGACAGAAACTGAGACAACAAATTAGATGAAAAGCAGTTGTAGAAATTTTGGAATGTCTGTATACTTTACAGAACTGACCTGGTTTTCTGCCACTGCAGACTGAGCTAATGGTCCAGTAAAATTGGTTGAATAAAATTGAGCCACTAGGGAGCTTTCGCTGTTGGGATAGAAACCCTGAATAGCAGAGACCAGTTTGATTGAAATCCCTAAGAAGGCAACATAATTTAGGAGCAGTCCCTGCAGTCTCTCGAAGCCAGTGACACGATGGAGACCAGGCAGATTCTTTTGCATGGGTTATATCTGATCCTGAAAAAATATATCATTGAGAAATACCTACGTCAACAAATTCCACCCCTCTACCCGCTTTCCTCCCCACCTTTGGCCTAAAATCTTGTGCACTGCTGTCCTCTGCCATATTTCTGCATGTCACATTTTTACCCAGAACACTTCAGTCACTTTCTTCTCCAAACTCTAATCTGGCATTTATGTATAAAACGATGAGTCACTTTATCCCCATCAGGGACAGGAGAATAATAACGCCAATTTCATAGACCCGTTGAGAAGATTAAGGAAATATAAAGGGTTGTTATACTTTCCCACAAATCTCCACTGTGAGTCCTCTGGCCTGATCAGGTTGGTCTCCTCCTCCCCCAAGCATGTCTTCGTACTTTTCATGGCTACAGCTTGGTTTCTCCTGGGACTCCAGCCTTGGAAAGGCCTCTCTCCTCTTGTGTTCTTTTGTCCTGTCTGTTAGACTCTGCCTGCTTACAAATGTTGATTCTTTCCTTTTAATCCTAAGAGCATTTGTAGTTTGGCCCTGCAGAGTCTCAGAGTAGAGTATGTGGTCCATCGCCTACCCACGTGTGGGAAGCCACGCACTCCCTGCCTTCCTGGTGGCCATTTTGCTTCAACTTGACTGCTTTTAGTGTTGATGAGCTAAACTTGGGCCGCTCATCTTCATTTCTGCAACAGCTCTAATTAAATAACTACAACATATAATTATATTCTTAGTCATGACAGTCTTGCCTTTTAAATAAAATTTTCAGTTCTTCTAGAGGAACAAAATAGCTGCTCAAAAGACATTGACTGTATTTATGCCTAAAATTACAATTTCATGACATTAGTACTTAACCCATTGCTACCACTTTTATTATCTTTCCTCCCAAGTTTACCACTCCTTGAAGGAGGCAAGTTGCCTATACAGAGCCCATGGTTATTGTGACGATGCCTAGAACAGGTCACTGAACAGAAAGAAGGCAAGGAAAACCCTCCTGGCTGATGTCTGTTGACGCTTAAACTAACTCTTCTTAGGGCCGCTTCAGAGTACTTTCAAATGGTATATAAAATTTTGAAAAAAAGTTCTGTTGCAAAACTTTTACTCCCTTTTCTCCCTTTTGGTGTATTCTTTCAGTCTTTTTACTATCCTATACAAATATATCCATGTCTGTATACCTGGTTTAGTTTTTGCAAAAACTGGGATTTGACCATATATGCTGCTCTTAAAGACTTAATAATACACCAATAACATTTCTTTCTTTTTTTCTTATCCTCACCCGAGGACATTTTTGTATTTATCTTCAGATAGAACAGGAGGGAGAGAGGGAGGAAGAGAGAGAGAGAGAAATATCGATGCGAGAGAGACACATCGAGTGGCTGCCACCCACACCACCCCAACCAGGGCCGGGGACAAACTGCAACCGAGGTACGTGCCCTTAGCGGGAACCGAACCCGGGACTCTCCGGTCTGCGGGCCGATGCTCTAACCACTGAGCCAAACCAGCCAGGGCATCCCAATGAGATTTTTCATGTCAACATACAAAGGTTTGATTATTTTTTAATGGCTTCATGGTATGGCACAATTGACCTGCATTTTATCTCCTATTGGTCACCACATATGTTGTTTACAATTGATTCTTGAATTTTGATGTCTTTACCTGAAAATATATTAAAAAGATAAATTTGATTATGACACTTCTGCTCACAAATTCACCCAGTGTTAAGGGTTGAATTTTGTCCCCCCCACACCCGCCATATTCTTATGTTGAAATCCTAGCCCCTTATACCTCATAACATGATCTTATTTGGGTAATAGGGTCACTGCAGATGTAATTAGTTAAGATAAGATCATACTGGACTAGGGCGGGCCCCATACTGGTGTCCTTATAACAAGGGGAGATTTGGATCCAGACAGCACACAGGGAGAACACCATGTACAATGAAGGCAGAGATGAGGGCGATGCTTCTATCAGCCAAGCAGAGCCAAAGATTGCCAGAAAACCTCCGGAAGCTGAGAGAGAGGCATGGAAGAGTCTCAAGGCCCACAAGGAACCAACCCTGCCAACACCTTGATCTTGGACTTGGTCTCCAAAGAGACGATACATTTCTGTTCTTTCAGTCACCCAGTTTGTGGTATTTTTTAAAAGGCAGTCCTAGCAAACTAAGGTTTTGGGGGCACCCAAACGTTACAGTGCTTTACCCTGGTTAGAACTTCGGGCAGCCCCAGCTTCGTGGACTGCCTCTCCAGCAGGGACCCAGTGTTGAGAACGAGGCTTTGCAGCTAGCACCTTTATTTCACCTTCCTTTCCCGCTGGCTTGGTCTAGCCAATATTTTGAAAATGGAATGACTGGTGTAATTTCCTGCAAGCAACTTGTCTGTGTTAATAAATATGTGCATTTATGTGGTGTATACAATACTCAACCATGTGTTGAAATAGATTTTTAGTGCTTGAGACAAAGAATATTGGGGCAACAGTTCATGATTCTAAGTGAAGAAAGGCTTTTCTAGGGTGACACAGTGTCCATCCTGATGATATGTTGCAAGATAATGACGGTGATACAGATCAAGGCTTCCAGATGACTCACAATATCAGAAAGCAACATGCTGAATGCTTGGGAAGAGGCTAATAACAACCAGAATTCAGGAAGGGAAAACAGAATTACGGAGAACATGTTACTGATGAGGGTGTGATAACCCAGGCCTTTATATAGCAAGCATGTTCTGGCTTTTAATCGATTAGGATAATATAAACAACTTTGTTCAGAGAACTTAGTTGTCACCTGCCTCTATGGATATCTCCTTCAAGGAAGCTCTACATTGGTCAAATCTGAGATTTTTGGCAGCAAATGATGGTTGACCTGATTTTCCAGGAACTCTGAGGGCACATGGTCAGATATGGTATGTGTTACATAGATGTGCATATTTATTAACATAAACAAGCTGCTTGCAGGAAACGATGCCAGCCATTCCACTTTCAAAATATTGACTAGACCAAGCCAATGGGAAAGGTAAAGAGAAAGGGGCTAGTGGGAGCAAAGCCTCATTCTCAAAACTGGGTCCCTGCTGGAGAGGCAGCCTAGGAAGCTGGAGCTGCCCGGAAGTTCCAACCAGGATGAAACACTGTTACATTTGGGTGCTTACCTGGGGTTTCCTTCTCCTGTATGATTAGTTAAACCTCCCCTGTCCTTTAGGGTACATTCCAGGGTAGCCCCCTCCCACAGAGACTTTCCTGCCTGAGACACAGAGCTTTGTCACTCCTCTGAACCTCGAGACTCTTATTTTTCCTACTCCACTCCTTAGACAACCAGATGGTAATTGCAAGACTGCATATAATTACATTTCATTCCAACCATATTTAAAACTCCACATGGCAGGGACTTTGCCACTTAAATCACCTTGGGACACCACTGGCACGTAGTAGGTACTCAACAGATTTTTTTTTTGAATAAAGAGTTGTATGTATATACATTCTGCATTTTTCTTTTTAAATTCTTTTCCCCCTTTATTGATTTTAGAGAGAGAGGAGGGGAGAGGGAGAGAGAGATAGAATCATCCATGAGAGAGAGCATCGATTGGCCGCTTCCTGCATGCCCCACACTGGGGATTGGGCCCACAACCTGGGCATGTGCCCTGACCGGGAATCGAACTGGCGACCTCTTGGTGCGTGGGTTGATGCTCAACCACTGAGCCACACCGGCCGGGCTACATTCTGCATTTTTCTTCCCACTGTTATTTGAAATTAAAATATTTGTATGCTCAAGGACCATTGCTTATTCTTTTTTGGCAGGAGCTGCAACCAGAATTACTTAACGAGAGGTGGGATTGAGCCCTTTCTCCCATCCCTCAGCTCTCTCAAGGCCAATCCAATGAACGATCCTAATAATGTACTTTAAAGTGGACTGTGAACGCATGCGTGCTACACCTTTAGTGTGCAGACACGTTTCCTCATGTCTCTCTCATCCTGGCAAATTGCTACCCTAGTCTTGTCCTACTTAGAAATTCAAGAGCTGCCATTGCCTTTTTATATCCTTTAATACAGAGGTCCCTGCTCATGCATATAAGGCTTTCCAGGTAATGTTAATGAGTGAGGGGGACCACGTGTGGAGACAGAGGGAATGGTGGGGATTGTGCTATATTGGAGAGCACATGCTCCTTATAAAAAGGCAGCCAAGATACCATGACTGAGGTCATGATTGTCATATGGGAATACAGGTTTCATGTTACTAGATCTTCAGATTTTTCAAGAGAAGCCAGAAATATGGAATTAGATGGGAAATCTATCAATCTTTAAATCTTTCAAAATTTAAAAAAACACTGCTGCCCACCAGCACCCCTTCTCTGTTGGCTAGAAATGACCCATATTCCACCAGTTTGCAACCTCTATTTATGGGGCCCTAAGCAATTGTCTCTGTGTACCCTAGCAGTCCTTGGCATGAGGACGCTAGAGATCAAATGGCGGCAAATAAATGCACAAGGAAGTCCAAGTCATATTTTGAACTACTGAGGTTTCTCTTTTTTTATTGCAAAACATGTGTTACAGAAATTTCAGAAAGTTTTTCCTGTGGTATCTGCCAACTTCTGCTTCGAATTATATATCTAAACAAACAAGCTCAAAGTGCATTGTGAATCCAATAATAAACCTTTAAAAAAGAACAATTCCTCTAAGAATTTATATATATTTATAATGTCGATAGATATGCAAACCGCTGCTTGTCCATACATAAAGAAGGAAAAGATGTATATATATTTAACAAACCCAATTTCAAAATTGTCTTATTTATAGGAATTCATTTAAAAATGATATTTCAATAATCTCCCCGTTACAAACTATGGTTAGAACATTTACAAATGAGAGTCTAAGCTCTATGTTATGAAACGGCGGTGAGCACAGTTACTGCATGTAGTGTTTCACAGAGCCGGAGCAGCCGTATAGACTCAGGTCAGACGCTGCAGTGACAGGAAGCAGGTGAGCCTGACACAGTGCTACGGCACTCTTCTTCTGAATCTCCCTCAAAAGATCCCGTGTTTGGGTCCAGAATGATGTGGCACATATCATTCAGGAGGACGGGATGCCCCTGAATGGGGCGAGTGCCTTCCTCCCACCTCAATTCTCAGTGTTTCGTGTAGACACTCACTGAGTTGGAATCAAGCATCTGATCCCGGCTGGCTCTAAATCACAGGTCCCACGCGATTGCCTTTGGGACTGAATGCTGCTGGCAGGTACATTTGTTTGGCTAGCACAGTGTTTACAAATCCGAATGTGAGCGTCTTTGCAGTGGGACACGCGTTCTCTCATACCCGACCGACCCTACTTCTGCCTGCTGTTCTCACCAGTGCACTTGTGCTCGCATCTAGCCCCTGCACCTTTTTGAGTGTGCAAGCCCACGATCTAGATGCAGATGGCTGGTTCTGACGATATGTGGGAAGCTGGGGTGCAGGTGTGAAGGACCTTTTTGAGATTCAGACAGGCAAAGACTTGGTTGTGGCTGCTACGAACACCAGCCAAGTGGGTTGTGTGGGGTAGAGCCTGGGAGGAGGCTACGTGAGTGGGAAGATTAGGGCTGGAACAAAGTCAGAGTGTTTGGCTTTTTTAAAGTAGCCACTGTTTTAGCTTACTGTGCCAGAGTCCATGGGGTATTGAGGTCATGGAAGCCAGGGTCTATTGGTCTGGCCAAAAAAAGCATCTTGTGCCGGGCTAAGAGAAAGGGAGAAAGTGGAGGGGTTGAAGAAGACTGCACCCCAGGCATGAGGCTGAACTTCCGCTGTGTCCCCCAGCTCTCGGCAGCCTGCCTCCGCCAGAGCAAGGCCTGGGTCAAGTTTGGTGTTGACACTCTCCAGAAAGCCTATGGACATGTCCTTTTCCAAACACTGGGCAGATAGGCAGTGGCCTGAAGTTAAGGTTGGGGGGAGTTCACCTCACTCTTATTGCCATGTCGATTACTCGGCCACTGAAATCCTTAGACATGTAGAAATTGTTATGTCTTGATTTCATTTGCAGTCATCAGTGCAAGGGATTCATCAGATAAGAGTAACACAACTACCTTCTCAAATGAATTAAAAAAAAAAAAAGGATGGGGGAAAAAATCTTGTTTTCCTTACATCAGAACCAGCTCCTCTTTCGGTTGACTCTAATCTGAGTGAGAGACCACGATGTAAAGAGAAGAGAAAGCTTAGGCCAGTGCGGCTGAGAGAAACGTTTTCTACACTTGTTTGAGAAGCAGTCATTTATAAGACTGCAGATTGGCTCCTCTCTTTTCCAGATGCTGAATGGCTTCTAATAATGAAATGGTGATTCTTAAAAGGGCAAACTCTTCAGAGTTACCTAGTGCTCAATCAGACTCCCAGTCCCCCATCTCTCGCCTGCCCCCAGGCAGGCTTACTTGCAAGAGAAAAGCCACCAGGTAGGAGGGAAGTCATATGTTGTATCACTGGACCACTGATTCATAACAATCAGTGGATTTCTGCACTGTCATCAATGGACTTCTCACTTTCACCTCTGGTTTAGCAACCTGTACCCAGTGGCCCTGAAGAATCAGAAATGTGTCTTTCATGTGTCACAGATGCACCAACACCTAGACCGTGGTAAACCCAAGTGGGTTTACCTAGCCATCTGCAGGTCCCATAACTATATACTCTGTTGTTAATACTTTATTTCATGTTTCATATTATTTGTCCAGAGCTTAAAAAAAAAGATTAAAACAAAAACAAAAAAAAAAAAACCTTGGTTACTTTCTTTTGTTTTTAATTTTTAAAACTTGAACATAATCTCCAAACAGTGCAAGGAGCCCGACAATGTGAGTGAGTTCCTAACTGGTTTCAGCGTCACAGGAGGCAAGAGTAAAATGTTAAGTGCCGTTTAAAAAGTCAAAAGAAATGCATAAAGCAGTGCATGCATTTTGTTGCCACAAAATTAAGTCAGGGTTTGGAGCGGGATTGCTTCCTCTAAGTCACATTGCTATTGTTTAAGAGGAGTGAGCGATAATGCAGTATCTAGAACAGTTATATTACCAGCTACACATTAGCATCACTTTATCTAGAAACAAACAGAGTAGGGCTACTGAATGAGCATATTTATAAAATACTGTACACTGCTTCCACACCGGGTCAGCAGATGTAAACAAACAGCTAGTGAAACTGGAGTTTAAAATATTGTTTGAAGTTCATGTGTCAGATAGTCTTTTGCATGACATGCCAGTTCGTCTTTCACAAAGTCACAACGTGCCTACCACAACTCGCAGGGCTGGTTAGAGGCTGTACATCAGCGTATACAAGTATTTTACAGTGGGCTACAGGAAAGTGAAAAACGTAAAGCAGATCAGGAACGAAAGTGCCCATTTCGCGAGGATGCTAGATAACATGGAACTGGGGACATTGTCCGTCCTTGCAACATGTGCTTCTTTATTGAATGTTACAGATTTGTAAATGATTATAAAGCTGTCCTGTAACGTTCATTAACACACACATGCTACAACTATGCTGGGTTAAACACGGGTTACATACATGTTCACATGTATTTTATAATACAGTATTGCCCAACATATTGAATGGTATAGCCTATAGATATAGCATGATGGATGACTGGATAATATTTATTATCATTAGAGAAGTTAAACAGCTCAAACATTCAGGAAGATTAGACTGTACAGCCTCAGAAAATAGAATAAATGTACTATCCAGTTATCTACCATAATATTATCTATAGAAACCATCTTTTAGAATACATTTGAAACATTCAGAAGAAACACATTTTGTGTTTTTACAAGTACATTTTTTTCCCATTTGATTATTCTTATATATATATTTTCAAGGGGGGAACTTTTAAAGTGCTAAATAATATGTTAGACCTAGAAGCCTAGACTTAAAAAAAAAAAATCCAGTTCTGTAAAGTGCTGCATTCTGACCGCTAATACACCGTCTGGTTTGGAGAAATACACAAACTAGCCATGACACGTATCCCCAAGCTCTCCAGCTCCTCATTCAGATCCATTAAGGAGGGCGTTTCTAACTATAAATATAAGGTATGTTGGTTAATCAGGAAATTTCCACGGTCATTTTCATAAAACATCCTTATTTTCTTTCGGAAGGACCAAGCAATTTAGAATAAATCATTACATATAGTAGCATATAAAAATTGGCACCTTAGAAGCAGATGATTAAACCAAAGCTATTACTTCCTCGAGTTCTCTATGACTTTATTTATGTTCCTCAATAACTTGCTGCTTGTGAGCTGCTTAATTCACAGAGACAGGTGATGAACGTCCCCTCGATTAGGGACGTGGCAGAATGAACGAGCTGCACACAAGCTGACTGTACAAGGCCACGGAGTCAATGCCAATCGGTGTGCAAAGCATCCAGAAATGGAAAGAAATGGATCGAAACATAACACATGTATGCGCACAGGAAACAAATGGCTTATGAGAGGTACACAGTTTGTGGTTGAAGTCATTTAAATTTGGCTTATATATTTCACACTCATCACAAAAGATGTAGGAAGTTTATTTTCATGCAAAAAAAAAAACCACCCCAAAACAAACAAAAAAACCCCAGGTAGTCACAGGGCCAGGCCTGTTAAGTACTTTGTTTCCCAGGTCCTGTTCTGTTCTCTCCAGAAATTTCGATGAATGGAAACACCTGGGCTCATAATTTCTTTCCCCCACTTTCAGTCTGGTCCAGAATAAGGCCCTGGAGGTGCTGTGATACCCCGCTCTGTGCTCAAAGACTAACGGTGTCCCCTCCCTCTTGGATTCCTCCACAGACCTCTGAGAGAGCCTTCCGGCTTTGTGAGTGCGCTCCATACATAAAATCATCCCCGCGTTAGGATGTAAGCGCATCAAACCAGCAAACTCTAATCTAAGGAACAAAAATAACAAAATCTCGGTTCCAATTCTGGTGTTGAGACTTGGCCTTCCTGAGAATCACAGAGAACTGGTCTCAAAATGTAAAGTGCCTATTACAACCATATTGATTATGAACAAAGATGGTTCCTCTTCCTCATTATCAACCACTATGGAACCGGGGTACAGGAACCCTTTAAAATTATATTGCAAATTTCCATGTATATACACTATTTTCTGTGGAGAGGGCCCAGAGAGTTCATCAGATCCTCATAGAGATGCATGGCCCTAGGAAGTTTGAGGGCAACTGACTTATTCTCAGACCAAATGCATGTTTGCTGAGGGGGAAATAGCCAATTTGGGTTCCCAAAAAAATATAAGTATTTCTTAGAGCAATTATATACAAAGGATGCTGCTTCCTGTTTCTGATTCACCTAAATATTAAGGAGTGAAAAGGGAATTCCTTAATTCTTTATATGTGGCCTCATCCCTATTCCTATACCCGATAGCTTATTCAGAGGTTTTATTAAAAAAATATTTAAAGGCTAGAGGTTTTATCCTCATATTTCACATGATGAGAAAATTTGGAGTTTACAACTACAATTAAACCAAGGAACCAGGTTTCGTTTGGGGCCAGGAACATTAAGTCACGCTCTTTCAAGACTTGATTCTTTTTTAAAAATCAGTGATCCAAATAGAAATCCAAAGAGTTGAGGATCAACATTTCTTGATCATACTTTAAATTCAGATTTTGATCTAGAAGCATATATACCTGTATTCTAGAACTCATAATAGTATCTGGGTTAGAATCGTGTGTGTTCAGATTGTACTTGGTATAATTGCTTTGTGCAGGAGAAACCAGACTAAATGAGATGTCACGATGGTGACTGCTTTTGGACAAATGAAAAAAGGGGGGGGGGGTGCAGGGGACAGATAGCAAGTCATGACAACTCTAGTTTGGTACAAGAAAAATTTAAGTTTATAGGGATTTTAAAAATCATAATTTCAACATCTGTCAAAATATAATGAATTCTTTCAATGAAATTCCTTGGATATTAAAAATTCTGGTTAGACCTCAAGGTGATAGAAAAGTTCAAGCCTCTTAAGGAAGCTCTATGCTTGTTTATATACCATATATAACAAGTCTCTGTGTGTAAATGCTTATATATGTATATAAGCATATGCTATAGAACTCTTTACATGGTTGATCTTTCTATTTTAGTCTGCTGTATCTTTTTTATAGCTCTGCATATAAGACAAATATTCATGGCATGCTTGCAACTGTTGGCTTTGGGTTGATACCAAACTCCCAGTCAATTCTAAGGTTATTTATGGTCTTGAGACTTCCTTAAAAAGTACTTTGGAACATTTCCATAAAAAAGATACCAGCCCTTGAAAAACTCCAATTAAATTTATGCTGAGCTCAGATGAAATGGCAAAACGCTAGGTATGAAAATATCCACCAGATATTCACATGTACAATGGTCATGTGATGTGGCGTGAGAACCTGGCAGTCCATCTCGGACGTGTGCAGAAGGCGTGGTGGAGGCATGCAAACGATGGAGGCCACACAGCAGCAACACACACGACACGGACGGTGTGAACACAGCCATGTCCCACATGGCAATTTCAGGTGAGTTCTGCCCACTCTATTTTTTGTTAGTTCACTATTATATATTCAGTGAGCGAATTCATTGATGTCAGGCGAGATACAAAATAAATTAGAAAATATAAAAGTATCTAGTTACATTCATCCTGAGCTTGCTCGACTAGCCGTGAATGCCCACTGCATATACTAGGCCACTTGACATTCGTTTTTAACAGCAATTCTTCTTTCATTTCGCTTGCAATACAAAAAGGCATTTCTTTTCCCTTATTTTCTTCAAAAAAAAAAAAAAAAAGATAAACAATTGTGGCACCAGAAGTGAATACAGAAGAGACAGGTGAACTGTGACTGTTACCTTGTTTGTCTGTATACTGATCAATTACGGAAGTGTTGGCATGAGAAGGATGTTAGGAAGAACTGCTTGCTGCCGGCTTATACTGAATAAAAAGGGTGCTCTTCATCAGTCACCAGTGATGGAGCCAATGTGAAAAGAAAACAGAATGGAAGTTTAGAATATCTCATTTGTATGCTGGCTATTTTATTTTATTTTATTTTGCAATTTAGCCCTGCATCCTAAAACTCCTGTCAACGGTCAGACACGGAAAGACGCCTCCTGGCACGGAGGATGTGTGACGCGCCTTCGTTCCCAGAGCGCGAGGCTTTCTGAAGTGACTAGTGATACACATTCCTCTCCACCTTTCTTCTCCCTCTCTTTCCCCTCCCTACCCATCGAGTGTGAGCGTGACATATCCCCTGTGTTTGGCACTGGGCCAGGTCAAATGCTTTTTTTGATCTGTGGCCCAGAAGTCACTTTTGAGTTAACACCTCCTAAGGCATTGCTTGTTTTGCTCAGCTAAGAATAACGCAGGTATGTTTCAAGGGAGGGGAACAGGTGGGGAAGGGGAGAAGGTTGGGGCTGGATTCTTGAGCCTCCTGCAATGCTTATTAGGAAGGTTTAGTTGTGCTTGTTTTCAAAGCTGTGGAAAGCGGATGTTCTGGACAGTCTCCGCATGGACAGGCTGTCCCCTTGGCCCTCTGGCTTGGAGGACTTACTCCTCTGGAAGGGATTTCGCAGGCTTGCTGTGTTCCGCTGCCTGTCGAGCTTGTCACTGATGGAGAAGCTCTTCCTGGTGTGTGCATATGGCGCGCTTGGCTCCTCGGCCGAGTAGCTGTTGGCGCGCTCTATCTTGGGAACCGTGATGTTGTTGGACAGGGTTCTGTCTGAGCTATCGCCCTCCTGCGAGGGCATCGCCAGGGCGGCCCTCCGGCCTTTGGCCTCATTCTCCTCCGTGTCAGAGCTGGGGTGACTCAGTTCTGCTTCTCGCTCAGGATGGCAGCAAGATGAGTCTTCCCCTTTGCCTCCAAGCCCGCCAGGAAAGGTGGCTCTGTCAGCAATCGCTTGAGGGGCGTTGACGCACCTTGTGTCAATGCAGTCAGTAATACTTGTGTATTCTGCTGTTTTCACGGGCACCCCAAAGTTGGTGTAATAGCTCCTCGAAGGAGAAAACATAAAGCTATGGGACTTCACGATGGGGGTCTCTTCTAGAAGAAAGGGCGTGGTGGGTAGGTAGCGGCTACTTTTGGAACGCTCGATGGTGTGGTACATTGGAGGGTCAGTGTCCCAGGGGTTTTGGCACTCTGGGAGGTGAGTGTAGTCTGAAGAAAAAGATCTAGTGTCCACAGAGGTGATGTCCTCGAAATCAATGCTCCGGCTAGGAGGTCTGTCTGTGGGTGCGAGAGTTGCATAGGCACTACTTGAAGGAGCTGTGGAGGGTCCTTGAGCCAAAAAGCTTGGTTCGCCCAGCCCAAGGATGTTCATGGAATTGTCCAGAGGGTCTATATCACAGTGGAGCTCATCCATGGCAGAGACATAGATGTCTATACATGATGATGGTCTTCTGGAATCGGGAACAATGGCCAAGGTGTTTGCAGGGGCTGCAGGAGCTTTGGATTCCTTTGCTACAGAGTGGGAACTAGTAGCCCGGTGTAGGCTCAGGGACCTTTCTTTAAAAAGACTTTCCAACTTTTCTATACCACCTTTGTCTTTCACATTGACCGAATAGAAAGAATGGCTTCGCATACGGGGCATTAGGGTTGGAGAAGTTGGGGACATGGTCTCCTCACCTGCAGGGTCTATACTCTCTTGGAGCTTGAAGGTGTTCCCCTCCTGGCTGTTGAAGCTGCTCTGGCGGACGATGTAGGCTGCGTCTGTGCAGTCCGAGGAGGTCCGAGAGCGGATTTTGTTGGACTCAGCCCGCTCCAGACCTGTCAGACGTTCCAGGGCCGTGGCCATGCGCCCGATGAGGTCCTCGAGCTGCGCCAGCCGGATGTCCACGGTCTGGAGTGAAGCCTTCATGCAGTGCTCTCTCTCATTGACTTCCTCCAGTCGCATGGACATGTTCTCCACCCTGTGTGAAGCAGAGAGAATGAGAGTCACTAGGGGCCAGGCTCCTCTGCTGGAGGCTCAGAGTGTATGAACAGAGAGGTCAAAGCTGTGCCTGGACCTTGGTAATCAATGTCCTACCAGAGGGGACCAAGAGGTTACAGGTTGTGAGGAGACGGGAGGGAGGAAAGAATGGCAGTGATGCCGTCACAGAGAATCATAGAATTCAAATCTTTTTGAGCTGGAAGAGGCTTTAGAGATTATCTAATCCTGTGATTTTTAATGGCTAATCCCCCTTTCCCTTAATGGAATTTAATGCTCAATTCTGATAAGTTTACCCAAGTTGAACAGTTCTTATGGGAGTGGAGTCCCACCCTTGTACCACTCCTATGGTTTCACCTGTCTTGGGACAGGGTTTAATGACCTCAGTAGGTATTAGGGTGTTGGCTTATCAGAGTCACCAACCAAATGAAAATCTTGCATTTTGATGACTTTACCCAGAATTTTGATAGAATTTTAAATGTAGCTATTCTTATTGCAGTGTATATGGACTGAAGTTATTTTTATTTTGCATTTATATAATAATCTTTTTTGTTGTTATTCACAATAATCTTTTTGTGTGTTTCTCTTGCTAAGGAGATATATCAGAAAACTGTTCCTAAGAGAAACGTCAGAGATTTTACTGCCTATGTTTTCTTCTAGGAGTTTTGTTTTATGATTTCAACTCTTACATTTATGTCTTTAATCCATTTAAAAATTTATCTTTATTGTTGAAAGTATTACAGTTGTCCCCACTTTTTTCCTCCATTGACCTCCCTCCCCCCCCTCCCTTCCCAGGCCTTCACCGCACTATAGTCCCTGTTTTTTAAAAGAATTTAGTGCCTCCACAGGAATTAATATGGTCCTGTTACTGAGGCACCTGGAGTTGATCTACTCTAATCCAATCCTGTCAGTGATCAAAGAAAAACAAACACTGAGAAGTTTAATCAGATTACAGAAAGTAATTTGTGGTAAACTCTGGAATATCTATCAATAAGTAAATTATCTTCCTCCTTCCTCTCATCTCTGGGTAGCTGATCACAGATGCCTTATCTGACAGTTATTTCTTGACTCTCCCCACTGGAAATTCTCAAGGGCACGATCTGTCTCACATTCCTGTTTCCATTCCCATGTTGCCAGCCCATTACCTACCTGCCAGGTGTCAACACAGGTTCACTGAGCCAATCACTGTTATGAACTTGATTTCAGTTGTCTAATAAACTACCTGGACATTTATTTACAAAGACAGAAGCCACATATTTAAAATAAAATTGTGCCAAATTTTTCACTTGCTTCAATTAACCTGGGAAAGACAAACCAAAGCCAAGGCATGGTTTGAGCTCAAAAGTTCATTTTTAAATGCCCAAAGGCAAAATCTTTTGAAGAATCTGAATGAGATCCATTCTCAACTTTTCTAGAGAGCATAAAGATACTTTCCCAGCCCTCTCAATATACACAGTAAGTCGCTTAGCTGCCTGCAGGTACAGAATCTGCTGTGCAAAGAACGGCAGGAATTAGAGCTGGGTCCCCCAGCCAGTGCACTAGTGATGGTGGTGTGTTAGTAACAGTAACACCTCTATCAGGAAGCAATACACATTTCAGTACCAGGGTCCAGGCACACTCAGCCACCATGGCCAGGTGTACTCATAAAAGACTTATAAATTGAGCAATTCTGTGCCTGGCAAACCCCAGGCTATTCATCCAGCTAGCACAGCTATTTCAGAGGGAAAATACAACTTTTCCTTGTTTCATTCTGTTTTGTTGTATAAACATAGCCCAAGAAACAAATTACTTAAAATAATAAGTTTGTGTGTCTTATAGACTTATACTTTACTTTTTCATCATCTAGCTGATGGAGTTTGATTTTTGCAAGTACTGCGATTTCTTATTTTGCAACGCAACAAGCTTTGGGTAAGCGGGTAAAATACTTCTTCATTAAAGTGAGGAGAAGGGCAGAGCATGCGTTTCTGTAGAATGAGACTTTTCGTTTCGGATACTCTAGATACTGGGTCCCCCTAGCTTTTTAGTGCTGGCGGAATAACAAAAGGCAGGGTAGTTTTCTTCTCCTTTTCTATCCTGGAGCCCAGTGTATACAGGTTTGATATGGAAAGAGATGAAGATGCTCTTTTAGCATAATTGCATGTGATCATTGGTCTGAGCACTGTGAAATATCTCTCTGAACTGTGGGGACCCTGCTCCCCACGTCTCACCTACACTGCAGAGAAACTAGCAGGTGAGAGACAGAGCTAAGGCACCAGGAGGAGGCAACAGAGGAGTCAGGACCTGGTTGTGGGCAGTAAATGGGACACAGAGATGAAGGAGCCCAAGGAGATGGGAGGAAGACAGGAGGTGCAAAGAGGAAGCAGCTCCTTTGGGGAAACAGGAGGTACCCAGTGGGAGCCCCAAGAGTGAAGAAGTGTGGCCTCAGGGAATGGAAGGAACTAAGGGAGGGAAGCCTGCTAGAATAGGGTCAAGAAACGACTATTCTTCACAAAACTCTCCTAATGGCTCTGAGGCTCTGGAGGGGCTTTGAAATAGGACTTGGGAAAAAAAAAAAAAAGTACTGTTTCATCCATTTTTTTCCAGAATTCTGGATGTGTTTAACAACCTAACTGATTAATCATTTAGGTCATGGGTGCAACTGATAAGGGTTTAATGTAGGAGTTATAAAAGAATAAATGCTCCAGAGTCAAATTTATATATGTTTGTTCTATAACTAAGGTGTGTCCTTTAAAAAAATTCTTGAAAAGTTAAGTATAAATGGGCATGCACCACAGATATAAATAGGTCTGAGGGCCCTAGCTGGTTTGGCTCAGAGGTTGGAGAGTTGGCCCGCAGACCAAAGAGTTGCGGGTTTGATTCTGGTCAAAGGCACGTACCTCAGTTTTGGTTTGGTCCCTGGCCCTGGTCGGGGTCATGTGGGAGGAAACTAGTAGATGTGTCTCTCTCACATCGATGTTTCTCTCTCTCTTTCTCTCCCTCCCTCCTATTCTATCTTAAGACAAATAGAAAAATATCCTTGGGTGAGGATTTAAAAAAAAAAAAGGTCTGAGGAACAAACCAAGAGTTTGGGTCATGATTGTTAGTCACTAGGAGTTGACTCTGATCAAACCACTCAGGAGATAAAATGGAGATAAGAATGATAAACATTTATGGATCAATAGGAAGCCACAAGGAGACAGATACTAGAAGTGACTAAGTAACAACAACAACAAAAGACTATGGAATGGAAGACGTTCTTTCCTCTTTCACATCTCCAGAACTTGTGTGGTTCATGTCAGAATTACTCAGGAGGCGATCACATAGGGACACAACAGGGTTTTGGAAAGATGTGAGGTGACTCCTGCTCCTGGGAGCCCAAAACTGTGGCAGCTGGGAGCCCATCAGGGGGGCTCAATAGGGTAGTGAAAACCCTGCTACCAAGATGACTAGCCTCTCTAGCCAATGCGAAGAGGAAAAGGACGTTCAAAAGAAGATTCTGGTGGCACAGAAAATTTCAGCTTCGATGTGCAATTTTTTAACTTAATGATTGTTATTTTTCAGATATACTCAAAATGTGTTTAAAGGAAATATGATTAAAGGAAAAAAATGGATTGGCAGGCCATGCCTGCTGTACATTTCAAATATTCCTGGAGTGACAGCGGTGGTGGGGGTGTGGGATGAGAGGTGAAACCACCCTGTATCACATGAGCCCAATCACCGGGGCTCTTGTGGGGAGGAAGGAGTTTAAATCAAAGCCAATGATGCAGAACGACTAAACGTAATTCTTGCTTATCCATAGACTGATACATAATTGATGAATTATTTAAGTCCTTTAGGGTCACCTGTGCTTCTCTTTGAACCAATTATCCTTCTCATGAACTCTAGAAAGAAAAAGGGAGAGCCCAGCTGGTGTGGCTCAGTGGGTGAGTGTCGACCCATGCACGAAGAGGTCGCAGGTTCGATTCCTGGTCAGGGTACATGCCCGGGTTGTGGACTCGATCCTCAGTAGGGGACATGCAGGAGGTAGCCAATTGATATTCTCTCTCATCGATGTTTCTATCTCTCTCTCCCTCTCCCTTCCCCTCTCTCTCAAATCAATAAAGAAACAAATATTTTTAAAAAAAGAAAGAGGGAGAAAAGTTAAAATTCAACTCAATCAATGGGGATACCAAAGACCAGCAATGGAAAAAGATATGGCAGGAGGTGGGTGAAGCTTATCTTTTTTTGGGTTATACTGTTTTTTGATTATTTATGAATTCCATACATCCTAAGTTATTCCTGTCTCTCTTTGTTTTGAAAAATTATAAGTTAAATATACTGTTAATAGTCATGTGTCTATCACTTTTTTGGATCTAGATGAAGTGAAAAAAGGATAGCAAGCCCATTGGCTTGGGAAAGATAAGTTTAGATCGAAAGATGACACTAGGAATAATGTATATCCCAGTTTGCTTAAGTTGTTACTGCCAAGAAGAAAAGTTAAGCTGTAACTTCTGACAAGTGGGGATGATCTGAAGCTTTAAGTTACGGTTCTGAGAACTAAATGCCTATGGGCGGGGCAGATCAGGTAGGTAGGTGAAGCAGGCAAGGCATAGGGAATAGAGGCGGGGATTCTGTGACAGCAAAGAGCACGCCCCGTCCAAAGGCGTTCAGAATGGATTTTAATAATCACTGCAAGTCCATCACAATAGCCCTCTGTGGGCAGATGCTGCCCGCAAGTCACCAGTTTGTGAATTCTGCCTTCAGTGAGTTGAAGGAACCAGTGAAGAACTTCCAGCCGTGATCACCAGAAAATGCAGGTAACTCTTAATAACTTAAAAGGAAATGCCAGGAGGCTGCAGACAGGAAAATGTTTTTCTGATATTCAACATTCCTGGATTCTAGGAATTATAGGAGTTTGACATAAATTCTAGGCAGCATAAAGAATGGCTTAGTTGTAGGTAATTAAGTAGATGGTATCATCATTTGAGTACTTTAAAAAGATAGAGTTTATTGACAGAAGACTACATGGGCTCACTAATAATCTTGTCTCTTTTCTGATAATGTAGACTAATAGAGTGACATGACACAATGTTTGAGGTAAAGTACATTGTGATTTTTTTTTTTTATCCTCACCCGAGGACATTTTTGCATTTATCTTGAGATGGAGCGGGACAGAGGGAAGAGAGAGAGAGAAACATCGATGTGAGGGAGACACATCAAGTGGTTGCCACCCACATGACCCCAACCGGGGCTGGGGACAAACTGCAACCAAGGTACGTGCCCCTAGCGGGAACCGAACCAGGGACTCTCTGGTGTGCAGGCCGACGCTCTAACCGCTGAGCCAAACCGGCCAGGGCTACACTGTGATTTTTAGCAGGGAGGTTGACACACTGGGCTGACTGAAGGAATGTGAGTGCTGGCTGGCCGATTAACCAGACAACGAATGGTAAACAATGGGCGGATGCCATCATGAACAGTATTCTTTGGCATTGTGCAATGCCTTGGTTCTGTCTCGGTTCACCTACTCTGTGCTGGTGAGCATTTTGGGGAATTATGCTGAAGGCATAGTAGGCGGGCTTATTAAGCAAACAATGATACAGAATGAATAGGATGAAAAATTAATATACTGGATGATGAAATCAGGATCCAGAATCCTCGAGGTGCTGGAATAATGAGTCAAAAGGGAAAAAAAGTATAAAAAATTCATAGCAATGAATGTTAAGTCCCAATTTTAGGTTAAAAACAAACATCTCACAAGAACAGGTTTGAGGATATTTGAATCAGCTCATGTGAAAAAGCTCTCATTTTAATGAACTGTAGGCTCACTCTGGACCAAAGATATGACCTGGCCGCAATGATTGCAATGCAAAATAAAATATGTAGATCATATAATAATAACCGCCATTCACTGAAAACATACCATCTCATATGTTATCTCAATAACGTTTTATACTCTACAGTTAGGTGTTGATACTCCATTGTGCAGATGGGAACATAGGTTCAGAGGAGTAAGTAACTTGCTCAAGGTCACATAGCTAGTTACTAGAAATATTAAAATCTTTCCATTGTACTGTGTTCTTTCTCTTATAACATGGAAAGATCGACCTGTCCTAATGTACTCTATGAGTACTAGCCCAGCATCTAGTAGTAAAGAAAAGAAATAGTAAGGGAATGAATACAGGAATTAAATCTAGGCTCTAACTACAATACAGAATTACGTTTCATTTAGGTTGTGACCAAGTTAGAAGGTCAGTAATGCCTAGGACCCAGGGAGGGTGGGCCTGCACTCTGTCCTGGATTTCCGGGAATTGCTCACCTTGGTCATCCTCCTGGAGAGTGAGAGTCTGTATCCACCCAGAAAGGAATAGCGTCTTGGGGGACGAGTCTTCTGGGAGTGTTTGCAGGTGTGGGGTGAGAGGATCAAGTGGAGGTACTATACTTCCTTTCAGTTTCCATCCAAAAGAAATTGGTGATATGGTCACAATATGTCCATGCCCTGGTGTCCGCACCTCTCATGCTGGTGCCCCAGAGAGGCAAAGGCGTCTTTGTGTCTCAACAGTTCCTCCCCCTGCCTTTCTTTCCTTCCAGTCTCTGGCTTTCTGAATTCAAAAAGCATTTCAAAGGCCCTTGGAAATATGTCTGAGCAATGGGCAATGTGTCCACATGGCACCGTTTTCTGGGAACCATATGGTTATATGTCCATTAATAAGTAGCCTTTTCAAGGCCTCAGAATGAGAAAGATCTTTAGATTTACAGCTCCTTTCTTAGTTTGCCAGAAAAGTGCTTCCCATCATATCACTGTGAAATGTTCTATTTTGCAACGACAGATGTGTACAAAATCTATTCAGGGCTTTAAACTTTGTTAATATCGGCTGAGCACCTAAGGGTACAGTCACTCAGTGGCATATGCATACACACCTACCTCTGTAGACTGCACTCTTTGAAGAAATGAGGGGCCAGGGACAGACAAATGCCATTTGTGTAATTTCTACAGAGCCACTAGAAAATGCATGAAGTGGGTAAGCAGACAAAATGTCATTTCATGAAAACTAGAGGGGACTGACTCAAATCTTAGAAGCCTGAATTATAGCGATTAAAATCATCAATGTATTATACCTTTCCCCACTATTTATAATTTGCTTCTGACCTGTTTATATTGTAAATGTTTACAATTTAAAGTTACACCAAATGCTTTGAGACACGCGGGCTATTCTTTAGGACAGTGGTCCCCAAACGGTGGGCCAGCCCAGAACAAAGTTCTTACTAGTCTACAGCAAAATGAAGAAAGTAAGAAATGTAAGTTCCTTTGCATAAAGCTGGACTCAGTGAGTTGAAAGGGTTCTTTTCTCTTTATTTTGAGATTTTTCTTAGAGCCCTGCTAGTCCACAAAACCATTTGGTCAATGAGATCTAAAAATATATGACCAGTGGGTAGAAAAATCTGCTTTTATTTCTTTGCTTTTCTCTTGTTGCATAAGAAGAAAAAATAAAATAATTCCGGGAAAAAACCCCGAAAACGTCAACCATTATTCTAACGAATTCACAAGTCTCATGCTGTTGTTTATTTACAAGTTACTGAGCACCTTCTAAGCCAGGCACTAGGACCATCTATACGTTTGGAGATGCTCAGTGATTGACATCAAACACAAACCTGGTGGAGAGCCTTGAGTTGGGTTGGGTTTGTCTTGGTTTGTGTCTGGGTCAGAACTCTGCAATTTCTGGTCCGAGCCTGTTCTGAAGGCAACAGTCTACAGTGTCCAGGAAGGCGGCTGCTACTGTCTGCTGGACAAGTCTAGGATTTGGACATCTGGGATTTTGATCTGTGAACCCTTCAGACAATGTTCTGTTCTCTCATAAGCTTTACAGTTTCTTGGACAATAAAAATAAACACAAGGGGTCCCTGTGAGCACACAAACAAAAGCCATTGATAAAGCCATGGCATAAAGCATCCCAGGAGACATGTGATGAGGGAACACACCTTTCTGAAGTCACCCGTATCCTCTCATCATTGGACGAGTTGAATCGATCATCCTTTTCCCTGAAATATTCCTCTATGCACTGCTCTTCAAAATCATGTACTTTCTTGAGCTCATCATCAGTTATGAACAGTTCTGTGGGAAAGAAATGAGATTTGAGGCAGGGAAGTAAAAGCCATGGCGTCTGATCTGTGGGTCTAATGACATTCCTCATCTGAACCAAGGTTAGGAGGAGCCTGGATTCTTCGCTAAATCTCAGACTAAATCCAAATCTGTCCTCTTGTGTCACCGTCCCCTTTCTGTGCGTTAGATTCACGATGGGTCTCGGAAGTTCACCTGAACGTATCTGCTTTACTGCAGGGACTGGTTACAATCATTCACGTTGTGAGGGCGAACATGTAGCTAAATCAAGGGAAGGGAAGCTACACAGCGAATAGAGGTTTCTTAAAAGCTCAGTTTCCAGGCTGGCAGACAGACATTGTTCACTGGTCTTACTGAAAACCCTTTTGCCACCTCATCTCCCTTTTCTCCCCTCCTACTACTGAGGCTGGAAAGCCAAACACACATGTCCAGCCTCCCTACAAGGGAGCAGCAGTGATGAGACCTAGTTTGGCTCAAGAAACCAAAGAAGTCTGCTGGGGGAGGGCTGGTGCATTGGGCAGAGATTTTGCTTTCCTGATAAACGACAGTGATCTGGTTGGGTCTTTATCCATTTTTTCCCCTTTCCCTTATTTTGCGTGTGTGTGTGTGTGTGTGTGTGTGTGTGTGTGTGTGTGCCTTGAACACAAATGTGATGACTGAAAGTGTAGCAGCTATTTTGCTATCATGAGACAAGTCAGTGTATTAACAAATAGCTGAGCCTAAAAGTGGGACTCCGGGTCTTTGACTGCAGTGAGCCACTACTGTGCTGGGGTTAGCAACCTAGTCACTTGGTGAGAAGAAGAAAACCTTCCTTATTTGTGCTGTTGTTAGTCTGATTTTCTGTTAATAGCAGGTACACTAATTCATAACTGATAAAGGCATAGGAAATGGCCCAGTGTAAATGTGAATCTCCCCCTCCCCCTGCTCACTTTCTATTTGTCTAAATTGATGTTTCAGATGGAGATACTGAACTTTGGAATCCCAGCCCCTTCCGACTCTCCAATTTCAATGCCAAGAAAGAAGTCGGCATTGCTGTGTCATGGAAGTTGTTAAAAAGCTTTTGTCTTAGATTAAATGGCTTTGGTTGCAAACTTTAGACCCACTGGCGATCACCTGGAGGTAATTCCTGGGATTCATGCTAGAGGCTCGGGATCACTGAGTAGATTTCATGTGGGCGGTCCACTTGAGAAACCACTGTAGCTTGCTTGTATGGGGCTGGATGCCCAGTGGTTCTTGAATGTGGGTGGTACTCAAGGGATATTTAGCAGTCTGCAGGAGCTATTGGTTTTTAATGTGTGGCGGCCGGATGTGCTAAATCCCCTCCAATGTGTGGGACAATCCTATACAATGAAGTATTGTTCTGCCCCAATGCTGATAGGACTTCCTTTTGGAAACACTGGCCTAGAAGGTGGGTGGTGGAGGGCCTTCTGTTTAGCCCTTTGCATAATGGAAAGCAGGGCTGGTGTCCTCATGAAGTCACATAAGCACAACCCCTAAGGCTTGGAATGTGTTTAACACCTAAAAAATGATAGGTCCAGAAATGATGATGGAAAATCAAACGTAGTCACCTGCCGCTCAACTCAGCTCATGTAACAGCGCTTAAGTTATGTATAATGCAGCATTGGGAGCATATAAATGTGGTTGATATATTTTGTGGTAGGACCTCTGGAAAGTAAGAAACTTAGAACCTACGAAGCTACTAAAGCAGCCCTGCTGGAGGCTGGTTTTATCTCACTAAGAAATGTGAGGCTGTCCTGGTCAGTGTGGCTCAGCTGGGTAAAGCACCATCCTGTACACCAAAAGGTCATGGGTTCGATTCCCGGTCAGGGCACATACCTCGGTTGTGGGTTTGATCCCCGACTGGGGCACATATGGGAGGCAACCGATTGATGTTACTTCCTCACATCTCTTTCTGTCTCTGTCTCCTCTGTCTCTCTCCCCTCTTCCTCTTGCTCTAAAATCAATAAAATCAATAAACATGTGCTCGGGTGAGGATTAAAAAAAAAAAAAAGAAAGATGTGAGGCTAAGAATGCTTATTTCAGCCTCTACTGTCTTCTTTCTAGCACTGTTTCTCCAGCAAGCATGTCCCCTGTCCCCTCCCAGTCTTCAGAGACCACGGTCCTGCATGACTGTCCATGGGGAATGGTAGGGCTATCTGACTGGCGGCTGCTGGGGGCTGTCACTCAGAGCTTACTCAGGCCATAGTCCCTTTCATCTGGGTCACTCTCATGCTTCCTCCATCGGCAACACAGGTGCTGGAATATCATGGTCATGTGGCTGAAGATGATCAGAGGTGGGGGCAGAACTGGCCTTTCATGGAAAGTCATGATGAGCTGATACCTCTGAAACTTCCACACTTGGTTGGATATTGACTTTACCTCAAAAAATGTATTGCTGAAATAGAGAGCAGAGAGGATCACGTGAGAAGCTCCACTGCTTTCCGAAGCATCACACCCTCCAGCGCCCACTTCATCCCAAGGGCTCTGAAGAAGGACCCACTTACTTAAAGACAGCGATGAGGAGGTTGACCAGCAGGATGTTCGCCACTAAAAGGTAGCAGGCCATAATGGCTGGCACGATCCAGGCTCCTGTCTTGCAGGGAGGCAGCTGAATTATTTTACCGTCCTCTCGGGTCTCATTCTGTCCACAGGGAGCTGCAGGAAGCAACAGAGGCAAAAAATGAGAAATGATGGCTATTTGAATTAAAAAAAAAAAAAGACGGATTGAATGAGAATTTTTTTTTAAGATGGAAGAAAAATACAGCCATCTCAGAACAAACAGGAAAAAGAAATAATTCCCCCCCAAAAAAAGCCAAAATGGAAAAATGAAAGCTTAATGAATATCCCAAGGGGCTGCTGCTGTTCCAAGGAGGGACTTGGTTCCTCCTGTCTCCCAAGTTATCACTCAATTTGAAGGAGGAGGGTAGAGCCCCTAGCTTGCTCATGCTGTCCCTTGACCCCCTTCTTTAAACAAAAATTTTTTTTTCCTTTATTGATTTTAGAGAGAGAGGAAGGGAGAGGGAGAGAGAGATGCAAACATTGATGAGAGAGAACACTGGTTGGCCGCTTCCTGCATGCTCCCCACTGGGGATCGGGCCCACAACCTGGGCATGTGCCCTGACAGGAATCAAACTAGTGACCTCATAGTGCATGGGTCGACGCTCAACCACTGAGCCACACTGGACCCTTGACCCCTGACTTTCACTGAGGGGCCCTTGGTGTCCTTAGGGAGCCTGGTGAGGGCTTTCCTGGGGAGCAGCGGGAGGGGCAGTCCCACTCTCCCAACAAGTTACTTTCAGAATGTGCTGTGAGGCCAGAAGCCCACAGCCAGCCGTAAGGACAGCAGCGTGGAGGGGCTATTGATCGGGAATTAACACCGGGGCAGCTGTTAATTGCCGCAAGAAACAACCCAGGGCTCTGAGTTAAGGATTTGCTGTCTCAGTGAGGAAGGATCAAGACCGAGCAGTGCCTGGGGAAGTCGTTAGAGGGCTTGCCTGTCGGTGCTCCTGACAAATGGCATTTCAGGGGGAGGGCAATGAGGGGTGATGGGCCAGGACCCCAGCGCTCAGAGCCACCCACTTCCTTCCAGTAACATTTCCATTCCAAAAACGTGCTTTTCGGGGCACAGGGAACAAAAGCCAACTGCACTGAAAAAAAAACGGGTAAATGGAAAAAAAATAGATCTGGAGGTGGGATTGAGGAGGAAGGTGCTGTGTGGGCCTGGGTGAGTGTGAGTCATGTGCTAATGAGGCCTGCTTGGTGTTTCCGGGGAACTCCAGGGGAAAAGGAATCCTTGACAATGCTCACTGCTGCACAGACAGCCTGGCCAGGAGGGAGGTGAGGCCTGGGTGACCAGAGAGGGGTGAGGTCACCCTGCTGCTCCAGCTGTCCCTCTCCCTTACTTGGTTTTAGAACAGGGTCCTTCTATAGCTATCTATAAAATAGGGGTGGGACATGAAGAGGGCTTAGCAGTTGACACAGGTGCTTCTGAAGATCGGCCAGGAAGGTTTGCAAAGTTGACCCAGAATCTTCTTAACAGGAGTCCCTGGCAAGGGGAGTCCGTTCTCTTCTCAAGAGTTAATGTTGCTAAGCTGTGTATTTTTCTGTCGTTCCTGCCCCTGGCTGCCCAGAGGATCACCTGGGGAGCTTTAAAAAATGCCAGTGCCTCTCTGAGGGTGGCCTGGGCATTAGTATTTCTTTTAAAAGGTTCCAGGTCATTCTCAGGTGTCACTAAGGTAAGTTCACTGAGCTAAAATTAGGCTGGAAAAATTATGGGATTTCTGACATGCCCTCAAGCCCCAAATGCATCTTCTCAGGCTGTGAGGGCTTTTATAATATCGGGACACCAAGGCCCTGCTTTTATGGTCAGAGAAAGAGGGCCAAAGTGCTTTCTTCGACTCTGCCTGCAAGATGACTGGGTCTGGCAATTGGATGTTTTCCAAGAGCTGGCATCTTTTTTATTTTTGGTCGTTGTGGCACTAACCACCCAAGACAGCTGTCCTTTGGAAGGAAAACCCGGTGATGGAGGCCCCCACTGGCTCCAGGAGGAAGTCCAAACTCTGAGGGTGGCTGGCCCAGTGCCATCTCTGGCCACTTCCCACCTCTCCCTAGGAGCCCAAACCGGACCAAGTTTCTTGCAGTTCCTAGAAATGTCACGCTGTCTCTTACTGCCTGATTTTTGAGCTTTGCTGCTTTTGCTTCCAGAAGGCCCCTCCGGCACCTTGCTCCCACTCCCAAGCTTCAGCCTGGGGAATGCTGTTCAGTCTTCAGTGCTCCCTGGGCTCTCTGAAGCCCACCCAGCTCTCTTTCTTCCCGTAGGTCTGGGAGAGGTATTGACGGAAATGTTCTGCCTGACCCGACTCTGCTCCTGAGCCCATTTCCAAGTAGGCTCAGCGTTCGGACTTCTGTGTTTGTCTCTGCATTGTTCAATTTTAGCAAAAATCCTGCTAAGTCAGTTTAGCTAGAATCCTCAATGTCTGATCACCGTTGACATCACCCTGGCCCGCCTGCAGCAAGAGTCCTGTCAGGTCTGTGTGGCCAGACTCCCTCATGTCGCCGATGTTTCCTCTCAGTACTTTTCCATCCCCTGACCCCGACCCTGCTGCTGGCTATAAATTCCCAGCTTCCCTTGCTGTGTTCACATTGAGTCCCACCTCTCTCCCCTGCTGCAGAGCCCCATGGCGTGGTCCTACCACCTTGAATAAAGTCTTCCTTTCCATCTCTGACAAGTGTCACAAATACTGTTTTCTTTAACAAATAACGTTTCTTTAGTAATTCCGTCTTCCTTCTACTCCCAGACCCTCCTCCCCTGCTTACCCCTTTGCGAGGCTTCTCATACCGTGTCCCCATCACCAGTGTGCTCATCTGTGTCCCACACGAGATTCCCAGTGGGAACATTGCTCTTTCTGGTTTCCCATAACCTGGCTCAGTGCACACACACGGGACATCCACACGTATCCACACATGACCACCGTTCGTCAAACAAATAAAGGAGATCATTGGACACGCTTGGTTGTTGACCCTGACGGACGTTTCCCACAGCTCCACAGCCTACTCTCGATGGACAGACCAGCCCTGAGTAGTGCTTGTTGGCTCCTTCCTCAGGTCCTCTCCAGAAAGCCCACCCTCTGCTTGGCAAGAAGCCTCCTCCTATTCAACCAGACTTTGGGGTCTCTATCCAGACTTTGGGGTCTCTGTTGCGCACTTGGCCACAGGCCTCAAGGAATCACTTGCTTTGCTTTTCTCTCCTCAGGGCAGTCGCCCCACTCACACCCCTTCCTCCCGGCTGACCCCCGGGGGGATCCACTCCAGTGCTACCCTGTCCTCTGGCTCCTGCTCCGATCTCTGGGGAAATGGTAAAAAGCAGCAGAAAGAACTGCTTGGGGTAAGTTACAAAGTACACAGTTTAGACAGATGTGGTCCCTGATCTCCATTTCTCGATACATCGAGATGTCTCTTTACATTCTGTGAGAACATAAACTGTGAGGGGCAGAGTGCATCCATCTTGCTCTTTTGACCCCATATTTAGTAAAACGTGCAGATACTTCCCCTACGAAGGCCCTTCTTCTAGCCTAGAGAGAATCCAGGGGAGCAGGAGGTGCTTGCTGGTCTCACGGCCCACGCACATTTCCACAGGCCTTCAGTAGTGTCATCGACGTATCTCTAGATCTCTGCTTGGCTCCTCTGCTCTATTCCCCACGGGCCCCTAATAGTTAAACAATTGGACCCGCCTAATACCTTCACAAAAGATTTGCTTTGATGTCGGAACTCCCTGCCAGTCCTTTGAGTATTAATTTATTTCAGCTTCTGCCATACTTTTTATTTTCCCTGTCTTTACAGAGGTGGTATCACTTTGTGGTTAGAAATATGCATTATAATCAGGCAGACCTGGGTTCAAACCCTGACTCCACCACTTTCAAATGATGTGATGAGAGCGTACTCCATGAACTTCAGCTTGCTCATCTGTGAAATGGGGCTGTCAAGGTCATTAACTGAGATAATGCATGGACAGCACTCAGCTCTGCATCTAGCTCATAGCACTCCATTAACATTAGCTGGTGCCACCCTTAGTACGGCTGCTTTTGTAATGAATAGACTTTAAGGTCCTCAAGGTAGGGACTGTGTCTGATTCCTCTTTGTTTTGCAATCACTATGCATAGCATTTATTCTACAAACATTTAGTGAGTGGTTATAATATGCTGAGTACAGGAGACACTGGGGATCCAAGAGACAGTCCCTGTCGTTTAAGCACCTCACAGTTTAGTAGGGGGCACAGACAGGGAACAGAACAGGGCACTGTGGTGTGACGTGAGCTCTGACGAAACACTGCAGAGTGGCTGCTGTCCCTCCGGCCTGGGTCGTGCCGAACAGTCTGGTTGTCAGGACCAGCTTAGAGGATCATCATCTAGATTCCACAGCAACAAGTGAAGTATAAATGAATTAGATGATCCTTGTGACAGTGATAATGATAATAAAAATGAGTCATTAAGAAACAGCCTTCATTTGGTAATATCAGCAAAGAGGCAGCGAACATTATATGCAGCAGTTAGTGCAAAGCACTGTTCCATAATGGCTCCTAATGATGTCCTTGTTCTGGGTGTTTACCTGTCTCAGACTTACAGATGTCTACCGCTGATGGGTGAGTTAGAGCCCCGACAAGCAGCAGATTTCACGGTGGGGGATAAGTTATCTGGGTTGTCATGAGGCACAAACCAGCGTCTGGGGTTCATGTTCCCAGGGAAATGCTCCATGGCACACGCACCCAAGGTGACACACAGGTGGATGTTCAGGGGCAGGTGGGCTGGTGGCTCCCAGTGTGGCTCCTCCTTCCCTGCTTTGCAGCCTGACACTTGTGTGGCTGTTCTCCTGACCCTCTTGCAAGAAGTAAATGAATAGTCACCATCACCTTCATACCAAGTGGCATGCTGTCACCTCCCTCTTCCTTGGTAACGACGCAGGGTGCCTCTAGTGGATGTTTGCTGGTTCTGCCTGCCCAATACGCATTTCCCCTTCTCTGGTAGAGCACCTCGGTTTTCCTTTATGAAACCACCCCTGCCCCACTCTCCCAGTCGATGGAATTTGGGTGAAATGAATTCCAATTCCTTATCTAGGAGATTCATCAGTGTGCTTTATCCCCTGACTGCAGGGATTGGTTCAGAAAAGGACATGTGACCCTCGCCTGAGCCCTCAGAGCCAATGAGCATCAGCGTTGGGAGTTTTGCCGGAACTAATTAGTATAAAACGGGGGCTCTCTTTTTCTAACGCGATGTCATGCTGCCAAGTGGAGAGGGCCTGCCTGGAAGTGACTGTATCACAGAGAAGAGACACTGATTCCTGATCCAGCCATGCCTCAAACTAGCCCTCCTCAGTTATACAAACCATAAAATCCCTTTTTTTCTTAAGTCAATTTAATTTGGGTTTCTACGAGTTCTGGCTAATCCAATCACTCTCACCTCCAATTGCTGTCCACAGGCCAGTAATAAAAGACATTGCTATTCTGGGCACCCCACTCCTGAGAGGCTGCATTTGGAGTCTTGGAGGAGCATGACAAGATTGGAAGGGGCAACCGGGCATGGGGGACCTGGCCTGAGACCAAGGTTGAGCCACAGTGGGAGGGTTTCAGGAGCCAGAGGCATTGTCCGCTCCCCCCTCCCCCCCACACACATAAAGGAACTTAAGGGTCTAACACTGATCCATGCTCAGTTGTCCAACTGGGGCCTCTGACTTAGCAACTAATAACACAGATTTCACCTGTAATCAAACAGGTAGGGTGAATGCAGTTGGGAAACTTTGGCCAAGCACCTGGACATGGCCAGCTGCTCCCAAAGTGAAGAAAACTGGGTTCTCGAAGCTGATCCTAGGTACGTTAGCTCACGGAGTCGCAGGGCGCAGGGGCAGGGACAGAGTGGAAGGCTACATCTAAACAGTTGTAACCCAGTTAGAAGGGATCAAATGTTCGGAGAGTCAGATTCACGGTGGTTTGTCTGTGTGGGCCACACAGACACATCCACGGCAGGCAGTTGGAGGCACGATTTCTGCTAGCTAGGCATCAATAGGTAGAAATGAAACAGATGATTGGGCTCTAAAACAATGATAGGCTGTACCGCTATGATTTGGCCATAGTGTGTGAATGACATTAGAAAGCCCTCCCATTTCTTTACATGTTCTGGGGCCTTTGGTTTTTTTATAAATAAACTTTTATCATAACTAAAACAAGGTTCAACAGCATCCCTCACTAGAATAAAAGCTCCATGGGGATAGGAGTTATTGTCTGTTTTGTTCAGTAAGCAAAACAACAACGTATTGTTGAACAGTTCCTGGCACATAGTAGGTTTTCAATAAATATCTGCCTAACGAATACGTACAGTACATTTGACCTGCTATGTCAGGCATTTCTGCAAGGGTTACACCTGGTCAATTTCACTGGGTCAGTGACTGTTTTTCCTATGTAAGATCTCAAGTGTCACCATGACCTGTCAACATGAGATGGTTCCTGTAGGAGCAGATATTTGTTTGTTTTTGCAACTGCCAAGTTTTACAACTAAAGGAACATGCCCTGTCTTTGCAAAGGCGATAGCAAATCTCCTTTCTGAATGCTGCTGTGTAAATCTCCAGGCACACCAGCCAAAACACCCCATCCTGTACTTGTGCAGACATTGTTAATCAATCATGACACGCTTTTCTTCTGAGCCAAGTTTGACCTTGGAATCCTTTTCAAGACAAAACTACCAAAAGCACAGCCAATCAACTGAAGTTGACACAAGGGATGGAAACTTTCTCTCAGTTCCTTAAAAAATGAGAATATGAGGTCTGGGATAAAGATAATTTCTGTGCCTGTTTTCAGGATCCTCCTCATGCCCACATAGCCTGGCCAATACCCAACCTATAGCACTTCACAGTTGCCCAGAAACCAGAAAACTGGGTCCAATTAGCCATCGTGCCTTTCTCAGAACTTGAGGGTATTTGGGACCCCGCCTTCATGCATCCTGGACCCCTGGACAATCCCACTGCTCATTTAAAAGACAGCGTTTAAAGTGGGTCTTTTCCGGGAAATTCTCCTAGTTCTTTACCTGAGATCCTCAAACATGACACAGTAGAGTTTTGGAAATAAACATCCAGGGAAAGCACAGAGTGTGTCAGCTTCTGTGCTGGGCATTTTACATTGGCCATTGTGTTTAAGCTTTCCAGTCACTCTGTAAGAAATGCATTATCTTTGCTTCACAGCTGAGGAAACACACACCAAGGGGTGAAATGCCTTCCCCAAGACCACACAGCTAATAAGGGATAATGCGAGAACCATTGACTCATTCATTAAAAGAATACTGAGTTCTTGCTATGTGCTAGTGGGAATTGGCACTGGAGATGCAATTATGAGTGATACAGAAATGAATCTTATCCTTTCTCTCACTTCAAAGCTTGTATGTATTCTGCTCAATATCATGTGGCCTTTCCAATGTAATAATACATAATAATAGCGACCACCTATGCATGCTTAAATGTAAGGCCCTGTGCTATGAGCTTTACTTACATCACCTTATTATTTTTAAATATGTTTTTATTGATTTTTTATAAATAAATAGGGAGAGAGAAAAACATCTATGTGAGAGAGAAATATTGATCAGCTGCCTCTTGCACACCCCCCACTGGGGATGGAGCCTGCAACCCTGGCATGTGCCCTGACTTGGAATTGAACTGGGACCTCTCAGTCCATGGGACGACACTCAATCCACTGAGGCATCCTGGCTGGGCTCTAGCACCTTATTTTAATTTTCACAATTATTATACCCATTTTACAGATGAGGAACTGAGGCCCAGAAAGCTTTAGCATCTCTGTCAGTATCTCAAAGACAGTAAGAAGAGAATCAGGAGGTCCACTCAAGCCTGCTCCTCTTGCTTCTGAAGAAAGAGCCAACATGGGGTTGAGAGGAATCTCTCAATTATGAACAAATCTGAGAGACAGATTAATAGACATCTGAATTTTTCATTTCCATCAACAAGAATAATGACCTGAACAGTTCAGATGAGGTAACAAATGTATGGAACACTAACATGCAGAGTGGGGAGCAAGAAATTCAATTCATATAATAGGTATCAGGTGTAGGTACCCATGTCCCAAAGATAAAGACATTTGCCCTTGTGATATCATCTATAATATAAAGGGAGAAGAAACATTTATTGATTTAATTCACACACCACATTGTCCCCCAAAAGCATGAGAAATTAAAAATAAAATACCAATGATTGGTACAATCAGCATCATTAAAAAAGTATGATGAAGAAGGATATATCTTAAAGATTGTCCCTTCCTCTCTGGTCTGAAGAAATGTCTCAAAAGCTTATTCCAAATCACTGGCAATGGAATAAACAGCTTAGTGTAGTGTATGACTACTTTTATCCTATTTTTTTTCTAAATAAAGGATTTTCAACTAAAAATCCATCTTGAGAAGATAAGGAGACAAAGAGGATTTTTCTACCTCCTTTTGAAAACCATCCAGTTTACCATGGAGGATTTAGAATGCCATTAGCACAGCTCCTGTGACTGACTCCCAGGGTGAATTAGATTTAGATAGCTCTGCTTTTTTGGCCTTTTTCCCGACACAATGGTTTTCTTGGCGAGAAAACTGGAGATGTCTCCCTTTGTATGGCTACATCTTTCTAGAAGGTTCTTGATGTAAGATTCTTAAATAGTCGTAGATCCAGGCAGACATTTTCTTTTATTTATTTAATAGGCCAGCACCAATGTCCTCTAGTAATGAAGGACAGGAAGAGCAAAGGTAATTAAAAAGGTAAGCTCCAACTTGGTAGAGTTAAAGCACCACCCAGTTCTGCCTTTGACTTCTTTTTGTGCTTCATTTCCCCTCTTCTCCTAATGTAGCTGCGGGTTGACATGCAAATCCATAGTGACATGGCACAAAGGCAGGCGTCAGAAAGGAGGGGGGGGGGGGGCTCTGTTCTTTCGTCTGTGAGTATAAGGACTATTGGAATATATTGGACTATTGCTATTCCCTACAGTGTGGTGCACGTACAACTTGGGAGGTCCAAGATGAGTTCAAGACACAGGAACAGGGCATTGAATAACACTGAATGGGATAGTGGAAATGACCTTTTTAAGCCCGTTTCAATCTTCCTGACTCCACCAGAGAGAATGTGTCAGTTTGAGGGTAACATTTCTTTAACACTTCCTTCACCTTTGCCAAATTCCCTTTGTAGTAAAGACTGGGCAGGCTGAAGGCTCAGGCATCTGGACAACATTTCGTAACAGTGTGGTATTTTCATTCTGTTTACTCGATGATTATCGGCTATTTACATCCAATCATACTGATTTTTCAACTTATGACCATCTTATACATTTTTAAAAATAAATTAATTTAGATTTTTAAAAAGGAGCCAATTTAACTACAAATATTAAAGAGTATAAAAGATGTTACAAAACAATGAGTGGTGTATGTGACTAATGATTGGGAAATGCTGACTTAGATGATGTCTAAGCCTCATCCAGTCCTGATATTCTATTACTCTATGATTCCATGAGGAGAAGCAAAAGACCAGAATAACCCCAGACTGGATTATCTGTCCCTGGAGCTAACTGCAGGTCACTTGTAGAAGAAGCTTATTCTTCCCACTCATGGCAGAAGAGCAATCAAAGAACTTAGCCTACTGTGTGATATGGAACTCAGCCACCACAGGGCAGACAGGGGATAATGATAGAGCCTATAACTCTTCAGGGCTTCTGGTCTACTTGCTACTTGCACACACATTCAGCTTTGAGCTATTTAGAAAACACAATTACATTGAATAACCCTCATTTTTTAATCTGGTGAATTAGAAAACAGGATGCCACAAGCCTAGGTATGTTGTATGTGAGTTATGGGAGAGAAGGGAAGAAAATTCACTTCCCTGTGTTATCTTGGTCCTGTGTTATTGCCATTCAATATATCTAGCTTTGCCTAGACCATGCAGGGGCGGGGAACCTTTTTTTCTGCCAAGGGCCATTTGGATATTCAGAACACCATTCTCGGACCTTACAAAATTATCAATTTAAAAATTAGCCTGCTATATTTGGTTAGGCTAATTTGGTAAGGCGTGTGATATTAGCTGGTATTGATTTTGTGGGCCTTATACGGCCCGCAGGTCGGACGTTCCCTACCCCTGATAGAGACAAAATTGTCATTATTCGTTTGCCATCATTTGAGAGGGCTTCAAAATTCCAACCTTGGTAGTTCATATGTGAGTTCCTTTGGGCAATGGGATATTAGCAAATGTGACTAATACAGAACCACGAAAAAACTCTAGAATGTTTCTGTTCTTACTCTTCTACTTCAGCCACCACCATGAGGAACATGCCTGAGCGAGCCGGCTGGAGGATGAAGTACAGGAGCCTCTGCTCCCAGCCACTTGTTTTCTGAGCTGAGGCTGTTCTGGATTAGCCAACAGTCAGTTGATTCCCTGGCATGTGATCGAGCATAATTGAGCCCAGCCAAAGCCAGAAGAACCATCCAGCCAACCCACAGGCTCCTGAGCTCGATAAATGTTTGTAGCTTTAAACCATGGCCATGGGTAGTTTGTCGCACAGCATTATCAATAGGTAATGTCAATAAATACCTGATATACATGCTCCACTTTCCTTGTCTTGTTCACAGCAAGGCAGCCCTAGGTCTTTCAGGAAAACCCTTTCCTAATTTCTTCACCATCCCTCCTCAGTTCAGGCCAGGTCCCAAAGAGCAGGTTCCATCATTACTCAAGGAGGTGCGAGTTCATTGACTGACCAATGACTAATTCGACTCTGTCTTTAGAAATTGAACTGAGGTGCAGACTTTAGGTGAGGGTAGGTACTTAATTGAAAGATCACATAGAGTCAGACCATGTTAGGTCACATAAAAGTAAAGCAAGCCATTTGAGAGGGGAGGGGAAAGGAAGAGAAGAAAGAAAGGAGAGAGACAGTGCAAGAGCAAGAGAATGAGAGAGATGATTGATTGGATGAGACTAGAGAGAAGGAGAGAGAAAAGCAGAGGAGAGTGGTCAGGTCTTCACATTCTGGCTTCCCATTCCAGTAGGCTCATGCCATGCTTTCCTTCCTGTCTTTGAATGTCTTCGAGGTTTCCTCTCATATGCTTACAGTTAATCTTTCTTTAGTTAATCTAGTTCAAGTGGGTTTTGTTTTCTTGTGATGAACATTTTTCTCTAGTTAACACCTTAGAGAGAATCAGCTCTCAGGCTGGTAGTGTCATCGGAGGCAAGGAAGCAGAGCGCTGGGACACTCTCCGAAATACGGAGGCCAGTGAGAAGGGGCCTAGAGAAGGGTTGGGAGTGTGGGAATAAAAAGCATTTAACTTACAATTTTACTTAGGACTCAGCTTATTCACTTTTATATTTGCCTAAACTAAAAAGCAGTAGATAAGCTATTTTCTTCTTCAAACCAAAACAACATTTCAGAGAAATAGTCAAATAAATGATTTACTCCCAAACTTTTATGCTACCGTCCATCTCCATTGTAATCCTTGACTGTGATGTTTTCATCACAACTCATCATGTTGCAACCATACATCCTCTGGAGCCACAAGGTCAGGAACAGGTGTCCTTTCTATCCCAAGTACGGGGAGTGGGGAGCTCGATTCCAGTCCCATCATCTTGACCGTGGAAAGTTTCTCCTTGGGTCCACACCACCTTAGCTGCCATGCCACACTTTAAGAAATATGCTTGTTGTTTTTGTTTAAAATGGGATTGAATGATTTTCAGAAACCCATACTTCTGTCCCTTAGGCTATTTGAAGAAGGAAGAGCCAGGGCATTTTTAAAGAAGAAAAGCCAGCATTAGGGCTCTGTGCTGAGAAGGATCAGTCCAGTGAGCCAGACTGTGCACTTCTCTGTATGGATGTACAGCAGGGACACCAGGCTGTCAGCTCCACAGAAATGATCCATGGCTCCCGAGGACTCCTACTGGGTTATGTCCTCGGGGTTATATGGCATTGAGGGAAATAATCATTGCAGCCCCTAATATTCAGGAACACACATATAAGCAAACACACATTCCTGTGGACATAATTTACAAATTCCCTGGTAAACTACGGACAATGCAAGAAATCCATTTGTACTCACAGCTCACGCTCCTTGCTCTGATCTGCTGGTACACTCTCCTCTTGATGGCCCTCATTCCCTTACTGCCTTCTTAATCCCAGGCTTTGTTCTCCCAGCCCTCTCTCTTTTTAAGACAAACTCCCCACTCATCTCTGTTTACTATTAAAACATGAGCTTTCACACTTCAACTGATGATGCTCCTCAAACAGTAAAGAATTCAGATCATGGTCAGTCCATGTCCAGCTTCAACCTAAATGGCTACGAGTGGGCACAGGTTCCAGTAGCCATCACTTGCGGTCATGTTGTGAATGACTCCAACTGTATACCTAATATAAACAGTATCAAGATTATTATGATAAAATAGTTGGGTGACAGTACACCCTTGTCCAGTGGATTAAGAACTTTTTTTCTTTCCCAGAAAACACTGACACACATTAGTTAAAATAAAATAAACACTTTCGTCTTAAAAGATTTATCTGTTCAAAATAATGAACTCAGGTGCCGACCAGGTGGATCTGATCCATTGTTTTGGGATCTATCCATAGCTGGTCCACCTTACTAAATCATTCTTTGAAGTCACTAGACACAATGCAGTAACCTTGGATGGGTACAGTTAGGGTCCCAGATGTGACCTTTTGTCATCTACGTACTATTGAGTCAGTCAACTAATGTATCTGAGCCCGAGTTTCCTCATCTCTAAGCTTGATACAATAATAATAGCAATAGAAATACTATTAATGATAAAGATGATGGTACATGCCCAGCTTCCCTCATCATTCATTCAACAAGTATCTCTGGAGCCCCTACCATGTGCCGGACACTGTTCTAAGTGCTTGGAACACACCAGTGAACGAAATGTCCAAGATCTCTGACCTTCCACAGCCTGAGTTAGGAAGGGGGTGGTGGTGGTGAGGGGTGGACAGAAAAACCAACAATAGCATAATAAGTAAGTAAACTAAGTGGTATGTTAGAAGGTGATATGTGCTGTAGAAGAAAAGGTAACTTCCGGTCAAGATGGCGGCGTAGGTAAACGCAGTATCGCGTCCTCCCACAACCACATCAAAGTTACAACTGAACTACAGAACAACCATCATTCAAAACCGCCTGAAATCAAGCTGAATGGAAGTCCTACAACTATGAAATTAAAGCAGCAGCCGCATCGAGACTGGTAGGAGGGGTGGAGGCGCAACGGGCTGGTCCCATACCCACGTGTGCCGGATAAAAATTAGGAGGATACCTCAGCTGGGAAGGTCCTCCCTGAGGACTGAGGGGTCCCCGTCCCACACCAGACGCCCAGTTCAGGGTTCCAGTGCCAGGAAGAGAAGTCCATAACTTCTGGCTGGAAAAACCAGCAGGAACTGAGGCTGAGGCGGCTGGAGCCCCCAGCAGCTCCTCTTAAAGGGCCCGCACACAGACTTACTCGGACTTGCACCCTCCAGGCTCCAGCGTGGGGGAGGCAGCTTGAAAGGCACCAGAGTCATATGGGGAAGAACTGAGCTGTTTGTCATTGGAGCGAGGGCTGGAGAGGCAGCTTTCTCCTGGACAGACATGCTATCAGAGGCCTTTGTTCCTTTGGTGAGCCCTTCCCTGGGCCGGCAGATGCTGCCATATCTGGGACTCCAGCTACCTGGCTCACACTGTTGGCCCCGCCCTGGTGATTCCCTGAGGCCCCGCCCCACCCAACTTTCAGGCCCACCCAAGCTGTTGCCAGTTGCTTGACCATAGGATTGGCCTGTCTTGGATCCTGCTTCAGCTTTTCCTAAATTCTTTCAAACAAGCAGCATCTGGTCTCAGCTAGCCCCATACCTCTCGCTAAGTAATACATAGAAACAGACACAGGGAGGCAGCCAAAATGAGAAGACAAAGAAACAGGTCCTAAATGAAAGAACGGAACAAAACTCCAGGAAAAGAACTAAGTGAAATGGAGTTAAGCAACCTAACAGATGCTGAGTTCAAAACACTGCTTATAAGGATGCTCAATGGACTTAGTGAGAACCTCAGTGAACTTAGTGAGGGCCTCAAGAGCATAAAAAAGGACCAGTCAGAAATGAAGGATGCACAGTTAGAAATGAAGGAGGCACTAACTGAAATAAAGAGTAGTTTACACAGATTCAACAGTAGTGTAGGTAAAGCCAAGAAGCAAACCATCGATTTGGAATATAAGGAAGCAAAAAACACCCAATCAGAACAGCAAAAAGAAAAAACAATCCAAAAAAATGAGGATAGTGTAAGGAGCCGCTGGGACAACTTCAAGCGTGCCAACATTTGCATCTTGGGGGTGCCAGAAGGAGAAGAGAGAGAACAAAAAATTGAAAACCTATTTGAAACCATAATGGCAGAAAACTTCCCTAACTTGGTGAAGGAAACAGACATACAAGTCCAGGAAGCACAGAGAGTCCCAAACAAGATGAACCCCAAGAGGCCCACACCAAGACACATCATCATCAAAATGCAAAAGGTTCAAGACAAAGAGAGAATCTTCAAAGCAGCAAGAGAAAAGCAGTTAGTTACCTACAAGGGAGTTCCCATAAGACTGTCAGCTGATTTCTCAAAAGAAACTTTGCAGGCCAGAAGGGAGTGGCAAGAAATATTCAGAGTGATGAAAAGCAAGAACTTACAACCAAGATTACTCTATCCTGCAAAGCTGTCATTTAGAATCGATGGCCATATAAAGAGTTTCCCAGACAAGGAAAAGCTAAAGGAGTTCATCACCACCAAACCATTATTATATGAAATGTTGAAGGGTCTTCTTGAAGAAAAAGATAAAAAAATATGAACAAACAAAATGGCAATAAGTACATATCTATCAACAATTGAATCTACAAACAAAATGAACAAGCAGAACAGAAACATTCTCAAAGATACAGAGAACTTTTGTTGGTTACCAGATGGGTGGGGGCTGGGGGAATGGGTGAAAAAAGTGAAGGGATTAAGAAGTACAAATTGGTTGTTAGACTGACAAACCTCAAAGGGAAGGGGGCTGGGGGGTGGGAAGAAATAAACCAAATAACTTATATGTATATATGCATAACCAATGGACACAGACAACAGTGTGGGGAAAGGCAGGAGGGGGGCGGGAATGGGGAGGAGGGGGGTAATGGGGGAAAAATGAGGAACATCTGTAATACATTCAACAATAAAGGTAAGTTTAAAAAAAAAAAAAGAAAAGGTAGAGCAGTGCAAGAAGGATCAGGAGTGTGTGGGTGGCATTGAGAAGGTGAGATGGGAACAGACTCCAGTCTTGAATGAGGGAGTTGGCCAAGAGGCTGTCTGGGGAAAGGGTGCTCAAAGCAGCACGCACTGCTAGGGCAAAGGCCCCAGGGCGGAAACCTGTCTGTTGTGTTCTGGTGAAGCCTAAGAAGGTTCCCCTGTCTGAAGTAATGCGGAGGAGAGCAGCCGGAGAAGAAGAAAGAGTGCTAAAGGGTAGAGAGAGGGAAAGCATCATGTGGGGTGTTTGGAAGGACCTCCCAGGATCCAATCAGATAATAATAATGCATTATTATGTATTGTAGTCCTTTATTGGCTTTATTAAAGAAACTGAGTAATTCCCCTTCATCCATTCTAGCTCCTGCCTGACGGTTTCTCATTCTACTAAGTAAGCTCTCTCTTCATTACTTCTGTGTTTCCAAATAGATCCCTGATGCCCTTAAATAAAACAGGGACCGACTCACTGTCCCCGGGTGGGAGAATGGGAGGCAGGGAGTTCTGGTCCTCTGCAGTTTGCAGTGGCAACCCTGAGACTACCATTCTCATCAGCTTCCATAAAGAAATAGACGGCAAATGAAAACAGGTGCCCGGGCTTACTCAAGCTTTCTCTCAATCCCACCCACATACAGAGCTATCCTGCCTTTATTGGCCAGACAGCAGCCCACTGAGGGAATGCTGATTTCTAATCTCATGGGAGCAAAATCAACTTTTATAGCTAGAAGAAACCCTCATGGTAGGAGGCTTGGGAGAGGGAACAAAGTTCTTATTGATGACTTCAGAGCACAATCCCAGCTTTTCTCATTACAGCAAGACTCCTTAGTGGTTGCCGCTTAGTGCAAACTCTTTGTGTACCTACCTCGTCAAAGAACAAGAAGCTTAGGTGCAGACAAAACCCCTTTGTTCCTTAAGTAACCTTTCCCGAAGCAGCCTTTTCAAACAAAGGCTGTGGCCAGTGCTTCACTGAAAACTTCTGAACAGTTTTACTCAACAGTTTGCATATCCATCACAAAGTATATGAACGGAAAGGGTAGATTTACATTCTCATTTTATTTCTTCATGAAGATAGGAAGGTTGTTACTTCTTTTTTTAAGTAAAATTGATGGTTTATATAAAATCTGTATTTATCTCTTGGACCTGAACAAAACCACACACACCCAAAGATGCTGCTGTTTTCACAAGTGATCCACTGAGTTGACCATGTTGGTTAGAGTATATATGAAAATAGTTTGTCACTGCACAAATTACAAACTGGTGAAATGTGAAAGCTGACCTATATTTGTTTTGTTTTTTTAAGTATGCCCATCCCATTTTTAATAAGCTATGCTCCGTGCAGTTCCACGCTAATCAATGCTGTGTGGTGGCATTTCCGTTGGCCAAATTGGTCTGAATAGACCTGTGGAAAAATCCAAAACGAAACCACAAGCAGTATAACATTGGCTAGTTTCTAGGTCCAACACAGAAAGGAAACAAGTTCGGAAACAAGGGCTTTTTCTGACGCTATCCCTTACCTAATTGTGAAGCAAAGGCTGTTCTCTGGGCTCTCGTGGGCCAGCTTGTGGGTTGCAAGCTTGGGGAGTTTACAACTTACTGTTCTTTCTTTCTCTGTATCTTGTACTACTATTTAATCAAAACAGGATGGTGAGTGTGCAGACTCTGTGCTGCATGCTCAGTGATCACACACACACACACACACACACACCTGGGAGAAGGAAGAGAGAAGAAAGAGGATGGCTAAAAGCAAGTTTGAGGTCAAGTCCAGCTTGATTGCTAAGTTAGCTAACGAGATACAGAGGAGAAGCTTCCTGCGTGCATTCAACGTAAGGCCTGACTACAATCACACCCTAATGTGAGACACAATTCTACTTAAGGCAACAAAAACCAATGTCCAGTAGACGGGGAGCGATTATTGTTCTTTGGGGCCACCACGGGACATGCTGACTTGGACAGACATAAGGCAGATGGCCATGTTTTTCTCTACAACTTTTCAAAAAACAGGGCTGCTATGGGTCTGATGAAACACATTTTAAACTCAAGAATAGCAAGCATTTATAATTCTATAGTACATACTTGTGGTTACAACCACCCTAGATGGGTGTGTCACTCTATGCCAGATGCTTTCACATATATTAGCTGACTGGATTGTCATAATCACAAACACAATTTTTAAAAAAGGTATTAAAGTGGCTGCTCATTAAGACAAAATGACAGAAATCTTGCAAGAAAAACTTTAGAATTTTCCACTCATTCATTTACTTTTTAAATTTTTATTTGACAAACAATAAAGCACTTGCTATAGTCCAGGCGTTATTTTGCATGCTTTATAAATTTCAGCTCATAAAAAATGTGAAAAAAAACAACATAATGTTGTGTCTTAGTCAGCTCAAACTGCCGCAACAAAATATCGTAGATGTGGTGGCTTAAACAGCAGACGTTTATTTCTCTCAATTCTGGAGGCTGGGAAGCTCGAGATCAAGCTGCCAGCTGACTCCATTCCCCAGTGAGCGCCCTCTTCCTGGCTTGCAGCTGGCTTCGTATGGCAGAGAGAAAGGAAGAAAGCTCTCTGTTGTCTCCTCTTATAAGGGCACTAATCCCATCACGAGGGTCCCACATTCATTAGCTCATCTAAATCAAATTACCTTCCAAAGCTCCCTTCACAGTCACATTGGGGGTTAGGTAATCAACACCTGAATTTTGGGGGGAACACAACTTAATCCAGAACAGGTACTATTTTATCCATTTTACAGATGAGTGAACTGAGGAACAGAAAGACAAGTAACTTGCCCAATGACACATAGCTAGTAAGAGGCCTCAGAGTGTGGATTCAAACCTATGATTTCATGTTAACTACACACATTATGCTATTTCTCATAATGAGGGAGTTGAGAGTTATGTTAAAGTCAAGATGGTATGAATGCCCAGACATCTGCACTTAGTCTTTCTTTGTGTTTCATTCTTTTATCTGGGTCAGTGGCTCTCAAATGGTGATGTCTGTTAGTCGTACTCTTTCCATGCTATAAAGGCTTTTGAGAGTAAGTTTGACCATGAGTGAGTTCTGGCCACTTTAAGGACGACATCTATGTGGATAATACATTCAGTGTAAATGGAAAGTGCGTATTTATCACCACAAACATAATACAAAAAACTAAAGCCCTGTTTTTATTTTCTTTATTATCCAATGGTACCTTTGGAAATGAATAAACTGATATTCCTTGGAAGGGGCATGAACAATTCCAGGACCAGGAATTGTCATTTATGGTGCCTTGGACAAGGCACATCATCCCACAGGCTTGAAGTTTCCATTTAAGCCCTCTTCAGGTCTCCTTTATCCCAGTTAACAATGCTAACAGCCTGTTTTTAACCCATGGGAACAGAGATCTCTCCATTTCACTAGAGTGTATAGATAAGTGCAAGAATAAGCAGTGTGCTAAGGCATAGCTATCTGCGCTCACCGTGATGGATAGCTTCATTTTGCAGAGTAGTGTTAGGTTTGCAGTAGAATCTCTGTTGACAAGAGGCTGAGGACTGACCGAAAATAATGTATAAGCAATGGACATAGCCAAATCTTGCTTTGCTGTATGTCATGAAAAATCGCCTATTATTTCATGTTACTAAGTGAGTGAAGGAACTAGTTATATCAACAGTTGCCATGGATACGCAGTGCTCCAAGTGGTCCCAGATTACAATAGGAACCAGTGATGTTGAGTTGGGAATATCAAGCAAAGGGCTTTGGCTTACCAACTGGTGGAAGTCTGTGTGTCAGCATCTGACACCAATCAAGATGTTCACAGTCATGTTTATGGGCTTCAGAATCCATGAGAATTGCCATTGTAACGGCAAGTCTGCAGGGCCAAGTGAGCAGAGTGGTCCCGATAATATACTCATTGCAGTGCTCTTTTCATTTAATTAATTAAATTTTCATATTAATTAGTTTATGTTTTGTGCTTATGCCTTGCTTACATCTGTCTCCAGTCTAAGTTATATATCCAGGGAACTGACCCAGAATATTGATCTGCCAAGTCCATAGGACTTAATTTGCTCTATTTTAAGATGTATAGAGATAAAGTTAAGGATGTTTCCACTTTTGTGTAGATTTGGCAGTCTGAATTACTTAGCTCATGATTGGAGCTACTTTAGGTTCTGAGATTCTTTATTTGTGTAAAATCTTGCTGGGGAATCCATAGCTAGCCTAACTTAAGATATTGTACACATGTAAACATAATATAATTGCATTTTTAAATATTCTGCAATTTAGTGTTTTTTTTCCTAAGTTGGGTTCGTTCACCTGGTATTTAAAATTAGTGAAGTTTTAGGTCATATTATTAAATGACATTTTAAAAAGTTAATTTTCTGGAGAGCAACATTTGGCTATTTTTTTTCTCTGCCTAAGAGAATCCTGGTGTACATTAAGTCAATTGAATACAAGGCTATTGTGACATGACTACTTGACTGTTGGACAGAGTAGATCCAAGAACCAAATGTTCAGTCCTGGTTAGTGTGGCTCGGTTAGTTGGGCATCATCCCATGCACCGAAAGGTTGCCGGTTCAATTCCCAGTCAGGGCACATGTAGGGATTTCGGGCTCGATCCCCGGCAGGGGGTGTGCAGGAGGCAGCCGATCAATGTTTCACTCTCACATAGCTGTTTCTCTCTCTCTCTCCCTTTCCCTTCCTCTCTCTCTAAAATTCAATAAAAAAAAATCTTAAAAGAAAAAAACACAACCCAAATGTGCATCGAATGGCCAGCAAATCATTTAAGAGATGGGAGAGGCTAGCCAATTGCAAATAAAATACTTGATAGTATTTTATAGTCTATCTTTCAGTCTTCCACATTCTCCTGCTCCATTGTCTTTCATTCTCTGTTTTATTTCCTTGTTTATTTTTTAAGAGATTATGAGGTCAGTTTTCTACTCCACCAGAATAGCAATGCCATTCATTTTGAGCTGGCCAGAAAATGTAATGTTTCCCTCTTGTATGTCCTACCAAATGCAAAACCCTTAACATCTGTTCTGCGGTTTGACAGGAAAAGCCTCTCCTCTCCAGATTATTACAGTGAAAGCTTGTCTCAGTCCAAATTCTGCCACACCATACAAACACGAGAGGCAGGGAGCACTGAACCCAGGCTGTGGAGTCAGCCACGGTGGGTTCAAATCCCAGCTCTGCCATTTATCTAGCTGTGTAACCTTTGGCATGTCATTTAAAGCTCTCTGGGCCTCAGTTTCCTTAACTATAAAATGGATAATTATCATACCTACATCAAGAGTGTTGCTGTGAAGATAAATGAGTTGTTGTTGATATATATAAGGATAGTGCTCAGCAAATGCCGGCCATTTCTGTAAGAGGCCCTCTAGCCTGGAGGCTCCCAATCCAGGTTCCTGAGCCAGCTGCCAGGGTTCAAAGTCCAGCTTCACCTCTCAAATACTTGTGTGACTTAGGCAAGTTACTTATTAGGTCAAACCATATGAACTTTCTGAGAGTAGATCATTTTGTTCTACAAAAACGGCAACTTCATCAGGTTCAACCTAATATGTAGATAATATTTTCTGTGCTTCAATTTCCTTACCCATTAAAAATAGGGGCAATAGTCCTACCTCAAAGGATTGTTATGGGGAGCAAATGAGTGAGTGTTCCTAAAACACGTGTTACACTGTCTGACATACAGAGTGCTATTTAAGTATTTGCCATTATTATTTTTATTACCCTCACATCTCATTACTGCTTGAACTAAACTTTCCCCAAGAATAGCCTGCTTATTTATCCCTCTTTTTGTTTCTCTCAATCAGCCTTTCTGTCCTATCTGCCATGCCTCTCTGCTCCTTCAAAGCTTGGTCTCAGTTCATCTGATTGACCCACCCACTCCATTCCCTCCATTTCTACCATGTCTCTTGGCGTTTGTATATTCACTAAGCACATGATATTTTACATTAGCTGGCAGTGGTTCCCACGCTGTCTTTGTCTTCTTCATATATTGACCCTGGAGTGTAAGGATCCAGGGAGGATATGACATTTCTTCTGCTTCAATTGTGTCTTCTTATGCAATGATTACTTTATATCTCTAGGAAAATTCCATAAAGTATGTTTAAATGTGGGACTCCCTAATGTCTTCCTGTGTTTTTTAAAAATAGACTTTAAAAGACATTGAACAATTTTAGATTTAGAAAAGAGTTGCAAAGGCAGTACAGAGAAGTCATGTGTGCCCTTTACCCGGTCTCCTCTAATGTCAAAGTCCTACACAGCCCTTGCACATTTGCCTAAACAAAAAATGACATTGGTACATCACTGTGAATGAAACTCCAGACTTGATTCAACATTTCATCAGTTTTCTACTAATGACCTTCTTCTCTCCCAGGATCCCATCCAGCTGCTACCTTGCATGTGGCCATCACGTCTTCTTAGTCTCCTCTGGTTTGTGACAGCTTCTCAGTCTTCCTTGTTTTTCATTAACTTGACAGTTACAAGAAGTACGGGTTAGTCACTTTGTAGACTGTCACTCACTTTGAGTTTGTCTGATTTTTTCCTCCCCTCATGACTAGACTGGGGTTATGGATTTCGGGGAAGGATACCACAAAGGTCAAATGTCCTTCTCATCTTATTATAATGGCAGTAAATGATACCAACATGATTTCTCACTGGTGACGTCAACCTTGATACCTTTCTGGGTTATTTAACAAAGTACAATTTTTACACAGATTCTCTACATGTTAAAGTTACCAAGAGACCATCCAAAGACAGTAAGTTGCTAAATTCCTAAAATCATAGATTTTTGAGGCACTGAATAGGCTTGTTCAGTTGTTCTCATCCATATCAGACCCAACATCTCCATTTTAAAATAAATACTTTCTACTGTCTTCCTGACTATTCTGAAATAAGATTTATGAATGGTATAATTTACCTGTACACATAATCACAGACAAGTCAATATACTGTCCTAATTTTAACATAAAGGGGAAACAAAAGGAGAGTGATTTATAACAAAATAACAATTATTTTGATATATAAGTGCTGAGGTCTGACTATTCTACAAGCCACAGTGAAGTGGTCAGATGCTTATACCTCTATGAAGAATCTCCATGAATGAGACAGACCCAAATGCAGACTGACAGAAGACTCAAGTATAAAGAGCAGCATTGTTATTGGTAAGTAAATTTTCTAAAATTGTGAACAACTCTTGGGAAAGTTCCAAAGCAAACACAATATCATTGCCCTCAATGTTTATGGTGCTTTCATTCCTGGAAAAATTCACTACTTATTAAAAACATGCAAAAATGTTGTGTCTTTAAATGTAAAACGGAGCTAGGCTCAGCTAATCATAACCAGGCTTTTTACCTATGCGAATACTGGAGAGCTGTGTGGGACAGAGAGCAGCAGGTGATTGTGGGAGTGTCCTGTGCATGGCAGGATATGTGCCCTCCCTGGACTCCATCTACTAAGTGCCAGTGGTGCCCCCAAGCAGGGAGGACAAGCAAAAACATTCCTTGAATTTCAATATAAAGTTTCCGAAATGTGAAGGCCAGGTCTGCTGCAGTCTACAACTAGGAGCTGGGCCCATGTAGCCAGCACGGGAGGGAAAACTGAGCCTGGAAGTCAGGTTTGCCAGCTTCTAATCTGCATGACCTGGTGCTTGTTGGGCCCTCAGCAGTACCCACTAGAAACCCTTGGACTGACGCTGATTGATCAAATCATGCAATTCACACCACACACATGCACAAACACGAAGATGCACACACACACACACACACACACACACTCACATAAGCATGTACACACACACCCCACCATAACCACCACCATCATCACTACTACTCAATTCCTGCCCCAAAGCCCTCATAGATTCTCCATTAAATGTAGTAGATCCCCATCTTTACACTGGCCTAAAGGCCCTGAGCAACTTGGTCCCCCTTCGCCCCTTCAGTTTTATTTCATACTATTTTTTCCCTTGCACATTATGCTTCCACCACACTGGGCTTCTCTCAGTTACCAGCAAGAGTTGCCTCCTTTCTGTGTCAGGGCCTGACACAGACTATACCACACCCTGGGCTCTTCTCTTACTCACTGCCTGGCAAGCTCCTACTGATTCTGCATAGCTTAGCTTACAAGTCACTTCCTCAGAAAGCCTTTCCCTGAGTCTCCTTGTTAGATGTTCTCATAGCATCCTGTACTTCTTGAACATACACTCATCAGAGCTTATGATTAGGTATTGGTATGGTTCTGTGTTTGATAGCTGATGACTCCATTAGGCTGTTAGCTCCCCAGGAGGCAGGAGCCTCACTGCTTTTACTCATTACTGTACCCCCAGCACACAGCATAGTGCCTGGAACAGAGTGGGTTCTAAATATTTCCTGAACCCACAGATAGATGAATAACTGTATTGGCTTCCCAGAATGACTTGCAGGCTGGCTAGAAGGCAGATACAATGAGGCAAACAAAATCGTGATTTTTCCTGATGAGTAGTAGCAACAGACCCTCGGTTCTATTTTGTTGTGAGGAGACAGACATGCTATCTGAGACAGCTTGTTTTGGCTTCGATGTTTCAACAGGATTGGTTTTCAAAGAAAACAGTGCAATAGACGAGGCTACAAGGTACCTTGCTGTTTAGACAACTCAAGGCTCTGGACCAGAGGCTCAAGTAACAGCTTTGCAAGCTGTGGCTTTATAGGACTCAACCCTACAAAAAATCTCACTTCATCCTTCCCCTGTTACTACCAATAACACCTTATGTCTGAGCAGCTCTTGCTATTGTGTCTTTTAAAGTGCAAATTTTGTTTCATCCTTTCCTAAACTTCAGTCCTTTGGGTATCACATTCATTAGTTTGGCTTCTGCACATCACCAGTGCTATTATTTATTAATGTTTTTCTTTGAGTACATCACGCCCTGACATCGATGCAGATTTCAGCTTCATCATAAACACTAATATGCATGCATTCCTGTATTTTTTAGGCTTAGTCTATTCATTTGGGAAGGACTGCTTTTTCTTCACAGCGTTCCTGTGGGGAACGCACACCTAGGCAGACCTCCTTACTGCCCTTCATTTGTTAAGAATACTGAAGAACAGAGAGGCCCACTCACTTGCTCAAGGTCACAGAGTTATCGGAGATGACAGAACAGGGGTTCAGAGCGTCTGGTTCTGGTTCTGTCCTGGGCTGTCCCTGTCACACTAACGGAAACCATTCTTAACCAAGTTCTCCACCCACACCAGGCACTCCATAAATGAGAACTGCTATGGGACTGATGATCACTCCTCAAAGCAAACTCTGCTGGAAGGTTTTTTCCCCTGAGTACATTATATTCAGTGCATGCTGCTGGTATCTTGGGGCTAGCACTTTTTAACCGCCTCTTCCCAATTTGTAACTTTCTGACCGATCCGTGAGCTATGTCTCATTGACAAATGCCGCATTCTTATTTACATTACTAGGATATCACAGTTTTGATTGTGAATGCTATTTTGACATATTCATGGGACAGGTAAATCTCTGCTTGGGAGGTACAATGTATTTTTCATGTGGGTGTCTAATTCATCCATGATGGGTGCTCCTGGGAGTAAGCAATGTATCAGCATCCCAGTACCATGGGAACCTCTCAGTGAGGTCCCAGCGGGGCTCCTACAGCAGAGGCAGCTCCCTTCCTGATTCTAGAAGATTCTCTACCATCCCCACGGTCAGCACACAGTGATGTGATGTTTCCTGAATGACGGCAGATGCTGATCCTGTCCTTAAATCCAGTCCCTGATTTAGAATTCGGTCACACTCGTGCTCCCAGGAATTCCACCACGATGTGTCATACCCACTGAAGCTGCTTTCGATCTTCACCTCCCCTCACACTGGCACCCTTTCTCACCCCAGCTGAACACATCCGGATCGTCCCTACCACATGGCTCTGGTCCTCGCTGTTCCCTCTGTCTGGAATGTTCTTTCCCGGTCTCTCGCCACACCTGTCTCCATCATTCACCTCTCAACTCACTCTGATCTCGTCATGGCCTTTCCCTGACCATCCTACATAAAACTGTACTCCCAGCTCCTCTCCTCGATGACTTCCTAGCCCGCTACTTGGATTTATTTCCTTCACAGAACTTATTACTACCTCAGTCTCTTATTGAGTTTTTAACTTACTTGTTTTACTTTGTCTACCTCCCTCCTGCCCCCAGGAGAATGCGACTCCCCGAATTGTTTACCATTCTCTCCAGTGCTGAGTGGGGCGTTCAGTAAGTAGTTGCTAAGTAAGTAAGTGCGTGACTGTGGTCCAGTCACCCCGTGAGATGCCAGCAAAGAGTCAGGCTGTGGAATCAGATGGTATACATGATAACATTATAATGTAGAAATCAGAGCACTGGCCTAGGAGTTACAGAGGCCTGGGTTCCAATTCTGCTTTGGCCTCTCCCTGGCTGCGTGCTGTAAGCAAGTGACCGAATCCCTGCGCTGCGTGTAAGCAGCCGCCGCTCAGCACCAGGTCTGCGCAGTGTATCGTGCGCCCGGCCCAGGGCCAGCCACGGCAATAGGAGCTCAGCTAGTGCTAGTGGACTCTTCTCCACCTGGAAATGCCCGAAGAAACACATGAAACTCACGACACAGCCTCTGCAACACACTTCCAGCTCACAGAGAGCACGGGCATCCTTCACAATCTGCCTAAGTACAACTGCCATGCAATTCTCAAAAGGCAGTGACATTTTCAACACTTGGTTATTTTATGTAGACTCCTGATAGGGTGTCTAATCTTAAATCCAAGGAAAAGAATCTAGTCTTCTAGTGAGTGAACTGTTGACAGAGGTGTCCCCCACCCCGAATGTTCAATGACTTGATGTACAATAAATCCACCCGCGCTGTGTATAGTTCCTTCAGGAGTTGGACATGATGTTCCTCAGGTGACATCGTGACTTTGAAGCACTTGTCAGGAACTGGCTTTCCTGGAACAGTGCCGTAGCCATTCAGTTCACAATGGCATTTTACTTCTAAAGCTCTTGTTCAGAATATTAAAAAGGGCATGCCACAGACTTCATTCCTTTGCTTCAAGGACTGTGATTATGTAAAGCTGGACCCCATGGTCTACTCAGGAGTGAGTCACTGGCTCCAGCAAATGTTCAAAGATGGTTTTGAATCTGGACCAGTGGTTTTGAGTTGGTCAGTAACTATAACTACTGAGTGTGGTCATGGAGGGTGTGGTTCTGCTTCCTCCCTCATCCCAAATGATGGGCTGGATTGATCAAACCGGATCATTGCTTAGGAATGATATAATATATAATCACTGGCATTGCTCAGATGCAAACTTGGGAAGGGAAGTATTAATGTTTGCTAGCTTTCACCTGGATGGGTAAAATATTTGGTGAATTCTAAACAAGTTAAGGCCTCTGGGTTCTTCTCATTCTTCAATGGTAGCTGAATGTATTCTATCCAAACTGGTGCCCAAGAACAAGACATAGGACCTACTGTGTTAGCCAAAAGTGGTTTGTCATGTTGACTGTTCCGACACCACAATTGCATGACGTCCTAACTTGGTCACTGACCTGGAGATGGAGTGCACAGAGTGGAGGGAGATTTGGGGAACTCTGTAAGGGGTGGCAGGTGGGAGCCTGGAGCACTCTGGTCCTGCTGCAGATTGTGAGGACTTGAGATCTTCTCAGATATGTCCTCCTAAGCACTTTGCAGGTGTCAATGACAACAACTTTGTGCCATTTTTTTTAGAAGCAACAAAAGGAAGTTGAATTTTAGATTCTGACAGAGCAGGTTTTCACAACCTCAGCACTACTGACATTTGGGGTTGGATAATTTGGGGGGGCTGTCCTGCGCATTATAGGGTGGGAGTAGCATCCTTGGTCTCTACCTCTAGATACCAGTAGCATCCCCTCAAATTTTGACAACTAAAAATATTTCTAGGTAGGGCCAAATGTCCCCTGGGGGCAGGGCTGGGGGCTGGGGTAAAATTTCCCTGGTTGAGAACCAGAGAGAGAGACCTAACTGAGGGAGATTATTCTGTGGGCACAAGAATACTTTGAGAGTATTCCAGCTTCCCTTGGCTGTCCTGGGGCCTTTTAGACCTTTGAGTTTCCTGGGAAATCTGTAGGATATACCTACAGATAGGCAAAGGATGAACTAAGGGAAAAGGTGAGAGAGGGTGGTACCTGAATGCAATTAACTCCTCTCCTCTCTCTCGTTCCCCTCCTTCTACCTCTGTTAGTCTTCTAGTGGGGAGAGGTGAGCAGAAACCTGGCTGAACTGGAGAAGCTGGAGTTGGGAAGCCCAGTTCCTGGAGACTGAATAGGGGAGCCTGAGCCCTTAGAACTCCCAGCAATCCTCATATTTGAATTCAGCATCAGCAATTTACTGCAGACCGCGTAGAAGGTGGTTTTTGGAGGCAAGCGGGCATCTGCCAGGGCCCTTGGCAAAACTGCAATGTAGGCAGAGCTGTTTTTGCCGCCACCTCTCTTCCTGAACCTCCCCCACACCCTGACTCACTTTCCTTGCCCTCCAGGCTCACCGTCGCCTGGCGCTGCCCTCTGGCTGCTCGAAGTCCGGCTCGCCCAGCCGAGCCATCTGCATTACCTGCCCTGATTTAACTCTCCCTTCCCCTAATGCTGACTGCAGCTCTTCTGGGGATTCAAGATGAAAGATTCAAATACTTCACACGAAGGGGAGAAGAGTCAGTCGGTTTAACCTATTCAGAGGATGTCCTGACTCTTCCACGCTTGCTGCTCCTCTTTAAGAAGACATTTTGGAACACAGGGCTTTTCCATGGCTTACCTACTTTCCCCGAAAGGAGCAGGGAGGTTGTCTAATTTCCAGCCACAATCTCCCCACTCAGCAACCTCTGAATTCCACAAATCAGAGCCTTAACTTTGAAAGGGGCTCCACACAAGGTGAGCTGTGTGTTTCCCGTAAGAAAAGATCCAAATTCCTTAGTCTGGCACACAAAGCCCTTTGCAGTTTACCTTTCTAACCTCTTCTCCATTCATTCACTCAAATATGGTAGAAAAGATGGGCACAGACCCTGGCCCCCTTCCAAAAATGCAGATAGTCCAGTGGGGAATACACCTAAGAAACCAGAAAAAAACAATATGGTGCCATGTGTTAAACCAGGGTGGGTATAGGAGGCTTGGGAGCACCTTGTAGAAGGGACTAGCCCCTGACTGGCTGTTCTAGCAACCAAGTCTCGCATCTCTGCGGTGTCCACATGCCTACCCCTGGCATACCTTATCACTCCTCTCCAGCTTTGGGCGTGATGGCCCCTCTGTCTAGAATGTCCTCTCATGATCTGTCTGGAAAACTTTTAATATCTTTTATGATCCAGCTTAACTGTTACCTCCAGGAGAATTTCTCTGACTGTACTTTGCCCTCTCTTGCTTTTCTTTGCTTCATTATGTTCCTCCCTCCCCACCCACCCCTATGAGCCACCCACCCACAGACAAATGTATGTTCTTTCCTTTGAGATATGTCTTTACACATCACCCCTAAGGAAATATGTATCATACTGATTTCCAATGATTTGTTTACTTGTCAATCTTCCCCTACTAAACTTTTTTCAAAGCCGAGGCAATAATGCATGTCTCTTTTTAATCCCCAGCTCCCAGCACAGTCCCTGGCATGCAGAAGTACTCAGTGAATGTCACTGAATAAACAAACCCATTCAAACCAGAATCTGGAAAATGTGAAAGCAGGGTGATTGCTTTATTCCTTGGTATACTACCATGTGAGCTATATCAAACAGACAGAAGAGTCCATAAAACACATATGTTCAATGTAAAACAAAAACCCATATAACCACAACCCAGGTCAAAAAATAACCCTCTCTTAACTCATCAGTGGATGTCATATACTTGAATTGAGCGTGTCACTAAGATGAAGACTTCTGTATCTGACCTGAAATTATTGGGGTTTTCTGCCAAGCATGTCCTCACCTTGGACCGCAGGCCTGATATTCTAGATACCAAATATTTGGCCAAAAGCCAAGCAATTCGGTCAAACGTCACTTGGCAGACAAGGTCTGAAATCCAGTGCAGAAAGCTATTCACTCCCCGGGACAGTGTTTTGCAAAAGATGTTGGGCACCTTCGTTCCCCCTCCATACTGAGGCTGCAAGCTTATTTGGACATCCGAGAAAAGACAATAAACACGTGAGCCTTGCTGGGATTACCTGCTAACAGGTAACCTGTGTTGAGATCAGTCTAGTTTTTTGATGGCGGCTAATAGAGATCAGTTCAAAGCTTGCCACGTTATCAGGAGGGGTGTACTCTGCTCTGCTTTGAGTGAAATTAGCCATCTGCTTCTTCGCGTTTGGTCAGAACACTGTGCCTTTGGAAAGGCTGTAGCTACAGGATGCGTGGCAGCCTCCTCCAGAGAGGCACAGCGTGGGGTTGGCCGGCTCTCTGCTTGGGTCTCGTCTGGTCCCGCTGCTGGGCTCACACAGCTCTCTCTTCCTTCCTCAGCTGTCCTCAACAACGAAGCCTTTCCCTCCCTCCTTCCTTCCTTCTCCCCTTCTTTTCCTCCTCTCTTCTTTATAGCTGAACAACAATTGATCTCTGCACATAGACTAGATGATGACTTGTTTAATGACTATTTCTTGAACCTAATTTGACTAAATTGCAGGCAGTTATCAACCCTAGGATTCCCTTTGAGTTCGCTTTTTTCTCTCTTTCTGAAGCATGAATCCATGATCATTACATTGAACTTAATCCAAATTTTAAATTCCTTTACAATAAACTTAAATCCTTTTCCCTCGCTCTACTGAAAAATTTCGAATTCCCTTGTACATAGTCACTGAAATCTATTTTGATTGTGTAAAGCAGATAACCATCTTACTCTCTTTTTATTCCTTACTTCAAGAGGTTTAATTTATGCACCAGTATTTTCTGAGCACTGACCATGTTCCAGACACAGTTTGGGTTGCTGAAGCCACAGCAAGGAACACGGCAGAGACGGCCCTGCTCTCCTGGAGCTGGTATTCCAAAGCATTTTTCTATCCTACAACTGCACTGTCCAATAGGGCGGCCACTAGCAACATGCAGGCATTTAAATTAAAATGTAAATTAATAAAATGAAATGAAATGAAAAATTCACTTTCTCATTCACACTGGCCACATTTCCAGGGCTCATTAGCCACATGTGACTAGAAGCTACACTATCAGACAAAGCAGATCTAGACCAGTTCCATCATCACAGAAGATTCTACTGGACAGGGCTATTCTGGAAGAATCTGCCAGGCTTACTACCATTCCGAGAGTTTAAGAAATCCCTGGAGTAGTACTATGAGATGATTTATTATGACACCAGATTATGATTCTTCATCTACCAGCCCCCCTCTTTGAAACACAAAGAGTACATCTAGCAAAGCCTGGAGCCGCAGAGCCAATACGTTTATTTTTATTTTGGGGATCCTATTTTTACTTATAAGATGGTTAAATCATTGAGGTAGGAGAGCATTTTGAAATAGTCATTTTTTTCCTGCCTGTCTTTCAAGCAGGTATTGGCTTTATACCAGCTCAGGGGGATCGGTGTTCAAAATAGAAATAAGTGGAATTATAATAAAAAATAAAGTTGATTTTCTGGCAGCATCTGCATCTGTGGTCTGGGAGGCATAGCCATTCCTACAGCAGGGCGGTTTCCTTACGCACTAACTCAACAACAGACATAAACTTCTCCTTTGATCTTTTTTATCTGAATCAGTAGAATAGCATTTTTTCTGGAAAAAAAATAACTGAATGCACAAAGCAGTATTGTCTTATGCATTTGGATAAAATGTCAAATAGGAAATTGAGTCTATCCTGGACCTCTGGTTTCACACATTCCTCAACTGAAGTAAGGGGACAGGAGCCAATGCAATTGCATGACTGGATGGTGTAGACGAGGGGTCAGTGAACTACAGCTCATGGGCCAAATCTGGTGTGCCTTCTGTTTTGGTGAATCAAGTTTTACTGAAACACAGTCACACCCATTAGTTTACTTATTGTCACTTTGAGGAGTTACAATAGAGAATGTATGGCTCCCACTACCACCTGACCCTTTACAGAAGAAGTTGGCCAACCCTTGCCAAGGTGACAAACTCCTTAAAACCAAGAAAGGCATCTACACATCTTCCTGTTTCCTTACAGAGCCTGCTTGGTGCAGAGTAGGGATTTGAGAAACACGGTGGAATAAAAGATTCTAAAGCTGGAATAACCCTTCCAGCTTCAAGAATGGCGTCTTCCAGTTACTCCTACGAACATAAGGCTCTGAGTTACAGTGTTAACTTCAGGTGTTAAAGAAGTACATGTGCAGACAAGTCTCCATCATCTGCAATGAGAGAGAGAATCTTATCTCCTCACCTTGTTAATACAGATGAGTAGATCAACCACCTGCTTTATACAGGCACACTGCGTTTGATCAAGCTTCACTCTATTGGGCTTCATGGATGTTGAGTTTTTTACAAATTGAAGGCAAGACCTCTCGCCAGCAAAAAGGTTATGACTCACTGTATTGTGATACTCACTTTATTGTGGTGGTCTGGAACTGAACCCGCAATATCTCCAAGGTATGCGTGTCTATAATCTGAGTGCCCCTGTGGCCTTATACCTTGCACTGCAAGGAAGGTTCCTGAGCTTCCAGAACACATGTCAGGTTGTATCTGAGGAGCCTGACTGCCTGTCTTAGGTTGGGTTCTTCCAGGAGTGACCGTTAGCAAAGGATTCAAGTGAAAGTGATTTGTTAAGGCAGTGCTCAGAAGAGAGACCAGGTAGAAAGTGGAGGAGGCAGAATGGGAAGATGGCAGAAAAATGAAAAGGGTGAAATTTCAGAAGTCTAAGCCTTAGTCTGATCCCATGGGGGATCTCTGGAGTATGAATTGCACCTTGAATTCAAGAAGCAATTTTGTAGTCCTGAAGGTAGTAGTTTTTCCCACTTAAGCAAGAGACAAGGAACCAAGGCTTTTATACATTCCCTATCCTTCCCTTACTAATAGGTAGCATCAGAGTATGGATGTCCTGGAGGTACAAAAACTCTCAGGCACGTTAGGCTCCCTGGGTGGTGAAGAGGCTCCAGCAGCTCAAGGGCAGTTTTATGAAGTTCACAGCCAACAGCCCTTAGCATCAGAGCACACCGAAACTGGAGGATGGCGCACAGCCTTGGTAAAGGGCAGTGATGGGGATCTGAGTGGAGGACTAATGGTATCTGACTGGGTGTCTTCTTCACTAATGTTTACATGTGATTTGGAATTATATGCCATTTTGAATTATCCATGTTACTTCTATGATATGGATCCTCCATTGTATAGCAGAATCTTCTTCCTCTTTTTCCTCATCCTTTTCCTTCAAAAGAAAATTATTTTGGTGGAGAGAACAACAAAAAAGCCACTTTTTGTTTGGAGTCTTCCTTTTTATGATTACAAAGATAATATTTTAAAAAATCTCTTCAAGTGCTCATATAACTCAACAAAAGGAATATAAAGAACCCAATTAAAAAATGGGCAGAGGACCTAAACAGACACTTCTCCAAACAGGACATACAAATGGCCAAGAGACATATGAAGAAATGCTCAACATCACTAATCATCAGAGAGATGCAAATTAAAACAACAATGAGGTATCACCTCACACCTGTCAGAATGGCCGCCATCAACAAATCATCAAACAACAAGTGTTGGTGAGGGTGTGGAGAAAAGGGGACTCTAGTACACTGCTGGTGGGAATGCAGACTGGTGCAGCCACTATGGAAAACACTATGGTGTTACTACAAAAAATTAAAAATTGAATTGCCATTTGACCCAGTGATCCCACTTCTAGGAATATACCCTAAGAAGCCTGAAACACCAATCAGAAAGAATATATGTACCCCCATGTTCATAGTAGCACTATTTACAATAGGTAAGATCTGGAAACAGCCCAAATGTCCATCAGTAGACGAATGGATAAAAAAGCTGTGGTATATATACACAATGGAGTACTATGCAGCTGTAAGAAAGAAAGATCTCTTATTCTTTGAGACGACATGGAGGGAACTGGAGAGTATTATCCTAAGCGAAACAAGCCAATCAGAGAAAGACAAATATCACATGATCTCACTTATTTGTGGAATATAATGAACATAACAGTCTGAGGAACAGGGTAGACCCAGAGACGTGGAAGTAGGGTACAGACTGACAATCCTCAGAAGAGGGGGTGGGGGAGAGGGAAGAGATAAACCACAGAACTTATATGCATGTACACATAACTGATGGACATGGACAACAAAGCTGGGGATGGGGTGGAGGGGGGATGGGGAGGAGGGTGTCAATGGGGAAAAAAGGAGAAACATCTGGAACAAAAATAAATTAATAAAAAAAATATTGAAGAACAAGATCAATAGTTACCTAAGTTTTAAAAAAGAAATATAGATAAAATTTAAAAAATCTCTTTAAGACTATATTAATTATCTTGTAACATCTCTTGGGGGAAATAAATCCCATGAGTTCTCTTCTCACCCTGTAGAATAGCATTTCTTTTATTTGACCTAAGTCTACTCCTTTCATATTTCAAAGGATTCTTGGCTCAAGTATTCTGGGATTTGGGGATCCATTTCATGTTCACTTTACCCACAGAGAGAATCACTTTGGTAGTTCATAGACTTCAGGCATGGTCGCTTTCATCTTTCATAGTGAAGAGCTCTTATCTTCCTGAACTGTCCTTAAATTGAAGCTGTTCATTCAGTCCCCTGATTAGTTTGGCTGCTCTTCTCCAGCTCAATGTATTTATACCTTCCCAAGGGACAGTGATAGTATCAGTATTATATTTGGTGTCCCAGGCACAGAGATACCCCACAGCTTTGCATTAGGTAAAGAGAGCCCCTTCTGTTTTGTTTTTTAATGTTCTTCTAGATGTTTTCTAACATCTTTTTGGGTTGAGTTACACACCATGAAGGTATCTCCTGTATTCAGTTGATAGTGATTACCTTTCCTTATCTGTACTTGATTGTATCTAGCTAGAGTATGGAGTATTATTACTTTTTTAGTGACTAATTTCATCTTAAACATGCTCATAATAAACATTATTGGCTACTTTTCTGCTGGCACACACAAGAAGCCTTTCTGAAGTCCCTCACTGTTGGCTTAGTATTCAGGATTGCCATATACTTTAGTTTCTTCTCTAAATCTTGCAGACTCCCATTTTTAGATCACTTTTGCACATGCTGAAGAGGACAAGTTCCAAGATAGTTTTTAAGGAAGCCCTACTGATTTGCCTTTATGGAGGGGTACACAGTTTTTATGTTTTTATTGATTTTTTAGAGAGAGAGGAAGGGAGAGATAAAAACATCAATGTGAGAGAGAAACATCTATCGACTGCCTCCTGCACACCCCCTGCTGGGGATGGAGCCTGCACCGTGGGCATGTGCCCTGACTGGGAATCAAACCAGGACCTTTCAGTCCATGGGAAGATGCTCAACCCACTGAGCCACACGAGCCGGGCTGGGGTATACCTTTTTTAAACCTTTTTCTCCCAAGTGATGTTAGTTTCCCATAGGTGACAAAAGAGTACCAACCAGTAGATGGAAGTCAACTTTTCTCTCCTAAGTACAACTTTTTGGGAAGTGGTTTGGTGCTCTTTTGAGAAGGTTTCAATAATGTTAAATATATCCCATCTGCATATATCTTATTTTTCATAGGGTTACGTAGGACATACTTGGAGTATTTGTGCTAGAGTAGAAAACATATGGGCTTTGGAGTCATGCAAACCTAGGATGTACCAAAAGCACTCTGCTAATGGCAGAGTTACAACAGAGGCTGAAAATGGTCAATCGGACCAAGCATTAAATTTAATTATAGGCAAGATATTAACAAGTCTAGAAAAGGTTAAAGAAAAATTGAATATCCCAAGCTGATAATAAGAGCTCATTCTTGTGAAAGGTGATGACTGATGCTTCTTTAGTATCACAGGCCATTGCTAATTTCAAAAGGCATGCCTCCTCTGAGATAGAGAATTCTCCTGCCATCTGGGGGAGGTTCCTCTTTAGAATCTGACTGTTCTGCACCACTACACAAAGCCTAGAGTTCCATCCTCTTAGGGCACCAGAACAATCTGTCCCCAGTATGATCTTGGAAACCCCAGCAAAGGTCACTCTAGAATGCCTGTGAGACCTAGATATCATTAGCCTCATCTGGCCTCTTAGACTACACCAGGGTTCCAGTCTTCAGTTACCTCAAAACTCTGGAAAAGTTATTCCCACCATATTTCTTTTATCTATCATCCTCTCTTCCTTCAATGCAAGCTCCTCTGGTCAACTAACCTCCCCTATACTACTGTCCTCATATGACGTTGGGCTTTCTGCCCACTGAATTTTCCCATCACTTCTCCCTTTCCCCCCCTCCTCCGTTCCCCCAGAGACTTCTGGAACACCCTTATCACTGAATACAAACGCCACTGCTTTCTCCTACTTTTATAAGCCCACTCCCATATTTTCTTGCCTAACCAAAACCCATTTTGCAGGAAGACACCACCTCCCTGTAACCTTCTCAAATGGAAATTGTACATTCCTGTACATCCACTCTTGTGATTGCCATAGGTAATGTCTGCATTTTCATTGATACTCTCTGCCTCTTCCAAATCACTGTCTTTCACTCTTGTGCAAAGAGCCCTTTCTCCTTTGAGTTTTAGGTCATCCTGACCAGAGTCTTCCTGTTCACTCCTCCTGCATTTTTACAAATACTTCAATATCTATATTGACAAACACAGAAGAACCTAGCTTCAAGATGCTTGACCTCAATTCCAGCATAGCCTAGAATCCCTTCTCATAGCCACCTCTGGACCTTATCATTAACCTGAAGAGTTCCACTTCTTAATTCTGAATGACAGTTTACCATCCTCTGAACACATCATTTTACCATCACTACTCTTAGGGTTCTTAGTTCTCAATTTACTTGGTGTTCAGGCTAGACCTCTAGCCCTTTGATCGTTCTTTATTCCTCCTAGGTACTTATCAACATTTAACCTTTATTTCCTTCTCTCTCCATCTTAGATCTCATGAGGTATAACTTTAAGAACACTTGCAAGCATCTTCAAAAAGCCTAGTGCCCTTTCTTTCTGCCATACCCACACTGCAAAGCTTCAATCTTAGATTCATCCAACTATTTGTTTTTCCTGATCTGGGCTGCTGAGTCTTGACTGAGAAAATAGGAAATGGAACTATGCAAATCAGTGGCCCTAAGCAATTCTTTGATATGTACTGAGTCAGTGACTTCCCTAAGTGGTGATTACAAAACACTGGAGTGGTTCCCCTTATCCTAGGTATTGCTTTCTGAGGTTTTAGTTACCAATGGTCAGTGGCAGCCTTAAAAAATTAAATAAAAAAATTTCAGAAATAAACAATTCACAAGTTTTAAATTGCGTGCAGTTTTGAGTAGTGTGATGAAATCTCACACCATCCTGTTCCATCCCACCCAGGATATGAATTATCCCTTTGTACAGTGTATCCATGCTGTATACACTCCCCTACCCCTAGTCACTTAGTAGCCTTCTCAATTATCTCAGTGCTTGTGTCCAAGTAACCCTTACAGCAGCCTAACATTACTATGTCACAATCCCACAGTCTCACTTCATCTCATCATGTAGGCACTGTATCATCTCACATCATCAAAAGAAGAAAGGTGAGTACAGTACAATAAGATATTTTGAGAGAGAGAGAGAGAGAGAGACCATTCACAGAACTTTTACTATAGTATATTGTGATAATTGTTCTATTTTATTATTAGTTATTATTGCTAATCTCTTACTGTTCCTAATTTATAAATTAAAATTTATTGAAGGTATGTATGTATAGTGAAAAAAAAAAAAACATAGTGTATATAAGGATTCAGTACTATTTGTGGTTTCAGGCATTCACTGGGGTCTTGGACAGTATCCCTCACAGATAATGAGGAACTACTGTATTCTTCTTCTCAAAGCCCCACTTTACTGACCACCCCCCCTCCCATAGATATGCAACACTTCTCTCCCTCTTCCCTAGTAAATGCTCTGCCTTGATGCTTATCTACTCTTAAATCACTGTACTTGGGTTTTGCACTCACCACTGAAATGATTATTCTCTGGCCAAAGTCACTGGTGACTCCCTAAAGGTCTCCTTGAATGGATTCTTCTAAACATTCACCCAATGGGACTCTTACTGCATTTGATACTACTGACTCCTCATTCTCAGAGTTCTACTCTGGACTTCTCTTTACTCTCTACTTGTCTCCTCTGGCAAGCTCACCCTCTTCCATAGCTTTAACTGATAGTTATATTTTTGACTCCAAATCTATAGCTCTAGCTCAGCTCTTGCTATTTCTCTCCAGAGTTTTATATACAAAATAGCTTTCTTCATGGTTTTCTGGGAATTCCCATGGGAATCTCAAACTCAATCCAACCCCAACTGAACAAATCCCCTTCCTTTCATCATTCCTCTTCCCAGGTTCTCTGTATCAGTAATGATATCACCTTTTTGACTAAGCCAGCAACTTTGGTGTGACCTTCAACTCCTTCATCTTAAATCCTCATCTATTCCCACCCTCCCCCCCATCTTCTGCACCATCTGACTTCTGTCCAGGTCCTTCTGATTTTACCTTCCTAAAGTCTCCTGTGGCTTATCTTCTCCACCCCAACTGCTATTGCATTAGCTAATGTCCTCTTACCTCCCATCTTAACTCCTTTTATGGATCCTTTATAGTTTTGCTCGATAGCTCTGACTAAAACATAAACCAGATCATGGTACTACCCAAGCATGGAGTATAAGTCCTCTAAGATCTATACTTCTGCCTCTCTTCAGACCCATCTGTCCCGCTTCCTGCCTCCTGCCTTTCATCGTACAGTCAGCCACATTAGTCACCTGCTGTGCCTGGAGCTTTCCACGCTCACTCTCAGTGTGGAATGCTCTTCTCCTTCACACCCCTCTGCTCCTTTCTGCCTAGCAAATAGCTGCTCACATTTCAGGACTCAGCTCAACCTTCTCATTCTTTGCAAGGTTTCATCCATGGTACCCTTACTCTCACCCCAGAAGAACTGACTACTTTCTTTTTTGGACTCCATCTCCACATAATACTGTCAACATCAGTTTGACTTTCCTGGACTGTAAATTCCTTGAAGACAGCATCTCTGTCAAACATGCATCTCTGTACCTCGGTGTCCAGCTCATAGCAGGAAAAAATAAATATCTATTGAATGAAGAATGGACAAATGAAGCATGAAGGCCAATCTGTGAGCAAAGGCTAAGTGAATATTGTAATAGTGGAATGAACGCTGATCACATTGTAGACTGAATCATCAGAAAGGCCTGTCTACAGATAGTGCTGCTGCTTGCAAACCTGCTCAGCCTCCATGGGCATTAGTAAACAAGAAAGGTAGGTGCTCCTCAGAGTGTAAGCTGACTTTCAGGGACAGAAGATGAGGTGGTGCCTCGTAGTGGTTTACTTCCTTGGCAATTTGCGAAGACAAAACCCAGCAAAACAATTCCCCTTTTCCCAAAAGTTGGCACTGTCTCAAGTGTTTCTTTTCCAAAATACTTTCTTTGGCCAGGCAACCCTCCCCTTGCGATAGCTGTTAGGCATTAGTGTGCTCTGAATCCTTTAGAGAAGGTCAGTCCTGAATACCAAACAGATACAGAACCCTGAGTTCCCAGACTGGAGTCTAACAACTGAAATGCATAACAATATTCACCTTCTCTGTTCCTGCTGTTCTCAGTTTCACCATAAGCAGGCATATTTTAGAGACTGGCCTTGAGTTATTCTAATTTCCGCACCTGAAGTGAGGTACAAATAATCTGAGACAGAAAAGTAACACAGGAGAGGGTGTTAGTTTCCACGCTCATCCATGCTCATCCATGCGCCTTGTTCCCTCACAAAAACAGCACTTTAAATCCAGTCATCATCATGGAGACACCGAAGGTACTAAAGAGCGGGGATCTTTTTTATAATAAAACTTTTGTACTAATTATTTAAACAGAGCAAAACCAAACCAAAACAACAAAAGAGCACCCCCTCTTACTCCAGATTACCTTTTAATTTCAGATGGAAAAGCCCTAGGCAGTAAGAGAGGAAAAAAATGGACCCACGCATTAAGTAGATTGGCTAGTTAATTTAGCGTGAGTGGAAACAGCCAAATAATATTAAGTTGTCATGGTAGAAAGCAATGCTTTCGCATTACTACCCAAACTTGTAAAAATACTCAGAGAGGCAGAAAGAAGGACTAAATTTAGACCCTGATTTAATGCATTCAAGAGCATGATTCATTTTCCCCCTGTCCTGGTATGGCCTAGGGAATCTGTGTGTACGACACGCAACACAAGGATGCCCTGTAAATAGAGTAGTTCCATTCATTCAGAGGCTGGAAAAATCCAGGGACACCCCATTTTCTCTGCCAACAAAGGCGTGCTTCCAGGTGCCTCACACACCAACACAGAACCAGACTTCTCAGCTGGCGAGAGGCCATCTAATTTCGCTTTGCCCTGGCCTTGGCATAATGTGTTGGAAATTTATTTTGCTGCGTCTCTTCTCTAAGTGGCTTTTTCCCCCCTTAGGCTCCTGACCAGCTCTCACTATGCAACATGGGTCACCTTAACGAGATGCCCAAAAGAATGTCATCATTTGGTAGCAAAGCATTTAGCAACCTGCAACCCAAGTCACCTCACGGTGGCCCATAGGTTGGGCCTTAGAGAGGTAGTATTTTATATAACAAACACCTGAGATGATTTTGAGGCATTTGAAGAAAACAAACAAAAAAAGAACAAAACCAACCAACCAACAACAGCAAGTTCAACTCCCACCAGGCCATCGGGGTGTTGGTCAGAGTCCAGGCAGAGCAGACCATTGCTGTCCCTTCCCCAGTTTCATTAGCTGCTGCTTCCAACCACGTGTTTGCACTCACTTCTGCTCCCACCACCGAAGTAAATATTTAGCTTCTACCGATAATTGAGATTAAAGCCAGACTATCATTTGTGTTAACTCAACCTGGTTTAGAGGTAAAAGCACCCAAGTTATTTTGTGATTTTATAGTGATTCCATTCTTTTTCTTTTAGTCCATAAGCACATTTGGAAAGTAACCTTAAAAGTCTTATTCTAGCTTTTTTTTGGCTTTACTGATAGTCTCTGGGTTTAGGACAAACTGCACAAAGGAATTGTATGTAACAATCTGTTGTTCGGTATCATTGTCCCCCCAGACATGAGGGCATTAAGGCTGTCTCCCTCTGAGATGGATGTTAATAACCCAACCCGAGGTCCCCATTATATACCCATATACATTCATCTCAATTCAGAAAGATTATTTATCCAAACATGAAATGGGTTCAGCCACTTTGCAGTTGAAAACAAAGAGTTAGGAGAGCGCGTGCATCACGTTAGAAATGAGTCGCTCTGAGGTGTGTGTGAATGAGCAGCGCTTGGAGAGGCCCACACAGGGCCCGGCACAGCATGGGGCTGGTAGGCCCTGGGCAGGGCTGCAGGTCCAGGTGGATATGAGATCCGATCAGCCTGAACACATGCTTCACAAACCAACCTGGACACGGCACAGAAAGAGGCAAGACTCTGCAGGGCAGCATCAATGATTTGTACCTTTCTCAAAGAGCTTGGTACCTGGGTCTCCTGGGCAGTTCTGAATGATCAGGTGGGGCAGTCACCCTATTCCCCTTGGGCCCACCCAGGGCCATATGCCATACCATGAAAATCAAATAATTTACAGGACGGGGATATTCAATGACCTTGGCCAAATGCGATGACAGATTTGGGGGAATCCTCTATACCCATTTGAGAAAGGACAAATACTCTTTAGCACTCTAGACAGAAAACTGGCTGATTTAGCTTAGAACAGTGGCTACCACTGTAGCCAATTTCAGAACATCAGAAAGGAAGTGGTTAGGGGAAGGGTGTCATGAAGGTTGCATTCAACGCTGGGTCAGTTACATATTGGGAGTTGGGGTACAAATTTATCCTCACACACATAGAACACCACAGATCTAATGAACAATGTGGGAAATCTATTTTCGTACTTCACTCACACAAAACACCTCTCTTCTATCTCTGGGGTGGTTTTCAAGTTCTAAACTACAATCAGCCCTTCTTTTAAAATAACAATAATAGATCCTCTTATTCAGCCAGATGGTGGTGTTTGTTGCACTAGGCTGGGTTCATAGTACAACATCAATAAATGGCCACATGTAGAGGGATAGACAGAATCCCATTCATAAAACACACCTGCACCCCCCTCTTTCTCCCATCCCAAAATGTTACATTGTCAAAACACCCATGGGGGCTTAATCTCATTTTGGGGAAAAAAAGAAAAATTAGGAAAGGCAAAATAATGTAAGTGAAAAAGCAATTTCTTGGGGGAAAATAGTACATTTTGGTCTCTGAGGAGAATGATCATTGGTGGGCTTTTGAAGTGTTGTTTTGCCTTGAGGGACCAGTTGAGAGGATTCCAAAAGAGTTTTCTCTGGAAAGCTATCTTGGTGAAGGCTGCACATTGTCAACCAAAGCTATTTCAACTGGGAGATGGAGTGAACATTCTTACTCAGTGAGTTGGCTGAGTCTTATGAAGTGAGTATTTGTTCCAATTAGCCTTCTTGCCTCAGAAAACTCATTTTGAGAGGGAAAGGGTATGTGTGCAAACTCCCCGTGGAAGGGAAAATGATGTACAGGTACATTCTGTTTCCAGTGGACACGTGCTCTTCCCCGGCCTGCAGGACTCGCACCCTTTGGGGCTTTGTCTTTATTTTCCAGGTTGGGGGTGGAAGAGGGGGGCTGACTAGTCTCTGCTCCTGCTCTTAATAAGCTATACTACCTGGTTATGTAACCCTAATCCATGTCCACAGTCCAGGGCTCAGATGGCCGGCCTGTCAGCAAAAAAAATGTCTGAAAAATGTCAATTCAACAATGTTGGAGTGATGTTATTTCTAGAGCTAAAGTCCTCAGGGAAAACGAGAAATAGTTGCTCCTGGGATTCAGCTCCTCCACACTGAAAGATATTTCTCTCCTGATGCTTTCTTCCCAATGCCTGGTGTGCCCTGACATTTGGTCCAAATAAAATTCTGGAACAGACGCCTAGGATACAACTATCTTCACACTCTATACAAGAAGAGCGTTTATTATAGAGAATCAGCATCTATTAGGGCTTGAAACATCAGGGCCTGCTGCTGCTGCTGTCCCCCACACTGAATCACTTCATGATATAGATGCTATTTTATTTTCGGCATTTATAGCAAGCAACTCAGTTTATAACCTAAGGCATTTTCCATACTCCTAGGCAATGAATACTAGCTTCTTTTGAGTCTCAAAAGCTCATAATTCAAGACAGTGGGAAAAGGAGCTGGAGAATAGTTTCCAGTGCAAGGAAAACACCATGCAGATGTTGGCCCTCACTCTTGAATTCTGATGGTGAAATTGAGCATTGTTTATTTGTTCTGAAGTCAAACCCAAGGAATTTATTTTTTACAGGCTGGGGTAGGGGTGGGGAGTAGTGATGTAATATATTACTAATATTGAAATAGTCAACACATGGCCCTAGAATTTTAAATTCCCAAAGAATTTCAATCTTGTTAACTGGTTGATTTCTCAATCAAATTTGGCACACTAGATGTCGATTCATGTCACAGAAAGGACATACTTACAGAAACACCCAAGGACTACTTTGCTAAAATTGCATATTCACCTTCTGTAATTGTTTTTTTTTTTTCTCTCCAAGATAACAAGCTAGGAATTGGTCCTCTATCTTGAGCCATTTATTGAGAACGAACAAATGAACTTGGAAAAGACATGACCCAATTGAAATTAAATACCTGACTTTGGTGTATGAGAATCATAAACTTGCTTACGGTCTATCTGGTCCGCAAACACTTCCCCATAAATCATCCAATAGGGCATGTAGAAGATGTTCTTGGCCAATTTCCATGATGGCTCCTCGTTGGGAAAGAGAATGGCTTGCCTGGCAACCCCAAAACTCATCAGCACCACCAGCATAATGATGACAAAGTACATCATGTCTATCATCTGGAAGGGTGGGGAAGCAGAGGGAGAAACAAAAGAAAACTCATATGATTGAGTGTTCCAAGGACACTGACATTGATGGAAACCTTTGAAGGAGTTTCACTTTTGATAATGCTGACAAGGGATGTTTAGATAGGGAGCTGTGTCCAGATAAGAGGACATTTGGTCTATTGAAGCCAATGTTCATTAACTCCAAAATCATTTTGAAGAACCCTCAAACATATGCCCACTGTAACCCCTTCATTTTCCATTGCTGTCTGTGGGACCTATTCAAGACAAGGCCTGGGAGTCAACACAGAAGCTTGGGTATCTCTATGAATTTAGTACTAGCTTTTTCTCTGCCTCTGTGGGAGGCAATTATTCTTCTTGGTCTTGTTCTTCTTAGCAAAATTGGAATTGAGATAGTTGAACTATTTCAAGAACTAGTGCCATGTTGTAAATTCTCTAAGTTCTGAAAAGCTAGTAAAGAGGTGGAAAGTTCAAGAAAATAATCACGGCTCAGCTGGTATGACTCAGTGGATTGAGCTCGTCCCATGGACTGAGAGGTCTGGGTTCCATTCCCAGTCATAGCACATGCCCAGGTTGCAGGCTAAATCCCCAATAGGGGGCATGTAGGAGGCAGTCAATCGATGTTTCTCTCTCACATTGATGTTTCTATCTCTCTCTCCCTTCTTCTCTCTTTAAAAAAATCAATAAAAACATATTTCAAAAAAAATCTCTTGTAAACAAAGCTAGGACAGCAAATATCCATCATATACCACCCTATCCTTGTGGCCCCACCTCATTTCGTGGTGCGCTACAACAAACCAGTCTCCTGGAGAACCACTGTCTCTGTACTTCTCCAGCATATCCCGTCAGGGATCAAGGGTGTTTTTTACAGGCATTAGAATCAGGTGTCCCGTTCCTGTGCCTGCTGTTGAAAGGTTGGATTTTCATCTTGACATGTTTATAAAATTCTCTTGACTGCATTCAAGTACAATGTTATCTCGTTCCTCTTTCCTTTTTGTTTGTTTTCATGACATGCTATTTGGGATCTGTTTCTTACATGCCAAATTACTTTCCTTTTCATCACCCAAAATAGATGAGGATGTATTAATTCTTATTTTATCTGGTCAGAACCCATTGCTTCCTTCTTTTAGAAACAGGTCCCACCCATTTGACCATGAAGGTAGTGTCTTATCTCGGCTGGGTTAATCATGGTACCTCACACTCTCACAACGGCAGTGATCGGAGGGAGGCATGTGACACAAAAATCCAACCAGAATCCTTTCTTCGGATATTTTTCAACTTGAAGCTGGGAGAGAGACACTCCCTTTAAATCTCTGCAATGATGTTAATTCAGAGTGTCTGAGGCTAAGTGCCCTACTACTGATCTGAGTGAATGAAGCAGATATTTCAGAGAGAGAGAGAGAGCCAGCATGTCCTGACAGTGGCTGAGGGACTGACTGCAGCAGCCCGTAAGGCCCGTCCCATCATGCCCAGCTATAACTCAATATATCCCCCCTGGGCTTAAGCTAATTGGAGATTAGTTTCTAGCCCTTGCATCAAACCGTCTAATACAAAAGACTACCTTCTCTTGGATATCAAACTTCCTGAAGGGATGCCCATCCACAAAGAAAGATGAATGGTAATCTTATCAATGATAATGAAGGCTTTTTAAATTAGTTTTAAAATTGTATTTTAAAAGAATGCATTCCATGGTGCTTGTTACTGGAATGACAACATTGCATCCCTCCTGTTTGCATTAGGATGCTGGGGGCTCAATATATTTTAGGTCAATTTATTAACTTTCAAGGCAACTTCAAAATCCATCTCTCAAGTATTGTGTGACTTTAAAACAAAACAAGAACCTCTCAAAATGTGACATTAGTTCTTATTTGTTCACCATTCTTAAAATATATATGCTAGTTAATCAGTTATTCCGTTCACAACTTCGTGGCCTCAGAACTCTCTTAACACGAGCAAGCCAGCTGTGTTAAAACAGCTTTATAGGAAACAAGGGTCTGCTTCTCATCTTCGCTGTCTCTTTTATTTTGTAAAATTCTTTCATTATTTATTTACAGACAGTTCTACCAATGAAAAAACACTAATGGGTTTTTCATGTTATATTTATTTAGACTGACTAAAAGGTGGGTGGGGAGAGGAAGGTGTGTACGCATGAGATTTAGGAACTGGTCTGATCCAAGAAAACTCAGCCAGTGAACACAGCAACTGTTCTAACTTCTCAGGACTGTGTTCATTCAGATTAATTGTGATATTTACCCAAAGGGTCAACACAATCAAAGAGAAGAAACATTCTTCCCAAACACTCAACTTCATATATTTCTTAGAAGTCCTAGCTTCCATTCAAATACCAAAATCTGGTAGAGTGGAGTGCAGAAATAGAACATTATTAGTGAAAACTGGGGCTGGCTACCTATGTTTTTAAAGCGAAATTGTCCAGTTGGTTCAATATTAAGAGACCTGATACTAATTCCTATAAATATGCTTTGATGGTGTTTTATAGAGAAAAGTATATACTGTAGTGGTTCAGCACATGTTCTCAGGTGTCAGACTACCTGGGTTTTTTTTTCATCTTGGCTTTGCTAGTAAAAACAGCTAGGTGGTCTTACTAATCTTGTTTTTTTTTTTTTTTTTTTTTCATTTTCAAAATGGCAATAATAATAACAATAATAGTGCATATTGTTTTTGTTAGGATTAGATGAGATTATATGTGAAATGCTTCATGTGGGTAGGTTTCAGTTAATGTATAATTATTATAATTGGAAGAAGGTCAGGCTGTGGAGTCCGATGGACAGGAGTTTGAATCCTGCTTTTGCCCTTCGCCCAATTTCAGTTTATTCCACTGCTTAGGGAAGACACTGAAACCTATTTCATGGGGTTGTAATGATGATGACATGTCTGACATGGTATTTGGCACATAGCAAATGATAGCTATTATTATTGTTGTTTTTATTCTGCATTATATAAGTAAGCTTAACACTAGGCTTAGAGAATTCCAATGAGAAGTGGGATCCTGGATCTAACGGTCCATTGGAATCATACTTGATTATTATTGTATGCAGGTATCTTAGCAGCTGCCTGTCCCTAGACCACAGAGCTCAGTTACTTGGCAGTTGAGTACTGAATAGGGGCTTCCTAATGTTGAGGGACTTTCAGTATAATCACATCTGGGCCTATTTTGTTAAGCTTCCAGCCTGGCAGTCCATCTGGTTCCTTGATAAATTCTATAGGCATATTTTACCTACCTTCTGGATCAGTGACTCAATTATTAAACCAATTATTGTAAAAAACCCATGGAGAACAAAGCCCCCAAATATACTCATTTTCTACTTATTCTTGACTGATAAGTGAAGTCATTCATAAGTTAGAAGGTAGAGAAAAATGCAGTACATCTCTTCTGCTTACTCCATAGTAAGGTTAAATTCTAATAAAAACTGGGGATAATTATGCCATCATTAAAATGATAGAGGTGAATTTTAAAATAATCTTGCTGCTTTAGTTTGACTTTAGTTATTTCAACTATTTAAATGGCAGTCAATCTTTTTAAAGTGATATATTTGGTTGGTTTGGGTCTTTTCAGGTTTTATTTATTGAAAGTAAATAAGGAAACAATCAAAATAAAACAACCCATCAGATTATGTAATCACCTCATGTAGTGGTTCTTATCAGAGTGCAGTTTTGACCCCTACCCCCAGAACATATGACAATATCTAGAAATTTTTTTTTTTTGTGTGTGTGTGTGTGTGTGTACACATACTATACTACTGGCATCTAGTGGGTAGAAGATGCTGCTAAACATCCTGCAATGCACAGGACAGCCCCCGGAACAATGAATTTTCTAGTCCAAAATACTAATGGTGTCAAGAGTGAGAAAACTTGGCCTAATTTTGTAGCTGTTACAGTCCTTCACTTTTATTGGGTCCATTTGCGAATCCATTGGAGAATCCCATGGAAGCTTCTCTCTGTTCGGAAAATTCATACACACACATATTTTTATATATAACCCGGGTGGAGGGTCTACAGATCCTCTCTCCTAAATGTCTTCTGTAGCCTCTAAGTTGAGACTCTGCTAGACATAGGAATTTTCACCACAATCTCAAATTCATTACTAAAGTACAAAAAAGATGATATGACAGGCAGTTAATAGAGTAAGATGCATTTTTTTTTCCTAGTCCAAAATCCCCGATTGAATTGGGATTCAGTCTAACTCAAGCTTATTGACTTTTTAAAAAATTTTATTTTTGTTACAGATGCTTCTCTTTTTTTCCCCCCTGACACCCTCCTCCCAATCCCAAGCTTGTTGAATTTAAGTTTTTCCTCTCTAGAATGAGTTTGGGATATTTTCCCTAAACAATGCTGGTGTAATAAATACCAGGCTTTTGTGCAAAAGTGTTAGGAGCAGAATAACTATGCTCACCAATTTCCCCCTTTTCATTGTATTTTAACAAACATAATATGAACATAATAACAGATACGATTTACCAACTATCTATTATGAGCCAGACACTGTTGGCTATTTAACCTGTGCCATTTCTAATTATCACAACAACCTTACAAGATATGCATTTATTGTAACTACTTAAGAAATGAGCAAACAGAGTTTCAAAGAGGTTAAATGAATTGCTCAAGGTCTCAACCCCTTCTTTTTGGATTCAAGTTCTCCTTCTGTATGACTTTGTCAGTGCTTTTGTAGGGAGAGTCTTGGTTACTTAAGCTTTTTAAAGTAGTTACACACACACATAATAAATATTGATTTGGTGACTGAAAGGTAAGCAGCAATGATGTATCTAGTAAAACCTGAGTAAGAATGATAAAGTACATCTATGGACCAACTGTTGGTTTCAATAGCTCATAAATGGAAGTGGAGCAGAGGTTATTGACAAAGAGGTTTTCAACAAGAGGTGTTTGTCATTGTAGGATGGGTTCCTTGGCTTTTCCACATATGTCCTGTAAAGGCGAAGTCAAGGATATACTTATAAAAGTGGAAGAACTGATTTAAAAGAATACAAAACAATCCAGACTCTGATTGTCCCTCTACTGAATCTGGAGAGGGAGCTGATCTACTTGGGCACTCCCAGGTTCACACGAATGCTGTTCCTCTAGGGCTTGGTCTTCATGGAGGAAGCCTGGAAACTAGTGTGGTCAACGAGTGTTGGAACACGTCCACAGCCATTGTGGGGAAGCATATTTGCCACTTGGGACTCCTTTTTAAAAAATAAGGTAAGTAGGGCATCATTCTGGAACCTAGTTTTTAACAGACATCATTTTCCAGTAGTGTGACAAGACATAGGCTATATTGATAGAACTTAATGGTCAATTCAAGCACAACCTAACAACTGGATTCAAATAAACTATGTTTTTCTTCCCTTTGTGTGGGACAAGGCGTTTTCCTAGCACTTCATTAAAAAAAAAAAAAAAGCAATATTAAAATCTTCAAAATCTGTTAAATGTTTGGAGTGGAGACTTACTCATCCTCCAAGATCCAGCAAAAATAGAACCTCCATGTGAAATCTTCCCTGACCTACATTCTCTCTTCTATGTTCCTATTCTACTTTATACACATGTCTATTACAGCATTCTCACACTGGATGGTAATTACTTCACTCCCTCTCATCTTCAGCCTCCTGGAATGAGCACCTGTATATACCCAACTCCTAATCCAGTTCTTGGCACAAAATATATACTCTTCATATATTTTTCAGTAAGTACGTGGGCAAGTGATGGCTAATTGTCCAGTGATGTATATAGAGGCAGTCAAACTCCAGAACACTCAAAAGGAATTAAAGAACAAAACACTCCAGGGCCATCTCAGTTAGACCTTGATAGCAGGCCCAAATGAATTATTTCCCTCTTCTTCTTATTACCCCTCCTCCTTTGAAAATTTATTACATGGAATCAGAGGACTCTGCTTACCATTTTTCCAATCATCATTACATATGGGCCCAAGTACTTGTTCACACCGAAGATGTCTAATAGACGGATGTACCAATAAATGATGTTCACACAATAGATGACCCTCCCATCACTCCTGAAGGGCTGGTCTTGGAGACGGAGGATCATTCCAACAGAGAACAGCAGGATGGCTATGAGGTCTGTGACGTTCCAGTACTCCTGCAGCCACACCTTCACTTTCTGTAGCAACTTCCCTGGCTCTGACATCAGAATCTAAAAGACAGGAAAGAGCATGGGGTTAGTTAGGATGTCGGTCTATATTCTCAGCCCAGTTGGAAAGTGCTTGGCCTGTTCGTTGACATCAGTCGCTTGTTTCGTTTGTCTGTCTACTCGAGTACTCACACGTTATACATGTGCAACTGGGCAAAGCTGGGGCCATCCAGATGCAAATATTCCAGAGGCAGATATAAATAATAACTTTGATCTTTTGGAGGGCTTTATAATTCTAAGGCACAAATTAGGGTTCTCCTGCAAAAGTATTGATTCCTAATACCCTGTAAATCTCTCAAATCCTCCTCCACCTCAGTAAACGGCACCACCGTACTGAGTTTCTCAGACCACTAACTTGGGAGGACTCCTTGATGCTTCTCTTCCACACCCAGATCCTCTGCACCAACATGTCCTATCACCTCTGTTCTAAATCCAACCTAATCCTGCCCTGGCCGGTTTGGCTCAGCGGTTAGAGCGTCGGCCTGCGGTCCGGAGAGACCTGGGTTCGGTTCCCACTAAGGGCATGTACCTCGGTTGCAGTTTGTCCTCGGCCCTGGTTGGTTGTGTGGGTGGCAGCCGCTTGATGTGGCCCTTTCACGTCGATGTTTCTCTCTCTCTCTCTCTCTCTCCCTCCTACTCTATCTGAACAAAAAATGAAAAAATGTCCTCGGGTGAGGATAAAAATAAATAAATAAATAAATCCAACCTAATCCAGCCACTTCTCGCCATCTTCTCTCTCCACTAGACTGTAAACTCTGAGGGCAGATCCTGTGTTTCCCAGAGCCTGTTACAAAATGCTCAATAAATATTTGCGGACTGACTGGTTGGTGCATGGACACCTCACAGCAATTCTCCAGTCCCTTAACTGCTGGGTGGGGCTTACACACACTCTATGAAATGCACAGTTACATAGCAGGAGTTGCCACCCCTCCAGTACCACGGCTTGCCCCAGGATATGCGGAGCCAGGGAGCCAGCCTCCTGAGGCCATGGAGCAGGGCAACTTGTATGAATCACTTGTGTTTACCCCTGAGACTTCCATCTCTTTGAGCTATGACCCACCCCTTTCCCAACTCAGAACTTCTCAAAGGAGAGAGAAAAGACCGGGGACAGTTCTAATCAGCAGCTATATGTTTGAATGGGCATATCCCCCTTTATGGCTTCCTTTGGCCTGAAATAATAAGGAACAGAGGTCTTAGTAAGTCAGGACCAGGGCTTGAAGGCTAAGCAAGATACCAGGAGCCAGCGGGTAGCCTCATTCCTAAACCAGGGCTTCTTAACTGTTGGCACGCATCAGAATCACCCGGAGGGCCAAGGAACCACAGGGGGCTGGGCCCCGCCCCTGTTCTTCCTGCTTCAGTTTGCCTGGTGTGGAGCTCGAGGATTCGAGGATTCACATGTCTGACAAACTCCCAGGTCAGGCTGGTGACTGCACGTTGAGAACCACTGCCCCATCCATCAGGCATCCTGCAGCTGCTGTCATCCTGGTGTTCTCACCCCAGCTCCATTCTAGGCAGGCAACAATCTGTGTGTGCACGTGTGGGAGCAGGGGGCGGGTGCCCTGGAGTGTCCCTGACCCTTGGCCCACACTTTCCTAAAACTGTTCAATACAGAGGCTGATGGTATAGTTTTTTTAAAAATAGTGAAAATATTCTCGTGGCATCTCAACATAAGAAAAAAGTGATAAGCTAAGTGGCTGGAAGGGAAGCTGGAGTGAGAAGCTGAGCCCCACCCCCTGTGCCCCACTCTCTTCCCCAGCTAGTTCTGAGGCGCCCCTGAGAGCCCCGGGGCTCGGAGGCGCACCCCAGCTTGGAACCCACTGCGTGAGTGGAAAGAACGGTGGGCCCAGAGGGGGACCAGTCAGGTTTAAGACCTAGTTCCCCTTTCTAGCTGTGGATACAGAGAATAGCTCACACCCCGAGTCTTACTACCCATGTCAGTGAAGTGGGGATGTCGTAACAGCCACACCATGTACCTCACAGTCGTGGGAGGACCCAAGTGAGACAATGTCTACCAGCACGCTGTAAACAGTTCCGTGCTCGAAGGGGTTCCCGCGCTTGTTTTGGTGACTGCACGCAGAAGTATGTGGTTCTGGGAATGGGAGGGCAGCCTGGAAACCACAGAGCCCTGTGTATCCCGCCTCAGCAGCCCAGGACTTTTCCACGTTTCCAGGATCTTGCGTCTGAGATCCTGCGTGCTGACTAGGAGGAGGCACGAAGGTGCGTCCGTGGGGTTCACACCCTTGGCAGTGGAGCATTTCTTTCATGGTTCAGGGCCATGGGGCGGGGGTGCGGGAGCCGCCTGCCCAGGCCGAGGAGGAGGTCGGTGCCTCCCTGCTCACAGCGTCCTCAGAAGCGAGGGCTCTTCCCTGACCCCCTGCTGACCCCAGCTCCAAGCCCTCTCTGCTGTTACATGCCACCTCAGGAGAAATGGATATGCAGGCCTGGAGGTTCCTGGCGGCCCGCCTGCTTGGCAGCCTCTCCCAGAACAGTCTGTGGAGTACAGACTGCTCCCTGTCTTCTTCCAGTCTAGTCCCTGGAGAGAGTCCAGTCTCCCTGCTCGAGTCTTTCCCTTTTCTGCTTATCGTGGGGAAGGAATAGGCATCTGGGCGTTAAATCACGGGAGGGCCAGCTGCCTCTCAGCAGGAGCCGGCCTCGGTCCCCGGGAGCGGCACGAAGACCAGGGCACAGGCGTGGCCGCTCCCAGAAGGGAAACCGCACGCGTCAGGAAGCGGGGGCGCTCTCAGGGGGTCAGCACAGGGCAAGAAGGCAGGCTTTTTTTTTTTTTTTTTTTTAAATCTAGTCCTTTAAAACATGCAAGTAGTGTATCCACAACCAAACTCTCAGGATAGTGGCATGCTGGCTAGAATTTAAATACCCGCAAAGCAGTTTAAAAACCCAAGAGAAGGCCTTCACACACACACACACACACACACACACACACACACGATTTTTTAAAAATGTTCTGAATAGGAAGGTGTCTAATATATATTACATCTTTCTCTCTAGAGGAGAACATTCTAGAGCTAAAACCTAAGACAGTAAGGGCCTTTTAACCTGTTTTAGTAATGAAGACAAGGGTGAATTTGTGGGTTTGCAGGAATCTTCTTTCCCCTGGAACCCGATATATTTCCCCACTCACTGTAGTACAGAGAGTAGGATTGTTCAGGAGCTCTAGAGGGTGCAGGAGACTTCACCTGGACCAATGCTTCCGGAAAGGCCTCTCCTGCAGACTGTAGTTTCAGGGGGGAATGCAGAGGAATCGTCACACCGCACCAGCCTGCCTTCCCTGGGGTCTGGGAATGGGAGCGCGGGGAGCACCATGAGCAGGGCTGCAGAGCCCTCTGGTGGACGGTTGCTTGGCTACGTTCATTTTAGCGGTTCTGAATCTGGTGGCCTCTGAGGCTAGCTTTGACGTCAAGTGTCATATGGGGGTGGTATTATGGAGGCTCCTTTTACTCATGGGGGTGAGGCGAAGGAGAGCGGGACCTACACCCTCAACCTGAAGGATGAGAAATATCCTCAAGCCTGGCTGGTGTGGCTCAGTGGTTGAGTGTCGACCCATGCACCAAGAGGTCATCAGTTCAATTCCTGGTCAGGACACATGCCCAGGTTGTGGGCCAAATCACCAGTGGGGGCATGCAGGAGGCAGCCAATTGATGTGTCTCTCATCGATGTTTCTATCTCTCTCTCCCTCTCCCTTCCTCTCTCACTAAAACCAATAAAGAAAAAAAAAAAAAAAGAAATATGCTCAAGTCACTCCGGTGACGCCCAGGGTTGGTGGAAAGGCTGACGCCTAGCAAGTGCATACTAAATATTGAGAAGGAATAAACCAGAGAATGCATTAACCTCCTAGAGCTGCAGAAACGCATTCGGAGAATCGTAGGTATTGGCGGACCCTGTCCAAAGAGACCCAGAGTGAGGGGTTGGCAATAGGAGTTAAAAGTGAAAAAAAAAAAAAAAAAAAGATAAAAACGTAAAAGTATGTTTCTAGGGAGGAGTAAAAAGTTGTAAATAGCGTTGAAAAGAACTCGAGGGTTTCTTGGGGCCAGAGCAATGTTCGCAGAAAATGGCTAAATCCCAAGCACTGTGCACACACTGTGAGGCCTCCCCAGGTCCGTCAGCAGCCCTCAAAGCCAAGCCCCTGCCGCTGCGGCCGCGTTAGAGAACATTCTCTAACACTGGATTTATTTGGATCCCGAGCGTCGCCCTCGCCCCTCCACGCACAAGTGTGACTAACCACTGTCTCTCTCCTCAGTTCTCTTTTATGACGGTGGTTACCTCTCTCATCTTTTCTATTCCCAGGGTGAAAATGTAGGAGATGACGATCCATTCCTGGGTGGAAGGCCAGCGCTCCATCTTCACTAACACGATATAGTTGAAGAGCATCAGGTATCCGATGTAGGCGAGCTGTAGGGAAACACAATACAGTGCTCTGGCTGCAAAGCCCCGGGAGCCCTGCCCTTGGGCAAGGCCACCGCCTGGCAGGACAGAACAAGGTCAGCATGCAGGACTCACGGCGACATGAACTTCAAAGCTCTCAACTATCAAAAGGATATAAAAAGCCTGTAATATTTGAAATGATTTGATAGGCAATCTCCCTTTTGACGCTTGCATTTGTCTCTGTGTCACGCCGCATCATTTTGTTTTGCAATTACACAGTCTCTCGTGTCTTTCTGGCTAAAAAGGGAACCTCTTCTCCCAAGGGCTGCTCTTCTCATGCACGAGCCTCGGGTCCCTGAACTAGGACAGCACCGGGGGCTTTTGCCTAATGAATGCCAGGTGGAGTCAGTGTCAGTAAGAAGGAAAAGAAGACACTTGCTATACTTGTAAATTGGTCAAACCCACATAAAAATAGCCTGGGCTTTATCTAAAAGCCCGACTTCAATTCTCTTCCGAGTTACTGTCTTTTTTTCCCTCCTACCCTACCTGGTAGGTTTAACCTATTTCCCATTGCACCACCTTCCTGCCTTATTCAAGTCGGAATATTCCTTCCTGGTTTCTGCTTCTTTGAAACAAAACAAGAGAAAACAGAGCAATTTATAGAAAGAAGTGGCCGACTGTGGGGCCGACTGGAGCTAGGAGGGGGGTTTCATCCTCAGGAGGCTTAGCACCAGAGGCTGAAGCCTGTTGGGACTGGCTGAACCGCCGGGAGTGGAGTGTAGGAGGGCTGCTGAGGTTCTGGCATAAGGGGCCGAGGAGCTTCCTGTGGAAAAGCTCACCTAGGGGGATGGCGTTAAGTCAGACCTTTTCTAGGCAATGCGACAAGATGAGTAGGGCACTTGCTGGCTTTAGGGGCCTCAGGGGCTGTGAGTAGGAAGTAAGAGCGGGTTTATTCAAATCTTCTGCACTTTTTGGAGAAGGCATAGCAAATAGGACACACTGTGGGCAAAGGATTGAGGCCTTGAGGGTTCTGGAGATACAGTGTGACTCTGGAGTCCTGGGCGCAGCTTAGCAGGTGGAGAAAGATGCAGTGTGGCTGGGAGATACAGACAGAAACTGGTGGCTACAGAGCTAGAGAAATGCTGCTTTCTCATTAATGGGGTCTCCCTCCCTTCCTCCTTTCCTTCCTTCCTTCCTTCCTTCCTTCCTTCCTTCCTTCCTTCCTTCCTTCCTTCCTTCCTTCCTCCATAAATGTATTGATTCTTAATATGAGTCAAAGGTATTTTCTGAGACCCTATTACATTGGCACAACCATATAATTCCTCATCTCTCGAAGGGCGAACACTTAGGTCAGAGCTCCATGAGCTCACACAGGGAAGCAGGAGGGCAGCGTGGAGGCCCTGGAGGGCCCACAGGGCGATCATCCACCTGAGGTATTTGCTCCTGTGCACCCACCCCTCAGGGATGGTCACTGAAATCCAGGCCTCGGTTCCTACCCCTCCCCTTCAGTATCATTAGCACATTGTGAAAACCTCACCTAAAAGAGTCTACTCTACCTGAAATTGTGTAGGGTGCTGTTTACAATAGCATTTGGTTCACCTGGTTCCTGGTTACCATTAGACACTGGCATCCACTCTCTAGTCCCTGTGCATAAGGTATTTTACAGAACACAAAGAAAGGACTTCAATGGGTAAACTCTAAAATATGCTCTCAGCCTCCTTCTGACCTGAAATCCTTCTCCCTTTCTGGTTGCCTCCTTCTCTTTGTTGGAGCCTATTCTATTGCTTCTAGGTGAAATGAGTCTTGTTAACTGTCCTGGTTTTTATCATTTTACCCAGTTCATTGCAAAACATTCCAAAGCATGATCTTCTCTTGCACAGGTAGGCCCAGTGACACACACAGATCCTTTGGGAACCTCTGCATTTTAGTACTTAAGTACAGGCGTGCAATCAGAGCGAGTGGGCGTTCAGTTCCCCACCGCTGCAATAAAGCGAGGCCCGCAATAAAGCGGGTCATGATCCTTTTGCTGGGGGAGGGTCTTGCCTTCAGTTTGTAAAAGACACAGCATCTGTGAAGCGCAATAAAGCAAAGTGCATTAAAACGAGGTATGCCAGTAAGTCCTCCAACTGGTCTGTGCTTTGAACACGTGGGATTTAAATCCTATCTTGAGTACTTGCTGGCTGTATCATTTTGTGTATTTCATTTCACCTGCCTGGACCCCCATTCTGTGAAATGGAGACGATGGCTACTGACCTTCTAGAGCTTTTGAAAGGATTGGGGTGTTGGTGAGAGGGGATATGCATTTATCTCCTGACAGTGTGGAGGCTCGGTGAATGGTGGTTAATATTATTATTTGCCTCTTTTGTCAAGCTTTTATTCCTCTTGTCTTCTCTGCCCTCACTCTGTGCTTCCTTCTGATCCTGTTAACTATTCAGACCTCTCCTTTGTTTCCTTTTAGAAATTGCCCTCGTTGTTTTTGCTTCTTCCATGATCATTCTTTTTAGTGCCTGCCTGTCCTTTAAATCACAGTTACTCTATAGTGCTCTCCTTCCCATAATCAAGCTATAACATAATATTCTGGGACAACTCTCAAAATACGGACTTCCACAGGAGGGCTTCAAACACGTTTAAATGGCACAGCAGAGGAGCAGTGCTGTGCTGGATACAACCTGTCTTAGAGCTCGCCGACATTCCTGGGGCCCGCTGCAGGTGACCTTGACAGACGTGCTTTAATGGTGTGTGTGTGTGTGTGTGTGTGTGTGTGTTCATGCACATATATTCTGTGAGTTTTAACAAGCTGGATGTAGAATATCAAAGCTTTGAAAAGAAACATAACCTATGATTCTTATTTAAGCCGGTGGGAATCCTATAAGAATGTGTATTTTATATGCTTACATATTCTTTGTATCAATTTCCCATGAACCACAATGCATGCCTCCTAAACTGTGAAGTGCAGGCACCAAAGCCTGCTGGGTCCCTGGTGGGGCTGTGCCTGTCCTCACCTCCTTTTCCACTGCCCTAGAGAGTGGAGGGGCACGTGGTGTTAGTAGGGGAAGGAGTGGTCCCTGCTGACCAGAGCACAGCCCTGCCCTCTGACCTGGTGCCACTCACACCTTGAGTTTGCATCCTCTCCAGCTGGGTACTTGGAACCAGCTCTGATCACGAACATGGCCTGCGAGCCAGCTGGATGCCTTCCTCCTTTCCTCTGGGAACAGAAGGGGCCCCGCTGCTCCTCTGGAAGCTCGCTATGATGCAGGAGTGAGGTCATGTGCACACGAGGCGTGTCCCACTTCCAGGACCTTGAGCGTGTAGAAGGGGATGTTTTCAGACGTAAGAATGGGAAACACTCGTACAGAAGAGAACACAAACAAAGGTAAATGGCCTCCCTGGTCTACAGACGAGTTTACGGTAAAGCTTCTCTGGAGTTTCAGAGGTTGGCCTGCTCTGTTTCCATTTAGCTCCTTGAGGCTGGGCTTTGTCGATACATAAATATGGGTTTCTGAAAATCGTGTCAACACAATCAAACATGACTGGAGCATCCAGTCTGATGGGTTTCCTAAGGCTAAGCCAGTCGGCCACGCAGGAGGGAATGGGTACACGCGCCCCACTTGGCAGACAGGCAGCTTCGCCACCAGCCGCCTATGATACAAGCTAAGCAGTGAGTCCCAAGCTTCCCTGGGAAGCTTGTTTTTTTTTTTTATCCTCACCTGAAGATTTTTTGCATTTATCTTCAGACAGAGCTGGAAGGAGAGAGGAAGGGAGAGAGAGAAACATCTATGTGAGAGAGACACATCGAGTGGTTACCACTCACACGACCCCAACCAGGGCCGGGGACAAACTGCAACCGAGGTACGTGCCCTTAGCGGGAACCGAACCTGGGTCTCTCTGGTCCTCAGGCCGACGCTCTAACCGCTGAGCTAAACTGGCCAGGGCCGGGAAGCTTGTTAAACACACAGCTTCTCAGGCTCTGCTCCCCAGACACTGATTTAGTGGGTCTGTGATGGGGCCTGGAATTTGCATTTCTAAAAAAAAACCCTTATCATCACGGAAATTTTGTCAACACGGGGATAAAACTCAGCCCTCCATCTGGGTTAGTGGTTGTCAGCTCTGCCTGCCCATTAAAACTGCCTGGGCGCTTGGAAATACCCCGCTGCCCAGGCCGTGCTCCAGACCCACGACGTCAGACTGTCATCAAGGCGCAGCCAGGGCTGAGAACCACCCGGGGCATTTGTGATTTTAAAAGCTTCTTGGCTAACAACTTGCCTCAGCTGAAAAAAAAGGAGGACTACAGTAATCGAGGAAATAAATGAATACTGAACACAGGTCAAGAAAAAACCAGAAACGCCTTGGAAGGATAAGAGAAGTGAGTCCTCTTGATAAAGGTGATAGATAATTCTACCGGCTTGTTTTATGCTCTTGGGCAGGAGCCTGCAAACGTTGTGTGTCAAGGGCCAGGTCGTTAACTTTGCAGGCTTTGTCGCCCGACGGGCTCTAATGCACGAAATCCACTCTGCAGTTGTAGCGTAAAAGCAGCCAGGGTACAGGTGCATGGGTGAATCTGGCTGTGTTCTAATAAAACTTTATTTATGGACACGGCAGTGTAAATCTATAATTTTTATATGTCACAAAGTATTCTTCCTTTGATTTTTATTTCAACTCTTTAAAAGCGTAAATCCAGTCTTAGCTCACAGGCCACCGTAACAGGCTGTGGCTGGGTTGGGCCCCTGGGCTCCAGTTGGCCAAGTCCCATTCTAGGTGAGACACTCGGGCAGCCCTGGTACAAGAGGAAGGACCGACCTGAGTGTAAAGTGCAGTGAAATCGTTATCTTGATGAAACAGTTAGATTGGGGAAAGGGTATGTGAACACCTAGAACAATGCCTCCTAGTAGGTGTTCAATAAATGACATTATATTATTGTTGAGTGGACGGATGAATAAAACACTAACCACTGCTCTTCAATGGAGCTGGCCTAGGAGCAGCAAGGTGTGTTTATAGTGTGCTTTCAAGGCACTGTTCTTAGCGCTTTGCAGATTTTGACACATTTCATCTTTACTAAACCTCATCCAGTAGGTACTGTTATTATCCCCATCTTGAGAAAACTGGGGACAGAGTGCTAAAGTAACAGCTTGAAGTGACAAGTTACTTTCCTGAGAGGCACAGACAGGGTTTCTACTCAGGCTGTCTGACCCCAAAGTCCATGCTTGTCACTAAGTTGTTTTCTGCAAGGTAAAAAGAACACATCTGTATAAAACATGAATAGAAACCATTTTTGCATGCCCTTGTTATTCTTTTTTGAGGGAAAATCTTTTTAACATTCATACATTTAAATTTTACTTAACTAAAAAAAAGAAAGTAGCGCCGCCTCTCCGATACCAGTTGCCTGTCGCGATACGGGTTGCCTGTCGCGATACCGGCCGCCTCTCGCGATACCGGCCGCCTGTCGCGATACCAGTTGCCTCTCGCGATACGCGGCCGCCTGTCGCGATATGCGGCTGCCTGTCGCGATACCGGCCGCCTCTCGCGATACCGGCCGCCTGTCGCGATACCAGTTGCCTCTCGCGATACGCGGCCGCCTGTCGCGATATGCGGCTGCCTGTCGCGATACCGGCCGCATCTCGCGATACCGGCCGCCTCTCGCGATACCAGTTGCCTCTCGCGATATGCGGCCGCCTCTCGCGATACCGGCTGCCTGTCGCGATACCGGCCTCCTCTCGCGATACTGGCCGCCTCTCGCAATACGAGGCTGCCTCTCGCGATACCGGCCGCCTGTCGCGATACCGGCCGCCTCTCGCGATACTGGTTGCCTCTCGCGATACCGGTTGCCTCTCGCGATATGCGGCCGCCTCTCGCGATAGCGATACCGGTTGCCTCTCGCGATACGCGGCTGCCTGTCGCGATACCGGCCTCCTCTCGCGATACGAGGCTGCCTCTCGCGATACTGGCCGCCTCTCGCGATACTGGCCGCCTCTCGCGATACGAGGCTGCCTCTCACGATACTGGCCGCCTGTCGCGATATGCAGCTGCCTGTCGCGATACCGGTTGCCTCTTGCGATACCGGTTGCCTCTTGCGATACCGGTTGCCTCTCGCGATATGAGGCTGCCTCTCGCGATACTGGCCGCCTCTCGCGATACGAGGCTGCCTCTCACGATACTGGCCGCCTGTCGCGATATGCGGCTGCCTCTCGCGATACGCGGCTGCCTCTCGTGATACCGGCCGCCTCTCGCGATACCAGTTGCCTCTCGCGATACGCGGCCGCCTGTCGCGATACTGGCCGCCTCTCGGATACCGGCCGCCTCTCGCGATACGCGGCTGCCTCTCGTGATACTGGCCGCCTCTCGCGATGGGGTTGTACTTCTTAATCTTAGAAATACCATAATATTAAGAAACTGCTTGCTTTTTAGACAAAACCCAATTACGTACTGTGTGAACTTGGACAGGTTGCTCAATTTCTCTGAGCCTCAGTTTTCTCTTGCATATAACTGATATTATCAAACGGATGTCAGAGAACCGATTTAAAGAGGCCGACGGCCTGGTGTTAGCATAGGGATTGGAAGTATGCGCGCTGGTCAACAATAAAAAAGAAACTTAAAAAAATAAATAAAAATAAAAACAAAACACACAAAAAAGTATGGGCTTTGGAGTTGGAAAAAAAAAAGAAAAGAAAAGAAAGTAGAATGTTTGTATTTTGATACTATCTAATCTTCTCTCAAGACCATACTTTGAAGCGGTGGTTTTCAACTGGTGGCAATTTCACCCCACAAGGGGACAGTTGGCAATGTCAGGAGACATTTGGGTCGTCATAATTGGGGCGTGAAGAGTGGTACTGGCATCTAGTGGACAGAGGTCAGGGATGCTGCTAAATGCCCATCATGTCAATGGTGCTGAGAAAGCCTGGTGGAAAGCCAGCATTCGGGGTTAGCATACAGGACCACACAGAAAGCACCCCATCTGGCCATTGAGCCACCGCGTCCTCAGACTCCGATCATCTTGTTGCTGACTCAGTGACTGGTCCATACGTGCTTGTGAGAAAGGCCAAACATATAGATGCACTCTCCTTCATCGGGCACAGTCCTGCTGTGGCTGGACAGAAGCCGGATGACCTGGGCCACTGCTCACCTTAAGCTTAAACTATCATTGAAAAGCAGATGTAGAAACCCAACGGTCGAGCCATTTCTATCACATCAGGAGGCTACTTCAGGGACAGTCTTTCATCTTGTGGGCATAACACGCTTGCAGGGTGTGCTTACTGAACAGTATCTGCCACGGCTGCAGCTGGCTTTAGTAGTTTTTGCTGCCTTGTGTCAGAGCCGGAAAGGTTGCTGGATGACACTGCCAGGTTGGGAGTAGTGACACAGTCATGCTACCCATCTTCTGTGGTGTCACGCCAACGCTCTGCCCAGCCTGCACCCACCAATGTCCCCCAAACACAGACTAGCATCTAAAACACGCAACTCTGAAGCCCTGGCTAGGTAGCTCAGTTGGTTAGAGTGTCGTCCCAACACACCAAGGTTGTGGGTTCAATCCCTGGTCAAGGCACATACAAGAATCAACCAATGAATGCTAAATAAGTGGAACAACAAATCCATCTCTCTCTCTCCTTTCTCTCTCTCTCTCTGTCTGTCTCTCTCTGAAATCAATAAAAAAAACAACCACCCACAAAACAGGAACTCTGATCCAGCGCTCATCCATCCAAAACAGGGAAGCGTTTTATAAAATGACATCTATTTTCCTGCTAGACTAGACTCATTCTCATCTCACCTCTACTTCTGTTAGTTCTCACTTTTATGATTTCCTTTATTTTCTACAAGGAGGAGAAATGTAGAAGCTATGGAAGCTGCCTCACAAACTCCACAAGTCTTTCAAAGCCATTGGATAAAGCAAGGTCGCCGCAGAGCTTTCCTTTCTGCCAGTGTGGTCCTCATAGTGACTCTCAGAGGACACCACCCAGGTGCATGAGAAATTGACATCGGCTGCTTGTGGCCATCCCTTAGGAAGAAGGAAAGGAAAGATACTTACAGTGTAGAACCAGAACTTCACGATGGGTGCATTGTAGAACTCATAGATTTTTCTGCCCAAGGGGATTAACCTGTGCCTGCTCTGAACTTCTTCTTCATCCTTCTTCCGGGAAGATTCTCCATTGCTTCGTCCCAGCATTGCCTGCAGTGAAAGAGAATGAAAACCATCACAGAAGTGCTCTGGAGGTCATGGAGTTCATTGCGTTCATGGACAGATGAGGAGAACATGCTCACAGAACCTTAGGGCTTTGTCCAAGGCCCCCAGAGATTTAGAGATGGTGCCTTCCCTAGGTGTGCATTTCATTATACACAGAGTCTGTGTACTTCTGCTAGGATGGAAGCCCTTATTTCTTGACCATTCTCAACTCTTCTAGTCTGGGGACCTCTGAAAGATTTGAGTGATGGAGGATACCCAGAATTCTGAGAGGGAGAGTGTTACCTGGGAAGGCCATGAATCTGGTTTTTCTCCCAACCCCACTCTCCCCATAGGTATCACGAAATAGGCAGATTGTGTCTTCACTCATGCTAATGACTCTAAAGCCAAAGGTAAACTGGACCACTAATACCTAATTTATCCAAAGGTTATGGATATTCCAGAGGTGAGTTATTGGAGTGCCTGGAGCTTACTCAGGTTAGAAACATCTCCCCAACCCTTTGGCATATGCCTTGGTTCTCTGATTTCAAACACTGTAGAACCAAAAATTACTGCTGGTGTTAGTTTCATGGCAACTCCTGGGCACACCACCTTCCTCTGCATGGCAGAGTCAACCAGGTGAGACTAGGAGAAGTCAGGCATGGACTGGAGAGGCCCTCATCTCGAGCTGTTGGAGATTTCCTTAAGAATGGAATTATTTCCTTCTCATTCATGACAATAGCAGCAGCAGCAACAACAATAATGATTAAACATTGCAGAAAAGGCAGAATTTGAGAAAAAAACCTGACACATGTCTGTCTGGATGGCAAGTGACAGGATGCCCCAAAGATGGCTAAGATCCTAATGGTGAAGAGTGCCAGGCTGTGGGTCACTCAGGAGGATCAAGTCCTGGCTTGGACACTTAGAATCCATGGCATCTTTGACAAGTCTTTTAACCTCTCTGAGAGTTTCTTTGTCTGTAGAATGACAGTAATACCTTCACCTGCTGCAGGGTTGGTCTACAATCAATAAGCATTTGGCACTTAGTAAGTGCTCAGTAAGTATTAGCTAGTCTTTAAAGTGATCTGAGACTTTCTCAGATGCTGTTGACTGAAATGATCTATTTGGTACCTTTCACCAGAAAACAAAGTATGTTATTAAAAGTCTATTACAGCATACTTTCTTGGCGCTAATCCTTTCAATATCATTCTAAGACAAGGTCATTTCTACAATGGGAAATAAAATTTTCATTAAATGTGAGAACAGGGTAAAAACTTTTAACTGCATAGAGACTGACAAAGATTTGGGACAAGAGAAAGCACTGGAGCCTGGCTGGTGTGGCTCAGTGGTTGGGGGTCGACCCATGCACCAAGAGGTCACCGGTTCAATTCCCAGTCAGGGCACATGCCCAGGTTGTGGGCCCGATCCCCAGTGGGGGCATGCAGGAGGCGGCCAATCAATGCTCTCTCTCGTCGATATTTCTTTCTCTCTCTCCCTCTTCCTTCCTCTCTCTCTCAAGTCAACAAAGAAAAATATATATTTTTTAAAAAGCACTGGAAATACAGGTTTCAAGTTGAGACATCTAATTATAGAAATAATTTCTGGTTATCTTGAAGTTGAGAACACAGACAAACACTAGATAATTCTGGTTTCAAACTACCTTACATAAAATATAAAATATTAGTTTCAACTGTTTTGGTCATTGTCTCAAATATCCAATTCACTCACATACATAACTATCACAAATGATTTCCTGTAACCAACAGGATTTCTGGAGAAGGTAACTCCCATTCCTTTCTGGACCCTTTGGCTAAAAAAATACCTTGAGTTAATGAATTGGTAACATTCGATATGGTGGCCTATTTAGGTGTTGATTTTGGTCAGTAGGTTGAATCAATCTTCATGATAGATATAGCAAACTAGAAAGGAATAGAGTTCCATAAATATTGATCACTGACTCCAAGAAAATCTGAGGTTACATATTTGTCTCTGTATAATTTATAACTTATGTAGCATAAACACAATTATCCTATTTCTGTTTGCTTATTTATATGCTCAACAATACAATGCTATTTGGGGACACAGTGAGATGAGAGTGAAGACAGTTTGGAGGGTTAGGCACCTTGGAGAGTGGCATCTTCAGGTAACCTCTAGGGACAGTGGCCCTGGGTCTGTGGACATGTTGGGACTTTTTTAGGCAAAATGCAAGACATTTATCTGGCAACGTAGGTTAAATAAAAAAAATTCAGCAACCTGTTTTGCCTTTATATATATATATATATATATTTATATTTATATATATATTCTTTATATATATATTCTTTATATATATTCTTTATATATATATTCTTTATATATATTCTTTATATATATTCTTTATATATATTCTTTATATATATATTCTTTATATATATTCTTTATATATATATATTCTTTATATATTCTTTATATATATATTCTTTATATATATATTCTAAAGTGAATGCATTTTTAAATGGCTTGTCTTTCATGAGTTTAAGTAAAGCATTTACATTTTTTAAATGTATTGATTTTAGAGAGAGAGAGGAACATGAATTTGTCGTTCCACTTATTTAAACATTCATTGGTTGGTTCTTGTATGTGCCCTGACCAGGGGGTCAAACCTGCAACCTTGGCATATCTGGAAGATGCTCTAACCAACTGAGCTACCCAGCCAGGGCCTGAGTAAAGCAGTTTTGATATTTTATTAATTTCAGCTTAAGCAGCTTAATTTGCTGATCTTGTTGATTTATTTTCCCCCAGAAGTAAAATAGTTTCTTTGCCTACATTCCTTTAAAAAAAATGTTTTTATTAATTTTTTAGAGAGAGAGGAAGGGAGAGAGAGATAGAAACATCGATGTGAGAGAGAAACATTGATCGGCTGCCTCCTGCACCCCACCCACTGGGTACTGAGCCTGAAACATGGGCATGTGCCCTGACTGGGAATCGAACCTCTCAGTCCGTGGGATGACACTCAATCCACTGAGCCACAGCGGCTTGGATTTGCCTACATTCCTTAAAGCAAAATGTAACAGGGTCAAATACAGACAAAACTGCACACTATGAATTTGAAAAAAATCTTTGCTACCTGAACACAGATGTCAAGTCTGGGTAATATCCTTTGAGTTGAACTAAGCTATTAAATGCTACTAAAATTAGCAAACCATGGCTGATATTTCATGTATAATTTTGGAAGGGCAAAGAGAAAATGTCCCATTCCAAGAGAGAAAAGCCTGCCTTTACACAGAAGCTCAAATACTAATCCTATAAAAAGAGCAGGTGTCAACAAGCTGCATTCTTCAATCCTGTCCAGGGTGAGCCAATACTAGGGTCTGAGCAGTGACAATACTTGTCATTGGGGTCAAGGGAAGCTCCACCTTCCAGCCCACAAGTCCTTTCCTTCCTTTCCTTGTCCCTGCTGTTCCAGCCTGAGGGGAAGAAGCTCGGGCAGAAATGCTACTTTGGTGTCTTCTACTTGGGTTCTCAAAAAATAACTACAAGGTCTGTTCTCTGGAAAGCAGACTTGCCTCTCAGTCCAGAGATGCATCTTTACAGTGGCTTCTTGAAGGACCAGGTTCCCCAAACTCTAGACTGAGCAGGAGAAGGAAGCTTCCCTCTTTGTTTTCTTTCTTGAAACCCAGCCAGAAAGAGTACTGCCTTCAGCTTCTGGCTACCTTCCTAAATCCTTCCTAAGAAAGTACGCCAAAGTCAAGGCCATGTCATACTTGACAAAGGAGACCCACGCATCACTTTTGGATTCTCTCTGCTACATGGTGGACCAAACCAGCCGAGCGCCTACCTTTGAAACGAGGGGAAAATGTTAGCATCCCTCAGCCTATCAGCTAAAAGCAGGGCCAATGGAAGCTCTGTGACTGGGTCCTCATGCCAGCTTTACAACGAATTAGCTGGGTAACCTTGAGCAACTTAACCTCTCTGAGTCTCAACTTCCTTGTCTGTAAAATGGGATAAATAATAGTACCTACCTATGAGATTGTGGTGAGGATTCCATGAGCAAGTGTGGGTGAAGCATTTAGCACTGTTACAACAATATTAGCAAATATGTATCGAGGCTTACCACGTGCTAGACACCAGGCTGCACAGTTTACACGTACACTTCTTACATGGTTTACACGCACCTGTAAGCTATTATTATTCCCATGTTAGAGGCTAAGAAACTGTGCCTGTGGTTCCAGAGAGAGCAGGTGATGGGGCAGGATTCTGGATTTACCCCTCTGCTGAAGTCGTAATAAAGATTCTGTGGTACCACTATAGTGCCTCTGCTAATAACCAAAATATCTCCTGTCCTTGAAGGGGTCCAGAGGCCAAAATTATGGTAAGGTCTTTAGAGAAGACAGTCACTCCTATCATAGAGAGACATAGACTCCACCAATTTTTATAAATTGAAACTGAACGCAAACATTGGCTTTAAACTCAGTGAGTCAAAAGCTATGAATAATTAATCAATACATAGAGTGGCCCCATGCATATACCCTGTTACACATGGGGCTGCAATTGTGCCTGAAAATAGGTGTTTAGAAAGGACCTACTGGAAGGAAAATTTGTTTATTTGAAGGAAAAAAAAAAAACACGAAAAAAAATTCACAGAGTGGTCCTACTAGGATACTAATGCAAAGGCCTTTGTCATCTGAGCAAAACCAATTTTCGTTTTCTCCCCTTACAGCTTCTCTGGGGCATCACAGTCATTGGTCAGAGTGCCGGGGAGGGTCGGGGAATATCAAGGAGGTCCTACGGAGTTGTTGCCTGATGTCTCCAAAGCTATGAAGCCTTGTTTGTCCCCTTAGCAGCATGTGCTATTTTTAGACCTTGGACACAATCCCGTGGCAGTCACGCTGCTCAGGCGGGGGTTGCGGGACGCTGTCCCATGCCCAGCTGCCCCATTCCCCCTGCAGAACAAAGCATCCATGCTCTATAACTGTACCAGGAAGAGCTAATAAAAGCCTTCTATACAAACCTCAAAATTCAATTAGTCCTGCATTGTGAGCCTGACCCTGAAGACAGATAAAGGCTTAGCTTCTGATCAGAACAGCTCCAGCGAAGCCGGCTGCTCCCAAATCACGAATTCCCTTTCCTTCCTGGTGTGCCAAGGCTGCCACACCACCTGGTTGCTTGTAACGCACTGCCTGTTTGGACAATTTAGGGTGCCTTGCTTTTGAATTTCACTGGGCTGTCCTTCACCACTGACCCTGGCTGAAAAATTTCACATAGAATTAGTTCCTACAGTCCTATTATTTGTGCATTGAGAGGACACTTTCATAATACCCCGGTGTCATTACTCAAATGAAAGCACCTGGTGGGAGGTGACCTCAAGAGCTATTGAATCCTAAGCCATATTGACGGGACAGGTGGATTAGGGATCCTCCCCATGGACAATCACTGAGAAGTATTTTCTTACTGTCAGTTCCATATCCTCTTCATCTTTTTCTTTTGCGGGCTTTTCTGGTTCTTCCGGTTCCTTCTCTTGGAGATGTATTTCCTGGGCCTGAGTCATATAAGGCATGTCATCTTTGTTCTTGAACTCCAAGCTGAGAATTGAAGGAGGAAGTAGAATTCCCAGAATTACCTAAAGTAATAATAATGATAATAATAATAATCACATTTAAGGGATTAAGATTAGAGTGGTTGCTTAGAATCAGAGGGCGGGGGGTGGGGTGTGTGTGTGTGTGTGTGTGTGTGTGTGCACGCATGTTGTGGGTGCCCTGAGTGAGTACCTGCATATTTGAATAACTATGCCCCTTAATGCTACGAGAGTCATTTCTATCCACCTGGGAACTGTTACGCACCATGTAGGGTATTTTCACAATGAGCTTCTTTGCTGTAAACATCTTTGCCATAAAACTAATTGGCCGTAAGGCAATTTTGCTGTGAAAGATAGAATAACTGGTGGACAGTTTGGGTTGGCAGTGTGTTCCCATTTCTATCTGGCATAAATCTTAGCCCTCACGTACAGTGCCGAGTACACGTGTGGTCTTAAAATAGTGGATGATAACTACGTATACTGACTTGATAAAAAATATGGCGATAAAGCACTCTGAAAGTGTGGACTAAGAGTGGGTAAAGCCAGATTCCATACTAGACTAGAATATGATAACTGATATATCAGTTTGCAAATCCTTTGGTGATTCAAAGGCACAGAGTTGAACCCACACTTTGCATAGAATTTTGGAACATCTATCAACAGACGGGAACAGCGTGCCAAGAAGAAAAACATAGTTAAGAGGCTCAGCTCAAAAGAGGAGACAGGTCAACATGAAAGGAACGTGTAAATGCTTAAGTAGAACCCAGGAAATAAAATCGGCTATTTGCAGTGTTGTCATGATCGACACACATTTTAAGTGAATTCAGACATTTTGTATTTTGCAATAGTTTTCTTAATTGTGTTATGAAAAATGGATTTCATTATGTCCTTTTCAATGTCCCTTTTACATTTTTATTTTTTTATTTTATTTTTCCATCACCATTTATTCCCCCATCCCCTCTTCCACCTCCACCCACCCCCTCCCCCTGCAGTCACCACACCATTGTCCGTGTCCATGAATTCTTTCTCTTTTTCTTTTTTGCTCAATCCCGCTACCCCTCCACCCCTCTCCCCCATCAGAGCTATCTTCCTGCTCTCTATCTATGAGTATGTTAATTTTTTTATTATTTTGTCTTTCACAGAAAAATTGCCTATAGTATTAGTATTGTGGCGAACATATTTATGGCAAAGAAGCTCATCGCAAAAATACCTAGAACCGTTATGCACAGAAGCTCAATTTGATTTTGGAGAAACAAAGCATCTTACCAAAATATATATTACCTAATTAACACTTACTGTGCATGGGGGAAACTGAGGAAAAAGAGAGACCCTACCCAAGGCAAAAGTGGGAAAGAACTGAGATTCCCATTTAGCATCAGATAGTCCTTGATTGACGAAATCAATTCATACCTGTGTCCACTGGCATTTATTTGCTAATGTGTCAAGTGGAGTTGACTGTGTCATTTGGTTATCTCTAAAAAATGCTGTCCTAAGTTGACCTTGAGAAAGTCCATGTCGGAAAGCATGTTATTCATTTTAGAGCTTTCCCTGTCGTTTACTGCTACCCAGCAGGAACACACATACACTCTCCCCTGGGCTCTGTATTCGTCATGAGAAGCCCCTGTTCAAACACCCCAGGAGGGTCCAGCCCTGTGTTTCTTTCGTGTATAAACAGCATGCTTAAATCTCCATGTGATGATACTAAACGCATGGGCCCTTTTCACAGGAGGCAACCTCATTCTCCATGTGCCAGGGAACAAATGCCTTTCTGCGTGATAACACTGACATCTGACTTGTGTTCCCTGGGTCTCCCACCTCTTCCCTCAATCCCAAAATGGTTCTGTTGCATAGGGCTCCAGAATATGAACCAAGGTGAGGGGCAAAGAGGATGCTGAAGGATGAAAATAATTCTCAAATAATGAATCAGGGACAGCCCGTGTGCAAATGCCCACAGGGACTTTGGAGCAGCTAAGGCTAAAGGGAGAACGGTGACCCTGAACTCAGGGTACCTGGCAGGCTGGGAAAGCTCAGGTGGCATGCTGGCAGCCTTCAGGGGACATGACACCCTGTCCTTGGAACTGAGAGCCAGGCTTGGCCGTCACTAGCAGCGTAGCTACGGAACACCCATGACCCACTTCATGGAAACCTTCTGTGACTCCGGGCCAAGAGCCCATGGAAGGGTGGAGGAGGGGAGGGGTGCTGGTTCAGCCAGGGTGGCCTCAGCGATTGCTCTGGTCTCGTGGCTCTTCTGCTCAGGGCTGATCTCAGAGTTACCCAGGTCAGGCAGTTCTAGGTAAATATGAGCCTGGTTCCACTTGTAACAGCCACAGACTCTAAACAGATAAACCATTTTAACACATTCTTTTAATCTTCCCCCTCCTTTTTTTTTTTTTTTTCTATCTTCCTTCTCCTCTTTCAGTTAAATGTTTTCTTTGGAAAACATTAAGAAAACATAAAAAAGCAAAGCCACACATCATCCTTCTTATACTTCAACCCTAGAGGTAATACTACAATTTACTGTGTATCATCCTCTTCTAAAAAAAAAAAAAAAAAAAAAAAAGAATCCATATACATACATGCTTTAAAAAAAACATGGACTCAGGTTATAAATAATGATCTGCAACTTGTTTTTCTTCACTTAAGAATCGATCAAGATTATCCAGCAATGTCTTTACATATAAATCTATTCCTTTGTTATTTCAGTTTTAAAAATTTCTCAAGTATATACAAATTTCATCAAGTATCTCCATGCCTCTTTATGACATGGAGTACAGGGGGCCAGGGTCTTCAGTCTCTCTCGGCAGTGAACAGCTGCCCAGGTAAGCGACTCCTCGGACAGCCAAGTTTGTGCCAGAGCAAATGGTACCCTACGCACCTGAGGGTGACTATCACTTTCGGATCTTCTGAAATATATTAGTCTACGCACCATCTCTATTGATTTAGCACATTTTGGGGGAGGTCTTAGCCTCTATATGAAAAATGAAAAACCAAAACTCTACTATACAGAAGATCCTGCTGCCCAGTGGGGGTTTAGTGAGCCTCCTAAGATACGAGAATGCCTAATCCCACCGCATATTGAGCTTGGAAAACTCCAACCAACCCTCTGGCGCTGATAGCCAGCGGGGCCTTCTGGGTGCACTGACCTTGAGGCCTGAGTTTTTGCGCATCCGGAGCCTCCCCATCCACATGTCTGTGAGCAACATCTGGCTGCACGTGTGCGCGATGAAGTCGCGGTGCTTGGCAGCCACGGCCAGCTGCAGGCATGTGGCGTTGCTCCAGTTCTTCAGCTCGTACGTCAGCAGCTTCATGGCCAGCTGCTCATCCTGCTTGTAGGACTGGTCCAGGAGCTCCACGGCCAGCTGGCCAAAGTCCCTGATAAAGAGAATGTGAAGAGTCATCTCTTGGCCATCTTGGAGACTTAGATAATGAAAGTGAAGACCCACTGTCCAAGTCAAAAAAGTGGTCTCTGAATGGTCTAGTTATTTATTGGGGGGTCTAGTCTCTTAGTCATTCATCCAGCCAACATTCATTAAACATCTATGTGCAGACACCTTGTTTAGTCAAACAAGGCGTGATCCCTGCACTCATAGCCCTCAAGTCAAGGTATATGGATGGGGACAGCAGACCAATACATCGATTACAGTGCAGTATGTCTTCCTAACTGTGCCAGACCTCCGTTTGGATCTGAGCCTTGCCCACCACAAGTTTGTGATCTTGGACAAGTTATTTAAATTCTAAGTCTCATCTCCTTTAGCTGTAAAATATGCATAATAAGAGGGCCTATCTCGTGGGGAGCGGTTCTAGATATTTTTGCTGTAAAAATTTTTGTTGTACAACTAATTGGCCACAAAGCAATTTCACCATAAAAGATAAAATAACAGGTTGACAGTTTAGTTTGGTTTATGTTGGACCGAGTTAATTTATTTAAGCTAGTTGTCAAGTTTGGTTTCATTTCTCCATGGAGGAAGTTCTCACAGTTACTTCCATTTTTATATGATATAAATCTTAGCCCTCATAGTGGCCTATACAATAACGAGTCGATGTCGTGGTCTTAAAATAGCGGATGTTAAAAACTACGTATAAAGCCAGATTGCACACTAGACTAGAGAACAATAATATATGTTTGCAAATCATTCAGTGAGCAGACTCATCCTCCCACCCATCCAAACCAAAAATTTACCATGCTATGGAAAGTATAAAAGAAAAGCATAATAGTATGAATGAAAGACTTCGAAGGCAACGTATTTTCATTTTTTGCAATACAGTTTTTAAATTTTGTTATTACTTTTTCATGTCCCATTATGTCCTTTTTAACATCTCTCTTTTGTTTTTTGTTATTTTATCTTTTCCGGCAAAGTTGTTTTACAGCCAATTAGTTGTGTGGTAAAAATGCTTACAGTAAAGATGTTTGCGGCGGACATGCTTCCAGTGAAAATACGGGACATGTTGGGTAGGTTGAGAGGATGACATGAAATCTTCTATATATTTGTAGGTACCTCTATATCTAGCGCTGTGCTGTGCACCATAAACAGTAATTTTTCATGTCCACCCTCTCTGTGTACTATGGCCTCCCCTTCAAGTTTTGGGTGGCTCAGACCATCCATCTAATATTTGGGGCCCACCTTCCCTTCTTGTCCCCTGATCACCCCATTTTCTGGGCTGTCCAACCTGGAGTTGTGGTTCAGCTCCTGGGAGATGTCATCGACCATGTCATTCTCGGAAGCCTCATGAGCCATGGCTTTGCAGAGCTTACAGGCCACCAGGGCCTTGGCCATCGCCTCCTCGCCATGCTGCCAGAAGAACAAGGCCATTTTCTGCCGCTTCATCAGGACGGCCCACACCATCAGCTCGTGGAAAGGGAAAGGAAAGTGGTTGATCTCGGGGTCATCCAAGTCAATGTCTACTTCTTCCTCACGCTTCTTGGTTGTTTTTCTTCCTCGCCTCAGGGGAACATCATCCTATAATTTTAGGGAAAAAAAACAAAGAGGTGAAGTTAGAAATGAATGAATTAAATTCAGAAAACTGTTATTGTATATTTACTACTGGCCCAGCTCTGACAGATGCATAAATAAACTAGAGGCACACCTTACTTGATTGTGTTTCACTTTCTTGTATTCCACAGATGTTGCGTGTTTTACAAATTGAAGGCAAGACCCTCCACCAGCAAAAAGATTACGACTTGCTTTGTTGCAGTGGTTGGAAATGAACCCCGATATCTCTGTTGGTGTGCCTGTATCCTATCCTAGCTCCGATCCTAAAAGGACTCTAAGCTCATCCATGCCTGATTTTAAAACGAGTTAGAATTGCATAAGCACTGTCCTATGGGAACATGTCATTATTACACTTTAAAATAGAAAAAAGTATTTTTAATGGGCCACTTTCTTTTTCTTTTTACTTTGGTCCTTTTTTTCTCCCTCTGCAGGTAGGGTTGTTGTCCCTCATGCTGGACAGCACTACCCTTTTCTCTCAAAGGGTGAGGACTGGCATTTGCATATACAACAATGACCACATGAACAAAAGGGAAGAAGTAACCTCAGTTTTCGCACACCTCATTAGATGCATTTGGGAAGTATTTCCGGCCTTTGGATTTGTTGCCATTTGTCAACACCCAGGAATAGATTTTGCTTACTGGAATACACATGCTTCCTTGGTTTTCAAGTTAGTCTTTAAAATAGGATTTATTTCCTTGTTTGCAATGTTAATGTAACCTCATGGTGAAATGTTCACAGCTACTGTGACCTGTCCCCTCAACACTGGGAAAAATTTCACTTCCTATTACAGAATCATGTACTAAGCCTTAACACTGAAATGAACTTATATATATATTTAAAATGTGTAACGAAGAGAATAAATAATTGACATTAATATTTTGAGCAAACACTTACCTCCATTCCTAGTAGTTTCAAGGCTTTGGGCTGTTAAAAAAAATTTCATGCACTAAGTTAGATATTTCTTTATAGATATGGGAATCCTACTTTATCTCAAACAGGTAATGAAACAATTCCATTGTATCATATAGCATCTATTTATTTCAATAAATAAAACACTCTGGAGAGAACCTATTTATAGAAATTCTCTGATAATTAGGGATTTAGTGAGTTTGGTGAATCACAGAAAATTAGGAAACTGGCATAATGAGATTGCTCAGGGGTAGTCTGCAGGTTTATTAACCCTTTCATGGACCAACATTTCTTCTGTCTTCCTAGCACCGTCCTGCTTGTCATCTCCATGACATCAAACACTTGTGTGAGCAATGAAACATTCAATCAAACCATGAGATGTTTCTCAAACCTCTGAAGGACCTCTAGTACCAGGAGACTGGAACTATTATTCAGAAATGTATGTTTAGATGCTTCACGCTGACCATCTGTCTGTGCTGCTGTCCAGTAGAGAAGGGTGAGTGGGGCCAGAGGGGCACGTGTTGATGGTGGCAAGAGGCGCTCAACGCATGGAAAGTGTCAGCAGGTACAGAAGCATCATTGCTCACGCTGGGAATGTGTGGAACTGGCACAGGCCCAGAGGGACAGAGGAGGCAGCTCAGCAAATTATAGAACTTGATTTATACTTAACAAGGGGAGATACAAAATTGCATTTCAGGGGTCAGGAGTTCCAATTCTATGTTTTAAGTATCACAGAATGGTTCAGTGCCATCTTGAAAGTTATTTGAGTAAATAGTAAGCTTATAGCTCTTCCAGTTCCTCCAAATTTTATTTGACCCTCAAGTAGGAATAGCTTGAACCTTGTCTCTCTTCCTTTCTTTCTCTTTTAGCTTTTATAATGACAACCAGTTTGAAGTTTGTGATTTAAAAAAAATGTATACTCTTTGGTGTTTTCAAAATTATCTTCTAGCACCACAAAATACTTGAATAATCAGAAGATAAGGCTGGATAAAAAGAAATCATGCCCACCACCAGCTATAGCAGCAGTTCTCAAAATGTTGTCCAAGGACCATGTGACCCGTTTGGAAGGGGGAGGTCTTTCCTGAGACCCTTCCAGGGGTCTGTGAAGTCAAAGCAATTTTCACAATAACACTAAGATGTTATTTGATATTGATACTGTATTAATATTTGCACTGATGGTACAAAAGCAATGGTGGGTAAGATTGCTGGGTGCGGCCGGTGTGGCTCAGTGGTTGAGCATTGACCCATGTACCAAGAGGTCGCCAGTCTGATTTCAGGTCAGGGCACATGCCCAGGTTGTGGGCCAAATCCCCAGTGGGGGGCATGCAGGAGGCAGACAATCGATGTTCTCTCTCATCAATGTTTCTGTCTCTCTCTTCCTTCCTCTCTCTCTAAAATCAATAAAGAAAAAAATAAAAAGAATGAAGGCAGTGGTACCAGACTTGACTAGTTGTCATTAGATTTCACCGTTACACACTTGAAGTTTAAAACGAAACAAAACAAACAATTTCACTTAAGAATGTGCTTGATGAGGCCTAAAAAAGTATTACATTTATTCAATCTCTACTCTTGCTAGTACACAATATGTTTTTATTATTCTGAGGGATGAAACGGGACGTATGGATAAAGCACCTCTGCTAAAACTGAACGAGGGTGGGTGTCCTGAGGAAAAACACTTATGGGGTTGTTTGGACTGAATTACGGCCACTTTGTGAAGGAATGTGAAGGAATGACTGGTAGACAACTTGGTTATCTGAGCTTGGATGGCAGACATTTTGAAAATGAACAGAGTAGGACCGTCCCTTCAAGGAAAACACTCACAATATTGGCTGTCGATGACACAATTCTGTTTTTCAAGCAAAAAACAGAATCTTGGAAAGCTTGTCCTCCCCCACCTCATGACCTCGACAGTTTTTCAATATTTAAAGACTTTTTTGATGAGAGTGGAGGTGATAGTAATGAACGCAAGTTTTTGAAATTATATAAAAAAAGTGTCAACTTTTGGAAGATCTGTGCATAACCCAACGAACCAATATTTTACAATTGATGATGTTAAAAGATCCATACACGCTGCAGTTTGATTTTAATGTAACAGTATGAAAAGTTCATGGTTTAAGATTTTATATTGCAACAAATCTTCAAGAAATTGCCACTTGTTGAATTTTGATGTAGTATCAAAAAAGAATATCTACGATTATCTCTAAAGATCACTTCTTCCCTTTTTTGATACATTTGTGTGAGGTCAGATTTTCTTCGTATATTTTAACCAAAACAACATCTTACAGCAGACTGACTGTAGAAGTAGATATGAGAATCTAGCTGTCTTTTGTTAAGTCAGGCATTACAGAAATTTGCAAAAAATGTATACCAGTGCTACTCATCACTAATTTTTGTTTTTTGAAAACATAGTTGTTTTCCATAAACATGCTGTCTATGTTAATATGTAATCAACGGACTTCTTATGGTCATCTTAAGATGAATGACTAATTTTTTTAAAGTCTCAACTCTCATTTGCAGCCTGATAAATATTGATAGATCTCAACATAGATAAAAAGCTTTAGGGAGTCCTCAGTAATTTTTAATGGTAAAAATAGATCTCTAGACCGAAATCCGTGAAAACTGCTGCGATAGATAATAAGATTAATTTGAATTTCATTGCTATTCTCTGATCATTACGGCTCACTGTCAGTGTCAGTTTCTGATTTGAATGGGATCTAGTGAGGACCAGAAAGCTGATCACTTGGAGGGAGGGAAGCCACACCCCGAATCTGCCGCAGCCGGTCCTCCCCGTCCAGGGAGCCTCACCCGCTTGGGGCCGAAGAGGTTGTGGTAGAGCGTCCGGAAGCGCTTGCGCGTGTAGTTGCAGCGATAAGCCCCGCCCATCAGGTACTCGATCACCAGGCCGATGTCGATCAGGCTGATTCTGTAGTCTGGGGGCAGGTTCCCCTGTCAGGGAAGAAGGGAACAAACAAACAGATCCAAAAGACAACGTGATTTACTAGGGATTCTATTCCACGTGTTCTGTAACTATTTTAGAGTAAAAAAAAAATAAAAATAAAAAAAGAAACATATGAATGTATTATTATGCTGGTTAATTAATTCACCTTAAAATAGATCCAACCGAAACCTGGATATTCTCGCTTGGAAAGAAGACATAAGTTAAATAAGAAGATGCAGTAATCGTCGGCAATAACAGAAAATCAAAATATTTATTCAAGTCTTCAGCTGAGGAGAAAAAAACACCAGCGTAGCAGAAAAAACACACAAGGCTAGACATGGCAAATGCTTTGGCTCCCAGACACTAGGAACTAGGCTCCCCAGATGTCCCCAGGCCCCTTCGCTGCTCTGCCTCTGACCCAGGCCTGTGACCCCCTCTTGCTGATCATTTATTTTTCCACACTCACTAAATGAAGACTCCTTCCAGAAAGTCATTGTTATTACCGGGGCTTGCATTAGGTGCGGTATGCTTAGAGCTCAGACTTCCTTTAACACCAAACTTCTATTAACAGTGAACATTTGGTATCTTTTTCATAAAAGGAGAGCAGGATGGATGTCAGATGAACACCTCTTGTGTTGAAAGAGAAAGTGAGAAGGGATAGCTTTATATTTTTATATTTTCATTGTTTATCTTTGTATTCCCAGTGCCTTTTATAGTGCCTAGTGTATGATAAGCATTCAAAATGCTTTTTGTTGTTAAAAATGTGAATGAGTAAAAAGAGTGAAATTAACTGATGTGGTGGGATCAAGTCACAGTTTGGGTTTGGTTTTTTGTTTTGTTTTTTAGTATTATGTTCTCAATGAGAGAACTAACTAGCCACAGTGTGTGGATCACCCTGTTTGGGAAAGCCTCAGTTTACTGCAGAAATCTGACTTGAAGTCTGTGTATTGAGGTCTCTGTATGGGCAGGAATGAATGGAGAGCAACTGATGCACCAGTCCAAGCATATGAAATCCCAGTGCCGCTCTTTCAACTCGCTTGCTGCCTATAAATTTAGTTCTCAGCCCTGCCCTTAACTTGGGGCACAAGGCAGGCTTGGGGACCTAATTTGAGCCGGCTGAGCAAAGTGGCACTGTGTGAAGGGCATTCGAGATGAAATGGAAGCACTTTGAGGCTCAGAACCCCTCCCATCCTTGACCTTGGTCCATCAGAACCCATTTCATTAGCTGAATTGTCCCTTCACAAAAATGGTCTCTCCTCTCCCATCTTTCTCAGAATTTTGGGATCTCCTAAGTTTTAAGATTATCTCATCAATCTAACTGAATTGTCAAATTAAGCTATTCTCAGGCTATCAAGAAAGACCAATGGTCTGACTTCTTTATGCGAAGCACGGCAAAAAATACAAAAAAGATAGTAACTTTTCAGGTATTGCCCTTTCCATAAACATTAAAGTGAGTTTAAAAATATTACCTGTGCAGTGACTTTTCTCCATTATTTGGGGACAGGTTAACAGGCTGCAGTTTCTGTATGGTCTGGCTCTATCAGACTGTTAAGTAACTCTGTCATTTCAAAAGTAGAAGAGCCCCAGAACCTGGACATACCCCAGTCAGCCTCGCCTCCCATGCATTTGGCTCCTATGAGGATGACTTCCCGAGGAGGCCCACCCCATCTGTGTTCTTTTCTTTGGCACTGTGAGGTAGGCAGGGTAAGGAACTCTTGCTCTGAGTCAGCTGCCCTGGGCTTCTGTCTGTCCTTAACAAATCAGCCACCTGTTTTCTTCCTAGTAAAAAGGATTGAACTCCATGGCCTCTATGGTCTGTAATGTACCAGTTTTTCAAAAACATCCCCAAAGGATTTATTGTGAGGCTTTTGAAAGACCATCATAGCAAGTATATGAATTTGTGCCTATTTTTAATCTTGTAACAGTTTTCTAAATTTGAAACACGGGTAATACAGAGTCTAACATGTGTATATTTTCTTTTCAGAAATCCATATGTAAGCATTAGTTTGAATTCTAAGAACAAGACCCAATATTACCTGAAGGCCAATATTGAATGGCAATATTTATACCTCTGACATGTCTGTCAGAGTGGGAGCTGTCAGGAAACTGATAATAGTAAAATTCAAAATACATAAAAATTTAAGAGGGGCAAATAGAACATTTTTTTTGCAAATGACTTTATTAATAAAGGGCTTTTAGGTTTACAGAGTACCCAAGAAGGTGCTGGAATCTTCTTTTTTCTTGAAAATTCTCATATAAATCTTGATTATTTTAGAGTGATGTATGATCTGGTCCGAGCAGAAGGAAGGGTGCAGAGACTATCCAGGGCTCTCTCAGCTTTTAGTGGAGGCCGGAAAGAAAACGGGCCTGCATTCTGATTGACCACAAGGCGGCGATGTTCACCTAACCAAGCCAGTGAGGGTCCTTCTCACTGGCATTTGCCTGCCTGCTCTGTTTCGTGCAATAACTGATGCAAACGAATACAGAGGAGACTGGAGGATTTGGAGATAAGGAGGGAGTCAGATGCTTTTGTTGAAGTGATATCTGGAGGAGGGAAAGCTTACTTTACTAAGTAATGTGTTTGAACTCGGTCTGCAAGACTGGAGCTCTTTCTTTCCAGAGGCTTTTGGTAACAGAGAAATGTAGGGAAATTACTTTCACAGCTTTTACTGGGAAGAGAGGAAACCTTTGGGGGAAGAAGAAAGAGATTTCATAAAATGAATAAAATGACAACTGTGTCTTGGGTGGACACTGAAGGGGATGGCAGCATTGGTGCCGGTCTGGGCCGATGGCTTTGGCCACCGGTGACCTGCAGGTGTGACAGAAGTGCAGAGGACAGTCAGCAAGATGACCCTGCAGGGGAAATAGCACTGGGCTGGACTGTGGGCTTGGCCAGATCACACCCTTTCTCTGTACCTCAGTTTACACTTTGAAAACGTGCACTTTGGACACCGTTACTTCTAAGGTCTTATCTATTTCTAACGGTCCAGTTGTCTGACTGCTACCTGCTCTTGTTTCTGTGCGGCCAGGTCACTGGGCAAAGACTCTTGTCCAGAGCTTCCAGGGTTGATGTAGTTTCCACTAATCCCCTGAAGTTTGGGTAGTGAAGCTGGGGGCTTAGAGGCAAGGGCTGGTAAGGGATAGACAGGGGTGGGGTTGTGCTCATCACATCCACCTGCTCTGGAAAAAGCAGAGAAAGTGAATGGCACCTCACATGCCACCGGTAATGTCCAAAAACCTTCTGGAGAAGTCTTCTTGGCCTGGGTCCTTTACAAATAGGAAGTCAACAGTGATCCCGGTGTGATACTCCTGCCTGCTGTTTCTGTTATTTCCTCTCCCCCTTTTGGTAATTACTTCGGTAACTGGTAAAGCCTGAACACTCATTCCCCATTTCATGTCTTAACAACACATGGCAAGCCACGTGATTTAAATAATTTGATCCACAGAGTAACAGAGAAGCTTGGGTCTATGGATAGGTACAGCTTGACAACTCGAAAAGGTCGTCTATTTTATTCATGCTATGAGCTACTGCTCTGAAACTAAGTTTTAATCCACGTAGTACCAAAGGATAACTATTAATTAAAAGAATAGTTTAAATTCACTTAGATCTGCTCTTCTAAATGCACTCTGTTTTTCAGATGTCAGCTTATGACATCACAACAGATGTCAGCTGTTTAGGAAACACTTTTTTTCTTGAAAATGTATAACAAGCCAAAACAAGATCGTTTCCTTCTAACGAATGTGAGGTGTAAATGGTAGTTGGTTGTCAGGTTTGCCAAGGTCAAGTGGGGAAAAGACTGCTCTGGTGAGAGTTTACGGAAAAAGAGGACAGTCTCCAATGTTTGGCATAGTAATACTCTGGGTAACTAATCTTATACAAAATAAGAATGCTTTTTAAAATTTGCATGAATTTAGCAGATGGGATTATACAATGTCCTTTCTTTACCCAAAGTGTGTCTGAGATGCTTTTTTTCTTCATTCTGTAAAAAAGCTCTGAGTCTTAATTCTCACGTGAATACATTTTAAACTATCATAATTTCATACTATTTCTATCTAAAACTTAAATATCATACTCCTTTGGTGGGAGGGCTAGAATAGGTACTCTGATGTAATAGCACATTTAATTTAAGAAAGAAAAGTGACTACTTTAAAACATACAGAGGCACAAATTGAGCAGACAGTTAGCTACTAAAATGGCAAGTTAGATTTCACGAAAAAGCAGACAGACTCGGGCCACTCCGGTTTAATAAGAGAGCATTGGTATATCCAATGGATTTATGCATGAAAACAGTCAGGGAATTGGGTTGGCTTACATCATTTAAAATTTCTGACTGATGCTGAATAGCAACTCTTTACCTCATTGCTCATGGATGGTTCCCTTGATATAGATAATCTGACAGTTTGAAACTAGCTGGGGAGCAATTCTCCATGTTCAGTTCTGTTGATTTCAAAGGATAGTTGTATTTGCAGATGTCACGCTGGTTAACTTATGATGGTCTGATAATTCCTAAATGCATTCCCCGGGTTCGTAAGAGCTACTTACATTTCATTTACAGACACATTTTCTTTTCTTTTTTTTTTTTTTATCCTCACCCGAGGACATTTTTGCATTTATCTTCAGACAGAGCGGGAGGGAGAGAGGAGGGAAGAGAGAGAGAGAAACATCTATGTGAGAGAGACACATCAACTGGTTGCCACCCACATGACCCCAACCGGGGCCAGGGACAAACTGCAACCGAGGTACGTGCCCTTAGTGGGAACCGAACCCGGGACTCTCTGGTCCATGGGCTGACGCTCTAACTGCTGAACCAAACCGGCCAGGGCATGAACAGCATTTTGTATCAGGGTTTAGCATTTACTGATTAATTTTTGTACCACAGATTAAATCAGTTAGTACTTACATAAAGTCCTATAGTCATAAAGCACAAAGCACATGCTAATTATTATGCTCCTTAATTTTGACAATTGCTTAAACTGTCTGAGATTTTCTTAGCATTTTAAACCTAGTTTTTGTAGACTTTGAGAATCTTATTGGTCTAAATTGCTGGAAGCCTTCTGGAACCACCTGAGGAAAATGTGAACCACCTGAGGAAAATATTAATTTCTTTATCATTCACTTCTTAAAAATACGCAAACACCCTGGCCGGTGTGGCTCATTTGGTCTCATGCATCAAAAGGCTGCTGGTTGGATTCCTGGTCAGGGCACATACCTAGGTTGCAGGCTCATCCCCAGTAGGGGGCGTGCAGGAGGCAGCCAGTCCGTGTTCTGCTCTCACACCGATGTTCCTCTCTCTCTCTCCCTCTCCTTTGCTCTCTTAAAAAAAAAAAAAAATCAATAAAAACACATACAAACAAAACCCCTTATTCATTTTCAGCTCCCTTCTTCCATGTAACATAAAATGGAGACACTTCGGCTCCTTTGGCTACCATTGTTATTCTTTCTTGCTCTCCAAGAGTCAGATGCTCACTTTTATCACAGAAGTAAATGGAGCCTGCATTTCCTGTCTCTATTTATTTCTTCCCAAAGGAAAACGCTAAACACAGGCATCCTGTTTCTCCCTACCTTATTGGCAGTCTCTATTCCCAAGTAAAAAGATAAATTGTTCCTAAGCCAGTTCAGTACTATCCTGGGTGATTTGTTATCATTTTTTTTTTTCCAGTTACCAAATTAGTAAGTAAATGAATTCTTATGTAACTATATTCGTGCTCTAGTATTTGGATAACATTGAAAGGAAAAATAAAACTGCTCCTAACTAATACTCCTTCCTTCCAAATGTTTACCATCCTGTTCTTTCTTATTAGTTATTATTTTTACATCTTTAACTAAGAAGTTAAAAAAAAATACCCTACCTTAAAAATACTCTACATGCCTTTTAATACAAGTGATGTGAGCCGATGCAAAAGGCAGTTAATGGGAGCTCAGAAACAAGAAAATGATATTGCGAAGCAGAGTCCGGCAAGGCAGAAGCCCTAATAGGAGGGATTTTGATCATTTGTACTCAGTAAAATCTAACCACAAAACCCCTTTGAAAATCATGCAAGACACTGAGAATCTGAGTGACGGAGGTGGACGAGTGGCTTTATCTGAAGGTGTGGACTGGCCGATGGCTGGACAGAGGAACAAAGGCGCAACTGTCACCTCAGAGACCCTCACAATTCCATCAGAGACACAGAGTAGCTTAAAGTGAGGGGATAGTATCTGATTATTTTAGAAAAACCTCAAGACATTTTATTGAACACGAACAACAAATACCTTGGCAAAGAATACACACTAGCTGTGTACACAAGCTTCTGAGATGCTCCCCACCCCTGCCCCCAGTTCGTTTCTAGGCAATTTTTAGCCAGGATAAATTAAACAAAACTGGAAGACCCGAGGGAATGAGAAAGAGGTACGCTTATGGCTTGAAATGGGCAGACCAAGGAAAGATGTGGTCTTGGTAAAACGCTTGTTGAGTTGGGTGTACAGACAGCACCGCATCTGTTTCCCTTGCTCTGGAAGAATGACAGCTTCACTCACTTACATGGATGGGAAAGGCCCACCTGGTTAAACAGGTACATTTGAAGCAGCCCGAGGGCCTTTGCTTGGCCTTTTGAAGGAAAATTGAAAAAGTGGCTACAGAACACCTAAGGGTCAGTTCTAGCCAACACATTCCTGTGACATGAGGGAATTGGATTCTATTCTTTTTGTTTGTTTGTTCATCCTTGCCTGAGGATATTTTTCTATTAATTTTTAGATAGAGAGGAAGGGAGGGATTGGGGCAAGAGAGAGAGAGAAACATCGATGTGAGAGAGACACATCGATTGGTTGCCTCTGGGGCCAGGGACCGTGCCCCTGACTGGGAATTGGACCCACAACTCTTTGGTGTGCAGGCCAACACTCTAACCACCGAGCCAAACCGGCCAGGGCTGGACTCCATTCTTTGATCTTACTTTGTAGCTTTCTCTGAGCATGCCTTATGGACTTTGGCGAAGAATTGCTACAAATTGGTAGGTGGGTATACCTGTGTGTGTGTGTACAAGTGTACAGGGTGGGGGAAATGCCACCATCTAGTTTGTCCGCTGGAGTTAAAGCATCACTTTCTGGGAATGCTGTCAAAGGCTCAGAACCGAAGCTACCTCTGAAAGAGATTGTACGGGGCAAAAGAACAAGCACTTGGCTAAGTTTAAAATAACCTCCCTGTGCCTCGCTCTTCTCATCTGTACATGGGAATAATGTATATAATAACAAAATCCTAATAATAAAATCATCATTCTACTGCATAGAATTCTTCTAAAGATGAAATGAGCTAAGACACGTAGAAGGCTTGGATTGGTGTCACACACTTAGTCACCACTAAATATTAGGTATTATTATCTTCAGTACAAATCAAAAGTTCTGAATTCTAATCCTAGCTCTTCACTAACCACTTAATACAGTTCTCTCCTCCTCTGTAAAATTGGAATAAAGTTGCTTGATCCAAACCTACTGGCTTCCCCCCACCCCATCAACATCTTAGATAATGATGTGAAAAAATATACTGGGAAAAATAAAGTGTTAGAAGAATGGTATACATATCTGTGTCTTAGTCTCTGATTCTCCGAGACTTTGTATTATCCTACACCCTGTACACTGCTGGGGGTGACGGTGATACCTAGCATCCGGAGCTAGTAAGTGAAGATCCTCTTATGGTCAGTTGGTCAGCATGGAAACTAGCTCCCCAAACAGTGAGGGGCATATGGAAAAATACAGGTAATAGCATAAATCCACATGGCATGGACAAAAAGCCTCGAGTTCCACTATCCAAAAGCACTATGTCCAACGAAAGCGTCTACAACCAGGGACACTGGAGATAAACCACAGCTGCATCATAAGCAGAGACGTCAGAGTTAAAAGACACACACACACACACACACACACACACGCACGCGCGCGCGCGCACACACACTGTGTCCTGAAATGAGCGGGGTCCTGCAGGGACAGGAATACTCTGGCAGCTCATGCAATGCAACACAGAGGCGCTTTCTAAACAGGAAGCAGTCAAGACAGGGCCTCCGACCTGCAGTCGAGAGGATTCTTACCTTTTTGACATCCCTGACCAAGTGGTACAATGTGTTTGAGGGCCCATGTCTCTGAAAACAATAAAGAAGAATCAAATGGTTTTGCTAGTCGGGCTCTCTCTCCGGCCAGGCAAGAAGGATCTGGAAGGAAGGGTGTGGCTGGCGAGGGACAGTCGTTAAGATGAACCTTGTTGTAGTTGCTCAGTTGTACCTGTCTTTTCTTTTTTTCAATTTTTATTAATTTATTTTTGTTACAGATGTTTCTCCTTTCCCCCCCCATAACCCTGTACCTGTCTTTTCTAAAGAAACACACTGGCAGATTTTTGGATTGTGGTTCCTCAAGAAAAAGCATTTGAAGCTCTAGGTTCCAACTTTACAAAAGGAGCCATCAACTCTGTTGACAGCTAAACCAAGACGAAATTTAAGGGGTTAGTTTTGCCGCAGAGGAGACATAGGGACCACTTTACCACATTGGAAATACTGTACCCTTCGGCACATCACCAATCGCATCTTGTTTATGACCCACGTTGAACGAGGAACTGTCTAAAGCAGGGGTTGGCAAACGTTTTTTTGTAAATAGCCAGGTAGTCACTATTTTAGACTTTGTGGGCCACACAGTCTTGGTGGCAATTGTTCAACACTGCCATCGTGTGGAAGCCGCCAGAGACGAGACCTAAACAAAGGAGCTTGCCTATGTTTCAGTAACACTTTATTCATGGGCACAAAAAGACAGTAAAATTTTATATAATTTGAATGTCACAAAACATCATTCCTCTTTTGATTTTTTCAACCATTGAAAAGTGTAAACAACCATTCTTAGCTTGCAGGCCATAGAGAAATAGGCAGCAAGCTGGATTTGGCCCTTGGGCGGTGGTTTTCTCAAGTCTGGTCTAAAGAAAAGGCCACAGGAAATTTGGAAAAAAGAGAGGCTTGGGAAAAAGATGTATGTTTTTTTAAGGTAAGAATAAAATGAAATGGCTTGCCACAGAGTTGTCTTTCAGGAATAGGAATGTTAGATAATATACAGGATGCCTAGTTAAATTTGAATTCCAGATAGACAGTGAATAATTTCTAATATAAGTATGTCCCATGCAAAATTTAAGACATACTTATACTAAAAATTATTTGTTGTTTATCTGAAATATAAATTTAACGGGGCATCCTGTATATATATTTGCTAAACCTGGTCACCCTATTAGCGGATCTCAAACAGTGATGGCAAATCCTTAAGCATGGTTGAAACACATTCAAGGATGGAGACAATCCCCCTGTACTGCCTCGACCACTGGCCCATTCATGCAGACATACTCATCAGAACTCTTTTCACTGAGGGGTGCAGTCCTGTGTAGGGATTACACAAGCAGACTCTGGAGTCAGAATGCCCGGCTCCGAACTTGGCTCTGCTGCTGACCAGCTGTGACCATGGGCAAGCTACTTGACTGTGACTCAGTATTACCATCTCTAAAATGAGGATGACATTTTGTTACATTTACCTGTGAAGCCATCAGGTCCTGGCTTTTCTTTGTTGGGAGGTTTTTGATTACTAATCCAATCTCCTTACTTGTTATTAACCTGTTCAAACTTTTTATTTCTTTATGACTCAGACTTAGTGGGTTGTATGTTTCTAAATATAGCCATTTCTTCGTGGCTAATGGTTGATCTTTTTGTAGGAGTGAAAGGTTGGGCCTCCTATTGTACCATCTTGGTTTATTATTCTTCCTGAAAATCTCAGTATGCTGAACCAAAAAACAAACAAACAAAAAAACCCCAAAAAACAAATTGACAGAGAAAACAGACACCTGGAACCACTCTGCTAACCTGTTTTCTATTCCATCAGTGGGAATAGGATAGAGCCAGGGTGGCACCATCTAACACCCCATACTGGCTGGGAACAGGTCACTAAGCTTCTTCTCATTAGTACTGTGGGTGGTGGGGTGGAGAAGCATTGTGACAAAGGAAGGGAGGAATAATTTCTAAGACAGAGGCTTTGATTCAATACCAGCTTCTTTCTTCACTTAGGATTTTTGTGATCTTGAATAAACCAATTCACTTTTGGCCTCAGTTTTCTCATCTGTAAAATGGGGGAATGCAATATCTACATTTTAAACTTCATTGGATTTTACTGAGTATCAGCTCAGAGCCAATGCACTTAATTCATTGAATAGTCTCAAAAACTTCATAAATTGTTTTTCTTATGATCACTCCTTGATATCCCTAGTGAATGAATTAAAAAATCATTACAAAACAAAAAAATATTTTTGGTAACTCCAAACAAGAGGTTTTTATATTTTATTCATAGCTCTCAGGATAACTAGATGGTGCAGGATAATTAATTTGCCTCCTTTGATGCTAAGAGTGAAATCAAGCCTTCTCTGCTGATTGCCTCAAACACTCTCTGTGCTTACAAGTAAACTGTGTTCTAATTTCTATATCCCAGTGGCTTAGTGTAAAAGTATGAGAATGTTACCTTTTGGTGATCACATAACTTTCTGCCTTAGATGCTGACAACTGAGCAGTTAAAACAAGTGAAATCTTGGTGACTTGGTGTTTCTTGTGTACACAGGTGTAGGGGAGAATTTGTGAAAAATGATCCATGCATTTGGCGGGCAGGGAGGAGACTCACAGGCATGTGGGGGAGTAGGAGAAGGTCAAACAAAAAACGTAGAGAACATAAAAAGTGCCTTAGCTTGGTCCTACCGTATTGTACAATTCCTCTAGTCTGGAGATGGTGAGAAAACGGTGCATGCTTACTCCATTCTCTATGAGTAATTTCACAAAATCCACTCTGTCCAGAACTAGGGCATCCAACATGGCTTGTTCCAGAGACCCCACCTGCAAACCAAGTCACTGAGTTAGTCTGCCCCAGGCTCTAGAGATGCACTTCTTCGGCATTCACATGAATAGTTTAGAAATGGATGACTTTGACATCTGGTAAACCGTCAGCACATCCAAGAACATGCTAGTAAGACTGCTCCCAACTCTGCTCTTGAAATAGCTACATGGTCTCCCGTGTTTTGGGGCCTGTTTTTGAAACAGAATTCAAGGATTTCTAGTTGCTAAAGTTATTTTCTCCTTGAATCCATCTCTCTCTCTCTCTCTCTCTCTCTCTCTCTCTCTCTCTCTCTCTCTCTCTGGATCCTGAGAAGGTACAAGGGTTTACAAGGCTTTTCCTCTCCTAACACTCTGACCAAACTCCTGCAATACCAGTGAAGTGCTAACGTGGGTACTTTACTGTCTTGGTTTTCATCTTCCTTAGGCTCTGAGTTAGACCCTGGCTGGCTTGAGAAGAGGGACCCTAGTAAACAGACCAGAAAGTAGGCCGTTCTATTTTTTTTAGTTAAGTGATACCACCTTGCCTTCGTCCTCCCCATTTCCACATGGAGACACAGCAACTGTTTAGGTCCTTTGGCCTGTTTACTAAGGTTTTATTTAATTCCTTTTACAAGAATTCCCCAGTGTCCAGACTCCTTGACAAATCTTTCCACAGCAGCAATGCCCTAGTGGCACTAAATGAAGACCGGGGCTCCGTCCGAGGCAGAAGCTCTCTGGGGGAAAGGAAGGGTTAAATAAGACCTGTACAGTAATTCCAGGCACAGAAATCAAATTTCAGGCTGCTAGTTACCTCCTGGGGATACATGCGTACATCACCCAATGGCCAATTTTCCAAGTTTTTATTTTTGGTAGAGTCAAATGAGGGAAACAAACCAAGAACAGTTATATAAAGCTTTGGTTCCCTCTGTGCTGTTCTTGGGAATAGGGAGGACCTGTGCTCAGCCACCAGGACCAGATGGCATCTGCATGATGCAGCCTGCTAATTCTGTGTCCTGAGGTGTGACCCAGCCACACACCAGCACGGGGCACCACCACCTGGAAGCAGCAACCTCAAAGACAACCAGAAACAAATTGCTAATTCCAATAGCTAATTCCCTCCTTAATTTTAATTGATAAAAATTTGTATTATATACACATTTTCAGACATGTAAAAGAAATGGCATCATTTGCTGCCGAAAATTGCTATCAAAGGCCACTCAGAGATGGAGCTGTTTGGAACATGCTGAGCTGTGCTTAGTCATATGTTCCACTAGGTGGCAGTGATTTCCTAAATCATTTCCATCCGACAGTAAAGGCGCAGTTTCCCCAGCTGCTCTCAGAGGCTCCTTAAAGAAATCCCTTTGCCCAAACAAGCAGGCTTTTCAAGGGTGACAACATATACTCTACCGGCCACTGTTGCCCATAAATAAAGATCTGGCTGCGAGCGATGTCGACTCTGTTCCACGCCAAGGCCAAGCTCAGCTGGTCTGGGGCAGAGGCATTGGCTCCTGTAGACAAGTAGGGGAAAAGAGTGGGAGAGAGAAAACAATGATGAGCTATTATACCAAGAAGACCCACCATTGCTCTCACATCAGTACCCCTCTTTTTGAAAAGTAGACTCAGTTGTACAGCGGGGTTTCTCAAACTCGGCACTATTGACATTTTACTGCGGGGCTATCCTGTAACTGTGAAATGGATTTTTGGACTCATCTTAGCAGCATCTTTGGACTCAACCCATTAGATGCCAATAGCATCTCCTTCCAAAGTCATGACAATTACAAATGTCTCTAGACATTGCTACATTCCCCCAGGGGTGAAGGGAGACAAAATCGGCCATTAAGAACCTTTGCTTGACAGTCTTTTTTTTTTTTTTTTTAAATTTAGTATAGCTGGTATACAATATTATATGATTTTCAGGTGTACAATATAGTGATTTGACATTTTTATACCTTACAATGTGATCACTCCACAAATTCTAGTAATCATCTGTTACTGTGCAAACTTATCACGATATTATTGACTATATTGCCCTGTATCTTTTTCATCCCCCCTCCCTCCATAATCATCCCTTTGGTCTCTGTTTCTATGAGTCTAGTTTTTTTATTCCACGTATAAATGAAACCACACAGTATTTGTCTTTTTCTGTCTGACTTATTTCACTTAGCATAATCTACTCTATGTCCACCCATGTTGTCACAAATGGCAAGATTTCACTCTTTTTTTATTGCTACATAATATTCTATTGTAGATATGTACCATATCTTCTTTATTTATTCATCTATTGATGGACACCTAGGTTGTATCCATATCTTGGCTGTTGTAAATAAAGCTGCAGTGAACATAGGGGTGCATATATATCTTTACGGATTAGTGTTTTGTGTTTTTTTGGAATTGCTAGGTCTTGTGGCAGATATCTGTTTAGATTTTTGAGGAATCTTCATACTATTTTCCATAGTGGCTGCACCAGTTTACATTCCACAAACCATGCACAAGGGTTCCCTTTATTCCACATTCTAACCAACACTTGTCATTTGTTGATTTTTTGATAACAGCCATTCTCAAATGGCATTTCTGATACTGCTGTCCACACATATTGAGTTTAGTACAAAACACATACTTGTAGTAAGTCAATTAGTTTTTGAAATGATAAATATATTCAGTTTACACAGGGGTGTTCCTTACATCTAGGAATGAGTGAAGGCTGAGGAATACTGGCAGAAGGGCAGACTAGCATTCAGTTTGATGGTTAAGAGGAGACCAGGAAGATGCTACCGTGAGGGGCCTGGTGGAGGAGTCAGGGTCTTCTTAGGTGACAGGGACCCTGAATGTGAAAGAATTGAAAAAGCCACTGGAGAGGAAAGCACTGCACATGTAAAAGAGAAGAGCAAATGCATTCTGGACGAGATCCTGGAGAGAGGTCGAGGTCATTCGTTTTAGCCAAGAAGAGAGGTCTTCAGGGTGAAGAGGAAAAACAAAGAGGCCGAGTGAAGAAAATAATATTCATGAAGGAAACTTGGATGAATGTAAACACTATAAGTTAAATGAGAGAGGATACCATCTGCTAAGAGTGAGAAGGAACAGCGACTAAGTGTGGAGAAGGTGTCAAAGGCTGAGGCTTAAAGAATGAGGCGGGCCTGGCCCCTGTGTCTCAGTGGTTGAGTGCTGACCCATGCCCCAAGAGGTCGCCGGTTCGAGTCCTGGTCAGGGCACATGCCCAGGTTGTGGGCCCGATCCCTAGTAGGGGGCATGCAGGAGGCAGCCAGTCGATGTTCTCTCTCATCAATGTTTCTATCTCTCTCCTCCCTACCTCTCTCTCTAAGATCAATAAAGGGGGAAAAAAAAAAAAAGAATGAGGCAGTTTCAGAGCAAAGTTAGGGCCCGCTTGAGGTATGCTATCCCAAATATGTCATGGCACCAATGGGTATATGTTGCAGGGAATATTTATGCAGGGACTTGAACATTAGTGTTGAGGAACATTTAAAATAAGTATATCCTGAGGGTCATTAAACATTTCAATGGATTGTAAAGAGCTATGGATTTTCTTTGAGAGTTTCCAAATAAAAAAAGTCAGGTGTGTCATCTGAGCTGGATAGTTTAATGGATGGACTGGGGTGGCAGAGGGGGCAGGATTTGCTGACCTTGCAATGTCCTTAGTAGTGCCATGATTCTGTGATAAATAGGGTGATGCCATCCATCCCTATATTAGTTGAGGAACATTTTTTTCTTGTCGGGGTCTTTAGACCTTTCTGTGTCTTATTTAAAGAATCTTGTCTGGATTAAATAGCCTTCCCAGGTACTGTATTTATTTCCATCTATTTACTTTACATGTAAATATTGCAACCAAACACGATAGGTTCTCAGTCAATGAAAGGCAGTCAATCAGTTCATTTAAAGACATCAGATTCTTGCCTGGCTGGTATGGCTCACTGGTTGAGCATCGACCCATGCACCAGGAGGTTGCCGGTTCTATTCCGGGTCAGGGCACATGCCCAGGTTGTGGTCCCAGTCCCCAGTGGGGGGCATGGAGGAGGCAGCCAATCGATGTTCTGTCTCGTCGATGTTTCTATCTCTCTCTCTCTCTCTCCCTTCCTCTCTCTCTCAAATCAATAAAGAAAAAAAAATATATCTATATATCATCTATATATCTATATATCTATATATATATCAGATTCTCAGAAAAATAAATAAATAATAATGAAAAAGACATCAGATTCTCTAGCTATATGAAAACCAGGAAGGTGAAATGAAACTAGCTGAAATGTGACCTGCGTTGGTGGTCATGTGACTTGGGTTGCTAGGATGCACCTTTATTGTCGTTCAGAGCACAGACACCACCTACCCAGTGAACCTCTCAGGAATGTGGCTGCTACATGGAGAGAAACCAAATTAAAGGCTTGAAGCATACACATAAAAAGTTGATGAGGCCTGTGTATAATTTATTCTTTGCTCTCTTTTCTTGCCCTGAATGATAACTCTCTCTTCTTGGTAAAACTAACTTTAGTGAACTCCTAGGAGAAAGTTAAAAGGAAGTGGAAAAACTGGATTAACTTTAGCTAAAGAAATTCAGATTTGGTTTGTAAGAGACAAAAGAGGCAGCTGAGTGAAACAGCCCTTTGTAGAAAGTGGAGTGTTTCTTTCTTGGTTTATTTTTAGTAAATAAAAAAGATAATAATAACTAGTACTTCTTTCATGCCTGGCTTGTGCCAGGAACTGTTTCTAAGTGTTAATGTATTAAATCTAAGAACTATGAGGTGCCATTATCACCATTTCACAGATGAGAAAACTGAGGCACGGAAACGAATTCAAGGTGAAGTATCTAGGAAATGCCAGAGATGAGATTCAAACCTAGGCAGTCTGGTTTTAGAGCTGATATTTTTGTTTGTTTGTTTTGATTCACAGAAACTTAGAAACTTTTATGAACTCATGATACCACCACACAAAGGAAAATAGGCAAATAGGCTTTCTTTTGTGTCCTCTATCAAAAAACAACCCACACTGTATTAATGAAGAAAGCCAGAATATTCTCTAATGCCATATTATTAGGGCCAAAATTGGTAAAATGTTAAAATGTTATCTAAAATTTACAGTAAAGCCATTTGGGCTTGAAGATTTACTTATTTATCCAGTATTACTGAGATATAATTGACATATAACATTGTATTAGTTTTAGGTGTACAACATAGTGATTTGATACATGTATATATTGTGAAATGAGTACCACAGTAAGGTTAGTCATACACAGTTACAATTTTTGTGTGTGATAAGAACTTTTAAGATCTACTGTTTTAGCAACCTTCAGATATACAATAAAGTATTATTAACTATAGTTACCATGCTATAGATTACATCGTCAGGACTTGCTTATCTTACAACTGCACGTTTGTATCTTTTGGTTATCTTCACCCATTTCGCCCCCCCAACCCCCTGCTGAAATATATATATTTCATATGTAAATTTATAAATATATTTATTATTATATATATTAATATACTACTCTATTAATATTGATATAATTATAATAATTACAATATTAATATAACCAATACCATACATTAATATGATATAATATTATAGTATTTTATTATATATTAATATGTCAATAATATATTAATATGCTATATTAATAAATTTATATATTGTTTGTATGAAATATACATATTTCATATATATATATATATATTTTTTTTGACTTTTTTTGAGTTTATTTGAGCCAAACTGACAACATTGTCAGGAAGCAAGATCAAATCTTGCTCCAAAAAATAAGAGTTTTGCAGTTTATTTTATACATTTGGAATTAAGGAGGGAACTAAAGAAGATTACTGAAGTGGGAGAAAGCAAGGCAGGGATTGGATTATAGGATAGCTAACAAGATTACATGATCTCTTGAGAGTTGTTATGCTTCTGAGAGATCGGAAAAAGAGTCATTTCAAAGGTGTTAACCTAGATGCACAGAAACAATGGCAGGGTTTAGGGCTTGCTTCAGGCAAAGATAAACTTTTACTGAGGAAGTTAGAGGCCTGAGGCATGACTACCCACCATAACTGGCCCAGTTAGGAATTTATGATCAGATCATCCTGTGACATTACTTTTCATAGAGCCCTTTCTTTGTCCACAATTCCCCCTTTTGGTCATAAATGAATCTGAAGGATGCACTGAGAACCAATCTTTTGGTTGGATAGTATGGTCTCAGCACTAGGAAGTCTCATTCCTAGGTAGTCTCAGTATTGACATCCTCTTGTTGACCTTTGGGATGGGGCAATACTGTGACCATGGGATGTGAGCAAAGGACGAATTTTCCCAAAAAGGAAAGGGCAGGTAAATGGAAGGTCATGTGGCCTTCCTTGTGAAAAACACTCTGGACCATCTCTATCCTGTGAACTGTCATGATCCAAGTTTTTCTGTCTGTCTCATTTTTCTGTATTTAGCATCTAATATAACATTTACATAAGACATAAAGAGTATTAACAGTTATCTTATACATTGTCAGTAATCATAAACAGTTGGACGATAACCCAAGGAAAAACCCAGAGAGTAAGTATAACTATTATGATGGCTAATATCGTTAACCATCAAACAAAATGGTTTCTGAGTTCAACATCAATCCATAGGTATATAGACCTTGTTGATGTCTTGGGATAGCCGTCTGCCTCTGTTGTCAACGCATCCTAGAGGAATCTTTGATGTCCCTTGTAAGCGAAGGCAAGGGTAGGTGTCCATTCATGGTTAGGTGCCTGATAAGGTCCCTTCCAAGGATGTTGGAGAGTGTCCCTTTATTTGATGTCCTTTCTAAAAAACAATATCTGAAGTCCTTGTCTCCTGGGAGCTTGCAGATGCTGCCAGAACCAAGATGCTTTTCAAGGCATGGGTCCCTCTCTTGGGGTGCCCTGCCCTTCACAAAGAACTCTCCCCCAGGGCTCCCACTGGCTTCTCCGTATTGGTGGCATTACTGCACTGGACACCTCACACAGCCCATCTCCACCACTCCAGATTCTGGGATCTGCAACAACTACCGTCACCCATTGGCTGTTCGGTTTGGGGAAGCAAGTGCCCTTCCTCTTTTGGAGCTAAAGAGAGTTCCGTCTCTCATTTAACCAGCACATATTTTGTTCAGACCTTCACTAATCTGATTTGAAATGGGGAGTTGGTGGGGCACAAGGGGCCCAGGCTAGTACCTAGCACTGAGTCCAGGTTTGCGGGGAGGTCCTGGGTGGCCTTCTGCAAAATCCTGCCAGCAACGTCAAGTAAATGTCGATGTAAGAAACGTCCAAATTTGTAGAGAATTTTTATGAGTTTATTTGAGCCAAACTGATGACATTGCTGGGAAGCAAGATCTCAAATGGTCCCTGAAATATTGAAATCTTCATTATACTGCCCCTGGTGTTGAGAAAGGGGAATAGGAGAGGCCTTGTGGGAAGAGAGCTGGATCCCCAGGTGGTTTCATTTACTCAACAGACTTTCATTAAACTCCCAGCCTTTATTGTAGGCACTGGGGAAATAAGGTTGGACCAAAGTTTCTACCCTCAAATAAATCCTCTTTTCTTCTCTTTTCTTTTTTTTTTTCTCTTTTCTTTTCCCTCCTTCCCTTCCTCCTCCCCTTCTCTCTTTGGATGATACGAATGTGATTGTTTCCTAGGAATGTAAATCAAGAAGATTGATTGATTGTATTGCTATTGTTTTTCTCTACTGAGTCATCCTTTAGGTTCTATTACTGAGTCTCTGGATGAAGTCTTTCAGAGGCTATCTAACAGTCTATGTCAGTTTCTGAAGTGACCACAACGAATTCAGTGTTCTTTATTTCCTTTGGAACAGCAAAGGCTGGTTCTCAGTTGGGCTCCATCCACTGCATCCTGCCAGTCTCATTCACACCAATCATTCCATATCTATTGCCATCCCTCCCCGATAGTCATAGACAGGAGTTCTCCATTTTATTTTAGTTTTAGTTTTTTAAAGTATTATTTTTTGTTAATCCTCACCTGAGGATATTTTTTCCATTGACTTGTTTAGACAGAATGGAAGGGAGAGAGAGAGAGAAAGAAACAGTGATGTGAGAGAGACACATTGATTGCCTCCTGCAGGACCCTGACCAGGCTGGGGATGAAACCTGAAACGCAGGTATGTGCCCTGGACTGGAAGTTGAACCTGCAACCCTTCCGTACTTGGACAGATGTTCTAACCACAGAGCCACACCAGCCAGGGCAGGAGTTGTACATTTAAATGGTCATGCTGTCAAAATGAATACTTATAAAACAATGACTTAGGTGATATTTATTTCATAAAAGGATTTTCTTCTACAAAAGTATTTCTCTTTTCTCCTTTTTAAATGTTTTTATTGATTTTTTAGAGAGAGATAAAGGAACATTGTTGTGAGAGAGAAACATTGATCAGCAGCCTCCTGCACACCCCTTGCTGGGGATCAAGCCTAAAACCTGGACATGTGCTCTGACTGGGAACTGGGACCTCTCAGCCCATGGGACATTGCTCAATCCATTGAGCCACACTGGCCGAGCCATTAGTAAGATTTTAAAAAGATATCTTCTTAGTTTTAAACTCCTCTGAAAAAATAATTGGCATATTATTTATTTTGTATTTCTGTAGGCTATTTAGTCAATATAATTAGTAGGCTTGGTATTCCGAATGCAGAGGTGCATTAAAATATCACCTACACCCAGGAGTCTCTTTCCTTGGTGTCTTTTTAGCATTTTGTGTACACTTTATATTACGGTATACTATGGTATATTATGATATATACTCTACCATATAGAGGTCTTTGAAGACTTTGTAGCACTTAAGAAGTAATTTATCGCTGATATTAAGAATGATGCACACTGGCCCTTGGAGAAGTGAATGAGATACCAGCAGATGGCAGCTGCCTGGCTCATTTCTGGTCCACGTCAGGTTGCCCTTTCCTGGAGCAGAGGTGTGGTGAGGGTAAATAGGGGCTGGAACGACTTCTTCGGGTGGAAGAGAAGGGCACTGAGCTTACTTCTTACCTGTGGGGGCTTGGGAAATGTACTTATCCTCTCCAAGATTTAGTTTCTTCATGTGTAAAACAAGATAAATAATATCACCCTCAAGGGATTGCTTTGGAGGTTAAATAGAATAATAGATGGAAAAATGGCTTTGTTAAATTAAAACACTGTGCAAGTATTTTAAGTGTTTTACATATTTCCGACAATAAATTTACCAGATTAGTAATTTAATAAATGTATCAAGTTAATAATGCCACCACCATGAGAACACTCCTGGATGGAGAACAATTATGAGCCAGACTATTATTATGGCTTCTGCTGCGGTAGATTTGAATGACTGGTGTCATTGAATTTTCAATACTTACTGTATAGTGAAACAGTAATTCTCAGAATTAAGTACTGACAGTCCCTAAATTACCCAGGGCTTATACGCATGTCAGAATCGCCAAGGGCTTTAGGAGCAGCTCTCTGACAGAGCCCGGGGAGTCGATCAGATATTACCTTCTGTTGAGGTTTATTTCTTTAGACACTCCCCAGAGTGAGCTGAAGCTTGAGGTGCTAAGATATAAACAAGAAGAAGTAAATCTGTGGCGATGAAAGAGTCTCAATTTAGATATACATGCTGTGTTTGGATTATAAGAGTGTGATTGTTTCCTAAGACAGTACATTGAGAAGACTGGTGGTGTACTTATGCCTGGGCAGCCCAGGCCAGGGACACTGGGTGTTTTCTTAGGAGCCATAACCACATTCAATCAGGAAAGTGCATGTGGTTCCTCAGTGGTGTGACGGGACACCGCTCCTGTGTGTGGCACCTGCTGCCAGCTGCTTGGAGAACTGCTGTCCCTTCCCTGGCCTGGCAGGTGACCGAGGGCTCCTCAGGGATTGAAGGTTGTTCCTTCTCCTCTTGGCACTGTATCCTGCCTGGATACAGTGACAGCTGGACTCCTTCTCTCATGGGTCCTCACACTTCCTAACCACTGGGTCTCAGGGTGGCAGGAGGTGGTGATTAAGCTTTGTTTGGTTTTTCTCTTATTTACTGGGTCTGAGTGTTCTGTGTAAACTCTCACCCACTTTGAAAAACAGTTCTTAGTTTCATTTTCAGAGCTAGGATACTAGACTTTTACGGACCAAAGCTCTACGAAAAGCTTACAAGGTCAGGTTGTCTATGGAATGATATTTGCCAAGGGTTTCTGCAGTAAATATTGCCACTACTTCCTCAAGCCCTAATAACATATGCAAGCTGAAGGGACAAATAAAATGATATGGCTTATGATTAATAATGTTGGAAAGCATCATGCTATTTCTTTCTCTTTGCTGACCTACCTAACCGGAGGAGTCCTCTTTATTGTGCCCTTTCTGCAATAAAAGAAGCCAATACTTCATTAAATCTCCCAATGACATGTTAAGAAACTTTATGAAAGTGTTTCTGTATTATGTACAACATGCAAAACTCAGAAACATTATCACTGTAAGACAGAGGGAGTAAAAGAAAAAAAACATTCTATTGGATTATTCTGCTTGCTTGTGATATGACAAATATGAATTCATTCACATAGCTTGGTAATTAAAATAATTGCATTCTTCGTATTGTGGTTTTTAACAGGATTTTATAGAAACGTATGTTTTGAAGTTCTGGGACACTTGCTGAAATTATTGCATTGATGATTTTCTAACTCTGTTCTCTTTTTCTTTTATTCATTGTCTCTTTCTTTGAGAACTAGGTAATCCAGGGACTATTTTATACTTTATTTTTACTAAAGTTATGATGCATAGAGATTTGTTACAAAAAGCACAAGTCTCATCACCCCGATCTTCTTTCCCCACAGGTAACCATTCATTTCTGGTAGCTGATTATTTTGGTTCTCCATGGTAGCTGGTCTTCAAAGAGAGCTTCCAAGGGACTATATCTCCCAGTATTCGCACTCTTGGGATATTCTCTCCTGAACTGAATCGGGGCTGGTCTTGTGATTCATTTTAGTTAGTATGTATTCATTCATTCATTTATTTATTTTTAAATCCTCACCCGATAATATTTTTCTATTTATCTTCAGATAGAGTGGGAGGGAGAGAGAGGGAGAGAAAGGGACAGAGAGAGAAACATCGACATGAGGGGGACACATCGACTGGCTGCCTCTCACACAACTCCGACCAGGGCTGGGGACAAACTGCAACCGAAGTACGTGCCCTTGACCAGAATCGAACCCGTGACTCATTGGTCCGTGGGCCAATGCTCTACAGCTGAGCCAAACCAGCCAGAGCAATATGTATTCATTTATTATGCACCCCCCCTGCCCAACACACATACCGTTTTCAACACTATATTCCAGCCCTCACCTTGCACCTGGTGTCCTCTGGGCCAGAGAACTTGTTTCACCCTCTTCAAAGAGTAAATCTTTACTTCTTGGTTGGACAGGGCTTTGGGAAATTGGGGAGAGGATATGGCATTCTAGCCACTTCTTAAAAGAGACTCAACAAATTGTTTCATGTTTGCCTCCTTTCACTCCCGCCTTTTCTTTTTGAGGTTTTGGGTGCCCCAATTTCTGTGCCTTTTGAGCATTTTGAAGTGTGAGTCAGCTTGGCACCAGCTGCATGTTCAGTTGTGCTTTTCTCTCCCAGCCCTACGGCTCCAAGCTCTCTGCAAGGGAGGCTAGTCTTACAGCATGCAGAACATAAAATACCGTTTCTGCTCTAATGCTTCTTAATAAATCACCCTTTACTCTTGTTTTAGAGGGATTCACAGGAGAATAACTGAATTTATGTGTTCAGTGAACTATATATATATCTATGAGTCTGTCTATATATTTTTCTGCACCAAGGAAAGTTTAGTCATCATTGACATTCAAAACACGTGAAAAATAGGGGCAGTTTTTAATATCCAGCCTTGGCCATAGATGCCCAGGATTCAGAGCAGGTGTTCTGGACTCAGCTAACCTGGGTTCATGTCCAGACACCGTCAATTTCTATCTGTGTGACTCTGACCAAGACACTTAGCTTCTCTGTGCCTCAGTTTTCTAAACTAAAAAATGGTGATACTGGACAGTACTTACCCCACTGTGGTATCGGGAAAATTGTTAGTTAATATTTATACTATAGTAAGTGTCACATTAGTTGTTACTCTTATATGTTACTTTTACTATTGTTATCACTATTTGTATTATTAATATAAACTTCATTTCATAAATCATGCTGCTGTCAGTCTGCATGATTGTGTAATTCAGAATATGCAGATTAATTGAATGAATGAAGCTGATAATTGCTCTCAGGGAGTCAAGGAAGAAAACGTATGATTCCATAGCTCTCCTGGGCAGTCCGCAGTGATGACTTCTTCACCAGCTGAGAGTTGCTCCCGACAGAATTTTATTTTTGTTTTGAAACTGTGGAAGGACTGAGGTTTACATTTTGACTTCTTTGATGAGGAAGAGAAATACCATACATGAATCAGGAAAATGAAGGCAGGGGTAACAGGGAGAATCTAAGAATTTTAGGAATTTGTAGAACTCCTGGGGATGATGTAGGATTTGCATTTCTATGGATTATTGAGTTGAGAGGTTAGAGTCCACATTAATGAAATTTCAAGGGGTAAGGAGGCCCTAGCTTATATCTGGGTTGTTTATGACTTTGGCTAATGGTTGATTGGGCTAGGACTCCACTTCTTTTAATCAATGGATATGTATGAATGTTACCATATGTCAAGAATTTTTCTGGGTGTTGGGCTATAAAGGCAATGAAGACATAATCTTTTTTTTCCTTTGGAAACTTTCTAATTGGAAGGTGGAGTTTATAACCAGGGTGTTAATACTTTTAAGCTGCCTAGAAATTCTTGATTTATTCCAGTTGTTCTGGTAAATTTGTCAATACTGCCCACTTTCATGCCTAAGAAAGTCCCAGTTTAGAGATAAATTATCTGGTAAACAATGCACAGAGTTGTAAAGATTAGATAAATGATTAAAATTTATGTGAAAATGCTTTGTGAATTGTAAAACAGTATACAGATAAAGAGATTAAGAGATTTAAATTCTTTTATTGCATTCTGCTATTAGAGACAAACAGAAATGTCTAGCGTTGCTATCTACTTTGGGCTCTGTTATTGTTTTGAGATCTACTTGGATTTGTAAGAAAATTAATTTGCCAGAAAATTAATTTTATTTTAAGGTAGCTTAGCATGTTCTCAAACATTTTCAAGATCAAACTCCTTTCGTGGTCTGTTTTGGATTCTTCCATGTATCCTTGAAATTTATCCTTTTGGTGGTTGTTTTAAAATTTACGGGTCCTTTTAAATTTAACATTGTTTTTGGACATGGGGGACATGCCAGTTCCCTAAGAATTTTTAAACCAGTTTTAGAAAGGGATGGGTATACAAGTACAAGGTGTTAGGTAGTTATCATAAAGAAGGCATATTGCTTTCACTTTATTCATCTCATATGGCCCTTATATTAAACCACATGAGAGAGGCACAATTTCACTTTGCACAGGGAAGGGGACTGAGGCTTCGAGAGGTTAACACACGTGCTTGGTTAATGCCACAGCTAGTAAAGCACTAGGATTTAAATATATATCTAATCTGATCCCAAAGCCTGTGGATCATTTATTCATGAGTTCAATAAATAGTTATTGAGTATCAACTATATGCCAGGTGCTGTGTATATGTGTTTGATGGTGAGTGAAACAGATGGTGATGGTGTCCCTGTCCTCATTTCTGGTTTGGTGGCATCATCATCATCATCATCATCATCATCATCATCATCCAGATCATCATTTATTGTCCAGCTGGTATGGGTCAGTGGTTGAGCGTTGACCCATGCACCAACAGATCGCCGGTTCGATTCCCGGTCAGGACACATGCCCAGGTTGTGGGCCCGATCCCCAGTGGGGGGCATGCAGGAGGAGGCCAATCGATGTTCTCTCTCATTGATGTTTCTATCTCTCTCTCCTTCGCACTTCCTCTCTCTCTAAAATCAATAAAGGAACAGATCATCATTTATGAATGAGATTTTCCCAGGTAAGTGCTTTACTTGCATTATCAATTTAAATTGTTGCAATAACTATGAAGGAGGTAGGATAATTATCTCAGTTTTACAGATTAGGAAACAGCCTCCATGAGGTGAAACAGTTTGTTCAATCAGGGAGTAGTGATGCGTTGAATATGGCCGTCGTTCTTTCTAGTGGACGGCCTGCTGCAGGGTGGTCTCATTGTGGTAAGTCCCACACTGTGGGGTTGGGGTGGTAGTGGAGGACGGGGTGGAAGAATCTTGTGGGGAAAGCCTGGGGTAATTTGGCCTTTACAGTATCATTTTTTCCCTAAGGAATAGATTTTGGTCTTGGGGAAAAAATGGTAAGAATGTTAATCACCTTAAAATTTTGGCAGAAATAATCAAGTACAGACCATTACGATTGAAAAAGGTCATAGGGCTTTGGGATGAGGTAGTAATAAGAAGCCAGTGGCAGACACGGGTTTTTGGGACCCATGCCTGGACTCTAACTGCTGATGGCCAATCTGCTCTGTGACATGGAAGCTAAAGATTTGACTAAAGGAATAAAGTGAACCATCAGGAAGTAGACGCATTTGGGGAAACCTGGTTTACAAGTCGGAGGACACATGGAGGACTACAAGTGGCCTCCTGCAGAGAAGGTTTAATAAATACTTTGGTAAAGAACCTACATTGTAAAAACTACATGGTGAGTTTCATCTCCAACTGAAATGGAAAACATCACTGTTCTCTCACAGTGTACCCCTATCCCAGTTCAAATCTAAAATAAAGTGAACATGCCACACATTTTGACTTTACAGATCTCTTTTGGACAAAATTTCATCTACTTCCATTTGTATAATATTTAGTAACTGTGATAACTTTGCATCTTCTGAGTAATGAAAGTGTTAGCATCAATGTCTCTTTTTCCCCCCTGTAATAAAGCTATCTAAACAGTTCCAGGTTAAAAAAAAAAAGATATTAAAAAAAGAAGCAATCATGTATGTGTTGTATTAAGCTGCCTACACACAGGAAAGGGGGATGTGAAAGATGGAACACATAATTAGAAACACTTTTTTATTTTCAAAGTAGGGTCATAATTAATTCCCAAAAAACCTATTCATGAGTCATCCGAGCTTAAGCAAGGTAGCTTCCCAGTAAACATTCCAGGATGTTAGTTGCTTATGAGATCTATCTGGTGCATAGAATTATTGGACATAAACGACTTCAGAATATATTCCAACATTTTTGTTTTGCTAGGGATTAATTAAGCCATTTAAAAAATGAGTTATTTAGTAAGACTGCTGTTGTCAGTACTAGTTGTGACAATAACTGCAGTTTTTAGTTAATAGAATTGGAGGGGCATGCATTCAGAATTAGTTTCAAAACATTAAAAAAATACATGTATATATTTAAAAGATTTTACCCACTTTTGTTTTGAGTTTAGTTTTTCTAAAGATATAATTTTAAAGGAAAATGGTTTAGAACATAGTGATTTTCATTGTTTTGTATGATCTAATCTAATCAATGGCATTCTTACTTGAAATTTTTCTAAAGTTAGAATATATTGGCCATGCTTTTGGTAATTGAAATTTTGAAATTTTATTTTCCATTTACAGCTTACATTCAGTATTATTTTGTATTAGTTTCAGGTTGGCATTTGAATTTTTATTCCAAACATTTATCTTTATAATTTGAACAAACTTACAAATGCATATCTTAAAAAGAAGTTGTCTTCCTCTACTTAAGTATCTATAAGTAATTAGTTTATTAATTATTGATTAGCATTAGTTGCCTAAAGAACGAAAGCATATGGAATAAAATGGCAGAAACTAGGTGATTTTTCTCTGAAATGACTGTATAAGTCCATAGGGAAATTGGATTTCCTACAAATTACTTTGTGTTAATTCTGCATTCATAAATCTCTTGCTTAGATTCTCAAATGGTATTTCTAATGATTTCTTAGATCAACGGTGATCAGCTATTATCCATGCTTATGTGATTTATATAGATACTTTATGTTAAATACTGCCTGTACATGGTATAGTACTTTGATTATATATGTACTTGACTTTTACAGTTAATTCCATAAGATGCTTTCTCCTTTTCTTTCAGATGTCCTTGGCTTTTTAACCTAATACTTTTCTTTTTCTGCTCAAGGATCCCATCAAAGAAACCATATTACATTTAGTCGTCATATCTCCTTAGGCTATGACTATTTCTCAGACTTTCCTTCTTTTTGATGACCTGGACAGTTTTGCATGGGTATACACTGTTTTGCACTCTCTTTTACATTATTTTCCAGAAAAAGAAGTAAGCAGTAAAGGTCACTTTCTCTCCATACTGCAGATGAACTTCTTTACCAACACAGATCAAACCCAAAGGAAAAGAATTTCTCATTTAGGGAGGACAGCAATGATCACATATTACACGTTAGTCCATTTTAGGTATAAGAGTGTACCTCCATATGATTTGACTTCCAAGGTGTACAAGAAAAAAAACACACAACAGAGTAGTTTTATCCACAGAAAGGCCAAACACCACTTGCAATAACTTCTGCTCTGAGCAGATGTTTTCTGGCTGCATCGAGCCTGGAGTGAGAGGTTTACGCTGCTGTATGAGAGACACGGATAGCATGAGGTGACTGAGCACGCACCCCATAGTTGAAGCCAGGTTTGGGGTCTTTTCCAACAGAAGTTTTTTCTGGTTGCTGTGATTTAGGTGGGGCCTGGCTGAGAGACTGATGCAGACAGAGAAACAAGGTGACCTTCTTAGATTCTTTTTTTGTAGATGGAATTTATTGGGGAGACATTGATTCACAAAACCATACAGGTTTCAAGTGTACAACTCAATAAAACATCATCTGCACGCTGCATCGTGCGCCCATCGCCCCAAGCAAAGTCTCTTTCCATCCCCGTTTCCCCTCATTTGCTCACCTCCCCCTAGGCCCACCCTCTTTCCCTCTGCCATCACCACACTGTTGTCCGTGTCTGTGAGTTATGCATATGTTTTTTGGTTAATCCCTTCACCCTCCCTAGATTCTTGAGTACTTTTCCCATAAAACCTCTCAAGGTGTCAGACCTCTGAGTAGAGTAGCCTGACTTAGCAAATAGGAATACAGGACTCTCAGTTAAGTCTGAATTTCAGATAAACAATGAATTTTTTTTAGTATAAGTATGTCCCATGCAATTTTGGGGACATGTTTATGCTCAAAATGTGTTGTTTATCTTAATATTCAATGTCCTGTATTTTCTCTGGCAACTCCACTCTCCTTGGGTTCCCCTGGGTGTGTGTGTGGGGGGAGGGGGTGGGAGAGGAGAAGAATGGAGAAGGAGGAGAAGGGGGTCCAGTCTCTAACCTCAGACCACCACTCTCAGGGGAGGGGGGTTATCTCACTGTGAACAACAAATGTGACATCACCTGTTCTCAAAAGCTACCTCCGGTCAGCATTTGAAGAAACGATGGGCCTCTTAGATCTCTGTAACAACATTCACTTTATCCTCTTTCTCTCTTCATTTTTGAACCGATACCCAATAAGTCTGGATCATATAAACATCATCCTTTAATACGTACAGATCCGGAAGAAAATCAAACGCAATGGGATCAGACACAAGGGGCAGCAAAGCTGTATTTTCCCCACAGCTGCCTGGTTTCCTGTCTGTCCTCGCCCTATGCCCCGCAGGCTCTGGACTTATGGACCAATCAGTGGTTCGTTTCACAGCTCTTTCCTGCTCCTCCAATCTAACTTCTGGTTTTCTCAGACGATGGAGAGAATAAGAACTGAACTATACGAAGATTCCTCATGCATTAGATAATTGAAAACTAAGTATTATTGTAGCAAATTAAGTGTAAACAATATTACATGCTCAGGCACAGTAAAAAATATATAGAAAGAATAATTTAAGAAACTAAAGAATTTGCAACTGATATAAGCATGCTCTTGGCCACTAAGGAAATCAGCAAAAGTATATGCTTTATATACTTCACAAATCAACTGGGTCAAAACCAGAGAGTATTTAAAAGCCTTTGCAAAATAGAGTTGACACACCACAATCTTTTAATGGCATAAATTTCCATTAGCATCAACTGCTGCATAAATAAGATTCATTATAGTGATTAAAGATGTTAATTTCTTAGAGTAATCATAATTTCCTTTAATCTTCTATGGCAGTGTTTTGTAAACTCTAGGTTATGACCCATTAGTAAGTCATGAAATCAATTTAGTGGGATATAATCAGCATTAAAGAGAATAGAAAATATCCAATTTCATTACCTATAGTCAATGTAAACATTATTTCACATACCTTAATTTCAGTTTTCTGAACACATACATATAACTACTTGGTTATAATATAAAATATATTTCACATGATCAGTTATGAACAAAATAGTTCAAAAACAATGATTTGCATTGCAACAGATATATTTTAAGACCTATTTAAAGAAGCACAATTTTAAGTCACAAATCAATGAAAGAGGAAGAAAATATTCTCACTAGAAGATAGTATGATGGCTAATATGTTTTAACTAAATAGCTGGGTCACTTTCCCATATGCTATGAGTTTGGTTCAAGGTGATAAATATGGTGTTCCACTTCTTATTACCAATGGGATGGGACTACCTTGGAGGTATATGTAAGTGAGGTCTGTGGGATCAGGCTGTCTGGCTTATCTTGGGCATGTTACTAAATTGTTCTGTGCCTCAATTTTCTTATCTATAAAATGGGCCTTGTAATAAATTGGTCACCACACAGTTGTACAGATTAAGTGAATTTATAAATAGAATGCATCTAACACAGTGTTGGCCACTTAACAAGTCCTCAATAAGTGTTAGTTACCCATTTTATTACATTTTCTCATTTTTATGTACAAGTAGGAAATATCAGAGAGTTACTTGCCTCACACTTTTAGTTTTGTCTGATAAATGGAGAAGGGGGCCCAGGGTATGCTTAGTGGTTCAGCCCACACACGGTCCCTTAATTCTTCTGCATGTATGTATTTTCTAGTTCACGGAAATAAAATGCTTAAGAGAAGAGATTCTCAACCTGGGACACATGGTACACTTCCTAGGATTGTGAACTTCCTGAATGTGATGAGAATCTTGAATGAATGTGCGTGTCTACATTTGAGGAGCAGATGCAGAAGATCAACAGCATCTAGTGTCAAAGGGGTCACGTGGTATAGTGAGGAGTTAGACATACGTGGAAGTCCAGGTTTATTAATTAGCATGGTGACCTTGAGCAAGTTACTTAACCTCTGTAGCTCCACTTACCCCCATCTGTAAAATGGGAATTAAAATAGCTTCTACATGATATAGTTGTTGCAACAATTAATGTTTACAGTATTTGTAAAAAGCTTAGCACTTCGCATAGTGGCTGCCACATGATGGGTTCTCAAGAAAACATTAGTAGTGGAAGAAGAGCAGGTAGATGGGAAAATAGAATGCAATGGTTGCTATTATGAGTCCTAATTTTGGAATCTTGAATCATTAAGTAATCCATTCATCTCTTCATTTATTCAACAAAAACTGTTTTAATGCTGCCATGTATTATGGGTTGTGTGAGGTGCTGAGAAAGCAGCAATGGATAAGGCACATTCTCTGCCCTCACAGAGCTTGTCATCGAGAAAGGTTTACAGACAGGCAAGGACCAACCAGGTGGAAAATGCTGCAGCAGGCAAACTACGGGGCTCAGGAAGAATGTGGGAGAGTTTAACCCAGAACCACCTTCCACAAAGTTTGTGGTTTTTCTTCATCTTATAGTTCCAGTTTTCATTTCAGTGCTAAACAGAGGCAACTTTCTTTTGCTTATTTTAATACTGAACATTATTATTCAAATGTAAGCTACCCATTAAGGGACATTTAGGGCAGGACTTGATCTGTGGAGCTTGGAGGACAATGCTCTTCTCTTGGATATGGCTCCAAGGATGAGGACATGTAGTGAGACCTCTTTATAATATTGCGACTAGAGAACAGGACAAATGCCAACACCCTCCTTATAAAGGAAAATCATCCAACCCAGGGCTTTTCTATTTCTGCCTCAACTTTGAGGAAACTTAGAGTTAAATTTAATGCTCAATTATAACAAGTATAGTAGCCTATTTTTTCTTTTTTGGTTTCTTTCTTTCACTCTAAATGGTTTAGATTTTCTGTTTTAAGATATTATGATATCTCTATGTCTGTCTATCTATCTATCTATCTATCTATCTATCTATCTATCTATCTATCTATCATCTATCTATCATCTATACCATATTAAGTGATTTTAAAAAGTAGACAGGGCAATAGTTATTAAATAACTTCAGTAACTCAGTGTCTTACATATTACAAGAGTCTTTTACTTTATGTAGTTTTCTGATTCAGTGGACATGACTGAATTGTAGTGTACTTAAATTTTATGAAGTTGAGTGATTCTATAACAGTTCCATTATAGAAAAATATAATAGCAGTAACAGTGTCTTACAGGAGAGGTCCTTATGTTCTCCATAAATGGATGCGTCATGGTATCATTTGAAATTATATACACTATTAGGATACATTAGGTTGCTATGTTAATTCATTTAAATTATTTTTGCACTCTCTGCACACAGAGACTCTCTTACCTTTGAGCAAAGCTGTCAGGATAGCTAAATCAATGTCCTGGTGTCCTTCTGATCCCATCCGAAACACTGTAATCTGCAATTTGAGATGTGACCATTAGCAATGCATTTTTCCCCTCAAGAGAAATTAAATCAATGAGACCATATCTGAACACAGACCATTTTAATATCTTTAAGGCAGATTCTTAACCACAGGGAAAGCATACATAGCAAGAATTCAATTAGAAGGCTGTGCAGTTCATTAAGAGGGAGATGCCTCAGTAGCTTCCTAACAGAGATCATCTAGAAAATTGCATTGATTTCGGTTACAGTGAGGAGAAACCAGAAATCAAGGAAAATGTCCTCTTCTAACATTTCAGTTGTAAAGTTAAAACTTGCCAGATTTACAGAAATGTGTAAACCACAATGTAAATGACGAGATGAGAAATTAAGTGTTTAAAAATAGCTAGTTAGCATGCACTTCAGTAAATGGCTCCATTATGTGTATATATGTACGTGTGTGTGTACATGTGTGTGTGTGTGTACGTGTGTGTGTGTACGTGTGCAGTATAGCCATCCCTACACGTATTCCTCGGCATCAGTTACTCAAGGGTTTCAATGTTGTGATGCCTCCAGATCCTTCAGTCCTCTCAATACCCTTCATACTTCTTGAGAATAATTTAGCAGCACATCCAGGGGAGGCAAATATTCTCTGGGGGAAGGTATAATACATGTTGGATTAATATAAAATCCCAAAATAATGCTTAAGCACAATAAAGATTTTTTTCCAACTCAGGGAGAAGCTACTTAAGGAAGCCGAAATATTTTTAAAATCTCTACATTGAATTACTCTTGTATTCAACTGCTTGGGGCTTTGAGTTTCCCTATCTGTAAGTGGGAAAATAATAGTGCTTGCCTATTTCCAACTACATAGGAAGTAAACTTGATAGAATTTGTTAATATATAATTCCGAGTTTTGCTACTATGATGGAGAGAATGGACACATAGAACCATAGACTGTTAAACTATCGGTTGCCTTAGACATTTTCTAGTCCACTGCCCAAAGAAAAAGATCCAATGCTTAAGGTGAACAACTAGTTAGAAGGACAGCTGTGGCTGGAAGTCAGTAGATCTCACCTTGTTGTCTTGTGCCCTAGGCACTGGGAAGAAGTGAGGGGAAGGAACAAGAACACACGAACACTTTTGAGTTGCCTAATTCTTTTTTTATCAGTGTAGGTCCTGGGATGAGTATAAGGCAGAGCTTGCAAGATGAAATGCCTTCACAGGCACTTGAACTCAAAATGCTAAAAAAAATATAGAGAGCCAGACAAAATTCACCTATGTACTACATTTGGCTCCGGGGTCACAGTTGTGACCTCTGGTAAGGACCATCAGGTGGAGGTATGCCCCAGCTCCATTAGATTTCCACAGAAATCTGCTCTGTGTAACTATGTTTGGCCGAAGTGCCTTTGGGACATTGCCCCAGATAGCTCTTGCTGCCCCTACAGAATCCACCTGGGAGATGAGAGGCAGCTTTTACCTGCTCTGCACTCATGAAGAAAATTTGAGGTTCACTGGACTAAGAACCAGGGGTCAGAAGTAGAATTTGGGCCAACTCTTTAACTCTTTAAGCTGAGGATGGCTATAGTCTGAAAGACACTATTATATGCTAAGCTGTTAGCAGGCTGAAGAATCAGGATAACATCTGAGCTCACTGTTTAGAAGAATTCAGAAATTAGGCATCAAACGGAACTCCTTAAGCATATAGCTTACCTGTTCAGCAGATGCCTAAATTTCACTGCCTAATTAGAGGTCACATTTCAGATGCAAATTCTTATGATGCAGCAAATACATAAATTAAATTGACCCTAAGCTATCAGATTATCAGGCTTTCCTAGAAACAGACTTGCGGAAGGGGAAAGGAAGTGTACAGTGCAGACTTTCTAAAGGATGTTAGGGTGGGAAGGTAGAGACATGGGCATGCGAGCTGCTGTTTGTCAAAGAGCCTGAGATGGAATTGTGTGCCAGAACCTTGCAGTATTTTTTGATAACTGATGGGAGGAAATGGCTGCCCACCTGTCCATATCCTCATCCTTGTGTGCTTAGATTGAAGAACCCAAGGACTTGAGAAAGAGGGAAAGGAAGCACCCCCCAAAAAAGGCTGGAGGATCCCAAGATAAAATTTATTTCATAATTTTGCCTTGACTTGACCTGAGATATTATGTGTTCACCACTACTCTAAAGCATTTTTTAAAAAACTAATTACAGTGGCTCAGTGGTTGAGCATCGACCCATTCACCAAGAGGTCATCGGTTTGATTCCTGGTCAGGGCACATGCCCAGGTTGGGGGCCAAATCCCCAGTGGGGGGCATGCAGGAGAGGGCCAATTGATGTTCTCTCTCATCGATGTTTCTATCTCTCTCTCTCTCCCTTCCTCTCTCTCTAAAATCAATAAAGAAAAAAGAACTTTAAAAAAAATACTAATTACAAATTTGTATGTCTGCCTCAGGAAAAAAGCAATCAAACAAGAAAACCTGAGTTTTCTTCTAGCACTCCCGTGTTGTGTTGGCAGAGATGCAGAAAATCGGGTGGGGATGGGAATTGAATCAGTAGTTTTGAAGCATGATGGGTTGATATAAAATTCCTTGGTTTTGACTTGTTGTTCTTTAACAGCACGGGGTTTATTTGCTAATATTTTACTTAGGATCTTTGCAACTATGTTTGTAAGTGAAGTTGGTACATGTCACAAATTCTATAGTTGAACAAGATGAGGATGTAGAAAAAAATATTGTGACTTCCGGTCAAGATGGCGGCGTAGGTAAACGCGGTATCGCGTCCTCCCACAACCACATCAAAGTTACAACTGAACTACAGAACAACCATCATTCAAAACCGCCTGAAATCAAGCTGAATGGAAGTCCTACAACTATGAAATTAAAGAAGAAGCCACATCGAGACTGGTAGGAGGGACAGAGGCACGACGGGCTGGTCCCACACCCACGTGTGCCGGATAAAAATTAGGAGGATACCTCGGCTGGGAAGGTCCTCCCTGAGGACTGAGGGGTCCCCGTCCCACACTAAGCGCCCAGCTCAGGGTTCCAGTGCCAGGAAGAGAAGTCCCCATAACTTCTGGCTGGAATAACCAGCGGGAACTGAGGCTGAGGCGGCTGGAGCCCCCAGCAGCTCCTCTTAAAGGGCCCGCACACAGACTTACTCAGACTGGCACCCTCCAGGCTCCAGCATGGGGGAGGCAGCTTGAAAGGCACCAGAGTCATATGGGGAAGAACTGAGCTGTTTGGCATTGGAGCAAGGGCTGGGGAGGCAGCTTTCTCCTGGACAGACGTGCTATCAGAGGCTTTTGTTCCTTTGGTGAGCCCTTCCCTGGGCCGGCAGAAGCCGCCATATCTGGGACTCCAGCAACCTTGCTCACACTGTTTGCCCCACCCTGGTGATTCCCTGAGGCCCCGCCCCACCCAACTTTCAGGCCCACCCAAGTTGTTGCCAGTTGCTTGACCATAGGATTGGCCTGTCTTAGATCCTGCTTCAGCTTTTCCTAAATTCTTTCAAACAGACAGCATCTGGTCTCAGCTAGCCCCATACCTCTCGCTAAGTAATACATAGAAACAAACACAGGGAGGCAGCCAAAATGAGGAGACAAAGAAACAGGTCCCAAGTGAAAGAACAGAACAAAACTCCAGGAAAAGAACTAAGTGAAATGGAGTTAAGCAACCTAACAGATGCTGAGTTCAAAACACTGCTTATAAGGATGCTCAATGGACTTAGTGAGAACCTCAGTGAACTTAGTGAGGGCCTCAAGAGCATAAAAAAGGACCAGTCAGAAATGAAGGATGCACCGTTAGAAATGAAGGAGGCACTAACTGAAATAAAGAATAGTTTACACAGATTCAGTAGTAGAGTAGGTAAAGCCAAGAAGCAAACCATCGATTTGGAATATAAGGAAGCAAAAAACACCCAATCAGAACAGCAAAAAGAAAAAAGAATCCAAAAAATGAGGATAGTGTAAGGAGCCGCTGGGACAACTTCAAGCGTGCCAACATTCGCATCTTGGGGGTGCCAGAAGGAGAAGAGAGAGAACAAGAAATAGAAAACCTATTTGAAACAATAATGGCAGAAAACTTCCCTAACTTGGTGAAGGAAACAGACATACAAGATGCAAAAGGTTCAAGACAAAGAGAGAATCTTAAAAGCAGCAAGAGAAAAGCAGTTAGTTACCTACAAGGGAGTACCCATAAGACTGTCAGCTGATTTCTCAAAAGAAACTTTGCAGGCCAGAGGGAGTGGCAAGAAATATTCAGAGTGATGAAAAGCAAGAACCTACAACCAAGATTACTCTATCCTGCAAAGCTGTCATTTAGAATCGATGGCCATATAAAGAGTTTCCCAGACAAGGAAAAGCTAAAGGAGTTCATCACCACCAAACCATTATTATATGAAATGTTGAAGAGTCTTCTTGAAGAAAAATATAAAAAAATATGAACAAACAAAATGGCAATAAATACATATCTATCAACAATTGAATCTACAAACAAAATGAACAAGCAGAACAGAAACATTCTCATAGACACAGAGAACTTTTGTTGGTTACCAGATGGGTGGGGGCTGGGGGGCTGGGTGAAAAAGGTGAAGGGATTAAGAAGTACAAATTGGTTGTTAGACTGACAAACCTCAAAGGGAAGGGGGTTTGGGGGTGGGAAGAAATAAACCAAAGAAGTTATATGTATATATGCATAACCAATGGACACAGACAACAGTGTGGGGAAAGGCAGGAGGGGGGCGGGAGTGGGGAGGAGGGGGGCAATGGGGGAAAAACGAGGAACATCTGTAATACATTCAACAATAAAGATAAGTTAAAAAAATATTGTGAAAATTAAACTGATTCCCTTCAAAGTCTATTAATTAGATTAATTGTGATTTATGTTTATGTCAGGGAACAATGAATCTCTGAAAATAGACATGGAGATTGAGGTGAACTTTTGAAAATCAAAATCACCATGATATTATACTGAATAACATCTATAATCTGTACAGACACTTTGGCTCAATCTATCAAAAATAGAAATGAACATTCCACAATCATTTATTTCATGGTGTGTTAGATATGTGAGAGATGATATCTGAGTTTGACAAATGGTTTGTAACATGTTTGAGAATTTTAGGAATTTAGAAAAGTCCACCTATAATAATGTTAACCAAAGGTTTAAAGGGTGGGGCAAAAGTAGGTTTACAGTTGTGAGTACACAAAAGTTTATTTTTGTATTATTATTTGTTAATTATTATTATTTTAAAAAATTTTCTTCTTTATTGACTTTAGGGAGAGAGGAAGGGAGAGGGAGAGAGAGAGAGAGAGAAACATCGATGAAAGAAACATCAATTGGCTGCCTCCTGCATGCCCCACACTGGGGATTGGGCCCACTACCTGACCAGGAATCGAACTGGCGACCTCCTGGTGCATGGGTCGATGCTCAACCCCTGAACCACACTGGCCGGACTTCATGTACTATATTTTAACAAGACTCTGTTTCATATTGAAGTGGGTGAATAAAAGGTGATGCTGCTGAGATAGAAATGGAATGAAATTAATATAATTCTAGTGTCCTACTTAAAAAGACTGCCATGTATGAATTTATACATTAGATAAATAAGTGATTGACTTTCAAAAAGATATTTTATTATACAATGTTTGCCAGCTTATTTCAAAGGTGTGTTCCTTCTACCCTTAGTACAACTCAATTTAGATTACTTTCAGTAATAGATTGTCTTGTAGATTAAAGCACGCCTAAATTAGCAGTCAACCTCATGCTGTCTCAAGGGACCTTCATGCATGGACAGCTTGGCAATTAATGAAGAGCGCCAGAGACTAGAGGAAGGTTTGCTTTTCTGATTTTAATCCTTGACTCCCTTTTCTGTCTTTCAACCACTGTAATCTAAGAACACTAGAGTTTGTTTCTCCCATCAACAAATGCAATTCAGAAGCTGGAAGCCCACTGATTCCAATATAAGAAAAAATATTTTTCTTATTATAAAAACAATACATGATTGTCATTTGAAATTAGAGAAAGTTTAGAAACAGTCCAATGAAAATAATTTCCAAAATCCCAACTCCTAAACAAAGACAACCACTGATGGTATTTTGGTATATTTCCTTCAAGTCCTTCTTTTTTCTTTTCTTTTCCAAAGGCATAGTATGTATACATGTATGTGTGGGGGGCATATTTGTGAAGTTCTATTGTGTATTATTTTCTTTATTATTCACCTTATAATTAAGCACTTTCCTGCATTATTGGGAACTCTCCAAAACATAATGCTCAATATCTACAGAGCATTTTGTTTAATGGATATGTATAGCTCACTTATCAATACCTCCACTGTGCCTACATACTTGATATAAACAACGATGTGATGAACATCTTTGCATATAAATCCTGTTCTGCATTTGGCATTCTGTCCTTAGCATAGATCCCCAGAAGTTTGGTGCTCTTGTCACAAACTGTCTCCTAGCTGGAAGTGAGTGTTTTAGCACATCATCTAGTAGAAGTAAAAGAAAGCTTGTGTTGTCCTCAAACCAGATTTACTGTAATGGCAGGAGAGAGGGAGGCAGCTCTTATGAAGAGCAAAGGTAACAGAAAACAGACACATGCACATGCTGACAGGGCAGCCTTCACGCAGATTGGCTCTTGTGCTCCCTCTATTTGCACCACTACCAGTCACCAGGATGAGTGTAGGCTCCTGCTTTTTTGGAAAAGGGGTCTTAAAAAGCAAATTGACCTTATCACTTTCTTGATTTTTACTTTAGCCCTTTGAATGCTGTACAGGCCTCGGGGCAGTGCCGGCTTAAATAACTGGATGGTGCAAATGAAATCATTTGGTGAACATGAGCTTTGGATCCTTTTTTTTTAGCACATAAAGTCATGTTACAGTAAGGAAATTGTTAAATATGGGTCAGGAACTCAACCCAGGCTCTCTGGATTCATGATTGACATAGCTTTTATAGTCTAAGGAGCACTTTGTGATCCTAAGGTGACATATAGGAAGGACACGAAAAAGTGGTCCAGCCGATTTTATGATGAGGGCAAAAAATAGGAATAGGTTACATTCCTCATCTACAAATTCTTTAGAAAAATTTCAGCGGTGCTTTCTGGGGGCTGGAACTGGATGACAACCTGTCATCTACCATCTCCTGCTTTCGGTTCCTTTCCTGACAGTTGATGGTACGTCTTTCATTTATTATATGACTATATGATGTACCTCACTGGGCACCAATATGACAGATGCCAAAGGTCCCGCAATAGTATTTCTAGAAGCTTCTTTATATACCTTATGGCCTTGGCTAGCAGAATCAAGAATATTTGTAATCTACCATCTTGCCAGCCAACCAGATAGGTGAAAATCCAATTTGACCCAAGGTAATATTTTCCATCTTAGGAAGCACATTACTGGGTTCATGTGCATTCTCTCACATATGTTTTAAAATATGAAGACAATTCTCTTAGGAGAATATGTAGGAGAACAGATGGTTCTTACAGGCCAACGCCATATGGGCTTAATAGGTTGTAAAAATCGTTAGTGGGGTCTTTTGCCTTTTTTTTTTTTTTTTTTGGTGGTTTCAACTTTTTTTTCCCATCATCACAGAATAAAACTATCTTTTTCTGATTTCCTGTCATAATTATTAAAACATCACATACTTCTGCATTTCAACTACTTCTTTGTGATCTCTTCTGGTGAGAGGTTGCCAAGAAGGCACCAGAAAGTGATAGAGACAGAGAATGTCTCTGCCTCCCTTCTCAAGCCAGTCCAGTTTCCCTGGTAACAATCGAGTTTACTGTTTCCAAGGTTGGTAAACCAGATGCCTTTGGTTCACTCCTCTGTGAACCTACCCACTAGAAGTCATACTATTTGTGACTGGGCCAATCTCACCCTTCCCCTTGGACAGGGCAACCCGGAGTCTGAGCCAGTGAGAAAGGCCATTGAGGGTAAGGAGAACAACATTTTGGATTCTCTTTTCACTTCAGGAAAAGATACATTTCACTTCTCCTTCCCTTCCTGCCCAATTGTAAGGAAGGCCAGAAACAAACATCTTAAGGTAGGGCATGGAAGCATTTTTCCAGGCTGGCTTTCTGCACCTTTCCTGGTAGAGCAGTGGAAGAGAGCTGTTTAAAATGACACTCATTTTGCCCTGGCTGATGTGGCTCAGTTGGTTGGGCATTGTCCTGTGCACCAAAGGGTTGCCAGTTTGATTCCCAGTGGGGGCTCATACCCAGGTTGTTGCTTGATTTTGATCCCCAATAGAGGGTGTACAGGAGGCAGCCAATCTACGTTTCACTCACATCGATGTTTTTCTCTCTCTCCCTTTTTCCTCTCTCTCTAAAAATCAATAAAAATCTTAAAAAACAAACAAACAAAAAGATACTCATTTCAGAGCTTGTGAAAGATTCTGCTACGGAGAGTCAGGGGAAATGTTTTGGGGAGAATGCCCATTTCAGACTGTGTGAATAGCCTTAGATCCCTGGGTTTTCTTTGTATGGCTGACAGGATGCAGTTTGTTTCATATGCAGATATCCCATGTTGAAAGAGTCTTGGCTTAATCACCTCACTTTTCTGATTTTTGGTCTTACCATCTATAAAACAACAACAACAACAAATAACTGACTAAGTGATCATAAGGGCTCTTTTTAGCTCTAGAGTTCACAGACTTTCTTTCTTCATGTTCAAAATAGCAGAAAATCAGATGAGCACCAGGTGTGTCTAATGGGTTCAGCTTCCTACCTAACACACTCATTTGTCCTGTTGTTTCCTCATCTTTAAGAGGGGACCTTGCTTTTTGTGGATGATAGCCTATGAGAATCTTGTTTCCGTTTCCTGTCTTGTTTAGTCTGTTCATCTTAGGGCAAATTACCATTTTTTAATTGAATATAATTGACATACAACACTGTTTAAGTTTAAAGTACATTTGAATTGATTTGATAGATTTATATATCACAATATGATGACCACTCTAGAGTGAATTAACCATGTGCTTCAGCAATCCCACTTCTGGGTCTACGTCCAAAAGATGTGAAAATAGGATCTTAAAACGATATCGGCACTCCCACGTCTATCATGGCATTATTCACAATAGCCAAGCTATGGGAACAGCTGGTGCCCATGAACAGATGAATGAATAAAGAAGCCGCGGTATATACATATACAGTGGAATATTACTCAGCTATGAGGGAGAGGGAAATCTGGTCTTTTGTGACAACATGGATGGAACATAAGGGCATTATGTTAAATGACATAAGTCAGACAGAGAAAGACAAATAGTGTATGATATCACTTTTATGTGGAATCTAAAAACGTCAAATGAATTACCATTTTTTAAATGTTCCCCTTTTATGTTGCTGAACCGTAGCACCATATACTCTGTGTTGCATGCCATGCATACCATATTGTTGACACTTAGCCTATATACACCCAGCTCTCATGCCTATGAAATTAGTCAAGTGGCACATAGCAATTCTACCTAGGGAAACCAGTCAGTCTCAGTATTATAATACCCCATCAGTGCCCATGGCACTGGGCAAGACCCAAACCCCTTACTGTGAATACTGCACTAGCCCCTGAGTTCCCATCTTCCACCGCCCCACAGCCCTCCTGAAACCCAGATACATTCTGTGCTCTGGATCAGAGAGGATGGACTGTGTACAGAATATGAGCTCTAGAATCACACAGATTCAGAAGTGAACCATGCCAATTATTAGACGTTTGATGCTACCGCCCCTCTCTGAGCCTTGGTTTCTTCCTATGTGAAATAGGGATAACTCTGTCTAAAGAAGTATTGCAATGCTTTATGTGGGATTATCTTTCTAAATCATACAGCACAGTTTCTGGTATCTGGCAGGGGTTCAGTAATCACTAATTCCCTTTCCATTTGTTTGCTATCCTTGGCATGTTCCCTGGGTCTGCCTCCCACTGTGGTGGCTTTGCCCTGTCTTCTCTCTGCTGGTATTTCTTGCCCCTGAAGCTCTACTTAGTGCTATGTCCAGTATTTTTGCTGTACTTCCAGACACACATGTTTGCCCTAGACATCTTTGCCTCAAGCATTTTTGCTGCATAACTAACTGGCCATAAGTCAATTTTGGCGTAAAAAAGACAAAATCACGACAAATTTAAAAAAAGGACTTTAAAAAGAACATAATAAAACATGAAAAAAATAGAATTAAAAAAGAGCTTCTTTAAAATGTGTGTAGATTCATGGTAATACTATGCAAATAACTGCCTTTATTTTGTAGACTGTACCTAAGTGCTTGTCTTCTTTCTATGTGAAGTGTGGGTTCAACTCCGTGCGGTCAAGGAGGGCCCTCGCCTCTCTTTCTGCTCCCAATATAGTATGTTTCAAAATAAGAAACCAATGCTTGGGGCAAATCATCATCATCTGGAAGAAATGCTAACTACTTTAAGACCATCTTCATCATGTCTATTTATCACTCTATAGACTATTATGAGGACTAGCTAAGAGGTATATATAATATAAAAATGGGAATAACTGTGAGACCTTCATCAACTGACAACTAGCTTACATATATTAAGTCTACCAAAGGCAGTTGATTCATCAGTGGAGAAATAAAACCAAACAGAAAATACTCAAACTGTCAATCAGTTATTTTATCTGTTTTTTTTTTTTTTTTTTTACAGCAAAATTGCCTCTGGCCCATTAGTTATGTGGTGAAAATATTTGCAGCAAAGATGCTATGGTGGAAGTACCTAGAACCATTCCAAGGGTACTCAGGTCATAAAGGCTCAGGACTCACTTCACTTGTAGCCTTGCAAGGTAATCATAAGCAAAACAGATACTGCCATTTTGTTAAGAATGTCCCCTGTGGTCATCAGAACCAGTACTAAAATAAACTTCTAGCCCGAGAGAGGGTAAAGAAAGAAAACCTTTGGGCTGCTTTGCAAATGTGTGCACAAACCCATGTGTGAAGGACATGTTGGGCCGATACCAGGATATCTGCGGTCTGACCCAAGAAAATCCAGAATTTTGTGTGTTTGTTTGAGTTAATGTATTTGAAAGCATTTGCACATGAAGATGCACAATTATATTTTAGTCTTAAGCAATATCAAATAAAAGAGAAAGTCAAGAAGACCATTATCTGTGAGTCAACCCCTCAGGTTCTCCTCTGTCTTTGCGTTTGCATGCCTGCTAGGGGCTGCTCTCCTGTTCTTGTTCTGTGTGCCTGGCTCTCAGTCTGTCCTGCAGAGAAAAATCTCTGTTTCTCTACACAATGCCCAGCCTGGAGATTCTGCCTTTATTGCTGTATTTTTCAGTTTTTGATAGTAATTTGTGCTTTTTCCACAGCTTCTTTCTAGGGCCACTTGAGAAGAATAAGAAGCAAGCGCCTCCTTTGTCCTAGGACAAGAATGGAAACACAAAGGGGAATAAAAAGCATCCCTGGTAGGTTTTCTCTGTAACCAGTTTTCTCCTTGAACCAGTTTGGAAAATTAAAAATGAAGCTGCATTTTCTGACCTGACAATGGGAGAACATGACATTTGTTAAATGGTAAAAGGGAGGGCCCATCACTGTCAAATTATACCAACGGACAATGAACCTTATTTGGAAAATTTTCTATTCTTTCAAGCTCAGAGGGAGTTGATTCAAAGAAAGAACAATTCAGTTTATCAAGTCTGTTGTTTCTCCCTGTAGACAAGCAATCCCTCTCTCCTCCTTGGGCCCATTCAGGCCCACAGCCCTGCCTCCTCCCATTGAATAGTTGACTATATTCTCATTGCTGCCCATTGCATAAACAATAGTAGCTAACTGCTCCAGGGTCAAAATTCTTCAAAAAATGGCAAGTGAAGATTTGGGGATTATTAATTTTTTTTTTTTTAAATGACTGGAGGAATAGCTTTTCTCTCAAACAGCAATTCTTTCCTCTCGCTCTGGTGATTGCTTTACTGTTCCATGTCATTCGTCCATGTGTCACATAGGAAAACACTCGATGAGAAAGGGAGTGAAACATGATTGAAATGAGAAGGCTGTGATGAAGGCCACAAGAAAACTACAACTGGGGAAAGAGTGTAGGAGCTAAAGAGACAAAGGTCATTGCTGCCTGGTGCGACACCAGAAGACGTCCCTGGGAAGTCCAGGATTGGATGTGGACTTTGTGAGGCAGCTAGAGTTTCACTAGGGAAGTATGGTGGTGAGGAGGAGTAGGAAGAAGAAAATGATAACAGAAAATAAGAGATAAGTGAACACTGAAAAACATTACATGCAAATATTCAACGTGGCTGGAGCATCGGGGAAGGTGATCTACAAAGGAAGGTTGGGGCCAAGCTGTGAATGATTTTTAGTGTTAAGAAATTTGGACATAATTCACTATATACAAGGCTGTGTACCAAGCATTTTATATCCATGACCTTGTTAATCCTTACATCAACCCTAGGAGGCTCGAGGTTAAATGAGTTACCCAGGAGCACTTAGCTGGCCAAGGACAGAGGTAAAATGAACTCTCAGGTCTGTGGGGCTCCAAAGGCTATGCTGGTGGCCTCTCTAGGTCATGAGGTGGGTTGATTTTCAGGGGTCAAGAAACAGGGAGGGATCAAAGGTGACTCTTATTAGTTTTCCAGCCTCATTGCTGAGAGCACAAGCAACTCTTGAAAGAAATAGGGAAGCCGGAATAATTTGTGGGAAGGTGAAGTGTTTATCCATAACACATCCTTTTTGACTCAGAAATTGAGTGTAGGCCCAGGGCAGCACCCTAGAGGGTAGACGGTGAATCAGACAGCCCTACAGTGAGACCAGAATGGGTAGAGTCTCTGCTGCTCACACGCCCTGGAAACCTTTGCACTGATAAGCAAAAGGAGTAAGCTCTTTGTTGAAATGCCATTGACTAGAGCTACGCCATAGCCCTGGGGAGATTCTGAAAAGTTGGGAAAGGGAAGTCTTTGGCAAAGCTTAGAGCCTGTCAGCAACTTTTAAAGTTAGAACTCCACAGAGCAATGTGTATGTATGAGGAGAACCCTGAGACTAAGAATAGGTCTCATCAAATTGTTCTCTCAGGAGAGCAAAAGTGGAGGGAGGCTTTACACACATCCATCTGGCTATCACAACAAGAAGGAGATGTATGCACGTGGACACACACACACAGTGGTCTCATGAGTCGTGTGGCTGGGCAGTGTTAGATATATTAACCGCTGTTCCAGAAAGCAGCTCTATACAATTGGAGGGTGGTTCTCTTGGGTGGCAGAATGTGCACTGTTTTCTTTTCCCATAAAGAACTGTCAGAAAATGTTTGACTTTATATATACCACTTCAGTCAAGCGCTAGCATTTTTTCACATAGTTCCTATTACCTCGATGATGCAGTCATACAACGATGTCTGTTTTATCTGGAAATATGAAAGAATGAAGTGTTCTATAGAAGTGAATTTTCTGGTTAAGTATGGCTTATCCCTTAATGCCGATTAAGAGCAAGTCAGTTCTTTTGGATGACAATTTTTCTAAAATGTAATAGACCCATTTGTTATCTTAGACAACATTAAATAAAATAAAACTCCATTGCCTTCTTTTAGTGACTAGTGTTGTTATCACTGACTCGAGGAAAACGGAGCTATTTGACTCTCTTTAAATGGTCCCAGACGGCTCATGTTTATTTATCTGCTATTTACAGGGTCCTGACTCTGCACTCTGACTAACTCTTCTCACAGCCCCCATCCATGTTGCCTCCCTGCTTTCTAACTGCAATGGGCAGGAATACCAGACCAACACCGAGCAGAACAGCAGTGGTTTCTCCGTCACTGAATGCCTACGACTGTGTGGATTTACTGCACAGGTTGTCTGATACCAGCATTCAAACAGCCCTTTTAAAAAATTTCTTTCCTGGTTCTGAGTCGTTGAAGTTACTATATGAGAGATCTTTAGATAAATTAAGTATTATCATATTTTAGGCAGGCAAATTTTCTAATTAATCTTATTTGAGCTCTTTCTGCTACTAGAGAGTTAGGATTAAACGTTTCTAGGCTCAGAAATAAACACGTCTGGCCCAGGTGAGAACAGAGGTGAGCCCTTATTAATAGTAGCAGCAGCTGTGGTGTGCACCAACTCCTCCAAACACTGCACCTGTATCACTCTCATGGAACCTTTCCAATGACCTCCACTGGAAAGCATATTCTGATTTTCCAGTAGAGATACCTCAGGCTTAAGGGGGAAAAGCAGCTTATTCAAAGACACACCGCTGGAATTCCTGTGCTGTCTGCTCAAACACTCCCCTGCGGGACCCTCCCCCCGGCTCATTCTGCCTGATAACTTATGCGATGTCCATGGTCACTGCTTTCCAGCAAATACAGAGTCTGCTGAGAGAACAGGCGGGGCAGCAGCAGAGCCCTGCTGGTCACACTGGAGGTCGGACGGGTCTCGGGCCATGCCGACAGCCGCTCTGTCACTGGGGCCTCCTCTCCCCTTACTTTGTACAGAACATTCCTCTACCCAATAAACTTGAAAGAAAAGAAGAGCCTCCTAGAAGAAAAGAATCATGACTGTTAGACATTCTTCCCTTTGCTCTCTCAAGGTCAGAATTCATTTCCTGTTATTTCCTGTAAAACCGTCAACTTGCAAAAAAAGGATAAAAAAATAAAAGCCTGGATACAAAGAAAAAGGCAGGGTTACTAGCCAGTCTTGAATGTCCTCTCTATGGCTTTGGCAAGAGGTCCTACTGATTGGTCAGATTGTTCCAACAGATTTTATCATTGATCATCAGCTCCTTTGGACTTTGCTTTTTAAGTAGAGAATTCCTTAGATACCCAGAGTAGAACTAGCATGGAATAAAGCAAGCTGCTAAAGAAAGTCACATTCCAAAGAAAACAGGCATGGAAGAATGGCATGAAAAGGTGTGTATTTTTAGCTACTAATTATAAAGCTACTGCATTTAATTGCAGTAACAGTGGCTCAAAGCAGAATGTAATTATTTTCTGTCCAGCACCTGTCTTTGACTCTGTGACTTTGTTATTCATTTCTGGACATTGGTGAGAGATGTTTCTTTCCTTTTTCACCTCTTCCTTGTCAGTCCGCTGCAGCAAAACATCTCTTAGCTTGAAACTTATGTATGGATAGATGCATGGGAACATTCCAGAAACATTCAAATGCTGTCTCTCTCATATAAGCTCTGAATTTCTTTTGGTTATATTTTCAACTTCCCCTTCTTCTTTTTCATTCCTTCCCTCCTTCCTTCTTTCCTTCATTAAAAAAAAAAATTAACTAGGAGTTTTTAAAGTGTCAGGCACTGTGCAAGAACCTAGAATTATGTATTTGTATATTTATGAAAATATATATTTAAAGGCTCCAAAGTGTCAGGCACTGTGCAAGGACCTAGATACATACACACATATACACACAAATGGGCGCGCGCGCGCACACATTAACTAGGAGCCTATATATATATATATAGGAACCTTTAGTTAAAAATATTAACTAGAGCCTGGCCAGTGTGGCTCAGTGGTTGAGTGTTGACCCATGTACCAGGAAGTCGCTGGTTCGATTCCCGGTCAGGGCACGTGGCCAGGTTGTGGGCCAAATCCCCAGTGGGGGGCATGTAGGAGGCGGCTGATCGATGTTTCTCTCTCTCTCCTCTCTTTCTCTCTCTCTCAAAAATCAATAAAGAAAAAAAAAAATTAACTAGAAGCCTTTAAAGTGGCAGTATGGCTCTTAGTTAATACGCATATTATATATATATTCTACACATAGAAATATACCTATATTATATATATTTATGTACTGTGTCTACCTTTAGAATCATTTACACTTTATCTTATGTTTTGGATAATTGGGTAGATATGATGTAATCCACTCTTTACTAAGCTTTAATGACACTATGATTCTAGATACTTATTTGTTTCTCTAGAATAGGAACTATAGCTAGGTGAAGTTTAGTTCAAAAGTTACAACCTTAAAAATTCCATGAATTTTATTAGGTAAAAGAGGAAACATAATTTTTAGATGATGAGAAATGTGCCTAAGGGAGACTTTTTCTGTGACCATAGTTATTTAAAATAAGAAACAATAGAATATATTAGCAGATAAATGAAGCTAAATTTAGCCATGGGGAGCAATTATAAAATTAGGTACTACTCAGAGGGTCCCTAAAATTCTGAATGAAAACAAAATGAGTGGGTTTATATCAAACACAATGGACAATTTTCCTTCCTTAAAAAGAAATTAGGTTTTATTTTTACTCATCCTTTAGGGAAAAACAACAACAAAACACCTAGTTTTTATTAGGTAGTAGAGTCTGTTTGACTCCACCATTAGTGGCTTTTCATAATTATACTGTCAATCTGAAAGAGCAGGTAAAGCCAGGTTCAAATGTATTATAACTTCATGTCCCTATGACTTGCTAGAAGTAAAGCAAGCTGTCCCTAAAATAAATTAGACAGTGGGAATACTTTTCCCCCAAAAGAATAAATATTATGTGAATGACAAATCCTTTAATTATTCAAGACAGTATCTTACCAAGGATCTCATCATCTTTTTGCAAAGCCCACCTAAAGCATGACCACCATGCCACCAGGAATTAACAAGGAAGACAGCCCAGGCATGGCCACTAGCACCCCTGCTTGTGTGAAGGGAAGACTCAGGAACATTTTTCAGCTTGCTTGGTTTTTGAGTCTATCTGTCAGGCTAGTTCAATCCCTCTACGAGTTCCCAGATATGGCAGGCAGTCAACAGATTTGCTGGGCACGACAAGTTTCATTTCAAATAGTCCAGGTTGTAATTTCAAGTTGACTGGCTACTATTATAGGCCCAATCAAGCTGAGGTTTCAATTACCTTCAAGCACTACTTCATTGATCACACTCAGCAATCACATAACCACCTGGGCCAAGGTGACAAAGGCCGGGAAAGAACTAGAGTGCCCCTTAAAGAAGGAGCACGTTTTAGCAGCTTTCTGAATAAAGCGTCTTAAATATACCTTTTATAGTGACTTATCCTGTATTTGTGATACGGACGAGGAGAGGAGGCATTTCTGGATTGGAAACGAAATCCAGGGAACAGACTTCCTCCGTGTCATTGGTAATTTACTTTTACTGACCTGTGAAAGAATATTGGATACTCTGCTCTCTGATTCAAAATTTTATTGGATTTTACCAACAGTTTCTAAAATGGCCAAGTTTTAAAAATTTTGTAAATGTTTGACTACAGTATCAAACAAAAGAAGTTTAAAAATGTCAGTCTACATTTTATGCTGATATACACCAAGTATGCACAGTACATTCACACATTAAACACATACAGAATCATCTCTACTTCAAATATTCTGTCCGGTTGTCAGCTAACCTCCATCTCGTCTAAGTTTTAGTTCTGAAAATATGGTCTCTGGACCCCCATAAGCCACTATTTTGACTCTAAGAGTGAGCTTCAGAATTTGATTCGATGGATATTTTCAAAATACCTTCTCCAGATGCAAGGTTGGTGTTTTAACTCAATATCCAGTGAAATTAGAGGACCTTTACTATGTGGGATATGGCATTTAATTTTTCCCTGGTATTCTTTACCAAGACATGATGGACTTATTACAACACTCTTGAATGAAATATTTGAGGTATACAACCTTTTAGAAAAATGGATTTTTAGAATTTTTCAAGAATATTTATTATTATATAAAATAATATAATTTTATTATAACATATATTATCACATAAATAAATGTTATAAATACAATAATATGTAACCATATAATATAGTGGGCCACTTAACTGGTTCTGTTTTATAGACAGGGACAGTAATAATATCTCCCTCACAAACTGTTATGAGAAAAGTGAATTAATATGTGTAAAATAGTCAGAAAAGATCCTGGCATATTCTTGGAAAATGTAGCTAGTTTGACAGATAAGCTCAAAAAAACCAAGCCACCCAGAAAATGCAGGTGTTCAATAAATGCTGTTGCTCTTATTGTTATCGAAAGTCCTAGTTTCCTCATCTGTCAACTGAACAGGTGTATTTAATCTCGACGATCCCCACCACTTCTCTCTTTTGGGGACCCTCTGCTGCTCTGTCCTTTAGCTTTCAGTGAAGTGACCAGCATCCTAGAGGAGTGGGCCCGGTTCACATCGAACACAAATGAAAACTCACCCTGAAGTATTAAGAACCCACAGCAGCAAAAGGAAGCAGATGGGTAACTATGTTGTCTTAATCCGTGTAAATAACTCCTCTGTGTTTGCTTTTTTATAACGCCAGAATGATGAAATGATAATAAGCAGGTAATTTCCCCGAGGGGCTTAACAACTTGGCCTAGTTTGGAATGTTTCAGGATCCAGAAGGACAGAGACCCAGCTCAGCCTACCAGGGAGCAGAACAGCTTGTGAATGGGTTGTTTTAGCTCCCCGGAGGCTCATTCTGATACATTAATTTTATGTTATAAATCTGGGAGAACGTTTGGACAGGCTGAGAGCCAGGTGTTCCGGCAACTTCTATGCAAATCTGTCACTCCCCAAGTAGTTGCTCTTTCTCAAATATTTTTCTCCTCAAAATATAGGCTGGTCATGGGGGCTGTAAACTGCTTAAAATTAGCCATGGAACCAGCGAGTATGTCCTCTCTGGAAAAAGACATTTTTTTCCCCAATAGTTCCCAGTCTTTTGGCTCCAACAAAACCCGAGTGTTAACAGTAAGCAGCTAGTCAGATATTAACAAAAAAGAAGGGAGCCAGACATTGAATTAAACCAGATTAACTAGGAAGGGGCAGCTTCACAGGACTCCAGGGGACAGCCACATCCCCCGCCGAACAAAAACTAAAATCCCAGAGTGGGCAGGAAAGACTGGCTTTCCAATGTTCCCAGGGAATAACAGCTGTCCCCCAGATTAATGGGGGTTAGGAAAAAACGGGGGGAATTTCTCTGCTGAGGCATGCCTCGTAGGGACCAAATGATGACCATAAAGGGAAGAGTCTATCCTGGGAAAATCTGGGAAAAGGATCGGATATAATAAGGATATGAAACCCCTGAAGATCCAGGAAAGGGACTGGATAGGGAGAGGCACAGCATAGCCCTGGGAAGATGCAGGGAAGGACTGGATCCTTTGAAAGGAAGCCTACTCTTGCCCAAGCCCAAAGAAATATAATCAAAGCTTAACAAAGGTCCGAGGCATAGTCCGTCTCTCTTGAGCAGCCACACAAGGCAAAGCACAGTGCTGAGAGCAGCTGGACGGGACCAGACTGTGCTGGAGGCTCCGATGCCGGGGTAATGGTGTGGCAGCTCTGGGTCCTTCCTGGCTCCCCTCCCGGGCTTGGTGGGGACAAGTGCCAGCCTGTGGCCCCAGAGGTTGGAGTCCTTCCACAGCAAGACAGAGCTGAGCCACCTGGTTGTGGATGAGACTGGGCATGGTACACCTGGGGGCAGTCCTTTGTTTTCATGCCAATAAATCTTGCCACTATACCTCAAATCCTCCCGTGCATGTATCCCTGAAATGCATTTCCTGCGATACCATGGAAGAGTCCCATCTCCTCCGCAACACAAGGGCTATGTTTCTTGTTTCCAAATGCACAGAAAAAGTATTTTTAAAAAATATACTGGTGACAGACAAAGCAGCCAAGAAGATACAATTTTTCTAGGGAACACCAGTCCAGAAAACAAATATTATTCATCAATAGGTCCATTTCAATGATGTCTTACAAAATGAACTACTCCTGATCAGACATAGATTTATTGGAAACACTGCTTGCAAAAACAATTCCAAAGGAAAAGAAAGATAAAAAGAGAAATAGAGCATGCATGAGAGAAAGAATAAAAGGGGGTTTTTGTTTGTGGTTCTAATTGGTTTCTAACATTGTCCTTGACATAGCTTTTGTTGCACGTAAAGAATATGCCGTACAGTGACCCAAGACCTCTTCAATAATAGATCACTGTTTTGTTCAACAGCTGGTATGTCAGTAACCTTGCTGGTTGTATGGTACTGAGGAAACAGGAGACTTACAATGGAACTTTCCCCAGGCCAGCATTACAGCCACATCCATGGAGAATGCAAATCACACAGGGCAAGGCTGGCCGGAGTACATCAGTGAAAGGCTGCATTCATCTCTAATGTCAAGTACAAGCTGGGTCTTCATATTTCTTTTTGCCATGCAATTTCTTCTGATCTCATGGCCCCCTCACTCGGAACTGCGTATTCAGGGAACAAAGGTTCTCTAGCAAGCTTCGACTACCTCAAATTCCAGGATGTCTAAGAATCCATGATACTCACCAACTCAGCAAATTGCCCAACAAAATATTTGGACGTTAAATGCATTCAGACTAATTGTATTATATAAGCTTCATGAGTAAAAAGGGTCAAGTAGTAAGGGTCATCTCTGCATTATAATATTTAACAATTATCCTCTGTTCAAATGTTAGACTATTATACAGTCCTCAGTAGATATCTATCTACAGCATTCCCGTGTGATTTGAATTGTTAGGGAGGGCTTCGTTAGGCGGACGTGGGGTTGGACTGCTTCTAAATCCAAAGTTGTTTCAAGTATTCTCAATAGGGTCATAACATGGATCATGGGATATCCCCAAAGTGTATACTTCTCAAGGCAGCTCCCTTACAAAAAGCAGTTTTGAGAACTATGGTACAAATGGGGGAAGAAGCTGTTAGTAGCACCGACTTGGGTGCTATAACCAGACACCTACTCTTTTCCAAAAGCCTGGCTGGGAGGGCTTAGGGGCATCGCGGTGCCTCTTCCTGACCTCGAAACTCACCCAAATGTTTTCAGTGGGGGAATTCCACTATGAAATAATAAATGAGTTAACCCTAAAAAATGTGTTTATAAATAGTATGAAAAAATGCAAGGATAGGATAAATATTTCAGATCCTGGCACGTGTGCACGCATACAAACACACACACACACACACACACACACGCACACACACACGCACACACACATATTTTATGGAAAGAGTTGTCGTATCATCACTGGATCTCTGGTCTCCTCCAGCTTCTTCCCTATTTTTGATTTTCCTTTATTGCAAAGTTTATCAAAATCATTTTCTACTCCATCTCCACTTCTTGTGGTCTCATTCTCTCTTGTATGCACTCCATTCAGCATTTTCTCCCACAACACCACTGAACCCGCCCTTCTCAAGGTCACCAACGAACTCCATTTTGCTATTCTGGTGGCAAATTTCTAATCCTTGTAGTCCTTGATTTATTAGCACCAGATCGTCCCTCTTCCCTCCCATACCTTTATTTTATGTTTCTCTATAATCTCTTCCCCACTGGAATGTAGGCTGAATGAAGGCAGGTACTGCTATAGCCCCAGGCCCTAGAATAGCGTCTGGCATGTGGCAGGTACTCAGTAAGTGTCTGTGAAATGAATGACTGTAAAGGTCGTTTGTGAACTAAAGATTGCAGGTAACAGGCAGACTTCACTTTGCTCGAGTGACTTAGAAGTGGACCCGAAGTGGGATGTGAATGAATATTCAAAGCGGGAGCCCGCCCCAGATGCCAGCAGCGCTTCCTGGACTTCTGTGCAGTGCTTTCCGAAGAGATGCATTTCCTACTTGGATTTTCCTGCCGTGAGCTTTGGCTGCATACGCCCATGTTTATTTGTGTACGAGGTATGCTGCGCCTGGCATCTGCTCTGCTTCCCGCCCTCTGTGTGCCCGTGCCCACGGGGTGTCTGGGAGTCTGTCGGCATGTCATAAGGAGGTTTAGAAAATTCTCCTCTCTGAGCCCTCTGGCTTGTCCTGTGGGGGCTGAAAGCTACCAAGTTTGCCAAGCTGGCAGAGCGACAGAATCAGCCCACGCCAGGAGATCAAACAGCTGCGGTGAGGACGGAGAGCTTCCGAGGACCAATGAATGAGGAAGACAGAGATGACGGCTCAGGCATGGCAGATGGTTGAGGTCTGGTTAGAAGTTGGATTGTCGAGAAACATTTTATCTTAGGCAGAGTTGGAACACGGGCATTTAAAGGCATAGACAGGCCAGTGACAAGTCCGGGCAGTCTCAAGCTTTATCTGTCATATTGGGGGTCCTCTCCTCTGTCACCCTGCCCGCACTTTTTTGTCCATAAAGGAACTTGCAAGTTAGCTCATGTGAGCTCTGAGTTTTGGGGTGCTGGTAGGGGTGTCATGTGGCCTTTCTCTGGAGCACTCAGCCTTTCGGGGCATCTCTCCGAAGGTGCGAGGGTTGAGAACGGTGTATTGAGGTCTGCTGCATGGAGGCTCTGAAATAGGTATTAAGGGAGGAGATTTCCCGGAGAGCTGTGGAAAAAGAGCTTGCCATTCAGAGTGGCCCTCTGACTTCAGTGTTTTCAGAAAGTGCTATCTGTGGCAGGGATTATTTTCCCTGTTTCCTGCTAGTGAACATGCACATTTTTTGCAATGTGAAATGGGGGTCTGGGGAGACGGAATGAACAAATAACACGGGAGGAAGAAAGATAAATGAGAAGCAGTGTTGTTCAGTTTTTTTTGAAAGATTATCCAGTCTCCCCAATGCGCTCTCTTTCTTCCTTAGAGACAGTACCACAGACTAAAAAGAGCAAATGGTATGGAATTAGACACATCTGTCCTGGCTGTTTCAGTTATCATGTTTATTTAGGCGAGAAACCTAATATCTTAAACCTTAATTTCTTAATCTGTAAAACTGGAGAAATAACAACTATCTCATAGCATTGTTTTGAGTGTTAAATGAAATATAAGCAAAGTGCCTGGCATAGGGTCTGAAATAAAGCTCATCCCAAACAGTATTTATAAAAAAAGAGTGTGGGGAGAAAATACAGCATCAGACATGGCAGACCTGGGTTTCATTTATTAAGTTACTCAGCAATATTTAAATTGAGAATCTACTTTGTATCTAGAAATGTGTAACATGTTGGACAATACAGTTATGCCCGCTAAAGGTACAGATAGACAAAAGCACATGCAAAAATAATAAATGAGAGAACTGCAAATGAGGAAGTGTGGTAAGTGTCATTAGGAAATGAATAGTGGAATGAAAAGGGAAACTGCTTCAGACAGGGTAGTCAGGGCTTCCTGGTGGAGGTGATGTTTAAGCTGAGAATGAAGAATGAGAAGAAGCCAGCCATGTGAAGATTAGAGAGAAAGGGTTTCAGGCAAAAGGAAGGATGCAAGCTAATGTCTGAAACCAATGATGACGCAGGGCTGTTTGAGGTACCGAAAGAAGACCAGAGTGCTGAGATGACAGACCAGGGCCGGAGCAAGAAGAGACCCAGGGTGAAAGTACTGGTAGTCATTTCCAGGGAAAATCTCTCTTGAAGACGGTTGTTCTACCACCTCCCCAACCCTAAACCCAAGAAAATGATACCTTGTAAAAGATTTATCCCTTTGGTTACCATTCTGTCCTCTACAATTTTGGAAACAAATCAATACCATTTTTTTTTTTTTTTAAAGAGCAGTGGTTTATCTATATAGAATATTCTAATCATTAGCTTTTGATTGTTTCTTAGTGTTGCTAGATGAGAGGATGGAGGGATTTTGTGAAGGCTCTGCTGTTCCCTACGACAACCAAGTCTGTCTCCTCACTTGCTCCACAACAGAAGAAGTCCTCCGACCCCTTCCCCGAGGAGACTGGTGACAGGACTCTCACTCATCTTTGCATTCCTTCGGCACCTGCTGGAACCTTTTGGTGGAATTTCTGTCTTTCCCTGACTCAGGTACCCTTCTTTGGAGGCTGACATGCTGCCAGGAAAACTCAAACTCCATTTCCTGGGTCTCAAGTCAGCCTACCCCACCAGGAGGGCCGAGAGCTATACTCTTCCTCTTCCCTGAGTGGGACCGGCTCTTCCTCCCACCTATTACAGGTTGGTGGGAAGTAGCTAGGGAATTTTATTTCATTCATAACTGGAGAGTCTATGTTTTCTGCCCTTCAAAACTAGGGCTGCAGTTCTTTGAATGGATGAGGATAATGGGGGAGTGGTAGGAGGAGCCTGAGTGTATCACTGACTAGCAATGTGACCTCAAGCAAATGATTACCTTTTCTTAGCACATTTTTTTTTGTCTGTAAAAATAGGGTCAATATTATCTCTCTCTTACTATTGTGGGAAAGATACAATTAGAAAAAGAAACTGGCAAGCTAGGTATTAATTTACTCTTTCTTGTCTTCTTCTCTTCCCTTCCCCCCACTAGTCAGTGACACCTTCTCCCTCTTGTCTGTCTTCTATCACTTAGTGGCTCATCGTTGGCGTGTGCAGAGAGCCCGCAATGTGGTCGTGAAGCTCCCACAGTCATTCTCACCCCCTGTTGCAGTCATGGCCAAGTGCTTGGAGAAGAATGTGATCACAATATTTAAAATCAAGTCGATTGAAGCCAATTTCACTTAATTACGCTCTTTCTCTGTTCCAGCCCCCACTGGGCTTACTCTCAATGTATAATGACGCTTCAGTCAGTGGTATCTTTGGAAAATGAGAGGTTTTAGAAGCGAAATTTTAATCTATTTTCCAGAAAGAGTAAGCCCATCTCCTGTGGAAAATTCTGCCGGACCTTCCTGAGGCCCAAAGGCACCGAAGCAATAGAATGTGCGAGAGGTAATGGTGTAGGAGCAAGAAGCCCCTTGTATCAGGAAGTCCCCCTGCAAAGCTGTTGATATCTTCCACACTCAGACCACACCACAGGGCGATTCCATCAGAATCTCTAGGGCTGGAATCCAGGCATCAGTAGTTTTAAAGGCTCCGCAGGTAATTCTAATGTGCAGCCAACGTCAAGAACCCCTGCTGTGTGGTTTCTTAACACCCTAAACCACTACGCTTCTATGGGTTGTGTGTCCACATTTCTATGGATTGAAAAGAAGGAAGAGGAGGAGGAGGAGGAGGAGAAAACTACAATCATGTGGCCGCCACAGGCCAGTTCGATGGCCCACAAAGACGGGGTGAATAAAGTGTTGTCATATCATTAGGGAATGAAGATGACAGACCGGACCAGAGTGACACCTGAGCACCCGGAACTGATAACCGTGTGCTGATAACAGTGGAACTGGGCAGTAAAGAAACTACAAGAGAGAAAAGGCCAGATGAGAGGGGAAAAAAGAAAAATGATCCTTAAAATAAAAGAGGAGATTAGCAGGCAAAACATTTCAATTGCCTTTGAGGGAGAAGATGGACAAGTAAAGCTGATAAAATCCAAAATCAATGATAGAGATAATAGTAGCAGTGATAATCTTTTATGCCCTGCATGTTTGCCTTCCCTGATTAGGACAATTTTCTCAGGGCAAGGTTTGGATTTGGTGAAGGCAGATAATAAACAGGAAAAATGATATATTGGGCAACATGTAATCAACATCAAGCTAATAGCCCTGGCTGAAACCTTGGAATTTGATGAATGTATTCATTTACTGAGCCTCACATCTAATAAGAAGAAACATAAATATTAATATAAAAGGAAGTGTGGGTAAATGAGTTTAAATGATAGAGGAATTTTATACACATTGATTAGCATTGAAGAGAAAGCAAACAGAACCTGGTTTTCAGACACCTGGTTTACAAATAACTCATGCATATGAATAGCATTGAAAAAGCTCTTCCCATTTATTCCCCCCTCAACCCTCCACTCCCCTCCTCCTCCTGCAAACATCATGGGTCAAAAACACAACAAAGCTGAACAGGTTTGAGTGAATTTTGTGGAATCAGAGGTGGAGGAAGGGAATAAGCTGGAAAATATCTGTTTTGGAGCAGTGCCTTTCAAACTTGAGTCCTTTAGCCAAAGGTTGTACCTTTAGCCAAATAAATATTACTGGGAAAGGGTTAGAGAACCAAGATGAATTTAAAACAAAGAAAGGGTGGACTAATGTGTGTAATGTTTAGCATTCTCTCATTGCCTTTACCCATCATGAAGATGCTGCAGGGAGCAGAGTTTGGAAAAGATCTGAGTATGAGCATTGACATGGGAAAGAGATTTCCAAATAAGACTCAAGTGGTAGCCCACCTGTCCTCATCCTTCCCACCTGTATTTTCCCCTTCAGTTGTTATGCTTCCGACAAGTCCCCTAATCAATGATTCCTTTGGTTCAGTATGTGTCCTCCATTGGAAGTTCAAGTATGTTATGGAGATCAAAGAACTATCAGTTCCACGTACATGAATGCAAATTCAATAATACTGCTGGGCTCCAGATTCCCAGGTGAGCTCCTCCCTAGTGAGGACATGGAATTACTTGTTGGAGGTGAGGGATGGGTAATGTTGGAGGAAGAAGATGGGGACAGTCCTATTAGGGTATGAAAGAGGGTTTTGGCAATGTTTCTGGGGGCAATGCTGCAGAGGAGGAGGGAGCCGTTATTCAAATGTTAATACATTAACAACTTAGTCTAGGGTTAATCCTGTCCCAAAAAAGGGGATGACAACCTTTTTCTTCTTTCCTACTACATTTCTTGGTTTCTTGTTCTCAGTCTCTTTACAGCAAACAAGAATTTTGCTAAGTTATTTATTATTTATATTGCTTTATGAGAACATTGATTCTGGGATCGATCCTTGGATCATAGCCTATTCATAAGCTGATGACTTCCTGAAATACATGATTGACTATTTAGCCCATGAGAGATTACTTATATAAAAACTGCTAATGAGAAACATGGGGGTTTGCATATTTAGAAATTGCTGAGAAGTTAAATATGTATCCAGATGTGTTATCTCCGAGAAACTAGAAGGAATGTAAGACAATGTATATGGCTCCTGAGTTTAATTTAGTTGCTGCCATGGAAAGACCTCTGTTACAGTGGTTCTTAAATCTGGCTTATTCATACCTTGAGGAATCTGAGAATTGAATGCATTCTTCCCATAATGTGCTTATGCTCACAAAATCTTGCAGATATTTTGAAGGGATTTGCAGAACTCTCTAAAGACTTCTAGTTGTTCTCAGACACTAGGCTAAGAATTCATGCTCTGTTGAATTCAGGGAAAACACTGGCCCATATATTCCTATTTGGAATAGAAAAATTCCTATTTGGGAATAGGCTGTAGGGTAGAGGATCGATTCTAGTGCTTGTCAGATCTAGTGCATTTAACATTTGAGAGAGGATTCAAGAGCTTGCACAAAATAAAGAAAAATATACGAGGCGTAGATTTTTCCTCAAGTAAAATTGGATTTGGTTGGTCTAGAGTATGAGACAAGAGTAGTGGTCCTGGTAACCGTGGCTGGAAAGGCAGACGAGATCTGGATCATGGAGGGCCTTTAACATCAGGCTAAGGAACTGAAACTTAATTCTGAAGGTCAGTATGTCCCAACCCACAGTCATTCTTGTACAATCTTCATTTGTGTGTGTGTGTGTGTGTGTGTGTGTGTGTGCTATATTTATATACCAATACTACAGTTAGATCTTTTTCTTCAAATTAATTTCCCTTAAATTTTTGTATTTATTTAGGCTTAATATCCATGGTTTTGTATTATTAGAATTATTTCCAATATAGATGGAAATGAAAACATACCTCTTAAAATAAAAAATATTAATTTGCATTTCACCTGAAATGGGTCTCGTAGCATTTCTCACTTTGGGAAACACTAGTGAGGGCAATGGGGGTTTCGTTAAGAGACTTGTGCTTTAAAAGCAGTCAGCAGTTGCTTGGTAGTTAGAATGGAGAGAAAGGGGCTGTGAGACCAAAGACCAATGGTCTAGGTGGGCAGGTAGGACCATGGACTCAGGAGGGAATACTGAATGGAATCACCCCAGTCTGTGTGAATATCTTTCCAGAGTTCAAACTCAAAACAATTGCCATGTAAATGCTATAGTAAGTAAGCTCTTAAAGCAAATAAAATAATACAATAATATGTTAATTTTTGTGCATTATTTATATTTTGTTTATTGTATTATTTTTATTTATTTTTCCCAATAAAAGGGAGTATAGTACTTCCTATGTTTTTCTATTGCCTCTAATCTACTGATATTTGTAATGATTATGGCTGAAAAAGGTCAGGGACATGAAAATTGTATGCTGTTCTGTTGGTTATGAGAGAGGATCTGAGATCTGGGTAGTGAAGTTGGAAATCAAATGGGCATTTTCTATATACTTCTCTAGTCTTCTCCAATTTGTCTAATTTCTCTGGTTAGCCAAACACTAGCTGTGACTCTTGCCCCACTGTTGTGCAGCTCCAATGGCACAAGGAGGGCAGCAGAACTTCGTCCACAGAAGGCACCACAACACCTGATACAGCAAAAGACGAAAGGTGTCATTATTATTCACTGCTTGGCAGGACATTGTATAAATGACATTCCCTTCAAATTCCTTGTTTATTTCAATGAATATTTTGTGAGGACATGTGTTGATGTCTAATTTTGGGCTTCCAGTTAACCTGATGAAATATTATGCTAGAAAAAAAATAATTTTAGTTTGCCCTTGAGGTAGAAATATCAAGAGACCTGGAGGCTGTGCTTACACTGGCCTTGTAGAAATATAATGACTGCTGCATAGGGGTGAGGATATTCCAGGAAAAGTAACCAACAACTTATTCTTTTTTTCTCCAGGATTCTCCAAGTCTAATGAGTACTTGTTCAGAATACTCCAGGAATGAGAGAGAAAATGGGCTTCTACATAGAGCCATTTTTAACTTGGTCATACCTAATATTTATAATATGGAATCAACTTAAATATGGTAAAGAGAGGCCAGGACTTGCAGAAAGATGCTGCTGGTTCAAGTCATGGAGTTGCCACTCACTAGCTACATGACCACGGGCTCATCATTTAAGTCTTTGAGTCTTGGTTTCCCGGTATAAAATGGTGATATTAATACTGATGTTAGCAATGCTGGTTGGAGTGTCAAATAAGATGACATAAAAATAATCTGTTAAATGTAAAGAATAAATAGGCCCTGGCCAGTTTGGCTTAGTGGTTGGAGCGTCGGCCCACAGACTGATGAGTCTCAGGTTTGATTCCACGCCAATGGGAAGTATCTCAGTTGCAAGTTCGATCCCCGGCCTGGTTGGGGTTGTGCGGGAGGCAACCAATTGATGTGTCTCTCTCATGTTGATGTTATTCTTCTCTCCTTCTCTCTCTCTCTCCCACTCTATCTAAAAAATCAATGGAAAAATGTCCTTGGGTGAGGATTAAAAAAAAAAAGCTACATAGACATCATCATCATCATTGTTAAAATAAAAGTATTTATTGAGTGCTTTCTATGTTCTTTGCATATGTTAACTCATTCAATTCTTATAATTAACCCAATAATATAAATACTATCATCATCTCAACTTTCTGGAAGGGAAAACAGAGGCCTGCAGAGATTTGATAACACGCCCATTGTTACGTACTAAACTGACTCCAAAGCCTGCATCATCATCCTTATTCTTAGACCAGTGATAATCTAATCATCTAAAAGAGTTTCAGAACTTCCAAAACTTAATCTGTAACCCACCACGAACTGAGAACTAATATGGAACACTTTTTAAATGGAGCAATACTTTTTCTGCATCCTCTTTCTACCATCTCATTTAAAATGTTTGGACTTTATTAACGGCATGATAGTCAAACTTAAAATTAGCTAGGTAAAATTTAGCATCTATTGCAAAGAACATTTTTATTTCTTCACAAACATTGTGTCGGAGAGAACTGTTTTCTAAACTCGATACATGGCGCTATGATTTTCAGTTATTTGGCTTAAAAAGCCCCTTTTTGGCTGTAAGAAGTTTCTTTCCCTCTGACCATAGAAGGTCTACTGCACTTGTGTGGGATTCAGAAACGCAGGAGTCTGGAGGAAGATAAGGCTGGATGTTTGCGCATTTGAGAGTTGTCTCAGAATGATAACTGAAGTCAGAATGGTGAATGAAAGAGGAAAGAGCCAGGAATCGATATTTGATAAATACCTGTTTATAGCATAGGGAGGAAGGAGAGGAAATAGCAATGGAAGGAGAAAATGAACTGCACGAGAAAAGGCGAGGAAATAGAGAATCTACAGAGTCTAATACATATCATCGAATCCACGAGCAAGTACCTTCGAGGGAAGACGAGCACCTCTCTACCCCCTTCTTCCTGATCCCTTACATTTGCCCCTGAAATTAATATGCTGCCGTGGATAGTTTTTATCTCTTTGATTTTGATTTTTTCCCCCTTGATAACAGTGATGGAACTTAGCTCACAAGTTGGCTTCTGGGGGGATATATGTTCTCAGAAGGTGACGCATTTTGAGATGTTGTTTTGAGCCCAAGTGGGAAATAAGCAGATAAGTGACTTTGGTCAAGAATGATATGGAGTAGCATAACCAATGGACGTAGACAACAATGCTGGGGGGAGGGGGAGTCAGGAGGAGGGTGTTGGGGGGGAGGAGAAACATCTATAACAAAAATAAATTAATAAAAATTGCAAAGAAAAAAGAATAGAGACTGGAAACACACACACACACACACACACACACACACACACACACACACACACACAAAAGAATGATATGGACTAGAAAGCACTCAACACAAACGCCATCAATGCATATTTCCCACGAGGCCACAGCCCATATACATGCACATTCGCAGTGCAGTTCTTCATTACATGTCACTAGGATGCTGGGATGAGAAAGATATCAGATTTGCTGCAGAACCAAATCCCTTAGCTGCACTTGGCAATGGTTAGATTGACCTCAGAATATTATATCTCACACAGTTTTTAAAGGGAATCAAAAGAAACTCAAGGAGATAAGAGTGAAGAGAAACTCCAGTATGCAATGCACACCCTTCACCTCGCCTAGCCTCAGTTAACCTCCCCTATTCCCTCCAAAGAAAAGTAATGCCCACCTCATGTCCATATCCTTTTTTGTTTTCTTTATTGATTTTATTTATTTATTTATTTATTTATTTATTTATTTATTTATTTATTTATTTTTTCTTTATTGATTTTAGAGAGAGGCAGGGAGAGGGAGAGAGAGATAGAAACATCGATGAGAGTGAACATTGATTGGCCGCCTCTTGCATGCCCCCCACTGGGGGTTTGGCCCACAACCTGGGCATGTGCCCTGACAGGGAATTGAACTGGCGACCTCTTAGTACATGGGTCAATGCCCAACCACTGAACCATACTGGTTGGGCTTGACCACATCCTTTATTAAGCATCTAGTACTGTCCATGCACATCAACTGTCCTTCAAAAATGGAAATTATTATAATTACATTTGTGATTCTTAAAAATGCGAACTGCTTTCTGCCCAGGTGTGGAGAAAAGGACAATTCACTTCTTGTTAAGATCACATTACCTCACCTGACAGCTAGAGATACCCCGTATATCTTGCAATAAAGATCTCACATTAAAATGCAGTTGGCCTCTTCAACGGGAGTCATGATTAAATGACATGACAATTATTAGGCAGCATCCCTGGGAATAGTCCCATGAAATACCCAGAGAGGCACATTCAGCCTCATTTGGTTTTATGACTTCCAACTGGTTCCCAGAATTTAATCCTAACTGCTTTCCTAGGAAATTTGCAGGACCACTGAAATGTGTAGTCCTGATAAGGTGTCACAGTCCGCATTGGCCTTAGCATTAGAACATTATTATACTCAGCCGGGAGAAAATCCATAATGTGCATGTGGAGGCTCAGGGTTTCTTTGCCTCCTTGGGGGCAGAGGAAGCAGTGAGCTGAACAGCTGTGAGCCAACTGCCTTGTAGACAGAGAATGCCAGGAGCACCCTCCGGGTTGATGGAGGCTCTCCTGGGGCATCGGCGGTCATGACTGTGAACCCATCTGCACGCTGGCTTCTCCATACGGGGGGGTGGGGGTGGGCAGGCTACTGAGGTCCATGGATGCCCAAGGACTAGAGGCCTTGTCCCATTGTTCTCACCTCTACTCCTTCCACCCAAACCTGGAAGCTGCTGAAAACTCTCAAAGATCGCGAGATGTTTTCTAGAGATGGCTCTTGCTCACTTGAATAAATTCCCTTTTTCTAAATGTTTGGCTTTTCAAATTCAGAAATGGCCTTGCCCCTCCCTCCTGGCAGTTGCAGTGAGCCCCCGTGTGTGCCAGCCACTGTCCTCGGCATAGCAACACCATGGTGAACAAGACAGTTCCAGCCCGTGCCTTGAGGAGCTCACAGGCCACTGGGGGAGCTGGATGGAGGCAGGTGGCTCTGGCCCCTCTCTACCCTATCGATGCCCCTGCACTTGAGCTGTTAGGGTCTGGCCCTTGTGCTTCTCTGGAGGAGAAGTGCTCCCCCAATGTCTCCAGAAGTAATCATTCCAGGCTGCCCACACAGACTTGGCTGTCTAAAACCCAAGTGAAACCACTGGTTGGGTTTAAACTGCTCCTTTATGTCCCTGTCAGCAGGTGGGCTCAAGTGCCCTTTGAGGACAGTCCATGCCTGCTGAGGTCTTCTGAGAATCTGCCCAGAGTGGGCAGGTTCACTAGACTGGCTTCAGTGGGAGAATTCTGAATACAAATATTTCCAACAGACATTAAACACCACTGGTTTGGAGCCCTAGTTCTTCATTTACTAATCAAACGATTTTGCATTTCTTTACCTGTATGGTAAAAACAATGACCACACCTCTCTCACTGAGACTGCTGCACACGTCACAGACCTCAGTACACATACAGATTGAGCATCCTGCCTGGCGCGTTGCAAGTGCTCATCACACATGAGCTCACTTGTTATTTCTGTTCACCCCAACAGGAGGGCTCTGGTTACACCACATTCTGTGAGACACTTTCCCCAGATGTAGGAAATGTTTCAGTAGCTGTTGGAGGCCACTTCAGAAATGACAGAAATTTCCAGCATTCCTCGGGTACATTCCTCCATGTTCTCCCTGTACAGACCAGCATGGTGGCCTGGGCCCGTGTCACTGAGATACCTGACAACCAGCACATCAGGGCTCCACTCCTCACAGCACAGCGAACCCCCAAACCTAAGAGCGGAGCGACTGGAGCATTTCCCAGGAGGAGACCTGTTTTGTCTCCTCATTCGGTTGAGGCAATCAGAGCATTTGGGTGAGATTCCATCAGAAATGAGACTGCAACCCTGCCACACAGGGCTCATTACATTAGGGCAGGAAAAGCAGTGTCTAAGCTACTGGGGTGGGGTGGGGGGACTACAGAAGCCAATGGGGCCTGAGGAAGGTTGTGTTTGGTCAGGAAGAAAAAACAATGTGTGACTCAAGAAAATGTTTAAACAGACAGAGGGGATGTGGAGAGAGCTCAGCCACTCACGGGGACACTGCTTACATACCAATTCCTTCTTCTTCATGCATTCCATGAGGATGATGAACAGGTGCTGGGCTTGGGTTCGAGTATATGTGAAGGTCTTCTGGATGGTCACCAGTAGCTGGTCCCGCAAAGATTCATTTATAAGTCTGCAATGAAAAGCATCATCAAAACAGGTATACTGAGTAATATTCAGTACATGTTACTGAGAAATATTATAGAACATAAGAAAGCATTATGACAATTTCCTTTAGAAAGAAATTACTTCATCCTATATTTTTCTCACAACAGTTATTTTAACTGGAATAATTAAAAAAAACAACAACAGTGCATTTTAAAATAAATCCATTTTAATGTCTCAGAAACTGAAAGAGTACAGTAGGAAGATTTAGTTCTTTTTCTTCCTTTTCTATAGCATGTGTTTAATTCCCTCACCCTCAAGTGCCATAATAAAAAAATGCCTTCAATGAATCATTAGCATCTTGGTAAAAATTTACTATATGACTTATCTAAAGATTTAAATTTCAACGTCATCTCTAATTGTAAAAAAAGATCATTGACTTTTTGAGCATCAATAAGGCTAAACAAAACTATGTTTCCTCTGAATCATTTCACGTAGGTGGTAGTTTATATGGCCTGTAATTCAGGTCATCATTATTTATGTCAAGATTTTGCTGTGTTATAGCTAACAAGGGTCTGAGCCATAGGGAGGTATCACACTGACTACTTTATTAAAAGATAGTTTTTATTCTATAGAAGAATCAATGCAAGCAAGGTCAGTGCATCATATCTAATCAATGCTCTATTACCTCTTAAACATGGACCAATCATAACTAACTTCAACTCCTCTCACCAGCCCGGTGAGAACTGGGCTATTTCTACCAGCCATCAGATGGCAGGGAATAACAAATCACTCTATTATTAACAGATACTTTCCAAAATAAGGACGATAAAACTGCTCTTAAGAACCAGTGACCAAATTATCATGATTTGCCTAGTATTTTAAGGTTTACAAGTTTTTTTATAATTGAAGTATGAACAATTCCTACACACAATAGTAAAATATAATCATCTCATTTGGTGCTCATAAGAACCCTCTAGCCAAACATTTATACAGTTTAAAAGGGAAGGATATTTCATCCAAAAAGAACCAGATGCTTAAGGTCACTCAGCAAATAAGAGGCAGAACCCAAACCAGAACCAGAACCTTGTTCTGCTGGTTCCTGGTTTAGTGCTCTTTGTTACACCATACTGTCTTTAAAAAAAAAATTAAAAAAAATATGTTTTATTGACTTTAGAGAGAGAGGAAGGGAGAGGGAGAGAGAGAAACACAGATGGGCTGCCTTTTGCTTACCCCCTACTGGGATCGAGCCTGCACCCGGGCACGTGTCCTGACTCAGAACCAAACCAGTGACCTTTTGGCACATGGGACAACGCTCAACCAACTGAGCCACACTGGCCAGGGCACCCACCACACTGACTTTTGTTACACCGAGTGCACTAAGCCCTCCTCATCACTGTGGCTATTTCAGCTGGAAATTATGAAATTTTCTTTAACAAAAAAGCATGAAAAATTTATTTGCTTAAAAGCAAGCAAGATGGGAAGCTTGAGAATATTTTCACATCAGTGGCCTGCTGTGCCCCAGGATTGTGTGAGGATTCACCTGGACAGTCCAGGTTGGATAATAGGGTGGCCCAATTTGAGGAGGGTGCATTCCCCACGACTAAATTACACCAAGGATCCGGGAATGCCACTCAGCTCAGTAGTGCAATGGGTTACTCCTCTGCCTCTCAGGAAGACTGATATCATGAACATATACATTTAGAAAAGGAAATGGTCCAGATAAAGTTGAAAAGGGATACCAGATCCTCTCAAGGTTCTATTCTGGAGGACTCTGTGACCTCAGGTGTTGACCGGTCTGAAACCACTTATTTACTTACTCATTCATTCAACAATTGCTTAATGATATCTGTTTAGTGCCAGACATTGTGGTGCATGCCCGGGCTACAGGGATAGATGAGACATACACTTCCAGCTCAATGTGCTTTCACTCCAGTGGAGTAGGAAGACATGAACCAGCAATTCAACTGTGATTGACAGTGGTAAAAAGAAGCAGAGAAGTCTGTGACAGTTGACTATAATCTAATCTAGAAGGTTCCTCTGAGGAAGTGATGCTTATCTGAGACTTGAAGAATGAATGAGCACTGGCATGGTGGGGGGGGGGGCGGGTCTGGGTAAGAGCATTCTCGGCAGGCAAAAGAGCATGAACAGGCCTCGTTTAGAGAACATAAAAGAAAGTCAGTATGCTCGGAGCACAGAGAGCAAAAGAAAAAGTGGAACAGGGTGGGGCTGCAGAAGGGGTGAGCAGGACAGGATAATGGGGGAACTTGCGAGATAGTGTTAGAGACCTCAGACTTTATCCCCTGAAGCCATTGAAGGATTTAAGTTGAAAACCAATGTAATTCCATTTGTGTTGCCAATTAATTTTCTTTCAAGAGTCAAGGCCTGAGCACTCATACTTGGGCATGTGTCTGCTTCACAAATCGCCCATGTGGATGGGTCTAGAGAATTCTACAATATCAAGTGTACGGAGATGTTGTACGTAATTAACAATAGGAGAGACTCTCCTGATGAGTCACTTGATAGATCCAATCACCCATCTGCAGGTGTTTAATTTTGATAACAGCTCAAAATTTGTTCTCCATTGCTAACCATCTGTAACAAAATCCCACATCCCTGAGGTCATTACTGTCTGAGGCATCTGTCTGTCACTTGTATCCAGCCTGTCATTTTGTAAAAATTGAGGCATGATGTGCCACTTTGCTGATTGTGGGTTTCAGTGGTTAGGAGAGATGAAAGACATGAAGAATCTTATACTTTTAGCCCAGTTTTGCAGCTAACTAAAGTTGTGGTTCCAGATAAATGATTTAGCAATAAGAATCATGGAATTCTATTCCTAGGAGTAGAAGGACTCTTTCGGTTGGTTGTTTTCCAAAGTGTGGGCTGCCTGTCACTGATGGAGCAGAGATAGTTTTAGGTGGAAAAAAGGTGATTTGGTCCTTCTAAAGCACTAAGTTGTCCTCTTTAAACATTAAGTAACTGTTATTCTTGCCTTACTTCTGTTTCCATCCTTCTGACTGCATCAAGATTAAAATCTCATTTTTGATGCTTCTTTGCCTTTAACAACTTCCCAATGTTTGCAAATCTCCCCATTTTGACAAAGAAACAACAGATGTTAAGTCTCATGCCTTTGGTCTAAAGAGTTTAATAACATTGTTTTGAAAAAGATCCAGTATAACATTTGACGTGTTCATAGCACGTCATGGTTTATGACACGGTGGGCGACAGTGATCATCTCGTTTTTTCTTCATGACAGGCTGTGAGCCCAGCAGGTTTTCCATTTGCAGGAGAGAAAACTGTGGCTCAAAAAGGTTCAATGATTTGTGCAAAGTCACATAGCTTGGTCACCTGAATGCTTGAGTGGAGTCTACCGATTTCAGCCCTCCTTCCACGGTGCTGCTTTTCCTGATTGTGACCTATAGATACGTCTTTCAGTTTCCTAATAATCTGCATCGGAGGTAAAAATGTAAGCGTATTCGTTGTAGGGAATTGATGTTCCTTTTGTGATATAGAGAACATCTGAAGAAAATCAGGTGAATTTGGAGGAGATAAGTACATGACTAGTAAACGAGAACAATGGCAAAGTGCATTTAGTATGTTGAAAATTACATTTGCTTCTAATTTTTCACAAGTATGTGCTGTGCTGAACCAGATGTTTTATGTTTGACACAAGGGCTTCCTCTCTCTTCTCCAAGAACCCTTTCTTATTTTGTGGCCATATTCTGTAGGAAGCCTGCTTTCTTGAAATTATTGCTTTCCTAGCTCTTCCCATTTTATTTTTTTCTGCAAAACACTGGAATGATTTAAAAATCTGGACTGTGATATTTAATCACCAGCAAAAATAGAAATAAGCCCATTTTAGATTTCTTTTTATGGCATTATAATAGTGATTGGAAATTTCTTGACATCAAAACATGGTCGTAGTGTTATGTAAAATTTTAGTTCTAGAATTGGGTCTTGGACAAAGGGGTGCCTATTTATGAAAGCTGTTAATATATGACTCCACACACCAATGCTATTTTGGGTATACCTAAAATTGGAAGGTTTTCTGATTTAGGAAATGTAGTCATTGAAGTGAGGAAAATCTTTATACTGTGGCATTTATGTCTCCATTTAAATGCTGTACTTGTGACCTGGAGCTTTTTAGATGAGTCACAGGGTTATTCGAAATAGGTCAATGTTCATCCAGTGCCCAGAGTAACCAACCAAACTTCCCACAGTTTGCTATTAGTATTCTGTTCAAATGCTGGTGATACCACCCATATATACACACTTTTCTCAGAGTGAATTTAATTACCTGCAGTATCAGCTTTTTTCCTAGATTCCATAATTAAAAAATGCATTTAGAATTCAATGGGATGCCAAGAGCTAGACTTCCTTTGGTTAGTGATGTTTGAGTCCTCCATGGGCACTCTCTATTAATTTATTCAGATACAATATGAGAACATTTTACTTGTATAAATAAAAATGATGGTTAATAATATCACAATCTGGTATTTAAAAGACATCATTTCCTGTGGAATATCTAATGCTCTAAAGAAAAATGAAATTGTATTATTTTCTTGAAGCCAAAGCTAATTACTAAATGTAACATCAAGGACACAGAAAAATTACATGTCTTGCCTAAGGTCACAGAGAATGGTTTTTTTTTCTTCTTCTTCTTCTCCCTCTTTAGTAGGAGTCACCACTTCCTCCCAGATGTCACGACGATGGGTCATAGTAACAGCGTGGTCCTTTCCAAAGACGCAGGACAGCACTGTGAGTAACAGTATCATGGCCCCAGAGCCAGGCTGTCTGGAGGTAAGCTGTCACTTACTTGCTAGCTGTGTGATCTTGTGCAAGTTATTTAGTCTTTCCTTGTCGTATTTTTCATATATGTAAAATGAGAATTCTAATAGTACTTATCTCATAGATTTGTAAATATTAAATACACTAACCTTTGTAAAGGGCTTAGAAAAGTGCCTGACACATATCAAATCCCACGTAAGCACTTGCTATGATCAGGACACTGTCCTACGATGCTCCTTCGGGGTCATTAAGTATTCCTTCTTGCTAAGTAGCATGACCAGTGCCAGGGCTTCTGTGTGCAATGCTGAGGTCTTTCCCGGGATCACTAGAGCTCTGCACACCTGGTGACCCGACGGAATAAGGCCACTCCCAATCCAGGCTGCAGAAACAACTTTCCCACTTCAGAGAGGTCAGAGATCACCAGTTCTTTCTTATGTTTGGGAAACAGAGATACTAAGCTGATTTGGGAGGCTCAATTAGAGAGGAACCTTGCAAACACTTCATGTAGACGTCTGCACATCTATTTATTTATTCGTTCAACAAACAAGATGAGTGCCTCCTATGTGCCAGGCACTAAGCAAGGAGTAGAGAGATGAAGAATATTCAGTCCTAGCCTCAAATGACTCACTGGGCTATATGTCTTATATTCTGATAGTCTATTAATTGGTAGGACACCCCAAAACTTAGTGATGTAAAACAGCACTTATTTATTGTGTTGATGGTTTTGAGGGCCAGGAAGTCAGGCTGAGCACAGTAGGGATGACTCCTTTTTGCTCCAGGATATCTGGGGCCTCAGCTGGAGAAGCTGCAATGGCTGAAGATGGCTATACATGCTTAACTGGGATGCTGTGTCTGGGCCACAGCTCTTCTCCACGTGGCATCTGCTGGACCTGGAATATCCAACCTGGCTTCTTCACTTCTATGTCTGGCACCTGGCCTGGGATGGCTGAGGGAACTGAGAACAGCTGGCATTGCTCCCTCTGGTGGTGGCAGGGTAGATGGACTTCTTACATGGCAGCTGGCTTCTCTCAAAGTGAGGATTCCGAGAGTGTTCGAAGAGGCCCATGCAGACACTGCAGGGCTTTTTATGACTTAACCTCAGAAATCCCAGAATGTCAAATCCTTATTTTCAACTAATCAAGTTACTAAGAGCAGCCCAGATTCAAGAGGAGGGAAGGGATAGACTCCATCTCTTGATGGAAGAGAAGCATAAATACATAGAGAAGGAATATATTAATGTGATCACCTTGGAGACAAGCAACTCTACCAAGTGATTCTGTTCAGATGAGACACTGTAAAGCATTGATCTTTTCCATAATGAAGCATAAAGATCCTCAGCTTTTTTAAGACTTTAAATTCCCTCTTTTAACAGCTGATTATAATGAGAATCACAATTTTCCTTAAAAGTGATAGTCTAACCACTGACAAATAGTTTCAAAATGTTATTACTTGTTCGAAGCATAGAATCTGCAAATGTTTTCTTTTGATTTAGTGGCCTATTTACATGTATTCAGCACTCAGTTTGTACTAGGTATTTCTTTTAGACCTTGGGCACCTGGTTGGACCCCTTTTTCCTGGACACTACCATCATACTTTGTCTCTGTTAAATGCTATATGTAAAAGACATCTGTAAAATGTGTGCATGCTTGGATCAACGTGCAATGTGCCCAGGTTGTCACCTGCAAAAACAATGGGGTATTTTTTTGGTGCCCTCATCTCACTTTGGGGTCTGTTTGGAGAGGAAAAGCAGCAACAGCACCTTCCAGAAACTAAATAACAGAATCTGATTTTCTAAAATATGGTTCCACTCAACCTCATTCTCAATCTACCTCAGTCTGGGCTCTCATCACATCTTACTGAGATGACACCAACAGACTACTAATTGGTTTGTTCTTTATCTTCCTCTAATCCATTCCCCACAGTGTTGATCAAATGATGCTTCTACAAAGCAAACATGATTTTATCATATCCTTCTTAAAACCCTGCCATAGCATCCCATCACTAGCAATATGACACATCAACTCTTGATATTTCTGGAGCCTGTACATTTTAAGGAAAGCACCAGTCTGAGAATTCTGCTGAGGAATTTGAACTTCAGGATAAAGGAACGATACAACTTCCGAGCAAATATTTTACAGATGAAGAATCTGAAGCCTACAGAGGTCAACTAACGTACTACAGATTTTATTATAGCTGAAAGCATCATGGCAGGCTCTAGAGGACAAGAGAATCAGGGAGGAAGAATCTCTGGTCATAAATTATATGAACCTAAATATATAGGTTCAACTCAGTGTAGTAATGCATCGTTAGTGGTTTGTTGTTTAATTGATTGGATGCAAGTGGAGATGTCTTCTGTTTTGTTCCTGAAACAGGATGTTATAGGTCTTATGTATGAAGAGACTGAGTCATTGATTTCAAGGATTCACTACTTCCGCATAGTTACTCCCCTAGCTTATCAGATGCACAAAGTTCCTTTTAATTCATTAAAAGGCAAATATTTTGTTCAACAATGAGAAGTCCTAAGGGTAACTTCATGCTGAACTGTAACTGACTGGTGTTGATGGTTTTCAGAGAGCACTAGTGGATAGGAAGTTGGGGATGATGTGACTGGGACACACACAAGTGACCAATGTATGGGATTGGGTGAGGACACTGGTTTGCCCAACTTTTTACTGAGGTTCAACTTCAGATACGAATGGCCTCTATCAGCTAAGGCCTGTGAGAAGTGGTACCTCGGATATTGCTTTAGTATCTAGCCTAGAGAAGTTGTTCACCTGGGCTTTTCCTGAGGCTCCCATCCAGCAGTTCCTGGTAATTAGGATGATCTTAGAGAAGCTGCCTATGACTGGCCAGAATGCACACTTTGATGGTACAATCCGTTCAACAAATGTCATTTACCACTACTCATAGGGTGTTTCTTATTTTTGTTCACTTTCTTGTACTTTACTTTTTTTTTAACCAACTCTAGAATCTCAAGGTAGGCATGGTCAAACAGAAACACAGATACACATAGAGAGGACATAGCGGGAGGGTGGTTTGGTGGGCTTGAGGGTGGCAAGAAAGGCACTTAGTGAGCAGCTTTGTGCTCTACATTTTATAAGTGGCATTGCATAAAGACGTATTGATCTAAGAAAATCCTAACTAGGTTCTAACTCCTTGGCTGCAGGGACTGTACGTGATGTTACTGTGTATTCTCTTCTCTCAGAGCTCATCCAGGTGCTGATGACAGAGGCTTTTCCACTACCTCCTTACCTTGATTCCCCCACCATTCCCTGTATTGCCTTCTAAAGTATTATGCAACGTGTTTATTATGTTTATGACTTATTCTCTATAGAATCTTGTTAAAATGTAAGCTTCACAACGCAGGAATTTTTGTCTGGTTCACAGGTGTGTTTTTGCCAGTGCCTAGAACAGTGCCTGGAATCATAGTAGGTGTTAAAAAAAAAACATTGTTTGAATGACTGGATACATCATTTTGGCTGAATGAAAAAAAATGCAATTAAAAATAAAGGGAACAAAGGACATCTGTCAAGAGTTCTCAGTTTTGTGGAACCCAACTGCAGAAATGCTGGAGATGTGTGCTCCTATATGGTAGCCATTAGTCTTGGGGCAATTTAAACTTAAATTTGTTACAATGAAATGAAATGAAATGCAAAATTCAATTAGTAGTCACTCTAGCCACAATTCAAGTGCTCAGTGCTTAGCTGACTGGACAGCAGAGATATAGAACATGCCCATCGTCACAGAAAGATCTCTTGGCAAGCACTGTTCTTGAGGTAGACACAGCTGCCAAACTTCACATGAGGCCAGGACTAGCAGGACACTTAGGTGATAAATCTTGATCAGTGTCTCCGCAATTTCTCTTCTTTCCTTTGCCTTTGGTTATGAATGTGCCCCAGAGTAGAAATTGAAGTGTTGCCAAAGGATGTAGGGACTGCCATGTGGTCAGGTAGCTTTTCTGCTGCCAAAATTGTAAGGAAAATACATCCTCAGAGTTCATTCCAAATTAGATTCCTTCAGGGACTATTGCACAGAGCCAGGCAAAAGGAGAGTCAAGCTTTTCATTGTTTTAGGCCCTGTAGAAAGGACAGAATCGGAGCTGACTGAAGTGTGTGGGCTCCTTGGGCAGGGAAAAACACTGGCACCTCCTCAACTGACGTGTTCAAGAATTGGTCCGACCATTATTTAGAGGAGAAGTCTCTGAGGCAGATAACGTTCTTGGGACTATCTATAAGATTTTGTCTTCATTTTAGAGTAAGAGTGGACATCCATGGCATGTTAACTGCAAAGTTCTTTTTTTGCATATTATTAATCTATCACAGTAATCTCTCCTCTGAGCCCAAACGTGGTCTCAGAATCATTCTCAATACATCATGCCAGGAAGCCAGTACCAGCTGATTATTGTTGACACTCAAGATGAAAATGATTTGTCATCCCTGCACTAGAGATAATAAAATTTCAAATATACTATCAAATGGTGAAAACCAAGAGATCATAGGGTTAAAGAACTCCACTTTTAGGTCTGTCTCCAAGGCACTCAACTGTGGCTCTCATGAATTTAGAGAAACCTATTCTTTGCTGCTTACTCAAGACCTTTAGGGGTCACTGCTCATGGATGAACACTTGATTTGCATTGAGTATCCCCAGAAAACACAATAATCATGCCTATAAACTCTAGGACAGTTGTCCAACAATTAGGGCAATAAAGAAAAGACTTAATTAAAACTGAATGGAGACTTTTTTAGACAACATCAGTCCAGAATTGAGTTAACCTTGGAATGCTACTTTAATGCATCTTCAGTGTTTCTCTGGTTGAAGAAGCTTTATAGCAGGTGATCACTATTATATTTAGTTTTCATAAATCATGTGGTCCATAAACAACATCTGAGAACTGCACGGGAAATCTGGAGGAAACCCATTAAGTACATTGCAAACATTAGTTATTATTCATGATACCACTGGGTGAGATGTTAATCCACTCTATTTCTGGCAGCTGCAGATTCTAATGTCAGCCAGGTTGATTCAGAATTCGTTTCCTCTATGGTAGAGGCATTAAATACCAGCACATTTTATTATCTGTGCCTTACTCAGATATGTTTTAAATGTATTTGTGGATTTTAAAGCCCTCACGACTTCTCTCATGAGAGGTTATGTCACGGAACTTCAGAAAAAATTTTCCTACCAATGAAGTGGGTAAAGAAATGTATATGTTGTATTTCATATTTTAAAGTTGCTAAGAGAATAGATCTTAAAAATTCTCATTACAAAAAAAAATATTTTGTAACTATGTAAGGTGAAGGATGTTACTAAACTTATGATGATGATCATTTCTCAATGTATACAGATATTCAATCATTATGTTGCATACCTGAAACTAATGTTATATGTCAAATAAATCTCAAAAAAATAAAATAAGAAAAAATGTATAGGTACATCTTGCATGAAGGCAGAGACGCCGATGGTGGCCTTTTGTACTTGGAGAGCAGTGTGGGGACAGCTCGGTTGTGTTGCTGGGTGAACGCAAAGTTCATTGAGTTGGTTCTGGAGAGAGGCTGGGGCCAGAATGCAGAGGCTTGAGTCCAAGCAAAGAAACGTGGACCTGACCTGTAAATTAATGGTCTTCAACTGGGTTCTACAAAGAAGCCCCTGGATTTTGAGAGGAGCTCCAGAGATGCCTCAGAGCTGCCTTAGTCGGTGAGGCCCAGGCAGAGTGAGGGAGGCTCTAGGCAGAGATTCTCAGAGTATGGTCCCTGGACCAACAGCCTAGCATCTCTGTCTCCTGGGTACTTCTCTGAAATCATGTGGCCTTAATCAGATTTACTGTATTAGAAAATCTGAAATGGGTCTCAGCGATGTGATTTTTTTTTTAATCCTCACCCGAGGATATGTTCACTGAATTTTTTAGATAGAAAGGAAGAGAGAGAGAGAGAGAGAGAGAGAGAGAGAGAGAGAGAGAGAGAGAGAGAGAGAAACATCAATGTTAGAGAGAAACTTGATCGGCTGCCTCCCACACAAGTCCCGACCAAGAATCGAACCTGCAACCTTCTAGTGTGTGGACGACGCTCCAACCAACTGAGCCACACCGACTGGTGCTCAGCAATATGATTTTTAATAAGCACTCTCAGTAATTCTGATGCAAGATAAAAACGGAGAACCAGTCGTCTAGGCCTTCCACCCCAGCTTCGGCAGAATAAACCCTTATCTTGTCTGTTTTATATATTGTACTTCTACGTGGGATTTTATTTGAGAAGGGGTTTGGGGGCTTTAAAAAGTGAAAATCAGTACTACAGGGTGGGAAATTGGGCCTCTTGAATGGTTGTCCATTGAAATTGCAAATTCAAAGGAAAGTGAGGTAGGACCTTCTAATGATGAACTTCCTGGCCCTAATGACTATCAATGGCCTCTCAAGCAGCAGAGTGAACCATCATTTACAGTCACCTACCACCAGTTCACTTTTAAATACTTTTCCTTTTCTCATCTTTTTTTCTTTCTCTCTTTTTTAATTGGTCATATATTTTGAACCACTCAGAAATAAATTTTCAAAAGAAATAAGAAAATAAACCAAATGCCTTTAAGAAATCCATGTAAATAAAAATACGAATAGAGAAGCATACTAGTTAGATCAAAATGAGTATTTTTGTGGTACAGCTTTCTTTTCAAAGGAGGAATATTCAAGTCTGACAGATGTTTGGAAGTGAGAACAGCTGTAATAAAGAAAGAAAGAAGGTGATTTCATGCTAATTAAACTTTTCAAGTCAACTGTGTTCTGAAGACAAAATTTGGCAGTGGGTACAAAGTGTTTGCGGTAACAGTGCACTGACTCGTGTGAGGAGAATGCCCACGAGGCATAGAGAGCAAGGAAGCTATTTTTGAGAACACCAGAGACGTATAAAGAGAAATCCAATGTTTATAAATTGTAAAAGAACTTCTGAAAATGTGGTCCATGGACCACTCTCCTATGAATCGCCCGAGGTGTTGGTTTCAACGCATTTTCCTGCACCCCAGCCCAGGTACACTGAATCCAGATATTTAGGGGAATTTATGTCTCATTTTTGAGGTGATTCTCAGACAAGCTCAAGTGTAATAAGCACATGCTTATTTTGAAAGTTTTCTATACAACAAGCAGCCGAAAGTTACCAAGGCAAATCTCAGAGGAACATAAGAGACACCTTTGAAATCGCCACTTGGTCTCCATGGGCTACCTAAAAGCTGTGGGCAAGTGGCTCCCTGTAAAGGACTTCATTATCATAGTCAATTATTCCCCTCTGTGTTTTTCTGATGTTTGCTGTTTATGGCCACATGTTCCTAACTCAGAGCTGAGCAATACTAAAGTCAATGTAGTCACTGCAGAGACCCAGCTGGCTAATTCAGACCAATAAAACCTTTTTCTTCACTTAGTACTTTGCCCCATGATCTCTGGATAGTTTTTGTAAAGTCAATGCTTCATTCTCCCCATGTTCACACACACGGAGGGATCAAATATCAAACATCGAACTGGAAGACAAAAGTATTTATTTTATTTTGTACTTTCCTAAATCAATGAAGCTACTCTAGCTTTGTGGAACTTGGATACAGTAACACAGTTATCTATATAACTATATCTTTATATATTCCACAGAAGAAAAAATTGCAATGATCACTCTATAAACTTTCACCATCGACTCTAACCTATGCCTTTTTCTGCCTTCTTAGAACTCAGTAAGTAACATATAATTGAAAATTATTTGTTATTATATTAGTTCAAATGGGATTATAAGTCTCGAGGGAAGGTATACTTCTTGCCTAAAACAAGCATTCAAAAAAATACCTGGTGATTGATTGATTTGAAAAGTCTTGTTATCAGTCTTATCTTTAACTTTTCACTCAAATTTTAAACACACACACATATGCATATATACATATATAAACATATGCATTAATATATATATATACTTAATTACATATAATTAAATTTATTTGATCTGATTAAATTTACCAATTAAATTTATTTCTATTGAATTTGAGTATATATAATTTGATTTAGTAATATATATACACACATACAAACACACATCACCACACAAAACACCACCACACTGTTTCGTAGAACTTGACGCCTTTACCAACTTCCCTTCCATCTTATTCAGACTGATTCTTTTTTCTGTATTGCGTTTTATAAGGAAAAAACATATATTAGCTTTTTCTTGGTCATTCATGTGGACTCTTAGTCTCGATCCAGTTTTTGATGGAAAAGGGGATCGTTAATATACGTGGATCTGTTGAATAGATTCTCGTGAGGAATGCTAAACTCAGGTGCTTTATCCTCTGTGCTTTTGTAATACTTTTTATATTTATCATAGCACATGTCCTTCTAGTTATCTGTATTCATGGCAATGTTTTAATCTCCATTAAGAAGTTCCCGACAGGGCCATGTCCTGCTCATCCCCTAACAGTTCCATGATTATAGTAAGCACTCAATAAATGTTAACTGGGAAAACGGTTAAAAAACCCCCAAAACTTTCATAAATAAAGCCACCAGTATTCTTTGCCTGTACAAGATGCTTCCAATGTTCCTTACTGTCCTCTGAGAAAGTTAAAAAACCAGAATCAAGTTTGGACATGCTTTCTTATAGAAAATTCTAGAAAGGAGACAGGTAAGATGAAATTGACAGAAATGACAATGGACACTTAAAGTCAGCATGCTTGATATTTGTTTCCTTCTTTCTCACTTGACATTCCAATTATGTCTAACTCATGCTGGAATACAAACCTTTGCTACCAATTACTTTGTTTCGGCAGGTCTTATAGAGACAAATGATAGGGCTGCGGCATCCTTCAGCTTTAGATAGAAACAGAAATCTCTTGAGGAGCAGAAGCAAACATTAGTGCCCACTGCAGAGGATGCTACGTCCTAGGGAATGCTCCATCTGAGTTTCTAAAATGATGAATTTTTTTCTCCTGTCTGTGGTCATTTTGGTATGTATTTGGAGAGAAACAAGCTTGTGTCACATCTCTGCTGGGATGTAGTTTGATAATTTGAAGCCAATGCAACACATTTTCCCCTTTTCATCTCCACTTTGTGTTTTATTTATACCTTTACCTCAGCTAATCCCAAAATGTTGGGGCCCGTATTAAGTTCCTTTAATCAGGAAAATTAGATTTGGGGGGGACTATATTATCTATCCCTCTGTCTCAAAAGTAAGCCATTGCTTATTTTTTTCTTCACAATAAACACAAATTCCACTGGCACATAACAAGGTGATAAGCTAAACATGATCCCATCCACTAAAAAGAAAGGATAATTATGTAATATGATAGAGGTGCTAAATATAGCTACTGTGACAATCATACTACAATATAAAAATGTATCAAATTAACACATTCTACACCTTACATTTACACAAAATTATATGCCAGATATATTCAATTAAAACAAAAGCATTAACAGTCTTTTGGTGTTTGCCCCACTGATAACTTCCCAAAAGTTATGAATAGACTACTTAAAAGCTATAAGTTATTCTGCTACTGCAAGTTCTACTTCTTGTCCTGGGATGTTTAAAAATGATTATTTTGGGACAAACATGCCAAAGTAAACATAAGTATAAATAATAAAGTCTGGATGAACGAGGGGCATCATCTCAGAGCACACATTCATTCAGATGCCTTTTCATAGGGACATTTCTCATCGGTGCCATCCATGCTCACTGACTGATGAATCTCCCTGTAATCTTAGACTTAGGTTGACAGTTACCAGGCAAAGTCACATCTAACTTCGGTTTCAGCCACCTGAAACCTGAAAGGTCTTCCTGACTGGGTGTCTTGCCTAGTCAAATGGCATGAAGTGGAATCCTAGAATTTAAAAATGTAGGTAATTGAATATAATGTTCGCAGGGTTTAATAATTTATGATTCAGGAATAAAATTTGATAATATTTCTCAAGCAATGAAACTGGTCAGGGAAAGTGACTTGTGACTCATTCTAAACTCTGACAAGTGGGAGATAGAAAATCCAGTGCAGCAATAAGGAATAAGCAGTTTGACTATTTCTTTCAGGTAGAGTATGCCACAGAGCAGAGATGGAGAGAAAAAGACAAAAATAAAAATAAGAATTTAATTGTAATGGTCTCCTCCTTTATCCAAACCCATTTTTGTTGTGATAGATCAGTTGTGTCTTTTTCTACCTCAAGTAATTTCATCTACAAAAGTTAATTCGTTTTGCCAGTTATAATTTGCTTCTAAAGCAGTTCCCTTTCAAATTCATATTCTTGGAAGGTGGTTAATAAAAATTATGATTTCAAATCTCAATTTAAGTTTTATAAACAGGGTGTATATGTTTCCTATAGTCAATTCTACATATGCAATTATAGATATTTATGTAGGTTTATGTAAATAAATAGTTATGCATTTATATTTATTCATAGTGAACCATGTCCCAAACTCTGTTGGACTTTGTTGGAAATCAAAGAAGAAATCCTTCTTGGTGAGTGAAGTCTAGGTGGGCCAATTCTTTTTTTAGTGTAAAGAAAGCACACTACTGAAAAATCATGTTCTTTGGAAATAATTTTTTAAATTGGCTGCACATGTGTGGCTAGACAACTTCATTTCAAGCTAAAGAAAGATGATTAATTCTGGCAGTTACTCAGAGGGCACACAGACACATTCCAAATTCACTGTATCGTGATACATTTGCCATTGCTTTGCTGGAGTAGCAAGAACATGCTTTTAACCATAACACTTTATACATGTTTCTTTAAAATCTTAAAGTTTTTGTTTTAAATAATCCCCAACGTACAAGGTTCTATCTTAATTCTTTATCTCCACACTAGTTATGTGCATGACTTTGTGTTCTTTGACGATCAGTCATGGTTCATATGTTTGTATAGATCCCATATAGATTGTACTCTTGCATATTTTGACCCTGGAATAATGAGAACTAAAGCTACACTTCAGTTTTAAAACTGAAGCTGACAATTAAAGTTAAAGGAGCATGGGATTTCTGACTCTTAATTCTCAGGTTGGGGTATAATGGTCTGGGTGAGGTAAGGAAAAGAAGCCACGTGATGTAGGGTTGATCAGCTTGGATACTGGTTTACAACCAGGAAGGCACTGATTTTATCTTTTTGGAATACACATAATAATAAAAAAAATTAAGAGATTATAGTACAAAGAGGCAGCTGACGGCAATTTAAGCACTTACATTTTTAAAACGAGAGTATCATTGGAGTACCTCTATTTGAGAAGCAGTAAGGCACATACAAAAGAACACATTTCAGTGAATTTTTATAATACACCAGAAAGATCCTGACCTGAGATCGTGGGCTGTGCGACCTTGGCAAAACACTTAGTTTCGCTGTGTATGTTTCCTTGGTTAAATAACATGGAGTCCCACCCAGCTCTAATATGTATAACATTTCTCTGTTACTAAAACAGAATCAGGAAGGGCAACTTACCAAATATTTTAACATTTTCAAGGTACACAACCCAAAATAATGACAAAAACAGACATTAGGTACATTGTGTATAGAACTAGTAAACCTGAAATGCTGAGATGAACAGCTTACTTTTGCATTTGTTTTCTGAAAAGAAGCATGCATTCCGAATGCAAACTTGTATCTATTTTATAGACATACAATAAAATAATTATAAGCACTAGGAAGCAAAAAATAAGCCCAAAATAAAAACTGTATACATTCTTTAGTTATTTCAGAAAAAGGAACATGTTACTATATTTAAATCAGTGAGAACTATGCCTAAATTTTTAATGAAAGCAAAGCACAGTGAGGATTTTGAACTCTTGTTGGTAACAGACATGGAGGCATTTGGGCAAATGTTCTCTCTCTCTCTCTCTCTTCTCTCTCTCTCTCTCTCTCTCTCTCTCTCTCTCTCTCTCTCCCTCTCTCTCTCTTTTAAATCTCCTTAGCTATAAAGTGGACCAATATTTACTATCAAAGAAGAAGATAAAAGTAAGTTCATTAAATTTGCCAGTAAGCAAACTTCAGCTCTGTGCTTACAAAAATTAGCTTAAAAAAATGTGTGTGTGTGTATGCATGTGTGTGTGTGTGTGCGCGCGCGCGCGCACGTGTGTATCTCAATCTCAAAAGTTTTAACAGGGCCTAAAATCTCCGTCACTGCAGTGTTGAGCTAGAAGTCCTGTGCCTTCCATTGCTTTCACAAATGTAGGTTCATGGATTTGCCAGGGAAGGGTGCTGATCTAATGGCTCACCTGGAGTGCTGGACTGCTGGCAGAGCCCAGGAAAGGATGGGCAGAGAAAAGATGGTACTGAGCTGCCATGCTGAATCTCTCTATTTTAAGGCAGGCTGGGTGAGAGAGGCGGAGGGGGAAGTCCTGAAGTAGTCAAGCGCACCTGCCGCTTTTATTATGATCATCACAAATTTGTCCACTTGCTAGATTTACTGTGAGCTCTTTGGGGGTAGAAGAATGTGCCGTTCTTTCCCACATGACAGTGCAGGGCACACAGTAAACACTTAATGTAGATTTATAAAAGGAATGAATAAAAGACCTCCATCTGCCTTGGGGCTCCTTCCCCCCTTATTTCATGTGTTAGGAGAATTGATTAGGCTAGAAGTTCCTTACTGAAAACTTCAATGGCTCCCTTGAGTTTTCCTCCTCCCACTTATTCACACCTTGAAATGAATTACTTTGATCTAATCCTCTGTGAGTGCCAGATCTCACAATTCACTGAATGGGAACTTGATTGCAGGAGAGCATGGGGCTGGGGGCTGTGCACTGCTGAGAGCAGCATGGGGGGTGGAGCGCTGACACGAGGGATTTAAGAGGCGTTCAGGGAAGGACACGAGGGATTTAAGAGGCGTTCATACAGGGCCAGAGTGGTTACCTTTACCGAGATTCCACTTTGCAAGCCCATTTTCGAGGGAGCTGGCAGCACAGGCTGCCGGGTGTTTTAATAAACATTTAGCACCTGGAAACACGCAGCAGCTTGGTGATGCTGATGTTCGGTGGCCAAGCCTGGAAGCTCCACACTCCAGCTTCTCCCAAGTGACTAACTTGCACTGTACGGTCCAGATTAGCTGTGCTAATGAAGGAAAGAGAAAGGCCCTCTGGCCCCTTTCTTCCCTCGTCCTCTTTGTCATCAGTGGTCTAGCGTGGCTCTCACAGAGCTTCCCGCTTCACAGGACACTTAGCATGCGTTCCCCGGCTCTTCCCCACCAGCCTCCCCTGCCAACGTCTTAATTAACTACTACCCCCTCTTCCAAGCTTGGAACACAGGCTTTGCACGCATAGCTCCTCCTGGGGCCTGGCAAATTACCTACCCGCCTTCTTCTGAATATTTATGCCCAAATGCCAGGATGTCGGACGCCCGTCCACTCCCATCACAGACAACCACCGGCACGGGAGGGGTGTCTCGAAGGTACTCCAAGACAATTGAGATCACATTGGGTCCTCCTTCCACAATGAGAGCCACCACCGGAACGCCTTGACCGATTCCTGCATTAAAAAAGGAAAAGAAAAGGAAAAAAGAGAAAAGAACACAAAGCCAGCAAACCAAAGAAACAAAAAAAGAGAAACAAAAAGCACAAACTAAAATTACTGAGCACAGGGGGAGGTAACAACATATGAGGGGATAAAATACTGAGCGAAAATTTACAGAAAACCCTTTAGCCAGAACGTCTGTTTGACTTGGCCTTTCCCAACAATCCCAGGATGCTGCGGTCAGTTATGGCCCCGATGACCATACTCGACAGGCGAGGGCATAGGGAAGAGGAGGGAAAGGAATTGATTCGTAGATGGAGCACTGGGCCAGCAGCCAAAGATGGAAAAATAAAGGTGATCTTAAGCAAATCTTGTATGAATTCAATGGTTCAGTTTCTTATATGAAAAACGGGAAGTTGAAAAATGCCACCTTCCTGAAGTCATCACAGTGGTAAGGAAATGCCTAAATGGTTCTTTTTATTAAAGACTATGAAAATCAGCGGAGGTGATATTTGAACTGGTGAAATCAACTGGCTAAACAATGGGTTTATTTCTGACCATCAATGATCAGTTTGATTATTAATTCTTAACAGCATACTCGTCATAATAAGGTACCAGGGGACATGGCATCTGCCATCTGCCATCATTGTACCCGTCAGTGGAGCAAGGTACCTGGTACTTGATGGCTGGTCAGTAAACATTTGTTGAATTCAGTGGTTTCACAGATTTCTTTCTTTCTTTCTTTCTTTCTTTCTTTCTTTCTTTCTTTCTTTCTTTCTTTCTTTCTTTCTTTCTTTCTTTCTTTCTTTCTTAAAAAAATAGTTGACTGATTTTTGAGAAAGAGGAAGGTAGAGGGGGAGAGAAACAGATCGAGCCCACAACCCGGGCATGTGCCCTTTACTGAGGATTGAACTGTCAACCTTTCGACACATGGGATGGCGTCCAACCAACTGAGCCACACCGGCTGGGGCTCACAGACCTTTCTTAAAATATTTAAGCTGCTTATGCTGAACCATAAGACATTACTGTTTTCAAGTAAAAATTGCCTGAACATCAGCACTTACATATGATTCAACTTAACATATTAAAGACAAATATTAAAAACCAATATCCATGAGACACATGAGAAAGAAATCAAATTCATTTTCAAGTGTCATGTCAAGTATCGTCATTCTTCATTGAATAACTTCCTTTTACTCAATTTGGTACCACACTGTATTTTCTCATTCAACTTTCTCAGAAGACTTAGGTAATTGAGCACTATCATACTAATGACATGGTTTTGTAGGGGACACAAAGCAGTTGCCTTAAAACAGAACTAATCAAGAGTCTGTACCACGTCTGTAAATAGGAACTAAAATGAGGTTTCAAGCCATATTGGTTCTCTTTCTTCCCTCCTCTGCTATGGTTTTATCTTCTATCAAGAAACTGCTTCCCTGTGAGAAATAATGGTTTGGGGTTTGGTTTCTCGCTCCATTAATAAGAGATTTTATTTGACTTGTGTGTGACCTGCTTTACTGCTAAATTACTGTTTTTCATGCTTTGATTTTCATCTTAAAGGAGTGGTCCAAAAATGCCAGTTGTGCACAAATGGGTACTGTTTTAAATCTACATTTTAAAAGTGTAAAAAAATGAAAACTGTTGATCAAGGCAAGATGCCAAGATTTCTTTTTTGTTCCCCAGAGGGAACTGGGGGAGCGAGAGAGGAATGACTCATGGCCCCATCAGAGTTTTCTGCGCATGGACGTTTGAGTTACTCCTTCAAATCCAAGGAGAAGGAAGTGAAAGGCCATGCTGGTCCCCTTTGACCCAGAGCCTTTCACGAACCCCTAAAAGGTTGCTTCAAAGCTCTGTTTGGTGTCTGTGATGAAGACTCGGTTCCCATTGCTGGTGACTATGAGGATTAAGTAAATTCCTCTTGAAAGGCACTTTGAAGATTAACCTCTAATTTGAAATGTGAATACAGCACACCTCTTCAGGAGGAGAATTTGCTGCATAAAAAATGATAGATTTGTATTTTAATGCTCTAAGCCAGTTTATAAAGGATTTCTCGAAGCACCATGCTATCTAACTTCCCTCTCTGTTTCGTTCTAGCCGTGCTCCCACATCGTTTCTTATCAAGAAACACATTTTGACTCTTGAGCACTGATTCCGTCAGTGGGCTCTTGACTCCAACGCACAGACGGATTGTGATCTACTCAGTGTTCTCACGGAGGGAGAAGTCCTAGAATGGTCTTTCTAGAATGTTCCAGTGATCTAGTCCATCAGACAACAGGCAAGATGGCTGGAGACCTGTCTTCCCTTTGAGAAGATACATAGGTGCAAAGAATCAATTTTCACAGGATGACTTGAGAACAATAAACTGTCACTTGTTTTCCTGTCAATGTATTTCTCAATGAATCAAGTTGTTGTAGCCTCTGGAAATACAGAGGTTCAGATTTCCTATATTTGGAATGAAGCTGTTATCAATTAAAATGATACTCCCCCAAATATATATATATATATATTAAGCAGATTTCCTATATTTGGAATGAATTAATCAATTAAATGTTATCAATTAAATGATGAAAAACTATATTGATTCATATATATTCATATATATATTTCAGTGCTATAAATTGGATGAAGCAAAGCTTTAAAATATCATCTACTATTCAATAAATATTGAATATATCTGATATATCTGTGCCTCCAAATTCTCTCCTATTTCCTTCAGTGATAATACATTTGTTTCAGAGCGAATGAAAGCCCTTATAGCCTAAAGTAAAAGCATTTTTGAATTTCTTACTTATGGGTGGTAGAGAATGAGGCTATGTCTAAAATATCATGCATTATGTAAATTAATCTTGCTAATCTATGGTAACATTAAGCCTTTCTATCAAGATACACAAATCCACACACACACACACACACACACACACACACACACACACATACACACATCCATACATACATATTACCTTTGTTTCTGACAAAAGAAAATATCAAATGGTTAGCAATAACCTAAAACAATGGTTCTTAGCCCATGTTTTAGAGACTAGGGTCTTTGAATATTTTTGTGAATCTGATGACAGCTAGTGACCTGTTCTCCAGGAAATAAAAAGATTTCTATGCAATTTCAAGGGGTTCATGGATCCCTGAATCCTATTCATGAACAACTTGCTAATGGACCTCTATATAACCTCATCCTAAATTAAGCACATTGATGTATCTGCAAAAGGCATTGGTGTGTGTTCTTTATGAAGCTCACCGAGAGGCCTGTGGGACAAGTTCTGGAATAGGTTTTCAAACAAAATTCTATACCCAGGGAAACTATATCATGTTTGCCCATTTCTATTGATTGGCTTAACTTTCCAGGATGAAGCACAATCTATAGGCTGTCTCTCCTTCCTCCCTTCATTTATCTTCCTTGTTTTTGTTTCTTCTATTCACACTTACTTTTCTAAATTACATTTTAGACATAGAGTATTAAAATTTTTTTCTACACAAATTCACAAATTTACAAAATTATATCTGTAGTATATAACTTCATTAGTAAAGGAAACGCTTTTTAAAATATCAAGAATGGTATATTTTTAAATTATCTACATAAAGAAAACATTTTGGGAATCTACTGCAGATCCAGCTGGATGCTCAGGGCCCACTACCATTTCTTTTATAATAATAAAAAATCAATATAAATTCCTTTGAAGATCCTCACAAATGTATGCCTTGCTCAGCTAAACCCACTGACAATTCACAAAAATAGTTTAGACTCACAATTTTAAAAATATGATCTCTATTATTTAGGGAAAAGGTTTTATTTTATCTAGATCCCTCAGGGACCTTTTTGTGAATACTTGTTCTTTTAGTTTTGAAGGAAAGTAGGTTAATTCCTTAGTTGATTGCAATATTTTTTCATTTTCTACCATAACCAAAGACTTGCAGTAGTTCTCAGAAATTTCCACTAGAATTTAGCTTTAGAGCAATGTAGATTTGCTTAAGTAGAAAGAGGCAAGATTCTTGCACACTCCGGCTTTCGCAATTTTGGAACTGGAAGCATTATAGCACACAGAACTGTGAGCATGAGTCATGGATTTAGTAGCTATATTCTACAGGATTCCAGGTTGACCAAGGGCTCTCAAATTATAAATTGAACCCCAACTGATCGTGTTTTGTAGAAGATAACCTCTTAGACTTTTGTCACATGTTGTTGTGACTGCTATGCAATTCAACCCGGACTCCCAATAAGGCAAAACTGTCAAAACCGGCTTAAACAAAGACTGAGCTGGGTGTTGTGAGGAAGAGAGATAGTAGGAATAGAAGATTGTCTCAAAATTCCAAAAGGTTTTTTTTTTTTCTCTCTCTCTGCTGATATGAAATCATAATCTATGATCAGTCCAGGTGCTTATGAAAACATTTGGTGTGTTGTAGTGCAATGCTTAGATGACTGAGAATTTTGATCAAACTAAATTAACACTTTGGTTTCATGTCAACATCACCATATGTGATCTAAAATGCCTATGAGCCTAAGGAATAATTTACTTGCTGTTGGAAAATGGTTTATATTTACACAGAGATAGAATGTATCACATTGATCTTTTGCTAAATCTTAATGACCAAGGCCAAAAATCATGTGATTATTGTAGTATAGGCCATTTAGAGAGGAGGGTTAGAGGTGACTTCCTGAAGATCGTGAGCAATTCAAGACTGAGTCTGTCAGTGGTGGGTGGACATTCTGTCTAACAGTTAAAGTCGTGTAGCAATAATAAGAACACAATTAATTCATTGGCCTTGCCAGCTCTGGAATTAAGTGATTCTTGATTTAGAAATTTGTGTGGAGAATTCATATGCTTTGAAACTATGCATATAGTGAGACCTAATCAATATTTTATTTTGCAGAATTTAAAATTTACATAGTTAAATTTTGGATAAAATTAAAAAGCTTTGAACATGTATCCTTCATCCAACTTCTCATTTGAATGGCCTGGTCTTTGATTCAATGGTTGGCTCAACCAACAGACAGTATTTGGACTATATAACGGAGCCATAAAAACTCAGCAACTACCTAAGATTGTACATTTTTCAAATAGAACCTTATATAGACTTGGGGGACATTAGCAATTACTCTAGTGATGGGAAGAGTAGCAGTCAAGCTATTTGTCTCATTTTAATGGGCACCTATTTATTGCTTACTTGAAAAGCAATGGCTCAAGTTTGCACAATACTCCAGTTTTTTACAAATAATTTCAGTTAGATTCTTGATGTCCTTCTAGTGCCTCTCTTCCGTGCTCTAAATTGTGGGATGGATTTGTGGAAACTATGTAAAACTGGTAATCATTTGTGTTTAACTGATAACATTCAAAACAATTCTTGTTTAATCAGTTCAAGGTGCTTCTTACAATTAGGAATATTCCCAGTGCATGAATATTCAGGTACAACTGTAGAATATTATTGTACAGAAAGAGAATATTTTAATATGCTATATTTTGCAAAAGAAAGCATTATTGAAAATCTTTGCACTTCTAAGGAACAGAGTGAGCCCAAGAAAAAATATCTAGGGATGACATAAGAAAAATTGCATCTCATTGTAACTAGAATATCCCTCCAGTCTTCTATGGAAGCAGGTGTTTTGGATATTGGGTACAATATCTATTCAAAACAACAGAACCATGACTGTAATGAGTCTGACTTTACCTGGAAATGGGTAATAAACCAAAATATCTTTAAGCGAATCCTGATGATGTCTTTAATCAGTGAGTGCCAAACCCAGTGCAAAGCACTTATGTATGCCATTATTACTACAATTTTTGCCACTACAACTCCGCACCTAAATTGATACTTAGGAAAGTATTTGGAAATATAAGTAATGCACGCACTATTAAGCAAAATGAAAACACAACATGTTTCACTTTTAGGTACTTATGGTTCTTTAGTGGGAAAGAAACTCCTTGAAAGATGGCTGGGGTCTTTCCCTGAGGTTGGGCCTTACAATTTCAACCCACTTTAGGACTAGGCCAGGTAAAAATAATGTGAATTTCTTAAATGTCTTCTCCTGTTATCACCAATCCCTATGGCAACTCCCTTACTGGTATTTAACTTAATGGACCCCCTCCATATACACTCTTTCCATATTTAAAGCTAATACCAATACTTCGGGATAAACGAAGATGTGTATTTTATCTTGGCATTTAAAACCTCAGCACATTTGCCTAGAGACAAGAGGTTGTCAAGATACTGAAGATACAGAGTTTGGATTAATGGGGATGGATGCCTCTCTGAGATGGCAATAACAGATTGAAGATAATGGGGTATAGCATTTCTTATCCAGAGGACTAAGAATATTAAATCTATTGAATTGATATGGCAAATCCCATTTTTTTCTGTTTTCTTTCCCCCCCCCCCCCCAATATTGCTGAAGTAATCTATTTAGTGAATTATCAGTGCTACAGGTATTTCCATAGAAATCCTGTACTAGCCCCCACCAGTAGGCTATCATTCTGGGCATTGTCTTAATGCTCTGTTTTTCTGTCTAGAAATCAGAGGCCAAAGGACAGAACTGGGGAGTGGGGGAGTGGATTGAATGGGAAATCTCATAAGCCAGCCAAGGAGGTCACTGTGGCCTGTGGACTGGGAACACGTCAGTCCACACTCCCCTGTCAGAGAACTGAACTGTCCACAGGACAGAAGGGCAGCCTTACTGGGCTTCTTTCAGTGCTGTTTACTACCAGATCTGCAATGGGCTAGATGTGCCTTTTTGGAATTGGAGTGAAGACCCTGGGCCCGAGATGGGTAACTGGGAGAGATGGTTAGGCACTTGTATTTGTTGAGTAAAGCCTCTATCAGTGGTGGCTTTGATGGGACTGTGTGAGGGTAAATAAACAAGCAAAGCCTGTATGCAGGAAGAAAAAGAGGGAGCAGAGGAAACCATGGAGAGATCATGTGGCCTGAGAGGGAAGCAAAGGGTGTGTGTGTGTGTGTGTGTGTGTGTGTGTGTGTGAGAGAGAGAGAGAGAGAGAGAGAGAGAGAGAGAGAGAGAGAGAGAGATTGATTTTCTAGATTACAGTGAGTTTTCAGAACAAGTTTTCATCACTTGGCTGTAGCTCCTACATTGAGTCCCCCATACCAGGGGTAGGTAATTGTTTTCTGTAGAGGGTTAGATACTAAATATTTTAGGCTTTGTAGGACAATGGGTCAAATTGAGAACAGTGTGCAGGTACTTATATAATAAGACAGAAAACAAATTTATACAGAATTAAAAAAATTTCAAAATATAACTAAATATAATTTTTTGTACTACAGATCTACTAACGAGAAAAAGGGAATTTATGTGGATGCTAAAATTTGAATTTCATATAGTTTTTATATGTCACAAAATGTTTTATGATTTCTTTTCAAATACTTAAAAAATGAAAGAAAAAAAATTCTTCACCCATGAAAACAGGTTAGAAACACATTTCTGTCTCCTTATTAAATCTCCCCCTTTATGTATTTTCAATGACTTTCTTTGTATTGTGACCAAACATTCACCTCCCTAGCTTTACCTCCGCTCACTCTGCGGAAGGCTTCACCCGTCCTCACCTACCCTAAAAGTCCCACAAAGCCTTTTCTCAGCATGAAGACCCTGCCATGGAGATAGTGCTTGTGAGTTCTTTGTATACGAGAAATTTTGGATAGTGTTTTTTTTTTTTTTTTTTTTTTTTTTGAGGTTGGTCTTTAAGAGGCATAATTCAATCAAAATTGATCATAAGACTCCTGGCTGTTCAAGTGCCAGGTGGGCCTTCATTTTGGATCATGAACTGATGCCCCCGTAGGAAGCGTGGTAGAGCCATGGGAAGGTGCTCTGCTTCTCAGCTTCCGGGCAGGAACGTGCCCCTAACAGCAGCAGGAGGGGTTGTATCCCCTCCTCAGAGAGCTTTATCCCAAGGGAGGAGAGAGCAATCACTCCTCTTTGCTTATCCTTTGTTCCTGGAGAGCAGCAGCATCTTCCACATGCAAACCCGCCTGGGACCTCTGCCTGCTCTCTCCTGGGCATTGCGGGCCCCAGGACTGGGGTTTTGCCATGATTTCAGTGGGCTTTCCTGGAAGCACTTTTCCACACAACACCACTACCAGCTCTACCCTACCACCATCTGGAAGCTTTGACCTGTCTCACCCCCTTTGATCGAGTTTTCCCTTAGATTGTGGGCTGCGTGTCTGGAACGGGGCTGACTCTGTCCTGTCCTTGTTCTCAGTCCCACGATTAGTTCTACCTTCATTTGTCTGCTGGCTTCCTGGTGACGCCCCTTTCCCTCTCAGCATGGGTCACTGGTCTGTTTTACCTCCCTGCTACTGTAAACTTCGACAGCATGACCAGACTTCACAAAATTAATAACATATTATTTGGAACCATGCATGCTCTAGTAAGACAGAAATACATCTTGATGTAAATGGATACACCAAAAATATATTTTGATATTACACACAGTCTCTAACAGACAGAGTTGGCGCATAGTTCATCGGGTTGTTCTGAGTAATAAAGAAGTTATTGTTTATAAAGCACTTAGAACAAACAGATCCTGGCACTTAATAAGAACAATATGGTTAAACACATGCAAATATAAAGGTTCTTATTTATGTTTATTAAGCTTATATAATGCTTCTACTTTAAATGTATAAAGTATCCAGGAAGATGAAAGTAAAATAAATGCATTTTATATGTTTAAACCAAAAAGATACTCTGAAAAAAAAAATAATTTGAAACATGCACTTCCAAAGTTTAAATAGTCTCTCACGCAGGCCAAAAATATGCTTAGGAAGCCCAATTCCTTTATCTTGTATCCAAAAGGCTAAAACTTTCTGTTTTGGGGTAGGTGACTTTTTGTATCACTCCCAGATGCCTTCTACAGGGGCCTCTCCTCAGCGCTTCAATCATCTCACTAAGTCTTTTGAGTTCTGTGGGTTGGACAAAGATATAAATGCCAAATAACAAAGCCTATAAACCGCAAGCTGACTCTAAGTATATAATATGCTAATAAATTAACTAAGCATTTGACTTACTCAATGGGAAACAGTTATTCCCCTATGGCCAGAGAGCTCTGATTGAAATATTCTGCTATGAATGTCCATATATAACTAGGACATCCAAACAACATTCCACATGAATCATTTCAATAGAAAGCAAGCAGCCAGTCCCATGGGCTATAGGGCAAGTATTACTTTCATAAAAGGAAAGCCAGCATTATTTTCTTTGGAGCCATTGTTTGCAGGCTGACTGTTTTAATGTAATTGATCTGAGTCTACAAGAAAACTCACCCAAACAAAGCTGTAGTCTTCCTACTCTCTGCTCTGTTCAAAACCCACATCAAAAGGCATTCCTTGCCTTCTCAAGTGTAAAGTAACCAGAGTGGTTCTAATTCATTTTACTTTATAATACTTTGCCCACACTCCCCCACAACTGTGCCAGGATATGGGTCTACAGCCTGTACAAGTTCCTTTGGCTTCTTGGCAGAAATCAGTAAGCAACAGGGCCAAGAGAGTTATGGATGGAAAAAACATGGCAAGACCTAGCCCACGGTGCAGAGCAGAGCTGGGTGGGAGAGGCAGACGGCAGGAGAGAGGGAAATGTTGCTGGTGGTATGTGTATTAATTTGCCTTTCCGAAATTATTTTTTAAAAATCTCTTTGCATCAGTTGAGGGAGACTGCAATTACTTTTCTCTGCCCCCAATGTAAAAGGCTCTATTCTTTCTTTACGGAATGTTCTTTTTGATGTACTTTCTGTGAAGAACTGATACTTGTTCTTCAAGTCCCAGATTCAAAGACGAGTCTTCCTCAGGTCCCTCCCTTTGACCGCCCCCCCCCACGAGGCAGAATTAACCATTTTCATTCTTGTATTTTTATACTATTTGCTTTTTAAAAAAGTGCATGTCAATAAGTATGTACCTTACATATCTCTTGAAGTTTCATCTCATTAATTGCGTGTTTGGACATCTTTTTTCTCTATTAGGTTTATCTTTATATTTCTAGCGTGTCCAGTGCTCTGTGTGTAGTAGTTTGTCACTAAAATTTGGGGTACAGGAAGGAAGGCAGGATACTGAATTACCATCAAGCATATTCTGATTTCTCATAGGTTAGATGACAATGTAGTTATTTCCACAGAAACTTTTAAATGTTTTAATAACATGAGCAACTTTCCTTCAATCAACTGACCTAAGATTCAGGGCACTCAGATCTAATTTTAATTTTTATGAAATCAGGAATTATGCCAAATACCCAGAGTCTATGCTCATTGGTTTTCCCATGGACTAATGAGATTCCTTCCTAACTGATCTTCCTGCCTCCACAACAATCACCCATCACTGCTGATTAGTGCCCATAAACAGTCTTCTCTGTAACCATCATTAGTGGGTTCCATCGCTAGTAGATAAAAGCCCAAATCCTTTCACGTGACAGACAAGGACCCCATATTCTGGACCCATCCTTCATTTGCTGTCTCATCTCCCTCCAGAACTCTTTGTTTTCTGTGATTCTGGCCTCATCAGAGTATTTTCATAACCCTCTATCTGGGATTATTTAACTTCCCATTAGCCATCCTAATTTTCAGAGAGCAGTCTCTTTCCTACTCTTGATTTCATGAGGAAGCATTCTTCCTAAGCACATCCTTGGGCTTTCTATGCCCTTTTACTCACTTGGCTCTTTGGCACATTTGAGAATAACTAGGCTTGCTCACTTAGCCTCACTTTCTGCCCTTTTGGCCTCTGCCAGCCCGTAGGAGCCTGAGACCGCTGACTCCTCTAGGGACCCTGCCCCCGCAGGTGTGTGGTGGGCTGGGGGTGGGAGGTGAAGGCTCACCGTGAGATTCTGCCTAATTCAGGGGAGTCTCTAAGCCCACTTGGCCAACAGACTTAAAACCAGGTCTGCTAACTTGTCCCCCAACTAAAAATGAATTGTGGTTGTTTTTTACATATCTTTTGGCACTTATTTTATTCTGCCTTGTTTTAACGAAAGTCTCGTCCACTAAATTATAAACTCCTTGGGACAGAGACCCCCACCCTCTTAGGCACCATTCTGGTTTTCACAATGCCTTGCATTGACAAGGTAGTTTCAATAAATACATGTGAAATGAAATTAAGGTGTCCATTGGCCAGGGTCTGTACCTTGGGACTAACACAGCTGAAGGGATAGGCATACATCGGCGGTTATAGAGGGACTGAGTGTCATATCTCCATGCTATCGATGTATATACTACTGAGGGAGGAGATGATAGCCATTTCAGTGGCCCCAGAGTGTCCTTTCACAGGTCTTAATTACGGGGCCTTAGCAGTGGTCAGGGACCTAGAGAAGGACATGCTGAGTGACCTGGGTGCGTGCTCACATTTCACTTGTCCGTCTGGATTAAGTCCGGAAGAGTCCAGATTCCTAGGCAATTTCAGTTCAGCTGTCTGGTACTTTTAAATGGAAGCCCTGCTATTTCTCAGAATTGGACCCCACTGGAGTCCCCTGTCCCGGCCTCTGGGGAGAAGGATGTGAACAAAAGTTTACATTCTTCCTCTTGCTGGAAGGATGTCCACGAAGACTATTACTTCCTCTAGTTGAAATGCATAGGGAACTATGTGACTGAAATGAAAACCTAAATTCTGTTCCCTCTGAGGCGACTGATCTGTTTTATCAGCTGTAGGCTAGGAGTGATCTTTATTCACCACCAAGTTTATTGAAATAGCTGACTGCCATTATCATATATGAGGCAAAGGAACAGTACTGATTATTTGGGATCTAGTAATGGAGTTTAATCCAATTTCTGACCAACAGTTGAAAAAAGTGATACATTTTTATTTGATTATCTGGGCATCTTTTCCAAAAGATAACGTAAATCCAATCCGATTAAATCCTTACTGTGACTAAATCCTTAGTGAGAAATACAGGTGACAATGTCACGGGGAAGCTTCCTTCCTCTGGTTCCAAGTTTCCATGTGGAGGGAGTTCCATTAGTGTGACACCTCTAGACCCTTGTGGTTCCCTTACTCCTCCCCACATGTAGGATTGAGTAACCTGATTAGTGGTGACTAATGCCTGTGTTTCTTGATTGGATAGAACAAATCTACTAAAAGTCTCCAGTGAGGAGGGTTTAGCTTCTTTCCTCCTTTCCCCCATGCACTAGGGCCAGTCAGTGATATTAGTAAAAGTATCTGTTGTAGACCCAAAGTTTTCCTCTGGCTGACTGTCGGGGGTGGGGTGTGTGTGTGTGTGAGCAGGTGAACCCATATGGCCCTCATACTAAGTCATTATTTCCAACAACTTCATCATTAATACAAATATTTTGATCTTCATCTGCCTGACTCTGGTGTCCAACTCTCAGTCAGTTTGAAACTTGTCCCATCCAAGAATGAAGTACAATTTAATGGGCTTCCTCAAACTTCAACACCATGGATCGCAACGCTGTCATTTCTGTTTCTGGCTTCCTTTTGTGGCATCTGGCAAACTTGAGCCCTCCATTCAAGCTTGTGAACAGGAACTTATTTTTTTAGGTGCAAATATGGCCTATGAAAGACATATTTGTTTTCAATGTCATAGCTCCTTAAAAGGAAATGATAATTGCAATATGTGAGAAAAGGTAATTACAAATGGAGCCAAAGCAAAATTGCTTATGAATTTCAGGGTTGCAGCAAATGATTTCAGGTAGTGAAGTCCACTGGACCAATTAACTGAAGGCAGTTTCTCTCTCCCTTAGGGGAAGTAGCTGTTGCTGAGCATTTACCAGGTATTGGGCACTCAGCCAGGCGGGTTGCACATGCTTAATCTGCTCAACAACCCTGTGATAGAGATATTATTATCCTCATTTTACTGTTACATAAACTGAGCCATAGAGAGTAAACTGCATGTCGGAACTGGGTTTCAAAGAGACCTGTTAGGAAATGCAGTCTGCACTCTGCACCCTACTGTGATGTCTCTCATTAGGGTGACCACATGATTTATCATACAAATACCAGGACACTTTGGCAAGTGAAGGGGTCATCATTAATTGTTACTCTGGGATGACAGGTATAAACTGGAACTGGACAAACCAGTATATTTGGTCACACCGTCTCTCTCATGTCTTAGGGTCTCAAACTCATTTCTGGCAGATTTTAAAAATGGACACAGACTTCAGATATCTAGAAAGGAACCCGAGTCTGCTCACTGTCCCTTTGTTGCATCTCTTCCTGCTTCAAAAGGCCAAGACTCACAGATGCCCCTCCCCGATTCCTGGGGTCAGGTTTCCAGCTCCATCTAAACCACAGCTGTTCATTATCAGACATATTCCTCTAGATACACAGAGGGATGAAGCTCCAGGGAAGGATTAGATCATTAAGTGAAGGAAAATAACAAGAACAATGCAGCACCACCTGCGTAAATCCTGGAGGGGAGAATATTGATGTAAAGTTTTTCACATGTTCTAGCATATCCATGATAGCGCTAGAAACAAATCCCTCCTGCTTTTCTCTCTTATAAATAAATAGCTCGTTACATTCTATCACTTAAGCCCCTGGAAGTGCATGATGAGGAGTCAGGAGACAGTCATGGCCCAGGGCCAGGCAGTGGGTACACTGGGTCCTCAATCACTGGGGTGTTTAACCTCATTATCCTGCTTTGTCATGTTTGTGGGAAACAGCCTCTTGGCTTATTCCTACTGCTGCCACCATGAGTCATTTGACTGCAAAAGTACGTGCTAATACCTTCGTTCTAGAAAGTGGGCTATCCTCATGTGCTAAGAAAGTGGCACTCTAAGGACTGCTCGGAAAAGCCTGTTTCAAAGGTGCAAAGAACTACTTTTGTATTGAAAATGATCACCAAGAAGGGTGTGAAGAAATGCCCACTTGCAGTTCTCAGTTCTCCTCTTCAGCGTCTGCTCCAGCGCAGTGGCTCTCAAGTTCGGCAAGTGTCAGAATCACCTGGAGGGGCAGTTAAAACACACACTGCCGGCCCCGTCCCCAGAGCTCCTCTGGGGTTTGAGAATGTGTGTTTCTATCACGTTCCCAGGTGAGGCTATTGCTTCTGGTCCATGGACCACGCTTTGGGAACCGCTGCCCTGGCATAAGGCTGCAGGGAGAGCAGACTTCCCCGTACAGAGAAGTGAAATCGAAGATGTGCCCCTCATGTAAATTAAGATCAAAGCCCATGGAGCAGGACTGAGACACTCATGTTATGTTTCCAAACAGTCTATTTTCAAGTCTTCACCAGGAGTTAGCAAACTTTTTCTGTAAAACACCAGATAGTAAATATTTCCAGACTTGCAGGCCAGATGGTCTCTATTGCAAGTGTTCAGCTCTGTCACTGTAGCTCAAAAGCAGCCATATATGGTACATGAATGAGCATGGCTGTGTTCCAATAAAGCTTTATTTACAAAGACAGATGGCACACTGGACTTGGCCCACGGGCCACACTGGCCAACCTTTGGGTCTAGCTAATGTGATAAAAATGTTTCACATAACCAACATCTGTTAGTTTGCCAAGCCCGAGCTCGCCTAGGATCAATGAGAAACCAACCAAGTTGGAAACCTGACTGTGTAAGCCAAGCAGTGACACCTGTTCTAGTTGTACGTGATTGATGCAATATGCCCTTACTGGAACATATGCACTCTTATTGCAATTCAGCCTCTAGAACCAACTGTTTAAAAAGGAGTCTCTTAACCACTTCATCCTATTTCAATTAGAGTTCTGTTACACTGCCGGAAATTGCTTACTTAGATTAAATACATTCTCTACTTGCTACTACTCCTAAAAGTAAAGAATATCTTTCCTGGGTAGCAGGATCATTGGTAGAGTTATTAATTTACATTTTATTTTTCCATCTCCTCATTTCAAAAAGGGCCCACTGGGCTGTCTTTTCTCAGGAGAGACTTGCATTGCTGACCTGAAGATAAGCCTCCTCAATAACTTCTGTTAGAAACCTAAGCCACTGATGTCCAAAAGGGGAAAAAGAGAAAGACAAGTGTTTTTTTATGGGGAGAGGTGGGAAAAGGTGAGATAGGGAGAAAATTACCCAACCCTGGAACAGGGAGAAGGGACTCGCAACATCCCTAATGGTCGGCTCCTGGGTCTCTTCTTACTTGTCCTGCCAGGGGCATTTGACACAGTTGGTCATTCATTTCTCTTGGAAATACATTCTTCACTTGGCTTCCAGACAGCCCTCTCTCCTGGTTTCCCTCTTACCTCATCTCCTTTGCTGGCCCCTCCTCTCCCTGACCTCTGATAGGACTGTCCCAAGGCTCTGTTCTTGGCCCTCTCCTGTCCTGTCCTCACACACTCCTTTGGTGATCTCATCCACTCAAATGATTTCATAAACTGTCTACACACTGACCATTTCCATAGTTACATTCCAGACCAAATATCTCCCTGAACACGTCTCATATACATAGGCCCCTCCTGACGTCTCCACACATGCTACAGGAGTAAGTATGCCCCAGGCTAAGCTCCTAGTATTGTCTCATAGCTGCCATCCCCATCCTAACAAGTGGCAACTCCGTTCAGAAAACTTGGTCACCTTTGACTCATCTCTTCTCGCTCAGATCCCGTATCAAATTTAGTGGTACATCGTGCCTGCTCTACCTGTAAATTACAGCCAGAATTTGACTACTTCTCACCTCCCTGACCCCTAGTCTAAGTCACCACCAGCTTTTGCCTGGATTATTGCCATTTTCTCTTAAGTGGCATCTCTGCTTTCATCCCTGCTTGTGATTTAGGCTACTCTCAACTCAGAAGGTCAGCGGTTCTGCTGAAACACATAAGCCCACGCACCCTGTGCTCGAAGCTCTGCAGTCTCCTGTTTCACACAGGGACCATGAACGCAAAAGGTCTCATCCTCCTCACTGGACCGGGCCTGGTTCCCTCCGTGGCCTCCTGGCCTACTTCTCCCCTCCTTGCTCACTGCACGTGGCTGCAGAGACTCCCGAGGTCCTTCAAACACGTTGCCACCTCAGCACATCTTTCTTGCTGTTCCCTCATCTAGAAATGGTCTTCCCAAGACACCACATAGCCTGCTCGCTCACTTCTCCAAGTCATTACCCAAATAGCTCCTTTTCAGAGAGGCCTCCCACCACTCCCTTTACACTGCAGCTCCTTCCCCGCACTCCACTTTCTGCCTTCTCTGCTGCCTCTCTCTCCCTAGCACTTATCACTACCTAATGCACTGTGTACTTTACTTATTTACTTTCTGTCTTCTTCCACCCAAGTGAAGCTCCATAAAGGGGGGATCAGCACAGGCACCTGGTCTGAGGGGGACTGCTGTGAAGCGCACCTTGGGGTGCCAGGCCTGAGGCTGCTGTGCCCTGGGCACTGTGGCACCAGCTGCAGACAGAGTCCCGCTGGCTTTCCTGGGTGTGGGAACACCAGTGCCCTCTGCCTGAGTGTCACTGCTTCAGTGGTGACCTTGGCAGAGGGAAGTTAGGAGGCCCTTTTCCACATTTCCAGACATTCTGTAAGCATGAGAGGGACAGGGTTAGAGAGAGGGAGGAGAATGAAGGTGAGAGGGGAGAGAAGGAGGGAGGGGAGAGAGAGGGAGAGATGGGGGAGGGAGGGAAAGAAGAGGGAGAAGAAAGGCAGAGAAAACGTGGGAGGTAGGAAGAGGAGGGAGAGAGACCAGGAGGGGGGAGAGGGGGAGGGAGGGGGAGAGAGAGAGAGAGAGAGAGAGAGCGAGAGAGAGAGAGAGAGAAGTAGACCTAAAAAAAGATTGAGATTGAATTTAGCAAAACTAGACAAAAGGAGGCTTTGAATTGGATTTATTTGAATTAAGGAAAGATTTTACCATGCGATATTTCCTAAATACCTAAATGTATGTACAATCATTCATACTCATTACAATGATTCTTATTCCTTGACTAAGGGAACCAAATAAATCAACAGAACACCCAGTCCTGCTCCATGCACACCCAAGAGGCAGAACTCAGGCCTGCATATACCAGGGGCAAAGGCCGGATGCAGGCACATCATGTGTAATTGCTGCTTCCTTCCAGATCCCCGCCCCTCCCCGATTCCATGGTAAGTTCTGACGTGCACCGAGTCAGTGTGCACTGCCCGTGTTCTCCCACTGGATGGAAGAAATGCTGCCAAGGGGGAAGGGTTCAGCTCAGGTTGGTTTGATGATGAGAAAAGCCGACTCTTCAGTCCTCATCCCCCTGTTTTAGCAAAGGTGTACCTGTTTTTTCCCCACCCTGCCTCATTCCAGCAGGAATTGCCCACAGAACCCCATGTGGACGCAGAGACGCCGAGGCTCATTAGCCAAGAACTGTGGATTCCTCGGCGTGAGATTCAGGACGCCAGCGTCTGCCTGCGGGGTTGTGGCACGTGGAACTCCGTGCAGCTTTTGAAATCTGGCCTCCTCGCAGAACAGGGACAGCCTGTTCAGTGAGGGGAAGAGCTGCTTATTCGTTTCAGCCATGGATGCCAAAAAAGAAAAAAATACCAGCTGTTTGCGTCTTTGGTCAATAATAGGGCATAACATCCATATTATCCTCACTTTTCTCAGGGGTTAATGATCTTTAGCTAAGGGTTGAAGGGTAAAAGATTTTTATTCTGTTGAAACGTATGACAACTCTATTAGTGACATCTTGGGAGCACCATTCTTAGTCATTCTGCAAGCCTATACGAATTATACTTCACTCTTATGACCATTAGTTTCAATGGCTTGAAATGTTTCAAATAATTTTTCAAAGGGATGGACACAATATTTTCAATCCTAGGAGGGGGCTTTGAAGGGTCCTATGATTAAACACCCTGGCCTTATCCATCTCAAGCAAATTAAAATCTCAACCAACGTTTTCTTAAGACCCTTAGAGAATGCGGTACCTTATCTTCTCTAAATATATCCCACTGTAAAACTGTTGATTATGGCAGAAAAGTACTCAGTCAGCACAAGTTTTCTCATTAACTTTGTTTGTCTAACTTTCTAAAGTTAGCTCCTCTGCATTTCTATGAAATGGTTTGATCCTAATCTAGACTGAAAAGCAGCCATGGACAATTATCACTTTAAATAACCGGGGGAAACATCAATAGGTATTTCTTTTTCCGCCAAAATGAAAATAACGAAGCCATGATGGCATTGGCAGCTACAAAAATATATATTCTTAGGCTCTCTAAGTTCATAAGATGGAAATGATGTAGCGACAAGAAGAGGGACACAGTAACACTTCCCAGAGTAAATGCTTTCATGCACCTGACAGAAGCATGCTCGATGGTCTCTGCCTGGACAGGTCCCTATTCATTTATCCTCCCCGAGTCTGTCTTTGTATTACTGTTTTATTATTTGTCCTTCCTTTATAGCTTTGAATACCTACACTTGTCTATTAAATTTTTATGTCAGGCTGGAAACCAGAGCTAGCAATAAGGCCAGAAAACCAAATACTGATGCTTGCAGTAAAAATGTATACAGCACCTACCTGCACGTGCCAGGCACCGTGCTCGGTTTAGAGGATGACAAAAATGAGTGAGACTCAGCCCCTGCTCGTCAGGAGCTCACAGTCTACAGTTGATGGGGGCCAGTGCAGGCAGGCAGGCAGATGACCACTCTACCACAAAGAGGCAGTGTTAGGACCGAGGTTTACATGGAGTGCTGTGGGAGTATGGAGGATGTGGTGAGTAGTGTGTGTGTGTGTGTGTGTGTGTGTGTGTGTGTGTGTGTGTGTGTGTGTGTGTTGTGTTGTGTTTGTGTGGCTTCTGTTAAGATTTTATAGAAGAGAAGATTTTTGAGCTGAGACTTGGAGCATAGGTTTTGTCAGTAAGTAGAGTAGGGAAGAGGTTGGAGTTTCACCAAATGTCAAGACAGGACAAAAACATATCTGAAGAGCTATGTCATTTAAAGGAGACTGCAAGTAGCTTGGAACAGATGGGACATAAGGTCCCCATGCATTAGGGAAGGAGGAGAAGCTGGAAAAACAAGAGATAAAAAGATACAGAAGGTCCTTCGGCAGTGAAACAAGGAAGAGATTGGGTCCCAGCCGGAAGGTTTGTGTTATCATGAAAGGAACCTATTAGATCTGACCAATAAAGTAAACTTTGTGGACTTTGAGACCAAATGCCAGTCCAACATTTGCAACCCAACCCTTTCTCATCCGAAAGGAGATCTCAGCGTTCTTCCCTGCATGCAAAAGAATCCAAGATCTTATCAGAATGGTGGACATTTTCCCTGTTCATATTCACTTGTTTGCAGGAACTGTCCCTGTCCCTGAACAAGTCATTCTAATGTGGAGAAGGCTGTTTACTCAGAAAGGGAGAGCTCCTAGCTTGAATTGAAAAATGAGTCAGGTAAACAAGACAGGCAAACACTAAGAAATAGGTTTCACTAAAATGTGTTCTACTCTCTCAACATTATTCTTTTGACTCCATTGTTGTCTTGATTGACAAAGTGACTTTTCATTAACAAGCATGACAAACAATGACACAGCCAACTGCGTCAAGCCAAGATGAAGAGAGAGCGATGTTTAAACTATGCTATCTTCTTCACATAACCTATTCCTTAGAGAAAACATTTTTAAAAGGAGCACATTCAGTTGAGAACATCCAAAGAATGGCAAGTCGTCACATCTGAAGTTGACTGATCATGAATTTGGTATTTGTATTTTGGATGGTCTTTTACTTGATTGGGGTCTAGAAGTAGTAGGAAATCTGAATGACTGGGCTGAACAGATTAGAGCATCCACAGAAGGCAACAATATGTTCCTGAAATACATGGAACCCGCCCAGAGGAAGTTTAACTTCTTTTTCAAGTCATGTGATTTGAACCCAGGGCTGTCAGTCTTTGAGACTATAAATTAACTCCTTCCTATTTTCAGGACTCCCTGGATGAAGTTCTGCTATTACCTTTAACTTACAGAGTTGTTATTTCTCTCATGGAACAGTTATGGACTCAATGATGGAAAATTTCATGTCATGGTTACCCCAATGCATTTGATGATGGTGCAATGATCAAAAAAGATGCCAGTGATGACAATTGAACGTCCCTTTGCCTTCCCAGCCTCCTTCATATATTCTCAGGCATAGGATGACAAAGGGAAGTCCACGAGTCACATGAAGAAAGACTGCAGCCATGGGTACACGATCAGGAGCTCCTCTGTTTGTCTCCACCACACCCTCCATGCCATCACCCTGTTCTACCTCCCACTCATGTTGTTTCTGTGAATTCCTCGGCCATCTTGCCACGGACCACTATCTTCTGCCCAAAGTTATGCCAATGACTTATTCCAACTAAACTGATGCTCAAAATATCTGGCATAGTTTGTGGTCAAATAGTTATTGAATAACATAATAACCTCTAAATCTTCCAAGGTAACAGAATTTTAGGGGGGTGTCTTTGTGAATGAAATAATGCTTTCTCATGTAGGGTGAAAAGAGCAAGGGTTTCAGAATCACATCAGCCTCGGAAGATAATAATTCCTACCTTGAATGTTTTTGTGACCATTAAAAGAGATAGTGTATATTAAAATGCCAAACACAGTGCCTAGAACATACTAGGACCTGAATAAATGCTCATTTCCCTGCTCCCTAGCTCATGTGGTATTTTAGGATGATAAATAATAAGGAACAACTAATCTCTGGTGTGGCTGGATGTCTTAGAAGAGACAGAGATAAACAGCAGTCATAAGGAAGGATATTGTTAGGAATTTCTAAAGGAAATGAATGTTTCTTTGGTTATTTTTCTTGGTTGGTATTTAAGAGGAAATTCATGTTGTTCATTAATTATACTTACCAATTTGGTCTAATTGGCAACTACCCCAAAATGAATAAAACAAGCGGGACTCAAGAGAGAAAAACGGCAGGCATCCTGTCAAAAAATAAAATCTTTGAAATTTCTACAACCCAATGGTTGGATACACATTTTATTAAAGTAGACTGATTTATATAAATTTATATAAATTTATACATGTGATGGTAACTGAAATTGCACACTCAGAATAATGCAAAGCATCAAATAGTCCTTCTGTACCATCTATAAATTGTCTCATCACTCCATCAATTAAATAGGTCCTTAGAATCAACATTCCCTTTGCTGGAGGGAGTATCCTTCAATATTCAGTTTCAGCCTAGATGATTGTTGTGGTGGTTCAAGGGTTAGTGAGTTAATTCACATTAAGGGCCCGCAACAATGCTTAGCACTTAGCAAATCCCTCTCTAGAAATGTTAGTTGTTGCAATACTAATTACAATAATAATTACGAGTCTTTCAATTCTGTGTCTTCCAAGACTGAACAAGAACTGAATTCCTCCTTCTCTACTTTTAACAACAACTTTCTGATTTCTGGAGATATGTATCCTCAGGTGATTAGCTATTTTTGACCTAAAAGAAGTACTTTTTCAGAAGCTAATGTACCTAATTTCTTTTCTTTTTAAAGAGGAATTGAAACCAATGCGAACTTGTCACTCAATATGTGTAACATTATTTACTGAAGAGATCCCCACATTTCCTTCTCTTCTCTTTCTCTCATTGGCCAAGAATTAGATAGACAGATATGATCATAAATATAGATTATATCTATGTCATATGTATCTATATAATCTGTCTATCTATTTATCCTTCTATCTATCTTCAAACAAAGTCATCAAAGCTATTTCATTATAATAGGTTTCCTACCAGTTTGGCTATTCTACCCCTTACTGGGAGATACATTTAATGGTAAACCATGTCTCTGGAGTTGTTAACTTACTAAACAAGCTGGCTTTGGGCTAGATGACTCAGACAGTGTCTCATTTCAAAGGTAGGCCTCAGAGGAGAATGCCATGAGCTTGAGTAGTTCTGCTCTGTCCCTTTTTTTTCCTTCCTTAGAAACAATATGTATGGAGGGCCCCAGACCCTCAAGTAAGGTCTTCTGGCCCTAGCTTCCCAGGATCAAGCCAGACACACAGAGCAGCCTCAACTTGTGGCAGTTGGTAGTTGGGCAGGGGAAGCTGATCAGTGAGAGGCATAGTAGGGTCTCACCCCACTTTTCACGGAACCTGGTAAGTCCTCCCTGCCCATGAGCTGGCAGAGCTGCCTTTTCATAAGAATGTACTCATTAGGGAAAGCACAAAGAAATATTCCTCGAAGCACAAAATATAAGGCCAGTTCCTCTGGATTCTCAATAGGTTGCAAAATAACAAGCTGAGCATAATTACTGTATATTTTCTGGAAAGTAACTAATTAGCATGTTCCTGAGAGCATAAATTCAGCTCGTGAGCACAGGCCTCCCTGGGTCGCTCTACCACTGTGTACAGCAATTAGACCGCTGGCTAGATGCTAGGAGCAAAGCCTCAAATAGACAGCAACGCAGATTCCACTAGCAATGTGGTCCGAGCATTTGTGCATGGAACACACGCAAAATTGGCTCAGCTATGTCCTCCCTGCAGAGGGAACAGCACTGCTGTATTTTCAGTTTATTTCTTTATCCCTCCAGTTACCTAACCCTAATGAACAAAAGTTAAAATGCCATTTTAGTGAAGACCAACCAGATTTGTTGTATGGTTAAAAATGGGAAGTCTGGATATCAGGTATCTGTTGATGGTGACCCCAAATGTCTTGATATTTCCTTAATTACCCTTCAGGATAGAGTTGAACAAATGTTGTCAAGGGGAAAAATGAGGAAATAAAGGGCTAAGGATTTTGCATCAAATGAGCCTGATGCCCTAAGTATCCTGCCTTTGTTCCTTGCTCAGGTGCATGGAAAATCTTTTTCTGATTTGAGTTTCCTTGGTGCTAAAGAAAAATACCTCCTAAACTAAGGTAGTTACTATGCTGAGCAAAGAGCTGCAGACTAGAAGCTATATCTATATCTATATCTATATCTATATCTATATCTATATCTATATCTCTATCTCTATCTCTATCTCTATCTCTATCTCTATCTCTATCTCTATCTCTATCTCTATCTCTATATCTATATAGATATACCGATATCTATATGGATATACATATATCTATGTAGGTATTTATATATATACCTATATTTATATAAGTATACATATATAACACATATAGATATACATAATCTATGTGTACAGTACATGCATAATGTTGCATTTATCATATTATTCTATAGTTTACCTTCATATCACCTTATTAAGAAGAGTTGATAAAAGGCAAACAATGAAATATACATAACTTCTCCTTATGATTCTAATGATCATATTTCCACAGAAATTAACCCTAGTTCACCTGTAATTCTAGTTTATATTTGCAGCTGAAATTTGCTTATTCAGACAGGATAAACAATTTAATAAAAATCAAATAGATTTAATTAGCCCACATGCTGTTCATTAAATTTCTGGATGTTGAAAGTGTTCACCTGCATCACTTGTCATCATTGCCTGCGTTGCACCTGTCAAAACCTTCCTTAAAATACCTTGGCCTTATACCCTTATGAATATTCCCTTGGATATGTTCTCTGTCTGAATTCCTACTGCACTTTGTATCATTGAAAGGCATTGAACATTTGCTGCTTTATAATGCAGTTCTTTGCATACTGAGTGGCAACAGAGCACAGTGATTGAGGCATGGATGCAGGAAGACTTCTTGGGTCTGCCACTTACCAGCTGCCTGACCTTGGGGTTATTACTTGATCTCTTTGTGCCTCAGTTTACTTTTTGATCAGTGACAGTAACAATAATGGAATCCACTTCATAAGGTTGTTACAAGAATCAAATCAGTTTTTTTTCTTGTAAAGTGTTTAGAATAGCACTCAATAAACACTAGTTATTAATGTATTTGTAAAACTCTAAGTTCTTCAAGTGTACAGCTAGGTCTTATTTATCTTGCAACCCATACAGTGCTTTGTACTGTAAGCACACAAGCAAAGATTGGGAGAGTAAGAGAAGTACTGTCAAGAGTAAATATAAGAAACAGAGCAATTGCTATTTATTTTAAATGAAAGGTATTTTGGGTTCTCATTTTTGCCACATTTTGAAAAGCTGAAGAACTTCTGATATGTACTTTGGTTCCATGTGCAGCATCTTGAAAGTAGAGAGGAATAAGAAATGTAGTGGGAACCACTGTTTATGCAGTGAGCATTACCATCTTCCACATGAGATAGCTGTTGAGTGAGCCAATTCCCATTACAGGGAGTAGGACCCAGAGAGAAGAGAGCTGGACTTTGGGGTGCCCAGGAGGAAGATGAAGGAAAAATAAATCATTCTAACTCTAATAGATTGTACTCATGGTAGAGATACAAAGGTAGGAAGTTTTCAATGGCTCATTATATAGTACTAGGATATCTGGTTATGGCTAAGGATTGGGAATAAATTTAGGCTGCCACTCACCAACTCATAATAGGAAAGATAACTTTGCTTTCAGTTCAGCCATTATCAAATGTAAGCATCAAACCTGTTACCTTGGTCTCATAATTTTTATACACACTCTGTACATAGGATTTGAGAATATTATTCTCTATGATGTGTCCTTAACCAGCTTCTTCCCTTAGGTTTTCTGACTTGACTCTTTCCTTTTGTCTTAGAAGGAGTGGAGGGTCACCAGCAGACTGAGTGAGCAAGAGAAAACAAGGTATGCTAAACACAGCCGTGCTGGCTCCTCACCCACGGGCCAAGAATGACAATAATATATGCACTTGAGGGAAGAAGGTACTCAACTCCTACATTGCATGAGTAGGCTGACTACTTCCAAAGGCTTTCTTTCTTCCTCCCTCCCTCTCTCCCTTCTTCATTCCTTTCCTTTTCTTCCTTCTCTCCCCTCCCCTCCCCTCCCCTCCCCTCCCCTCCCCTCCCCTCCCCTCCCCTCCCCTCCCCTCCCCTCCCCTCCCCTCCCCTCCCCTCCCCTCCTCTCCTCTCCTCTCCTCCCCCTCTTTATATTATAAAAGATAGATTTTCTCATTGTAAAAAACAACATTGAGAAGTTTTCAAAAGATATTAAGTGGAAAATGTTAATTCTCATCTTACCTCTCCTGCCTCAAGTCTCACTCCCTGGAAGCTGTAACTAATAACTGTTCACCTGTGTGCTTCCAGATATTTTATAAGTATGTATATGTACATGTACATGTACATGTACATGTACATGTATATGTATATGTATATGTATATGTATATGTATATGTGTATATGCATATACATATATAATTTTAAAAACATTAATGTGATAGTAAACACACAGATGTGCTGCTGTACAACAGGCATTTAACTTTAGAAAAGAAAAAAATCTACCCTTGGACAACTTTCCATATCAGCCCAAAGACAGCTACTGCATTATTCATATAACTTCAGAGGATTTCACTGTATGTCTACATATAATTTAATTAGTCACTTATTGGCGAATCTTTGGGTTATTTCCATTTTTATTACTTTAAACATTATTGCAATAAATATACATAGTATAAAATCTTAGAAGTAAAATGAAAGAGCCAAAGGGTATGTGTATTTAAAATTTAATAGGAGTTACCAAACTCTCTCCCAAATAAATTGTCCATTTTTACACACACACCAGTACATATTTCCATATATTACACTTACTGACACTAGATATTTTAAAACTGTGTTTTGCTAAACTGATACATTAAAAAACATTTTATTTCTCTTAATTTTAATATTTTTAATTTTGAGTGAGGCTAAACATTTGTATTCTCTTCCCTGTGATCTTTCTGTTGATGTATTTTGCCCATTTTCTTATAGGACTTTTATTTGGATTGTGTGTGCTCTTTGATTATTATGGAAACTAGGTAGCAAATATTTTAAATATTTTCTTTGCTTTGCCATTTGTGTATAGTGTTCTTTAATGGGGTTTCTAAATTTGAATCTATTTTCTACAGAAACTTAGCTTGTGTGAATAAAAGAGTCATTGTAGCTCTGAGTTTGTTATTATAAAAAGATGAAGGAAAATATTCTAGGTAATGCAGAAACACAGCAAAGAAACTGTTCTACATGTAGAGTATCCAGAGAGGAAAGGTGAGGTTTATTTTCAAAGCACTTGCCTTTGATTCCAAAATTTATAAAGTACTCATACAACTCAACAAAAGGAAGACAAAAATCCAATTAAAAAATGGGCAGAAGACCTGACTAGACACTTCTCCAAAGAGGACATACAAATGGTCAAGAGACATATGAAAAAATGCTCAACATCATTAATCACCAGAGAAATGAAAATTAAAATGACTATGCAGTATCACCTCACACCTGCCATCAACAAATCATCAAACAAGTGCTGGCGAGAGTGTGGAGAAAAGGGGACTCTAGTATACTGCTGGTGGGAATGCAGACTGGTGCAGCCACTACGAAAAACAATATGGAGTTTCCTCCAAAAATTAAAAATTGAACTGCCATTTGACCCAGTGATTCCATTTCTAGGAATATATCTCAAGAAACCTGACACTAATCAGAAAGAACATATGCACCCCTATGTTCATAGCAGCACTATTTACAATAGCTAAGATCTGGAAACAGCCCAAGTGCCCATCAGTAGATGAGTGGATAAAAAAGCTGTGGTACATATACACAATGGAATACTATGCTGCTGTAAGAAAGAAAGATCTCTTACCCTTTGAGGTGACATGGAGGAACCCGGAGAGTACTATGCTAAGTGAAATAAGCCAGTCAGAGAAAGACAAATATCACATGATCTCACTTATTTGTAGAATATCATGAATAAAATAAACTGACGAACAAAATAGATCCAGAGACATGGAAGTAGGGAACAGAGTGACAAACCTCAGAAGGAAGGGGGGTGGGGGGGGTTGGGAAGAGATAATTCAAAGAACTTACATGCATATATGCACAACCAATGGACACAGATAATAGTGCGATGAAGGCTGGGAGAGGGGTGATGGGTGGGTGGGAGCAGGGAGGAGGGTGTCAATGGAGCTGTAATATTTCAACAATAAAGATATATTTTTTAAAAATCTGTAAGGCAATAAATCTCTTAGCAAGATAGAAGCGAAACGCCACTGTCTGAAAGCTCTGCCTTGCACGTTTTAATGAGTAACAAGAGCTAAAATCAAAAGAAAAACTAAGGTTGGATCAATAATGACACGTGTATCTCAGTCTCTAAAACAGGTGACACACTCAACATTTATGAAGAGAAGCTCTATTAATTAATCTTAATAACTGTCAATGTCAGCAAATACTCTCAATTATATAATTACTGGCATTCAGACGGTTTCAAGAGCCCTTCAGCTGTATCTTGCCAAATTATTAGTAATCATTTAGAGATTATTAAAATGTAGGAATGTCAAACTGGATAACTGGTATATGAAAAGGCTTTAAATTCCCCACAAGCTCTTGTGCTTATCACATCTCATCAAATGTTCCTCAGCAGAGTTGGAGGATGGGCCGTTCTTGTTCCCTAAGACAGGCCTCTTGTCCTTTTCCCCCAACAGGGCCAATGCTGAGTTGGCCTTTCCTACTCAGGATGGTTTTCAGGAGCCGACCAACCTCTATTCTACTGTGTGTTACAAAGATTACAGTAAAGTGTAGGTTACATTTTTGCCGAATTTACCTTTGAGACTTTAATATTAACAGTATAGTGTCATAGAAACATAGAATCTATTCTATTTATTTTTAATAGCTTGGGGTTTTATTTTTTAAAACATATTTTTATTGATTTTTTTAGAGAGAGAGGAAGGGAGAGAGAGAGATAGAAACATTGATGAGAGAGACACATCGATCGACTGCCTCCTGCATGCCCCCCACTGGGGATTGAGCCCGCAACCCAGGCATGTGCCCTGACTGGGACTTAAACTGGCGACCTCTTGGTCCATGGGTTGATGTTTATCCACTGAGCCACACCGGCTGGGCAATAGCTTGGGGTTTGAAATGTTATCAAATAATGTGCAACAAAATGCATGGCTAAGGATCCATTATGGAACGCACATGCATTATGCATAGCGTGGCATACGTAAGTACTCTGAGGCTAAAGGGATCTGTTCGAGTGAGTTAACTTAAGACGTCAACTAAACCAGGATGCTCTAAAATAATCTATATAATTTTAGACAGCTTGTCTCAATCTGATTCCAAGGGGAAATTACAATTTCCAGAGCCAGAAACTCTAACTACGCATCACTAAAAAACTCACAGATGAAGAGTGAAAGGGCCAGCTATGAAGCATCCACTACAGGAGCTATTTTTGGACAAGGCTTCCCAATGACACTGGAACACACAGGTGTATTCCGTTAGAAATGGCAGATCCATTTTATCTCATGTGCCAACTCGAGCTACTTCTTAATAACCATCTGGAATGAGATGCTGAAAAGGTGTGGCAAAAACTACTAGTTGCACCCCAATATATTTTCTTCCTTTCCTTCATAGTGATAGAATTTTTAGCCGGCTGCATGTTTACCCAAGATAAAGACTACATTTGAGAACCCCTTTTTAGTTAGGTGTAAACATGTGTCCAAAGATTGGCACATAGGATGTAAGCCGAAGTGCTGTATATGACTTTCTTATTGTGCTGTTAAAGGGAAGGCTTATGATTTTCCTTTGCTCCTTTTTCCTGATTCCTTCTGGCCAGAATGTAGATGTAATGGTGAGCTCCCATGGGCCATGAAAACAGAGATGGGCAGAAAAAAGAAAGAAGGAATCTGAGTTCTTAAGAAGGAATTGGGACTGTGGTTCAAAATAATATATGCATAAGGAATAAATTCCTGTCTCATTTAGGCATCCACTGTTTTGAGTCTTTATTATAGCAGCAGAACCCGTGTTCTAATGAATGAAAATGGTTCTGAGCTATGTGTGGAAAGAGTATCACGCTAGGTTTGCAATGTTGACAGTGGGCAAGAGCCCCGATGGTCTCATGGCAACTCTTACTGTGTGGATATCCAGCTTACTCCAAAATGGAAAACTTTCCCAAGAAACTCTCATGTAGCTCATACCTTATATCTTCCCTTTGCCATCTGCCTCCCTTTCTGTGCTACTGTGGACTTCAGGCTTGACCTCTCTGTATTTGGTATAAATACGAAGAAATGAGACTGACTTAACAATCATAAGAATAAAAACAAGTAATATGTATATACTTATATCATTTATTTATATGTAAATGATTACAATCCTTTAAAATAGCCTTCTGGCATGCTATACATTATTTTAATGATGCTGCTGTTGCTAAAACAGTTTTGAAAATTTTTTTGGAACTGTAAATTCACACATTTCTTATAATAATATGACTGGGTCAAATCACTTAAATTCCTTTCATGCCAAACCAGCATCTATTTATTGAGCACTTACTATGTGCATTAACATTAGTTTTGGTGTCAGGGAGGTTGGTGAATTTGTTAAAATGTCAGTGGTACTCTTTAGATAAACCATGTCAAATTTCCAGGGTAAGTTGACTTCATAATGTAACAATAGGAAAATACTCCTATATAAAAGGTGTCTCCTGCAGTCCAGGGGAATGAGAGACAAATACCAGAAAGGAAAGATGAGTTTTTCAAAAGCACTGCTTTGTGGTGTTTTATTTAATAAATTCATTCATTCCCTTAAGATTTATATTACTGCCCTGCTCTCTTATTTCCCAAATAATTCTCAGTTTTTTTTATAGATTAAAAAAATTGAGTTCTCTTTCTATTCAATTTTGAACTCTTCATTCTACTAAGACCTTGATTTATTAAAATATCCCTTAGGCAACAACTTCTAGTGAGTAGGCTCTCCAGGGGCCTACAGGTAGAGTAACCACGTTGCCAGGCCTCTGCCTGTACCCCCAAATCAGCTAATAATTGTGAACTGTAGGTTTTCTCTGAGCATCAAGTACTTAATTAATAGGGAGCTCCCATTGTTGAGCACATTTCTAGAGTCACTGAGACTGAAGCATATAAAGAAGTGGTGCTAACAGCAGGTGTTGCTGAATTGGAAATTCTGATTGGCTTCATGACTCACTTCTTCCTATTAAGCAAGTTGGTGTGTCTCTCCAAATGAAAACGAGCTTTCTTATAGCCATGATGGTGGAAAGGTCATCTCAAGTCCATTTACAGGTTTTGAATACACTGAGAGCTCTAACACAGACAGTGATTTCAGTCTTCACCCAGGAGAGAACAGATTTAGAGCATATGAAGTTAGATATAAGGAAGAACTACCCAACAGCAAGTGACATGAGGCTCTGAAGATGTACAGCCTGTGCTGTGGATGGATTTAGGATACCAGAGTCTTCACGGGTTGTTAAACATTTTGAATCTCACCCATGGCTCACTACTGCTGCTGCTTTTACATGTCTTTTAACTTGGAAAGGTGTGTCCCTGCTGAATCAGCTATTAGAAATATTTGGAAAACAAGCAAACAAACAAACTCAACGAAACAAACATAGTCAAAGTAGAGTTTCCTAAGGGACAAGACTGTCATTTGGGCCAGGCAAGTCTTCATGCAAAACTGCCCTGCATGCAGCAAAATATTAACATTCCTGCCTCCTCTCCCGTGCCATTCAGGAACACCAGAAATTGTGTCAACCCCAAATCCCCCCGATATTTTTAAATGCCTCCCAGAGGAGGCAGTGTCACTCTGGTAGAGGGCTACTACAGCCATGTTTAAGAATTATCACCAAAAAATGGTGGTAAGGGAGCTAGGATATAAATGATGCAGTCATGGATACTTCTCTCTGATTATGGAAATTTTACTGAAACAAAATTTAAATTGGTGTGTGTTACCTCACAGAGACAAGTTTTATTATTATTATTATTTAATCCTCAGTGGAAGATATTTTTATTGACTTTTTTTAGAGAGAGAGGGGAAGGGAGTAGGACATGGAGGGAGAGAGAGTGAGAGAGAGAAATATTGATGTGAGAAAGAAACATTGATTGGTTGCCTCTATGTGCCCCAACTGGGGATTGAATCTGCAACCTACGTATGTGCCCTGACCAGAAATTGAACCCACAGCCTTTTTGTGTACAGGATGACACTTCAACCAACTGAGCCACACTGGTCAGGGCATGTGCATTTTAAAATAAAATCTCCTGTAACCAATTAGACTTTACCACCATTGACTCCACGCATTAGAATGTTTATGGGGCTCATCTATCATACAAATCAGTGAAATGGGGAAATATTTGTTCCCATAATAAAGCATAAATTCTCAGGGATGGTAGTCTGTACTGCTGGGAGACAATATTATTATCATTATTTTTGTTAGTTTATGTGAGCGCGCACACAATCATTTATGAATAGGTGTGTTGGCTTAGGAACTGAATAATAAAACATGTTTTCTAGAGAACTCTAAATAGCAATATCCTCAAATATAAAATTTAATTATGTTTTATGAATTCTGAAATTTTTTCTGCTACTTGTTTATTTAGCAACGCAAGCCCATTTTAATCTGCTGCTTTAGAGAAAAGTACTCTTGGTGGCTTCATCAGAAGAGGCCACACTCAAATGTCAGTCGTTACAAAGGGGCCAAGAAAGAGCAGAACATCAAATTCTCTTTCAAGCAAATCCTGAAAGTAGCAAAAGCACTGGTTAAGGAAATCTAAACCTATCAATTAATATTACAAAATAGGTGTATCTGTAACGACTCTATAATGCCTTAGACCTATGAATTTAGTCTGACATGGATTCCATTTTATAGTAGGAAGATGATGAAGTCAGAAAATTCTAGTCTTATAAGGAAATACCCTACAACCAAAGTTAATATTCACAATATAATTAGACATGTAGTCCAAATAAAAATTTACATTCAGCCAAACCTAAAATAAAATTCAAATACAAAGGAGTAACACATTAATCAAACATAGTCTGAAGAGAAATAGATTCCTGTCCTCTTTCCCCAGTCATCTTTTTGAATAAAATGGTAAATTATAAGAAGAAAATCTAATATTGGACCAAATCTAAACTTTTAAGAGATATTCTGGGCCAATTCACATTTAGCCCAAGCTCCGACACCTCCAACAAGTAGACTCAACAATCCTAACTGGCATTCATCATACTTACTCCACACACTGAAATAGCTTGAATCTCTAAAGAAAGATTACATTTTCTCATTATTCTCAATTTAAAGCAGGAGGAACAACTACAGTTTAGAATACATTTTAAATAATATAGAAAAAACAAAGGAGTTTTCTGGGTATTGCTGCAATGACCAAGAATGTCAATCAATTACTCTTCAATAAGTAATGTTAACAGAGGTTGGATGATGTGTTCCAGAATATAATTTTGAGCCTCATGTTCCCCTTTGGACCCAAGGATACATGGATTCTTAAAAATCAGATCATTTCCACATGTGGTAGAGATATTCTGATGAACACCCTGGCCTTTGATGGGCTTTGAATGAAAGGGCCGGTGTCTCAAGTTGGAACCTATGGCAGTCACGCCATATAAACATGGGACATGGCTTCCCACTAGGGGACCACAGTGCCCCAAAGTCAGGAAGGCAACCAATCTTTCTGAACTGCCACATGCCAGAATCTTTTCACTCACTGACTCATTTAACCACAGCACTATGAAGGATTATTGTCCCTGGTTCATAGTTGCAGAAACAAAGTCAAAGAGACCTACAGTATAATTTGTCTAAGGCCATGATGATCTGAACTTCCAGGTCTCCCTGCCACTTTCAGCTTATTGTCACTGGCAATAAACAGATATCTCCTCTTTTCCCACATGGGACATCCTTCCCTCTAAACTCTTTAAAGAAAGTCACAATTTCTGGGGATTTCTAATCTTCCGTTTTAAGAACTGCTGGGTAATATTTGTTTTATATGGTTTTTGGCCCACTAAGAGTAGAACCTGGGCTCGAAAAGATGGTTGTCGATTTCTTGGGATGAATTTTAGAATGAAATCATGTAGTTCTTAATTTTTATTTTTTGAAAGAATTGTTAAAGAATTCTTGGATAATATTTGCCATTATGTTGTCACTGAGTTAAGGAAATACCTCTATAATCTACCCTATGTGTTGCCAACACAAGTTAAAAAGTGTTTTGATACTAAAATATTTATGGATAAAGTATTTATGATAATGAAATATAATAAAAAATTTATGAATGTCTGGACTTCCTTAAAAATTATTCAGAGGAGAATGTAGGTGTATATATGTAGTGGTATTACATATATATGCATGTAAATATACATACACATAGGTGGATGTAGGAATGTGCTAAGTTGATTCTACTTGTGTGAATATATGAACATCAATAAAATAAAGAGGAGCTATTGTTTATTATGGACCTTTGTTTATTTTAGTTCAAGCTTAGTATATGTGATGTTTGGCAATACTAACTAAAGGTTTTGGTCACCTTTGAAAACTCACTTGAGCACCTTGCTGTACCTCAGTCTGAACTTTCAGATGAATGTATATTCTTATGAATGTCAGCCATAGGACTGCTTTCATTCACAGACACATAGGACAGTGCTCTTGGGATATATGTATAGAGAGCACATACAGCCTCACTCCTTTGCCTCTCTCTCCCTCTTTCATACTTGTCTGACAAAATCCCAGCGTGTGCTCAACCCAACTCTATGTCTATTCTACTATTCGAGCTGAACATGGGTGGAAAGAATACACACAACCTGATGATTCATGCCACTTTAAATCCTTCATCCCAAATATCAAGTGGGTCCAGGTTGCTGTGGGTAATCTTACATTTCCGTAGGCCACCCATTCTCTCAGTCTCTACACTGACTGTAGTTCTCGCCTCTCCCTGATCTCCTGTACCTCCTTCCTTCCATCTCTCAGCCCATGACTTGTATCATCTTTTTCAGAAGTATCTAAAGAGAACCACCTGATCTTCCCACCAGAGAAGGCTCCACCCTACCAACATCTACACCATACACTCTGCCTTCCCTTCTGCTAAACAGGGTGAAATTGTCCCTTCTCCACTTATGGCCACATTCTTCATTTGTGCCCTGAATCTTAGCCCTTCCCTCTTCTCAAGGACCTATTCTAACTCCCCTGAGAATGGTCCTCAATTCCCTTTTCTTTTCTGTAAAAACATACTCATGAGAAGCTCTAATCTAGTATCATTGTTTTAAGAAGACACTGGTGTCTCTGTGGATGACCACACAGCATCCTTGATGTGTCTATTCCTTACCCCAAATGCTCAGTTCATTAGCAAATCCTCTTGAGCTCTACCTTCAAAATCTATCCTAGAACCAATATTGTGTGATTCCAATTACACAAGGTACATAGAATAGGCAAATTCATAAACACAGAAAGTAGAACACTGGTTACCAGGCTCTGGGGAAAGAGGAAGTGGGGAGATAGTGTCTAATAGTACAGAGTTTCAGTTTGGGGATGATGAAAAAGATCTGGGGACAGAGAGCAGTGATGACTGTACAACAACGAAATGTACTTAATGTCACTGAACTGTACACTTAAAAATGGTTGAAATGGTAAATTTTAGGTTATGTGTAATTTACTACATTAAAAAAGATCACTTAAGGAAAAAATATTTTACACATTTTACTACCACTGTTGCTGTCCTCCTAATTCAAACCGCTGTCATCTCTCACCTCCATTATTGCAGCTGTTTCCTAAAACATCTCCCTGCTTTTAATGTCACTCCTCCCTCAGCCTGATCTCCACACACAACAGCAGAGTGATGTGTTAAACCACAAGGGCGCTCCTGTAACTTACCAGATCAAAGCTCTGTTCAAATAAAACCCAGCTCTCTGCAAAGTTCTTCTTACTCTTGACTGAACACCTGGGGCCTTTGTCCCAGCTTTCACTCTCTGCAGAATGCTCTTTCCACAGCTGGCTCCTGATTTCAGGTCTCTACTTACACATCACCTCCTCACAGAGGCCATTCCTGACCCCCTCACCTATGCTATCCTCCCAACACACACACACGTGCACATCTCTTTCTGCTTTTTTTTTCTGGATAGTGCTTTTTACTACCAGACATCATATATACACTTGTTTACTTATTTAGTTATTACTCTGTTTGCCCCTCCTGCCTTCAGCTCAATGAATTGTCTGCCACTGCTTTTCTAGACCTTAACCATGACTGGTGCATAACAGGACTTCAAGAAATACTGGAGGCATGGGCAGAATTGTTTGAGGCTCTGCATGTTAAATTTGAAGTTTAGAAAACTGCAGATGGAAGAGTGTCTCAAAGCAGGCAACTGCTCACATCTGAAAGGATTCTTCTTTAAAAGCAGAGCCCTTCAACGACCAGTGATGATACCCAGGACAGACTGTTGGCGGCAGGAATGAGTGGAGGGAGGGCGAGATGAGATCAGGGTGCCAGGGTAGTACGAACAATGGAAGAACGGTGCTTGTAACATGCTCTCAGGAATAATCGGCATGTCGATGAAAAACGGTTTCAAGGTCTCCAGAGCAGGATTCCCTTAATATTTAAGGAAAATATTCTTCAGAAGATTACATCATTATGTAAGAAAGTCGACCTGTTGAAAGGTTGCTATGGCATGCAGGTCACCCCTAAGTGATGAGGAGGAAAGCACTTAATGAAGAAAATGCCGAGTGTGATAGGTGGTGGACAGTCTTTTTGTGGTACAGTGTATTATGGCATAGTGTCTAATTTTCAGGAGACCAAATTGGGGCCCCCTGAAATTGAGTTCCTCTGATATAGTTTACGTTTCCTAAACTTTTGAACAATAAAAAGCAAAAGCAGACAGATTTTTAAAAATAAACTTCTAGAATAAAATTTTATTTTTAATATAATATGCTATTTGTGATATTTAAAAAAGTGTCCATATTAGAAAGACTCACTATGATAAAATATTTACTGAACATTGCATTGCAGTTGTGTATCCGTCATTCTGCTGTTTCCTGCTATAACCAGGTCAACTTCCCCTCTTCTCTCTCAGCCCTGCTCTGGAGGCTTTTCTCGGTGGGCACTTGGTGGCTAACTGAATGAAGATCTCAAGGTCCTGCACTACTTCTGTGAGCCCCGATGGTGGCTGAGACTCCTCAGTCAAGCTCTGAGGACCTTGCTGCTCTGCCCCTGCTCTGTGGGTGAATGTAGTAATAAGAGAAGTAGACCTGTTGACTCATGAGTCCCTCACTTGAAGGGTGGCCCACCATCTCAGTCTGCCCTGGACCCAGGGGCACAGGGACATGGGACTTTCAGTTGCTAATTCTGAGAAAGTCCTGGGCAAACTGGGATGAGTTGGTCACCCTTCCACTATTAAGTTCAGCGAATCAACTGAGGCAGGAGCTAACTCGAGGCTTTAAACGTCCTGTGACCTCAGGGATCTCTGCTGTGTGTCTTTACCCCTCCTGCTCCCATTTGATTACATCCACTGAATGTAAAGCCTGTGAGTTTCTACTAAGCCTCAAATATAGTCCTCAAACAAAAATAAAAATTATGTTTATAAATTATGATAATTATAATAACCACATGGCTCCCTCTAGCCCCCACACCTACCCCATTCCAGCTACAATCACTTAACCCATTCTGGGGGTTCAGCCCTACCCCAGACTCTTGGTCTACTCTTGAGTGTGGACTTGGGGCATTTCAGGAGTCTCAAGCCAGCTTCTTTGACCTTATGGCTCAGCATGGTAGCTGGGTTTGTGTTTCCCTTGACTGGGCCCCCACTTGTCCATGTGCCTGTGTGATGCTACCCGAGGGTCCAGTGTCCCCACAAATGGCTGGCGGTGTGTGTATGGGATCCTGGCTCCTCCAGTTTCCCCCATGTTCTGACCATCTGCCTTGGCCTGATCTTCGACTCCACATTGCTGGGCTCTGGCCCTCCATGAGCCTCCTCCCCTGCAGGGCCATGCACACAGGTAGCACCTCTGTGAGCTTAGGAGAAAGGCACCCTCCAGGTGGATACATTACAAAAGGGTAATTTAGACTAGAACATCCTTTCCTTGGGCATCCTGTAAGGCACAGGGTTTAGCTAACAGAGCCCTGAATAGGTCTTAACGCCGGCTGGCAACCCCTTCGCTGGGTGTATAATTTATACAATCACACCTACTCTCCTCCTAACGCTACTGACTGATCATCTCAGCCAGCACCGGGGCCTGACATAATGACATGCTTGTCTTGTCTGGACAGATTCTGTCTCATTACTGAGCACTAAACTTGAGTGAATCTGCTCCCTGTCCACCCTGCTCCCATCTCAGCTTTCAGATCACTCCTCTGTAGGGTCTCATTCTTAATCTGATGGTGTAAAAAAAAAGTAATGCCACAGCCTATAAAAAACCGAAAGAGATAACACTAAGTATATAACATTTACCCATTCTATCAAATAATGTAATAAAATTCAATTCTAGTATAACAAAACCTACTACTCATTGCTTATAGTGCTTTATTACATTTGATCAATGCTGATCTATGGATAGATTTTTTAGTCTTTTCCATGTTTTTTATTTTTTATTTTTTTTCAAAAGATTACTTTGGGATAATACTGTGTTTTCTCTTTCCAAAGACAGTAGATAGAAGAGAGTTTACTAATACAATTTTGATTTCAGGCCTACACCAAAATGTATTGTTCCCATCTTCCCTGTGAAAAGGATGAAGCTATGAAACTTGACTGCCTAAACAGCAGTAATTCCTGAAAAGTAACACCAGAAAAGAGAGAAGAAGAAAAAGAAGTCGTGGTCTCATGGGCTGAACATCCTAGTCCTGGAGGAAGGTGGCTGTAGCAAGGAAACCTGACTTGGGACAGATGTCGAGGAAAGACTAGAGAAGAGAAAAGCCATTTGGACAAGTTGAATCACACTATACTGAACTTTTGAAAACTTATCTAGCCAGAGAGAATCTTTTTTCTTATTTGGAATTTCAGGCTTTGAAAGTTCAATCAATTCAATTCAAGCTTCCCTGATGGGACATACAATTACCACACAGTGTGAGCCTGCCAAGAAGCCCTGCATGTTACTTTGTGAAGACAAATTGAATTTTATTTTTGTGAGAAGAAACAGATTATTTTCATACCTCTATCCCATTTAAATGCAAGACATTTAGTGATCTGGGGAGCACTGCTGTGTTATAATGCTACCCTTCACAGTTAAAACAAATGTGCACACAATAAATAAAGTGTAGAACACGTAAATACTTAAAAGAGAATTTTAGTGTAACCATCGGCTATGTGTTATGTGGTACACATATATCTAAATGCATACGTATCGAGAGACAATGCATGAATACATACATAAAATTGAAACAGAATTGAAGTTTCATTGAGATGGTTATATATGATGTTTTACATCATAGTTTAGAGAATGTCAGTCCTTTGAAATACCTTCACATAGCCATATCTGTGCTAAGATCAAAGCCAAATATTTTTTCTGTTATTTTCAGCAACCTAAAATAGCTTAATAAATAGAAACAATTTCCCTAGGGTACCTTTCCTCCTTAAGAGTATTGTATAAAAGATGTAAGACCAGTTTGGAAAGAAGAGCTTATTTGCATTCACAAGCCCCAGATGGGGTGGAATTTTTCAGGCATGATAAATGAGATGGAGTCCACTAATCAAGTGTGTGATCACTTCTTACACCTCCACTGTCCTCCTCTAGACAGCTTCCTCTGATTCTAACCACTGGCCTGGTGAAATAATGATCCATGTTCGAAAGCTGATCAAGTTTTCATAATATTTCCGCATGGTGGGCTTAAAGTATTCACATCACCACACTTGCCAGGAGGCAGGACAGTGGGGAAAGTAGCTACTTACTTGTGTTTATCTTCTGGAGTGAAATGTGCTTTTCCAGCTGTCTCCTAAGTTTCACCTCTGCTCCATACTTTCCGGTGGTGCCGTTGTCAGCCAGAATGAAGTGGGAATGCATGCTGTTGAGAACAGTGAGCTTGCTCATGGGATTGGACATGGTCTGATACGGCCGGACAACCTGCAGGATTTCCAAAGGAAGAGGCAGAAGTCAGAGAAAAGAGAGCAACATTTTAAAAGGAGAACTGGACAGAGAGAAAAGAGAGAGAAGGAAAACCAATTCTCTGGTATGATGAAAGCAGTCTACTTCCTCTTCCTAATACTGCTTTGGGTAGAAGCAAGATTTATGGTAAATGTTCTGTCAGAAGCAAGATTCTGTTGAAAGGATTATGTATTTATTCATTTACTGAATGCATACAGAACCTAGAGCTTGTGCTTTCATTATACACAAAAATTGGCATGTGAATGATTGTTTCATTTTGAAGTCGATCTTCTATCTGCTGATGAACTAAAAATAATTTTTAAATTTAGTTATTTTGTTTCGTTCGTTCTCTTCTCTGTCATGTCCATACTCTAATAGGCACAACAGAGCAATGATGAGTCTGGAGAATGGTGAAGACTGGGGGCTGGGGGTGAATTTTTCTGTCAAGCCCATTCAATAATCTGAAATTCTGTTATTTCAAATCCATACTGTTCTTATTAGACACCTTACTCAAGTGGAAATGTTAAATGTAAAATAACGGCCTCATGAGATTAATACGAATCAGGCTCAAAATGATCATCACTGTCTTATTCTGTTGTTGTTGGTATTTTAATTTCATGGTGAATTACACTACCTAAAACAGAACAATTCTTAGTGTGGTCTTTCAGATTTTTGATATAAAAAAAAAGTAAGACCTATTGTGAGCTAGTTGCTTTATATACATTATCTATATTCCTTGCAACAATCTGACAAGGTGGAGGCTGTTATGTTTATTTTGTGGGTGAAGAAACAAGGGAAGTAGATTTTCCAAGAGTTCACTGTGCACGGAACCAGAATTCACACCCAAGTCTTTTGTGGATGAAGAAACAGGTGAAGTCGATTTTTCAAGAGTTCACTGTACATAGAACCAGAATTCATACCCAAGTCTGCCTGATTCCAAAATGCATCCTTATTCCCCTTTTCCATGCTGCTTACACACAATGAAAACAATGTGTTGAAAACTGACTCCTGAAGGATTTTGGTAGAAACTTCCCGCAGGACTATGTAAAGACATTCAACCAGCTCACGGTCACACAGTGCCATCATAGTTATCCCTGTCCTGAATCGTCAACATTGACAGGACAGAAATACATGCTCTGGGGTTGTTATTTCTGTGCCTTTGTGTGGTGTGTACATTACCTATGAAGGTGAGATGTTCTTGTTCATTTTCAGTATGTAATAAGTCACCATGAAAAGAAGTTGTAGTAAGACTGAGTGGTTTGTTAAAGGAATTACAAAACAATTTAATAAGGACAGTCTTCATGGTAAAGGTCTCATGAAAGTCATATTTTTTTAGACCTTGATGCTGATTTTGAAACCCCACATTTCTACGTGCCTAGCAGTCACAATCTGCTCAATAAGTAGTGAATGAATGAATAGGACAACTTGAGACAGTCATGCTTTTGTTCAAAATTGGAGGGAAAAAAAAACCCTCTCTTTTCTGAATTGTTTGGGAGTTGATCTAATCTAAATTTAAAATGTATAATTCTGAGCTTTTGAAATATCCTTCATTTCTGTAATATATGTCCTATTTGTTAATGTGGCATTAATATAACATTAATTCATAGCTTCACTTGAGTTGGCTCTTATAGATAAAGGAAGCCCAGAACTTTTTGATTATTGCTTCTAGTAATCACATGGAGCAGTATTCAATTACTTCTTTGTCTACACCACTGAATGAGTCCCCAAAATACAGAGACAATGGTTGGCTAACTCCATCCTGAGCTCTTTATCACTGGAAGAGCAGGTCGCCTGTAGTTGAAATTCCCATTTTGTTTTTACTCATTTGTGATCATAAAACATTCATTCTACATCAGAGTAGATGTTAATAAATATTAATGCTTTGTTGAAAGAGGATTAGCAGAAAGACTTTCTCCTATTCTTAAAGTGCCTCTGCATTGTGCTTTTGGACAAAGGAACATACTTTAGTTACTGTTCTCCCTTTTCTAACAGCAGGCTCCATGCCAAGGAGAAGACCCAAAGCAATTCTGTGAGCAGCAGGGTACAGTATATTTTCTAGAGGTTCAACTCTGCGTGACAGTGAACCCAGACATTTGTTCTAGTTGAGACACGAAGACATGTTTTTTAATTCCTGGGAACCTAATTAAAGACCATCAGTGAAAGTGACATTTTCAAATGAAGAAAGGCATGAAAATAATTCTGGGCCAAGCTCATGTACTCACCACAGTCTAAGAATAAAAGGACATACTTAAACCATCAGACTATATTCTCTATATCTGTTTCCTCCACCATTGGATTCTAAGGACAGTGGTGCTTCTGTCTTCTGAGTGTTGACCTTCTTTTCTTGGGAAACATGGCACACCAGTTCTTTGAGAATACCAGTACATTTGAATCAGTCATGACAAGAAGGTCAAGTTTACAGTATCACTCATGCATTTTAATTTCTTCATCTTGCTGCTTCCCATGTCTTTTGATCTTATGTGAAGGGTAAATTAAAGGTGATCATATTTTGACAGACATTTTGCCTGCTGGATAGGGAATATCAATCCAAAATAATTAAAATATCCTAATTTATTTTCTAGTCATCATTGGAAGAAGATATGCCGAATCCTGGAACAATTCTCAATGTATGAGCCATAGAAATCTGAAACCCAGTTCTGCCAACGGTCTTGTGGATCTGAGTCTCCTATTTTTAATCTCTAAAAGGAAAAGAATAAAACCACTTATCTTAGATGAGATTATGTGTAAAGTACCTGGCACCATGCCTGGCTCTTGGCAAGAATTCTATAAATGTGATTTCCTCCTCAAACTCTGCTTTATTTTACCAACTATAAAGTGATTTTCCAATTGCAAATTGGTGATCAAAAGGAAATGGTAGGAGACAAATCGCTGACTTTATTTTACACAAGGGATTTAAATCAGGCAATGTAAGTAAAGGCAAAACGTTAGCCATTAGTTGGCAAAATATGCAGTATTTTTTCTTTGCCATGTCCTCTCAGGCAATTTATGAGGGTGATGCTCTGGAACTATTTGTTGATTAACTACAAAGTAGGAAATAACTTCTCCAAAATGCATTCAGAGGAATGCATTTTGGTCTAACTTGCCTACAAAATTCACTTGATGTTCTTCACTGCAAATACACCAGCAGTCTGTTTTTGTTTGAGTTTCAATTTGCATATCTACAAAAGATTTACTGATCTTGATATATTTTTCAAATAGAGAAAAATAGTGCCTTTGCAGTCTATAAATACAAATGAATTTTTATCTCTGACAAAATATTGGAGGTAATACATCTACTTTTATTTTTAACAGCTCATAAAAAGAGGACTTTTAAAAAATGTGTGTGTGTGTGTGTGTGTATGTGCGCACACACATGCATACACACATGCATAGTAAGAACAATTGTGACATGTCTATGACCTATGTTTCCTGAGAGAGTTTCCAGTGTTTCCTGAAAGAATCAAGGCCTAATGACCTACAGCACCCATTGTATGTAATGGACCACCTCTCCTAAGAATAAAAGATGGTCCAAGTTACGTCCCACTCTTGAGAGAATTGAGAATAGAGTCACTCAAATAAATTTTTTGTGCGTTTTATCGTTCAAATGAGAAATCTGGATAGAGAAAGGCTGACTTTTGTCTGAAAGGCCTATATATCAATTGATCTTTCATGATTGGTGAATACAGTAGTATCTAGATCCAGAAGGGAAATCTGGTTAGAAATGGAATTTAGACACTTAGTACTTTTCAGGTACTATGAGCCCGAATACCTCTAAGTAATGATATTTTGCCTCTTTATTGTTCCTCAAAAGTAGATGAGAGACTTCTTCACTCATTAATCCATTGTACAGACTGGTAAAATTCTGGTTCCAAGGCCTCTGTACACCTTGACTCTGAAACAATGAGGCAATGAAGTGGTAGCTGTTTAAGGGGTTAATAGAGGTGAAGGTCCTTTATATAAGGCATTTGTAAGGTCATTATCATTGCCACGAAGGGACTGATCCAGAGACACTGTGGAAAAACTGAACATCTTTCATACGCTGGTGCAGAGTACTGCATTTATTTTCCCTGGATGGGCTTAAATCGATCATTTGGTAGCTGATCTAAGACACCTGCTTGAGTTTTCCCAGCTATTTTCATGAATGTTCTGGTCACACCCAGGAGTACAATGTGGGAAGTCAGGAGATGGGGTTCTAGTGCTAGGTCCTCTAGTTACTAATTTGTGACCTTTAACAAGCCTTTGAATTCATTCATTTACTCACTCACTAAGAACGTATTGATAAAATGAATGTGGTAAGTACTATTGTGCTGGCTTGAGGAGACATAGCATCTCACATCTAGGTAATATCGTACAATTAGGTAGACGCTTTTACGTCTAAAATTGACTCTGGACAGGCTGTGTTAAAGAGTACAATTTTTTTTTCCCAAGTTGGTTCAGAACAATGACCCTCTATGTGTGTTGGCTACAAAAAAAAAAAAAAAAAAAAAAGAAGAAGAAGAAAGAAAGAAAGAAAGAAAGAAAGAAAGAAAGAAAGAAAGAAAGAAAGAAAGAAAGAAAGAAAAAGTAGTTTGCTCATGTCTAGGTCTCCTCCATTTTGGGGTGCTCTCTACAATATAAAGGCAGTTTGGTCATCTGTGACTCCTTTCCCGAACAGAATTGAGTTGAGCTGAATCAGGTTTTTGAGTCATCAGTCACAAGTCTTCTGCAATCCCAGACTTTATTACCTGGTGAGGGGTATATCAGCATTGCCCAGGCAAATAGCAGGGTGGGGGACATGTGTCCACCCAGTCATGCTTTCCCCCCAATAGAACTGTGATTTTAATTTAGGCAAGAAGGAAATTAGCATTCACTGACCACTTTAGGCCAGACACTTTCACATGGATGAATCCATTTCATGCTTATTTTATAGGTGAAACAACAGTCTCAGAGAACTGAAGTGTCTTGGCCAAATGTGCCCCCGTAGTGCTCTTTCCTCAGAACCCCATACCAATTCCTTTATAGAGCAGGAGACATTTCGAGGGAAAACAGAGGACCCAGCCTGATTTTAAATTTATAAAGGATATTATGATTTTGCCAGTGGCTAGCGGAGCATTAAAATCCTCTGGCAGCTGATCAGATTATTTCCAGATGAGTCCTCTGGAACTACATAGTATACAGAGGTCAGGGAAGGCACCAGCAGGCAGCAAATTGGGGTTTGTGTTTTGGAGAGAGAGAAACCAAGAGGTGGTGAGGTTCTCTTAGGATCAGGCATGCGTTTCTGGGAGAGCTGAGGGACTACTGCTGAGAAGGGGGAAGCAACCTCTGTGTCTGAGACAAAGGAACATGGGGACTGAGAGAATGAAATGGAAAAAAAAAAGAAAGGCACTGTGTGTCCTTACAATCACTGAGAGGCCTGTGGTAGTGGGGACAGTGGCTTGTTATATACTATTTAGACAGCTCAGCTGTAAGTTTAGGTATAAAGCAGGGTCATACTGAAACCAGATGCTGCCTCTCAGCTCAGCAATCCAAAGAAGAAAGCAGCGAACCCATGGATCCATCTCCACAGGGCCCAATGCTTTGTTGTGCGACTCCCACTAAAATCCATGGGAAGAACAACTACACCTGTCTGCAGCACTTTGCAAGTGTGCTCAACTCGTGAACCGCAGAGTTGCACCATCCTCATTTCAGCCTTTCCCCTCGAATAGGCTCACTTCCCTCTGTCCTGTCCTGTGGGGAACCGTGTACCATTCAGACACAGGCTTTACTGGTAGTGGGAAAAGACCCTTCTGTTCAAAAGGGGTTACATGCTTTAGAAATCACCGTGTATTAGTGAGAAAATTTAAAAATATGTTCACATTCTTTGAAAATCTTCCCTTAGTCTAGGCTGGATTCAGTGGCTCACTTCTAAGAAATAGAATAAAACAGAAGTGATGGTACGTGATTTCTAAATCTAGAATACATAAAAGTATTCCTCTTAGCTTTGTCTTGGATCACTTACTCTGGGGGAAGCCAGCTGCCATGTTAATAAAGCAGCCTTTGCAGAGGTTCTCATGGTGAGGAACTCCTAACCAACAGCCATGCAAGTGAGTCATCTAGGAGAGGGCCCTGTAGCCCCATTCAATCCCCAGATGATGCAGCCACAACTGACGTCGTGACTGTGACCTGAAGGGGCACCCCAAACAAGAACCGCCCAGAAAAGCCACTCATAAATTTCTGGCCCACAGAAACTGAAACAATAAATGTTGTTCTTAAGTCATTAAGTTTTGGGGTAACTTGTTATACAGTGATAGATAACTGATACAGTAGTATATTATTATTATCTTCTTTGAGGCTTCACAATGTATCCTTTCCCTTCTATTCTGGATTGGTGGATGCATCATAGCCTCATGACTCCTTGTCCCACTGGGTTCTCTGTGCTGCCTGGCATTCTTTCTCTGGGCTCTGAATTGTTCTGGTTCCTGTTCTCCATTGGAGCTGAGACCATCATTCTCTATTCTCCTCACACATCTGACTCAAATACCATCCTTCCTCATTTAGCTGATGATCTGATTCCTGCACCTACACGCTTGCCAGTCCAGTGACGTTATTCAGGTTACTTACACTCTGTGTCTCAGTGTCTCCACATGTAAATGGAGATTAATAATGATTATAACCACCTCATTGGGGTGTTTTAAGGATATAAACTCAAAACAATGTACATATGAACTTAAATAGATAGCTGTTATTATTATGGATAAATAGTATTGCATAATAAGTAAGGACATGGACTTGGGAGATAGATGGCGTAAGTTTGAATCTCAGCGACATGCATTATTAGTCATGTAATATTGGGCATGTTACTTAAGCTCTTTATGGTTAGTTTTACTACCAGTAAAATGTGAAAGATGATAGTGATACTAAAACTAACAACTTTTTACTGCCATTAAGAGAATTAAATGATTATCTGCATAAAAGTGCTTAGATGGGTGCTAATATTTATTAAGCTTTACAAAAGTGTTGGTATTATTATTGTTGTTGTTATTATTTCAGCAATAAATGATAAACCTCCAGGCTAAAACGTCAATATCCTGCCACCAACCCTTTGCATACATGTTCTTTCTTCTTCTCTTTCAGTTACAAGGGTACAGACAGTTAATCTCACCTTGAGCTCTGGACTCCTTCACCTCAGGGCCTCTCTAGGACATATTTTATCAATTATCTCCTCTATATCTCTAGCTCCCTTTCTAGCATAAGCATAGAAACAAACTCAAGTGTCTCCTATCTTGATGAAAAAGACCCCTCAATTTATAGCTCCCTTCAGCTACTCATACATAGTTCTCTCCACAGTCAAACCTGTAAAAAAGTAGTTTCTACTTGTTATTTCTACTCCTTCCTCAACCCATTAAAATGGTAGCTTGCCTTTCTCCATTCTTTGGATACAGAGGGAACCAGTAATGCCAATGATGTCTGTCCTGATAAACTGGATGAACACTTCCAAGTACTTACCTTCCACAGCCTGTGAATTTTATTTGCATCGCCCTTCACGCCATCCTGAAATACACATTCCCCTTGGATTCCATAACACTCTCTGGTTTTGCTCCTCCCTTTAAGCCCTTCTCTTGGTTTCCTTTGAAGGCTGCTTTCTTACGCTCAACCATAAAATATTGGAAGATCATCAGGATCCAGGTGTAGGCCCTCCCTTTCCTCACTCTACACATTGTCCCTCAGTCATCCCATCTACCAGAATGGCTCAAATAATTGTTGGCCTTCTGAATCAAAGTGCGTAGCCAGATCTTGCTCCTGAGCTTCTGCCTCATAGACTCACTGGCCAGGTGGATATTTACAAATGGATATTTCAAAAGAACTTTGGGATTAACATGTCCATATCCAACTTCAACACTGTCTTTACTGAAACTGCATTCTCCATGTAAGTAAATGTAGCCTAGAACCTGAGTGTGGTCCAGGTTCAGTTAGCATTGGATCCTGTATAACTAACACTCTTGGGTGGGCAGCCTTGCCTCTGAACATTTCCTCTCACATCTCCTGGGTACATCTTATCTCATCTAGTAATGAAAGTCCAATAAACTCTGCATAAGGGACCATTACTGTGGTAAGTTTTCTGAGCTTACAATATGAAGTCATACTTGGTTTGCCTTAGAAACAAGTGATATATATACCGAGTTGATAACTACACCAAAATTATCAATCAATGGTGTTATTAAACTTGATTTTTTCTTGGCTTGAAATATAAAATGACATCAAAAGGACATTTCCAATGAAATATAAGAACTTTCACATTTTATAAAATTCTGAGAATAAATCTATAACATAGGAAATGATAACATATCCTGAATGTCAAGATAATTTGATAACCACATACGATGATGTGTTGGAAATCTCCCTAAACACAATTTTCATCCTCAAGTTAAAATGAAAAGCACTTTTTCTTGTGATCATCTCTGGATTTTTAATTTGACAAGTGTGTTGTTAATTTAGATTTGGGGAAAAACAAATTATAAAGGCTTCAGAAATTGTTCAATTATTTGAAAAAAATCTGGGAAGATTATTTTCTAAAGGAATTTAAGTCTAAAATGAGTCATATGAAATTAAAATGCACTGGAAGTTCTTTCTTGACTTTGCACTGGTAACACTTTCATAACCATTTTGCAGGCTGAGATTGCCTAGGGACAAAGTAAAGGACTCTAGCCACTCTCATTGTGTCTATTTTTGGTTCAATTTACAGGCATAAGATATTTGCCAATTATCTCAGCTAATAATAAGAACATAATATCATTAAATATTTTCTTATATTTTACTTGGCATACTACTAGTTAAGAGTATGGGCTTCAGAGACAGTGGATCGTGGTTCTAATCCTTATTTAGTTGCCTTACTATAAAAAGGGATAACACATACCTCATAAGGCTAATAATATATGCCATCCCAGAGAGCATCCTAAAATAAGAGCTCAATAAACTAAAATTACCATTATTATGATTATGCTCATAGAAATTTTATGAGAATAGACAGAACAGGTGTTTTTATAGTCCACTTAGAGATGAAGCAATCAAATCTTATGGAGTTTAAATGACATGTCAATGTTGTATGTTCATAAGAAGTATTACATCAGTGGTTAATATGAAACAAACAAAAATAATTCAGTCCCTAGTTTTGTGGAGTTATTAATAAAATCGGGGAAGAAGACAGTTCTGAGAGAGTTACAATCAGGATGTGACATTATGGGTGAAATTAGTCAGAAAAGATGTCTTGGTGGCAGCGAGTCTTGACATTGGTTTGATTGAAGTATAGAACTTGGGGTTGTAATAGAAGAAAGGGGCAGTAAGAATAATATGAAGAAATCTCAGAGGTGAGGTTAACCTCAATAGCTAAACAATATACACTTTCACGTCTAATGTCAGGACACAAAAGTATTACTAGCTCAGTAGCCATAGCATGATTCCTAACCAAAGTCTGTTGTATTGATCTATAATTGAGAAAAGAAGGGTTTGGTTAAACAGAGCAGAAGATAACTAAATTTAAAGAATCAAGGCTAATTCTATCATTCAGTTGAGTGGATCATGCATTTCTTAACAGGAAAAGGCCTGTTCTCATTCTACACTTTGCCTGCATACCCAACTTACTGAACTTGAACCATTCACCTGCCACCTTGAATTGCTAAATAAGAAAATAGTTTCCTCGTCATATGTTTGATTTAAAAATGCCTTTGCTATAGTCACTACAGAATAATCAAGCTTGGGAATATGATTAGAGGTAAAGTTGTGTGGTAAAGTTGTGTGATAAAGTTGTGAGCTAGTTAAGATCTATCATAGTATTTTTTCCACAATGTTTATTTTCCTTATAGCCTGAATTTCATCATGCCCAGTCCAGCTTCATCAATATTTATTGAGCACCTACTATGTTTGAGGCTCTAGTTTGAGCTCTGAGAATACAAAAATACATGCCTTGTATCTCTGAAGTCTAACTCAATGTCTAGCTAAGAGATAAGATTTGCAGGGAGGTAAATGCTTCAGGATATCTAGAAGCAGACTCAGGGCAAGTTAATCTTTCTTTTTTATGTTTAGACTAGTTTTGCCTTTACAGTAGCATTCCAAAGGGACATTCATATTCTGAGATGAAGAGCAACTAGGAACTGCTGTGTCGACTACTTCTATAAATAGCATGACTCTAGGAATACTTGAATGTTCAGCTTTTAAAAGTGCTTATTTGCGAGCTAGCTCTACAGATATAAAATAATCTATATTTTCTATCAGTTGGACAATAAATCCACTGTAGTAAATATCAGGCGTAAGAAATGGAGCCTTTCTTTTACTCTTAGATTTTTATTTATTTCAAGTAAATTTCCTAGATTTCCCTTGACATTGATTCTGTGCCACTACAACATTATTCTGGAATGCAGACATAGACTTGACCGAAAATGCAACTATTCTATTTTTTCAAATGATTGAATTTTGATAGAATTCTGAAATGGTAAAAATTTTAACAATACATTAGTTTTTTCCCTTGCTACCTGAGGTTTATTTTTTTATGTTTATTACATGTAAGTTTGATGATACAAAGTAGAAGAAAAAGGACAGAGGCACTAAATTAAACTAGCTATGAAAATTGTTATAACTACTTAAGAAACTTACCAGAAAACACTTCTATTTTGATTATTTTCAGGGGGATTTTTACCATGATCACCAACATTTTATTCAAATACTACTTTTTATGACAACCTCCCATTACATTCTTTTTGAATGATCACATCAGAATAGCAAACACATATTAAAAATTCCCTCAAACTATGTCATAATACACACCAAATAATTTTGCTCCAATTTATAGCTTGAAAAACAAACTCTATTATCACACAAGAGCCCGAGAAATTCTATGCATACTCCAATTCCCCATTTTTTTTTTTTTTGGTGAAAAACTGTACTAGCATGGTTGAAATTCAGTCGTTCTTGGTCAAAGATTTACTGAAAAACTAAAATACAACTGTTTTTTCTGTGTTCTCTACAACCTGCCAATTTCATTTCCTTTTCTCCATTCTCTCTCGGCAGGTTCACTTGGATCTTGGTGAGCTGTGGCTTGCCTTTATTAGACTACTGTGAGCAGGGACAATGAATGTGCATATTTTACTGTACACACAAGAGGCTTTTTCTGCCCTCTGGGCTGGTATCAAGACCATTTTTCATTGGAAAGTCAGACAATGTAACTAAATCCTATTGGCACAGGCATGCGTAAGTTCCTATTGGCACACAAGTGGAAAGAAATATGGGGAGAAAGAAAAGAAGAGGAAAAAAAGACCATAAGAGAAGGTAAAACCAGAGAAAAATGCTGGAATTGGAGGAAAATAAATTGGGAGTGATTCAACTCAGCAAAACAAGTAAATGTAATATAAGTATTGTCTTTCTGCAATTACATAAGATTTAGAAGATGAACAAACAGAATGTTATAAAAAGGCCAGCATTCTCTGCAAATGCTTAGGCAACCGAGATAATCATTTGGTTACTCTCTCTTGAAAGAGAAATAATCAGCTCTATCTATTCCTAGGTCATCTGAATCAGAAAGTTCCAAAATGCCTTCCCCACCTAAAACAGAATAATAACAACTTAGGTTTATTTATAATAGAGATCCTGAAGCTATGAACATTTAAAAACGACTCTGAATCATCACAATATTTTAAATAATTCATTTGTTAATAAAATGCAATAATAAATGATTTTGGTGTTAGGACATTTTAGCATATTCTGATTCTTTAAGAAATATACTTGTTCTAGTCACAATCAATATACACTTAAAAGTCAACATGGAATTTAAGGCAAGTGTTAACCTAAGTATACTCCATCAAAGATTAGTCTCAGACATTGAAAAAATTAGTAATATTACTTTTACAGTCAGTTCTCACTACATAACACTTTGGAAATTGCTGCTTGATTTATTTAAATTTGTGTGTGATATAAAACAGCCAGTGAATTGCAGTTTTAAGCATATTCCACCGGTAAAACTAATATCTCATTCCTTACCTTCTATATTCTAGATAAATTAGTATGTCTACATGTAATTTGGTAGTATTGATATGAATACTTCTTATAACTTAAAATAAAAGTCCAGTAGAATTTAAAGATTATTTGTTTACTGCTTGTATTTCATGGTATTTGCTTTTTAATTAAAAGTATTTTGTATTAAATTTGATAAAAATTATATATATTGTACTGCATTGAAATAAGATGGTTTCACTGTATTGCAATAATATAGAAAAGGTGGGTTAAGACCAGTTAATTCTCAACCTCTTGGAGTTTTTTTATTTTTATTTTTTGACAGACCTCATGATACTTGTAAAATGTTTTAGCACATTTGTTATACCCTATGGAGGGCCTGAGTTGGAAAGGAAGGACTATTGATCTGATGTAGTGAAGCAATGATAAATAATTAATTGCTAAAATTATTGGGAAAAAAAGAAGTGAATAAAGTATGGCAATCTGTGTACATAGTTTAACCACAATTTCTATCAATGGAATTTTGAGCAATGTTATATAGGGGAAAAGTGTGGTGGTTAGTAGGGGGAGGCTAAGAATGACCTGTTTGTGGTTTAAAAAAAAAAAAGAGAGAGAGAGACCCCTGGAAGAAGCAGGAATAGGATGATGACTCAGAAAATACAAGACAAAATTCTCTCTGACAAATTGTTGATTGATTGGTCAGTGTGTGGCTCTGGACATCAGAATAGAAGAAAGAGGTTGACATCCTGCTGAATTTGGTCAAGGCTTCTGAATAGTTCCAGAATGGGAAATAAAGAACCCAACTATGCCTACTCCTCGCCCAAGCATTCAGTGAAAGAAAGGCCAACCAAGGAAGCCACAAGTTCAATGGAAAGAATTTCCCTTTCTAGTGCCTCCCACCTAGGTGAAGGGCACTCAAATAATAAAGAAACTGGAGACCTGGGGTGAAGAGAGTCCTCTTTACGTATCAGTCAATGTGGCCATGTTGTTAATTAATCTTAATGTAACCTTGCCAAGAGCACTTGCAAGATTTGATGGGCGAGGAAAGACCACTGCTTGATTCAGACCAAGAAGGCAGTTAATAAGTCTTACTTAGTACCTTTCTTAGTCAAAAGAATTGACAGTGGAGTTTTCATAGATTTTGGAAAATGAATAGTCTCTCAATAAATGATTCCTAATATCAGTTTCATTTGGGGAGGTAGGGACTAAAAGAGTACTGTAATATGCATATTTTGAGTTCTAATTTTATTTAACTCTTTTGATAGCGCCTCAGTGAGAAGTTATATCCAAAGGAAGCTCCCAGGACTTACATCTCTTCCAATCAGGTCCTCCTGGTTTTCCACAATTCCCCAAGGGGCGATACCTATGGTGCATATCTTCCCTCGAGACTTAGATGCATGGTCCTTCAAGGCATCTCCAACATGACGAATAACACCTAAGAGGAAAAAGAGAAGTATTACTCTTGTCTTCTACAGCAACTAATTTCCACTGTTCTAAAAAAAAAAAAAAATGTTATAACTATTTCTCCCAAGATTAAACATATTGAATATAAAATTTTGACACATTTCTATACAAACTGTGTGTTTAAGTGAATATAAACTTGTGCCTCTAGTGACAGATATATTTGCCAGACTTGTATATGAACAATGCTTTCTTATCCTATCTTACATGAAAAAATGCACTTAACATCTATAAAAACATAAATACAACTCTTTAAACTTAGGAAATCTTTTTCTTGTATTAGAAGCATAATGATGTGTTAAGTATGACTAAGAACCAATTCCATGACTGGATCCTATAAAAAGCACCATATATAATATTGTATTAAACCTACACCACAGTTTGTGTAAGAGTTAGGGTCATTCAAATAGAGGAGTGACAGCTCTGACTTTTTCAACCTCGATTTTATCTTTCTGTTTATGGACACATACCCTACTTGTAAGGAAAATATTGGCATATTCTGTGGAAAGTTTATGTTAAAAAATATAAATACACCTTTTATCTCTATCATTGTAATAGTTTTCCTCTTCTGTTCTGAAAGCCTTCCCCATCACCGTGACCTTTCTCATCGTAGTTAAAAGTGAGAAATTCAGTTTATAAGATGGTAAGGAGACCAATAACATATCTTTTTATAAACCATTTAAAGAAGGTGCAATTTCTAATCTTTTCACCTCCCTCTCAAATGATGATTTTAAAAGAAGATATGAAATATATCCTCTAAGAGAAGATGTTTCCACTTACAAAAATTCCACCCCTCGCTCAAGGAAAAATTCACACCTAGTCTATCTCCTATATAAAAGCTGAGGTGGATTTTATTTATTCTAAGCTTGAACAGGATTGTGGTTTGCATATCTTGAATAGCTCAATGTCACCTAACATATCTGTCATGAATCATAACCACACATGACGATGTTTCCTCTTAAAGTAAACCTTCTTGAGGGGAAGGTTGGAGGGTCAGTGTCTTACATATCTTTGTGTGGTTCAGGGGCCAGCACAGAGCAAGGACACAGACACCGTCCACTGAACTAACTAAGCATACAAAACACATCAGGCAATTGAATCATGGGACAGGATACATGAGTGAATAACTCAATTCTGAAATATTCGTAAGATGAAACAGAAAGATCATCCTTTAGAAAAATCAAATAACAAAACAATGTAAATAGCCACTAATCCACATTGATCTATTCTGGGCGTGTTGAGAATAATAGCAATTGCGCTTACTAGCTTATCTATGGATCTCCTAAGTGATGGTACTGGTTTTAAAAATACAAGAAGTAAAGCTGTGAATATTAATGTTAAAAATTTTTCTGTTTATACGCAAATTCCTTTTCAGGGCCAGTCCTGGACAGGAAGTTTCACTTCAAGGTATGCACCTCCATCTGCTACAATTCCACCATTATGTCTCACCTGACCTGAGTGTGTCACCATTAGGACCTCTCATTGAGCACTGCATTGAAAAGTAAGCCCAGAGTGAGGCAGAGAGGAACTCTTTGGTTTATTGTATTTATGCTGTAAATTCTTCTTTTGATATTAGATGTACTTCATAAAAGAAGATAAACAATCAACAATGTTCCAAGTACTCAGAAACAGAAGGCTGGTAAGAATTTCTTTTGAGCCTTTAGAAATCTTGAGTTGGTCTCTCTGTGAGGTACGGGTTATGTCAAGAGAGCAAAGGACTGAATAATGACAGGTGAATGGTGCCTGCTAAGCTGTGAGTGAAAGCTGGAGCCTAAAGCCTAAGTAGTCATGGAAAGAAAATTGCTCTGTAGATGTTTGATGACCACAAAATAAACACTGAAGAGCTGACTGAGCAGGTCATTCTAAGATCGTGTCAGTTTACGGACTGAGTCAGGATTTCACATAGCGATGAGCATGGGCTGTCTGCAAAGTTCACAGCTGAAATGTGCCTAGGGAGTTCTGTGCTGAATGCTCATACATTCTAGGGATTGAGGAGAATTCTGAGTGCAGATCTTGCTCAAACATCATCCCAACTATGAACAAAAGAATAAACAACACTGAGGTCATCTTTTATTTAAAACTTGTTGGTCCAGGGTTATCTTAGAATGTTCCACTAACTCCAAGTATGTCTACATGCGCAGACTTTGAGCCTTGTAACAAGTTTGAATTAACTCACTGCAGCATTACTTGTGCACTTTCAATTGGCACTTCAGACTCAGGCTGGGGAAATATGTCAAAACAATTTACAGGCATCCATTCCATTCTCTGTTGCACATTAATTCTGCAGATAAGCACTTAAGTGTAAGTGGGTTTGTAAGAATTGGTTTGACAGCCTGCCTGTGTCACAAGATAGAAACGTATTTCACAGGTAGAAAAAAAACTGTTTGGAATTCAGAGTAGAGTGCAAATCTTTTAATAAAAGATTTGAAATAATAATACTCCGGGCTTTGCTATCACAACTTATGTTCCAGATGGAAAGGGCATTTTACAAAAATTAAAGCTATTTGCATCAAACTTAAAAATCACTTAAAGAACAGAGGCAGAGCTTCTAATTTAAAGCAAAATTTATTCCTTAAAGAATTACTGGGCACAGCATAAGGAATATAGTCAATAATATTGTAATAACTATGTATGTATTGGGGGATACTAGACTTATCGGAGGGATAACTTCATAAATTATATAAATGTGTAACCACTATGCTGATCCCCTGAAACTAATATAATATTGAATATTAACTGTATTTTAAAAATATAAAAAATTAAAAAAAAAGAATCATTGGATACTTATTTGGCAACTTGAGATATTGAAAATATCCTATGAAGTTCCATTAGTCACATTTTAAAATTTTGTATAGTTAAGTATTAACTATCCCATCCTATTTCTTATGCATAAGTAATTCTTCTTGGTTGAGAAATAACAGTACAGTTATTATTTTGGTAAAGGAGGGAGAGAAAATCAGTGAGAGGAGATAACCAGCAAGTATGGACACATTAGAGGGAGAAGCTGGGGGGATATAAATATATTTAACCTTAGGAGAAAATTATCTTAGTCACAATGCTCTCTTGGCCTTATGTTGCCTTTCTCTGTCCCACTTCCAATTACCTGTGTTAACCCCTCCAGTAAATATCCATGCTCCGGTTGTCATGGCTGCTTTGATAAGACCTTTCCCAAAGACTTGCTTGAGTTTGGGCTGGAGCTCGAAGTTCTGCAGGCCCCCGTGGACAGAGATGAGAAGCTTGGGAAGCTCCAACTGCCATTCCTTGGTCATCAGGTGTAAGAGGAGATCAGGTTTTGTATCGAAAGATACTCGCACATACTGGAAGAAGAATAGCCATCGATTAAGGAAGACAGGGCAGGGATGGATGGGGCTGCTTATCTTTAGTGATTGCAATGATATGTGTACTTACTTGAAAATAATGTCTCATATGAACTCAGATTTTAAAAAAGGGGCAAATCATCTGCTTTACCAAATGAACCTTCATTAGACAAAGGGAGTCACTATTTTTAAAGGTTTTCTTGACATTGTGAATTACTACAAGCTTTCGAATTATTTGATTTTCTTAAATGCAGCACAAGCATAATTTTTTTGTGGAATATGTTCTTTGCTCAAAGGCAATCATGTTTATATTTTACCAACATTAACATTTTTGCAATGGTTCAAATGTTTCTAATATTTTCAACATAAGTGATTCCTTTATACCAGCTGGACCTGGATGTAACTATTTCTATGACCCTATTATTTTGAGGTTTTGAAAAGTTCTACAGTTCTACATAATGCAATGAGACTTTTAAAATAAAGTAACAGCTGATTATATTTATTTAAATCTATAATAACTGCATACCAAACGTTGTCTTTCTTTCAAAGAAGATAAGTGACAAAAGGCACTCCTATTACTCTTGCAGTGCAGTTGGAAAAAAAAATTAAAGTGTATAGCAGATATAATAAGATGTTACCAGATGCAACCAGAAATAAAGTTATGATAAGTATACATAAATGAAATGCCATAAATACATATAATGATAAATCTATATATATGGTCATCTATGTCACCATATACATAGATACTTCATTTAGGTCTTAGTTCAATTGTATAAAGACTTCCATCTCTATCTGGGAACAACTGAAATACTGGGAAAATGTATCTGAAAGCCTTCTGTAATACAGTGCTGAGCTGGCATGACAAGAGGGAATGTTCAGATTCCTAAACAGAGTAGAAGCTGGAACCTCGGGAGATAAGGAAACACGGAAGTAGGCTTTAGCTCTGACAGTTTCTCCTAAACCCTGGAAGGCCTTGGGTTCCTGCTTGAATGGGTTTATGCAGTATGAGTGAGTCTAATGGAGGACTCCATATAAACCTGGGATTCTTCAAAGGCCTCCACCCTCAAGAGAAAGGAAGAAAAAAAATAAGTTTGATGTACAGAAGAAGAGAGCAGGGAAATTTGCCTGCTTACCTTTGTTCTAAATGGATAAGAAAAAAAATTCCCTTCTCATTATTTATAAACAAAAATGGATCCTCACAGGTTTGGGTCCACCTTTGCACTGTCAGCATGGGTTTAGAACATGGTTCTGGTGGGGTGATGGCTCCTGGTAACTGGCAGAAACAAACGCAAATCCTCTGTGGAGGAATGTGTCATCAATCCAGGTCCCAAATAATTCCCATGGGAAAATAATAATTTCATAGTAAAACAAATAAATTACACAGGAAATAAAAAGCATGAATGAGAACAAAAGAAAACAACAGACAGTAGAATAAGAGCTTCAAAGATATTGAAATGATCAGACACAGAAGATGAAATAGCTATATGTTAAAAAACATAAATGAGAAGATTGATTATGAGTAAAAAATTAGAGATTATAAGGAATGAGCACCTACGTTTGAAAAATAATAAAAACAGAACTTGTAAAATTAAAACGTAATAACTTAAATAAAAGATACAATAGAGAAATTAAAGTACAGATAAGATTGCTAACAGTAGAGCCAGAGAAATAAACCAGATGCTACCTAGAGAGACAAAGGAATCTAAAACAGAAGGAAAATTGAGAACATTGGAGGCAATAATCAGAATTCTAGATAGAGATAAAAGAGCTAATGGTGAATAGGCAATACTTGAACAGATACTGGCTGGTAGTTTCTCAAAATTGTTGTAAGATACCCATTTTCAGTTCTGGGAAGCTCAATGAATCCCAAACAGGATAAATGAAAAGAAACTCCACTCACAGACACCTGATAGAGAACACCAAAGGGAGGGGTTGGAGGTGGGGAACCTTCAAAAGCAGCTAGAAATAAAGTCAGATCACCTACAAAGAACAGTCATCAGACTGAAGGCCTTTTCCTTAACAGCAACAATGGCTTCCAGGAGCCAGTGTCTTTCATGTGCCAAGAGGAATTATCTGTCAGTATAGAATTTCATATTTGGCAAAAATCTCTCTCCAAAGTGTGAGCAAATTCTAGATATTTCTGACTACCAAAACTGAGAATTTACTGCTAGCAGACTTCACAGAAGGGAATTTTAAAATTTATATAGCAGGTAGAAGTTACGTGATCCCAAATGGATGATCTGGGATATAAGCAAGAATGGTAAACAAAGACATTAGCAAATATACAGTAAATCTGAAAAAGCTTGGTTATAAAATGTAAAGTGATAATAATGGGTCATTTATAGCAAGGGTTAGAACTAAAGCATGAGTTAATATAGCATATAAATTAAAGCAGTCTAAAGTCTATATGTTGTGTGGGAGAGAAGGGAAATATATTGATTAACTTTAGAATTTGTTAAGTATTAGTGTTGAAGTAGCATAACCACACACACACACACACACACACACACACACACACACACAAAATAGACCTGCATGTGATCATACAAACAAGCTTTTGGATGGATAAATAAATAAAGTCATCCAGGAGATGACAATTTATTGCCATATTTTTGGATCTTGGAGACCCATTGCTGGGCAAAGCCTCAAAAATTATGTCAATTCTTTTGTTAGAGTATATTTTAAATATATTTAATTGACATGAGAGATAAAAACACTCAACATATGAAAGTTGTTTGATCAAATAAACCGCATCATCAAGAAGTATCAAAAAGCTCAAGTTTTCTATACACATACACAGAAACCTAAAGAAGTATTGGAAACTAATAAATTCATTCTAACTGATTTGATCTACCTAGCAAAAATTAATCCTGGAATGGAAAGAGCAAAGGTTGATGATTTCAGTGAAGTACATTATATCAACAGGATTTAACTGCAGTTGACAATGTGAAAATGGCATATTTTGTGCAGAAACTCTCATGCAGAGGGCAAAAACCTTCAGATAACTATCAACAGAAATTTTCAACAACAAAGTGCACTTCTGTGCCATGCCAAGAGCCGTGGGGCTGAAGAGAGGGTACTGCAGTAGTGGAAGCAAACACGTGTTTCTTAAGTAAAAGCTTATGTCTTTATAGTTACAGTCATTATCTCATTGAGTGACTGTTCATAAGAAAAATCTCTAGATAATGAATGCTCTAAGATGAAAGAATAAAATGTTTTCCCTGCCTGTACACTGAATCTGTGTTACTTGAGCAGTTAAAGTTTGATGGCTCTGCTGGATTGAATTTACATCATTTTGACTACTTCCAGAAAGGGATATTTAGTGAAATAAAGTAGAACTGGGACTCAACACATCCTCCAAACTACACAAACCAAGAATGCTTAGTGTGGGAGATGGTAAGAAATTGCTTTTCAGTTACTGTTCCCTTATTCACAAACTTTAATGTATTGCTCTCTTATTCCTTCTTTTAAACACACACACACACACACACACACACACACACAAAACTCCCAATCAAATAAGGACCCATATTCTTCTAAGGTGAGATATAAATTATACTTTTTTAAATATAGAAAAACATCTAAAGTATAAAGTTACTTCTAAAAGTATGTGCCCCTTAAATAATGTTTCTAACATCTATGAAGGATTGTAAAGATAGAGTTCCAATGACTCGAGAAGGCATATGTGAGAACAGTATGTTTTGAAAAACAAGATAAGTAGTTATGATTTGTGCTTTTGGAACTTTAAGATATCTCACTAAGCACCCCTACCTATACATTTCATTTATTCTCATAAATAATGTGAGATTCATAGCCACAGTTAGTATCTGGAAACAGATATGTATTCATTATTAACTTACCTCATGTGAAAAGAGATTCCAGTTCATAATAAATCACTACAGAGATGGTGTAATAATTTTAGCAAACTGAACCTAGCTAAATAACATATTATGAAATTCAATTATTCATACTAATTAGTAATAATAATCCAAAGGCATTTTTAGAAATAAGCCTCATTTGGTAAATCATTCACTTTGGGGGCTTCTAAAGTCACCTATACAACCTACCAGTAAGGAATCAATTTATTGATCATGTGAGCAGTTCGCTGGAAAATGACCAACTAACCTAATGAATATGTTGAAATTCCTCTGAACTAGCCTAATCCTTTACTAGTTAGTAAACTAAGAAAAGCTTGTTCACAATCACAGAATGCTTGTTACCAAGCTAATACGTTCTTCAGTGAGGGAACTTGTCCCCAGCTCGCTTACAGGGGACGAGATGGAGGCTCTCACTGTCTAGCCTGTGTAAGTTTACCTTGTTCATCGGTCCTCTTTACATACTGATCTTGGTTCTCAATTTCTTTACTAAGAAAAAAAAATCCCCAAACCAAAACCCAAAATCCTGGTGTGTTTACTGCATTCCAGGCACATACATGCTGTGTGCTTCATAGGCATCATTTCTTGGACGCTTTGCAATAATGAGAAGTTTTGTATCATCCACATTTTACTGATGGGGGAAGAAAGGATCCATCAGGATCTCAAGTTCAACAAGTGGTGATGATGTCAGGAGTCACACACATCTCTGTCTGACTCCAGGGTCCTTGCTCTTGACCTCCTAAATATAAATGCCTCCCTGTCCTTCCTTCTTTTCCTTCACCTACAACCAAACAGTGTCCGTCCGAGTCCTAACAATCCATTTCTCAAAATGGTGCTCTCCACCAGGCCATAACCTCTATTTCTTCAATTGCTATTTTAAGAATAAATTCTCCTTAGTAGGATATCAGTTTGGATATGCTAAGAGTCCTACCAGCTTCTCTAACCCTGTGCTCCTGATGAGACACTAACAGGCAGACTTCTTTCCCCAAATCCCTTTTGAGCATATTATTTTCCAATTCGAAATGTTATGTCATGTGTCAACTCCCATTCTGCCTGTCTTGGTCTCCCACAATTTGGCTTTACCCTACCTGTTGAGAGTCATCTCCCCACTGCTCTCTGTATTTGGCTAATTGCGTTTCCCAAGTCCTAGAAAACCTAGTCCTTCCCCTTTCAAAGACACAGATCACTCTAGTCTTTCAAAGACTTTCACTGACTTTCCCTGACTTTCCCTGAGAATGCAAGCTCGTGGTGATGCTAGATCTCTCTCAATCCAACCCAGTCTGAATTTTTTTTTTCTGGCTGTTTCTTGCATGCGTCAGTTTTATCTCCCCATGTTGCAAGATCTTTGAGGGGAGGGACCACATTTGACCTGACCATGACTTTTTCAGTACTGACTAGAAGTAGTTAAAATCTTAGAAATACAAAGGAGCTTGGAAATATCTTAGCAGTCATGGGAACTAGAAATCACCTAGTTTAATTCTCCTGCTTTACAGACGAGGACATTGAAGCTCGAGGAAGGCGAGTGACTGGGACCTCAGAGCTAGTTCTCTAGTGATTAACCACTCACTCGTCCATTATGAGTTACTCCTACACTGAATCACCAGCTTGAGCTGTGCTTCTCACACTACAGCTCTTTCCCAGACCACAGATCCGGTGGTGTGTCTTGTGTTTGTCATTGGGCCAAAGGGAAGAAAGAATACTCAATATTTTACATGAAAATCAAAGAGAAAAACAGGAAATACCAGATTTACTCAGGCCATCATATATAGGAAAGTGCAACCATTGACAAGCTACTCAGCGTACCTCTAACTACCTAATTCCTTGTGGCCAGGACTAATTCCTACAAGAAGGAACACATGATTAACTACAGCCCACCCCTGATAAGTAACACAAACACTGGGTGTCCCTGGTCCTTTGACGTTAGCCATTTATTTGTGATTTACAGTGCCCTTCCCTCTGAGAATAAGGGGCAAGAACAAAAAACGGAAATATTTAAATAAACCAATTTGTTACCTTATGTTATGTTATTGTTTAGCAACTCAATGAAGTGGTTTTGGGTGATAAGAAAAAAAATTCTGAGATGTTCTAAATTAAAGAGTGGGCTGGAGAGTGAGAGAAAGAGACCCAGCTGTTAGTCTGTTAATGGTTGCTGAGCAGCTAACAAAGACTTCTCACATCCCTGTTTTGCCCATTGGAGTTTGGGGTTAATTTCCAGGTGGCTATTTCCACGGTTTATTTCAGCCAGGCACCATCTAACTCCAAGAGCCTCCACTCTTTACACACAATCTTTCTGGACTGCTGCCCACAGCCAATCCACAGGCGTGGACATTTCTTTATGGGGACTCTGCTGTCCTTTCGATGCCCAGGACAATGCTCAATCAACTGAGCTACACCAGTTGGTTAGCTGGCCCTGCTTCACCATTTCCCACCCCTCTCCCTCTCCCTCTCCCTCTCCCTCTCCCTCTCCCTCTCCCTCTCCCTCTCCCTCTCCCTCTCCCTCTCCCTCTCCCTCTCCCTCTCCCTCTCCCTCTCCCTCTCCCTCTCCCTCTCCCTCTCCCTCTCCGTCTCCCTCTCCCTCTCCCTCTCCCTCTCCCTCTCCCTCTCCCTCTCCCTCTCCCTCTCCCTCTCCCTCTCCCTCTCCCTCTCCCTCTCCCTCTCCCTCTCCCTCTCTTCATGGAAATTCTTTCAGACGACCTCTTTCTTTCCCCTTCCCCATACATGATGTATTAAACTGCTTGCAAATCTCTGGGACAATGAACATGCTTACTTTTATACCTAGCCATGCTGCTGGTGATTTAGACTCCATGCCCCAAGACCATTTTTTCTTTTTTTTTTTTGGCTAGCATTTTTGGCTCAATAAAACCTCACTTTAAAAAAAAGTCCAGTCGTGTGCCCCAGCTGGTGTAGCTCAGTTGGTTAAGCATTGTCTTGGGCAACGAAAGGTTGCTGGTTGATTCCCTGTCAGGGCACACGCCCAGGTTGCAGGTTTGGTCCTTGGTCAAGGTGAGTGCAGGAGGCAACTGATCAAATTCTTCTCTCACATCAATGTTTCTCTCTCTCTCTCTCTCTCTCTCTCTCGCTTGCTCTCCCTTCTTTCTCTCTAAAATAAAAAACAACAACAACACATATTTTAAAAGAAGTTCAGTCATGGAAGTGAAGGATTTTTAGTTTAACAAGAGGATAAGAGAATAATTAAAACTAGGGGATAAAATGATATTTTATGATGTCTGAAGGTTTAAATTTAAATTTTTTCAATTATGTTCTTCTACCCATAAAATCAGGTTTTTCAGTAAGCTCTCCAGGTGCTTGTAATATAAGCGCTAACTCCTGTGCCGAATCAGCAGCTTCAAAACCATAAATGACTGCACCTGGAGCAATTAATCAATTCCTGCTAAATGGTCAATGTGATTTGAAATTAGGAGCTATTTTGGTTGTCAAGATAAGCAATGCTGACTGTCCACTTGTGCGCTCATTCATCGTTCAGGGATCACCTTATAAATGAGAAATCATCCCAGTGTGTACTTTAAATTTTGTCACCAGGGCATGACTCTGATGCGGTGACATGTGCTTCCATTTCCAGATTCCCAATTATGTGCAGCATCACGCTCTAGCATGGCCCTGTAAGTCACCCGGCCGATTCGAGCGCCGTTCTTGTGAATGGGGATGATCCTGACCATCTCACAGGACACTAAAGATCAAACTGCGTGAAGTTCCCGTGATAGCGGTGAGACTGATACATGCAAACCGGGTGATGGTTAAAGCAGTCACCTTATAAATGACTTCTGCCTACAAAAGAATTCAAATAATTTGCCTTTAGCTTTTTAACTAGTATCACCTTCCCGGCAGTGCTTTGTATCTCAAGTCTTTATCTGGAGTGGCTGGTGCAGGTGTTTATATAAAAGTCCCTGTCAACAGGGAGAATGCTGCGGCTGTTCTGGGCTACCTAACCCATCCTTCAACACATGCTCTTACAGTTCCTTAATTTTTAATTTCTAGAGATAAACTGAGCTCAAATAAGTTACCCATGTCTGTGGTTATCTCCTCTTTACCTTTCCATCATTAATTCCCCTGACAGAAAGTCTGGTGATGAGCTAATGACATTCAGAATTGCATCTCTAGAATGCTCTGCGTAAAATCGAGGTTCACTCTTGTTGAAATTGTACTATTTGATCTATTCTTAAGTGCTTTAGAAGACAATGCATATAGCATAACTTTCACAAGAATACATATTTTGAGTTCCAAACCACAAACATATAGATTAAAATTTTAAAGTTGAGATGATAAAAGGAAACTAGAGAGTTTCTTTTGCTCAAATGGCCACAGGGCTTCAGCAAATAAAACTCTTGAGTTTTTGTTCTGCCTGGTGCCAACGGTCGTACAGGGGTGGGGAACCTTTTTTCTGCCAAGGGCCATTTGGATATTTATAACATCATTCTAGGGACATACAAAATGATCAACTTAAAAATTAGCCTGCTATGTTTGGTCAGGCTAATTTGGTGAGGCGTGTGATGTTAGCTAGTATTAACTTTGTGGGCTTTATATGGCCTGCGGGCTGGACATTCCCTACCCTGGGTGACTTCACTGCAGTTTTTTTTCTAAAGCCTTTCTTACTGCATCACCATTAGAAATGGTACCATTCACTCATCAAAGCAGAATTCAACTTTACTACGGCTTCACTCTACACTAAACTTGGAGATCACAGAGGTGTCACAAACCAGACAGGATCCTCCTCCCTTTACGACCTCCCATGGTCAGAGGCTGGAGAGTAGGGAAGCAGCCAGTACTACGCAGAACAGGCTGGGGCTGTTCAATTAAAAAAACAGGCATTACCTTCTGCTGGCATTCTGAACCTGAGCTTCTGAGGAGCAATTTGGCTCTGATAATTAATCAGTCACCTCTTTAGCCCAAAGATTTTACCCACATCACTTTACCCAGTTTTTAAAATGAAGGTGTAAAAACAGCAAAACCCTGCAGAACAATAAATCTGGCTACACTCTTGCAAATGGTAACTAACGAATTCTCCTCGTAACACTGCAAAAGCACCTTTACTTCTTGGAAATAATCAATTGGTATTTGTTAGTAGTGTTTGTTCTGAGTAATGGAACTACTAATGGTAAAATCTATTTTAACAGTACTTTTAAATATGTTTCTTTAAATTGATTTTAGAGAGAGAGGAAGGGAGAGGCAGAGAGAAGGAGAGAAACATCACAGGGGATCAAGCCTGCAACCCTGGCATGTGCCCTGACTGGGAATCGAACTGGCGACCTTTTGGTGCATGGGACGATGCTCAACCACTGAGCCACACTGGCCAGGGCTGTTTTAACATAGTATTTTTAATGCCTTTCTTGTGAGCCTGGAGTGGGAAATTTGCCCTATTTTCCTTTCCTTTAAGAGATTTGACAAGCATCATTTCATTTTCTAATTCTCTGCAGCCACATTTAGATGAGCACTTTTAATTAAAGCTGTGGCCACGGAGAGTATGTTGTACCAGACTACCAAGACATGTTGCTGATACCAGCTTTTCAAGTCTATGGAGCCTTTTGCTTCGCAGCAAGAGTCGAATAATTACGGTGGCTTAATACATGTAAAAGCTCCCTAGAAAGAAAACGGTGGGCATGTAAATGTGAGGGGTCACTGTTATTGGATTCCCAGTTCGATGACTCAACACTTTGGAAGTGAAAATACTATTGTAATTTATTCCATATTGTTTTTGTAATTCCTCAGTGTTAGATACCGGGTACTTCCAGGTCATAGGTGCTAAAAAGCCAAAGCTAAATGTTTAGAAATAATGATAAAACTTCCCTGAGAATATGAACAGGCCACAGGGGTTACTGTATGATTTTTCTGCCAGAATTATTTAGTGTAAACTTTTCTAGAAGCAAGGACATGAGAATGTTCTACAGGGCAGATGGGTTCCTGGAGGAAGGTTGGTTCTTCCTGCTCTGTGGGCCTATGGTTGGGATCAGAAGTTTCGGTGACAAATTCTACTTTTCTACTCAGATTCAGACAGGCCTTGTCAGTTCACTGGCCTAGATAGAGACTGCAAGATGAAAACTGGAAATCAATGGAGCAATTTCAAACCCCTCAAACCCCTCACCACGCTCATGGAAAGCTGCTTGGCTAGCCATAGACTAGTGATTAGCTATTTTGTTTTGTGAAGTGGCATTCATTTAATTTCGTATTTGGTGTGTGTCAGCCAGTGATGATTCCCAGATCAAATTTGCAGAATGCAAAGTACAAGTTTTTAAAAGTCAAATTCAATCCCAAAGCCTCCCCCACCCCCAACCTAGTGTCTCTCCCTCAGTTTCCCTCCTCCCTGCCACCCTCTACCCACAATGCTCCGACAATGAGGCTTTCATCTTGGCAGACTCAATAGTTAGAGCTTTCAGTATGAAAATGAGGCATAAGAAAGTTATCTCAATTATATGCAAACTGTAATCAGAAGCTCAACCTGATCTAATAAGCAGAGTAAATGGCAAGGGAAAACCTGAGAATTGTGTGGGTGACTTGAAAGGTTTAAATACAAGTCCTTAACTAAGTTATACATCCCTTGTCCACAAGTCAGCCCAGCATTAATGAAAAGAGATGATTAGTAAGCAAATGAGACTCTGTCTCATCAAGTGCAGCACTGCTTCCTGTTCTAAATAACCAACAGCCTTAGTCCCAGAAAAGAAGAGTCTTTGAGAAAGGACTCCAAGTCTAATGTTGGTCTATCTTGCTGTTGCTCTCGAAGGCATTTAAAAAAAAAAAGTTTTTCTTTATTGATTTTAGAGAGAGGAAGGGGAGGAGAGAAAGAGAGAAACATCAATTGGCTGCCTCCTGCATGCCCCCCACTGGGGATCGGGCCCACAACCTGGGCATGTGCCCTGACTGGGAATTGAACTGGCGACCTCCTGGTGCATGGGTCGATGCTCAACCACTGAGCCACACAGTCCGGGCTCTCTAAGGCATTTTTTAAAGTTACCTAGAACTCACCCCTGTAAAACAATGCCGAAAACAGAGCTTTAGTATCTTAGTATCTTTTTTTCTTTGGTCCCTCTGTTCTGACTTTCATGATGCATCTGAATAAATTGTCAGGTCCCCCAGAAGCCCAGGAATGCCGTTTTGGGGACATGCGATTTGGTAAGATGTGGCTTGGTGTGGAGAAGAGAAGAGAAGGGAAGTGAGAATCCTCCTTCCTGTTACCGCTTATCTCTGTAAAGTGTGACAGAAGCTGGTTTCATTTCTGTCTTCCTAGAGCTTGTCAAGCCTGGGAATTGAGGACTAAACACTGCAAAGTACCAGGGAGGGCTCAGAAAAGGGTTCTATTAACAACCAAGGACACAATTTTGCAAAGAACTCTTCCTGCTCACAGCTTCTGCCTTTAACGAAGCTCGTCAAATAATACTGATTTTATATCTCTACCACAACATTTTCAGAGTCCTTATAAAAAGCTAGAAAGATAATGGTAATTAGCTTCCTTTCAAAACACAACTATAGCGTGTACCAGGCACACAGGACAGAGAAGACACAGAACTGATGGGGAGTCCTGAGGAGCTTGGATTCGAGAACTATCTCTGTCATTAAATAATTGGGTGACTCTTGGAAGATAATTCAACTTGACTGGGCTCCAGCTGCCTCATCTATAAAGCAGGTAGAGAGATTGGGGTTATGTAGTATTTTTTAAGCCTGGCTATAGAGTAGAATAATGTTGCTAACTTTAAAAAAAACCTTGGATGCCAGTTTCTATCCCAGACCAATGAAGGAGACTCTGGAGGAGACCCTTGACATGGGCGTTTGCAGGAGCTCCAGGGTTGTCCTGAGCCTCCAACTTGAGAACCATTGCATCTGACCCCTCCAGTGTCTTTGGTGCCCAGAGTTCTGTGACATCATGCTGTACTGCCTATGTGGGAACACAGGTATTTAATGTTCCTGAGCAGATATAGTTTTAATAATTTTAATAACAATGAAAATAACTTCAATAGTGATTCTCTTTTCTCCAATTGTATGTTCTACCAAACGCCAGCAGATTCTGCCTCATTTATGTCTAGACGACACTGGCATTTTGGAGACCCAAGCATTTCATCTGGGGCTGTCTTAAAGGGAAAAGTTAATGTTATACTTTATTTTTTTAAAAAATTAATGAAGGTCAAAGTTAATCTGCCCTCTAGAGCTTTTGACCACTTTGCGAAAAATCTTTTCAACTTTCAAATATTCTTGTCAGGAGCAGGGAACCAAAGACGTAATAAGTTAGTTGACCTGTTCCACTTAAATCTCGGCAAATAATTAACCATGGCTTTCCATCTGAAGGCTGGCACTCTTTAATCGACTGTAGTTACTAATTTTCTCTTTGTCCAGACTGCATCCTTGTTTGTTGCAGAGGACAAGAAATAAAGTTGGTGCAAAATGACCATCCTGCCTGATAAAACAAGACATAGGATCTTTGGACAACTCAACCCCTTTGTCTAGACAGGAGAATCAAAATACTTTGAGGGAAAATATTCAAAGTGGACAAAATGCTCATTGTGTCTGGTGAATAGCGGAGACTCCCCCTTGTTAAACATTTGATTGTAGTAAAAAGAAAAACTGGTCCTCATTTGGCTGATTAGACTCAGAAAGAAAGGTTTCCCCTCGTAGTGACTGCCCTGAGACCACCTAGGGCAGGAAAGACCTAAACTCAGTGTGGTCACATTGCTCAGAAGGGCAATGCTTAGATTTAATGCTCTGCACTTGTCTTGAAATTTTTAACAATTTTGTCCTTGGATTTGTGTTTAAGGGAAGTTCGGTGGGACAACGAAGCAAGTGCAGAGGGCTTGCAGCCTCGGCTCACACACGGTCCACAGTCACACACCCCTCCTCCCGCTGCCTCCGTGGGAAGGGATCTCAGGTAGACCAGTTTGCCCTCCCCAGCCTACTGCATGGGGTAGTGACAAGGTCAGGTTCCGTCATCACCCCACATCCCTGGCTGGACCTGGATACAGACAAGAAGAGTGTCAGGCTCTGGCATGTGCCCTGTAGCATTTCAGGGCAGGGCAGGGTAAGAAACTGGCTGTCCCTGCCTCAGGCTGGCAGTACCAGGGGGTGTTTTATAGGTGACTTGGTGGGAAGTCTCACTCACATCAGATACTGAGCATGTCCAGTGGGGAGATGGCAATCCCATGGGGCTGTCAGCCATAGGAAGGGGAGGTTGGGTTCCCTGTCCCTGCTGAGGGCCTACATTTTCATTTTACACTGGCACCACAAGTCATGTAGTTGTGCCCTGCCTAACCTACTGGCCAATAGACAGCTCTGGGTTCCATCGAGCTAAGTGAGGCCTGGGGAGAGCTGTTGAAGTGCTGTGTCCTTATGTGTCTACTCTCCTGGAACAGAGGGAAAGCTCCATCCGCCTCTTCAAGTTTTTTCTCCACTGTTAAATATCAAAATACACATATATCATACATTAGCTGCATGACATGAGGCAAATTACTTAGCTTCTCTGGGCCTTAGTATGTTATTCTATCGTACAGAAGTAACACTACTATTGTCACGGACATGAAATGAGCTAACATATGTAAATACTTGGCACAGTGCTGGGCACATAGATGTTTGGTAAATTTTAGTTGCTATTATTATTACGATTGTCATTATTATTTGCTATGGACTCTGGAAACAGTTACAAAAGTATTTTGATTAGTACTTTGAAGGATACACCTTCTAACAGACTTGTTTGGGATTCCAGTCTTTAGGCTTCTTAGGGTTTCTCAAATTCACTAGACATTTTTAGGAGGGGACAAATCTCAGGTAGAGGAAAATTATATAGTGAGAAGGAGTCTTGGCTTCATCCATCATAAAAGGCACAAGTGCCACACCCACTGTCTAACTGTTGAGGTCTGCAGTGAATAATGAAGAGAGGACACCAGGTAACAGCATTTCACTTTTTGTTTTGCTAGAGTGAGCTGATGCAGGAGACTGACTCAGCGTGGAAGTCAGAGTGTATACTGGGCTGATTACAAGCCACATATCTCTGGACAGTGATGAGCTGGTGTCCACAGTGGCCGCCTCCGGACAGTGACTGTCACTAATGCCAACTTATGCAGCCTCGTACTCCTGTGGAAATATGTAAAGATATCTTTGGATTCCCATGAATAAAGGCGGCTGCTTCACTCACCATCACGATGGGTTTCATAAATACATTGAGCACCAGCTGTATACCAGGTGGTTTTATATTCTCGCTAAGCTTCATAAACACCCCATCAGGCAACCGTGCCTGCTTTATAGATGAGAAATCTTGAGGCTCATCTACGTTAACTGGTTTAACCAAGACTTTCCAGCTAGTCAGTAAGAGAGAGTGAGTTCTATCTGACCTCAAGATTATGTATTTATTTTAATTGGTCACAAAGCCTCTCTTATAACTACAGTATGTGAACTCTTAGTAGAAGTAATCACATAGCAAACATTTAACTTTAACACGAGGCACTGTTCTAAGCACTTAATGTATATTGATTCATTTAATCCTTGCTACGGTCCTATAAAGTAGGAATTACTACCCCCATTTTTCAGATGAGGAAACCAATCCACTGGAAAGTTAAGTGAACTGGACAAAGTCACATAGCTGGAAAGTGACAGGCCAGGCTATAAACTCAACCACTAGGCCAAGGAATCAGAACTCCTGGAATTATTTTAAAGGTCAACTGAAAGAGTGTAATTTGACTTTCTAAAATAACATACCAAGACGTGCATCCAAATGTGTGTCCTTCAAATATATTTTTTTAATTTCAGAGCCTGAAGCAAATAATAACAATGATCATAAAAATAGCAGTTAAAATTAAATTTACCTTTATTACGTGCCTGGCACTGTGCCAAAGAATTTATATATGGCATCTTGTTTACTTCTAACAGTAGTATTATTATTCCTAGATTATAGAGTAAATTACTGAGGTCCAGAGCATTTAACTTTTCCCATGTTACACAGCAAATATATGATGGTTCTGGGGAAAACTAAAGACTGTCTGCATCCAGAATCCATATTCTTCACTTTCAAACGAGTCCTCCATTGTTTTAGAATTTTCAGTGGTGGAAAACTTTAGCTTCTGACAATGGACATAATTTTTAAAAACTAGCAGAAGTCATTTGTGACTAAGCCCTAAGTTTTTTGAATTGCAGGCACTTGAGATTCGTTTTTGGTTAAAAGCACTATTTGATGAAAATAGAAGTTATTTTTCTTTTGTAACCTACAAATCATCCAAAATTAGTCTCCAAAACATGTCCTGGTCACTGGTGGCATCATGATAATTAGAGTCTTCCTGAGTGGTCACTATGGAGGGACACTCTTACTTATGAGCAAATTCATGCTCAGTATCAGACAGACGTTGCATGTCAACAATGGAAATAATGACCAGAAGCTGACCATGTGCCTCCAAGCTTGGGACACGGTGCGTGCAGGCACCATTCAAGCCCCCTATGAAGTCATTGGGTGTACCACTGTACAGTGATTACTGCCTACTAAGCTACTTCCTTTTCTGCAGAACTTTTCTTATAGGGAGAATGTGCATGACTTTTAATTAATGCATGATTTCAGAGGTCCCACACTGTACATGGTTCAATCCATACTGTGAATGGGGACTGTGCTGAGATGGGGACCCTTAATGATCTTGTGTGGGCGAACACATCCCTTAAGTGGGTGTGGAAGTGACCATCTCCGTTCCCTGGTTCTGGGGAAACACTAACCCTTTCTTTCTTTTCCCAGGCCTTCCTGGGAGTTGAACACAGCATCCTATTTTTTCCAATACATTGTTTGAAATCAGTTTTAATCTAATAGCTCAGAATTAATTTTCTTAGGGAAGAACTGCAAGAATAGCTTAGTCAGCTATTCTTGGTGAAGAAAATACTGCAGTGGGGGGTGGGAGGTGGCAGATGTGAGACAGGGGAGGGGAGAGAACAAAGACAGGAGAGGGGCTCTGATGCACATTTCCAGACTGTAACTGGTGTGGAGCGACTTCTCTGGCATTTGGCAGTATGCTTCTCTAAGCAAGATTTTTTTCTCCCAGCTCGAAACCTCTGTGGCACGCCTGAGAACAGCCACCTCCAACTGCTCCCCCTCCATGAACTCGCTTTCAACAGTCAGAAGCAAGCTTGTTGGAATATAGCATTTCTAGAATTTCCAAAAACACATGGTATATTTTTCTCCTGGCAAAATCTGACAGCCAAGGAGGGAGAGGTCTATGATGAAAGCTGAAATTTAGAAGTGACAATTCTCAGAAGTAAAATGTGTTTATTTCCTAAAGCCTCCTTTCCAAAGAAAAATGCTTTTCATATGGAGCACTTCCATTGAGAACATTATTGAACACAGCTGCTTGGAGAAAAAGCACTTAATTTGATCGAACAGAGAAGAAAATAGTCTGTAGGATCATTTCTACTTCGAATTGAGAGAAACGCTAGTTGCCAATAGAACAAAAGAGAAACCTAAAGGTAATATATATTTTTTTAACCAAAGGAGTTAGAAAAACATATCTTAATAGATGAGAACCAGAGAGTAATATAATAAACAGTGGATAGAAAACTACTTGTTATTATTATTATTTCAAAAAAAATTTTTTTTATCCTCACCCGAGGACATTTTTGCATTTATCTTCAGATAGAATAGGAGGGAGAGAGAGAGAAACATTGATGTGAGAGAGACACATTGAGTGGCTGCCACCCACATGTCCCCAACTGGGGCCGAGGACAAACTGCGACCGAGGTATGTGCCCTTGGCGGGAACCGAACCCAGGACTCTCTGGTCTGCGGGCTGACGCTCTAACCACTGAGCCAAACTGGCCAGGGCACTATCTGATATCATACTAATGCTTTTAAAAATCCTTAGAGGAAGGTTTGTTTGCCTCCTTTTCTAGAGAAAGAGCATAGACACATGAGGACTAGGTAATTAGAGCAGGTTACCCAGCCAGGAAATGGCAGAGATGGGATTAGGTCCAAGGACGGAATCTCCATCTCTTTACCATTGCTCTGCAGGACTCGAAATGGAATTCGGGAAGTGACTGAATGCTTTTCTGATTACCATGGCTTTGTTGGAATGGCCACCTCCTTGGAACTCAATGGTCCCAAAAGCATCCGTGGGGCTGAGCTGAGTGTGCTTGCTGATGGACCACTTCTCAGACTGGATGTCATTTCGGGAGAGGCGACTCTCGTTTTTCTCATTCTGAAGAATGGAGATACTAGGAGTGAGGCCGACATGCTGGCCTATTAGACGCCCGCAGCAGCACCTAGAACAGAAGAGGTCGAAGTGAACCCATTGGACTAGCCACTGCTGGAGTACACACTTAAGGCTGGACAACTGCAGTCTCTAGGGGGGACCTCAGGAGTTACCTGACTGATGTACCTTTTCTCTTTTGACCCTGCCTCATTTTCCTTTAGCTGTGTAAGCTGTAACATGCCCCCTGTCCTTCTCCACCCTCCCCTTTCACACCTGCCATTATGGTTCAGGACTGGAATCTGTGAACAAAAGCTCTGTAGATTTTTCCACTTCTTACTCCTCCCATCTATCAACCCTTTCAGGAAGGATACTGAACACCTTCAAGGGAAGAATTTAACATGCACATTTAAATGAGGAATCTCACTCATATGTGAGTCACAACCTAACTTGTCTTTTCCAAATTGACATTTACTGTCAAATACCCAATTCAGAGGAAAAAACCTGCAGCTCAAGTGTTCCTAAAGAAACAATGAAAGAATTATTCACAAGATATCTGAAAACAAAATTCTCTCCTTACACCATGAATAAGTCCTTCAGTCTTGACTATCACCGCTGCTATGATTATTAGTAATAATACTGATACATAGTTACCATTTATTAAATGCTAACAATGTGGCATTCATTTTATGAGCATAATATTGTAGTTCTGAAGGTTAGGTGATTTGCTCAAGGTTACACAGTCTATATGACTCTGTAGTTGATATTTTAAACTCCTTTATTACATTGCCTTTTCAAAAAGGCACTTCCAGACATTGATGTGTTACTTTATTCCAAATATTTCCTTCCTTATAGTCTGTTGATCTTCAAAAAGGTAAGCAGGATACTAAAAATGTGCTTAGATAGGAATCTGAAGGTCTGCAGTCTAATTAGTAATCTGTCAAAAGTCATTTATTTAAAAATATCTTCTTTACTACAGCAAAGCATGTTGGTACAAACTAAGCATTTTGATGAAATGCTTAAAAGGGAAAACAATTACCATACTAAAAAAATATACAAACTATTCTTAGATACAGTGATTCATTTCCTCCCCAATGGTGCATCTGTTATTCTGTATGGATTCTTAGAGAATTAACTACAGAGATGCATATTAGGTGGTGTGAATATATAAGATTGCTTCAAAGATGTCCAGAAACAAAAAAAATTGGTCTTTAATTTCACATCGGTCTACATGTAATGGATAGTGACTATTATTGTAGTTGTGTTCCCATAGTTGCTACTTCATGTTTTTGGGACATGATAAAGGGAAGTTTACCTATGGGGGTCTTTGGTGCTGGGTATGATGTGAACACATTCTCTTTTATAAAATGCTCTTTCTATCCAGGATTTCTGAGCCTAGAAAACAAAAAGAAGAGTAAAGGTGAACATAATCGTTAAGTAATCAAAATTTCAGAATCACATGATAAGACTAGTATCTCATAAAGTGAATTGAAATTGTGGTTACGCATACAAACACTGCAGACGACAAAACCCGTCACTCCCAGAACATGGTGATTAGGTTGTTCAACATCATAATATTGAGAGTTAGAGGAAATGATCATAATATAAAAAAAGTTAGTGATAGAAACTTATACAAATTCATGATTTTTGAAGGACAGAAAACAGTGCTCTTTACAGAGAAAATGAAAAATATTGGTCAGTATGTTTGTAACCGTACAGACGACAAGTGTCCAGTTGCAGGAAGATACACAGTTGACCCTTAAACAGCACTGATTTGAACTGTGTGGGTCCACTTACATGTGGATTTTTTTCAGTAAATACTGTAAATGTATTTTCTTTTCCTTATGATTTTCTTAGTAACATTTTCTTTCCTTTAGCTTACTTTATTGTAAGAATACAGTATATAATACATATAACAAACTACATATGTGTTAATCAACTATTTATGTTATTGGTAAGGCGTTCAGTCCACAGAAGGCTAATATTAGGTAAGATTTGGGGGAGTCAAGAGTTATACTCAGATTTTCGACTGTGGGGGAAGTTGGCTTCTCTACACCTTACTTTGTTCAAGAGTCAACCATATACAGAAGTATAAAGTTTCCATGGCTGACACTTAGATTTTCCTTGTAGAAGGAAAGAAAAATGGTGTGGGAATTATATAACTCAAGAGCCCTAATCCATCACCATGCTTTTTCTAAAATCTAAATTACCAGTGCTTAAATACAGAGAGGGAAAAGGACATGGAAACATAAGGAAGATAAATGTCTTCATCACATTCCAAATTTTAACAGGCAATGCCTCTGGAAGGGACTGAGACAGCACATTTTTCTGCATCCCACGTGCCGTTAAGCACGGAAAATACAGCTTAGGTGGGCATTGTTGGAACTGTCCACCAGAAGTCTGGCCACTAAGACTGGGCCCCCGGAAAGACAAAGGTAGTTCCGGAAAACTGTACCATCTTTGTTTCAAAGCAGGGTGTCCACCTGCATCCTTCTACCCCTTTCTTTACCAGCACTTGAAATAGTGGAGGACTCTCTTATGGAATCCAGTTAGCTACTCAAAAGATTCCTTTTCTAAGTGTTTAAGACGAAAGTTGCTATAGCAACTTAAAATGTTATTTCTGTCTGGTTTCATCTTCTACCTAACCCAGCACCAGGATGAAATTCATCCTCTTAAACTATACAGGGCCAAAGCGCAGCCAAGCTGTTTACCTGCCCTGTCTCAGTGACCGGTGTTCACCGTGACAAGCCTCCAGTTACTGGCTATGATTGACAGTGGCTCTGCCAAGGACCCAAATGTTGTGCTAAGGTTGCCCTCCACCCCTGACTTGTGCATCTCCCTCCTCTCTCAGAACAGAGTTTCCATGCACGTGTGTCCACCCCCATGACACACACACTGTAAAGTAACAACACGGAGGACGCGTGAGAGGTCTGAAGAACTGCATCCTGTTTCAGTCACGGTCACAATCGGGTCACGCAGTTTCTGAGTGTTTATGCGTTGTCTACACAGAAAGCAGCACCCACCTTGCCTGAGCGATCCTTGGGTCCAGGTGGCCCTCTGCACCCTCACACCACAAAGGTAACCTTTGCAGTTCTGTTTGTCAGCTGGGCATGAAAAACGCCCCAGTGTCTAGTCTCCAAGACTTTTCTTTTCAAATATCTTGGAAAAGCTAGAGGCTACATCTTTGCAACAGAAATGAGCTTAGCAGTGTAGATGATAACCAGTCTTTATCTCTCTAAAAAGCCTGTAAGTTAAACTATTCATAGGCTGTGATTTTTCCTAGACACTGAATACTTTCATTGATAACATCTCTTGGCAGAAAGACGGGTAAAAATATTCCTCGCTGGACATTTGAAACCAACTTTCCCTGCACCTTGGGGAGCAGAAAAGAGTGCACTTTCCTTTTTTCTTTGTGGTCCACTTTGGCTGGGATTCAGAAGGATCTTTTGGGGGAGCCCCTGGGAATTTCAGGGGGTACTGATCGATACTCTCCCAGAGGAAGAGGAAGGGCACGATCACAGGCAGAGCATGAGGTTTGCAGTTAGAAAAAATGGTATGAGTGGGACACAGCTGTGTGGACCAAGTCATGTAATTTCTTTGTTCCTCAGTTTTCTTCATCTATAAAATGGGCACAACAATAATGCCTGAGACACAGAGTTGTTATCATTATTATTATATAAACTTCTTGAGTTTTCACTTCAAGAAGTCGGACCCGTCCTGGGTTGGTTCTGATGCTAAAAGCTCAGATGATGTTCTGAATGTGAGCACTATGAAATTGCTGCAGCAGACCGACCTAGATTGATCTCACTCTGCATAGGGGATAATATACTCTCAGAAGGCCGAGCTGGCCACTAACAAGGTATGTAGAAAAGCTATTTAATTTCCCTGAGCCTTCTCTATAACATGAGGATAATCGTAGCTATTTTGGAGAGTTGTAGTAATCAAAGAAGACGATTCAGGGAAAGCACCTGGCACTTAGTAGGACCTCAGCAGGCAATAACAACGCCTAACCTTTATTAAGGGCTCATTATGCACCAGGATTATGTCATACATGCATTATCCGCTTGGAGCCTCATAAGAACACTGTGAGGGAAGTATTACTATTGCATCCAGTCTACCAATGAGGAAACTGAGTCAGATGCCGCAAGTTTTAAAGCCAGAGTTTGAACTTGAGCAGTCCAACTCCAGAGTTCACACTCCTACCCACTCTGCTAAACTGCCTCCCAAATGGGATATTCTTAGTATTAAATACTCTTGATCTTGGCAGTGCCCTCTGGGCATGCCTGGAAGTGCCCTGGTATTGGAAGAGAGTTGGGCGTCTAGGGGCATGTCTTAGAGCCAGTTCATACTTGTATCTTTCCTCTTCTCATTTCACCTCTCCAGTCCCCAACAGTGGAGTAATGGACGCTGCGCTATCGCTTCTTCCTCTCTCCTTGAGGTAGAGGATTGGGGTGGGACATTAGGAAGCCATCAGATTATGAGAAAGAAGTAAACAAAGTGGGGGAATCTTTATAACAACTACAACAAAGAACTGTTATCACTATAGAACTCCCCACTTGAGAATCTGGGAGACTGTGGCATAGATTAGATTTTTCAAGGGCACCTTCATTATGTCTCTCTCTCATGGATCCCCGTTTCAACTTGGAAAGCCCTGGAAGTTGTACTCAAATGCTGTCTAGTAAGAACTGCGACGCGTAGATTGCCAGCTTGTTTGTTAGTCTTTAATTATCAAGTGATTTGACTTGTGGGCAGTTTAGCAACTTAATTACCTTCTAAAAGGTGACAAGGTACCTCACGGGTAGCAAAGGGACTGAGAATTAGTTCCTATTTCTTCTTATTAGCAGATTAACCATTTCCCTTGCAAAGTCACAGAAAAATTGGGAGGAGGGGAAAAAAACATAACGTAATAAAGAATCTTTCCACCATTCATAATTGAATCGGATTCTCTCTTTTCTGAGAAGAAAAGTATAATACATAACAGGAAGAATGCACATATAACACATGAATTAGAAATTTTACAAAATATCTTGCCTAAATGACTATGCTCTAGTATGGGCTTCACTTTCCTGTGCTTTTATTCTGGTCTTCAGTGTGGACAGATATCAGACTTTTAAAATGATTTTCTTAGAGAGGGCATATTTGAAGTATAACCATGGTTTAACTTGTTCTTTAAACGAATTCCCTTTTCATTTGTTCAAAGTCTTTGAACTACTCTGTCAGGCTCTATACTTGGCTTCCACATCCAACTGAGTTAGCTCAGAATGGCCATCCTGGTGGTCAGAAAGCATGGAGTAGTTTTGACACGCCGTGTTTCCAGCTGACCCTATATAATGCAAAACTTCAATGGACAAAGTGTCCTGAAACCTCTTTTAAATGTACCTCGGAAGTCTCACGTCCTCTTACCTTAGAAATCACTATGTACATTCTTTTGTAAAGGTAGAATGGTCACATTGCAGTGACCGAGTCTGTGAGAGGTTTTTTCTTTCTTGTCTCTCTGCATTATCGGTCATGTGTGATATGTAAAAGGAAAAGAGTTTTCCCACGGCTAATGATTAAAGGACATCTTATTCAAAACCCGAATGAGGACATTCACTTTTTGAACAAAGTATAATGATTACCCTCAAAGAATAAAGTCATTATAAAGTTTGAAAGTCTAAGGTACAGTCAATAAAGCATCAAAATGATAGAAACAAACAAAAAGCTGTAAATATTGCATTCAAAAGGCAAAAAAAAAATTAAGTTGTTTCATTTAAGAGGTTTCAACTCTTTCACAAAGGCTCTGCTACAAATGTTAGTCCCCCAAACTACTTCTGACTCTTTTGACTAGCTGCTCCACTCTAGCTGCAGAATCAATAACTTCTCTGGGCAGGGATGGTTCACAAGTGCACACAGAGTATGCATTAAATCAGGAATTTTCACAGAGTGCCTTTGCACTCCACCCTTTAGCAGGGCGACTTTAACAGAAAGACAACAACCCAGCCCAGTAATTATAAGACTGAAAGAGGAGTCCACTAACTTTATAGGAATAAATTATGAGCAAAATTTCACTACGTTCCTCATTTTGAGACTCTCGGGTTTTAAATGTACACTTTATCCTAATCAGAACAAAATACCAAAGACCCAAAGGTACTGAATCCTATTTCATTTTTGCCTTTTGCTTTCCCTCAACATCTCCCCGGGCATTCCTTGGGTCTTCCTCTAGGCCCCCAGATCCAATTTTGGGAAGTGGAACAATAGGAAAGTGAGCTGAAATCATTTTACCTGAGCACTGACTCTGGGTGGTGGCAAAGGCAGTCCCACGAGCAGCTCCTGTTGCTTTCATTTTGCTGCTTCTGGGGCTGGTCATCCCGTTAATAATGCTCTTATGACCGCCCACTGGAAAAAAAGTCACTTGCTCGGCTCTTCCCCCAAGAGACGTTTCAAGTCAGCAATGAACTTGGGCAGATTAGCCGCTTGGAATGTGCTGCTCTGGGATTAGCCTCAGTAAGAATCCCATGGACATTCCCTCGCGGCCTCCAACACTGCTTGATTTGAACATCTAATCTGACGCCAGGAGAAAAACAAATCCCAGGAGAGATCGGATTTAACTGGCACAAGTCCTGACAGGCTCTCCCCCCTTTGCTTTTTCCATTTTCAGAGAGAAGGCTTGTGAAAGTGTGATAAGGTGTTCTGAGTTCTGAAAAGTTCAACTTTGGAAAGCAAACCCTTCTAAAGAAACAGTGTATCAATGCTCCAAGTGGGCTGAACACACAAGCCGCATTGTTCCTTCCTCCCCGAAGAACGGACCGATAGCATTTCTTTAAAGAGGAACTGCTAAGAACTGAACGTTTCCAAAGAATAGTTGGATCCCTGAACAGGAGCCCAAGTAGAAGAAAGTTTGAGTTTGCCAGTGACCTTCTACAACTCCTAAAATGTCAATAAATAATAAAACGTGTCCGATCCCTCTGATCCTGCAGCCTGTCTCCCAGTGGCAGAGGTGTGGTTTGAACCCTGCACTCCCCTGTTCCCTATTGTAAAAAGACGAGCTGTGACCGCCACAGCACACGGAGGCAGTGACATGGGATGTGTGTACCTGGGCTGACCCAGCTGAGAGGTTCTGGCTCACGCAAAAAGGGCTCTTTCAAATATCACCCAGGAATGCATTTTTCATATAATAGTTCTTAAGTGAACAAATTTGGGGAGAAAAAACTCAAATTTCAACAAGGCAAAAATACTTTATAAAGAGCACTTCATCTCCAAAAGATTTATTCCCACAGACAGAAGTTAGAGCTGAGAGGTAGTGTTCGTGATCAACTCAGTGGGCTACCATTCTGAGGGTAGTGACATTTAGTCTTCATTTTTCACAATCCCTTTCAAAGTGCCCAAATGTCATGTGGACACTCACTGAGGTTCACAGTATGAACGAAAGACTTATTTCAAACTCGGATTACATCCTTAGCCTTCTCCTTGCCTTTCTGCTATTTCCAGGATTGAAATATCTTCTGGTCTCTCACTTACCAAGGTTTCCCCCAGAGATGAGGAGCAATAAACTACTTAGTATCTTGCAACTGAGGAAATATTAAAATAAGCAAGATCCAAATGGAACATCTGACTGAGCTTTAGCATTAACACACAATTAAGGAAGTCCCTTTACCTATCTTCAGGAGTTGGCTACAGAATAGTATGTACTGACAACCTTGATAATGTGCATACCTTTCCTTCTATGCAGCTGTAACATTCTTAAGCATTTATTATAAGGGAATCACCAGAGAAGTGATCACACAAAGATGTTCACTGCAGCATTATTTATAAGACAAAAAAATTGGAAACAAATGAAAGTCCATCGGTGGAAGGCTGATTAAATTAATTAAACGGATTGAGCCACTACACCCACTCTTTATCTGACTTACTTTAAATCTTGAGTTCAATCACATCCATACCGAGTCTTTTAAATATTGTCTGTGTATTTTTTACCCTATTCTCTCTCTAGCCTTATTCACGCTTGGTTTTTCTTGTTGTTTAGTTTCCCTTTCTAGAAATATTTGATAGGAAGGGAATATGAGGCACTTTCCATGAGCTTTATTTATACCAAAAACAAAAATATTGTCATTAGAACCATACATTTTTTTAAGTGGAAAAGAAAGCCCCGGATAAAATCGCCACAGTGATTCTTTCACATTAAGTCGCCGATGATCTCAAGACCCTCTGATTTCAGAAGGTAATTAGTTCCAAAAAGACTTGTAGCTCTGAGCCACACTGTCCACATGGATCTTTTTAAAACTTTGTGTATCACCCAACAGCACAACTCCTGACAGGCTCTATCACCAGCCTGTTTCAGATGTACTTTAGAAAGAATATCATTTGAATACTAACAAGAGGAAACTACAAGAGTAAGGTGAACTGTGGTTATTCTTCACTCCTATCTTCACGTAATGACAGATTACCTTATTCTTCCAATGCATCATTAAAGAAAAAAAAAATCACATGTGAATAGAATATATTGAAAAGTTTCCACTGGTACACAGCTCAATTTTTAAAAATAAAATTAGATTTTCTGCAAGTAGAAACTAGATTTTGACATGGGAAATGTACATTTTATTGTTATAAAGATGTCCAAAGCATTTTTGTCTGTGATGTCCACATTTGACAGCACCAGCAACAACAAAGCATGCTATAGAGTAGGGTCAGCAGACGTTTTCCGTAAACGGCTAGATGGTAGATAATTTAGGCTCCTTACAGGCCACGTGGACTCTGTTGCAACATTCAACTCTGCTGTTGGTGCACTAAAGCGACCTTGGGCGAGATGTAAACAAATGAGCACGGCTGCATTCCAGTCAAGCAGGTGCTGGGCTGGAACTGGTGTGTACCGGTTAATCCTTGGTTTAGAACCAGGGGGTCTGTCTGGTGGGGCAGCAGGGGAGGGGTGGTCTTCCAAAGAATCAGGCTTTCACGGCACCATCACTAGTATGTCCAGGCTCCTCCTCAAGCATGTCAGCCAATTTCCCACCTAAGTTAAGTGCCTTTGCCCCTGTTGTTTCTTCTACCTGGAGAGCTCCATCCTCAGATATCTCGCAACTTACTCCCTCAACACATGGGACCAGGGAGTGGCCTCCTTGACCAGGCCATCTAAAGGCACACCGTGCTTCTGTTCCCTTAGTCCCTGTGTTCGCCCCGCATTCCTCCCCATTACCTCCCATTATGTCATGTCTTTATGTGTTTGATTTTTGTCTGTGTCCCCCACTAGGATGTAAGTTCTTGGTGGCAATGATTTTGTGTTACTGTTGTCTCCCCAGCGCCTAGAACGGTGTTTGGAACATGGTAAGCAAACACAGGGGACTCAGGCACATCATTTGATCAGCACATCAATTCCTTACTTGTAACATGATGGCATCAGATCACCCATGTTTCCTAATGTGAAATTTAGGGTGGCACCCAGATGGGCATTTTTCTTTCCATAGTTGGGTTTATGTTAATATGTAATATATCAGCAATGGCTAAACCTGGAATTTAACAAATACTGTTGCTTAGGGACATATATTTTCCTTTTTGGAGTTGTGAAGAAGTGAGTCCATCAAAACTATTTAATAAATTAAATTAAAAATGATTTGTAGATAAAAGAAAATTATGATGGTATCACAAAAGTAACTGAAGTTAGGGAAACACAGGATTAATCTCTTTTAAATGTCCTTCAGGCTCCTTGTTTTTATTCTCATGCACGAAAATAAATGTAATGTGCTCTCTAGTGTTCAGAGTTGCCACTGACCTGTACAGTAAAATGATGCCAGAGAAGCATGGCGGAGGCAGCTGCCTCCAGAGCACGCTGACCCCAATATGTTCTTCCTAAAACAATCGGTCAGGTCATCTCCTGCTCAGCAGCTTTCTGTGGCCCCCCCATCCCCTGCACGATCAGATCAGTTCAGTAGTTAAAACCTCCAGGATCTGGCTCTGGAAGTATCTATGTAAATCTTTCCATTTCCCTCCAATCCTTCAAACATATATGCCTCCCTAGCGCACCAATCTGTTTCACAATTCTCAGCCTGTGGACATGCTGTCCACTCGCCTGAAATGCTAGATCCCTCCTTCCGTCCTTAGGAAATGCCTCTTCGTTCTTCCAAACTCTGCACAGAACACTGTATTCTTTGCGAGACGTGCTGGACACTGCCAGACGGAACAAATCACCACAACTATTGTTCCACTTCCATACCTTGCTCAAACTTCATTAGGGGAAAGCCGTTCAATATTATAATTATAATTATTATAGTCAAATAATTATAATTATTTTATTTCAAGTTTATAATCATCCACTGCCAATTCCCACGACAAATACCTAGTTCTCAGGTCTTTCATGGCATAACTAGAGTTCTGTAGCCTCTTCTAGGACACTCCTTCCTTCCATTTTCAACAAAGCTTCTACAGGTATATCAATTCCTCATTCCTAATAAATCATCTTTGGGGACTAATTCTTTATGGATTGAAGTTATTTGTTTAAAAATTTACTTTATAGACTCTAAACTTAAATTATAGACTCTTTAACATAAAGTTAAATTAGATTGTATTTTTATCATCAGACTGGGAAAAGATTCAATAAATTATGCTTTAAAATTACCAATAAAACTCTTCTTTTACCAATAGGTTGTGCTGTAAAAATTATACTTAAATATGTGCAGAATATTTATGTAGAAGCAATATGAGTATATGTATATACGAATGTTAATCTCATAGAATTTTCATAAACAAAAATATATTTCTACGTTTCTTTAGAAAATTGTTTCCTCATTAAGAATCAGTTCATCCATGCTTGGCAATAATACAATGTATTTATAAAGTATTTTATAATTCACAGAATGCTGTCACATATAGTATTTTATGCCATGGGGGAGGGCAGTATTCACAATAACTCCATAACTCGGGTATTATAAGAATCAATCATACAAATAAAGACCTGAGGCTTACAGAGGTTAAGCATCACGCCAAAGTTATACATTAGTCATTGGCTGAGCCTGATAGCCCCGAAGCCCCGTGTTCTGCCAGGGAAAAGGAACCCCGCATGCTCAGACTCTGACCGATGTTACAGATGCTGAATAATTTTTTTCTTCTCTGTGGTGGAATAAGTTCCTGTAAATCATTCTGCTCTTAATAGAAATACGCACACTCTATCAAACCTAAAAGACTGCTAAACAATTGAAATGAGGCTGTAGGCCTCTATTTCAATAGTGCGGCATTATATTTATGGTCCAGGATTATCTGTTTGAACATAATAGCTCTTTCCACACACGGTGACATACAATTTAGAAGCCACACACATACATTTAGGGACTTTACTGTCTTCATTGACCAAAAAACACAACTACAATAGTGCCAGCCCTATAAAACTGGTATACAACTTAAAAAATAATAATAGGATAAAGTTTACACAGAAAAGGAGGACAGGAAAGACAGAATTATCACCAACAGAAATATGAGACCAAAGTTATAAACAATGGGTCATTTGTTAGAAAGCAACATCGATGTGATAATGTCAGCCCACGACTAGTGACCAGGAGGGTTTTCTGTATTCACGGAGGCTGCGCCCCTGAGAAACAGGACTCGTTTCCTGTCGCAGTAAATGCAGAACTGGAACAACGGAACGTCATCCGTTCAGTCCTTTGTGTTGGTTAGCTTTCACAGTGGATCCCTGCACCACTCTCCTGTTGTCAGGAGCCAAAGAAATGTGCTGAGTCATGAAACTGGAATTTGTGTTATGTAGAAACGTGGAATGTATCTGACAAGTAATACTACAGATTCAAAGGCTATAGTATGACAGCCTCTTTTGATCTGGAAATATGAAGATGCCGGGAAGAGGGTGAAGTCAGATAAATAGCTGTACTGGTATTTGAAGGAAAGTTCTCACATGAAGATTAACCACCAAGGAAATCAGCCTCTGTCTCTCCATATATATGTAATTATTATTATTATTATTAATTAGTTTATTTATTTTTTCTTTATTGATGTTAGAGAGAGAGAGGAAGGGAGAGGGAGAGATAGAAACATCAATGAGAGAGAACATCAATCGACCACCTCCTGCATGCCCCACACTGGGGATCGGGCCCACAACATGGGCATGTGCTCTGACCGGGAATCGAACCGGCGACCTCTTGGTGCATGGGTCGATGCTCAACCACTGAGCCACACTGTCTGGGCTAGTAGTATTTAAAATCATCAGTCCTTACTACCTTAAAATATTATTTGGGTAGAAATACTGAATTATTTTAATCAATGGGTGATTTCAATTCTAAGTTCAGACTCTTTATTCTCACAAGGTACAGACTTAAATTTGACTGTATGATTTTATTTGTGAAGTTCTGATTTCCTTTTTTTTGTTCAAAACAGTTGTAAGGCAGAGCCTGAGGGGAGCATGACTGATTAGGAGTCCTGAGATATGCATCCTAGCCATGGCCTGTTGACAACTAGGCTTGTGACCTTGGGGGAGTGACTTAATCTTGGTGATCTTCAAGGTCAACCCTGGTTCATAGAGGATCCTGGGAATCAGAACCTGGCATCTTTGTCCTTAGTCCTTCATTAGTGTGTACAAAGCAGGTATAGAAGCTGTTTTTGAAAATAAGAGGGTTATTTTAATTTTTATAAATTCATAAAACCATTATTCTTTTGATAAGAAACATAAAAGTCACAGAGCACAAGGTTTTGTGCTCACAGAGCACAAAGTACATAAGGAGATTTGAATTAATAAATAATCCCTGAAAGAATTCTCACCAGACTCCAATCATTCTTAAGAATGTCCCTGGTTTAACAATCTGGCACACGTGTAAAATTAAAATTCTGTTTCAATAAGACTTCAAGTATTGTTAAGACATTATTACGATTAATTAGTAACTCGGCATTCTAGTCCTGCCATTGAGAGAGTTTTCAAGACCAGAACTTGGTGTTCTCTTGTCCTAAAACCCTCCAAATGATAAATCAAACCTTGATAATCATTCAGGTCAGAATATGCAGAGATTACCCATGATTTATAAGTTTTTTTTTTTTAAACCTAACAATCAAGAACTATTTAACTGGAGATACTGAGACCATATCAATCCCATTTTTATCATCAGAAGCAAGTTATAAGCAAACAGGTCCAGTAATATAACTGTAAAGCTATTCTGATTACTCTACTGAAATGAAAAATTATTGGGTATTAAGTTAATGCAGCATAAATGTATTTCTGTCTGATAGTCATCTTTCTCTGTCAGATTACTAAATTGTTAGTTAGAACATACAGCCATCCACATAAATTCAGCCTCTGGTTAGGTGATAGTTTCAAAGTTGTTCAAGGTTATAAGGCTCAGCTTCAAAATATTGTTAATGTCTTTTCTTACACGTTTATAACTAAAATACGTATCTTTTAAATTCATTTTTACCTTAATATGTTCATTTAAAATCTCTCCAGAAGATTTTAGGTCCTAGAGATAGTAATACACATACAGACTTTTTCTAAATATAATAATTTAAATTTGATGCACATGGAAATGAACACAAATTCAAAAGTAGGTGTAAAAAATGCTAATAGGTATTGCAGAAATATAGATTTAGTCTCCAATTTGTGTTCCATTAGATGGTAATGTGATTTTTTTTCTCCTTTGGTTTTTTACCACCTCACCTTTACAAAGAGTTCCAATCTTTGGATATTTAATGCCAAGATGAATTTCTGCTAGCAAAAGTCTTCTAAAAGAAGCTATGCTAATAAAGATATTTTAAAAAGTGTACTGTGCTGGCTTTCTAATTGGTGTCCCAGTTCATTCTTCACCCAGCAACAAGAGTGATCTTTTCCCTCCTCTTTATTAATATACTTTATTTCTTAGAGCAGTTTTAAGTTTAAGGAAAAACTGAACAGAGAGTTCTCATATACTTGCTCCCTCCACCTGTCCCCAGAGTTGCCCTGGTGGGCTGTGTTTGCTCCAGGAGATGTATTGGAGCTGGGTCTGGCACATAGCTGATCTCTTAGCACAGAGTAGGCACTTAAATGATTTTTGTTGCATTTACCTGAATTCAATAACTTTTGTCCTTCCCTATTTCCATAATTTCAGGGAGGTGGTTTCAATTTGATGACCTGTTCTCATATTCCCTACTTTATAAGATTTAGCTTACAATTTTCCTTTTTCCTCCTGTTTCCACCTCTACAATAGAAAGTGTTTGTTTCTTCCCTTGAGCTTTCAAGTACGTTGTTCTTTCTCTGCCTATTAACACTTTCTATCCTATTAATAGTGTGCAGTTATCCTGTATCCTCATGCTATGTTCTGTTAGAGCAGGGACTGTATCTATTTACCTGTTTACCTAATTCCAAGTACCTGGTGCCTGATAAACCCTAAATAAATATTTGTTAAAATAACAGATAGTACACACTGATCAAGAAGATAGATCAGTCAACTGGGGTGGAGCATTTTTTTTTTTTTTTATCCTCACCTGAGGACATTTTTGCATTTATCTTCAGATAGAGCAGGAAGGAGGAAGGGAGGAAGAGAGAGAGAAAAACATGGATGCGACAAAGACACATCCACTGGCTGCCACCCACACGACCCCAACCAGGGCCCAGGGCCGGAGACAAACTGCAACCGAGGTACGTGCCCTTAGCGGGAACTGAACCTGGGTCTCTCTGGTCCGCGGGTTGACGCTCTAACCGCTGAGCCAAACCGGCCAGTCTGGGGTGGAGTATTCTTTAAGATGCCCATCAACCAAATACCTTGCTCTTCTATTTTCCTAACATATTTTGCACCAATGGAACTGTCAAGCCTTAAAATACTGAACAAAATGGAACTGCCAGTCTTAAAATATTGCCACTAAGTCACTGAATAATTACACTGGACGACAATCCCATCCACACCTCGCATGTTTTTGTTTTGTTTTTTCCTATTAGAATCTGGTGGACACACTCCAAGTTCTGCTTTCACCAATTCTATATTACAGAAAACATGCTGGAAGACGATGGAAAAAGAGAAATATATAAAAAAATTTATTAAATGTCCACCCTTCTCTTTGTTGGCATTACAGATTCTGAGCTCATTTGAAGAGCAACGGGTCCATACTATTTTTCTTGAATGCCCGAGCCTCCAAATTAATACTTCACAGTCTAAGGAAAAGAATCTTAGGCAAGCTCTAGATTGTGAAACACTATTTTGAGGATATGCAAAGTCTTTCCTTCATGTCAGTAGGTGTCATTATTTAAATTCAGCCATTTGTTAAATAGTGTAATTGCCCATCAATTATGTTTTTCCACCTAATTTAGATCACATTAAACCTCGCCTTAGCTCAACAATTTTTAAGTCTTAAATAACATAGGCTGATATAGATGATCTGAAAAAATAATTGTAGTCAGCGTAATTCAAAATAATAGAAATAAGAACTTGTATTTCTTAGGTGGCTTTTAAATGATGTTCTTTGCTACTTGGTAGCTTTGATTTTACCCAGATAGAAAATACAGCATTTTCTATGTTAAAAATTTTTTTTAAATTGTGCCAGCAGAATCCTAAATGGGTGGAGTTTAGCTGGTATTTGCAGGTGATTGTAATTATGTGTACTCTGGGTAGGTTTAAATAATTAATTAGTCTATACAGTTGAGAACCAAATCCTAAAATTCTTTGTTCAGCTTAATGTAATGACTATCTTTGTGTTCTTAGATGCACAAATCCTACCCTCAACTGCACTGCATTGCACATCATTTAACATTTAGGACCTAAGTGATGAGTTTCTCATGCCAATGTTTCTATCAACCTGAACTTTTGTTCCCGACATCAATACAAGTAAGTAACTTGGAGAATATCTACATGAATTCTAAGCCACTCAGCGAGTGGTTCTGTTCTTACAGTCCTCTCTTACCTACACTGCCTGGAAAAGAAAAGAGAGATGAAGCCTATGTGTGTCCCCAACTTCGAGTGGGGAGAAATCATTCCACTGCCTCAGTTTTTCCTTTTGGAAACCTAAGGCATGCTGCCCATCGCCGATTACCTCACAAGGAACTGTGGTCTGGATTGATAACATGACGACGACCCTGGATTCTTAGGATGTCCTATGAGGGCTTGTTAGCTGAGGGTGCTGGTTTGCTGTATGCAGAATAGCACATTCTTTTAAGTTTTCTTTTTATGAAAACAGGTGGCTGAATTTAAGTAGTTTTAATTTATATTCTCACTTGACTTATACCTAAATGTCAATTTTCTTTGGATTCAAAAAGCACTGTGTGAATTAATGTGACCAAAATCAGACACACACACACACACACACACACACACACACACACACACCCGACCAACTACTAGGGATTTTCTGAGATTTAAGTTCCGTGGAATTTGATTACACAGGGCATTCTGGGGCTCAGCCACAGCAGGCTGTAGATACCAGTCAGGCTGATTATGACTCAAGCATTGTTTCAATGTGATTTTGCAAAGGATTTCATTTAATGCAGCTTAGTAAGTTTGTTAAGCTGCTGATAATTGAAGCCTCTTAGGTTCAGTAAGTACCATCCAGTGAGGTAGATTAGTGGAGTTTAATTTGTTGCTCTCAAATAGCAAACAAAAACTTAGTAGAATAATTACATCTCCTCTGTGGGCTAATAAAAGGAGACGTGACAATGGTGCTTTTGGCCATTTCTGCATTTCTGCAGTGTCCTCTAGAGCATTACCTCTAGAGTCTTCTGCATCTCTCTCAAGTGACACCCAAACCTATCAGCTGTAAATTACATCACTTAGAGAGAGAGTCCGCATGGTGTCAGATAGAATATAAGCCACGAATGAAAATATTCACATAAAGCAAGCTGTGCCCTACCTTAGTCCTAGTGCCTCCTGAGATTTTCTGTTCATCTCTTTGTCCAGATTATAAGTATTTTGAGGGTAGAGACCATGTCTCTCCTCTGATTTCTTAGCAATTAGTACAGTACCTGGCACATTGAGGCACTCAAGTCTGTTTGCCTAAGAATAAATGAATTTGTTAAGTATGGATTCATTTCTTAAATAATCATAAAGCATGCTCTGAAAATAATGTTATCACCAAGTGTTCCAGTTCTAGGAAGTTAGATTCTGGCAGAATCTAAAGTTGCTGTACTACCCAAAAGACTGAGTCAAGATATGAAAGCGATTGCATTCATGAGTAAAATGATGATTTATTATCTGATATGTTCTTGGCCACACAGAGCATTCAGCACAAGTCAGTTGACCAAACAAACTAATTTAGTGTCTTGACACGACCGGCCCTCATTTTAGATGATTTGGTTACATGCATACGGTGTCATTGCAAGATGACAAGAAAGAGTCCTTATTCCTCTGGGACTCCTAGGTCTGCCATTTATCCAAGTCACAAAGCAGACAGTGAAAAATGCAACACTGGGCGGAGCTGACATAAATAAAAATTCTTAACAGGAAATGCCAAAGCTGTTTGAAATGGCTGGAATGAGTATTTGAGGCCAATCTTGGTTTTCCTTCTCTTCCATCTCTGGATGTTAGGACACCAGTAACACTGCAGGTATGGACACTCAGGCCTCAAGCTTGCTTGCTGGTTTCCGTTTTCTCCATTGGATTTTCAAGTACATGATTTTCTTTTTTTTTTAAAAATGACACTCACACATCAAACTTAGCCAGACATTTTGATTATTCCAGAATATATCACCTTCCTTAAAATTAGTTTTACACACTCCCACTCTGGTGTCCCCACTGCATACTGTTGATCATATGAGGTCTACCTTGAATTATTGATAACGTTCTCCCTTAAAGATTCTACTATAAGTGATTTTTCAAGCATGCTTGCAGGACATGGCAACTATTCCAAATGACTTCACAACATCAAACAGAACAAAGGAGAATGAGGCCTGAATCTGGTCCTTTGAGTGACTGGAGACTTTGTTTTAGATTGGGTACCTTTTTAACCATGGATTCATTTTTGCAAAACAACATCCTTAGATATATATGTTCCCTATATCATATAATAGGATAGTAGCAAACCTCAAAAGGATGTATATATAAGAGCGTGAAGCCAGGAGTTACAGAGCAATTTGTCAAACCAGTGTACTTCCTCAGTCAGCACCTGCCTGTCCTCATGTAGCCAGTTTTATTAAGAAGCCACATCCTCACCCACCCCTCATGGCCAGAGCCAAATAGACCGCCAGACATGGTGGTACCTGACTCCAGAGCAAAATATTCATAGGCTGGCCACTACCTTTGACTTATGGACTCCCAAAAGAAGTTGAGGAATCATCTTCCTTTACTTAGAAATTTGAACTTAGGAATTTAGAGAAAATAAGCCAAGAACCATGAGGAACTGAGGCAGAGAAGTGTTGGGGTAGGGAAAGTTCCAAATAGGCAACTACACGTTTGCATAAGCGGAAACCGAGAGAGGGGAACATCTGCATTAGGGGAGTCCTCTGAGCCCCGTGCAGTCAGAAGCAGCAATGCTGTGCATGACAGAGAAATGGGTAGCCTACGAAAGACAGACAGATGAAGAGAGCAGTTCTGCTTCCTGACGATTTTCTTATTCCAATCCCAATTACTAGCCTCACAATAATTTCCCCTCTTCTGAAGTGACTTAAGTGAGTCTCATTAGCATAGCTAGGAAATGTAACGATAAAATCACATGAGCCAAAAGATACCAAGAAACCTTATTTCTTCATAGTTCACAGATCCAGCTCTCAAGTGTAGCATCTCATTTGATCTACCTGAGCCCGAGGGTGTAGGAAACCGACATTCACAGAGGACATACGACTTGCTCAAGGTCACACCACTAGCAACTAGCAAAGCCAGTAGTGAAAGCCATCTTTTCTAACCCAGAAGCCCGTGCCCTCCAGTCACATCACACTCACTCCTAAGGGTGGAAGGCAGAGTCGGCTGGCTTCTAAGACAGAGCATTTTTAATCTCTATAAGGGGGCTGATTTTAGGACAAGTACAGAGAGGCTAAAACATTCTGTTTCTTTCAGGGGCAGGATCACAGGTGTTATTTTGCATTTGGACATGGTTACAGTGTTAGCTCTGACATCCATGGGGCTTGGATGTCCCAATCTTTCACTTAATGGGAATCAAGTAAAGGAACTTGATTTTCAACATTTGGGTAGTTGTTTTGGGGTTGTATTAAAAGCACATATTTTTTAGATAGGGATATATATACACACATATTTTCATCCTCACCTGAGGACATTTTTGCATTTATCTTCAGATAGAGCAGGAGGGAGAGGGAGGAAGAGAGAGAGAGAAACATCGATGTGAGAGACACACTGAGTGGTTGCCACCCACATGACGCTAACCAGGGCTGGGCACAAACTGTAACCGAGGTATGTGCCCTTAGCGGGAACCGAACCCAGGACTCTCTGGTCTGCGGGCCGACGCTCTAACTGCTGAGCCAAACTGGCCAGAGCAATAAGGATATATATTTACAGTGAGATTCATCCCCTTTCAGTCTCCATCCTTTGCCTTCGTTCATAAAGAAGGGCTTCCTAGGGTGTCTTTCTGGACTAGGGTGTGGTTTACAATGATCCTTTGCATGGACAGGGCCCAAATGCAAACTCTTCAAGTTTCTTGTTTACAATTTACTTTGTATAGTCTTTCCTTATCCCCAAAATTGTGCTAATTTATTGAGAGACTTTGGGGAAATAATCACACAAAAAGAAAATATATATTACCTTTAACCCTGACTCCCACCCAGAGAGAACTCTGATGACATACTGGTGAATGTTCTCGGTAGAAAAGTGTAGGACACCCCAGCAGCCTACAAGGCAAATGTGTGATTTCTCCCTGGATGCAGTGACCTGGTGAAAGCATGCAGAACTGAATTAACCATTCATCTGAGAATGTGCTGACCAGGCATGTGAGGGCAGAGCCAGTGATGGCCCCAGCATGGGGCAAAGGTGCCCTTATGACAGGAGAGACGTGGCATTTTATATAAATACACCGAACAGTTCCTGTATACAGAGGACATGGCTATTCCTTTGTTTGTGCAACATCTGAAATGTGTTTATGTCCCTGCTTTCACAGAGCTGGGGGATATGTATTCTTGTAATTTAAGTGATTTAAACAAATTAGGACAATTCTAGAGACAATTATAAGCATCCTGATGGATTAGAAAACAAGTTAGAAAAATCAATGACTTGAGGCAGAACTGCTAAAAATTTTCCCAGAGTTTGTGAAAAATGTTCTTTATGGTCTCTTGCTCACAGAGTCTTCATCTGCAGGTGAGGGTTGGTCTCCAGTCTCTCATTTTTTAAATAACAAACATAGATATCCTGTGAAGGACTCTCTGAACCACACTGCTAATGTTCCTTCCTAATCGGTGGCTGGGATCTGAGTTTCTCGAAGTTGGCTGCAAATGTTCACCTGCAATATATGAAACCCACTGCCTCAGTTCAGGCGCTCTTACCACTCCGACTCGCGCTGCCTTTCCGACAGGCCACTCTGCCCCAGCTCCCTGTCCCTATGCCATCCGTACCGGTGCCGTAAGAAATATCTTCCTAAACTAGGTTTTTTCAGCCTTGGTACTATTGACATTTGGGGCTAAATAGTCCTTTGTTGTGGGTGGTCTGTCCTGTCCTTGAAGGATATTTAGCAGCTATGGCCTCTACCCACTAAAACCCAACCCTAGTTGTGACAACCACGGATTGTCTCCAGTCATTGCCAAATGTCCCTTAGGAGCAAAAATGACCCTGGTTGACAACCACTGTTCTTCAACGTTAGGGCAGAATGGGTTAGTCTCCGCTATTGTCCAGAGGTTTTACCATTCAAATATCTATGCAGTTTGCCTCCAAATCGCATTTCCAGCCTTGTCTTCTATCAGACTCGTCAAAGAATGAGCCCAGCCATTCTTCCGATTCACTGTTGATAGCAAACCTCTGGACGTTTGCTGCTGCTTTTTCTCAGGCCTTGCGGGTGGTTGTTGTTTTTGTTTGTTTGCTTTCTGAGGAAAACCTGATTCCTTCAAAGGTTAGTTCAAAACTCCAAAGTTTTTCTTGATTTCTCTGATTATCTCCACTCCTTCTTTGTATACTGCATGCTTACTTCTGCCTCTACCTAGAGCTTACTCATTCTGACTTGTCCTGCAACCAATTCTTTGCTCATCTCTGTTCCCCTCGATTACAAAGATTAGAACTTATTTCTACCCAAGTTACTGGCACATAGCATAGAAAAAATACAAGTTGGCCCTTAATATCTGTGCAAATGAATTTTAAAATGACATTTAAAGCCCACCATAGAGAGTAAAATTTTAAAAAATCCATATCTTGTAACTAACTGACCAAGAATAATGCAAATAAAATTAAATGTGTGTTATAGACTTACAGCATTACACTTAAAGCCAGAGTATTAACCATCAACATTTAAAAAGATCTCATTTGTGTTAGGTCCTTAACTAGACTTAAAGTCAAGTAAAAAAAATAAAAAGTTACCAAACTACTCATAAGCATCCCAAATTAAACAAAACCACCTCCAAACCATGTCATGTTCCAAGTCATGTTCACTTTAGTGTCTTTCCTTTCTTTTAATAAATATAAATTATACTTCAATTCATCTTTGAAAAGTAGGTACTATGTAAGCATCTTTGGAAGAATTGTTATAAAGGGAAACCCAAGGAGGTCTAGGATTTAGGAATTACTCTGTTGTTGGCTTAACAATTACAACAATTGACAGCAATTTAGCTTGTCTCCATTGTCCCTCATTGCCTTTACTTTATATTTGATAATAAATGCATCCAATTGATTCTCACCATCTGACTCCAGCCCTAGGTGGAAGGCACCTATTTCCACCACCTTAGCGACCCTGAACTCGGAAGAAGGGAACAGGGACAGTGGCTTGAGGGTAAGGACAGGACGCCTGAGGAAGATACGATGGTGGTGGTGGAGGTCCTTTGAGAGCTTCTCTGTTTATTTATAAGGTGTTAACATTAATAACTGATCATTGGGAGGAAAAAAAAAACAAAGGTTGAGTTGAAAAGAGGAGTCATTCTTCTACATGGAAATCTGTAATAGCATTCTGCCTAGAGTTTGCCTATACTTACGTGTAGACTACCTACTCCTACGTCATTTGGATTTCTGTAAATCCAAATTTTACAGAAACACCTAGCTGATTGGGCTGCTGCTTAGAAAGAACAAGGGCTGAGGATAGGAATTCAGGTGATTTAGTTTAGGTTGTCCCAGGTCTTATTAAGTCCAAATTGTGTCGCGTCCCCATGGAGTCTTCTTTCTAACATTTAAATTCTGGAAAGATCTTTAAAGAGCTAATTGTTCACTGACAAACAATGATTCCTAACTACATCGTTTCTCATCTAAAGTGTTCATGAAACGTAGTGGGAAACAATATAAGGAATATAAATAGAAAAATGCTCTCTTTCATTTTTTAGAGCATGCTGGAATGGACATGTGATGCATATCAAATGGGCATAATTTTGCACTATGATATTTACGTCAATATAAAGTTCTTTTTATGAAATATTACGGAAGAGTTTCAGCATCTGTTTTTCAAGTATCAGCCCTTTCTTCCTTACCCCAGAGACTGGTTTGTTCCACTTTACCTGTGTACATAAACACACATATTTACACTCTCATATATATCAAGACTTAAATTTGGGCAGAAGTACAGACATTACAAGAGTCTACAAAGCACTGTGTCTCTTTCCCATAACCATCAATGATGAAAAATAATGTCAACAGTTGTGCAACTGCAGTATGATGAGTGTGAATGCCCTAATTGGTCAATCGGACCAGAATGATGAGTTGTGTTTTTTTTTTAAACCAGTGTCACGTCTAATCTATTACAACAGTAATGAACAGCAAAACAGCCTATTTCCCACGGAGATCTTCAAAGCTCTACAGGTTGCCATCTGAACCGTTCTTTAATTGCATCTGGCACAGACTGTGGCATGCCCATGGAACCACGAAGGCACATTAGTTAACTAGATTTGGCTATCCCTATGTCACTATAATGATGAGGCTTTATCCGACTAAAAGAAGTTTAGCTTCAGTCTTTACTATGAACTATTAGAACCATCAAGCACATAGTAGTTACCTGAAAACTTGAATTTTTTTTATCACAATATATTTACTTTAAAATTTTTTCTTAATAGACATTTAATAGTATTTGTGCCTTGTTTTTCTTTTCGGTGTGTGTGTATGTATGTTGTATGCAGCTTATCTAATCTTGGATGTAAAATTTTCTGGATAATTAAGATAAAATTGGAAATGATCAGATAGTATGTATTCTCCAAGACTTTTCTCAGACATTTTATTATTCATCAGGTAATTTTATTGTGGGATTTATTTTGCCGTTGACAGATACATGGTTTGCATCCAACTTTTGCTTCTTGTCTTACATTCATTGTTTGTGTATATTGTATGTCATTTTAAATATTTTCATGATGATTAGAAGGGATGGCTGCACCATACTTTGAGTTAGAGATAATTCACTCACTGTTTCTGTCTGCCTCCTTTGGCTCAGCAGACACACTGTCTTGACTCCTAGGCCCAGGATGAGAATAGAAGGGAGACATAGTTCCCCTCAGGCTGCCCTTTGCCTAGTGTAAGGTGTGATATGTCCATTCTAGAATAGGAAGGGGACTGAATCAATAGCACTTTTGATCAAAATGGAAGATTAAATATATGCACTTTTCCCTGATTCCTCTCAAATATTCTCCTAAAATGATAGTACACACACAAATAAACAAAATTGGGCACAGCCCAGAAGGACAAGAGCATGGGGAGGTGGGACACATGAGGGATGTCAGAGACATATTCGGAAGCTTCAAAGTGAACACGTGGTGACTGATACAGCTGACTGGGGACTGTCCACGCTTAGGGACTGGCAAGGGTGGCATAAGCCAGCAAGAGAACAGCTGATTCACTCTGCTGAACTGTAGACAAACTTAGGAATAGAGGAGACAATAGGCATTTTTGAAGGCTAGGGTGCAGGTGCAGTTGGAAGGCCAAGCCCATATGGAATGATTGGTTGAAAGTCTTTAAAAGAAGCAACCAAATTTTCTCTTCCAATCCACATATCCAGGAAACTGTCCCTCTCCCACTCAGGCAGAAGACCAGAGGTTTATTCTTTTGAAAATCTGAACCTCCAAGGACTGAGTCCCAAGGCACAGATGAAAGAAGACTTGAGGCATCATACTGAAAACAAAAAGTTTGAGTGAAAGTCTACAAATGGACCAGTGAGATCCCCCAGGTTTCTTATGATACTCAGGTGGCAGAACATGGACATTTGGCCCAATATCCTCCTCACAACCCTGTTCACTCCACCCCACCCTGCACATACTTTCAGGCAAAACACTGAAGGACTGTTCTTTGGAAATACTAAGAAGAACCCAATAGAGACCTAATGATCTTGATTTTGGGGGCTATTTGAACAAAATATTGGGTACCCACTGAAAAGATCACCAGTCAGTAAATCTTACCTCAGTACAAATAATTTCCAATTTGCATTTAGTGCCTCATTTTTAAATATAATAAGCCAACGGTTACCAGGACCTGAGGAAAACCTCTAACATGAAAAACAGAGGCTATCAAAACCAATGACAAAAGAAACAATGCAAAGAACAAGGTAATATGTGTAATCAATAGCCTCAGAGGAATAAAGAACCTCATGCTTGAAAGAAAATAGACTGTAACAAAGGGCATGTCAAAGCAAAAAAGGATTACTAGAAAGTTAAAGATATGACAAGAAAATAAATAAATAAAAGTATTGGAAGATAAAGGTGAGGTTATTTCTTGGGAAATAGAACCAAATTAGGAGGAAAAAAATATGAGAAAATCAGAGAATCAGTAGTGGATTTGTATAAAAAGAAAACAGAAGAGCCCTGGCCAGTTTGGCTCACCAGTTAGAGTGTTAGCTCTGGACCAAAGTGTTGCGGGTTCAATTCCCAGTCAAGGGCACATACCTGGGTTGCCAGCCCTGGTTGAGCTCATTCATGTGGCAACCAATCAGTGTCTCTCTCACATCGATGTTTCTCTCTCTCTCTCTCTCTCTCTCTCTCTCTCTCTCTCTCTCTTTCCCTCCCTCCCCTCTACTGTATCTGAAAATCAATGAAAAAATATCCTCAGCTGAGGATTAACCAAAAAAAAGAAAAGGAAAAAAAAAGAAAGGGAAAAAAAGAAAGAAAAGAAACCAGAGGAAAATTTATTAAAAATTGATATAAGAAAAGTTCCCAGAAGAGCAGAACTTAACTTTCCAAACTGAAGGAACCACTGAGTACTCGGGGGAATGGATGAAGGTAGACAGACCTAACCAAAGAATAACAGTGTAGAATTTTCCAAAGAGTCTGAGAAAAATAGAAGAGTCTATAAACTTCCAGACAAGGGAAAATAGGTTCCATAAATAAGATCAAGAGTCAATGAAATCTAGAAAGCCATGGGAATTACCCTGAAATTGTGAGGGAAAGTAATTCTCAATCAGGTGTGAGAATAGAATAAAGGAATTTTAGGGACAAAAATATCTCAAAATCTAATCTTCTATGCACCCTTTCACAGGAAGGGTAGAAAATCATGTTCCATAAATATGAAGAAACATGGTTTGCAAAGAACAGGAAGTCAAGCCCAGGACAGAGGCAGATGGAATTCCCAGGAGGATAGAAAGACCCAGCAGCTCTGCAGCATGCCCGGAACAACCAGCCCGGGCTGGAGCAGAGGGCTGCTGGGGACAAGTGGGTTGAGACACAGTTTATAGAGCTGCTGAGGGGTGAGAAAACTGGCTAGAGAAAGAAAGAAAGCCATGCAAGTGAAAACAGCTACAAAACCCAACACAAACCACCTAAAATTGCTCAGGAAAGGAGACTTAATATTATCATTTGGCTCAGCAGTGAGCAAAGTTTGCCTAGTCATAAAAAAATGAAAACACTGAATATAAGTTTAAATTTTTTTTGCTAAATTTTTATTGGGAGTAAAGGAGAAGAGGAAGTGTGCGTTGGGAAAGGAGAGTAAAATAGTTGTCCGGTCTTTCATAGTAAAAATATCTACTATGAAAAATTTAAAAAGTAGAATTGTAAGTATGCTATTTACAAACAGAGATAAACACCAGAAGAAGATGCTAAAAGAGTAGAAAGTGGATGGGAAGCAGGAATGTGGGGTGAGGAGAGATGGGTAAGGGACTCTAGTTTTTGTGTTAAAGGCCTTGTAGTATACTATTTGATTTTTTAAAGCTATATAAAAACAAACAAACAACTATATGATAAGAATTAAATGAACAACAATAACAAAATTTGAGTAAGAGCTTGGATCACTATCTTTACAGCTCCTCCTGGATTGTTACATAAAACACGTATTATCTATTTTGAGCCACTGTGTTAGGCAGTTTCTTAAGCACCATTTGAATGCTGATGACACTGTGCCAGGCAGGTATGTGGTCCCTACATTCCAGATAAAGAACCCAGGCTCAGAGTGCCAAAGGCTTGGTTGTCCAAGGTCAGAGGACTAACAAAGTCAGACCTATCTTAATCATTTTTCAACCCGAGTTCCATGTTCTTACCATATTCCAAAGTTTCATTTAATTATTAAAAAAAAGTTTGATTTCAAGAAGTTGTTGTGAACCACCAAGTTTTTCTAAGCTTTCCTTCAGGTCCACAACAAGGTGGGCACCGGGATGAAAACTGGAATCCTGCTTTGGGGGAAATGAATAAAGAAAGAGGATAAAAAGGGGAAAGCAAGGTCTGAAAATGTTTATTATTCTCAGAATGTATGACCCACACAATTTCAACATCTGTGTCTTAAAGGTTTGAAAGACTATATTTAGAAACTAATTACTCGTGGGGATGAAGAATATACGTTTTTCGGCAACAGAGTAGTAGATGCTACCAAAAGAGGAATGAGTTAATGATATTAAACATCTTTCAGAGAAAGAAGTCCCTATTATAGTCAGAACATTAAACTAGCCATCAATGAAATGGTGGGAATAGCTAGAAATAGGGTAATTTCCCTATATCAGCACTTTCTCCCTTTACATTAATGGAGTCAGACCTTGAATTACGAGATTAAAAATAAAGACATTTGATTATTTTCTGGGAAATAGTTGTAGCTGTTACTGAGGCTGTGCCACTTTTTAATTTTTAAAATAATTATCTTAAAATAAATAATGTGGTTCAATTCAGTTCAATTTTGGCCACTTAAATATATTATGCTTTCGGAATAAAAAATAATTTCAAATTAATATATTGTTCCTTCCTCTTTAGAATCAAACTTTGTATTTGCCTGTTTGACTTCAAGAAAAAAAAAAGTATCAACAAATTAGCCAGTCTGCAAATATTTGTGAAAGACGATCATGTTCATGCATGGTTAAAACCAGTTATAAGAGAATCTATTTCTGCATTTGGTCAAGGGTTTCCAACTAAAGAGGCTATTCTACTTCTTAATCAATACTAGGATGTAAGTGGTTAAAATTGGTAATTTTTATTCCAACTATAGTGTCTGGTGGAATAGAAAATAACGTAAACAACAAAAAGAGAGAAAAAAAATAGGTTCTCTTTTCCAGGTTCTTATTAATTACCTTCATGTGTCTAGGTAAGTCACTTTAACTGCATGATCAAATGTTGTCATAAATAAAATTGAGAAAATACGGTCCCCTGTAACTACTTACAAGGTTGTTGGTATGCTACAACACGAGCAGGCAGTTTAAACAGCACCAAGCCAGTCTGCAACATGTTCTGATACAGGGGCAACACTGATGATCTAGTGCCCCAAAGGACAGTCTCCTGCAGTGGACTATTATCACAATATCTAGGCACGGATATTTCCTGAGACAGCAATAACACATTTGCTAATAATACTACTCCCCATAGTTCCTCTAAATTGCAGGGCTGCATAACCACGCTGTAGAGATTTGCTTGGTGAAATCACATGGACCATGCCAGAGGCTAGAGTCAAAGAACTGGTTTTGTCACAAGGAATCTTGGGCAAATAATTGAAACCCTCTCAGCCAAAATGTTCTCAATTGTAAAAGGGAAGCCCTGTTTGCTTCACAGGGCTTTTGTTAGGTTCAAATGAATAAATAATATGAGTGCCTACTGTACAGGAAGTTGTTGTTGTTGTTTTGTAAATCACAAAGTACCGTGGAAATATGTTACAATGACATTACTACTAACACAAATAACAATAGAATAACATAAATATCAAGATGCCCCATGGTGACCGCCAAGGGCTCATGGTATACTATAGATATTTTTACTAGTATTTTGATGACTTTGGGATTGAAAGTGTATCTCCTAGAAATGGGATAGTTAGGGCCCTATAGTCTTACTTTCTGGAAAGGGAACACTAATTCATGCGGCTAGAGTCACATTACTATGGTAGCAAAGCACTTCTTTCCCCAAATCCCCCATGTGTTCAGATTTAAGGGCTAATGGTAATTAAAGATTGACACAGAGTGAATAAGATTAATATTAGAAAAGGATTACATCAAAAAAGATTTACATCAAAGGATCCTTTCTCTTTTCTCCCAAAGAAGGCCTGGGCCACAAAAGAAGTCTTATGCAAAGCATTCTAAGCCTCTCAGTTATTTGAACAGAAGTTGAAAAATATGATGAGATAAGCACGGATTTTTTTTTCTACTGGAAAATACCAGAAGTTATAGTATGCTTAAGGCTTTACACCACATATAGGAAATAGTACTACGTGGGAAGGCAAATTGGGTAATGGACGTCCAGGAACTTGGGAATCTTGATTGGAACAGGGAGAGGACAGCATGTACATTGGACAGAAGGAATAGGTGTCCACAAGCCATCCCTTCAAATTTCAACACCAATATGTGCTCCTGGTTAAGCTGCAATGACACAAGTTTTCCTGTATGGTGTCAGGTACAAATGCAGTGGATGCATGTCTATGTCTGCAGGTAAGTAGTCACCTAACTATGATGTAGAGCCATAGACCTCCCCCCCAACACACAAATGTAAATCAAGAAAATGATCTAGAACCAAAATAAAAAATAAGATAGACAGAAAACTACTATAGAAAGTCTACTTTGCTTTCCAATAGCTTGAAGTTTGGGAAGTAATTTCAAGACAGATATGCACATGCCCCTATTGTACAAGTGGGGACAGAGTACGTTCTTCAGAATCACAGCACCAGAAAGGGAAAGGACTTTAGAGACAGGGAGCCCAGTAAGGTGCAGGGACCTAGGGATTTTCCTTTCAGAGTTGTTTTGAGGCTCACTGCAATGTCTGTGAAAACACTTTGGGAACTGTTACAAAAATAAAAGGGAACGTTTTCAGTGGGGTTGTCCAGTGATATGGCCAGCTATTAGCAGAGGGAATCTTAGGATCCAGAGGGGTTTGCCCTGGGCTATGTGGTGAATGGATACCTGGGCCAAAGGGACCACGGGCCACCACATGGGTTTTCTGGGACCACACTCTTCTGGTTTGCTATAGTCAGTGTTTGCATTTCATGGAACATTTCTCTATAAATCAAAGTCTATGCCTTTGGTATAAAGGCTAAGGATACTGTCATCATTTTTTGTCCATGTATTTATTCAGTACATGTTCCTTGAGCACCTACCGTGCACTAGGCACTGTTTTAGGTGCTTGGCTGTACAGTATTGACCAAGAGAACATTGAGCATAAGAATAAAATTACAAGATTATATGCAATTGAGAATTCTGTAAAGAATAGAAAACACAGCATTGCCTCTCCAGGGCCCACACCTGTATCTGTTTGGGCTGTTACATAAAATTGTCATAATGTTACTAACATTTATACTATTGCACTTGACAGTTTGCTACATGACAGTAGTATCATGGCAATACTACTTCTTACAATAGATCTCGAGGGTGTATGTCTTGAAGAGGCTTACGTGTTAGTGCTACATTGGTTTAATAGGACACACTGAAGCACTCGGACCCTGCTGCTAAGTCTGTGCATCTGATATGAGAAAAAGTTTTGGAGTGAGACAATATCAGGGCCAGGACTGGGAAGATGTTTATCGTTTCAGGGCCTCTATTTCCTCATGAGCCCAGGGAAGATGACAGTAGTCCTGTCTCTCAGGTGTACTAACCATCCAATGCGATATTCTCCACGAAAGCACTTTGCAAAGTGTCAAGTGCTGTACGAGCATTAGTAGCATATGACAGTTCCGTACGCCAGTTCACACACGTGTGGGTCGGGCTCTGAGGAGACCCACTGCTGCACTTTCTGTTGTTTACGCAATCCTCAAGTGCACACCACTTCGATTTTGTTCTTATGTGTGATACTTACTACATTTTCAGAAAGGATTTTAGAATCCTTAATATTTTCTACCACCTGGCTCATTTCAATAGGCACATCTATCTACAAAATAGTTTACATGCCACTGAAAATCTAGAGGAATGCATTAAATGCCCAAGCTCGATGAAATGAAACTACATAATTACTATCTGGATGGAATCCTAATTTTTCTTTATAGCTGATATTTTAATTAGAATGATCTAAGATTATAAACTGATCAATTAAAGATGACCTGTCTTAACTCCCAGTATTTATGATAGACAAATGGATTACAAAAACATTCCCAATATTTATGAGTGAAGAGAATTTTTAGACAATTTTCTACTTCATTTATATATGTTATATATATTAAAATATGTTATATATTATAATATTTATTATGTTTATATATTTTTAAAAACTCAATATTTGTGGATGAAGTGATATGTCTAAATAGTTTCAAAATAATACACAAGGAGACAGAGGGGGTGGTAGAGTCAATGAAACACGATTGGCCATGAGTTGGTAATACTGAAACTGGGTGAGGGGTATATAAGGGCTTATTGAATATAGTAATGTCTGTACTTCTGTGTATGTTTAAATTATGCTAACCTCTATAGTTTTAAAAAACCTATTTTTGATGAATTCACTGCACTACAAGCTATTTTGAGGGAATTTGCACTGAGGATATATTTTATAGACAGAGTAGGACCTCAGAAAGTTAAATATTTGTAACTTACAAAAATAGATAGACCACAGACTGTCCTTCAAAATACCCCAGAAACTAAAGGGTTAATTTAACAAACGCTGCATCTGGAAGAGAGCAAATTTGCCTAGAGATGGCAGAAGTATTAGATAACCTTAAATTAGGAGTGAAGGGATTAACGGGAGAGTGACTCCAGTGAAATCTCATCACACAGGGAAATGTCCCCTCCTATAAAATGCATTAGTGGTCAAGTGGACCAGACAGCAGGTGGTTTAAAGGATGAAAGAGGAATAAAAAAATATAATTGATGGGTCACAAGAAAGATCATCAGAGATTAAGAATACTTTGGGGAAGAAAGATGAGATGAAGTTCAGTCGCTAGAAAAAGAGACAGAAACCAGAGCAGTAACAATTCATCAAGAGGTTAAGGGTGATGTCTTTTGTTTTGTATGGGCTGTTGTTAATGTGTTTACTGTTTCAGGTGTCTACACAATGGCCAGTCTGGGGCATGTTACTTCTGTCTGCCTGTCATGCCTTATGGAGTAGGTTTCACAGGATAGCTCTACAGCCTGATGGTAGGGAGTGATTTCATCTTACAGATGTATTGAGCTAAAATGATCACTGAAAGGCTAAAACCCTTCACAATGTATTGAGGTCTGCATGAATTTTCTACTTTAGCTACACATGTTGATTACATTAAATAGATAGCTGCCATATCTTCAGTTTCTTTTATGAGATGCAGTCACAGAAAACGAAGAACCAGATGCTAGAAGACAAAATAATTAAAAAATGAATATGCCTGAATTATTATAAAAAAAGGACTAATCAATTTGTGAATGGATAGAGACAATGACTACTTTCAATAACATAAGAAACAAAAAGATATAGAGCTGTTTAATCACAACTGACGTTCATTGCGCGGTAGGATATTTTAACATGTATTAATAAGTGCCTAACATGCATTGTATATCACTCTTGGATTGGATGAGGCAGATTTTAATGAAAAGATTTCCACTAACAAACAGCAATGATGAGATTTGTAGGGACTAAAGCCTCAACCAGGAGATGTATGTCTTGTTAAAACCAATTTCTCCAGTTTATACTAGTTTTCTACGTGACAAAACAGAGCAAAGCACTGCCTAACACCACAGAGCACTGCGGAGCTAAGCAGACATTCTGACTAATCTTTTTGACAGGTGAGAAAACCAAGGTGCACAAGGGATCGTGAATATCAAGGTTGGAGTTAGACCCCAATTTTCCACTAATGCCTGGTGGAGATCTCTGCTTACATCGGAGAGATGATGCAGAAAGCTCCAAAGAATCTTGGAGGAAAAGCTCCAAAAAGCTTAGGCTGAGTTTTGAAAAGGAAACTGTCTTCCCAGAGGCAAATTCCAAGAACAGTTATAAAATCTGTAGATCAGTGTCTCCAACTGGGAGAAGAACTGATTATGTTTAGTGAAGGGAAGATGCAGAGTATGCTAATGGCTTGTAAAATTAAACAGACGATGGCTTCTAAATTATGCCGATAACCTAGAAGAAAATTCCCTGTATTTCTGTGTACCAGCTCACTGGTCCTTCATAGCATCTCTTGTGAAGGTCAAAGAGGGTCAGATTCATAAATTGTATAGCAAGGTTCAAGCTATCGAAGAAGTTATCATTAAACCACCGATAATTAACAGTTCAAGACAAAATAAAGCATTAACTCCCATTCCCAGAACTTTGCTGGCTCCGAGGATAGCCCTGCTTGACTGAGATCCCTGACAAGTGCTGCATATTGAGTGACTCATTAGAACAGTTATTTTCGTACTACAGGGACCCAAACTCCCACTGAGCAGATCACAATAAATGTAAAAGTAAATGTTTTTGAAAGATGTACTTGTTTCTTTCTCCACTTCTACCAATTTGAAAGCAGCCTGAGGCTAGCAGAAGCTTCTGATACAATTTGGCCTGGACAAGTCTCTTGAATTCAAAGCCTTACTGGGAACGAAGGTGGTCCAAATGGCTTTGGGAAATGTGTGCTTAACTGGCAAGCATGTCACCAACACGGAGCCTGGACAACAGATATGAATGTACTATCCCTCTGTGGGAAACAATCAGTAAAGGAACGAAAGCCAAGGCCAGTGCCTGAACAGTGCTCAGAGAACGTGAAAGGTGATTTTGCAGGGAGAAAGGAGCAGGGCATGGGAGGCAATAGGAAAGGACCGCCATGCAAAATTGGACAAACACAACTGAAAGAGGGAGAGATTTTATTAAATAATATAAACTATCACCACTCTTTATTTATTATTTATTTATTCCTCACCCGAGGATACTTTTCCATTTATCTTCATGTAGAGTGGGAGGAGGAGGAGGAGGAGGAGGAGGAGGAGGAGGAGAGAGAGAGAGAGAGAGAGAGAGAGAGAGAGAGAGAGAGAGAAACATTGACGAGAGGACACATCGACCGGCTGTCTCCCACATGACCCTGACCAGGGCCGAGGACCGAAGCACAACTCAGCTACATGCCCCTGACAAGAACCAAACCCATGACTCTTTGGTCTGTGGGCCAACGCTCTAACTGCTGAGCCAAACTGGCCAGGGCATATCATCACTCATTTTAAACCTGTCACCATATTGTGTTGTGGCCTTTAAAGATAACTTGTCACTACTGGAGGATATCTTATAGTTATTGTTTATTTATTAAAACAGGGTTTCTCACACAAATCTGATCATGTCCTTCAACAGATCCATCTTGCCTACAGGTTTGTTCAAAGTTGTAGTGGCATTCACAGCCCTTTCCATCTTTCCTTACTCATGTCTCATATCCCACCTTCACACCTCATCCTGAGCCACAGAGCTACTTCCTAGACCCAAAACGGCTCATATTGGTTCATGTTCCTTAGTTTTTGTTGTGCTATTCCTTCTGTCCAAACTGCATACCAGAATTTTCACTGATACATTACCTAGGGCAAGAGAAACAAAGGAAAAACAAAACAAAACAAAACAAAAAAACGGGACTACATCGAACTAAAAAGCTTCTGCACAGCAAAAGAAATCCGCATCAAAATGAAAAGGGAACCCACTATATGGGAGAGCATAATTACCAATGATACATTGGATAAGGGGTTAATTTAAAAAATATATAAAGTACTCATACAACTCAACAAAAGAAAGACAAACAATCCAGTTTAAAAAATGGGCAGAAGAGCTGAATAGACACCTCTGCAAACAGGACATACAAATGGCCAAGAGACATATGAAAAAATGCTCAGTGTCACTAATCATCAGAGAGATGTAAATTAAAACAACTATGAAGTATCACTTCACACCTTACAGAATGGCTACCCATCAACAAATCATCAAAGAGTGCTGGTGAGGGCGTGGAGAAAAGGGGACTCCAGTACACTGCTGGTGGTAATGCAGACTGGTACAGCCACTATGGAAAACAATATGGTGTTTCCTCAAAAAATTAAAAATGGAACTGCCATTTGACCCAGTGACCCCACTTCTAGGAATATATCCTAAGAAGCCTGAAACACCAATCAGAAAGAATATATTCATCCCTATGTTCATAGCAGCGCTATTTACAATAGCTAAGATCTGGAATAGCCCAAGTGCCCATCAGTAGACGAGTGGATAAAAAAGCTGTGGTATATATACACAATGGAGTAATATGCAGCTGTAAGAAAGAAAGATCTCTTATCCTTTGTGATGACATGGAGGGACCTGGAGAGTATTATGCTAAGTGAAATAAGCTAGTTATAGAAAGACAAATACACATGATCTCACTTATTTATGGAATATAATGAACAAAATAAGCTGATGAACAAAATAGATCCAGAGACATGGAAGTAGGGAACAGAGTGACAAACTTCAGTGGGAAGGGGGAGTGGGGCGGGGGAGAGATGAACCAAAGAACTTATATGTATATATGCACAACCAATGGACACAGACAGCAGTGGAGTAAAGGCAGGCGTGGGGCAGGAGCAAGGAGGAGGGTGTCAATAGGAGAAAAAATGAGGGACATCTGTAATAATTTCAACAATAAAGATAAGGTAACATTTTTTTAAAAAATCAAAGTAAACACCCTTGATTATTGGGCATAGTAGATTAATGATCCCATAAGCATTTCCTTGAGAGTTAGTCCTTGAAGGGAAATCCCCTTGAAAATCTTCAAATACTGCCAAGTAATATGAAAGGCAGGACATTCTGGAGATATATGTATATATATATATATATATAATCAATCTGTTTTTATTGATATTTAGAGAGAGAGGAAGGGATAGGAAGAGAGAAATAGAAACATCGATAAGAAACAATGATCAGCTGCCTCCTGCACGCCCCCTACTGGGGATCGAGCCCACAACTGGGGCATGTGGCCTGACCAGGAATCAAACCAACAAATTTTGGTGCATGGGTTGGTGCTCAACCCCTGAGCCACACCAGCCAGGTTGGAGGCATATTTTTCATCCAATGGCTTACTTTGTGTGAGTAAAATTATCAAGAGGTAACATTCAAAAATGTTTTTCTTAGCAAGGTAGGTTAAACGTGACTTTGGTAAACAACACAATAGATCTGTCCATGGTAGAAAAACATTTCATGGAATTTTCCGTGGAAAGCATATACTCACTAATTTTATTTTATATTCAGAAATAAATTTAATAAATAAGTTTCTGAATAAATTGCAAATAACAGGTAAGCATGGAAAGTAAAATTTAGTCATTTATAATGGGAGAGGAGCAGCAATATGTAGAGCTGTGAATGATCATTAGACTGACAATTTAAAGCATTTGCAACATTAAAGTTTTGATATTGCCCAATGGCACAAAAGAATAGAGAAGGTGAGTTTTGTTTGTTTCCAAGTTATTCATAATTGATTAACAGAAGATGACTTATACAAGTACATGAGAGCATACGGGAAAGTGCTTTCTAAACTTTAAACCAGCTGATGATGTTCATCATATGTCTTGACTAAATGTCACATGTGGTACAATTAGGATAAGATGACAGGGGCAGACACCTGTAGCCACACAAGGCAAGCTGTATGCACTAACATTCCTGTTTTGGGGTGGTAGGGTTACATAGAATGTGAGGGTCAACAATGAATATCTAATCAGCAACACACAGCAATGTTTATGTAGTTCCCCTTACCAAGCCCGCTTCTCCCCAACATGTCTAGCTGATAAGGAACCAGATTCATTACCCTGCATGCACATGACACACAGCAAAGGTAGGATCAGAAATGTCCAAGGAGCAAATGAGCAGAATCTTGTGAGGCTAGCTGAGGCTTCTGATCCTGTCCAGGCATGCCCTGCATCTAGTCACACCCCACACTCAGCAAGTGTGGTTATGCTTGACCTCATGGCACTCAAGATCTGGAATGGCTCATTTCCTTTGTGCCTGGCTCTGTACATATTCAATAAATGCTGAAGACTGAATGGGAGCTGGTTGAGATTTATTTTTATTACTCTAAAGGAAACTTATTTTACTCTGAAGGAGGATAAGAGAGAGACATAGATTTCAGATTTTGCATAAAACACACAAATTTATTGCACCTGTAGGAGACATATTAAGGTTAGTTTAGTTTTCCTTCAAATCTTCCACCTATTATGTGAATAAGAATCAGGTCAACTATAAACAAAACAAAGCCCATTCGCTCATTGATTCAGTTTTCGCAGACACATCAGCCCCAGGCACTGCATTAGGTGCTGGGGCTCCTTGATGAATAAGAGCCAGTGTCCGACGCCTAATGCATCATGAATGAATGAATGAATGAATGAATGAATGAATGAATGAATGAATGACCTGTGACTTGTACACAGTAATGTTTCAGGGGAAGAGATGTTGCTGGCTTGAATCTTATTAGAATACAGGTCACAGAGCCTACTGAAAGAGCTCACTGTTTCATGTCACAAACGGCAGAGAGATATAACCCTGTCCCTGCCTCCAGTTTGCAGCCTGGTGCAGAGGTTGCCCCAAACACAAAAGATTCCATAATACAAGGCATAGTGTGTCCTGCTGCAAATGTAAAAGAGGAGGCACATCGGATGGGAGATGGGAAGATGTTATCCACCTAGCTGGCCAGGGGAAAATTACAGCCGGAACTCTTTCCCAGGAAGGAATTCAGAAACCAAATCCAGTACAAAAGAAAGACGACTCCTTGTTGGTTTGCACCTTACTGTCCTCTCCTGTGTTGAAATGTTAACATTTTCAGATAGAATGGGTCTCTTTTCCAGGTCATGAAGCACCGACAATGTGCTGGAGGCCTAAACAAAGTTGGCCCATCAGCAGGGCTTTGCATTTAAAACAAAGATCTGAGCTCTCCTGGCAGTTTAAATGAGAGTTGAGGCATTAACAGGCAGGGAAATGACTGACAAGTTTGGTTGTGGGGATTAGCTCAGTTATAGGGAAAGGCCCTGTTGGCACTCCACACTAACATTCTGGACCTCTGAAAGTGTCAGTGGAGGCTCCCGTCTGCCTCTCCAAAATGACCATTTCCCTTAATATGCTCTGGTAAAAGAGTTCTTGGGGTACTATTAACAAAATAAAAGGAATTGGGTGAAAAGAAAGGAATCCCAATTAGGAATCAATGCACTATTTTTTCTTAATAAGGTAAATGAAAGATAAAATCTGCTTTTTTGTTGAGTTTATCATAAAGAAAATGAAAAAACAAAATGTGAATATAAATATATTTTTATATATCACTATAAACAGGGGTTGGCAAAAGTAGGTTTATACGTGTGAGTACACAAAACACAGTTTATTTATGTATTATTATGTATTAATTACTGTATTATTTATTTGTATTACAGCTGCAAACCTACTTTTGTCCATCCCTGTATATATACATATACCATTGAATATATTACTAAAGAGTGATTTAAGTTAAATTTTACCTGTAGAATATTGCTTAACTTTATTAGCTATAACTGCTATACGATAAGGGCAAGGATCTAGTTTGTAAGTTTCATTCATGCTTATTTTTGGAATTAATAAAAATCTTAATTTCATCACTTTTCTGGCAATCCTGACTATCCAAAACACAGCCCCAAGCCATAATATTTGTGGACTGAATACTTGCCTGATTAGAAAAAAAAACTAAGAAAGTTTTATGCGAAGTTACTCATTTCTAATTAAAGAAGTACAATTTAGATGCTCCTTCAGGGTCCACTCTCTCGAATTCACTACCTATACTAACAAGTGTAATAAATAATGTGGTTTCCAGAAGCCCATCAGATTGGAAACAGCCCAGAGAAAGGTGTGAAGGAGGAAGAAGGATAGAAGGAAGGAACTCAGAGGGAGATAAGAAATAGAAAGGAACCTCAGAAGAGCAACCTGGGGCCCTCTAGGGATGGGGCGAAGAGCCAATGTATATTAATGAGCCTGGAGCAGCACAGACTTCAGCGCAGACATCACGGCCTGCAGGAAGTCCTGAATGGGGTTTTGTACTCTCAGTTTGAGAAGACAGGGTAACCGTTTAGAATATTTTCTCTTCAAAGGTGTTGAAATAAAGTTTTGCTAATATAAAGACATTTTACAAGAGCACTTACAGGAGAGTCTCGTCATCTGCTACTGGCTTCTTTTGATATTAACAATCTGAAAGGAGCCTTTCTAAATGTTTTGTTTATTTTCCAGAGTCTAAATTGTCCTTATGGCTGGGGAAGCTTTCCTTGCAATGATCCCTGAATCTCATAACATCTGCTTCGTTCGTGGTGTGGTTTAATAAAGTAGGTAAGCAAAGACTCAACTGTTTTAGCAGGTTTCAAGATATCCTAGAGAGGTGCCAGTGATCCTTGAAAGCCATCTCCAAAGCATGAATAATAAATAGATATATATGGCTCCTATCCATCATTAATGATCCGTCTTCCTCCCCTAGAATTTCTAAGCCTGAAAATGTAATGTAGGTCACATTCTTGAGTAGTATTTCCAAATCTATGTCTTTCATAGCATTATTCCTGCAAGATGTTGCTTGAAAGGGTTCATTTGAGATTGCAGCACACTGTAATCTCCTTCTGGAGATGCACAATGCATATTAACATATTAAAGAGCTTAAGTACTGAAGCAGCAGAGAAAGCTGTTTAACTGTTTAAATCAACATTTCCAAAACTAATTAAAAGTTTCTCTCACCTTTGTTTAGAGACCAGTTGCAACTGTTAACATCTTGCAAAAGATAACAAAGTGCCTGTGTTAGAATTGCCACTGTGTCATTAAAATCAACTAAGGGGAATGACCTCTACTTAGTTGTAATTATACCATTTCCTCTCAATAAAGTGTGTTTAATTACTCAAAAGAGCAACTTAACGCTGTACAAAAGGTCAACAAGACTTATAGCCATAAATAGAAGCAACAATACTTGATAAATACCTGGAAATTAGAAATGCAATGAATAACACTTGTCATCTCTACAACTAATAAATATGCCCAGGGATGATCAATATACAAACATAACAACTCTGATTTCTCTAGTCACAAACAAACTAACAATAACAGCTCACAGGAAGCCAGAATAAAATTGTGATTGTTCTTCCTTCACAACTTAAATAATCACACATCTCTTTTTTTTTTTTTTCTGAGTATTTATTTTTGTAATAACATTAGAAGAAGTCTTGTGAATCTGTAGCTATTTCCTACTGTATACTAAGAATCCAGGTGATAGCCAAGGATTTTAGAGTTTGTATCTATCACAGAAAATAGATGAAGAGGTACAAAACAAAATCTTAAAATGGGAATGTCACGTGAATTTCTCTCTCTGCTGTAAGCCTGTGAGAGAGGCTAGCTGAATGATCCTTCACTGGTCCTGGGCTTTAAGGGAGAGTGCTGAAATCCAAGGTGAAGAGGGCAGGTGACCTCTGGCAGGTGGTTACTGCCAACCCTTTGTTCAGTTTCAGAGAAGAAAATGCAGGAGGAGTTTTGGAAGTTCCTGGAAGTTTGGGGAAGAACCCTCCAGGCCAGGAGAGTGACATTTAGATGGGGATTTTAAATTTTGCCCAAGTGGATAATAATGAAGCTTTTTAAAAGTTCAGAAACAGAACAGGGAAGGTAGGGAAACTCTGGGGTGAATACAGAGTTACGTTGGAGTAGGACATACCTGAGTGTATGAGAGCTATCCCAGTTTATCTCAAAATCTACAGTACTTTAATTTACAGCAGTTTATTAAAGAGGGTCTAATCTTACTGAAATAATACAACTGGTCCTTTCCAGTCATTGATTCTGTATTTTTTAATGTGCCTACCCCCTATAATTTATTTGTAACTCTAAAATCAATACTCATTCATGGACATGTGTGGGTGGCAAAAAAATTGAGGTGTCTGATGCGCATGTTCCCAGTGGAGGTCAAACAAGGTGATGCTTTGCCTTCTTGTTTCAGCTCTCATACTGTACGCCTTTCAAGGTGTATTTAGTGCCATGTTTTCCAAATTTTTATGCTTTTCGCTGATGAATTCTTTGTTCAAAATCTATCCCAAACATTGTGCCTAAAAGTGCTGTCTGGTGTTCCTGAGTGCCTTTGTTTGTGAGTTCAATGTTAATGAATCAGCAATATGTATTAAATGTCTTTAAACACTAATGCACATACAACAAGTTTATGTGTTTATAAGTTGATGAAAATGTATGAGCAAAGGCTTATGAGAACCGAACCCCATATCTCCCCTAGGAGCAATTATTCTGCATTTGCTAATCCAGTATTTGTGGTGATTTTACAGAACATAATTACTGCAAATAACAATAATCAATTATTTAATTAAATAGCATTTTGTTATTTAAATAGAAAGACAGAGAGAGTTTCACTTCAGGCAACTACAGACTTGCTGGTTTCAGACCAATATTCCCACCAAGAACGACTCTACAAGTTGAACAAAATAATGCAAGTTTTAAAGTCATTGGGAAGCTATAAAGGCAACAAAGACCTGTGGGGCCAAGATCCAGGAGGGAAGGGAAGCCCACAGAAGTGAGCACAGCAATAGTGAAAGCAATTAAAGACCTATACAAATGGATTCATGAATCCAAAGATCCAATACTGTGAAAATATTGGGTCTCTGCCAAATTGATATGTATTCAGTCAAAATTCCAGGGCCTCAAATAGTCAAAACAAGCTTGAAGAAGAAGAGCAAATTTGGAGTATTTACACTAGCATATATGAACAGTTCTTATAAAGTTATCGTAATTAAGACAGTGTGATATTGATTCATGAATAGACAAATGGACAATGGAACAGAACACAGAATAAAGAGACATGCATGTATTTTTACACTTAATATATGACCAAAAAGACACTTCAGAGCAGTAGATAAAGGGTATATGGTGTTTTATATACATGCAACATCTTTTATCAAAAACAATAATCCCAGTTAGATTGTAGATATAAATGTGAAATAAAGCTTCTAGAAGTTAGTAAAATATCTTTATATATTTGATGTAGGCAAAGACAGGACACAGAAGCATGAACCATAAGCAAAAAATATTGACTCACTATAGTACATTAAAATGTAAACTTCTGTTAACCAAAAAAACTATTATAAGAATTAAAAGGCAAGTCACATAATGGGAGAAAATATTTGCATATACACAACTAATTAAGAATCTGTACCAGGATATACCCTTTAAATCAATAGTTCAGGTTCCCTAGAAAAGAACCCTGAGGGAAAGCTAATGGGATAATGCTTTATTGGAAGGTGAAAATTCTAGGGCAGCAAGAGTGAGGGGAGTAGGAAAGAGAGGCAGGAAAGCACATGCCTAGATACCCATAGCTTTATAAGAAAACAGCTGATTGCTCAGTATCCAGATAGGACAGAGAGAGGAGGGAAGAAGGACTTGCATGCTGATCTCCTTCCAGCTCCTCTCATTGCCACAACAGGGCATTCACTTGTTTACATTTCCATGTTAGGACACCTGATCCTTGCAGGGAGCTTCTAGGGAGCTTCTAGAGAGCTTCTAGAGAGGTGGGGGGAAAGCCAGAGCTTCAATAGTCTGGTAGGGCTGTGCTTCAGAACCAGAGCTGCCACAGATCCAGCACAGTAGGCATGGAAGAGGCTGTGCTTATTCTGAGGGGCCCCTAGGCAGCCTGTGGCATTACAAAAGGAGGCAACAGCATCAGTAGTTGGAGCTGTTCATTAAGCAAGTAGCCAAGGGCCCAAGTTAGGGGTTTAAAGGAGTGAGTTAACTGCAGGGCAAATAAATTGGGCCCAATACACAATTAAATGGGAGATTTGGCAAAGGAGTCAATGAGGTATTTTGAAGCTATCCAAATGGCCAATAAACATGTATTCAACCTCATTTTTCATCAGAAAAATAAAAATTAAAACCACAATGAAATACTGGTACATTCCCACCCTGATGGCTATAAGTAAAAACACTGACAATATAAAGTGCTGATGATCTAAGAATGAAACTCCTGAATGCTGAGTGGAGAGTAAATTGTTACAATTATTAATGTAAAGTGATATAATTACTTGGAATTCCCTAGTAATGTTGAATATATGCATACTCCATAATGCAGCAATTCCATTCATAGGCAAATATCAACAGAAACACATAAATATGTTCACCAAAAGACATTTAGATAGATGTATATAGTATCATTATTCATAGAAGCCCCAAACTAGAAATAAATTTAAATAAAAAATTTTAATCAAAAATTTTAAACCAAATTTTTATTAATTATAGAATAGGTAAATCAATTTTGGAATGCTCACATGATGGAATACTAAGCAGCAGTGAAAAAGAACAATTTACTCCTCATGTTCCCTCTCCTCCATGGGTGTTTCTCACCAACACAATGTTAAACAAAATAAGTCATCTGCAAAAGAACACATGATTACATTTATATAATGTTTAAAAATAAGTAAAGTTAAATATGGTTTTGGAAGTCAGAATATGGTTATCTTTGAGGAGGAGAGTATGGATAGTGTCTGGGAAGGGACAAGAGTAGGGCTTTTCGGGTGCTGTCTGGGCCTGGTTGGTAGACACATGAGTCTGTTCACTTTGTGACAATTAATTGAGTAATATACTTTTGACCTGTCTGCTTCTCTACTTGTTATACTTTAACTTAAAATTTTATTAAAATAAAAACTAAAATTTGGTAAAATTATGTTATCAACAGAAACATATGTCATAGAAGCTGAACCTTTGATAATTTCTTTATCACTCTCTACTCACTCTTTAGCCTCTAGAAATCAAAATTCTGCTAGAACATGCAACTGAAATTGTCAAGCAATGAATAATACGTAAGAGTACATACTATGGGCTAGGTATAACTCTAAGTAGTTTGCATGCAGTTACTCTTCCTATCTTGCAAGAAATCCTATGAGGTAATTACCAGTATTGTCTCAGCCCTTAACCACTGCAGATTACTACCCAATGTAATACACGGCTTTCAGCTCAAACATCCTTGACTTTGCTGCAGCAATGGGAACAGATTACATCCCCTTCTTTGAAGTGCTTATATCTTGACTTCTATTAATTAGCTCTTTTCTAAAGTGTGTTTCAGAAATAATAGTAATCTTATTGATTTTTAATGATGTGTACTATGTCTTAGAAGTGCTCTGTGGCCCAACATGTTGACAAATCCCTACATTATATAAATTGAACAATTGTCCTTACCAGGGGATTGTGCAGATGGCAACTCTTTCTTCAAGGAAGCACTATATTATACAGCATTTCTCAAACTTATTTGACAAATAAACCCCATATCATATCAAATCATAGGAGTACAGCTGCTCCTGAACTTATGATGGGGTTACATCCCAGTAAATCCACTGTAAATTGAAAAGGTCCTGAGTCAAAAATGCATTTAATATACACAACATACTGAACATCATAGTTTAGCCTAGCCTACCTTAAATAGGCTCAGAATACTTCCATTAGCCCATAGATGGACAAAGTCATCTAACACAATAAATACACTGAAGAGTATTGGCTGTTTACCCTTGTGATTGCATGACTGACTGGGAATGCAGCAAGCTGCCACTGACCAGCTTCCCAAGAGAGTATCATACCACAATCACTAGCCCAGGAAAAGATAAAAATTCAAAATTCAAAATTCAAAGCATAGTTTCTACTGAATGTGTCTTTCTTTTGCACCATCATAAAGTTGAAAAATTGTAAGTTGAACTATCATAAGTCAGGGACCATCTGCAATGTTCGATAGTGCATACTTTGGGAAGCATTTTATGAAATCAGTTAGTCTTCATTTGTCTTCAACTTTTCTGGCCATTCTTTCTTGGTCTCTTTTGCAAGGTCTTTGAAACACGAGTGTTCCCTAAGGCTCCATTTAGGCTCTCCCTTCATTTATCACATTCTATACACCCTTCCTGTATAACGTCGTATAAAATCTTACCTCAATTACTACCTAAAATGTGATGACACCAAAATCCTTGACTTGAATCTAGATTCCTCTTCCAAATTCTTTATCTGTATATTCAGGTACCTAATAGTTGTTTCCAATTAGATGCTTTGAAGGTATGTTTAATTTGATATGGCCAAACATGAACTCATGGGATGCTACTACAACTGCCTCATCTATATTCCCTATTAGTAAGCACCACCATCGCTTCTTGGCCTTTTGGCTAAGATCAAGTGTAGTATCTGTTCTTATCACTAAGCACCACCATCAAGAGTCCACCAGTGATTAAAACAGAAACCTGGATACCAACAGTCTCACCCCTGTTATTTAATTTCCCACTTACCATCTAAAAGTCACCTCGTCCTTTTGATTCTGGTTTCAAAATATATCTTAAATCTGTCTTCTCTTCTTCATCCCCATTGTCAATGCAACTGTCTTAGTCTCTGCCTTCATCTCCTCTTGCTGCATTGTAGCCATATCCTCCTAACAAGCTTCATCCTATCCCATCAACCTTTCTTTTTATTTGCCTCCTTAGGATTAACAGATATCCCCTGTATATCCCTCACTGTCCCTTTCCTCCCTTCTGGCTATGGCTGGACCTAGCTTGAATGACCAGTGGCTGAGTCAAGAAGGATTTTCATAAAACTTAATATTTTCGTTTTCTTATAATTAAAAGTAATTTCTATTTTTGTAGCTAAAAAAAAAAAAGAATATCAGTGGCTGAGTAACCAGGGGTGGGGAGTGAATGACACGTAATAAAGGAGATGGCTTTGACCTTAGGTGACAGAACAATGTCTAACCAAAGAGAAAAGTATGAGTGGAATCAGAATAATTAAAGTGAATTTCTCTGATTGTCTCAATCAGTGGCTGATGTGAGGACAATCTTGTGGCCAATATAGGCAGGAAACATTAAGAATATAAGTTTAAACACTTTTTTCAAGGTTAAAATTTCAAAACAAAACAACCCTTTCATGGGTAAATCATGTTGAAAAAAAATCATTGTGATATCGGACACACATTAAAAACAACAATTCTAAGGTGTTCTACATAGCTGCCTTCCAGGTATGATACAGTGACATAACCTTAAACAGCTAAAACAGATTAAAATGTTAGTGTAGTTTCTCAGATAGTATAGATAGCAGGTAAGGAAAGTGAGCAGACAGTGGGGTGGTGAGTACAATAAATATGAAAACATGTTCAGGCTGCTTATCTGAAAATCAACAAAAGTATTTAGAAAGTACTGAAAATTGAAAGAAACAGTGGCTGCTGGGAAGTCGAAACAAATGTGGACATTGCCCCTTAATGAGTGCTTGAGAAAGCAGACTTGGAAAAAAAGTCTGGAAAAGCAGTAAGTAATGGGAAGAAGAAGCAAACTAAAATGTATTGGGCACCAACTCTGTGACAGTCACTGTTGTGCAAGGTATTTCAGACTTGCCTCTCTCTCTATCTGTCTTTTTTTCTTTTCATTTTTATAATGTTTTTGAGATACAATTGACATTGAATTGAAATGTAAGATTGGATGAGTTTTAACATATATATACAACCATAAAACCATCACCACAATTACGATAACATACATTTACACCATCCAAAATGTTTTCCTTTTTTCCGTTTATAATCCACCCCTTCCCAGCAATCACTGGATACATAGGTATCCAATCTATGAGATACGTTCCTGTAAAATAAAATCTAATTAGGCAACCTATAAATGTAGTGTAGGGCTTATGTTTACCTTCTCTAATGATAAAATTGCCAAACCCCAAACAAAATGGTAGAAACAGCAACATTTTTCTTTTTAAAATTTGTGATGAGTCATCTTTCATAATATTTGATTTTGTTTTCCAGGGCTCTGTTCCTTTGACGTGATTCAGAGGCACGAACTCTGCATTTTTCCTGTACACAGAAGTGTCTCAACAGTCTTATTTGGTTCACTCAGACTCTCTGAGTCTCTGGGGGTCAAAGGTCAGTGTTCTAATGTGTGTATAGTGAGCTCTTGTAAACAAATGTACATGAACTTACTTGGTGACCTTTTAAAATTTATTATCTGCCTCTAAATCACGGCAGATAGTAAATAAAAAAAGGTCACCAAGTAAGTTCATGTACATTTGCTTACAGTTTCCAAGTTCAAAGTAGTAGAGGCAAAATAGCCTCTGATAAAATTTGCATGACTTTCTGTAGCAGAAAAAGACAAAAATAACCAATGATCATGATAAATGATTTAAATAAATGGAGGTCTACCTGGTGTTAATCTGTCCATTAACCAATCTGATATTTTAGTATAATGGGGTCAAAAGGACAGAACAGCCTCTCCCCAGGTTTGTCTAAATTGGTCTTCAAGAATATAGTTAGCTTTCTCTAATGTGGCCCATCAACTCCCATGGGGAGCCTAGGTAAAGAAAATTGGCATAATAGGCAAAGATATTGTAGGTAATAAATTATCCCATGGTCAGCCTTTGCTGATTACTCAAAAAGGGTAAGGATCACATGTCTTTTTGACATTTCATTCCTACTACTTGTTATGAGAGAATGCAATTCTTGTTAGTGAGAACTCAATAAACATTTGTGGGATAAAAGCCTTTCTTCCCTATGACTACAATCTTCTTGACAGCAACAACGGTGCCCTGTTTATATTTGTACCCCTCACAATGCCCGTGTGCCTTACACATAGTAGGTGCTTAGTAAAAATTTTTTTCATTGCTTAGTGAGTGAGGTCAGTGCTTCGAAAAGCCAATTAGTTTTCTGCTGTGGTAATGAAATAGAAATAGTAAAAATAATGAAATGTGGTATTAGATTAGAAACAAAAGAAATAATAGAGACATCACATGTAGCAGAATTTTCACCAATACATCACCTAGGGCAAAAGAAACAAAGGAAAAAATTAATAAATGGGACTATATCAAACTAAAAAGCCTCTTGCACAGCAAAAGAAACCAGCATCAAAATGAAAAGGGAACCACTCACTGTATAGAAGACATATTTGAAAATGATACATCAAATAAGGGGTTAATTTCCAAAATACATAGAGTACTCATACAACTCAATGAAAGGAAGAGAAGCAATCCAATTAAAAAACGGGCAGAGGACCTGAATAGACAACTCTCCAAAGAAGACATACAAATGGCCAAGAGACATATGAAAAAATGCTCATCATCTGTAATCATCAGAGAGATGCAAATTATAATGACTATGAGATATCACCTCACACCTGCCAGAATGGCTGCCATCAACAAATCATCAAACAACAAGTGCTGGCAAGGGTGTGGAGAAAAGGGTAATCTAGTACACTGCTGGTGGGAATGCAGACTGGTGCCGTATGGAGTTTCCTCCAAAAATTAAAAATTGAACTGCCATTTGACCACATGATTCCACTTCTAGGAATATATCCTAAGAAGCCTGAAACACCAATCAGAAAAAATATATGTACCCCTATGTTCATAGCAGCGCTTAAGATCTGGAAACAGCCCGTGTCCATCAATAGATGAGTGGATAAAAAAAGCTGTGGTTGTCCTGGCCGGTTTGGTTCAATGATTGGAGCGTTGGCCTGCAGACCAGAGAGTCCCGGGTTCGGTTCCCACTAAGGGCATGTACCTCGGTTGCAGTTTGTCCCTGGCCCTGGTTAGGGTCGTGTGGGTGGCAACCACTCGATGTGTCTCTCTCACGTTGATGTTTCTCTCTCTCTCTTCCTCCTTCTTGCTCTATCTGAAGAAAAATGCAAAAATGTCCTCGGGTGAAGATAAAAAAAAAAGAGCTGTGGTACATATACACAATGGAATACTATGCAGCTGTAAGAAAGAGAGATCTCTTACCCTTTAAGATGACATGGAGGGACCTGGAGAGCATTATGCTAAGCGAAATAAGCCAATCAGAGAAAGACAAATATCACATGATCTCACTTACTTGTGGAATATAATGAACAAAATAAGCTGATGAAAAGAATAGACCCAGAGACATTGAAGTAGGGAACAGACTGACAAACCTCAGAGAGATGGGGGAGATAAACCATAGAACTTATATGCATATGTGCATAACCCATGGACACAGACAACGATACTGTGAAGGTGGCGGTGGGGAGGGGAGGTTGTCAATGGGGGATAAAAGAGGGACATCTGTAACAAAAATAAGTAAATAAATAAAGCTATTAATAAAAAAAGGAAAGAAACATCGATGAGAGAGAACATTGATTGGCTGCCTCCTGCATGCCCCCAATGGGAATTTGGTCCACAATCTGGGCATGTGCCCTGACCAGGAATCGAACCAGCGACCTCTTGGTGCATGGGTCGATGCTCAATCACTGAGCCACACCGGCTGGGTGATGTTTAGGTTCTTTAGAGTCATATGAGACCAACCAACAGTGATTCCCCCCACCCCCGCCCCATCTCAAGGGATATTTGGCAATGTCTGGAGATATTCTTGGATATCACAACTAAAGGGAAGCTAATGACATCTGGTGAGGAGAAGTCAGGGATGCTACGAAACACCCCACAATGCACAGAATATTCTCCCCTATTCACATACATAACGAAGAATTGTTTCTGCTCCAAATGTCAAAAGTCCTGAGCTTGAGACACCCTCCTGTAAACTCACTTCATGCATCTGCTAGTCCCCACCACAGACAAAGTATCAGGCAGGATCCATATCTTCCCCCATCATTTCATGATCATAAAAAGTCCTGTGGTTACTTTCAAGCACTTAAAGGTCCAGTTTAAGCAGATGATCAAATAATTCCAGTCTCATCTGTTTAAATATCAAAAGTACAAGCTCATTCAGAGGGAACATTTTTCAAAAAAAGTTCAATTGGTGTGCTGATTACAAAGATCTGTAAATTACCAAAAATTATTGAATAGCACTCTTAAAATGAATTAATTTCACATTGTGTAAATTCTACTTCACTAAAGCTGTTTTAAAAAGGGATTTTAAATAGCAAAGTCAGTCTACATTTTTTGCATCTGTCCAGGTCTTCTGCAGAGACTTTCTGCTGCTATTTGAAGATACATAAGACTTTCCTTTGATTACTGTTGTTGTTTTTCCCTACTAAATCATTGCATTCAGAATTTATTACAACTCCTTTAACTTAGCTTGTGGCGAAACCCTCACACTTTGATACTCCACTGGTGAGAAAATTTCATTTTGAAAAATTGGAAAGGGAAAAGACAGCTTGCTCGTTTTTATTTGATTTCAGTTATTGTTGCGCAGCTAAGTGGTCTCAAGCTCGTTTTCTCTCCACACACTGAGCCTGCATCTCCAAAGAGGTGATTTTTCAAAAGGATATTTCGCAGGTAACCAGCATGTTACATAGACTATACTATTTGAGGCCCGAGGAAAGAGAAGAGACTGTAAACATGTTCCACAAAAGTTCCTCTGCAACAGTGCAATTGATCGGCTTACCAAAAATAATGCCCACCAAGAGGAAAAGCCATAGGTCTTTCTGACTTTGGATTTCTAAAAGGAGTAACCTATTGGGCCTATGATAAACTTTGCTGCTTAGCCAGAGACAATGAACTGGAGCCTATACCTTTTGTCTTACCAATTTCTTTGATGATTTGGGTAAACTAGTTAATGAAAAAGAAGCCTAGAAAACCTGAAGGTAAATGTTACTTAACTGTGTGTTTTCATTTTCATGGCATTTCATACTTTTTAATACCTGTTCATATTGACTATGGCAATTTTGCAGGTTTAGTCCTACTGTAAGAGGATGAGCGGGATACAAAGAGATGATGAAATCATGAGGATTCCATCAGGACAACACGAGCCATTTGCTTCCTAACCTACTTCAGGGGTTTCTTAAAACACATTTTCCCCCTGATAACAAATTAATTCATGTTAATTGTAGAAAAATATAAAAATTTAGAAAACACAAAGAAGAAAAAATAAGTCACTCATTATCACCTGTCAGTGATGAGAACTGAGTCTCTTTTGCTAAGAAATGACTATAAAGTAATGTAGTTAGTTCAAAAGAAAAGAATGCCTAAATTCGTAAGGGTCCTATGTCAAAAAAATCTTTTTTCTTTTCTTCAATCTGCACATAGATATGTATCTCCTATGAGTTCTTCCTGCCAGATAGCAGATCCATTTCCTAAGAGCTCCTTTAGATAACACACTGGAGAGCCAATGAGTTACTTTCAAATTTCTCCATTTTATTCTTACAACCAGTTTATTGATGAAGCTGGGTTTAGTAATGTACAAGCACAGAAATAACTTTATATTTTTTCACTACTTTCTTTTAAGCCAGTGGTTTTTAAATGAGGGTGCTTTCAGCCCCCAGAGGACATTTGCCAATGTCTGGAGACATATTTGGTTGTCACATCAGGGATGTGACACGTGCTATGACATTCAGTGTAGAGAGGCCAGGATGCTGCCAAACATTCTCCAATGCACAGGACAGCCTCCCATATACACACACAGAATTCTATGGCCTCAAATGTCAACAGTGCTGACAGCGTTAATAGAGATAACCGCTGTTGGTATTTTGATGCATGTCTATCAATATCTTTTTTTCTTTCTTGATTCCCTCTTTTCTTTTTCCTTCCAAAATTGTATTCACTGGCCATCCACTCACATGTCTATATTTTTTTTCTCATAATTACATTGTGAATGTTTCCTCATATCACGATTCCTCAAAACATGACATTTAATCTGCACAGTATTTTATCGTGTGATTTATTCCTTACTAAGGATCATCAGTTGTTATTTCTAGTATTTCAACATTGTAAATAATGTTGGTGTGGACATTCTTGACCATAAACTTATTTCCATTTTGCTAATGATTTCCTAGAGGTACAATTACTGCCTCAAACTAAATGACAGTTTAAACATTTTTTTCTTTATTGATATTAGAGAGAAAGGAAGGGAGAAGGAGAGAGAGATAGAAATATGGATGAACGAGAACATCAACTGGCTGCCTCCTGCATGCCCCCACTAGGGATTGGGCCCACAACCTGGGCATGTGTCCTGACTGGGAATGAACTGGCGACCTCTTGGTGCATGGGTCGATGCTCAACCACTAAGCCACACCAGCCAGGCTAAATGACTGGTTTTAAAGCTCTTCCTCTTGTTCCAAATTATTTTCTCAATTCACATTCTCTCTGACAATGTATCAGAGTACTCACCAGGCTTGTGCTGTTTCTGCTACATCTTGCTGAGCTAAACTGTGACACGCTGACACCAGTACTTATATCTCAGAGCTGGAATATGCCTTACAGGGTGCTAAGCGCTTTTTCAATAGAATGACCACATCATTGTGACAACCATTCTCTCAGATGACTGACGTGAGATAGGAAGTTTAGGTACTATTACCCTCCTTACTCCCAAGACCCATATAAGGAGCTGTTACTGTCAAGAAGTGATTTCCTTAAGGTTACACAGATTAAAAAAAAAAAGATGAAGGCTAAACTAAGACCAGAACACACCTTCATTCTATGCTCTTGCCACTCAACCATATGCCTCCTTATCATCGAAATGACACACTTGCCATCTCCTAACGTGAATTGCTGCAACATGGACAAGCACTTTCAGTCCAGGATTTAAAAGGCCTTTGGATTCTTCACTAGTCAGCTAACATGCATTTCCCTACCTGCCCCCCTCCAGCAGATGGTGCTGTTTTTCAAACATTTAAATCAGCTACACAGCACATTATAACTTTTGATTGATTTGAGCCAGGTTGCTTAAAGGTGTTCAGTGATGTCTACTTTGCACATTGGTATTATTGAAATTGCTCACAGGCCCAAAATTGAACCTGAAAATGAGACAGCATATTTCAAACACAAAATCAGTCTTTGCACAATATTGATGGGAACAATGTGTTTTCCCAAGTACTGAGGGCAAATAAATTATGAATCACCACCCTACAGCAAAGATGTATTAAACCAGACATTCTTCCTGGAGACACAGAGGTTGGTGTTTTGGGGAGGCTGTGAGAGTCAGAGATGGGTCTTAAACATGGTAATTATAAAAAGATTATGAGTCATCATACAGAGTCTATATTTTTTTCTATGGAACATATCATAGAACAAATGTTAGTATAATATAAATTAGACAGCCAGGGTATTAGCAGTGGCTCATTTTCCAAAACCATTTAATGTTAAGATGGATGAAGAATTAAAAAAAAAATTTTTAAAGATGAAGTAGCACAATATCTCCTTTCAAGCCAGGCCAGTGGAGATAAATTTCTCATTGTCAATACAGGTTAGAAGTTCCTTTAAACACAATTAAGACTTGGAGGAGAAGAGACTCTTTCCGTGGTTCAAAAATTATTCACAATGTAAAACTGAGGCCAAACTTCTTTGGAAACGTGTCAGTTTAGGTGAGGGCTCAGTTTCCATAAGGACTCATATGATCTACTCATACTAGGAAAGAAAAAGATGTGCTTGAAAAACAGAACCAAAAAAACCCTAACTAGCTTTAAAATCAATGTACAGTCTGCATATCTCAACGGCTACTAGTCCACTCAGGAGAGTATCCCTGTTTCATGAAGTCCGAAAACAATCTACAGGCTGCTGGTAAACACACCGAGGATCAATGATATTGACAAGTAGAGGACCTAGAATGGTTTCCTTCCCAAATTTGTAATTTGACAAGAAATGGAAATAAATTACAAATCTGGGTTTGGGGTCTTGTGTGATCTTCTGAGTAAAGTGTCCCTAAGACCAAAGTGAGACAAAGCAATATTTGTAAAATTGTTTCAGTCTAGCCCAAACTAATGTATTTATTTATAAAATTATCTGTATTTATTTGTAAAGATTTGTGGTTATATAATACAGAGATACTAATGTATAGACCCTTCTCTTGCAAAATCACACAGTACATATGATTCCATAGACACACACACACACACATACACACACAACGAAAAGCAGGCTCTTCCGAAAGGAAGTGTTGGGCATTTGGAGAAGAGGCAGGCAGATAACAAAGGCAGGTCTTAAATCATCCTAGAAAAAGCTATAGCATTTTCTTCACATAGTTCTGCTCCAAAGAAACATAACAATTCACAACTCACATCCCACTATGGGGCTTCAACACTGCAAGTTAACAAAGAAAACCATTTTCTGTAACCCATTCTTTTAAAGCCGCTTTTGGACTTTGTTGTAATTTACTTCGTCTTCTGCATATTCATCGGATGCCCTTGGCATGCTGCTCCTGCACACAGGATAACCGGTGGTCACTCCCAGTCCTGGTGTGCTTAGGGAAGGCGTTTTAAATACTACATTTTCAAAGGTGTCAGCAACCTTGTAGATTCGAGATTGCAAATAACCCACATTGCAGAACATGTCAACTAGGTCTTCCAATCAGAGGAGACCTCTGTTGACAGCTCTCCCCAACACAGGCACTGGATTTAATCGGAAAATGTCCAGCTTAAAGGTTGAATGCTCACCTGAAAATGAACTATATCTAAGGCAATTTCTCGTGAAGTGACACGAACATTTATTGGAGAATTCACCATGACTGTCATAGTTGAAGGGTTCAGTCTTACTTATCAAGGTTTGATACTATACCAACATATTGAAATGTTTTCCTCTTTTCCTCACTTTGTATCTGACTTTATTGCATTCTAGTTCTCTTTTCATGGAAAGCTTAGGGGGCTAAAGAAAAGTTTTCTTATATGGAAACTTGAAAGAGAATGTCTCCTTACATTTTTATGAAAAGAGACAAAAGTTCAGAAAATTCACATCATGAGAAAAGGTAAAGGAATTTACTGCAACTAGCAAAGACTTAAAGGCATCGAAACCTTCCAATTTAATTTTGTAAATTAGAATAAGTACACTAAGATTTCCTCATGGAGAAAAAATACATGTTTCATTATATACTTTTTGGCTTGCCAGTTTCCAGTGGTTGATTTAATGACCTTTGCTATTAATAAGAACTTTCTGAATACTCTTCTCCTGGATTCTTCCTCTGACTTAGGTTTGGGCACTGAGTCTCGGGTGCCCCATTTTGAATGAAAAAGGGACGTTTGGCAAAGTCACAGCACCTGATCGGTCCTGCCAGCAGGAGTGATTTGGGGGCAAAACTAGGAACTAGGTGCAATTACTGCAGGTCTCTTTTCTTTGGGTCTTGGATTCCCCCCCCCCACCCCCCAATTTAGGCTGCCTCCTGCCTATTTTCAGCTCTGGAACAGCTTTCTCACTTCCCACTAATTAATTGCTTCTAATGACATTTTTAAGCACTATTTATCTTGATTTAAGAGCTTTCCTGAGACATCTCTTGTTTCCAAGATAATGAATACACTGATTGGAAGTATAGAAGCAATTTTGGAGACCTTCATTCTTTCTGAGTTCTTATGACTTCAAGCTAATTGCTCCCATCTTCGTGGGCCATCTGGGTAATTTGCTAGGAGGGCAAAATGGGAAGAGCATGGGCTTTGGGGTCTGAGAGACTGATCTAGGATCAAATGCCAGTTCTGTAACTTTCTCGGTAGGTGGCACTGCCAAGAAGCTGCCCTGTTGTGGAGCGTCCGTTTCCTTATTTGTGAACTGCAGATACTGCTGTCTGCAGGGTTGCTGCCTAGAGCTCTGTTAGAGATATTAGGACCCGTCTGAACAGACTATGTCCCCTCACCCCGTTTCAAAAATTGCCTTCTCTTCCATTTCTGCTACAAGGTTGCTCTTAGGGGCAGTCATATTTAATACAGGTGATTTTAACCCTCTGGCCACAGTGCTAGTTCAGTTCCCTAAGGGAACCCATTTAGAGATCAAGGGAAGCCTATCATGGTGTCTTTCTTGAGAATGTAACCGAGAGCACATACACAAAATATAGTTGAGATAATATGGAGCCCTGGAGCTCTGTGACACTGACTATCTACATTGACTTCATGGTGTCGGGCAGCTGAGTTCAACTGGATTCAAAGAAAACATCAAGACAAACTTGAGCCTCTGATTGCATGGAGGAGCAGAAACCAAGAGTCTGAGAAGCATGATCTGCAGAGAGATGTGGGAAAACAAAGCAGGTGTGTAGAGAGAAGGTGGAGTGGGGGTCATACAGCCTCAGGACCTGGCAGATCCTTCCTCCCTGCCAGTGGGTATCTGAGAGCTTGTCTTGACAATTAGCCACTCACCATAGAATCTAGCTTAAATGAGCTTCTGTACTTTGCACCCACGCTGCCCTAGGAAAGACCTCGGTTCCTGTTCTGGCACAGTGCACCGTGGGATGAGAATTACTGTGATTCCCAGCCAGCCAGCCAGCCATGGCTTCCTCTACAGTCCAGGAGAGACTCAGCACACGTTCAGGGGAGAAAGGATTCTGCGTTCTCGTGGTTTTTCTAGCCATACTCCCAAATGGTGGAATGTAGCCTCTGGGTTCACTTAGGGCTGCCTGGTAAGTTCCAACGATCTTCCAACACTGCCTTCTTTTTTGCCCCATCTCTCAAATATACATCTTCCTCAGACTTTTCCCTTCTTTGGAGGTAGCCACGGGGAAAGTCAGCTTTACAAAATCACATGTTCTGGATGGTCCTGGAGGACAGTTCTATCTCAAAGCACACATTCTCCTGGGTCCTGCTGAGATTCTTACAGCTGATGGTGACAACTGGACAATCCATCCTCACCGTGGTCAGGGAAAAAATTGCTTCTCCCCCACTTTCTGGCACAGGATCCTTATCTTAACCAAGAGCTTCTCCAAGTGCTTTTAACGTACTTAAAACTTTCTTTTTCTTTTTAAGGACCCTTTTGCTGTCCTCCTCCACAACCCCTCACGTCAGCCTCCATGCCTGGTCTAGAATTAGAACTAGCCCTCAAAATGTCAGCTCTCCAGTCTGTCTGCTAGAAGAGAAATACATTGTGGAATCTTAAAAACCAACTTCCAGAAGTGCAAAATATAATTTTTTCTTGACAACACATTTTGTGAAGTAAATATTGTATTCCCATTTTACCTACGCAGCAGCCGGGCCTCTGTGAACAGACAAAGAGAAAGTACAAATCCCAAAGGGAGTCAAGTGGAGGGAGGATGCAATGACGTGAGCTTCCCACCATTTTCCTTTCCACACGCATTTGTTTTGGGGTGGGGGTGGAGGTGGGAGAAAGAAAGAGATCTGCAGAGACAATAGAGGATGGGGCTAGAGTGGGAAAACGCAAATTAATAGAAATATAGTCACATTTGCAAAGTGCCCAGCATAATGCCTTAACTGAGAGCGTAGTAATGGGGGCTACCTATTACCATCTTTTTCAAAATTGTAGTTCAAGAAATTGTCCCTCTTGTCACTTAACACAGATTACAGAAGGGCCTATGCAAGGATTCAGCAGTGTCATGAAAATTATTTCTCTGGGTGAATTTTTAAAAAATTTTTTTTCCCTTTATTGATTTTAGAGAGAGAAGAAGTAAGAGGGAGAGAGAGATAGAAACATCGATGAGAGAGAACATCAATTGGCTGCCTCCTGCATGCCCCCCAATGGGGATTAGGTCCACAATCTGGGCATGTGTCCTGACCTGGAATCAAACCGGCAACCTCTTGGTGCATGGATTGATGCTCAACCACTGAGCCACACTGGCAAGACAGGGTGAATTTTTATTCGTCATTTTTGTCGTCCTTCATTATCTTTTTCTTACAGTTTTTTTATTATTAAAAAAATACCATGTGTATTTTTGACTGACCCATTTTATTTATTTAAATATTAACATGTAAGCCGCAGTATTTCATTCTTTGAGTCCACACTAAATAAAAAGTTAAGGATAGAGCAGAGCACCACAAATTCTTATTACTGTCACGTCAGGAGGTGCTACAAAGTGAAATACAGGATGATCAAGGAGCAATGATGTCCTGGAACATGACTGCACGGCTCTTTTTGCATCATGAAATACGATTTAAACTCAATTAACTTAAATATCAAAACTGGTTTCCATAAACACGTTGGCAAAATAATACTGTTCGTTTTAAGTATTCATTGAAAACAAGACAAAATCATGTGTTCAGCTGAGCTGTGAGGCTTAAGAGATGAGGACAAGCAAAATAAAGGAAAATAGCTGAGGAAAAATACAATACACGTACTCATATATATCAAATGCAATAATCAGAGCTGAGAACATGTAGATAACTTTAAACATTGCGGCTCCAGTAACCATATATTCCAAGCTCTGAATTAGATAAAGGAGCCTATTTACTTTTTCCCAAAAAGTGATTTTCTTTTTGAATGTAACGGAATTGTTTTCTACCTTTTATGAGTTATATAGGATAATGATGAGCTAGGCAACCTGGGTAGACAATGTTCAGATTCTGCAGAAACTTATATTCGGTAGGGTTTCTGACATAATGATAATTATCCTTATAGTAAATATAGGTATATACATGTATATGTTATGTTTTAAGAATGATTTTAAATGTGTAATTTACATTTGGAAAAAATGTGAGTATATTTTAAAAACATATTTTCTGAGAGCATTCAAGAAACAAAAATAAAAATGCAAAAATTATGTAATTTTAAGACAGTGTGTTCAACGTGCATAAAGAAAATATGTCCATAATAAAGAAATAAGAATGCCTTCATAAATGTGACCTCTTGATGGACACTGATTGGAGACAGACCCCAGAAAATAGAACTAAATCTAAAGATGTATTCCTACTAGCTTCCAAAGAAGAACAGTAAAATAAAGCTTGAAGAAAACATTTTATTTTAAAACGTGAAAGGATAGATCACCACTTCCCTCTTTGTGTTTTCTGTGCTATAGTTTTTCTGCCGCATAGAAGGATAAGAAAGAAATGGAGAAATGGAGAGACTTCCGGTCAAGATGGCGGCGTAGGTAAACGCGGTATCGCGTCCTCCCACAACCACATCAAAGTTACAACTAAACTACAGAACAACCATCATTCAAAACCGCCTGAAATCAAGCTGAATGGAAGTCCTACAACTACGAAATTAAAGAAGAAGCCACATTGAGACTGGGAGGAGGGGCGGAGGCGCGACGGGCTGGTCCCACACCCACGTGTGCCGGATAAAAATCAGGAGGACACCTCGGCTGGGAAGGTCCTCCCTGAGGACTGAGGGGTCCCCGTACCACACCAAGCGCCCAGCTCAGGGTTCCAATGCCAGGAAGAGAATCCCCATCACTTCTGGCTGGAAAAACCAGGGGCAACTGAGGCTGAGGCGGCTGGAGCCCCCAGCAGCTCCTCTTAAAAGGCCCGCGCACGGACTTACTCGGACTCGCTCCCTCCAGGCTCCAGTGTGTGGGAGGGAGCTTGAAAGGCAGCAGAATCATATGAGGAAGAACTGAGCTGTTTGGCATTGGAGCGAGGGCTGGAGAGGCAGCTTTCTCCTGGACAGACGTGCTATCAGAGACTTTTATTCCTTTGGTGAGCCCTTCCCTGGGCCGGCAGATGCCGCCATATCTGGGACTCCAGCAACCTTGCTCACACTGTTGGCCCCGCCCTGGTGATTCCCTGAGGCCCCGCCCCACCCAACTTTTAGGCCCACCCAAGCTGTTGCCAGTTGCCTTACCATAGGATTGGCCTGTTTTGGAGCCTGCTTCAGCTTTTCCTAAATTCTTTCAAACAAGCAGCATCTGGTCTCAGCTAGCCCCATACCTCTCATTAAGTAATACATAGAAACAAACACAGGGAGGCAGCCAGAATGAGGAGACAAAGAAACAGATCCCAAGTGAAAGAACAGAACAAAACTCTAGGAAAAGAACTAAGTGAAATGGAGTTAAGCAACCTAACAGATGCAGAGTTCAAAATACTGCTTATAAGGATGCTCAATGGACTTAGTGAGAACCTCAATGAACTTAATGAGGGCTTCAAGAGCATAAAAAAGGACCAGTCAGAAATGAAGGATGCACAGTTAGAAATGAAGGAGGCACTAACTGAAATAAAGAATAGTTTACACAGATTCAATAGTAGAGTAGGTAAAGCCAAGAAGCAAACCATCGATTTGGAATATAAGGAAGCACAAAACACCCAATCAGAACAGCAAAAAGAAAAAAGAATCCGAAAAAATGAGGATAGTGTAAGGAGCCTCTGGGACAACTTCAAGCGTGCCAACATTCGCATCTTGGGGGTGCCAGAAGGAGAAGAGAGAGAACAAGAAATCGAAAACCTATTTGAAACAATAATGGCAGAAAACTTCCCTAACTTGGTGAAGGAAACAGACATACAAGTCCAGGAAGCACAGAGAGTGCCAAACAAGATGAACCCCAAGAGGCCCACACCAAGACACATCTTCATCAAAATGCAAAAGGTTCAAGACAGAGAGAATCTTAAAAGCAGCAAGAGAAAAGCAGTTAGTTACCTACAAAGGAGTTCCCATAAGACTGTCAGCTGATTTCTCAAAAGAAACTTTGCAGGCAAGAAATATTCAGAGTGATGAAAAGCAAGAACCTACAACCAAGATTACTCTATCCTGCAAAGCTGTCATTTAGAATCGATGGCCATATAAAGAGTTTCCCAGACAAGGAAAAGCTAAAGGAGTTCATTACCACCAAACCATTATTATATGAAATGTTGAAGGGTCTTCTTGAAGAAAAAGATAAAAAAATATGAACAAACAAAATGGCAATAAATACATATCTATCAACAACTGAATCTACAAACAAAATGAACCAGCAGAACAGAAACATTCTCATAGATACAGAGAACTTTTGTTGGTTACCAGATGGGTGGGGGCTGGGGGGATGGGTGAAAAAGGTGAAGGGATTAAGAAATACAAATTGCTTGTTAGACTGACAAACCTCAAATGGAAGGGGGGTTGGGGAGTGGGAAGAAATAAACCAAAGAACTTATATGTATATATGCATAACCAATGGACACAGACAACAGTGTGGGGAAAGGCAGGAGGGGGGCAGGAATGGGGAGGAGAGGGGCAATGGAGGAAAAATGAGGAACATCTGTAATACATTCAACAATAAAGATAAGTTTAAAAAAAATGGAGAAATGAACTCTATGGAGAATGCTGGTATTTTCTTCCCAATGACAACCTTTTTAGTATTTTTATCAATGCTTTTTGTATTCATGCAAAACTTTAAAATGAAAGATTGGGATACATCTGGAAGTTTGCCTAACACATACGTTAGGGTGTTTCTAGACTAAATGAGCATAAAATCAAACACTCTGCTCAGTGCATAAACTCTTTTACTAAACTTAGCTCCTGAAGTTAAGGAAGACACATAACTGCATTCCCTGGCCTCTATTGTTTTACCAACACGCTGGATGCTACAGGGATTTCTCTGGCTTTTTATAGGTGTACCCAAATCCTTGGAAGGCGTAGACAGCACCAATGTGTGCTGAGTCCCAGTGGACTCAGGAATAACAAAAAAGAACACAGATGATAAGTCTAATGTATGGAAGGACAATGAGGGGACTTGGCAAGAAAAACATATTTGATGATTCTAGGATTAGGCCTGGGAAAAACTGAGAGCATTTCAGGTTTGCTTTATGAGCATAAGTGGCAGTTACAGAGAAAAAAGTAAAAAAAAAAAAAATAGGTTTGGGAATCAGCTAGACTTGGGTTCGAATCCCAGTTCTACCATGAGCAAGTTATTTCGTCTTTCTTGGCCTCAGTTTCCTCATCACTGAATGGGAATACAATATGATCGCATAGGGTTGTGAAGATTAAAACAAATAATATATGAAGGTATATAATATATGCATAGTACCTGAAATATATTAACTGTAACTTGTAAATATATTAAGATGGTGAATTTGGGTTAGTAATCTACTCTTTCTAAGTATCAGTTTTCTCATTCGGCTGGTGTGGTTCAGTGGTTGAGCATCATTTACCCATATACCAAGAGGTCGCCGGATTCTCAGTCAGGGCACATGCTCAGATTGTGGGTCCAATCCCCGATGGGGGGCATGCAGGAGGCGGCCAATCAATGTTCTCTCTCATCAATGTTTCTATTAATATTATTAATATCTCTCTCTCCCTCTCCCTTCCTCTCTCTCTAAAAAAAAAAATCAATAAAGAAAAAATATTGTAAGTATCTGTTTTCTCAATGTCCTCATGCTTCAAATGAGGAATTGATAATACCTACTACCATGGACTTACTAAAACAATTAAACAGAATAATGTATGTAAAATGCCTACTACAATATTGTCACTCAGAATAAAAGTTGAAAATCTTTCTTTCACCCATCTATTTTCAATGAGGAGTGTGCAGCTGAGGCACAGCTATGGAAAACCTAACCTGGGATTATATGAATTATCCCATGGAATGACCAGAAAGAAAGAGCTGCGTGTTCGTACTGATACAATTCTAGCAGAGACATTTGCAGTCTAGAAGGCCTTTTCCATGGTTTCGAGTTCTCAGAGAATGAAGAGCAAATTTCTACAAAACCCTTCATAGTTGAACCCCAATCTACTCCATAGCCTCACCTTCCATCACTTCTCTATGCCCTACTTTGTAACTATACCATAATCTCCATTCCACCTCTTTCATCCCTTCCCACACCCATGGCTTCTCTTATCTATCTCCTTAACTCTCACTCACCCAATTGAAATAATCTTTTCTCTGAAGACTTCCCCAATTCTTTAGGTAATTGATTTTTATCTCTTCTCTAGGCTTATCACACTCTGAAAGTTTTGAGCATACTTGCACTGTGGTTCTTATCAAGTTGTATATCTGTATATCATTAATCTGTTAATGGGTTTGCCTTCCCCAATAGACATTGAGCATTTCAAAGGCAAAGGACCCAATTCATTTTGAGAACCATGTCAGTGCCTACTATGATGCTAGACTAGCATGGTGTTCAACAAATGCTGGACGAAGTAAAGAATACATGCTGGGCCCTGGCCTGTTTGGCTCAGCGAGCATTAGCTCACGGTCCAGAGACCTGGGTTGAGTTCCCGCTAACGGCACGTACCTCGGTTGTGGTTTGTCCCCGGCCCCAGTTGGGGTTGTGTGGGTGGCAACCACTCGATGTGTCTCTCTCACATCGATGTTTCTCTCTCTCTCTCTTTCTCCTTCTCTCCCTCCTGCTCTATCTGAAGATAACTGCAAAAAAATTAAAAAAAAAAAATACATGCTGGCATTTGGAAGCATCCCAAGTGTCCATCAGTAGATGAGTGGATAAAAAAGCTGTGGTACATTTACACAATGGAATACTACTCTGCCATAAAAAGGAATAAAATTTTACCCTTTGCAATAGCATGGATGGACCTGGAGAACATTATGCTAGGTGAAATAAGCCAGTCAGAGAAAGACAAGTACCATATGATTTCACGCATATGGAATTTGATGAGCAAACTAAACTAACAAGCAAAATAGAGGCAGACTCATAGATACACAGCAGGCTGCTGGTTCTGGTAGGGGTTTGTGTGTGGGGTGCTAGAGGGATTGAGCACAAAAAAAAAAACCAATAAGGAAGGAGAACTCATGGACATGGACCACAGTGTGATGATTGTGGGGGGGAGAGGGGTGGGTGGAGGTGGAAGAGGGTACAGGGGGGATAAATGGTGATGGAAATATAAAATAAAATAAAATAAAATAAATAAAAGAATACATGCTGGGGATATTTTAAATAACAAGGTTAACTTGCACAATTATCTAACATGTATATCTATTAGAAAACAATACCATCTAAACAGAAAGTTGTTCATATTTCACAGGTTGCCTGCAAATACACCTAACTTTTGGCCTGTACATACTGAAAATACATATTACCTATTACCTTATTGCATCTACTTTGCTCCCTTTCCTTACTGATGTGTGCCCTGTATATTTGTCTGGGTCACTAGGCACCAGGAACCCTGACAAACTAGCTATATTTAATAATTAGTCTGATTCCAAGAATAGGTAGACATTTAAATATGTTTTCTGGATAAGACATGAACATAATCTGTTTATATTTATGAACTGATTAAAAAGAGAAAACAGACCCCCCTCCCCAGCCCCCCAAGCATGAGAAATGCTCTGCACCCTAATACCTTTTAGTATGCTGTTCACTCAAATCAGTTACTCATTTCCAAATTTGCCGTAGCAGGTTTCAAAGTTGCAAGGCTTAAGAAAAGGAGCATTAATGGTCCGGTTACTGACAGAACAAAAGGCCTGCAAACACGTGGGCATTTATGCACGTTCCTTTCCTCACATGCTTTTTGGTAATGCCAAAGACACCTGGCACTGCCTTAGCTCACGGAGTCACTCTGGCTCCAAATGACAGAAGAAAGAGCTTTCTTGGGGTGACTGTTCCATGCAAGTAAATTTATAATTGCAGTCTTCAGCCTCCAAAGTTTTTAATGTTGATTGTACAGCATGAATGTACTGTAAGTTCAGTAAGTGCAGTAAATGAATAAGTAAATAAATGACTGACTGTACCAGTCTGTAGAGGTGAACAATAGCATTGCTTTTCTTTTATTCAATTTTCAGGAATTTCTAAAACAAAACAAAACAAAAACTTCATTCAACTCCTTTCACTAAATGCTATGTGAAGACCTGTCAGCCATAGAATTTTCCACCAAGGAAGAAAATTATGTCCATCTTCAAAACATTTGCTAAAGATGGGGTTCTGTACCTTACAGCTATTTTTTTTTTTTTCTTATCCTCACATGAGGACATTTTTCCTTTTTTTTTTTGTTCAGATAGAGTGGAAGGGAAAGAGAGAGAGAAACATCGACGTGAAAGGGACACATCGAGTGGTTGCCTCCCGCAGGGCCAACCAGGGCCGGGGACAAATTGCAACCAAGGTACGTGCCCTTAGCAGGAACCGAACCCAGGTCTCTCTGGACCACAGGCCGACGCTCTAACCGCTGAGCCAAACTGGCCAGGGCAGCTCCCTTGACAGAACGTTACAATATGAACTCTTTGGAACCAGAAAGAAATCTGGGTGGAATGGTGGACATGGGAAACCTCAGCTGGAAAACAACTGATTTATTTAATTGAGACCATTATCGGTTAGTGGAAGAGTGGAAATCAGAACTAATCATGGTTTAATCACTACTGGGCTCTTGGATGTTTTGGGTAGTGATTCAGATGAACTGAAAGCTAAGATCTTTACATCTCAGGTTCTGGGGCTTTTGTTTCACATCAGCCTCCTGTGCTCAGAGTTCTCTTCACTCAGTAAATACATTTTCGTTATGTCTCAATGGATACATTGTCTTTGCTCAAGGAGGCTGTTCCTGTAAGTGAAGTGAACTAAGTCCAAGCTCATTCACACTCAGCTCAGCTAACGTCAGGCTTTGGCATCAAAGAGGAAATTCAAATACAATTTCTTTGCGATAACTCATATCTGTCAAGATCTTCCAGACTCTCAGATCCCCAGGCCATACAAAAGATGCCTGGCTTATCACCAGTTTTCAGCCTCTGCTATCTCAAAAACCTTCAGAAGAAAATCATCCTGAAGCATCAATTATCTGACCCTTTCGTTCAGTATTAACACACACAATGAGGAAATGTGCCATGAGCTGCTGAAATTGTTTTAAAGGAATTAATGACTTTGTTTTGTTATACATATTGATGCAACTTGGCCACATGGCAAGGATGGATGAGATAAATTCTTTTCTTAATTGTACATTTCAAAATAAAATAAAAATTTAAAAGTGGGTAAAGTAGAGAGATAGGCCTAGAAACAGGCACCCAACTCAGAATTAGATTTAGGTTTTATTCTCTTCTCTGGTTTTCTTTCACAGCTTGGCCACAAACTGGTATCTTCAGGCAAATTTCTTAGCTACCACTTCCTCAGTGTACCCATCTCTAAATGAGAAGATTTAATTGAGTCTAAAATCAGTCCTTGGAGGGTCTACATTGTAAGATGCTACTGGAAACAGTAAACATGGCAATGTTTTGGAATATTAATTTCATTCTTGCTGAAGTAACTTTGCAATATATTAGAGAAAGAAGTGGCCAACGTTACTGAGACAATACAACTTTTCTCTGTTGAAAAAAAAAATCACAATTTGTTTAATTGCCATTCTTGAGCTAAAATAAAGTAGCATATTTCACTGACTCTTTTGTGTGGAAAAGCAACCTCAAAATGTGGCTGTCCCTACACAGGAATTTGAATGCGCACTGGGAAGACTGTGAAATCCTCTTTTAGGGCTCCTGGGGTAGGATTGCTTAAGCAATTGTGTTTGTGATCTCTTGTGACTCTAATAGCTCCTGCAGAAAACAGCTGAGGCCCTAACTGGATTATCAGTGTGCAAAGCTAGCGATGTTTTAGGAGGGGGTTGCTTCTCAAGAACTCCTATTATAATCTAGCCAAGTTCTGAATTTTGAGGATTTGTTCTTTAATTTGCCACTCTCCTATGAGAACCTTCTTCTCCTATTCCAGTGTCTCAGAATATTGTGTCCAGTAAGGAAGCAGAAGTTGAATAGCCACTTTCAGGACTTTTAAATCTGCTAGGATGAAGACTAGGACATGGGGCTGCATTACCGTAATGATGCAAAGGAGTGCTGGGCACTGAGCGCTGGGTCACCAGGGGTACTGAGTTAGAGTGCTCAATGATTTTTGTTCTGAGTTTGGAGGTTTGGGGTGAGGTTGCTTCTAAAACTATAGAGATCTGAATAGATTTCAAAGAACCAGTTCAAGCATGTAGTAGCCATGTCATCTCCACTTCCTCTCTAAGGCCATAGGCCCTTTTCAGTTTGCTGAGCCCTGAGCCTGCCCCTCTGTTGCTAACTTCTCTGCACACTTACTTAATGGGTGTTACCTTTGATGAGCCCTCTGCACACCTGCCAATGCCAACTGCACCTTCCTCCTTGACACTCTCTACATTTGGTGAATATGTCTCTATTTAATCCTTGTTTTCCTTCTACTTCTCTGCTGATTCTTTCTCAGATTTTCTGTCCTCTGAACATTCTTTCAATAGTGATGCTCATTTCAGTTCCCTTCGCATCATAAAATTATTAGTAATGTTATTCCTTTTTTCCTCTACCAAGGTGGCGACAGCTGAAATTCCACCATTAGACATTCATTTCTTTATGGTCACTTTGAATAATATAATATCCTATATGTAGGGGATACTTTACTAAACTACCAATCTGTTCAAATACACCTGCTTTTCAGAGCCACTCTCGTCTGTGGAAGGTGGGGCACAGCACATCATGGCTCCCAGACTGAAAGCAACTAAGTAAGAAGGGGAAGAGGAGACTAAGAGGGTGGCACGGAACACCTAAAATGGGGTTTTCTTTTACAGTTTTGCTAAAGGTTGTTGCTCTTTACCAAAAATTTCACCAAAGTTCAGTCTTTATTGAGGACAGAACTTTTCAAAGTGAGCGAGAGGTTCCATCTACTATTGCTGCTAATTACCTAATAGTCCCTGAGACGTCTCAGCTGTCTATAATACTTCCTCACTTTTCTCATAGATGTCAATCATTCAGTAAGATTAACAGCCACTCTGATTTCAGCCGCAGAGCAAATAGTCAGCCTCGTTGCTTAGAGCAATACAGGATCTGAATAGCAACAGAGAGATTTACTTAGCACTTTAAGGAACCATTTCTGGAGATAAATGAACAAATCCCTAATTGGGTTATAGTAATCATACCTACCCACAAGGGTTGATTTTGCAGGTGAAAGATTGAAAGGAGAATTTCCTAAGATAAATCCAATTAAATTTTATATTGAAAGACAGAACAGGAACTATAAAGGAGAGACAGCTCAGTCTTTTGAATTGAGTGCTGGATTATGAAACAGAATTGCTACAACCTCTTCTTGCACCTTTTTATGTATTTATTTATTTATTTTTTCTTTATTGATTTTAGAGAGAGAGGAAGGGAGAGGGAGAGAGAGATAGAAACATCGATGAGAGAGAACATCGATTGGCCGCCTCCTGCATGCCCCCCACCAGGGATCGGGCCCACAACCTGGGCATGTGCCCTGACCAGGAATCAAACTGGCCACCTCTTGGTACATGGGTCGATGCTCAGCCACGGAGCCACACCAGCCAGGCTCTTCTTACATCTTTATTCACTCTTTCTCTGGCCCTGGAGAGTCCCTTCTCCTGGATGTTTCCAGCTATTAAGGTAAAATTAATTAATCCTGCTAATGACATAGGATGATGTTCCTTAAAGCATAAAGATAGCATGAAAATGTAGTGCCTAAGTCCTCAGGAATTCAGCTTGATGAGGCAGATTCTCTAGTATAATTACAGTAAACTACTTTCTAGCTAAAGTTAAGAAGCTAAAGTGAGGACTCCAGACAATGTCCCAGTATTTAAAACAAGCAGACCTGCTTCTCAGTTGGGTAGCTCCAGACTTCCTGTCATGAAGTAGGATTCCAGTAGGTGCTGGAGTCCCTGATGAAGCTTGAGAAACTATTTCCTGAGGAATAATCACCAGGATTTATGTGCCAGCCACTGCTTTTTTAAAAAAAAAATAAAGCATATAACTGGTGTTAACTTATTTAAAACTCTTTACAACCTTTTAACTAGATACAATTATTAACTCCAAATAGAGATGAGAACATTTAGACACAGAAAGATAAAATATTTTACCTGAGTTCATCAACCTCTGAAGTGGCAAAGCTGGGTCTGAGCTTATGTTTTCACCATCAAGCTGTATTGTCTCTTTAAGTTTCCTTGAAAACGGGTTAGGATTCCATTAGAAGATAAAGACAGCACGACTGGAGTGTAATGGGTACGGAATGGACAAGAAAGTGGAGCAATCTCAATCTTTTGGTCTTGATGGTCCATCGTTAAAAATTTCTTAACTATCTACTGTGTATTAAATGTGATGTTAGGTGATGGGGTGTTCCTTGCCCTTAGGGGGCTTACAGTATGATGGGGAAACAAAGGAATAGCTAACAAATGAAGTAAAAAGCATGTACGTATATGATGGCGTACAGTACAAATGGTATGAAAGAAAGAACCATAGAACAGCAAGGCACAGACCTGCTTCCATAAGGGGTCAGCAAAGGTTCTCTGAGGAGGTGGCAGTGGGACTAGAACTGAAGGATGAGGAGTTAGTAGCGAGAAGTCTGGGAGTGGGGATGCAGAGTGGAGGGGAGGAGAGCATTTCCCGCCGAGGGAGCACATGTGCAATGGCTTGAGGAGAGATGGATCTAGTTCATATGTGAACAAATGAAGCATGGCCAGCATTGGTGTGTCTTGGTGAAGGACAAAACTGACTCTCTTTTTAGATATCATTGCAACTCAAGTATTTACTTAATATTTCCCTTTAAAATAATGAACCTTTTATGATTTCTCATAGTTTGCCTATAGAGAGTGCAAGAATGGAATTTAAAAATCATTGTGTAGTGTGGAAGGAGCTTGAAAGGGTGTCATGGTGGTGTCTGCCCTAAGCTGAGGGGTGCTCCCATGGCTTGTAGGCTTTGTGGATGCTCAGTCTGATGCAGAGAGACAAGGTCATGGCAAACTGTCAGCTTTCTATTCACAATGGAAAGACCCAGAGGGGTTGGATTGTACCGAATGCACGCGTGCATCCGATTTTGTTCCCTCGGATCTCAAGGCACCTTCTGAGAACTCACTGGACTCTTTGGAAAACAGATATGATTATTGTTTGTCTTGATTGCTCAATTCTGCAAGACATCCCCAAGTCTTTTAGTAGAAAAAAAATTAACCTGTCTCTATCAGTTCCAAAAAGAATCAGTAGAGTTCCTTAGAAATCTTAATATATTTTCCTCTAAATCTGTAGGGTTTTTTCCTCTAAATTTTTACCAGATACTCTTTTCAACTTCCCTTTGGATGCCATTTGATTTTTATCTGTGAGACAAATAGATCGTGTAACTCAAGTTAGTAAGCACTAGCAGGAATTATGACCACCCTTTAACTGATTTACTTTCCAGAAACAGACCTTTGAAAAAGTAGAGACAATCTTCCTTCTCAAAAGTCTAATCCAGGACCATTTCCTCTCATACTCTTTTTAGAGCTAACCTTGGAAATCTCAAACAGGCTGTTATGTATGTATAGACACACACGTGTATACATGTGTACACACACACACACGCACTTAAATTAACCATTCAGGCACAGTAGGGAGTCTCAGGCAAAGGAGATATTGACAAACACATTTAAAAAATGCATGGAAATCCAAGAATAGTGTACTGATTTTTAGAAAGAGAAGAAAGGAGAAGAGAGAAACAATGATGTGAGAGTACAACATTGATTGACTGCCTCCTGCACGCCTCGCACCAGGGACTGAGCCAGAAACCCCAGCATGACCAGGACTTGAACCAACAACCCTCCGGTGCACGTGATGACACCCAACCAACTGAGCCACACCGGCCAGGGCTCCACCATTGCTTTTGAGAAAACTACTAACCTCTGTAGAATAACTGTAATATGGATGATTTTGACAAGTGGTTCTCAAATTTTGGTGGAGAGCTAATAAAGAACATGAAGATCAAGCTCATTAAAGAAAGACAGGGCCTGGGCATTTGCATTTCCATCAAGTCCTCCTAGTGATTCTGACATTCACCAAAGTTTGAGAACCACTGATTTTGGAGATTAAAGATAAGCAAATGTAACAAGGACAATAATGTTTCCTAACTAGGATCGTGTGGTAAATTGGAAAGGGGTTTTGTCTTTGTGGTCCGAGACCTGAATTCCTACGTGTGCTCTCCTGCCTACTAACTGTGGGAGTCAGCTAAGTCACTTAACTTGTGGGGCCCACGATGTCCTCATTTGTTAAATAGAGATGATAACGCACCACATCGAGGGGTCATGGGTTTAATGAGATGAGGTGGTTCACAGGATGTGGCTGATAGATATAGGCTGAAGTAGAATCTCTTCCTACATTTGAATGTTTATTTATCTAGATACTTCTAGATACAAAACTTATGTGGATTTTACTCCATGAAAACTCTCTCAAGACTTTCCTGATAGATTCCAGATTTCTTGAGGGTAGGAATTGAAGGCATGACTGCCATTGCATTTACCCACGACACTCAGTAAAACTTTTGACACAAATGCTTTGATTACAGAACACATAGTTTCTGTGCCCTAACTTACAAACCCTATTGATCTCTTGCATCCATTCAATAACCTGAGTTGATTTTCCATAAAAGGACTGAGGAAATATTGTTTTACTGGAGTAGAAGTTATTTTTATTGACTATGAACAAAACCTCTTAACTTATGGCCAAAATCCTAGTTAATCACAAACATGGGTCACAGTTACTGAACTATGCTTCTGAGTTAAGCCAGTCTTTCACTTTATTAAACTCAAAAAAAATAAAAAAAATCTTGCTATGTAGTTAGATAATTTTGTATAGACATCAAAGTCTCCAAAATGCTGGATGCTTAATAATAAGTTCATTGTGCATTAGTCATTATGATGATAATAGCTTTACAGTAATTATTCATAAAATGACGACTCTATAGGGTTATGCAAGTAACAGAGAAACAAACTCAATCTGGCCTCTGGTCTAGCCAGCAGTACGAAGAAGGAAGTGTTGGAGGGCTGGAAGAGGATGAATGAAAGCCCCAGAAGAGAAAATAAGGCATGACCACCCTGCCTGAAAAATCCCACCACCAGTAAGCAAAAAGGAAGCCACAAGCCTAAGTGAGAGACAGCCCGGGAGCAAGCCATGTGTTTCTCTGGTGTTCCTTTACTTTGTTCTCTGACCTCTGAGTGGGCTCCACTGCTTTAGACCACAGAGCCCACATCCTCTACCTCATTTCCACACCCCAAATTCTCTTTTCTCATTCCTTTCTCTCCCCTCTTTTTGTCTGATCTCTTTTTTCTCCAGTGAAAGAGCTCATTAGTAAAGAGTTATTCCAGAGTCTCCCTGTCAAGATTTCCCCTTTCCTTCTCCACAAATACCCCTCAGATCCTCAGGTTAAGAGTGGATGATAATGTCATTTGACACCAATTCAAAGTTCTCCACACTGACAGCTGACACCAGTGGGAGGAACTGCATTCAGAGAGACACTAGAAAAAACTTAACACAACTTGGGACTTCCCTTCAGTCTGTCTGAAGATTTATCGATTACAGTGGCCAGAAGGACATTAACCCCTTGAATTTTAAAATTTTAACAAAGATCTTCTGTGGTTTGCAAGGAAATGTTTACGCTCATTTATGTTTCGAAGGTTTTTATCTTCTTCCCTTGCACAGTCAGATTTCTCCCCTCACGAGGAGATGTGGAACACAGAAAAGCATCCATAAAACCAAGTTAGTGATCAGATATCAATGTCGGTGTGTCCATGTTTCCCATTGAACTTACGGCATCAACAGGAGCAAGTATTGTCATTCTTTGACCCCGTTCCATTGTTTTTTTTTTTTTGCTTTTAAAGGTGACATGCCTATTTGAAAAGTCTCTTTGGGGGTGGAGCTTGGGCATAGTATTTTCTAAAAGCCCCCAGGTAATTCTGATGTGTAGCTAGATTGGATAAATATTGTTTTCCAGGAAGTGAGGAAGCACAGGAGATTCTTTAAGTTCTCAGGACAAAAGAGGCCCTGCCTCAGCCTTGCCGGTCTCTTTCCACCCTATCATTATGTTGTACTATTTCCATAGCATTAACTACCATTGAAATGATCTTAATATACTTGTATGTTATTTGTGTATGGTCTCTCTCCTTTCTTAGGAATGTAAGCTCCAGTAAGTCCTGAATAGTATAGTTGCTCTATATTTGTCAAATTAATGAATGTACATCTATTAAACATCAGCTTTCTCATCTTACAATAATCAAAATAGCCTGGCTGGTGTGGCTCAGTGGTCGAGCATCCACCCATGCACCAAGAGGTCGCAGGTTCGATTTCTGGTCAGGACACATGCCTGGGTTGTGGGCCAAATCCCCAGGGGGCATGCAGGAGGCAGCCAATCCATGTTCTTTCTCATCCATGTTTCTCTCTCTCTCTCCCTCTCCCTTCCTCTCTAAAATCAATAAAGAAGAAAAAAAAATTTTTTAAAACCCACGAAATAATACCTCTACCTGCCCGTCTAGATTGCTGTGATGATTCCAAGAAATCATGTCCATGTAAACTAAAGTGGCTAATGTGAAATGCCTAGAAATATCATTACCGAAAAATATAAAATAAAATCAATCTAACCCCAAATGTTTCCCCCAATAGCTCCGGGATGAAAATGTTCCACATTTAGGTTCCCTTACTTGGCTTTTGGCTGACTATCGTTAATATGAAAATTGCTTACCTGGGGGGAATAATGTTAATTAGATGAGTTTTTGTCACCTAGCAACCGCTAGCAACCCTAAAGTACAGAACAAGTAAACTCTGATTGAGTGTGAAAGGCAGCAGGCTGGGTACCACTCCTGCAGGCAGCCTGGTTAGCAGGAAGAGCTGGCTGGATGCTCCGGAGGGGAGGCGCAGGAGAGTCAGGACACTGAATGTTCGAGACCAGAAAAGGGACAGAGGAGTATGTGAATGACAAAGTTCGTTGAGCCTGGACTGGAAAGATCTTGGGTTAACTCTGGTCAGAAAAGTGAAGCAGTCATGCTTTTAGTCAGCATTAGGTGAGTACCTGGTGAGCTAGACAGCTGCCGTATTTTATATCATTTAATCCTTCAGGCAACTCTTGATGTCTTATTATCCTGATTTTATTAGAGGGAAAATGGTAGTTCACAGATGCTAAGTCCCTAGGGGAGCAGCCCAGTAGCGCGATAAGGACACTGAATCCACAGAGAGGCAGAAAGAGTCAGAAACCCAGCTCCAACCACCAGCCCTGGGACCTCGGGCAAGTTCATACATCTCCATGCACCGGTTCCTCCTCTGTACCACAGGGATGATAATCATTGTAACTATCTCTTAGCGTTTTTATGATGATTAAATGAATTACTATCTCACAAATGACTCAGAATACTGGAATAGAGTAGATACTAATCATAGATAAAGATACACAGTGAGAGGGGACCCAGAATTTTTAAACCTATGAAAGTTTATATATATAAAAATATGTATCTTGATGGATTTTCACACACTGAACACATTCATGTAACCAGCATCCAGACAATGAAACAGAATTTTACCAGTACCTAAAAGCTTCCCTCAGACTCCCTTCCAGCCATATTCTCACCCCCTCTGAAAAGTCTGACTTCTAGCAATAGAACAGCCTTTCCTGTTTTTGTAATTTATATAAAAGGAATCACACAATCTAGAACTTTTTCTATCCGGCCTCTTCCACTCAGTATTGTATCTATGAGATGTATTCATGTTGCTGTGTGTAGATAAAAATCCTTTATTCTCACTGCTGTATATTTCATTTGTAAATTTACTACAGTATATATGTCCAATGTACTGATAGGCATCTGAGTAGTCCCTAGATTTAAGCTTTTACCAATAGTATTGCTATAAACATTCAACCAACACTGTTTGCTGAACATGTATACTCATTTTTATTTTTATATACCTACAAATGGAATTTCTGGCTCATCAGGTATGAACACAGTCGGCTTTAGGATATAGCATAAAACAGAAAACAGTTGTACAATAACCACTCTCATCGGTAGAGAATGGAAATTTCACTTCTTTGTCTTTTTCACTGCATCTGTTTGAAGGGTATAGAGTGATATCTCATTGTGGTTTCACTGGGCATTTCCTTGACAGTTAATGAAACTGAACCCCTGTTTATTGGGCCTTTGGATATCTTCTTTGGTGAAGTAACACCAAGATTTTTCTAGGTCAAAGACTTCTGCCCTCTCTCTATATATATCCCCACTTAAAAAACAAACCAAACCAAACAAAAAACCCCCACAAACAAAATGCCTTCCTCCAAAACTTTTCATAGAAATGTAAGTCCTAATTTAGAAACCAAAGGTACTCACTATTTTTATTTTGTATTCACGTTTTTCTTTTGTACTTTACAGAATTACCTTCTGGTGATGGGGGGGACAAAAGGGATCTTCCATGAAGAACATTTTTGCTCTTCCTTCAGTTGTCATTCAAAGTGAGATTAAAAATTATCTTGGCTCTGCAGGCCAGCTCAGAGCTCAGAGGAGGGGGAGGGGAAGACAATAAAGAAAGCTGACCTACTTCTGGAGGCTCCATGACACCATTTACAGTGACTGCAAGGTCCTTTCCCCGCATTTAGATCAGAAACTGAGCCAGGTGGGTGTGCAGGGAAGAAGGCTGGTGTATGTGTGAGAATAAGGACAACACAGAAAGTCTGTGAGTATTTTATATGGGAAAACAAAACAAACTGTTGTTGTGAGTTTTAAGCTTTACTTTCACTGTTCACAAACACAGATGCACCTGTTTTCTGCACTTCCTCCAAAACGTTTTTGCAGCGAAACTATGTAGGAAAAGTTGCTAATTATAAGACATATCACTTGTAAAACACAAAAGTTGTTCCTGCTTTTCTTTCTATTCACAAGTACACAGGAATACCAACCCATCCCTTAACATAACTTGAATGTATAAATAGTAGCATTTTTGATCATTCAGGATACAAATTTTTATTCTCAGCCTCAAAAGCTAATATTTTTCTTGCCTTTCAGGTAGAACACTAAACTTCTCTTCATTCGCATAAAAAGAGTTCCAGCTAATGAATAAATCTTATTGGCTTATGTTCAAATTGCACAGTTTTTGTTCTCCTGAAAGAAATGTCTTCCTTAAGGACTCTTCTCAAATATAAATTTTTAAAAATAATTTATTTTTTAGTTTGGGAAAGTTGAGTAGGAAGATACACTTTGAATTACCTGTGCCCATCTAAACATTGCTGAAAACAAAATATATTGTAATGGTTCTAACTGTAGGTATTCAGCCCTATTCTGACCTTTCCTTAGCTTTCTCTCTATTGACACACTAAGCTTTATAAACAAAGTACCCTTTGAGGACTGTCATGTTTTTGGAGGGTAACATGCCCTCTGGTTTGGTACATCTATAAAGAATTGAGACTGTGGTCAGTATCTGGGCTACAGATGAAAGATGAATGAATCTATTAACAATTGGAGAGACTGTTCAGAAACATGGCTTGGGTAGTAGAGAGACTATTAAACAAACATCACCTTCATTAGGAATTTAGAATTAGCAAACAGAATTTCCGCTGTTCACAGCAGCTGGTATTCTGGCCACTATTCACTGCAGGTGGCCAACCCCAAAAGTAGTCTCTGCTCCTCGTGCACTCACAGCACAACGTTGGACCTGGAATCACCTGGACACAGATTTTCCTGAACTACTTAAACCGTCTGTCCTGTTGCCAAGAGTGATAACTGAAGATGCTAATTTTTTTTTTTTTTTTTTAGCTCCAAAGGTTTGATTAAATTGTATTCTTACTACAGACAGGCCTACTGGTCTGCTGATTCCGGAATTTTTCTCTACATTTTATTGTTAGGGAGAAAAAGTGTAATGTCCTCAGCTTACATTTTCATGACCTCTCCTTGACTCAGCAATTACACTTAAAGTTATTTGTTCATTCAATTAATAATTAAATACCTACTATAGGCTGAGCCCTAGGGAAATTGTGTTCTATAAAATAGACATAATCTATGGATTCACAGAGCTCACAGGCCAGGGGTGAAGGAGGTGGCAATAAAGAGGAAGCCCATCGGTGTATATTTTCCCAGAACTTTAGAGCTTCAAAGGAAATGCAGTACATGCAGTACCAGTGAAGGACTAAGGTGGGGCCCCAGTTACGCAGAGTGGTCAGGGAAGGGCTTTCTGACTTTGCAGAACTGACAAGAAGCACATGTAGCAGCAGCACAGCATCCGAAGGGCAGAGAAGAGCAAGTTGAAAATGAGGATTTATCATAACACAAGAACTGGACAACTGCGCAAAGCGTTGGCATGGAACTACTTACCGTGGCATTGTTTATCGCACCGAAAAGCTGGAAAAATAGCCTATCTGTCTTAACAATAAGGGGATTGGTAAATGAATTAAGGCTCATGCTTACAATTTAAAATTGTGCGTCCATTAAAAATAAGATTGAAAATGGATGGTAGTAAAGTCTAGATCTGAACACAGATTCCGGAGCAAAACTGCCTAGGCTCATACTGAAGTTCAGCCGCTTTGTAGCAAATTGCATAATAACACAGAGGTCTGTTTTGAGATTTACATAAATTAAAATATGTAAAGGACTTGGAAAAGGGTCTTTGCCTATGAAGTACTATTGTCATTATCATCGATATTTGTTGACTGAGAAAGCTGGCCATTGTGGAGTCTAAAATGTAGGTTAAACAGCTATATAAATAGTATGTCTAACATCTTTTTAAAGTCTTCTTACATAAAAAGGACAGAATATAATAGAGAGGTTTAGTGGTGGTTATATCTGGATGATGATTTTAATTTTCTTTTAATTTTCCTGTATTATTTGCATTGTATTTCTACAATTAGCCTGTATTATTTTTATAGTCAGATAAACTAATAAAGTGAGTTCACTTTTATAAAAATACATGTTTGTGTTTCCATTTCTAAAGTCTTCCAGTGAAGAACTTCCGGTCAAGATGGCGGCGTAGGTAAATGCGGTATCGCGTCCTCCCACAACCACATCAAAGTTACAACTAAACTACAGAACAACCATCATTCAAAACCACCTGAAATCAAGCTGAAAGGAAGTCCCACAACTACGAAATTAAAGAAGAAGCTGCATCGAGACTGGTAGGAGGAGCGGAGGAGGGACGGGCTGGTCCCACACCCACATGTGGCGGATAAAAATCAGGAGGACACCTTGGCTGGGAAGGTCCTCCCTGAGGACTGAGGGGTCCCCATCCCACACCAGACGCCCAGCCAGGGTTCCAGTGCCAGGAAGAGAAGTCCCCATCACTTCTGGCTGGAGAAACCAGCGGGAACTGAGGCTGAGGCGGCTGGAGCCCCCCCGCAGCTCCTCTTAAAGGGCCCGCGCACGGACTTACTCGGACTCGCTCCCTCCAGGCTCCAGTGTGGGGGAGGCAGCTTGAAAGGCACCAGAATCACATGAGGAAGAACTGAGCTGTTTGGCATTGGAGCGAGGGCTGGAGAGGCAGCTCTCTCCTGGATGGACGTGCTATCAGAGACTTTTGTTCCTTTGGTGAGCCCTTCTCTGGGCCGGAAGATGCCGCCATATCTGGGACTCCAGCAACCTGGCTCACACTGTTGGCCTCGCCCTGGTGATTCCCCGAGGCCCCGCCCCACCCAACTTTCAGGCCCACCCAAGCTGTTGCCAGTTGCCTTACCATAGGATTGGCCTGTCTTGGATCCTGCTTCAGCTTTTCCTAAATTCTTTCAAACAAGCAGCATCTGGTCTCAGCTAGCCCCATACCTCTCGCTAAGTAATACACAGAAACAAACACAGGGAGGCAGCCAAAATGAGGAGACAAAGAGACAGGTCCCAAATGAAAGAACAGAACAAAACTCCAGGAAAAGAACTAAATGAAATGGAGTTAAGCAACCTAACGGATGCTGAGTTCAAAACACTGCTTATAAGGATGCTCAATGGACTTAGTGAGAACCTCAGTGAACTTAGTGAGGGCCTCAAGAGCATAAAAAAGGACCAGTCAGAAATGAAGGATGCACAGTCAGAAATGAAGGATGCACAGTTAGAAATGAAGGGGGCACTAACTGAAATAAAGAATAGTTTACACAGATTCAATAGTAGAGTAGGTAAAGCCAAGAAGCAAACCATCGATTTGGAATATAAGGAAGCAAAAAACACCCAATCAGAACAGCAAAAAGAAAAAACAATCCAAAAAAATGAGGATAGTGTAAGGAGCTTCTGGGACAACTTCAAGCGTGCCAACATTCGCATCTTGGGGGTGCCAGAAGGAGAAGAGAGAGAACAAGAAATCGAAAACCTATTTGAAACAATAATGGCAGAAAACTTCCCTAACTTGGTGAAGGAAACAGACATACAAGTCCAGGAAGCACAGAGAGTCCCAAACAAGATGAACCCCAAGAGGCCCACACCAAGACACATCATCATCAAAATGCAAAAGGTTCAAGACAAAGAGAGAATCTTAAAAGCAGCAAGAGAAAAGCAGTTAGTTACCCACAAAGGAGTTCCCATAAGACTGTCAGCTGATTTCTCAAAAGAAACTTTGCAGGCTAGAAGGGAGTGGCAGGAAATATTCAGAGTGATGAAAAGTAAGAACCTACAACCAAAATTACTCTATCCTACAAAGCTGTCATTTAGAATCGATGGCAATATAAAGAGTTTCCCAGACAAGGAAAAGCTAAAGGAGTTCATCACCACCAAACCATTATTATATGCAATGTTGAAGAGTCTTCTTGAAGAAAAAGATAAAAAAATATGAACAAACAAAATGGCAATAAATACATATCTATCAATAATTGAATCTACAAACAAAATGAACAAGCAGAACAGAAACATTCTCATAGACACAGAGAACTTTTGTTGGTTACCAGATGGGTGGGGGCTGGGGGGAGGGGTGAAAAAGGTGAAGGGATTAAGAAGTACAAATTGCTTGTTAGACTGACAAACCTCAAAGGGAAGGGGTGTTGGGGAGTGGGAAGAAATAAACCAAAGAGTTTATATGTATATATGCATAACCAATGGACACAGAAAACAGTGTGGGGAAAGGCAGGAGGGGGCCAGGAATGGGGGAGGAGGGGGGCAATGGGGGAAAAATGAGGAACATCTGTAATACATTCAACAATAAAGATAAGTTTTAAAAAAAAGAAAATAGTTTAAAAATAAATAAATGAATAAATAAATAAATAAATAAATAAATAAAGTCTTCCAGTGAAGTGAGTCCAACGCATATTTTTACAGAAAGCATATTTATGCGGAATAGAGCGGCAGTACCTAAGGTCATGTCTTTTCATGACTAGTCCTCTTCACTGTTTTATTCAACATTAAAAAATGCTTTCTTTTATTTTCTTACAATTTTTATTAATTTATAAACATAAATTAATACAGATGTTTAACATAAACATACAGATGTTTCTCCTTTTTTCCCCCTAGACACCCTCCTCCCCATCCCCCCCATCCTCTAGCATTGTTGTCTATGTCCATTGGTCATGCACACATGCATATAAGTTCTGTGGTTCATCTATCCATAGGCTGAGCACTATTGTAGGCACTGAGAACACAGTGATAAATATAATGACACCTCTCCCTATAAACAGCTTACAATCCAGTGGAGATAAACAGAAAAGTAATAAGTACATAAAGTCCTACTGGTGTCAAAAGAGGCCCCATGCCTGGCCGGTATGGCTCAGTGGTTGAGCATCGACCCATGCACAAAGAGGTCACCAGTTCAATTCCTGGTCAGGGCACATGCCCAGGTTGTGGGCCAAATCCCCAGTGGGGGGCATGCAGGAAGCGGCCAATCAATGTTCTCTCTCATCGATGTTTCTATCTCTCCCTCTCTAAAATCAATAAAGAAAAAAAAATAAAAGAGGCCCCATATGTCTGAAAGGCTTCACGGACGAGGTGAGACTTAAAAAATGGGTAGAGACAAGTGGAATGGTTTAGGTGGGCTGGCACCGTGTTCTAAGTAGATGCAGCTGTGGGTGGACAGCCCGACGAGTGTGGAGAGCAATGGGGACTTCCATAGGGCTGCAGCTTCCCATAGACGAAGGAAGTGAGCCAGGAGATGTTGGAGAGGCTGAGTTCCTGGAAGGACTTCCCTGCCGTGTCAGGGGATTTGAATTTAATCCTGAAGACAATGAATGGGGAACCAATGAAGGGATTTTAAGAAGATATATGATAATAATGAGATGTGCATTCAAATGAGTTATTAAAAAGAAGGATACAGGTCTCTGGGAGAGATTCAACATTCTTTCATTTCTGGTAGTAGGAATCATCTCCGGCATCTGAGACATGGGAATCACTGCCTGACAAGCTAGGACTGAGCCACAGGGTAAACCTGATTTCTGTTACAGAGTCCATACGAAACTTGTAAGCTCCTCAAATGTTCATTTGTCACTGCAGTTTTGAAGAATACTAAAGCAATTCATTTTGGCATGACCAGCAAGATGTTCATATTGTTTACTAGGTTTGAAGAGAAAAATAGATTTGGAAGGTTCCTTACGCAGTCATGACTTTTCTCTTAAGGTGAGATGGCAAAGTCTATATGGTATTGCAGTTTTAAGCAAAACCCTCTACAGCTGTCTTATTTAAACAACTTAGAAAGTGTGTAAGTAGCAAAATGGTTTTCTTTTTAAGTAATGCCACAGTACACATGCATTTAAACTCACAGCAAAACATGATTTATGGCCCCAAAAAACCTTTCACAGAAGTCTTTATTTGCTCTTAATAAAGAGCTGTCGAAAGCTCAAGGTATTATTTTTCAAATGACTATAATACATTTTTTACTTGATTTATCAAAAATAGATAGGCAAACCTCCACAATACTTTCGTGGATTTGGACGGCATTTTAATTGAGTACTCACAGTAACACAGCAGGAAAAGTAAGGGGGGTGAGAACAGATAAATTCGAGACCACCTAGTATTATATGGATTGCATGGGAACCCTTCAGGAAAATGCATCCTTTTCAAGAAACAAGATAATTCAAGTTGAGGCAATGAGAATGGAGGTCACTCCACAGTTCATGGGCAGTCAGGTTACCAGGCAAATGGAATTAACCACAATGAAGAGAAGAGGAGAAGACTAACATCATGACCTATGAATTCACTGAAATTAAGAGTCTGAAAAGGCTTGTTAAATCTTATCCAACCTTTCCTCTGCATCAAAGTCTTTTTCTTGTAGCCAATCTACCTTGCTGTTTTATTTAATTTGTTCTTCAATTATTCAGCCTTCAAGGTTTCCTTCAATATATAAGAAAATATTCTAATTCAATCAATTTAACTTGTGGGAAACAATTCATAGATTTGCATTTCAGGATTCGGCCTTAGTAGATGTTTAATGAATAACTATGTTTCAGTGGATGGGTATGTAGAATGTCAACAAATAATGATAAACTTCTTGAGCAGTTTTTATTTCCATGTAAATAATTCTAAATCTGCAAACCATATGACCAAAGTAATTAAAAAAGTAGTATAGTGACAGAATTCTGTTATCCTGTAAGTAATCAAATTATGGATTACAGGAGCTTGTTATAAATGTCAACATATGAATTATGCATGTAAAAGATCAAGAAAAAAATAGGTACAACATTCAGTTTATTTTGATTCCATTGTATTTCCAGCTCTTCCTCACTAAACACACTGTATAAATCAGGCATATGGTACCATTATAACCCTTTTAGAATTTCAGAAACAAGACAGAACATAAATATTATTGTTTGCATAACTCAGGGGCTGTGAAGCTTATTGATAATATTTCTGTTACAGTCTGTTCTTGAGTCTTTGAAGTAACATTTAGGAAACTATAGATTTTGCAGAGCTAAAGGAATCTCTTCTGGAAGGCCTGCTTGTTCTTGTCCTGCTTCCTATAACTGTTCTACATGACAAGTATTTTGGTAATGAGAATGGAGTTCTATTTAAACAAACCAACCAACTAATAAACATAACTTGTTTTACTGCATTTCAGCCTTCTGGAATTTCTGATCAGTTCAACAAAGCTTTACCTCAAACCCTAAGGCTGACTCTGTCCTGAAAATGGCTGTTCTGGGGCAGACCAGCATGCTCAAGGTCAGGGGGCTCCCTGGTACCCAGGATCCAAGAAGGCTTGGTTCTACTTCCAGAAAACAAATGCAGTGCTGTGAACAGAAAAGCGCCATTCTCCTAACCATCCATGAGCCTAAATTTCTTCCTTAAAATATTTGTTTACTATCTTTCAACTAAGACTCTAATATTGAATGTACTTGTAGCACTAATGAAAGGATATTTTTCTTTAGCAGCAAATGTTTATTGCTCATCTTACAGCCCGAACCCAGGGGTATGGTCATACTCCTACAACTGCAATGATGTTGAATTCTTAAATAGTATGTTAGGACATATTTTTTGTGTGAAATTCATAATATAGGTCTTAATAGGGGCATCGGTAGTGGTCAAAAAGACTCCTGCTAGTGAGATGTCACAGAAATTAAATGAGCAATTTCTAATGATTGCTCACATTGCATAAGCAGAAGACTCAACATTAGGATAAAGATAGTAAAGAAGATGTACAATTAATTATAAAGCTCATTTCAGGCACACTGATTGTTAGTTGTTTTGAGCTCCTCTCATGTATTAGCTTCCTGATAGGCACCAGGAATTTGAAGATGAATAAGACATGGCTGATTTTTGGAGATGCTTAAAGTCTATTCTCTTTAAGGTTAAGTAGAAATTCACCTGGAAGACTGAATACGGGAGTGAGGGGGAAGGGAAAGAGCCAAAGCCAGACTGAGGGGTTAGCATGAGTGTCAGGGGAGATGACATCAGTTCTCTGAGGCTGTAATGACGAAAGCCTGTGGTAGATCATTGGGAGGTGAGTCTGGAACCAGGTGCTAAAAGGCCTAGTAGAGCCATGTGAACAGATTTGGACTTTATCCAGAAAATAAGGGCGAGTCATTGAAGGAATCGTTGAAAAAGGGAGTGACACGTAGTAAAGCATTCAAACCACTTTTTCTGCAACTATGCCAATGCTGGAGAAACGATTTCTCTGCTGAGCCAGATAACATGGAAACAGCCTCAAAAACAGGTGTTTCTTTTCTGGTTAAGAGAGTATATTGGCAAAATTTGAATGGTGGTCCATAGCGGCAGGACCCAAAATGTTTCGTGCCTCATTGCTACTCAGCAGAACCTACATAGCACAAATAAAAGGCAAGGTCTATGACATACCCCCAGATATTCTCTTTTATTTTTTGAGGGTGAGGAGTTTGCCTGAGACTGTTTCATGGAATGTCCTCCCGTTTCAAAGTGCTTTCACTTTTCAGGGCCATCTAACCAGGTTCGGCTCTGATGGGACGCTGTCATGTTAGCATCTGTGACTGAGGCAGGGTGTCTGCAGACATTCCTCCAAAGTGAAACCTACTTCAGGATGAACCCATCAGTCCTGTAGACAATTACTGTAGGTAATCTTCTTCTCGTCTCAAAACAAAAGAAAACGAAAAACACACACAAATGAAGCCCCAAAGCCTAACTCAGTTAAAGCAAGGATACAATCTCATTTTTAGTAAAATCTGTGAAATTGTCAAGCATGTTTAAATGTTTTCTCATGAGCATATACAGTAATACTGTCTTCAGAAATGAGGAAATATATTTTTTGAGAATCCTGATTATGCATGCAGTTTTTCAACCCTCTCTCAGCAGCGTAAGAATGGGCCTGGGGCCTAGAGTACTTTCTTATAAAAAAAAAATTAAAAGTGCTCATGGCCTGTGCTGGCTATAACCTTGTGTGGGACTATGTCTGTGTGTCAGGCTCCATGTGAACTCCTTTGTTCTGCTGAAGTGTTTGTGCCATATGGCAACTGGCCAACTCCACTGCCATCTCGGTCCCTTGTAGGGAAGGGTGGTCCTTTGTTCTGTGGCACAAAGGGGGTGCATGTTGGCCAATGTGGCCGCTGGCCATGGGTGACTGACACCTACTACTGAGGCTGGTCTTGCTCTGTTTCTTCTCTATGTGAGTAAAGTGCAGTTCCATCCAAGGCTTGACCGCATTGTCTTTTCCATGGTGACTACAATACCAAGGTGCAGGGGCAGCAGTATTTAGACTTTTACTCCTAAAAAGAGGCAATATATGCTAATTGCTCGACACCGATTATATGCTATTTTTTTTAGAAATTATTTTGTAGGCAACAATAATAGCATTATTCAAAACAAAGTCAGATGACTACAGAATTTGGCTGAGAACCCAAGAACTTAGGTCATAAATTCGCCATTGCTCCTCATCAAATATCACAGGAAATTTGTATATAGAACTCCTAAACTCCAATGCAGAACTCTCCAGTGAGCTGGAAGGGGCCCCAGGTGGAACCCTTATGGCTTAGAAAAGGCAGATTGAAAAGATCGAGAGCCCGAGCCAACGGAGGGGCCACTGTGCTCAAACCCAAATCTCAGATCTCAGCTCTCCTCCGGAGCCAGCCCGAGAGCTCAAAGAGAAAGTTTGAGGAAACAACATGTTCTGCAATGCTTACTACAGATTAAACCTTCCACAGGTCTTCTGAGCCAGGGCATCAGGAACATCCCTGAAGGAATAACATCCCAAAAAGAAATACAGATAGACCACTACAATTCTTCCAGGAGGAAGTGAACCACTTTCATTCTGGGGACAAAGGTCAGAAGGGAACAGAGGAAACCAAAGCAAACAGAAAATTAGCTATTCCTGCCTAGTATATTATAAAGAAGTCCATGTAAAGTGAGAGACTGTGAAGGTCCTTCTTCCTCTTTCCTTCTCTGCTGTGGACAGTGAAACAGTCCATCACTCCTACAACTCAGTGACCAATCTATCCCTAAGCGTGTCTACCAGGCCTCTTTGGTGGTAGAGTGAAACCCTCGATTTTGACCCAGTTCTTTTAAAGGATCATATATAAATGTGTAGAGCAGCAATTTTCAACCTTTTTCATCTCATGGCACACATACACTAATCACTGAAATTCTGGGGCACACCCAAAAATATATATATTTTTTGTCGATCTGACAAAAAATACGTATAATTTTGATTCATTCACACCAGATGACTATTGTTGTGTTGGCTGTTGTCATTTTTTATTTGACAATCTAAGGAAAAAGAGGTCAGTGTCCCTGACTAAATAGTCAGCTATTGCATGTTTTAAAATTTCTTGCAGCACACCGGTTAAAAATAGCTGGTGCAGAGGTATTTGAGAAGGAATGAGGATTTCCAGCTTCCTTCCACTAGAACCCCCTAAATTGCAGAAACATCATATTTTCTTAAGATTAATCTTTACATTATTTACATTATTATCAACAGTGATTTGGAGGCAAGTCTTACATTTGGCATGTATCTTTTATTTTTTTAGGTCTTATTAAATTAATGTTGCAACTCTTAATCGCTAGAATCTTTGAACTGTGGAAACAGTGAGAGCACAGGAATCAAGTCCTGTTTCCCACTCTCAGATACCTCGGATTTAACCTTTGGAACCCTTGGTTTGTAACATTAGTCTTTTCATCCAAGTGTTATTAAAGAAATGGTTCTGAAGAGCAGTAGTGCGTCAGCTTGTCTCTTGTCAACTAGGTATCACTCCTCAGCCTTGGGGGCAAGCCTGGACTCCACTTCCCGGGATCCCTTGCCAGCGAGGTTCCAATAGCAATTGTTCTAATGGGACCTGCTTGCAGGAAATATAAGGGCAGAAGAGGAGCAGCCAGGTGAGCACTGGCAGGTGCCTATGGAAGATTTGGCCACCTGCTTTCTAGGTTAAGCGCCTATGAGTCACTTGGAAGTTGCAGACGAAATCATCAATAGCTTCTCTGTGATTCCTGTACCTCCAGAGTTACTGAAAACCAGCAATAATTTCTCCCCTGACCTTTACTTCTGCAGCCCTTCCAACACTTATATCAGCCTCTGATTCTCTGCTCGAAGTGCTTCGAGTGACTGAAAACAAGTGACAAACACATTCCTCTTTTACCTATGCAACATCCCTCTGCCTTTAGCTAACACAAATTTTTTTTTTTTATCCTCACTGGAGGACATTTTTCCATTTTTTGTTCAGATAGAGTGGGAGGAAGAAAGAGGAAGAGAGAGAGAGAGAGAGAGAAACATCGATGTGAAAGGGATACATCGAGTGGCGGCCTCCCTCACGACCCAACCAGGGGCTGGGGACAAACTGCAACCCAGGTAGGTGCCCTTAGCGGGAACCGAACCCGGGTCTCTCTGGACTGCAGGCCGACGTTCTAACCGCTGAGCCAAACCGGCCAGGGCACTAACACAAATTTTTAAACAGCTGGGATGGGGTAATCTTTTTGGAGGCTGCTTCTGTGTTAGAGAAGAGATTATAGAAAGACAGGATTATTTTTTAGCCTTATTTAGTTCCCTTGTCTCATCCAATTATTTTTATTTTTATTTATACTTCATACTCCTATCTTCAGATTTCTCCACTATCCCACATGGCTGTATAATGATAATTGCAGTAACATTTAACATCTCTAGTTCTTAATACTTTTAAATTCATGCTTATAGATATCATCCCACTTGATCGTCACATTATAACTTGAATGGTAAGGCATTAGATTTTCCTATTTTATAGATGGGAAACTTGAGAGCCAGAGAAGTTAAGTAATTTATTTGAGGCCACATAGAAAATCAGGGAATGTGCTAGGACTAAAATCCAAGATTTTTTTTTTCTTTATTGATTTTTAGAGAGAGAATAAGGAGAGGGAGAGAGAGATAGAAACATCGATGAGAGACAACATCGATCCACCGCCTCCTGCATGCCCCACACTGGGGATTTGGCCCACAACCTGGGTAAGTGCCCTGACTGGGAATCGAACTGGCGACCTCTTGGTGCATGGGTCAACGCTCAACCACTGAGCCACACAGGCTGGGCTAAAATCCACGATTTTTGACCACTGCTCTTCCAGGATGTCTGGCAGCATGCTACTATCTCATCAAGCAAGATGGCAACTCTTTGCATACAAGTTCCCTGATCTGGGAACATTTCCTATGGGATAAGCCCCATTAACTCTGAGTCACCATGGTTCTTTTCTGTGAGCAGAAACCAAGTCTTTGTCAGTGCTTTCAATCCCATTCTTCAAATTAATATAACAAAATCAATGGGTAAGTGCAAGATCATTGTAGGGGCAGCTCTATGATTGTTATTCGGCATCTAATATATTTGGCATACTGGAAAAGTATAATAGTAATGGGAATGACAATACATCATTATCTCTGACAACCTATCTGTGGACAATACCAATTAGTCAGTGGCATAATATCTACTAAATGAGTTTTCCTATCAGAGGGACTCCCAAGATTCTAATTGAACTATTTGGCAGGGTCTCTTGAAGGGCACCCGACTAAGAATCAGAGGAACATAAATGTTTGCTTACTCAAAGATATGCTTTTCAGAATAAAGACAAAGGAACTGGGCAATGTTGAGAGTAACAGACCACAGGCTATACTTCATATGTGAGTAAATGGAGAATGTGGATAGCTCTTAGGATTAATCTTTTTTTTTTTTTTAATGATGAAAATAAATATAGCCAAGACTCTACTAAGAGAAATGTACATTTTAAATCTCATAAAGCACTGGTTTCTATTAATCCAACATTTCCACCTAAGGGTAGTAAGTTTTAAATAGAAAAAAAATTAGGAAAAATTTGTAAACTGCAATAGGTCAGCAAGGCAAATAGATTGGTAAGCACTTAAAGCAATGATAGAAGTATTCAAAATAGACACTTAGTTTTGACTAAAGATATGGATATATTTCTACATATAATGCATTTCACACCTAAATAAGTGAACGTTTTAATGATTTACTTCTTACATTAACAATTCTTCTAACTTTTGAAGTTTTCTTTTTTTCGATAGAAGTGTTTTATTACAATGTTATTTTAGAAAGGTTTATTTCTCAAAATGTCCAAAGCATAATAAGGATGACCAACCTTAGCGGCTTCCTTGGCATCAGCTCTGTTTCTGCAAGTGTTTCCCATGATTGGTCAAGAGGCCAGGGCCTCCTTCGGGTCACTTGCAATAGTTTCTCACGCTGCATCATCATCCTGAAAATGTAGACTCTTAATAGCTTGTTTCGTCTTTTCCCCCAACAGTGTGTTCTCCTCTTCCTAGCAGCTTTCTTATTTTCATCCTTCTTTTGATTTTCAATGCAGAAAATGTCCTTAATTTGTTCCTCACTGATACTAGGATATTTTTTCGGGAGATTCAGGAAAACTCCACCTGGTGTTCTTCTCGGCTGCCCTTCGTTATAAAAGGCCACCGCGTCGTTCAACTTGAGCAGTTTCCATCAGAAGTTCAATTGCCTTTTGCTCCCAGTTAGATCACTACTTGGGCTATCAGATCTTTCTTTGGATCCTGCAACCTGAAAGAAATTTCATCAGCCACTTTCTCCTGAGAATCGTCCTCTGTGAGTGCATTCCGGCCTTTCTAGTTCCTTTCTAGTCTGTCCCCGAGTCTGTCTTTGACAGGTCATTTCCACTTGAGGTGACCTTGCCCATTTCCCTCTTCCTTTGAGCCTGTTTTTCTTGCCACCACACATACATCCATCTAGTTCTTTGCCTAATTCTTTTGTATGTTTTTGAAACTCCCTCTTAAGTTTCTTAGCAAATAACTGTAGGTCTCACATTGTCTGCTTTGGTCAATAGTGCCTCCTGTCTCCAGGATACAAGGTCAGCGGCCGCCCAGTTCCTTTATCTTTATTCTCCCGATTCTGCTCCTGCAGCGCAGTGCCCACAAGTTGCTCACCTTCTTCCCTCCAGCAAACGGCGGTTTCTGGCTGCTCTGGCCAAACTGAAAAGGCTCTGGTTTGGGAAGGGCGTTTAAACCATTTCTGTCATTGCGTTTGCAAAGAGAGCTGCCACCATCTGAACGGAAAACACTCTCTCTTACTGAGTCCACACCTCGAATGGTCGCATACCGTGACACCGGTGCACAGGCTGCGGCAGTGCCCTGCCAGGGCCTCTCTGCACCGTCCACACCTATTGCTGTCGTACCACAGCGGCCTGTCACCAGGTGTGACCTCATGTCCGAATCCGAGTCGGAAAGCTGCCCGTCTTCCATGTCACCTGCTTCCTGTGCCAGGTTCCCAAGGCGAGGAACAGTGAGTCAGGATCAAAGTTTTATTTTTAATGCAAATGCTTTCAAGCACACTCGTGTATAAATGCAGTGACAAAGCCAGCCTAAGAGCAGAACACATGATCTGTTCCGTTTAGACTTAATAAGCACAGAGGAAGCATCGACTACATGTCACCAACTGCCCAGGTGTTCTTACTGTTGAGGTGGAAAGTGCTCTGGGGTCAAAGGGCTGAATTCCAGCTCTGCCACTCAGCGGTAGTGGAACGATCATGTTTTGGGGTAATATCTCGCAAATTCTTGGTTTTCACATTTGTGAAACTCACACTTGGTTTTGAAGAGTATGCTAAATGGAACAGGTATTTAAATTATTTAGCAGCATGCCTGGCTCACAGTTGGTCAATAAATACTCATTCCCCTCAGTTTCTCTGAATCTTGCAAAGATTCAAGTACTCTGCCCCAAGTCTTTAAGCCCAGCAGCTGGTCTGCTCACCTTTCCTCCAACTTCCCCAAACCTCATCTCGTCTGTGGTGTTTAGATAAATATAATTAGTTAGAAGAGGCAGAACTTTTTACATTTAGGAAACAGACTTGAATAGAAAAGTCCCCCTCCAGTTCCTTAGCGCTCTTGCCAAGCGTCTATATAAAAAGATCGTGCTTTGCCTTTAGAACTCACTTCCCCAGAGATAGTCTCTGGGTGCACAGGGAAGAGGGTTTCAGAACCAGAAAATCAGATTGCATGCATGAGACACCTAACTAGACATGGAGCCTCGTGACTTCCAGACGAAGTACAGAAGTACATCAGGTGGCAGGCGACCACTGACTTGAGGTCACCTTCTTCTTGGGATCTCTCCCTGATTACCACTTTACTACCTTACGCCAGTGACTCCAAGCATGGGAAACAGGTTCAAAAAATGTAGGCTGCTACTCTTTGTCGTCTGTTCGGTTTTCTGTATGGGTGAGGGACTCTTTAAAGGTCCAAACACAAGTACAAATTCACCACAGGTCTCTCCCTTGAAAATACAAATACTCTCATAGTAATTTTTATGTACAGATGCCTTATTTTTCTGTGTGGTCATTATTTGTTTATACATGTTTCTCTCAATATAGTGTATCTCTAATGCCCCATACCCTGAGTCTTAATAGATGCTTCTTATAATTTAACGCAATAGAACACTAATGATGATGATAATAATAAACACAGTCCTTGACTTGTCCTCTTTGGGAGTCCCACATTCCAAAGTCTGAGTACTCCTGATGGCTGAAGGGCAAGATGTTCTTGACTGAATGAAATGGGAAGTATTACTTTTTAAAGGAAAAAAAGAAAAGGAACCAAGTGAAAAAGAGAGGCATGTTCATTTGGCAGTCAAAGAATACATTCTCCTTAAAAGCAGCCCTCTGCCAAGTTTTTGGCTTCTGTTTGTTGTTTAAAAGGTAAACAGAATTAAGAAAGAAAATAGCAAGTCTTTAAAAGCACAGCTGAATATTTATGTTTTCCCTTGGAGACTTCTGGGCTTGTTTCTGAGGCTCTGCCTTTGCTATTGAACATGATATAGTTAAACACCACCAAAATAACTTCTGCACCATTTTGCCTTGGAAACAGGGAAACGTTATTTCAGAATGTCCATCTTTCAGATTGTGTTGTAATTTCTCAGAGTCTGAACACCAACATTATAATTTTCTCTCCCATTGCAGAAAACACATAGTTTTGTTCTGAAAATTCCAAGTTATCAAGTCTTAGTAGGCTGATATCTGATCCATCTTGATTGCTTTACCCTAGATAAGCAACTCTGTGGATGACAGGACCCTCAGTGAGTTGCTGAACCATCTGGGCTTGCTCACTCCCAAACTACCTGAAGTTGTTTTTTCAGAGACGCAACCCCAGCCTTTGCCTGTATATTAGTGAGAACTCCCCTAAAATCTCCTGGTCCACTGCAAGTCTGCTAATTCATTTGATTCTTGGGCTTTTGTCTTTTGTCTTTTTTTCCCCCTAACTTTATACCCACATGGAGCCATGGCTACAGCTAACTCCAATAAAGTTGTGTCTGAATCAAAACTCCCTGTGTGCGACAAGTCATTTCAAATTCCGGACAATATGGAAAGGGCAAACGATAGAGAGGAGTTAATGAAGAGCATCTCAGCTCTGCTCTGAACACCACTCAGGCTTCTTGTTAATCAAATCACTTCTCCCTGCCGCTGTCCCACGATCGTCCCTGCCATCCACGGGGACAGTCTCTCCAGGAGGTCAGTGCAGCATGTTTAATTGCCCACCACATACTACTTTAAAAAAATCTCCTTAAGAACAGAAACACCTTTGGGACACCTGGAAGGTTGTTTGGAGAGGTAGTTCCCAGCTCTCTGAATAACCCATATTTTAAAGCATGATATTGATTCCTCGGACACCAAAAGACTTGCGTGTCACCGCTGCTGCGGCAGGGACTTTGGGAGGCAGGAAATGCACGAGTCCCTTCAGGTGGCTGCTTTCCCTGGCTGAGCAGATAACCACGTAGAACAGGCTGAGGCTGTGTTCACAAGTCAAATGTGGGTGGTCTCTCACGCTCACACATGACACACACACAGAAACACAACCCCCCCCACACACTGTCAGTGATAGATTCCACACTCTGCACTGGTCCCGCTGTCCACGCCTTTCTGACCACCTCTGCCTGTTGCTCCGTGCTTTGTTCAGCTCACTCCTCAGGCTGAAACGGTCAGTGGTTTCACATTGTGCGGGATAAACTCCGAAGTCTACGCTCAAACACCTCCTCAAAGTGGTGCTGACTTGTCATTGATAGAATATTGCCCCCCTGCCCCAGATGGCCAGGTCCTAACTCCTCATAACATGTGAATATGTTCTCGAACCTGGGGAAAGGGGCCTTGCAGGTGTGATTAAGTTAGTTTAGAGATGGGAAGATAACCTTTGATGATGCCAGTGGGTCCAATGTAATCAAAGGGCCCTTAAAGAGGAAGGCAGGAGGGTCAGAGCCAGAGGAGACCTGATGATAAGCAGAGATTGGAGGAATGTGCTCTGAAGATAAAGGAAGGGGCCGTGGGCCAAGGTGGCCCCTAGAAGCTGGAAAAGCCCAGGAAAGCCCCCCCCCCCCCCCCCGAGACTTGAAAAGGAATGCAGCTCTGCCCACTCCTTGCCTCTAGCCCCTAAGACCCATTCTGGACTTCTGACCTGCAGAACGATCAGGTAATAGATGTGTATTTTCTTAAGCCACTGTTTGTGAGAGTTCGTTGGAGCAGCCATAGGAAAGAAACACATTCGTCTCTAACCTGCATCTCCTCGTCTCTGAATTCTTGGTGAAAGCCGTGTTTTCCCCGCCAGGGTGTTTCCCTCGACTCTGCAGACCCTGCTCACCCTCCAGGAGCACCTTCAATCCCATCTCTTTTCTGACCGAGCGATGACTGCTTTCTCTCGACAGCTCTAGTGATTACTCTGGGGCCACCTTACGTGTCCTCTACTCGTTGGCACTGCTGTGACATTTCTACTGCTTTGAACTAATATTTAACTTTCTGTGATCACATTTTGTCCTCCTCCCCAACTAAATTATAAGTGCTCTGAGGATGGGGCTTATGCCCTGTTTTCCTGTTTTATCCGCGGTCCCTAGCATGGTATAGTGCATGAAAAAAGCACCAGCTATTTGTTAGTTTGGTTTTTGTAGACTGAGAAATACTAAATAATGCTGTCAGAGGATTTATTATATGTAATAATCCAAATAGCTCCTTTTACCAGTAACTTCATAGGATCAAACTTGACAGTGGGTTTTCAGAGATTTTAGATTCCTGAAGTAGTATCACAGAATGACTCTATAGGGCTGTGATTACTGGTCAGTAATGGAAAATAATGAAATAGGTAAAAATAGTATTCAGATAAACAGAAAGAAATGGCAGTAGAACTAGAGAGGGCACTAAAGTCCCCCTAGGCTTTTCCCTAGCCAACAGGACATACCCTAGAGCAGGTGTAACAGTACAATAGATTTAGGCTTTACATTTTAGGGCTTTCAATGAGGCATTTATGTGGCCTGCATTCTCCAAGCTCTGTTGATTAATAGATACTGAGGACATTTCCTAGTAAGTTTAGAGGGGAGAGTGTTTACTTTCCCATTATTTTTTTTAAAGCCCAAAACCTCTCAAATGACAAGTTGAAATGTACAGGACGTTTACTAGAGAATTGCAGTAAAAAAAAATGGCAGGATCTGCTTGTGTCAGGGGCTCGCATATTAGCAGTTAAAAATCCATGTTCTGGTGTTCTGGAGATGAACAGCCAAGGTTGAAATCCTAATGCCATCTCTTTTTTTTTATTTTTTATTTTTTCTTTATTGATTTAGAGAGAAAAGAAGGGAGAGAGAGATAGAAACATCAATGAGAGAACATCGTTTGGCTGCCTCCTGCATGCCCCCCAATAAGGATCTAGCCCACAACCTGGGCATGTGCCCTGACCGGGAATCGAACCAGCGACCTCTTGGTGCATGGGTCAGTGCTCAACCACTGAGCCACACCGGCCGGGCGTAATGCCATCTCTTAGTGGTTGGGTAAACTTTCAAGTCTTTCCGGCCTCAGTACCTCATCTCTACAATGGGGATAATATGATACCTTGCTCCTTCAGTTGTAGTGACAAATAAATGAGATAATGTACGTGAAGTGATGAGTAGAGCATGTGCCATGTAATGTGTCCTCACAAAAGATTAGGTGTAATTATTATCTGTGAAAATCTACTTGGGTCACTGCTGTAATCCTCTGGGGTACAACCAATTGAGCCTGCTTGGAAATGAATGAAGGAGGAACGGCTCGCTACTCCATAGGAGAAAACAGCATAGGAGAAGAGATGATTTAAATGCCAGGATTATGGGCCATTTTTAAACCACAGACCTCAAGGCAAAGTCAGGTCTATCAAATGTCCCCAAATCCATTCCATTTGTTGCCACCGGCATATCCACGTATGTGCACACTGCTTGTGAACACCGAACTGGGTAGAACAAAGCAGTTGCCTTTTCTGGCAGCTGGCTGGGCCCCGTGCACCTTACATTCTGCACAGCTCCAGCATCATTATCACAACCCCACTGTAAGGTGGACACCATTTCCCCCACTCACAGGCAGAGGAATGTCTCAGTGAAAGAAGACAAACGATACATATGATTCGATTCCATATGTATAAAGAGGGTACAACACTAAATTGTAATTACAAGTCAATAGAGTGGTTACTCTCTGTTACTCTGGAGGGGACGTAATTGGAGGGGATTCTGGCAGGCTGGCAATGGTCCATGTCTTGGTTTGGGTGCTGGTTATGCAGATATCTTTTGGTGATAATTCATTGGGCTATACATTGATATTTTGAGCTTTTTTTTTTTTTTTTGGTGTTTCAACTAAAATGCATACAGAAATGAGGCTCTGAAAGGGTAAATGAATTTCCAAGTTCACATGAAAAAATGTGTGGAAGAGTATAAATTCACACCCTTGTTTCTCAGACTGGGCTCCAACATCTACAGTCTTCCCTAAGCTCTGCTGCCTTTAAAAAGAGTGAATAAAAAGTCTTCTGCATCACCCTGGCCGGTTTGGCTCAGCAGTTAGAGTGTCGGCCCACGGACTAATGAGTCTCAGGTTCAATTCTGGTCAAGGGCACGTACCTCAGTTGCGATTAATCCCCTGCCCTGGTGGGGGTTGTGTGGGAGGCAGCAGGTTGATGTGTCTCTCTCACATCGATGTTTCTCTCTCTCCCTCTCTCTCTCTCTCTTCCTCCTTCCCTCTCACTCTATCTGAAGATGAACAGAAAAATATCCTTAGGTGAGGATAAAAAAAAATTCTGCATCAATGATTGGCTATGTTTTGGTCTAGAAAAAAAATGTTTTAAAGCAAGATTCTTTTGCTGCTGTTTTTTAGCTAATAAAGGACAATTATGACATTTAAGATCTTATTACCTCCACATTTTTTTCTTTTCAAATGTGTTTTCTCTGGTAGTGTCTTCTTTAGGTTAAGAGGTTTCTAGCCAAGTTTTAAATATCATAGTGCTTTAAAGGCAAATGAGTGAACACTGGTCATTTTAATGCAGGGATTTCTCAAAGAAAGGTGAAATCTCTGTTCACCTAGAGTTGCCGCTCTGAAGTAGCACATCCTTCCTATTTTCATCATTATTTTTATTCTTATTATTTATCTTAATTATGATTTTATATATATTTTTCTTGTGTGTGTGTGTGTTTGGTCTCTTCTAGTAGACCACAAATCCTAATAGGGCATGGTGTATACCAGGTACCTGGAACAGAGAATAGGCTCAAAGAAGTTTGAGTGAATAAACGCTTAAATTAATGAATGAGTTAACAAAGAGGAAATAGAATAACAAGAGTTTAAAAACTATGAGGCATTTTGGTAAATGACAGAGGTGCATTACTAATCAATGCAACTTCCTTACTGTTTTTTCCTGTGGTTCCTCAGTCTGTCCCAGTTACCCACGTGACTAGTCTGGATAGAAAGCATTCACTGAGCACTTACTAAACTGCAGGCCCTGTGCATGGGGTAGAGATAATATTCTGGTTAAAGAGCTCACTTGCAAGAAGATCACTGAGCATATTTATGACATTTTAAATTGAGTAAACATTGTACTATAATTTACTTCAATGATGGGCTCCCAGTAATAACTAGTGTGCTAAGTTTCAACTACAAATGTTACATTTTATTTTTTTTTTAAAAGCAATTTTGAATAGAAACAGATTTCAAAATAAATGTAAAGTGTTAAAAGCTGAAAACTATCAAGACTCACAGGGCGAAGAGTCTTTTTTTTTTTTTTTTTTGGTAGTTGAATTAAAACAAAAAGATATATAAGAAATTTAAATGTAAGCCCATGTCCCAGTTTAGAAGACTCAAACGTAGTATCTGTTTTGGATAAATAACAGTTTCGTAATTGTGAATGTGGGATTGGAGCACAAAAGAAAAAAGAAGAAGAAAGAAGAAACATAAAGAAAAAAAAATAAAGCAGTTTCTCCTGAAAATTCAATGAGAAAATGCTGCCTTTTCTTTTAAAACTGGTTTTCTCACAAATTTTACTCTAACCCTATTCAACTCCATTAAATGTAGGACATTTTAATTCTGCATAATTCCTGTTTCTTAGAGACGACTCCAAAAGCCCCAGTTCCTTGGGGACAGTCAGTACGAGACAGGTCAGAGAACAGAGGGATCCCTGTGGGCCAGAGGGGACAGAGGGTGGGGAAGATCTTGTGAGAAACCTTGACCTGGATTTGAGTAGGTTGAATTTGGATGGTAAGACGTAGCTCTAAAAATGCTTTTTATTGCAAATATATATACTAGTGGGTAAAGCCCTTGGGTAGAATGAGAAGTAAAGTTAGATACAGTTTTTGACCCAAAAAAACTCTGTGTTTACTTCGTGAACTTATACTACGATTGTGAGAGACCATACCACTTTATGAGCATATACAAAGGACTTTCATGTGGATTAGCATTTCTCAAAATGCATTCTATGGGAAGCTTTAGATAAGCTCTAAATAAAGAGGTTCCATGGTCAGAATATTTGGAAAACCCTCTAATTAAACAAGGTCCAAACATTTTTTTTTAGCCTCAAATACTTCTCAGCATCATTATGATACAAATATGCATTGAGAATCTCTAAGGGTGGAATATATTCAGTGTTTTTCAAATTTGTTTTAACATCAAACTTCTCTTGGGATATGTCAAAGTTTCTACAAAGTACTGTGGAAAACACTGATTCACATTATGCCATGTGAACGCCACAGAAACCAAGCTGGTGTTACATATATGAATCCCGTATCTATCTATCTATCTATCTATCTATCTATCTATCTATCTATCTATCTATCTATCTATCTATCTATCTATCATTTTATATTATATATACATATATAATTTCTTGGAATAGTGCTTAATACATAGTTAATGGTAACTATTACCACTACTGTTATTGCTATTCCAAGGTCACATAGCTAGCATATGCTAAAGCTCAGATTTGAAACTAGGTCTGCAGATCTGTATCTATGTCAAAAATGGCAAAACCAGGGTATCAAAGACGTATCCTGAGCAATAGAACATGAGCTTTAGCACCAGACAGAGATCTATCATAAGGCTGTTGTGAATATTAGAGCTAATGTATGTAAAATCTTTCTATCATGTGACTCTTACAAAATGGGAATTTTCACTAATGAAAATAAATGATAATAGTTAGGGTCATCTTGAGGAAGAGGTTGGGTAAAACACAGTATCCTGAATACAAATCTTGCTTATATTCTTCTTTGTCAAAGCTGCATCAGAATCCCTTTAGGTAAAAGGCAAACTAAGATTATTGCCTTTAAGTCTCAGTTAGGTCTATAAAGGCTGTCAGTCTCTCCTTCTAGATCCCTGTGCTTATTTATTATCATTTAAGGTGTTCCAAACAGAGTTAGTACAGCTAATGGGCCTTTAGGGGCAGGGTTAGGGGGGTGTAGCAATTCCTTAATATTGCTTTGATCTATTCTCTTCTTCTTTGCTACTCTCCTCTCTGAAGTGATTCTGAGCTCACATTATTGTCCTAAACATCATTTGGCCATCATCTTAATGTTGTGACTATATCCACTGCAGTAAACTATATAACAGCTAAAAAGAAAGCTGGGATGAAATAAGGCTAAAGTGAATGCTTCTAAGCAGCAGAGCTGATCTGTAAGGCAAATCACCGGCAAATGGTGCATCAGCTAGAAAGATCGGCGTTTGGGAAGCATCTCATCTTCATCCTCATCACCTCTAGACTTGCTGAGCTGTCTCAGCAAAAAGGGAACATCTGAAGAATGGCTTATCACCTACAGATCTGGTATTTCAAAGATATAGGTCCATAATATGACATTCAGAATTAAAAAAAAAAAAAGAAAATGAAAAGAGAAATTTTTTTTTATTTTATTTATTTATTTTTATTAATTTATTTTTGTTACAGATGTTTCTCCTTTTTTCCCCATTGACACCCTCCTCCCCATCCCCCCACCCTGTCCCCAGCTTTGTTGTCCATGTCCATCACTTATGCATACATGTGCATAAATTCTGTGGTTTATCTCTTCCCTCCCCCCCCAGCCCCTCTCCTGAGGGGTGTCAGTTTATACCCTACTTCCACGTCTCTGGGTCTACCCTGTTCCTCAGTCTGCTATGTTCATTATATTCCATAAATAAGTGAGATCATGTGATATTTGTCTTTCTCTGCTTGGCTTGTTTCGCTTAGGATAATACTCTCGAGGTCCCTCCACGTCGTCTCAAAGGATAAGAGATCTTTCTTTCTTACAGCTGCATAGTACTCCATTGTGTATATGTAAATTTTTAAAAAACTCATTTGGCAACAAAAACAGACCTACACTGATATAAAGCTATTTAGAGTATTCATGCCCCTTAGTGCTATATAAATTTGATTCTGTGTTTGATTATGGGATGCTGCCTCAGACCCTACCATATCTGGATTATCTACAGTGTTACTTTCCTAAAAGCTGAAAAATACTTCATTGCAAAACATATCTGGCTCCAAAGAATTATGGATTTTTATAATCAAAACACCACAGCTTTGCTTATTTAAAAGTAGGTTTCTTTCTCCTGTCCACTAACCTCTTCACAAGCCCACCCCCATCACACTGAGCTGACCTATAAGGCCCTTTCTGCTGCCGTAACCACCAGCAGCACAGTGAGATTGTTGATGATCATCATCACAGGTGTTTTTGTCTTCCCTTTTTGTGCCTTTCTTTAATTCACTTGGTGATTCTTATTTTATACTGTTTGAGTATCTGGGTTCTCTACTCACTCCTAGGACCGCTCTTCAATACCCCATTGAAACTTCTCTAAATAATGGTGTGAAAAATGATACCAGAATTCCTTTAGGGAGGGACTATCTTTTTTGGGAAAAATATACCCTTTGGGGAAGAAAATGAGAAACCATGAGGACCTTAAGTAAGGAAATGAGAAAATTAAGCTGTGCTGCATGAGCAAATGAGAGAAAATTGCGTTTTATTGCTCAGAGGGCCTGGGGAGAAGAGCAGGGAAGAGAGAGAGAGACTTAGCAGAGGACAAAAAAACAAAACAAAAAAATACTGAGGAAGTGAATTGTGTGTGTGTGTGTGTGTGTGTGTGTGTGTTGGGGGGTAGGGGGTGGGCATTAACAGTGAAATATTCCTTGATCAAAAAAATCTTTGAAGGTTAGGGTTGCCTGAAATGTGATTTTAGGTTGTTTGTCTGATATGTGATGTGAGTGCTAACATTTCTGTGAAGTCTACTATCTCATGGATGTATTATGAAAGAAGCGTTTGGGTGTATGTTTGTGTAGAAATGAAGGAAGAACGTGGTTTTCCTGTATGTCCACATGAGAACAGAAACGCTATGGGGGAGGATCCCAAAGAGAGGGACCATAAAAGCATCACTGCCACAGCAAATATAAAAATCAACTCAGAATGGATCCAAGGCCTCAACATAAGAGCTAACACTATAAAACCCTCAGAAGAAAACACAGAAGACATTCTTTATGACTCTGGTTAAGCAACAGTTTCCTATATATGGTAACTAATGCATAAATAACAAAAGAAAACCTAGATAAACTACTTCAAATGAAAAACTTTTGTGCACCAAACACCACCACCAAGACAGTGAAAAGACACCCACAGAATGAGAAAAATTATTTGCAAATCATATATCTGACAAGGAACTTGTATCCATAATATATAAAGAACACATGACTCAATAATAAAAAGACAACCAGTTTCAAATATAATAAAAAAGTATTTGAATAGACAATTCTCCAAAGAAGATATACAAGTAGCCAATAAATGCATGAAAAGATGCTCAACATCATTAGTCATCAGGGAAATACAAATCAAAACCACAGAAGATGCCACTCCATGGTTAGAATGAAAACGGCAGACAATATAATTGATGGCAAACATGAGGATACATTGGAATCCTCACACATTGTCGGTGGGGATTGAAAATAATGCAGCTGCTTTGGACGCAGGTCCTCAGAATGTTAAACAGAGTTACTGTATGGCCCAGCAATTCCCTTCTTAGGTACACGCCCCAGAGAACTGAAAATGTATATTCACATAAAAACTTACATGGATGGTCATACCAGTACTATTCATTATAAAAAGTTGAAACAATCCAAATGCTTATCAACTGATGTGGTATACCATACAAAGGAATATTAGTCAGCCATATAAAGGATTGAAGTTGTGATCCATGATACAACATGGATAGATCTTGAAAACATGTGATCAAGTGAAAGAAGCCAGACATAGAAGGCCATATATGGTATGATTCCATTTACATGAAATGTTCAGAATAGGCAAATCCATAGAAAGTATATTAATCTTTGCCAGGGGCTAGGATAAGCATGCACATTAGTGCTCTAGAAATTTTTCAGGTTCTCAAAGAGGGCCTTGGACTGGTGTCAGTGCTCCCCCACCCCCTATCTCAAGGGGCAGCAAAGAAACTCCAAATGGTATCTGGCTTATAATACTTGAAAGGTTTCTTCCAGTGAGCATTATTCACTTTAGAATTAGAAGTTTCTCTAATTAGTGCTCAGTGTGACTCACCAGTATTAGTATCTGTGGAAGCTATGATATCTAAAGAATTGAAAAGACGAATTGAGGTTACACATGACTTCTGCTTCTCACGTCCTGACTTTGGAATCTAACCCCCTACATAAGGTATAACCATACTCTTCTTTTTTTTATCCTCACCCTAGGATATTTTTGCATTTATCTTTAGATAGAGCGGGAGGGAGAGAGGGAGGAAGAGAGAGAGAGAAACATCGATGTGAGAGGGACACAATGAGTGGTTGCCACCCACATGACCCCAACTGGGGCCAGGGACAAACTGCAACCGAGGTACGTGCCCTTAGCGGGAACCGAACCTGGGACTCTCTGGTCCGCGGGCCGACGCTCTAACTGCTGAGCCAAACCGGCCAGGGCTATAAACATACTCTTAACACCTCATTATTTGTATATGATATTTGTATAATACCTTTGGCTTTTACAGCACCTTGGCACTTATGCTTTCAATCATAATTATTGTTTCCGGTATAAAGATGAAGTAACTGGCATCTAAGTAAGATTTAAGTGACATAGATAGAACGCAACCCTGAAATTTGAGTCTGCTCAATCACAGCTGAATCCTCTTTACATCTTACTAGGCACAACCATTTTTTAACTCAAAGGGCTGACTGTATCACAGCACTGATGGGTTGTTAATATTAGCAGAGACCTCTTTTTCTTAGTTTTCTTCCCATACTGACAAGGTCTCTGCTTACCCTGCTTACTTTAGCTGAGTTAGCCTAAATACAAGAAGGTCTCATTCACCTGTGAATGCATTTCATTTCTAGTAGAATTGATTGGTTTGTATTTATATGAGATTTGAAGCTTTATCAACTACACAGAAAAGTGGAAACCGTCGGACAACTACTATCCTCCACTTCGTGAGACACTTATTTTTTTCTGAGCTTATCTAGGTATTTAGGCCATTCTCACTGAACTCGAATCACAGCACCTTTAAGATAAGAAATAAAATGATTTCTGTCACGGGAGCTCATTGTTGGCATCTCTTCCCCATTCCACACTGTGGCATCATTTTGTTAGCACACACTTGGCCAGGGCGAGAGTATTCGTAGGAACTGGCAAAGGATACTAATTAGGGTCTTCAACCCTCCCATGACCTGGTTATTAAACATCATCCATCTGGTTATAAAACATTTACAGCAAACCACTGGGTGAGAACTAGCTCCCATTAGAAAGAAATTAAAACTTCAGCATGAGTCATTGGTAAAGGACTACTAATTGTAACAGAGATTTCACTGAATACAATTTTTAAATGAATTTCTACAAGTTGCACAGTATACAATTCGTCAGTTTCAAAGATAAAATTTCTCATGGACGGACAGAGAATTTTACAAATCAGTTTGATGCCTAAAAGGACAATATTCCCAATAAGTTAAATAAGTTATAATTCACAAAATGCCTAGTACACAGTAAGTGAAGTATATATGTATATGCACTACATAAATAACGAAGAAGAATATTTACAAATGCTATTAACTGCCTACTAACCAAAGAAGCCAGCAGGCTAATCCTGAAAAGTAATCCAGTTATCATGGTCTGAAAGCAAATTCTTTCTCTTTGAACAGCATGATAAACTTACCAAGGCAATTTCACATGCACTATTTTTTTGATTGATATAAGTTTCCAGATATAAATAAGAAAGGGTTTTTTCAGTTTGTTTTTTTAATCAGAGGAGAATGTGAATTTCAGAAAAGGTTAAGAAATATACTTAAAGACAAAAATTAAAAGTCCATTGCAGTTCCACAAGAATGAGAGACCATCAGTGTCTTTAGGAAGCTAAGATAACTTCAGGAAAGGATTTGTGAGTAGAGCCACTTGACAGTATCATGTTATCCTATTTCAAATTGTATCTTTAAGAGTAAAAAAATAACAGATAAATGTAGGATTCTTTAGAAGAAAAAGTGCTTGTTACTTGTACCGCAGCCATTCCTGGAAACACCTAGAAGAAAAGCCTTTTGAACATCCACAACCTTATGAACACCTCTGTGTGCCTCTTGGAATACATATATAATAGTATCCAAGGCCTTAAGCCAGACTGTATTTTCTTTATATCAGTAAAAATTGGTGTTTATATATACACTTACAGAACATTGAATAGTCACAATTTGTAAAGAAAGTTCTCTAATTAGTTGCAGTGGGTAAACATTATGTAAGCCCGTAGGCCTGGGGAACCTCTCAGAAAGACCTCTATTAGCTCCACACTTGCTAGAAAGACAGCTATAGTCAAAGGTTAAAGATGTCGCATTCTGTAGAGTTAGGATCACCTAGGAGCTCACTCTGGCTAGCTTCCTGTCCTGTCTTAGCCGTGCTTCCTCCCAGCAATCAGCGTGGACTTGTAGAAGAAACAAATTCTTTAGAATCAGATAGCCCAGAGCTGAATTCCAAGTCTGTCATCTTTAAGCTGTACAACCTTGGGCATGTTACCTAACTTCTCTGAGCCCAGGATCCTCATCTGTGAGAAGAGATAATAGGTTCTTTGAAGACCACTTACTCGAATGACCAAGCACAGTGCCTAGGATGTATATTTCCCATTCCCTTCTATCCATCCCTCTCTCCCAACCTCTGCCTGAGACAGAATCGGGGGATTTCATCTCACTGTATCCAGCACACACTTTCTGTGCAATTGTTTAGTGAGAATGAGTCTCCTCCCACTGAAAAAGAGACTGTTCATGGTGAGATGCCCTGGACAATTAGAAGAAAGGAGAACACAGACATGCTCACACTCCTGATGGAGAACAACTCAGGATAAGACATTGGTCAAGAAGGAGCAAGGTGAATTGAGTATCATTGCATGAACCAAAACCTCAGGAAGTGAAGGGTGTGTCCATTGTGAAAGAAAACATTGAACAGGGAAACTCAACTTCCCCTGCCCAGAAGGTCACGTAGTAGTGATTTCTTGACTAGATTCACCAACATCCACACACAAGTGGAATTTCTCACCATGCCAGGCCACTAGGAAGAATGGCCAAAGTATATGCTGAAATCAAAAGATTCAAAAGCATCCTACCCCATCTCAGATACCACTTATCTAGACAGCAGAGGTGTTCTCAAAGTGTGGCTCACTCACAGGCACCTGAGTTGGAAAGCAGCCCAGACCTACTGAATCAGAAGGTTCCTGCAGATTCTTATGTATGCTACAATACGAGAACATCTAAAGAAGCTCCTTTCTCTGAAAGTGCTTATGTCTTTAAAAAGGAAGTCTGTGCAGTGGTTAAGAAGATGGATTCTGAGAACCTGACTGCCTGCATTTAATGTCTGGCTTCTCACCTTAGTTGCTGTGTGGCCTTGGGCAAGTCACTTAACCTCTCTGTGCTTCAATTTCCTCTTCTGTAAAAATGTGCAAAATAATAGTCTCTACATCACTGAATCATTGTGAGAATTAAATGAGATAATGTCCCTCTATACCTATATCTAGTGAGTATTTTGTAAATAAGTTATTAATAATAAAAATTCCTTGCCTGAGTACAAAGGATCCTACCAGCTGCCCCTAATGGACAGTAGGCAAGTCTCTGACAATCCCCTGGGTTGTGATTTTCTCATTTGTGAATCATCATAATGTAATTGTTTTTTAAAAAATTTTTATTCCTTATAATTGATGTCTTAATGGTATCTCTTTTGTCCATTCTATGGCATATAAATAGTCCCCCCACCTTCCCTAACTTAAATACTCCAATTCAACATACAGGCAGTCCCTAAACTTCTCCCCTTTCTGCTGATGGCTTTCACCTAAATTAAAAAAAAAATAATAATAACTTCTGTGGTTCAGATGCTCTTTCTTATTCAGGAATTTGATGAAATGTATTCTAAATCTATGTGTTTACTTGAGGTGCCTAAAATCTTATCACACATGGTGGAAGCTATACACATAGGCAGTTAATGAGTCCAGATAGTTTGAATATATTTGCACGCTGGGTAGAATCATATTTTTTATTTAGCTTTTTTTTTTTTTTTTTTTTTTTTTACTAGCCAACTTATTTTCTTTCTTCATTTTTCATTGTTTACACTATTACAGATGTCTCCATTCTCTGCCCCGCCCCTTTGCCGACCTCCACCCAGCCCCTGCCCCCCGCCCCGGACCGACACCACACTGTTGTCTGTGTCTACGGGTTATGCATATATGTTCATTGGTGAATCCCTTCACCTTCTTTCATCTAGTCCCCTCCTCTCCTTTCCCTCTGACAGCTGTTAGTCTGTTCCATGTATCATTTTTTTTTAAGAAGAAGAGGAGAAACGCATGGCCTTACTTTAAGTATGAAGGGCAAAAAATACTTTATATATGTAAATATAAAGAATCTAAAACATGTTCTACCTGTGTGTTGGGGACAGGGGGTGTGTGTCAGACACTGTCACTATAGTACAGCTTTGACTAACTTGACATAAGAAATGAAGAGTCTCTTGGATGCTTTTCAGGGCCACTGTCTGCTTAGATATTTATGTTCAGTGACCAAAGCAAATGCAACTCAGCCCACTGAGTGTAGGAAAAACTTGTGCCATATCTACCCTCTATCTTCAGTATAGTATATTTTACTCCTTTCTAGTTGGTTGACATTGCTCAGAAAAGCCCTTAATGGGTTTCTCCCTTTTCAAAACTTGTGTTCTTCCTCTTTTTCCAGCAACAATCTTATTTATTTAGTGCATCTATAATAGAGATGCTTTCAGTGCTTCCGAGACATCAGCATCCAAGTTATTTCTAGTGCCTTGTTTGCAACATAAATTTCTGAAACACTGCCTCCGCAAGGAAACACTGTAGTTCCTGTCATAAGGTAAGGCATTTAGCTTAGTGTTAATTTGCCATCGGCATAATTTAAACAACTTCATAAAACATAAATGGCATGAAATGCAAATATATTTATTTTGTGGCAGACGGCTCTGTTTTATGTGAGGAAGTGTGTCACGTGGCTACAGGCTCACTGGGTGCCCTGCCAGTGTCTTCAGCACAAAACAGCAAGGTTTGGACACCACCCATATCCCAGGGAAATGAATACAATTTTTCCAAAATGCCACACTCATACCATTTCCACAAATGTTAGAGAAAAACAAGACAAAATGAGATTTTTTTTCCCCCCAGGGAAGAAAGAAATGAGAAAATTCAGTGTTATTTTCCTGGCAAATATCTTGAGATAAGTCATCTTTTCTAGAGCAGAAAAGAATTTCCAGTGACTAATACAATGACTTGTAAGGCTAGGTTGTGCACTGCTTTTTGATACCAATGATGGGTCAATATACAAAGTCCGCTTTGGGCCAAATGATTTGTCATTTCAAGCCTACACCTTCTGAATGTGTGTCCTTGTCTCCTGTTACACCTCTCCATTTGCTGTCCCACTGCTCATTAATATCAACAGACTTGGGAACATGTGTGTGTGTGGGGAAGGGGACAATAATTTCATTTACTCATTTATCAAATATCTACTCATGATGGACCTAAAGATGAATACAGTAATCCTCCCTTATCCAAGGCGGTACCACACCTGATGTAGACCATGTTCTTTCCTGTATACGTACTTATAATAAAGTTTAATTTATAAATTAGGCACAGTAAAAGATTAACAACAATAACTAATGACAAAGTAAAACAATCATAAAATATACTGTAATAAAGTTCTGTGAATGTGGTCTCTCAAAATAATGTACAGTAGTCACCTTTCTTCTTGTGGTAATGTAAGAGATAAAATGCCTACATGATGAGATGAAATGAGGGGAATGAGATATTATTAAGAAAAATAAGGGTAACTTGAACACAAGCACTGCCATATGCCACAGTCAATCTGATTATCAAGACGGGGGCTACTAAATGACTGACAGGTGAGGAGTGTATACAGCATGGAGACGTTGGATAAAGGGATGATTCACACATGTCCTGGGCAGGTCAGAGCAAGGTGTCGTGAGATTTCATCATGCTACTCAGAATGGTACACAATTTAAAACTTAAGCATGGTTTGCTTTTTGCCCAGCCAGTGTGGCTCAGTGGTTGAGCATCGACCCATGTACCAAGAGGTCGCTTGTTCGATTCCCAGTCAGGGCACATGCCCAGGTTGTGGGCCCAATCCCCAGTGCGGGGCATGCAGGAGGCGGCCAATCAATATTCTCTCTCATTGATGTTTCCATCTCCCTCTCCCTTCCTCTCTCTCTCTAAAATCATTAAAGAAAGAAAGAAAGAATGGTTTGCTTTTGGAATTTTCCATTCACTATTTACAGATCATGGCTGACTGCAGGTAACTGAAATCTCACAGAGTGAAAGTGCAGGTAAGGAAGAGTACTGCATGATGATTGTTAGCATTCTGATTTTCACTTCAGTCATCCCACTACATTTTGAAGAATCTCTATGAAGCATGTAATAACTAATAAAATCATGCTTTTGTATAAAGAATTGTTACAGGTCTCTTTTATGTTTAACTGGATTGTTGAAATTAGGGAAGCTAGCCTTGCTCAAGTGTGGGTTTTCTTTTTCTTTTGATGTTTAAAGATAGTCAAAGTTCAGTTTTGGCTGCATTTTGCAAGAAGCTTTCTCTCACGTCTCACACTAAATGAACTCTTAGTCTTCCCTCCATAAACCTGCTTCCCCCACAGCTCTCCCCATCTCCGTTGATGGTCCCTCCATTTTCCAATTCCTTGGGTCATATACGTTGAGATGGGTCCTTGTCTTCTCTGTCTCTCGCACCTCACATACAGTCTGTCAGGAAATCCTGCTTGTCTCTTCTTTCCAAATGTATCTAGAATTTGATCTCTGCTCCCCACCTCTCTGCTGCCTCCCTGGCCCAAACTACCATTTTGTGCCCAGATTATGACAGTAGCTTCCTATGAGGTTTCCCCCCTTCTACCTTTGCCCTCTTAAAGGCTATTCTCAACACGGCAACCAGAGTGATCAGTTAGATCATGGCAGTCCTCTTCCCAAATGCTTGTAATAGGTCACCACCACTGTACTCAGAGTAAAAGCCAAAGTCCTTATGAAGACCGAGGTCTGTCCCATTTCTCTTTCCTGACTCACCTCCTTCCACTCCCCTCGGCACTCATCTTACTTTGTTAGACCAGCAGCCTCTTTTCAGGTCACACCTGAACGTGCCAGGTGTGCTCCAACCTAAGGGGATTTGTACTTGCATTAACTTTTCTCTCTGTTCATTTGCCTAGAATGTTCTTCCCTTTCTATCTTCTTAGCTAACTTCTGCACTTCCTTTAAGTCTTTGCTCAAAAGTCACCGTCTCCCTGACCCTGTCTCCTTTCTCTTTCACCCAGCATACTCAATCTTCTTCACATGCTCTGTTTTCTTTCTCCATCACACTCATCACTTCCTTACATACTATGTAACTCATTCCTTTTCTTTTGTTCAATATCTTATGTCCCATGGGTTGTGCCATGTAACTAGCCCTTGCCAATGAATTGAGAAGTGAAGTGTGCCACTTCCAGGTTAGGGCACTTATGTGTTGATGTGAGACACTCTGGAACTCATGTTCTCTGTGTGGAGATCAGCAATGTTTGTGGATGGGGACAATGGTCCTTGAGTTACTCCAGTGATCAGAACACTCTCATGTCCTCCCACCCCACCAAACTACAACACACAGAAAGCATGAGCTAGACATAAGCCTGGTTGTCTTAAGCCACTGAGATTTGAGGGTTGTTTGATAGCATAGCATCTCCTTAGCTACCCTGACTGACACATGGAAGATGGAGAAATGGCATGCCCAATGTCACACAGCCAGGAAATCCAGACATCCTTCTACTACTACACATAATGACTGTCTGAAGGTGAGGTGGAAGCCCAATGGTCTGAATGTTAAACAATGCATTTGCATACTTTAAAATGAGGTCTATTCCCAAGGAACTAAAAGCATTTTAGAAAACTCTGCATGTGGCTTGGGCAGATGCTGTCGCCTTCAGAATCAGGCAACTAGCCAACAGGGGGGACTTGGATAGGCAACTAGGCTGAGGTAGAAGTGCCTGCAGCAGGTTAACAGTTATTTGCACATGCTGGTTGCGTTCCTCCAGGCATTTTCCTTTTCCACTGGCTAGGAAACCGTTGCAAACAAAGTCCCGGTGAATCTCCTTAATAGGCTGCCTCCAGGATTAAACTGATTGGCCCAATGGTTCTCAGACTTGACTGTATATCTGAATCACCTAGAAGGCATGCTAAAACAAAGCTGCTGGGTACCACTCTTAGCAGGTGTGGGTAGGCCTGAGAATTTGTATTTCTTATGTTCCCATATGGTTCTGATGCTACTGGTCCAGGGACTACATTTGAGAATCACTGAATTTAACAGTAAGCCGGTCATGTATCAACCACTTCAAAAAATAATAAAATATATTTGTCTTAGAAAATATTTGTAAAAATCTGATATCTCCAAGTCAAATTAGGTATCATGGAAAAAGAACTTTCTTACACCATTTTTATGGTATTGGATTAGGGTAATCATACATCCCCACTTGTTCAGGACATTCCTGATTTGTCCTGTTGTCTTGGCATTTGTTACTAGCTCTTCCTTTCACTCTCAAAAGTGTCCAGGTTTGGAAGATAATTATATGTTCATTCCATTTAGGATTGTTTAGATTTTGGACTTACATATGGTTATATAATGGCTTCAGGAGCTCAGTGGACTTAATCCCACCCAGGTTGTAGTCCTGTGGATAGGAGAGGGTGCTGTGGGTTAGGAGGATCTGTGGTCCTGGGGGAGGAAACAGCTCTGGGTGCTGCTTCTGACCTCAGGGCCCACTTTAGTTTTTGTGGGGGTTGGTGTGTGGGGGGGTGAAGGTATGGATGAAGATGGAACAGGTGGGTACTGAGCCTGGGCTCCCCTCCCCTCTCCTTAACTGGCCAGCACCTTGTAAGAATTAGCAATCAGCCTTGTTTGATATATGCAATACAAGATCTGGAAGAAGAAAGAATTTTGGGGTGCTGATGTATAGTGTAGGGAAAAAAGGTTGTAAAAATATTGAAGATCTCAACACCCGCTCCCTCCTCCTTCCCTCATAATGGGAACAGAACCAGAGTTAATCTTTCCTCTAAGTGGCCACTGTCATTTTATTCTCCAAGCTGGCTCTGAAGCTTTAGAGAGAACAAACACTAAACAAACCATTTTCTTGGCCAACCTCGAAAATGTTCTTTTCTGAGGCCCATGTTGCTAGACTGGCGTACCTAAGGGTTAAAGAGGATAAGTCTGGGGTTGCACACTCCCCACATGAGGAGGTGCCCCACAGGACCACCCCCTTCTGAGTCAGAGGGAAGGCTTCCTTGATGTAAATTATGCTGTGGGTGTGCTGTCCCAGGGAGGAGAAGGAAGAATTGCCCTTCCACCCTTTCTTAATGACATGTAATTTCTTCCAGGCTTCTCTGAGACAGTTTTACAACACAATGATTAAGATGGTGAGAAAAGTGCATTTTGGCTACACTATCATATAATACCTACTTCTTGATAACTGCAGGTGTCCTTACTTAAACGAGTTTATCCGAGTTGAGTTCTACACCTTGTCCTGTATAATCGAGAACTTGCAGTTTTGCTTATCTGGACCTCTGGTTCCAGGTAAATGGAAGTTTGGTGGATGCAGAGGGGAGCCAATTAGATTCATAAAGGAAAACAGGCAGGAGATGCTTATTAATATTAAAAGAAAACAGCAACATTTACTGGCATTTATTAGGTACTTGTTTTACATAAACACTGGGCTCCTTATTATAAGTACAGTAAAATGGATAACCCTTGTCTTGTGGGAGTTTTATTCTAACAGAGATGACCTAAATTTAACCAACACTCTTCACAACCGCCGCCACCTCCTGCCCACACACGCTGTTCTGGACCGTTCTGGCTGCCATAGCAAAATGCCACAGACTGGATGGCTCAAACAGGAACTTGTTTTCTCACAGTCTTGAGACTGAAAAGCCCAAAATCAAGGTGTCGGCAGAGTTCAGTTTTTAGTGAAGGCTCTCTTCTTGGCAGTGTAGACAGCCACCTTTGTGTTGTATCCTCATGAGGTGACAGGAAATGGGAGTTACTTGGGAGGGGGTGGGGCACCTCACTTCCTCTTCTTATGAGGCCACAGTTCTACCAGATTAGGGCTCTAACCTCCTGATCTCATTTAACCATAATTACCTCCTGAAGACTCTCTCTCCCCAGATACAGTCTCTTTGGGGGTTAGGTCATATGCATGGGTTCTAAGACATCTGTTTCATGTTCTAATTTTGCTCCAGCCTCTATCCAAGCTGACTGATTTATTTATCTTTCTAAACTCATCTGGTTTCCATCTCCTTTACTTCCCATCCCCAATTTATTTGTTCATTAGCATCCCAGCCCCTGTCAACATATTACCCCCATCCCCGTTCAGTTGCCTTGCCTTGAACTTCTTTCTAAAAAAGTGGACAATGCCCTGCTCAGTTTGGCTTAGTGGTTAGAGTGTTGGCCTGAGAACCAAAGGGTCTTGGGTTTGATTCCTGGTCAAGTGCACATACCTGGGTTGCAGGTTCAATCCCCGGCCCCGGTTGGGGTTGTGCAGGAGATAACCAATCGATGTATCTCTCTCACATCGATGTCACATATCGATGTCTCACATCGATGTTACAAAAATATGTGAGTAGATGGCTATGTTAATTAACTAGATGGGGGAATCCTTTCACAATGTATACATATATCAAATCACAGTGTACACTTTAAATATCTCACAACTTTGTCAATCTTATTTCCATAGAGCTAAAATTAAAAATATACACACAAAAGAAATCTAAAGTAGTTTTAATATACACACGTGAGTGCACACATACACATGCACACACACAGAAGAATGCCTCTTTTCTTGGGTGATTGGGAAGCTCAAGAGTCACATCAAAGAAGTTGTTACCTAATTAGCATGAGCTTTGATGGACCTGTTATCTGTGTCAATTCTCTTCTCTCCCATCCCCACAGACCTGCTCAGTTCTACTGAGAAATGACAATGTGATTTGGTCCAGAGCTTCATACATCTTGATTTGTAGAGCTCCAGGGTATGAAAACAGTACTGCCACCTCTTCTGCAGTTTTATAGCACAGTGGCTTGAAAATGGGAGAGTGAAAGCACCATTAGAGCTATCTCTTTGAGTTAGGCCACTGTCTCTAGAAATTTTCCTAATAAATTATGAATAAGATGTCTGGGAGTACATGATTAACCCATTAGCAAAGATTGTTTTATTGCCTTGATTGGAAAGGAGATAGAAGATGTGTCATCTGGCAGGGGTAGGAGTGTCAGGCAAGGTCTAAGAAAGTAAAGCTTAAAGGGAGACAGTTACAAAAACAACTGAAGAGTTCTTGGAGATCACTTTTGCTGACATCACAATTTTGCTTGAGAAAGTCCAGGTTCTGGTCCTGGCTCCATTACTTGCCAGCAGAGGGACCTCCAGCAAATCACCTACCCTCTATCAACCTTAGTTTCATCTATAGTAAGATGGAGATAATAATAGTATTTACATTATATGGTTGTTGGGAGGACGGAGGAGGTTATGTAGACAAACTTTTGGCAAAGTGTTTGGCTTATTGTAAGTACTCAGTGCTAATAATTATTATTATGTGAGGATGATAGCATCTTTTCATTCATTCCATTTTGAATCTTGTGCTTCTAAGACACACATAATATAAATTTCAAAAACACAATAGAAAAGCATTAAAGCATTTAAATCTCACAAAATATTATTTCGTTTTATCCCCAAACAAATTGGACTCAATCCAACAGCACTAAAACTATTCTTAGGAGACAGAAAGTGATTCCAAGAGGACTATGCTAAAGTGCTTTGATGTCCTGATATGACTCAAGAAAGCCTTCAAAGCTTTGTGCTCCTTCTGAAACCTTGGTGAACTGGGGCTATTTCACGAGCTAAACCTCATCAAACCTCAGTCCTGGGTTATATCCCCTCTCCAAGCTATTTTCACCTCATCCGTCATGAATGTTCTCTTTTCCCTCTCAGCCTAGTCTGGCATCTCTCTGGTAATTTTATTTACAACCTCACATTCTTGGATCAATTTCCTGATACAACAATAATTCCAGGATTATAAACCTCAAATGGGCCTTCAACTATACATGGCATTCTTTCCATCATTTCCCTGGTAAACTATCTCTAATTTCCACGGTGACTATTTGAAACATTTCCAATCTCACTTCATGTTACTCAGAAATCACAATTTTCCAAAGGAACCTTCTTAAAAATGGCAAACCCACTAACCTAGATAACAGTCCTTATCTTCTCACTGGTTGGATTAAAAATGTTATTCCTTCTATTATCTAAGCTTTAGATCCCTCCTCTCTAGTCTCCTTAGGAACCTGACATATATTTATTCATTTTTCTCTCCCATATAATCAATTAACCCTTTTCTAATGTATCTTTCCTGTTAACATTTACATACGTGAAACCTTCGTTATCTTCAAATAACCCTTCCAATCCTCCCATCTTACTCTACCTCCCAGCACAATTTCATCCCCTATCTTTACACAGCCAAACTTGTTGGAAGCACTCTACCTCTCAGTCTTCCTTTCTTCGTGTCTTTTTCTAGTTGATCTCCACAAGTTTGGAATCCATGCCACCACAGTTGCTAGGGGCACCACTGACCTCCACATTGCTACATCCACTCAGCTCTTATTAGCATTAGATGCTGTCAGCTACTTCCTTCATCTAAAACCTCTCTTCTCTAGCTATCCATGATCTTCCTGCCGTAGTTTCTCTCCTATCCTCCTGATATCTCTTTGTACTCTTTTGTAGGCTGATGTTGCTTTTTCTAGCCATTAGATGTAGAAGATCCTCTAGCATCAGCTCTAATACCTCATTCCCCCAAGCAACGTTATCCACCCTTCACAGTTGACTCTTCAGACCAACATAAGTAAGTGTCTGCTTGACACATGTACTTTAATACTTCGAAGACATCAAACATCCTATCCAAGACTCATTTTCTCTCATTCCAGCCTTTTCTCTGTTATTGAAAGACACCTCTGTGGAAATAAACAAAAAGGCCACCCAAATGAAAACAAGTAAAGGCTATTTATTCAGAGCTAGAGAATCAGTCAGCATCACTGATTTGGCAGAGACTTAAAGATGGGCAGAGGAGTGGAAATACTTTCTAGTGGAGAAAAAGAGAGGCATCAGGTATGCCCTGATTAGGGGCTATTGACATAGGCTCGTTGTAAGTGGACTAACTAGAAGTGGGCACCCTATGTGATTGATTACAAGTATATATTTGGTTTTCTCCAGTTGGTCCTACATAGGAAATGGGGGCAAAAATTAGGAGATATGTCAGTTATTAATCAAGCTCTGATTGTATTAAGCTGATTGTTATAGGAATTATTGTTTGTTTTTTCTGGACAGGTTGCTAGACATAGTAATCTGACATCCTGTAATGGTGACTATAAATAGTAGGTTAGCTTCCTGGGTTGGTTGTGCAATTATGGGTAATATTTCTACTTTATATATGGTCTGGCTATTGTGTATTTGTATATTCAGTCTTTCAACTACATCAGTCCAGTTGTGCAAACCAGGAAGAAAGGGGATGGAGGGTATTGAGAACTCCATTACCCCTCGACTGGGAATTGATAAGCTTTGTCATTCAATGTTAAAATGTTTGGTTTAGTTATTGCCTTATTACTTTACAGTAAAGACAATTTTATTAACAAGGCTGATATTAATAGTAAGAAAAATTTAGCCTATTTGTATGTGTTAGCTCCAGTCTTGCAGAATTCAGTACAGACTTTAAACAGTCAAACTTGCTAAGAGAAGCTCTTTCTGCAAATAACCTGAAATTTAAATAAACTAAGACTTCTATAATATGAAGCTTTTCAGTGTTGGAATAATGCAATTCTCATCTTGAATTAGTATAAACAAGAGAGAGAGAGTGTGAGGCAGAAGATACACCTGAGAAAACAATGAGCCTCTGGCATCTTTTCAGCATCTCCTCTTAATCATTCTCTGCTTAACAGAGGGGAAAAGAATGATGGCAAAATAAGTTTAAGGGAGATGTCTTCCCGCATCATTGAAGATACTATTTCATATTTTAACTAGAGCCACAAAAATCAAAGCTACTGGGATTAGCAGAGGAAATGGACCAATAACTAGAAGACAATATTGATATTCTCAAGGATTATACACAGGACGATTGTTGGCTCTGGTTTTACAACATGAAACAGACTGGGGGGAAAAGGACCAGTATGGAAGTCTAGTATTTTTTGTTTCTGAATATGAGATTGCTAAATTTACCTGTTGAATATTATCTGTAACAGACTCTTCGGTGACTTGGGAGCTCTATAACTTATACCTAGAATGCTAAGAGGACATTCTATCTAATATATATCTCAGATATCACTTTGAAGGACAACAGATAAGAAAGATCCTTCCTTAAGGTAGAATCAGTGATGATTAGATTAACTAATCTTTACCAGAGTAGAGAGTTCCTACTTTTCCTATATAACAAGATATAATACATGACATTTTTCAGTGGGTATGTTGTTTCTCATTTTTTTTTTCCTTCTATTGAATAGTAGTTTTAATTGCAGTCATTCATTTACTTCTTTGGCATAGCAGTTTGGTGCAATAGGATTGAATAACTTTTTTTCTACACATAGAATACCTGAACTTGAGTAGTCATATTTAGACCCAATGCAGGAGAATACCGTCCCACCAGTGACCACAGCAGGAAAAATCCCTGGTTAATATTTAAAGTTTTCTTCATAGGCAAAGAATTCAGTGTATTTTATGCAGGTGCTATTTCTTAAATGTATATGTGGGGTGATGAATGTTTACAGACCTCAGGTAGTCAAAGAGGTGGACTGTGGCTGACGCTGCTGGCAGACAATTCAACACTCATTCTCTATCCCTTCCCTTACTTCTTCTTAACTGACAAAATATGATGTTTATGCTTAGATTGGTCATGTGCTTAGGGTAAGCTGGGCCTCATTTCAACCCCAAGGAAAATCTTGCTATTCTGAGCCAATCTTGGTAATCCCATTCCATGCCAGTAATCATTTTAGAAATGAGCATGTGATGCAATTTTGGCCGATAAGATAGAACAAGAAATATGCTAAGAGGTTTCTGGAAATGTTTTCCCTGTCTTTTAATAAAGAGTAATAAAAGGAAACTTCCTCAACTTGATAAAAATATCTACAAAAATATACAGCTAACATCATGCTTAATGGTGAGAAACTCTAACCTTTCCCACTAAGATCAAGTATAAGGCAAGGATGTCCTCTCTTACCACTCCTTTCCAACATCATATGAAAAGGAGTCCTAGTTAATGCAATAAGACAAGAAAAGGAAATAAAAGGTATATAAATTGGGAAGGAAGAAATAAAACTGTCTTTGTAGATTACATATCATCTATGTAGAAAATCTGAAAGAATCAACAACAAAAAAACCGTCCTAGAACTACTAAGTGATTATAGCAAAGTTATAGCAAGGAGACAAGCTGCATAAAAAAATTAAAGTCAATTACTGTCCTACATACAAGCAATGAAAGTGGAATTTGAAATTTAAAACATAATATCATTTTTATTAGCATCCCCAAAACAAAATACTTGGGTATAAATCAAGCAAAATATGTACAAGATCTATATCAATAAAACTACAAACTTGTAAGAATGGCCAAAAGTCTAGAACACTGACAAAGGCAAATACTGGCCAGGGTATGAAGCAGGAAGAACTCTCATTCACTGCCAGTGGGAATGCAGAATGGTGCAGCCACATTGGAAGACAACTTGGCAGTTTCTTACAAAACTAAATATACTCTCACCATATGATTCAGCAATCATACTCCTTGGTATTTATGAAAAGAAGTTGAAAATGTATGTCCACACACAAACCTGAACACGGTGTATATAGCAACTTTTTCACAATTGTTAAAACTTGGAAGATGTCCTGAAGTAGGTAAATGGATAAACTGTCGTACATACACATAATGGGAATTATTTAGTGATAGAAAGGAATGAGCTATCAAGCCACAAAAAGACATGGAGGATCTTAAATATATATTACTAAATGAAAAAAGACAATCTAAAAAGATTACCTACTGTATAATTCTAACTATATGACATTCTGGAAAATGCAAAACTGTGGAGACAGTGAAAGGTCAGTGGCTGTCAGGGATTGGTGGGAGGGATGAACAGGCAGAGCACAGAGAACTGTTGGGCAGTGAAACTCTTCTGTATGATAGTATAATGGTGGATATATGTCATTCCTCACTTTTTAAAAACAATTTTTTTTTCCTTTAGTGATTTGAGAGAGAGAGGAAGGGAGAGGGAGAGAGAGATAGAAACATCGATGAGAGAGAACATCGATTGGCCACCTCCTGCATGTCCCCCACTGGGGATTGGGCCCACAACCTGGGCATGTGACCTGACCTGAAATCGAACTGGCGACCTCTTGGTGCATGGGTTGACGCTCAACTACTGAGCCACATCAGCCGGGCTCATTCCTCACTTTTCAAACCTATAGTATATTCAAAACCAAGAGTGAACTATAATGTTAACTACAGACTTTGAGTAATTATGATATGTCAATGTAGGTTTATCAACTGGGAGAGCTATGCATGAGTGGGGGAAGGAGGAATATGGGAAATCTCCATAAGTTTCTCTCAATTTTGCTGTGAAACTAAAACTGCTCTATAAAAATGAAGTCTTTTAAAGAAGAGGACTACTTGAGCAAATAGAAAGATATGCCATGTTCTTAGAAAGACTCAATATCAAGAAGATGTCAATTCTCAGAATTAATTTACATATGTAATATAATTCCAATGAAAAACATCATTCAGTCTTTTCCTGGAACCAGATCTTGTCAGCTACAAACTTTATTTGGAAGAATAAGCATGCAAAAACTTTAGGAAAACTTTAAAAAAAATCAGTGTTGGGAAGGGTGCAGGGATAGTTAACAGATATTAAGATATTATGTAAGCTTCTACAATTAAAATAGTATGTATTAGTGTATGAAGAGACAACCCACTGAAACAGGATAGAAAATCCAGAAACAGATCCAAGTATATCTGAAAATTCAGAATATGATAAAGACAATTTCTCAAATCAGTTACTTGAAAGAAAATACTAGACTTTTTATCAAGTTGAGAAACTGAGTAGAAATATGGAAAAAGGTAAAATGGAATGGATTTCTCACAATGTACACCAAGGCATATTCCACATAGAGCAGAGAACGGAATATAAAAAATAAAATCCTACAAATGTTTTCATTAATTATGAGGAAAAATTGATGTTTAAGTGTACAGAAATAAAAGCTTTTTCCTAACAAAAACATCAGCAGTAAAATAAAATGCCAAATGACAAAATAGGAAAAATATTTTCATATTAAATCACAAAATGTTATAATCTTAGATGTTATCCATATATATATTTGAGAAGGTCTTTACATATATATATATATATATATATATACATCTTTACTTTATATATATATATATATATATATATATATATATATATATATATATTCTCAAATTTTAGAAGAAAAAGATTAACAACTCAATAGAAACATGAGCAAATGATATAACCAGACAGATGTCAGAAAAATAATGCAAATGGCCCTGAACATATGAAAAGATGTTTAGTCATGCTTCTATCAAGATGAATGCAAAATAGAATATAATGTGATTCTACCTCATCTGTTAGATTGGCAAAAATCCAAAGTCTGACAATAATCATCACTAGCCAGACTATCAGAAAACAAACATTCTGATATGTTGCTGATTGATGGGAAGGCAAAGAAGTACAGCATATCACTGTGGAGGGGAAATTGTGTTCACTGCTGAAATTATATATGCATTTACCTTTAACTCAGCAACCCTTCTTCTGAGAATCTATTTTGAAAATACATTGGAAGAAATATGAAATGACAAATATGAGCAAATTTATTCATTATAACACTATTTGTAACAGCAAAAGACTGGGGTTTATCTAAATGTCTATCAATAAAGGAAAGGTCAAATAAATGATAGTATAGCCATAAATGGAATATGATACTGCTATAAAAAGGAGTGAGAAAGACCCTTATATATCACTTTGGAGTGATCATCAGGGTATATTGTTAAGTGAGAAAATCTATGGGCAGAACAATATGTATAGAATAATATATATGCTATCCTTTGTAAGAAAAGAGGGTATATGTAATATTTGCTTTTCTTTTCAGAAAGAAACAATAAGGGAATAACCATCAAACTAAAACAAATGTTTCCTGAGAGGAATGAAGGGACTAGAGAGGAGACAGGATGGAAAATTTTTACTTCTGGACTTCGCTGTGTAATAGTGATGATGAGAGCTGCCCAGCCAGCTTTCAGCCATGATGGAAGCTACCCAAAGGATCACGGTACACAGACAAGATGGCAGAGTGGACACACAATAAATCTGGGTCCCGGATGTCATTACAGACGATAAATTAGATCAACAACAAAGCTACCATATTTGCAGACTTTTATTATGCATTATAACAATTAACCATATTGAGTTGTCTTTTTTGTGACTTGAAGCCAAAAGTATACTGATACATTATCACCTAGTTATTATAAAAAAAAATGAGAGATGATTCATGAAAAGTACTACTATCACACTTCATTACATAGTAAACATTTAATAAATGTCAGCTCATGTTATTATCTACTTTCCTAATTCCTAACCTATCATCCAATTCTTTCTATCATCATCATTTCCTCAATATCATTGATATCTTTTCTCTGTCCTTGCTATCAGTTACCATACTCTCTCTTCCGGACTATGTAGAAGCATACCCACTGCTAATCTGTTCATATAGTGAACTTGTCTTTCTGTTCCCACCAAACTAAAAACCCTTAATGTCTTTGCTCTTGGGATAATAGTAAAAATCTTTAGCATGAGCTACAACAGTGTATATATTGTAATATAAACAATATTAGCAGGATCTCAACAAGACAGAGATTTCTTGTCTACTCCGACACGCACATATGGCAGATCAGTCCTTCTTCTCCCCTGCACATTAAAAGGATGGGTGGAGGCTGTCAATCTAGCATTTTATTTCCTAAAAGACTCCTTGACTACTCAATGCATACAGGTTTAACTTCCTAGTGACTGCATAGCAGAGTAGGGTAAGGAATATGGGCTTTAGAGTTAAACAGACCTCAGTTTAAACCCTGCTTCTATTTCTGATGAGCTGTAAGATCCTGGGGAGTTAGGTCTGAACATCATCATTTCTACTATACAATGGGGACAATGCAGGTTGTAATAATTTGCCACTATTGGTGCAGAGGGCCTAACAGAATAGCTAATAGGTGCTTTTATGGTGGCTTCTCCTCTCTTCTATAATATATCCTTCCTTTATTTAAAGTCTATTTCCAGGCCAATCCTCAGAAAATTTCCCCCAAATAACAGCTCCATCCGTGGTTCAAACCCTTGCATAGTTCTGGACTCATGAGTGCCCCTCACAGTGTTGCTATAACTGCTCTTTCAAGGTCTGGCAATGCTTTGCAGCCCTTCACTGCATAATAAATACTGCTGATGTGGTTATTAGCATCTCTCAAAACAACTGCATGTTCAAAATGCCCTTGCTTTGGAAATTCTCTTTCAGAACGAGAAAAAGATTTCAGAAAGTGGCCTTTTGAAAACTGGAATTAGTGCATTTCATGACAAATTTGTTACCATTCCATAGAGAAGTGGAAAAAAAAAGAACATAAAGGATTATCTTTTATTCTGTAATTATGTTGTTCTAAATTTTTGTCATGGTGACAAAAAATGATCTGACTCTGGGTGGTGGGCACACAGTGCAACATACAGATCGTGTAACATAGATATCCACACCTGAAACCTTTATGATCCCACTAACCAATGTCACCCCAATAAATTTAATAAAAAATAGTAAAAAACAAAAAAAACATAAACTTTTTGATGTTAAAACATCTGTTCTTAAAATAGGCAGGCTTATGTTAGCCACTGAGATTCTTTTGAATCTCTGGAAAACATTCCTATAGAGCAAGATTTCTCAAATAGCTATTTCTATACCATGACTTCAAACAATTTCCAAAACAGGAATTACCAAGTCTGGTAGGGAATTTCTAGAAATTAACATCTTCAACAAGTTCTCCATGGATTCAACAGCATCCCAATGTTTGAGAACCACTAGTGTAGAGTAAAGCAGGCAGATCTTGAATCCAAATACCTGAGAGTTTGAAATGTTGCCTTGTCGTGTTCTAGCTGGGTGACCTAAGATGCTTAGCAACTGCAAGGAAATGAATTCTGCAACAACCTGAGAGAGCTTGGAGGGAGATGTCTCCCCCGTTAGGTCTCTATTTGAGGACACAGCTGGCTGACATTTTGATTTCAACTTTGCCATGACAGAGAACTCAGTCATGCTGTGCAGGACTTCTGAGACACAGAACTGTGAGACAATAAATGGATGTTGTTTTAAGTCTCCGAGTTGGAGATAATTTGCTATACTGCAATAGGAAACATCTATGTGTGTGTGTGTGTGTAATGAAATTGTATGATTAGGTTTGCAAAAGGTAGCATTATTTGAAGAACAAATTCCCCCTCTTTCCTTTTTCACTATCCACACACCTATGCTTATATCCATAACATAAATAAGAAGTGACAGTTCTTAACTTCTGAGGGACAAATATTAGGAAAAACAGCACATCTACCCCTGACATATCACCAAGGACTACATAAATGCACATCTCTCTCACTCCATCTCCTCTAGTTTGTTATAAATTCCCTCCAGTGCAGTAACCTTCTCCTCTTGCCCACAGGCTCAGCTAAGAACCTAGAAGCGAAAGCAGCTGAACTTTTTAACTCGGAGGAGCAGCAATCCCCAACGGTTTACAACTGTGAAGAGCTTTCTCTTATTCCTCTTGTTGACTTCTTATTTTCTTAGTCCTTCTACATGGCTGGGGGAAAGGGATCGGAGCCTTTTGTTCTGACCTGGACCAAGATCGAGATTTTCTTTGAAAATCTTGGGACTTCAGTAAGATCAGTGTAAACTTTATATGTTTTTCAAGCTAAATCCCAATTGGTTTGGATTGTTTAGACTAGGAACTCGGACATTCATCCAAACTCTATCTTCTAATGTGTCTCAAATAAAAATAAATCATGTCATCAGTCTTAAAGAGGTCATGTCTAAGGGAAGCATAATGGTCTCTTTTGCCCTTTTTATAACTGAAAGCAACTATATAGGAATTTCTACTTGTGTAGGAAGTGTGTGTGCATTCCCCATGTAGATAATAACAACGCCTAACATTTATTAAGTAATTATATGCTAAATCTGTCGTGGGCCCTTTAATGTGCATTAATTTAACCCTTTTACAAAGGTATTGTAAGTTCTAATCTCATGCTTTTTGTACAGTGAATAAACTAAAGTATTTATATAACTCACCCAAGACCACATAGCTAACAATTGGAAGAGTCAGGAGTCCAGAAATTCTGGCTCTGAAGTTGTGTATTTAATGTCTCTATTCTGAGACAAGTTATATTATTTCTCTCAGTCCACAAATCTGCAAGCCAAGTGCAGTGTTCAGCAGAGGATGCAGGACCTCCGTGTCAAAGCATACTTCTGCTTGGAGAGACAAAATGCACAGGTGTGAAACAAGGAAACATCTAAAAACCAGCAGCTGAGTCCCAACCTTTCCCTCTCCAAACCTGTCCCTCTCTTTCACCATTGCTATTGGCAATAAAATGAAGAATAAGAAGACCTACTTTGAAACTGCCTAGAGCCTAGCAAATTCAATAAGGCACCACAGAACAGACAGTACAGTTTAAGAGTTATAACAAGATAGAAGATTTCAGTTTAAATTTTTTGATAAAAAGGTCTTGAAAGGTGACTTCCTGAATCCTTGTTCCTCTATAACATGTTCTTGGATCCAAAACACACTGTATTTGAAGTGCTTGTGTTGAACTAAAGGAAGGTAAAATTCATTTCTCTCTGTCCTGGGCTATTTGTTGCTGTTGCTGATGTGAGGATATTAAACAGTGTGTGTGTGTGTGTGTGTGTGCGCGCGCGCGCGCGCATGCACACACACACACACACACACACACACATTGAAAAACAAAACAAAGGCAAATAATACACAAAGGGGTCTTTTCCCCTGCACCAACAGATTTTAGAACTACTCAGTTTTCTTCCCACCATTTTTCAAACGGATTGTAAAAACAGAAATAGCACAACTGTCTCTCTCTGGAAATACTGTGTTTCTGAAGTATGCTTATCTTGGAAATGCTATAAATTAAATTATATGTTATAGAAAGGGGGTACTGATTTATAGGAGGTTTGCAATGAATCATTTCTAACACAAATCATTACCCTTTAAGTGATCTATTTTGGAAATGAATGTGTGCCTCTTCAGTTTTACAGAAACTGCTCAGTCCAGGCTTCCTCACCTCCCACCTGTATGTGGCAGCATCTTTCTAACTGCCTCCCCTGTTCCCAGACTCACAGCATTCATCCTCATCATTTTACACCCCCAAGTTATGTCTCCATAGCAGCTAGAGTAGAGGCTCTCACTCGGGATCCATGGATAAAATTCAGTGGTCATAAAGTTGGATGAAAAAAAATTTATATCTTTATTTTCACTACTCTCTAATTGAAAATTAGCATTTTATTCCATCATGAATGGAGGCAACAAGCCTCACTATTATTTACAATAGTAGTGACCTTGTCACCAAATGAATCATAGACATTTTTATATTTCATTGCAACTATAGTAAATATCCTCAAATATCATGCAAGCTTACCACTGTTCAAAACTAATGTAGTTCTCAGACCTGCTGCCAGATCTCATTATTTAATGCATTTAATAAAGCACATATATTGCTGTATTAAAATTTATTTTTTCTCTATTTTGATTACTGTATTTCAAGGTAATTGGTCTTTTTTAAAGGTCTATGTGTCTTTAAAGAAATTCTGAGAATCTATTGGCTTTCCCAGACTGATAAAGGGGTCCATGGCACACACACAAGAATCGAGAACTTTTGTTCTGGAAGTATCTTTCTAAAATGAAGTTCTCATAATGTTACTCCCTTAGTTAAAGCTTTCTCAGTGGCACTAAGTCATCTGCCTAACAGTCCAAATCCTTTGTGGTCCATAGGTCTCCCGTGATCTAGGTGTCTCCCTCTGCTGTCTTGTCACCTGTGTGTCCATTCTGTGCTCTGCGTTCCACCAGTTCCAGACTATTCCAAGTTCCCAGGTGCACTGAACCAGCAAAGATCTCAGTTGTCTCTGGCACACTGTTCTCTCTGATGACAATGTCTCTCCCTGATTGGCTACTGGTAAACTCCTCCTCATCTTGTGAGATCCAGCTCAAAGTCACCTCTCTGTCTGACATATTGACTCTTCATCCCTTCCAGACTTAGGACAATCACTTGTTCCTTTGCTTCACTTCTGCACACCCTAAATGTGTTAGCACTTAACACAGGGCCTCATGGTCGTCTATTTACAGATCCCTTGGTTTTAAGGGCTTATAAGTCCGGGGGCTCTTTGTGTTGTCTGTTGTGCAAAGGTGCCCAGAACATTGTGGGTCTTTATGCACATGAGCTTGACTACTGTCCACAAGTGTTAAATAAAGAAGGAAGTCCTGAGTGGTCCCAAAAGCTGGTTTTGTAGTCAGTATAGGGCTCTCCACTGCACAGGCAGTGGGACTGGCTAATTTGCTTTGTGAAGTAGAACTGCTACATTTCAAATATTAGTGCTGCCATCCTGGCCCCTCTGGGTGGATTCACTTCCATCTTCAAAATGCTCCTAGGGAGAGCTCTCCTGTGATAAAAGAGCCATTAATCCAACAGCATAACTCTCTGTGATGTCTCCAAGTGGCATTTCCTTTTGAAAAATAGACTCCTCTTTATATACACCATTTGTTCATCTACTCATTCACTCACTCAGCAAATATTTCTGAGAGTTTACTCTCTGCCAGACACTACCTGGGAGATTCAGTAACGAATGAAACAAACCCTGTCCCTGCTCTCATAAAGCTTACTTACAGTGTAGGATGGTGCTGTCCAATAGAACTTCCTTCAGTGAGAGAAACGATATATATATATCTGCATTGTCCAGTACAGTCGCCACTAGCCATATGTGGGTATTAAGCCCTTGAAATGTTGCTAACATGAGAGGAAAACTAAATTATAAAAATAATTAATATAATTTAGACAACCGGATGTTGGCAGTGGGTACCATATTGAGAGTGTAGTTCCAGAGGGTATGTGGTACAAATGAGTAAGTGAACAAATGTGTGAAGAGATAAATAAGAAAACAGCCAAATGAATGAGGAAAACCTCAGACATTGAAAAGTGCCAGTGCGATGAATTGTCAGTAGAGTCACTGGGTGTTAGAAATGGTTCCTTTGAAGAGGTGGCGTTTGAGCTGAGAGCAGAATATCAAGAAAGATCCTGCTATGGGAGGAAATGGGGAAAGAGAATTCTAGGCAGAGGGAACAGGAACAAGAGCTGTGTGCTTGGCTTGTTTGAGAGACACAAAGGGCAATGTACTTGGAGTGCAGGAGGTGCAGGGTCACATTAGGACATGAAGTCAGGAGGGCCAGTGCCACATGCAGGGATCTGTAAACAGTAAGGAGTTTGGATTTTTTCACCATGCAATGAGAAGCCATTGGAGGGTTTGAAGCAAGGGGCAGCATGCTTTTATCTGCGTTTCATAAAGCTCATGTTGATGGCTGAAAGAAGACTGGAAGCCAGTAGTCCACAGTGAGGTAATGACCGTTTTGTATGGGGGTCATGGTAATGGAGATAGAGAGAGCGGATGGAATCAGCATAGATCTTAGAGGTGAAGTCTGATGTTTTGCACCAATCAAATGTGTACAATCAGAGAGAGAGAGAGAACCAACAGTTATTAGTGTCAATATGTCCACCCACGTGCCCTTGGAGATTCGTAAGAGCATCTATGCTTCATAGAGAATGTAATTGGGAGACAAATAAATAGTCATACAGACCTGAGTTAAAATACTGACTGTTTATTGGCTGCATAACCTTGGACAAGATACTTAATGTCTCCCAAACTTCATCAATAAAATGAAGCTACAGAGGATTAAGTAAAATAGTGCATAAAATATTGATGCCTAACATATAAGAAATGCCTAAAATGTGTTAGCTGTTAATATGGAACACCTTGGCCAGTGTTAGCAATCCCAGTTACAGTGTAATGTGATACACCTAGGAAATCTACCTGGGTGTATGCCCCCCAAAGCCTGTGCTCTCCCCACAGTTCCATGACTCCTGTGCTTGAGAACTACCTGATTTTGGTTCTTTCCCTTCTTTCTCTTGCTTACTTCTCTAATGCTCCCTAAAAATATTTTTTAAAATTTAATTCATTTTTTAAAATTGGAAAGTGCTGCTTTCTGAAATTGGCTCTGCCTTCTGCTCTCTGGCAGGAGAGTACACAATGTTACCTCTCAAATATATGCTCATGGAAACTCTTTCCTCCATTGTTTCCCTTTCCCCCTCCCAGCCCACCTTACTCTGCAGGAACCTCACCAGCTTACTCAGCAGCCAGATCTCACCAGCAAGGCATCAGCACTGCTCTTTCCCAACCTACAGTTAAACACCGGATTAGCTACGTTCCTGCTGACTCTGCTTTTGCTGTGCATTCTGTTTAATAAACCTCCAGCCATTTTGTATGTAAGGAAAAAAGAGATGGCAGAAAATTTATTTATCCCTGCTGATCACTTAGAAACACAAACTCAGATTAGTATGGTCATCACCAAAATGCCTTTTCTTGTTTTCTGCAGCGTGTGGTCTCCATTTAACTTTGTATTTGCCCAGGTGATTCATTGGACCCATGTGGATACTCCTAATGAACAACCAACTAGGGCGCATATAGGGGACTTTTGCAGAAATCAGAGCATGCAGGTTTCCATGATACCTGTTCCCATCTGTGTGTGCATGTGTAAGTGTGTGTGTGTGTGTGTAATCTCATCAGCATTTTTCTGCTTTACACTTGGCTGAAAATTAGTGTAGGAGTCTTTATAGTGCAACACATGGGTGCTGACCATTTTTTAAACAGCCAGAACATTCTAAGGTTAGATAATTAAATTAACTCTCTCTGTTTTTTTATTTTTATTAAAAAAAATTTTTTTTCCTTTATTGATTTTAGAGAGATAGGAAAGGAGAGGGAGAGAGAGAGAGAGATAGAAACATTGATTGGCTGCCTCCTGCATGTCCCCCACTAGGGATTGAGCCCACAACCTGGGCATGTGCCTTGACCAGGAATCGAACTGGCAACCTTTTGGTGCATGGGTCGATGCTCAACCACTGAGCCACACCGGCTGGGCTAATTAACTCTCTTTGAGCTGTCCTCATTAGGGTTTCCTAAAACGATTTATTAAAAAATGCATTTAAATAAACAGTTCAAGCAAATTTTCTCCAGGTCAGAGCAGATAAGAAATAGAAGAGAGCTGGATCACTTGCTCCTTTTAACTCTTATCTTTCCTAAAGTATGCATTTTAGATAATATATATATTTTTAAATCTTATCAATTTAATCTCCAAGCCCAACACACTGGATCCATTTTTCTTTATACCTCCTTTCATTATGGCATTTGTCATCCCTGCACATCCACTGTCATATCAATTAGGAAAGACATCTGGTAGAAATTTTTGACATTTTTCTTCTATTAGTCTGTGGTAGAACCTGCTAAAGGAGAGTGAGCTATTATTGCTTGCCTAGCCATTCATATTCCTGCAACAAGAGCCATTTGTTTTAATTAGCTGTGTCAGAGGTTCTAGCAGCTTTCCACACATGTGGGCAAGATGAGAATCACTGAAAAAAAAAAAAAGCCCTGAAAAACCCAGCTGCTCTCTATCCCCAGAATATGGATTCTCACACATGCATATGTTTCTGGACTTATTTACTGAACTGGCTTGTCTTGCTGTCCCAACTTTGGTCCTAATTGCTACCATTGCAGACAATTTCAGGAAGAAACCTAATCTGGTCACCTTTTCCTCTGTAATTCTCTGGATCCATTAGCTCTATGTGTCTCTTTACTGTAATGTAGAATGCATTTCTGAAATTGGCTGGGGCTTGTTTACCCCAGGGGACTGAGAACTGCTTCAGGGCAATTACTTTCTTACTTGCTTTCATAATCACAGAATCTAGTGTCTTATACATTGAAAGCACTATATTGTCGAATCAATAAAAGGTCTTTCTCAACCTTTTCAGGTGAATGGCCAATAATATCCTCCTCTCCTTAAAACAACTGATCACATGTCCATAGAAACATAATTTTGCCTATCATTTTAAGGGGTTAAGAACTTTTACCTGCAGACATGAACTCATCTTGTTCAGTCTATATAGAGGGTGAAGGCTTAGGTGATAAACTGCATGGGCCCAATAGTGTTGGATCGCATGGGGAGTCTGATAAAGACATGTTTTCCTCTTGTTCCCTGCTCTATAATGACAGCAAAGGAGTTGGGCCAACGATATCCATGGCAAACAAACCTTGAAAGTGAAACCAAGTGAACAAGATACCCCAAAGCATTATTAAATTAGTTTATGAAGGACTGAACAAATTAGGACAGTAAACATATAGTTCCACTTTACATTTACATCCCATGGCCATGGTACTTATTGTTAAGAGTGAATTATTGGCCAAATCGAAGTATTAAATCTTACCTTCAGTGTGGCTCACTGGGTCATTTCTAATATGCTGAACACTATCTGATTTAATAGTTTATTTGGAATTACTTTTTCTTTTTTTAAGTAATTCAATCTAAGTGCATTTATTTTGTTTTAATCCTCACCTGAGGATAATTTTTATTAATTTTTTTTTTTTTTTAGAGGGAGGAAGAAACCCCCCAACCTAGGTATGTGCCCTGACCAGGAATTGAACCTGAAACCTTTTGGTGTATGGGATGATGCTCCAACCAACTGAGCCCCTTGGCCAGGGCTGGAATTACTTTTTCTTCTCACTTTATCAGTAGCTTCAACTTTTCTTTTGTTGGGTTTGGTAATTATCTGATTAAACTTCCTCCAAAACTTTAACATTTACTGCCTAGTATTTCAAAGTAACTAGAAATATTGGTTATATTTCTTCCGATGCTATTTGGAACCTATGACCAGGTAGATGTAGATAAAACACTTTTGGGTCTTAGGAGTTATTGGAAGGCTTGCCGCTATTTTTTCACAAATGAGAGCAAACTTTTAATCAGTCATGAATATCCCTTTTATCAGGGTTTATGACTCTTGGTTTTTCTTTTTTCCCCTCCTGTGAGTGGAATTAGGGCTTTTTCTGCCCAAATTCTCTTCAATGCTCCATTGAGTATGAGTGTTTGCATCTAAGAAGGGCTAGATGGACAACATACTTCCCAACAATAGACCTCAAAATTGTTTTATAACTTCAGTAATAAATTCCTTTAAAAAAAATTTCCCCTCTGTATCACATTTTTACACTTGTTAATCTCAGTGCTTTTTTTGGTTCCCTTCCACCTTTTCAAAATCTGACTTGTCCGCATTCTTTTCTGGACTGCCATTTCCAATGTACTTTGAAATCTAGTAAATTACATAGAGGACTTCCCAAACCCTTTACCTTCACCTGAAGCAGGGGGACTGGCTTCCTCTGCAGGGCACATCATTGGTGTCTACCTCCAGCTGGCTTTCATAACACACACTCTGCACTTAATTTGGCAGAATCTTCTGTGTTCAAGGTTCCTGAGTATCCATGTTCATTTTATTGTGGATTTCTACTAAAATGTTTCCATTCTTTTTTGCATATCTTAGGTGAACTGTTGTGCCCTTTCTGATCCATTAGCGTGTCTACCTTCTCTGAATTTACAAACTCTCAACACTCCTCGGTTACCCACTTACACAGCGCCCAGCAAGGTCTCTCAGAGCCTCACAATAGAATATTCCACTCCCACAGCACACAGCCCACACAGTGACAAGAAATACTTTGTCCATATGCCTTGAAGTCTGTTCCTATTGTTCTTGGGTTGTGGCTGTAGCTGAAAAATTCTGTTTTTAATTTTATTTTCTATTTATAGACTCCATATATTGTGCTTTAGTTGTATTTCTTCGTTTTAGGTTTTTCCTTATCCTGATGTAACCCATTTTACTGAATTTTATTTGTATTGCTACCACTATTTTTTAATTGTTTTTGAGTGTGTCCCCAAGCCCCCCTCTTTCCCTCCCTCCACTCCTTCTTTATTTACATTTTTCCCATTAGAAGGATGTGATATTTACTACTAGAATTCATGTTACAACACTGTAAAACACACAATGTCACTTGTGTGGTTTAGAAATCCTAGGACAGCATTTCCATTTATTTTAAAACAATGATCTATGCAGCTCTTTGAACGTTTACGGTCTAGCCTTCCGTGCCATGTAATACTTACAGCACCCTCATCATGTCCACGCTCCCATCATGTCCTGTTGCACGCTTGCTACACAGAAGGCACTGTGGTGAAGTGGAGCACACTTACGAGGCATAGTCCTAACAAAGCCCCGTGTCCCCCTGACAATCCCTACCTCCACTAAGTTCCTCGGTCCCTTCCAATTCCACCTCATGGTGAGTTTTCTGTTTTTCTTCCATTCCAGTTGCTTTTCAGGGAAGGGGGCCCGCTAGAATGAAAAGTCCTCAGCAAAGAGGAGTCAGAGTATCAGGCCCATCTCCTAAGGATCTCACGGGAGAGAACGGATCATGAAGGCAACGGTAACATGCTGTCCCTAACACCTGAAGAAGACTGCCCGTGTGCTTTCCACTGACTTGCTATTTCAGGCTGTGTGAATGGGGGAGTCTGGATATCCACACTTTGTTTGGACTCCTTCAGGCCATGGCTCACGCCAGAATTCAGCCTCATGCTTAGAATTTGTTATGACAGGGCACAGTAGTTCCTCGATCTGACAGTGATCAAAAATCATAAGCAGAAGTGGCGACATTACCCTGGATGAATCCTGAAGAGAAAAATAGAAAAAACTCTCACTTCTTTTCAAATGCAAAAGGATAAAGAGTTCAGTAGGTAACATCAGGGGAGATGAATGACTGGAAACTCCAGTACAATTACCATTTCATAATGGTACTTCTGGAGAACACTTGGCCACCATGCGTAGTATCATAGATTCCGCGATACCTCAATCGCCCACTATTTTTGGTAAGGTGGCCTTTTCAAGTTTTGTTCCCTAACTGCAGAATGGATAAATACAGCATTTGACTCATATGTTGATCCAGGATGATTTATGTTCTCCAACACCTCCCCATGTCACAGCAGAAAAAGGTGCAACTCTTTCTGGGCACTCCTCCTACAGACCGTCCAATATCCACATGGCCTTTAGGAGCATCCGAAACAATCCACAGTGAGGTTCAGCAGGAGTTGCTGGGGTGGGGAGGCGATGTTTTGTTTCTCGGACTTCAGCATTCAGGCCATTGTGAAAGGCAGAGAGAGCCCTCTGTAAAAGGAGGGACCTTGCCAAGCCTTCAGTTTCATATATTGCTATTGCGACAGTCTGGTGTTTTTCTGATCTCACTTGTCCCGAGAAAGCTGTCAGGGAGGGCCCTGCAGAGACAGCTGACCCAAATTATGACTTCTTTCAGGGAAGGGAAACCCCTCTAGGACAAACAGGAGGCAATCTTTCAGCATAATGTATTCCCATTGGGAGCGAATAAACAGTTTACTTTTTAGTTCAAAGCAGTGAATTCTAGACACATAAGTTAGTTTTGGCTCAGTGTGACCCTAAAATCAAGTCAAATGGAATGAGTTTACAATTCAAAGCCTTAAGATTCTGTTTGGCGAAACGCTGAGGTTGAAGCATTGAATTCCATCTCATTTTAGTTATTATTTTTTCTTTAGCCATTTCCAAAGGACTGGTAAATTTTGGAAATAAAATAAAGTGCTAAATTGCTTTTTAGATCCACGAGCAGGCTTTCTGGGTGCAAAAATAATCCCCTGAGGTGTGGTGTTAAATGAAAAATAAATTTTAAAGTGCATACACACAACAAAAGAATTTTTTTCTCAATCTAGTTGGGATCTAGAGAAATTTAAATTTTGCTTCTTAATTTATTTGACTTTTCTCTGGCAGTTAGTAGTCAAACTTATCTAATCTTATTGCCTTTAGAGCTAATTAAACAGAGTTTGCTGATTAAATAGCAATCATCTGTCATCACAAAGGAAAGAGATCTTGCCCCTTACTTCATTAGCCAAGACCTCTCTCATAGTTGATAAGACTCTGATAATAAAATATATATCTGTTATCTAGCCCACAGGGTTGACATTTCTGAAAAGTAGTTGGAATGTTTCTCCATTTTTTTCCATTAATATACATAGAGTAAAAAATCTTCACAGAATCAAAATAAATTGCAGTCACTCCATCTTCTAATATATTAGTCCAGTTACTCCCATAGGATAAACTGATATCAGTCTGATAAATTTTGTTCATGTAAACATAATGTTTTCTAGGAAACAGACAAAATACCTTTTCTTATTAGAAGGGTCTCAACAAATTACATGCAGAATACAAAATGAATTTGCCCTGATAAATTTCCTCAGTTCTACCTAATTGCCTTCCATTCTAATTGATGGAAGATTGGTGTAAAACGTATTTGAGTAGTTATTGGTGGAGTGATGACTGAATGAATTCTGATTATTCAGGCTTTTGGAACCCAAAGTCAGTTTCAGGTCGCTCCAGTCCTCGGGACAAGGGGTACAAGCTGTGGGAGAACCCTTCAGTCTCTTAACAGTAAGCCTAATATGGGGATTATGTCTCCAAGCAATTCAGTAGTCACCGTGCCTTCTGATATAATGTATAAGCCCTGGGATAAACAAAAAGACATACACACAACATCGCTGTCCCTCAGGTGTTTACGTATTTGTTCTTTCTAGTAAGGTCATTTTAAGCTTTAATGTATTCATAAACCTAAGACTTCTGGTACCTCATAGTTCCAGTATCAGAAGTTACAATGTTTCTACTAATCCAAATGCATTATGGACAGGCTTGCTGAATTGCTTCTAAATGCCTTCTAGCCCTGGACGGTTTGGCTCAGTGGTTGAGCATCGGCCCACGGACCAAAGAGTGGGGGGTTCAATTCCGGTCAAGGGCACGTACCTCAGTTGCTGTTTGTCCCCAGCCCTGGTCGGGGTCATGCAGGAGGCAGACAATCGATGTGTCTCTCTCACATCGATGTTTCTCTCTCTCTCTCCCCCTCCCACTCTATTTGAAGATGTTTGGAAAAATATCCTTGGGTGAGGATTAAAATAAATAAATAAATGCCTTCTAAATGTCCATTAAGGAAAAAACAACAACAACAAAAAAAACAGGTATGATAGAGGCATTGTAAAAAAAAAAGGCAGACACTGCCTTTTCTTTTTCTCCTGTAAAAACAGCAAATCCCTAACCCTGAAATATTAGCTTTTTGATGTTGAATCCAAAGCAAAAAAGTCATTCTAATGGAAAGAGGATGGCACTGCTGATCCACATGTGTCTAGGCAACTATTTTATTTTAATCCTCACTTGAATACACACACACACACACACACACACACACACACATATGAATATATAAATTGATTTTAGAGAGAGGGAGGGAGAGAAACATTGATATAAGAGAGAAACATCAACCAGTTGCCTCCTGTATGTGCCCCAGCTGAGGATTGAACCCACAACCTTTTGCTGTATGGGGCAATGCTCCAACCAACTGAGCCACCTGGTCAGGGCCCATATTTTGATTTTTATCCCAAGAGACAGCATGAGGCACATCACATCTATTGTGGGGGGTAGTAACTTGGAACTTAGTCACTTCTGTGTTGACTTTGCTGCTCAGTTGGCAGGGGAAAACTGAATGAAAGAGGTGGAAGCTGCCCAGGACAGTTTTGTACATCCCCAAGCAACAAATGGAATACCTGTAGGATGGCCCGCAGGCCACAGAGCAGGTATAGGATCTTGGATGCCCCCGTGTGGTTGACATGACAATACACATGGAGGAATTTAACAAGAGTGGGCGGGGAGGGGGGAAATTTGCATCATTTTTCTTACTACTCATCTTTCACTTTTTTCATCAGTTCCTAGAAATATCTCTCTAGATGAAAACTGGAGCAGTGGTTTTAGCTTTTGAACTTTAAAGAAGGAAGTCAGTCTCTAGGAAACCACACAATTATTCTACACTGATATTTTCAATAAAACGTCATCCAGGGTGTTAATCATTTTTCGCCTATGACTTCTTTCCCCTTCCACTATACATGTATATTCTCTAGTAACCCCATTAGATTATTTTATTTCTTACAATACAACAAATAACAAGCATTCAATAAATGTTTCTTTGGTTAGGGTGAGCAATTTATTACTTGTTAACATTAAAATTTACACCCAAATTATAATAAATTATAAAGTAAGTAAAAGGCATAGTTCCAATTTAAATCATCTTTTATTCTGGACATTCCTTTTGTCCTTCAACTTTTTGTTTGAATAATTTCTAATCTGCTTTTGAGTTGAAATAATTGTATAATGAGTAACACTATTTATTAAAAAGACTATAGCTAAGAGCTGGAAACAGCCCAAGTACCCATCAGTAGATGAATGAATAAAAAAGCTGTGGTACAGTCACACAATGGAATACTATGCAGCTGTAAAAAAGAAGGAGCTCTTACCCTTTGTGACAGCATAGATGGACCTGAAGATTATTATGCTAAGCAAAATAAGCCACTTAGAGAAAGACAAATATCACATGATCTCACTTACATGTGGAATCTAATGAACAAAATAAACTGATGAACAAAATAGGTCCAAAGACATGGATGCATGGGACAGAATGACAGATCTCAGTGGGGAGGGGTGAAGGGGACAGGAAGAGATTAATCAAAGAACAGAGATGCATATATGCATAGCCCATGGACACAGACAATAGTGTGGGGAAGGCCTGGGGTGGGGTTGGGTCTGGGTAGAGGGGAGTAAAGGGGGAAATGGGGGGACATTTGTAATACTGTCAACAGTAAATTTTTTACAAAAGACTACAGTGATTACAGATAATACTTTTTCATATACTAAATTTCTATATGTATGTGAGTTGATTTTTAAATTTCTATTCTATTCTTTGGTTTGCTCATTTATTCAAATGCCAGTTGTACACTATTTTAAATAAGAGCTTTATAGTTTTCTTTCGCATCTGGTAAGGCCAGTCCTTCCCTTACTGCTTGTCCATTTAAGTATTTTCTTAACTCTTATTACACATTAATTTTTTTCATATAAACTTAGAATCAACTTGTTTATTTCCAGGAAGAACATACTGGGTTTAGTAGGCAAGTATTACATTTATATATTAATTTGTTCACCTCTACTTTTGTGTCTTTTATGATGTGTTCTGAAGTTTTTCTGATACAGGTTTGGCACATTTCTTAAAATGAAGTTTTCTCTTCCATTAGTCCTTCTAATTGCTTTTGTATTTATGCATGAAAGCTAATATTCATATGTGTACTTTATATTCTGATATTTTACTGAATTCTTCTATGATATGTTGGTTTCATTATTGAGACTCTAGATATTTTAGATATCATGTTATCAGTAAATATAGATCAGTGTTTCCAAATTCTTATAACTCTGTATATTTATTCTTGTTTTACCTCATTGGCTAATACATCCAATGAGATATTAAACAGTAGTAGGTTATTGGGCATCTTCCTCTTGTTCCTGAGCATAATGTGAAAGTCGTCTGCCCTCACTGATCCTGGGTTTTCAAGCTATATACATACATGTACACACATGCATACATACATGTATACATACATATTTATATACACACATACGCAACACAGTTCTACATATGAGCAAGAGTGAGAATAAGAAAGAGAGAGGAGGAAAAATTAATGAGTTCCATTGAGGAAAAAATCTATTAAGTTTTATTTTGTTGACTGTTGTTCTAAGTCAGAAATGAGTGGTACAATTTATTAAATACCCTTTTTTAATTGAGATAATGATATGATTTTTCTCCTTAGATCTATTAGTATGGTAAATTATATTGGTGGCTATCCTTGAATTTCTAGAAAAAAAAATTCTTGGTTGTTTCCAAAATTTTAATGTGCTACTAGTTTTTATTTATGATTTTTACATTTATAACCATATGTGAAACCAAGCTAGTGCTTTCTTTTTTTCTAATATTTAGAAATTAATGCCATGCTTGTTTCATAAGAATACTTTGGAAGCTTTTATTTTTGTATTTCTGTGCTGTGAAGCAATTTAAGTATGTTTGAGATGGTTTGGTAGAATTTGCTTATGAAACTATGTAAAGAAGTGTTTTTGGTGAGGTAATACTTCAATAACTGTTTCTATTCTATGGAAATTAGTCTGAGTTTTTTTTTTTGTTTTGTTTTTTTTTAATCTCTTAAAGGCCAGTTTTGGTAAATTGTATTATCCTAGAAAATTATATATTTCAGCCAGATTTTCAAATGTATTTGCCTAGAGTTGTGCAAAGTAGCTTTAACAATTTTAAATTTCCTGTTTCATGGTGTTTAACCACTGTCATCATAAAGGAGTGTCCTTTTCTTCACTGCACTTTGAATTTCATCATTTGGGGCTTCTCACATGTGTCACATGTTCTCAGTCTCCAAAACCAAAGCTTTCCTTGTGAAAAGAAAGCCAATGAATCAGAATTGATGTATTTAATTCCCTAGAGATTTTGGACATACTGTTGCTTCGAAGGAATATGACTGTGTCACACCAAGAAGCAGGTTTTGAGCAATTCCCTAGACAGAGCTTCCTTTAGCCTAATGATAAATCACCAGAGGTAAACCAATTCTGAAGATGTTATCACTTGTGAGTATATTGCAGATCTCATTAATATCCCTTTTTAAAACTATAGTAAAAAGTACAATATTAAATTTAACTTTTTAACCATTATTCATTGTACAGTTCAGTGGCATTATGTACATTTACACTATTTACACTATTCTAAAACCAGCACCAATATCCATCTCCAGAACTTTTTCCATCTTTCCAAACTAAAACCTGTTGCAGGCTTGATCAATCCTCAGTGGGGGGTATGCAGGAGGCAGCCAATCAATGTTCTCTCTCATCGATGTTTCTCTCTCCCTCTCCCTTCCTCTCTTTCTAAAATCAAAAAAGAAAAAATATATATATTTTTAAAAAGAGTAGAGATTAATGTAATAAGAAAACAAACATAAAGTGGAATCTGAAAGCCAAAGGTAGTTTAGAAAAGACCAATAGAATTGATAAAATCCTAGTAAGATTAATTTTACAAAAAGAAAAGGCCCAAACACCAATATTGTAAATGCAAAAATGTCCCTTGCGCTACAACCAAATAAACAATTTTAAAAAGAATTTTGTAATCATTTTTATGCCAATAAATTTGAAAATTCAGAGGCAAAGGACAAATTTCTAGAAAAATAAAATACCAAAACTGACATAATGAAAAGAATAGTATACGAAAATTCTACATCTTTTTAATAATCAAAGCCACAATTTAAAACCCCCTGACAAAGGAAATTCCAGGCCTAGATGGAAATTCTTGCAAATACTCAGTGAAAGTTTAATACCAATTGTACCCAAATACTTCCAGAGAATAGATTATTAAGAGGCCAACAAAACCTTGATACTGAATAGTGACAAGAACCTTATGATAAAAATAAATTACAAGCCATTCACTTTCAAAATCTTACATTAAAAAATACTGAACAAAAATCAATTAAATAAAACCTAGTAATACATAAAAAGGATACTACATTACAACCAGGTCATGTTCATTTCAGAAATGTAAGGATGATTTAACACTCAAAATTCAATTAATTCACCACATTAACTTTAAAAATGGTGAGGGTAATACATTTATATGATTATCTCAAAAATGCATATAAAGAACTAGGAATAGCCCGGCTGGTGTGGCTCAGTGGTTGAGCGTCAACCCATGCACCAAGAGGTCGCCGGTTAGATTCCCAGTCAGGGCACATGCCCAGCTTGTGGGCCTGGTCCCCAGTGGGGGGCATGCAGGAGGCGGCCAGTCGATGTTTTCTCTCATCGATGTTTCTCTCTCTCTCTCCCTCTCCCTTCCTCGCTCTCTAAAATCAATAAAGAAAAAAAAATTAAAGGACTAAGAATAATAGAAAATTTCTTATTACTTTTCTTGTTGATAATGGCCATTCTAACAGGTGTGAAGTGACATTTCATTGTAGTTTTAATTTGCATTTTCCTAAAAGCTACTGAAGTTGAGTATCTTTTTGACACTTGTATCTCTTCTTGGGAGAAGTGTCTGTTCAGGTCCTCTGCCCATTTTTTAATTGAATTGTTTGTTTGATTTGGTGTTGAGTAGTATGTTCTTTATATATTCAACCTTGTTAGTCATCAGGGAAATACAAATTAAAACCACAATGAGATTTTTAAAAACGACTCTCCAAACTGGGTAAAATTAAAATAACTATCAAGACCAGGTGTTGGTGTAGAAATTGATCAAGTAGAATTTTCATACCTGTTAGTGAGACTTAGGAATAGCAAAACTTAGGAATATTGTTTAGCTATGTCTTTGGAAATATTTATATTCTGTAACATAGTAATTGTACTCCTAACATATGCCCAATAGAAAGTTTACATGTATGTACCCAAAGACAGGTAAAAAATGCTTATAGCCACATAGTCATAGTAGCCAAACAGGAAGAAAAACACGTAAAGTCCACCAGAGGTGGAATAAAGAATTGTAGTTTTTTAATATAAAAATACTTTACAACAACAAAAATAAAAAAGTTAGTGCTAAACTCAGTCACACGCATGTCTCTCACAAACCTAATGTAAAGTAATAAATACCAGATCAAAACATCAATATTGTATACCTCAATTTATATAAAATTCAAAGTCATGTAAAATGAATATAATTAGTGTTTTAAATCAGGATAATGGTTACCTTTAGGGAAGGACAAGTAGTGACTGGGGTGGTATACATGAGTATTTCTGGGGTGCTGGTAATGTTGTATTTATTGTAAAAATGTATCAGCTTTATTGTTATAATCTGTGCTTTTTATCTATCCATATACTTCAACTAAAATAAGTATTCAAAAATATTGATACACACAACTAAAGGAATCAAGAAATTTATTGTTCAAGTGTGAAGTAATCTAAAATTTGACATAATTTTGATTAATTGGTGGGGACAATCTATTTTACTTGATATTAGGACCATAATTATTGGAATGCTGCCTGGATTGTTATTTGGCGCAGAGTAGAGAAATTTACAATGAAGTATTTATAGTTTTAAAAGCTAGTAATATTGAGTGATTTTCAACTTTTCAAATTGAACTGCAAACAAGAAAATTATCATTATAAAACAGAATGCAAATATTGAAGAGTTTGAAAATATAGGGTATCCTCAAAAAAGGTATATACAGTTTTTGAATAATTATAAAGCCAGTGTTTATTAAAATACACTTCATTTTCAAAATGTAATAAAATCTATAGACACCCTGTATACATTTTGGGGGGGACACCCTGTATTTAAAACAAAGACTTTGAGGAGAAAGAGTTGGAGGAGCAGTAATGTCATCTTCGTAAGGGAAGAGTAAAGAGACGGAGGTTCAAGTATGTGTTTTGAAGGTGCACAGGTGACCAGAGAACAATCTAAAAATAGTGGTTTAACCATAGGGAAAGGAAGGAGGGAGAGGGAGTGGGGATTGATGTAAATGAGCTAAGACCCTATATATTATAGGAGAAAGCAAATGCATAAGATCAAAAGTTCATAAAGCAAGAAGTAGCAGTTTGAGCATATTATTTAGAGGTGAAGAGTCAACAAACATAAGAAACTAAATGCAACTACTTTACAATTATTGCCTCCAGGAGGTTGGAATAGGATGTGAGTGAAGCACAAGCTGTTGTTTTCATTGTGAATGCACACTATAAATTAAATATAAAACATTTAAAGCAAACTTGAAAAAGAATAAAGTGGGAAGAGTCAGTCTACCCAAAATCAAGTCTTACTATGAGGCTACATTAATCAAGACGGTGGTGTTTGTAGAGGCCTGTGCCCATGGATTAATGGAACTAAATGGAGAATCCAGAAATAGATCTGCACGAGTATGTCCAGCTTATTTTTGACAGGGGAGCAAAAGCAACTCATTAGGAAGGATAGCTTTCTCAAGAAATAATACTAGAGTAATTGAAATCCATAGACAAAATTAATAAATAGATGAGCCTTGTCTTAAATCTCATATCTCATACAAAAATGAACTCAAAATAGATCACAGATTTAAATGTAAAACATAAAACTATAAAAGTTTTAGAAAAGACACCCAAGAAAAATCTGAAATCTAGGGCTAGGCAAAGAATTCTTAGTCTTGACACCAAAAGCATGATTCATAAAAAACAAAAAACAGTGATCATTTGCACATTATCAAAATTAAATTTTTTTGAGCTGCAAAAGACCCTGTTAACAGGGGGAAAAAGGCAAGTTACAAAATGGAGAAAATAATTGCAAACCACATATCCAGCAAAAGACTATTACCTAGAATATGTAAAGAACTATCAAAACTCAACAGTACAAAAAAAAGTTCAATTAGAATATAGGCAAAAGACATGAACGGACATGTCACAAAAGAGAAAATAAAGCTGGCAAGTAAGCACATAAGATGTTCAACAGCATTAGACATGAGAAAAATGCAAATGAAAAGCACAATGAGCTATCACTATGCACCTATCAGAATGGCTAAAATAAAAAAAATAGTGGTAGTACTAAATGCCGGTGAGGATTGGGAGAAATCTATATCACTCATATTGCTGGCGGCAATACAAAATAATATAGTTATTCTGGGAAACAGTTTGGCAGTTTCTTATAGAACTGAACATCAACTACGCTATAACACAACAATTTTATTCTTAGGCATTTATTCTAGGGAAATAAAAAATTAGGTTAACACAAAAATCCATGCATGAATAAGAACCTTATTCCTAACAGCCCCCAAGTGGAAACAACCCACATGTCCTTCAATGGCTGAATTGTTAAAACAACTATGAAATACTACCCAACAATAAAAAGGAACACATTGTTGATATGTGCAACATCTTGGAAGAGCCTCCAGGGGATTAGTTTGAGTTAAAAAAAAAAAAAGCCAATCCCCAAAAGTTACATACCGCATGATTTCATTTATATTAAGCATTTATTTTTTTTTTTTCAGGACAAGATCACTTTATTAGTAAGCCCTATGACATATTTTAACAAGAATGAACAACATTCTTCTCAAATGCTTCAAAAAAATACAGGAGGGGAAAATGTTTTCTAACTCATTCTATGAGTTCATCATTACCCTGAAAGTAAAACCAGATAAAGATATCACAAGAAAGTAATATTACAGATCAATATGTCTTATCAATATAGATACAGAGATACTCAACAAAATAGAAGCAAACCAAGTCCTACAACATATTTAAAGGATTATACACCATGAACAAGTGGAATTTATTTTAGCAGTGCAACAGTGCTTCAACATGGCAAACTAATCAATATAATCAAATCAATAGAAGGAAAACAATACATGCTCATCTCAATTGATGCAAAAAAAAAAAAAAGGTATGTGACAAATCCAAACACCTTTTCATGATACAAACACTCAGAAAACTAGAAAAAAGGAAATCATTGACATTACAAAGCAGATTCGTGTAAAAACTCACAGCTAACACCATGCTAACGTGGAAAACTGAAAAATTTTCATACTAAGAACAAGAAAAGGATCTCCACTTTCACAACTACTATTCAACACTGTACGGAAAATCCTGGACAGAACAATCAGGCAAGAAATAAAAAATAAAACGATCTAAATTGGAAAGGAAGAAGGAAAACTAACTCTATTTGCAAATGACATAATACTCTATGTAGATTTTCACAAATAACGCAATATATTAAGCATTTAGAAGGACAAAATTTTAGCAGTGGGGACAGGCTAGTTATGGCTAAGGGTTAGGGACAGAGAAGGAGAGGCTTGGGAGGTAGATGGTGCGGTTCTGAAAAGGGCAACACAAAGGACCCTTGTGGTGATGGAACTCTCCTGTATCTTGACTGTGGTGTGGACACAGGAATATACACATATGATAAAACTGTACAGAACTAAATACACACATGCACAAATGAATACAAGTAACACCTGGAAAATCCAAATAAGATTAATGGATTGTTCAATGTCAGTATCTTGGTTGAAATATTAGACTATGATTTTGTAAGATGTTACTACTGGGGGAAACTAGGTAAAGGATACATGATACCTTTCTGTATTTTTTCATAACTATATGTAAATTTAGATTTATCTCAAACTTTTAAAAAGTTTAAATAAACACAAAAAATCTCTTTAATAAAGTCACAGAATGAGTATAGATGTGTATTTATATATATACATAAAGGTACAGATATAGGTACACATATACATTAGGACAGAGGCAGAGCTATTATCAGGTTCTGGAAAAGAAAGTACAAATTGGATAAAATTGTATCAGTGAGGTAGAAGTACTGAGTAAACCTGAAAATGAAATTTGAAGAGTTGCCAAGTTTCTATCTACCTAGGGATGAAAATCCAGAAAGTTGTATCATGGTGCCTTCTTGAACAGAATGTATCATCACCCAAAATATACAACAGAGTGTAATTGTTCAGTGTGAGCTCTAAAATTGACTTCCTGCCAATTATTAGCAGTATGACCCTGGGCAATTTATTGAAATTTCTTTATGCCTCAGGATCCTCAGAATATATAAATCCCATAAGATTATTATGAGGACTTAATATGTTAATGTATATAAAAATCTTAGAAAAGTATTTGGCATTTAGTCAGACTTAGCTAACTATTATTATCTGATAGTAGGCCATTTATTATATATGACAAAACAAGCTATAATTTTCCTATTTTTTTCTTATTATTTATTGTGTTTTGGTGCTTCCACTATCTGAGCTCATCCCACAGTGTCTGGGGAATTGACCCCTCTTCATCTCTAATTTCTAAAGTCATTTGAAAGCAGGCCAAAGCAGCACAGTATTGTGTAGGTGGCTGCATACCCATCCAGGTACACACAATATTACTTGGAGAGGGAAAAAACTGGTTCAATGATACATCTCACTCAACCCTGTACCTCTCTTTTGGCTCTCATTTCTAACATATCTTCGTTTTGTGAATCCAGCACCAATTAGAGATCATTCTGTAGTTTCTTTGCCTTCTCAGCACCACATAGCCTATTTATTCTTGGCTAAAGCACAAAGCACCTTAGATAATGAGAAGCTATCATCATCATTTCCAGCCCTGCTGGTAATCCCCCCCACCCCCGCCCCTTATTTTGCAACCTTCTTGACTGATGAAGATTGACGGACAGTAACCATCTACACTGCGGATGTGGGCTCTAAATCCCTCACAGGTAAACCAGCTCTGCTCGTCGGAGTGCTGCAGAGGTAGTGGTTGAAGTAGCCCCGAAGCTTACGGAATGACAGCCGTGAGAATTCCACTCTGTGAGAGCCTGAGTTTTCCTGGCTAGAATCCGTGATTCATGGAAAAGAACGAAACATTTCTCAAATTTGTGGGCATGAGAAATATGAGACTCATATTTTCTAATGAGCCATACTACGATTACTCCTAAGGAAAAGACCACGCTGGTAGTACAGGCACATTCCTCCTGACTTAGCAGCCCACACACACACCACGCAGTGGGAACATCAGAATCCAGTCCACTGTGTGGCTCCTGTTAATGTCACTTAAGGGATATTTCATCATAAACAATGGTGGGCCTCACTTGACAGTAACTTCAGGAGTTTCGGCATACAGGTTTATCATTTCTACTTCCCCTTAACAAAATCCTGTTAGAAAGCCACCATTTACACACTTAACTTTTTTGAACTCCTGCCCCTCTTTTTTTTATCCTCACCCGAGGATATTTTTCCATCTATCTTTAGATAGAGTAGGAAGGAGGGAGGGAAGGAGGGAGGGAGAGAGAGGTTGAGAGAGAGAGAAACATCGACATGTGAGAGAGACATCGATTGGTTGCCTCCTGTACACCTGACCAGGGCTGGGACTGAACCACAACCGAGGTACGTGCCCTTGACTGGAATCAAACCCTCAACTCTTTGGTCTGTGGGCTGATGCTCTAACTGCTGAGCAAAACTGTCCAGGGCTTGAGCTCCCTTTTTTGTTTATCTTTGTTTATCTTTTGTTTATCTTTGGAGATGAGAGGTTCCATGTTTAGTATTTGCTGTGTATGGTGGTGATTCTATCATTAATTTTATTTAATTTCTTAAATCAAACCCCTTTAAGAGTTCTAGGTTCCAGAATTTGGTTCATAGAGTCATGTCCATCATATTCATACTCCACAATATTTTGCAGGCCTTGGGTTTGTTCAGTCCTCCCCTTCTCAAATCACGGCATACATCCATTTCTTGGCCATTTTAGCTAATACTTACTGAACTTTCACCACGTCCTTCATTCTTTTTGTGCAAATACGGGAACCAGAAACATACTTCTGGCAAGAGTATATAATGATTAGACACATAATAGGAGCAAGGTTTCATTTTTTTCTTTCTGGAACTCTTCCTGACAATGATCAGCTTTGCAGGGGTGCGGATGGGTGGGAAGGAAAGCACCTCTGGCTACAGAACGCTACACTTTAGGAAACAGTCAACAAGGGCTTCTAGAGCCATACAGCTTCTTTCTAGAACTGCTTTCTACAAATCCATTACCTTTCCTTAAGAAACCACATCTGCCATGTCTTTTTAAAAATTTTTTTTCCTTTATTGATTTTAGAGAGAGAGAAAGTGAGAGGGAGAGAGAGACAGAAACATTGATGAGAGAACATCGATTGGCTGCCTCCTGCATGCCTCGCACTGGGCATCAGGCCCACAATCTGGGCATGTGCCCTGATCAGGAATCGAACTGGCGACCTCTCGGTGCATGGGTTGATGCTCAATCACTGAGCCACACCGGCCGGACTGCCTTGTTTTACTAGTTCTTTTTGAAATGATCATTATTAATCTGGCAACTCATTCCCTGGATGAGATTAGCATCATCTATACATAGATTAGAAACTCCATCTTCTGATCATTTGAGATCACCCTGTTTACTCTTCATCTATCTTTTAATCATTCCATTTTGTTTGTTTTGAAGTTGATTTCCTATCCAATTCTCCTAAGTTCCATAATCACCTTTCTTTCTTAAGTATGGAAGCTAAATAGAAGATAATTTTAAGTCTAAAAATCAAGAAAGACTGGCTCTATTTAGCACATCAATAAAAAGAATATTATGTAGCCATCAAGAAACTGTACAAATATTTAATGATAAGGCAGAATCTTTCTGGTAGATTGTTAACAAAAAATAGGTTCTAAAACTCTATGCACAATATCCCATTTTTAAAAACATAAGCATATGCCTAAGAAAAATACTGGAAAAACTTACATCAAAAAACAATAATTATTTCTGAGTGGGAAATACAGCCAATACCTATCTATAAATCAAAGAAAAATAGGTGGAAATCAGTACTGTTGAAATGTGCATTTAAAAAATGTGTATCTTAAATAAAAATCTAACTGTTGAATTAGATTTTAAAGGTCATCTAGTCTAATTCTTAGAAAGTTCTTAATGTTCTAATCTATGACATCATTATTTTTATGTGTTGGTATATTATCCTAATCTTTGGGGACTAAAATAAATAGGTGAATAATGGTCTCATTCTCAAAATAGTTTTTGTGCATAAAATAAACTACATCTATTTACATAGAAAACCTATTATATTGAAATACTAAAATACTAAATATTATTATTGAAATACTAAAATCTAAAATTGGTGGTAAAATAAAATATGCTGGCTGTTATTAATACAAAAATATCAAGATTTATCAATAGGTCTAATAACTGCCATAATTTCAAAGTAGTGATGAATGTAATGAAATTTTAAGATATCTATAACAACTGCAAAGTGATAGGAAAATATCTGTGAATTTCATTGGTGACAAACACTACTGTGGTTTGCTGTTTAAATATATATTTCAAGAAACTTCTAAATATCAGTGAGAGGTTAGTGGATATAAAGAAATATATGTTTTTACTATCCAAGCTCACAGACCTTATGAATTCAATCCCTAAATCCTTTGGGAGTCTGAGAATTTCAAGTAAAGAACTCATGACTTATAATGAGAGTGAAGTGTTCTCATCAAGAGAGAGCAAAAAATAAATAGCCAAGATATGAACCCAGTGTTCATCAACAGATGAGCAGATAAAAAATTGTGGTACTTATATGCAATAGAATATTACTCAGCCATAAAAAAGAATAAAATCTTACTATTTGCAACAGCATGGATAGATCTAGACGGTATTACGCTAAGTGAAATAAGACAGGCAGAGAAAGACAAATACCACATGATATCATTTATATGTGGAATCTAAAGAACAAAATAAATGAACAAACAAAATAGAAGCAGACTTGTAGATACAGAGAACAAACTGATGGAGGCCAGAGGGGAGGTGTGTTGGTTAAAAAATGGTGAAGGGATTAAGAAGTACTAACTGGTAGCTACAAAATAGGGATGGGGATGTTAGTTAAAGCTAAGGGATATAGTTAAAACATTGTAATAACTATCTATGGTGCCAGGTGAGCACTTAAATTATTGGAGGGAATACTTTGTAATCTATTTGAATGTCTATCCATTGTGCTGTACACCTGAAACTAATACAGAAACAGTGTTGAATGCAAACTGTAATAAAAAAAATAACATTAAAAAGCTATTAGTTTAAAGAAATGAAAAAAAAAAGAGAGTAAAAAAGTAAAATTCTAATAGGAATCAGCTTAATATTAATAAAAAGGATTATGTTCTATGTATTCACATATTTTTAATGCCAAAGATATACAAAATTCAGTATGGAGTAAAAGCTGCATATTGAAACATGATCAAAATATAAAATGACACTAAATTAAGATGTAAATATTGTGTCAAGATTTAGCCCTGCTGGTTTGGCTCAGTGGTTAGAGTGTTGGCCCACAGACCAGAGAGTCCTGGGTTTGGTTCCCACTAAGGGCATGTGTCTTGGTTGCAGTTTGTCCCTGGCCCCGGCTGGGGTAGTGTGGGTGGCGACCAGTTGATGTGTCTCTCTCTCTCTTCCTCCATCTCTCCCTCCCGCTCTATCTGAGGATAAATGCAAAAATGTTCTCGGGTAAGGATAAAAAAAAAAAAAAAAAAAAAAAAAAAAGGTCAAGATTTACCCATTCCAAATTCAACTACTATGTGAAGATATGAGATAAAGGAAGATAAATACCATATTAAAGTTTAGATAATCTAAGCTTGTCACATAAAGAAGAAAATCAACAGATTTTTTAAATGCATGTGTTAAAGAACAGTCCTTCTGGCATTAAAAAGTCTTTATAAATCAAGATATGTAACAATATTTTGGGGTTTTTTTTTAGTAACATTTATTAGTTTTTTGTAAAGATTTTTTTTACTGTGTTTTAGAGAGAGAGGACAGGAGAAGGAGAGAGAGAGAGAGAGAAACATCTACGTAAGAGCAAAACATCAATCGGCTGCCTCCTGCACACCCCTTCTTTCCCCCCCATCACCAGGGATCAAGCCCATAACCCAGGCATGTGCCCTGACCAGAAATCGAACTGGCAACCTTTTGGTGCACAGGATGACGCCCAACCAACTGAGCCACACAGGCCGAGGCAAGGTATATAACAATGTTTTATGAGAGACCTTCAACAACAAACCATGTTAGATTCTTATATAGTTACAGAATTCAGGAAAGAATATTTAGTAGGAAATTAGAATAGAACAGGGCTATGACATTGCTTTGGTGGGTTACACTTTTCATTTGAGTCATGTTCTAGGATATAGACTGATCTCTTAGTTAAAAGGAGCTACTCCAGTGGTCCAGATACCTGAAATGACATGTTGAAGCTTTCTATAAGGATAAGAACATCTGATTCACATTTCTACTGACTCACATATCTATAAATAATGTATACAGTCTGTTAGCACACATAACACATGTTAATGAATGTTTATTGTGGTTATCTTAGGCTCAGGATATATATTTAATTTATTTTTTATTATATTTTCTAAAGTTTGTTCAATGAATATATGTTATTTTATAGTGAGAGGAAATTATTAAAATTATTTAATAATAATTTCCATCATTTTTTTTAGAGATAACACAAAAACCTTATTTGGTAAGAGGAGCTCTATTTTTCCCTATGACAGAATTCTACAATTTAATGAAGCTTAAAGATTGCTAAAATGAAATGTAGATTTTCCTTGACTAAGGAGGCTAAATGACATTTTAAGAAAACAAAACGTTATTTTAGTATAAGCAACATTATTCCTTTTGGAATCTAGTGCAGCAATGCTAGCTTGGACATAAATAATAAATATATTCAGTTGTAACAGAAAATTCATGAATTCAAAACCCAGTGCCCGGCTGGTGTGACTCAGTGGCTGAGCATCAACCCATGCACCAAGAGGTCGCCAGTTCAATTCCTGGTCAGGGCACATGCCCAGGTTGTGGGCCAAACCCCCAGTGGGGGACATGCAGGAGGCGGCCAATCGATGTTCTCTCTCATCAATGTTTCTATCTCTCCCTCTCCCTTCCTCTCTCTGAAATCAATAAAAACATATTTAAAAAACAAAACAATAAAACCCTGGATGTAGTCAATACTATTTGGTAGTTTTACTTCGGTTACAAAGACTGAATAAGTATGAAGCTATTTCTCCTAGAGAGTTTAATTCTTGCATTTATTATGCTGTTATATGGAACATTTAAAAAGAGATTACATAAGCACAAGGTATTTAATGGTCACCAATAAAACTGTTTGAATCAAATGTTGAATTGTTGAGCTAATGGAATTTTTTGATTTATTTAAGCATCTCTGTAGTCTTCCCTAGATTATAACTGGGGCTCCAACTACTCCCCACTGTTACATGCTGAGGAATTAAAATGCTGCAACCACCTTAAGTCATATAGTCTCATTAAATGTCTGAAAGTTTAAGAAAAAAAATTAACATTTATAATTCTCACTTTAACAAGACAGCTAACAAGAACTTAGAAGAGATGCTCATTTATTCTTTCAAGTCACACATATACATGGAATGCCAAGCAAACTATTAGGTGCTGGAAATAGAAAGATGAGCATGACCAGCATGGTCTCTGCCCTTTCAGAACTGAAAATCAGATGGCCATAGTAGTTGAAGAGCAGAATTTTGGTCAGCTTGATCCGAGTTTGAATAGTTGTTCCACCTTGTATTTTTCTCTAAACTTTTCTAAGCTTCATTTTTTTCATTTATAAAAACAGGATAGTGATAACTCCTTTGCCAAGTTGCTATCAAGAATGGATGCCATATATATGAAATACCTAGTATAGTACTCAGCACATAGTGGTACTTAAGAAAGTCAGATACCTGTCACAAAGCAGATATTTTAAAAAGTATACTAAGTATTATTATTGTGGTTGTTGGTATTTTTATTAATATTAAAACATACCATGCCAAGTAATATTTCACTAGGGCCCTGGGATTTCCAATTTCTGAGTTCATGGGAGATTTATTTATACTCTCCCTTTTCATACGTAAAAATCTCAACTTGAGGGTCCAGGCTGGAGACACTGGATCAATCCCATCCTAATTGTGTTTGGCCACTGATTCTTTCATAAAATATATTTTATGAACCATAATTTGAAAACCACTGAAATTTGAGACTTTATACTAGTTGACCTAAGCACGAGATATTGGGGCCCATCTTTGGCATATTTACTAATATCAGAATTTTAAAAAACAAATATCAGGTTATAAATCCACCATTAATTTCAACATAATACAGAAATAAAGTCTGAATATTGGAGAAGTGTAACAAACTAGGTCAAGAGTAAAAAAGAGGAAACGTTTGCAGAAGGGAGGGTTAGGATAAGAAGACAGTCATTCTAAGTTTACATAAATGTAATAACATTTTATTAACTAGGGCTCATATAAAAGAATGCATAATGTAAGGATCTGGACCAGTTAATTGAAAAAGCAATTCCTGTATCCAATTAACCTAAAGTCTAAAAATCTAGGCATTTATTTTTTTCTACCACACCACTGAGGGTATGTTTTTTAAAATCTGTTTTATAGCAGTTTTACCATGATGATGCCTACTATTAGCTTTAGTATTTTGCCAGTGAATTTTAAAGTAATGAATATTTAGTTCTTTATAAGGAAAGGCATGCTAGATTGCTCAGTCATTCGTTTTGTATTATAAAATTCCATCAGGGAGGAATGTATATCTAAGTTTTTAATTGACTTTAATAATGATCTAATTGTGTAGATTTGGAAACGATTGATTGATTAGAGGTAGACAATTTCTAGGGTGCCAGAACCATGCCCTCTGGTATACTGCTTGATACACAGCTATTCATATCATCTAGTGTTCTCAGTCTGTATCCATTAACTGAATTTCCAGTCTTGGTAAGGAAGTAGCTTTCCTCCCTCTCAGAAACATTTTACATATTTGGATTAAATGTAATCTTTCTTTTTGAATTATACTCTATTACTTCCTGGACTTCATTTTGCTATCGATTCATCACATTCCCATTTACCTTGATTAAAACTTCCTGCTCTACTTGGTGCCAATTATTTATTATAAGCAGAGTTACACAACCAGATCCTCTTTCCATCTGACTCTTCTAGCACCCATCTGATAGTCGACTAGTGAGTCATCTCTCCATTTCAAGCAGGTGGAGGCTCGCAGTCAGTCTCTGAAGCAAGTGGAAACATAGGAAATAGAAGGGGTCCTGAACTGTAGAGAAGCCAAACAGCCAGACTGAGTGGTTCTAAGAAGCATGTTGTGCTAAGAGCAAGGTCCCAGGGACACCGCTGACTTTAATGAATTCAAAGCGAGTACTTTGAAGCTGCCCTTTGTGGTTCCACAGTGGCCATGCTCCAGTTGTGCTTGAAATGGGAGAGATCCACTCAGCTTGGTCAGTACGTCTGGGTAATTGGCAAAGTGATAGAAGGTTTGGTGAAGACTTCATGCTTAGAGATATCACTTATCAACTGAATGTGTTTTCGTAAATTGTGCTTATTCCCAAGAAGAGGCAAGCCTCATTATTCTGTTTAGTTGACTAAAACATGAGGGGAAAAAAGATGAATATTTCATTCTACCAGTTTAGATCATTTTATACTGGGTTTTGGGTTAATCTATGTATGATTTACAGGATTCAATACCTGGGATATTAGAGATTAAATGGTATATGGGGTTGGGTGTGCAATGGTTGGTGTGCTTGAGCTGGTTTGCCTCAGAGCTAATTGTACATATGTCTTCCCAAATCTATACTCAGTAACATCACCTGCATAGCTTGAAATCAGCCATTATGGAAGTCTTAACACTCTGGAAATCAACAATGCTACAAATCTGGGCATTTGTATTATTATTATTTTTTCTTTTCAGAAAGTTGTTGCGTTGTTAAACATATATTAGCACACCACTCTGTGCATGCACTCATTCTGGAAATTGAACTGAAATTACTTTAAATTTTGGTCTAGCTAGCCCATGCCTTAAAAAAAAAAAAAAAAAAAAAAAAGGTCAGATTAATGGTTTAGCATGTACAAAATCTCTTAGCACTGTTACTTGGTGCTTATTCATTTTTTATAGTAAAAAGTTGGTAACAGTGTATTAATCCCAACCTGTTGGCAATTCCAGTCCAAGTCTTTATTTTAGTAGGCCAACCCTTTTGTTGCAGTTAGAATTATTCTGAAAGCTTTTTCATTTGATCTCATTTGTTTTTCTTCTTTTTTAAATCCTCACTTGAGGTTATGCTTATTAATTTTAGAGAGAGGGGGAGGGAGAGTGAAGGAGGGAGAGAGACAGAGAAAGAGAGAGTGAGAAACATAGATGTGAGGGAGAACGCCGATTGGTTGTCTTCTCTACATGCCAGAGTTCATTTGTTTTTCTTGAATAGTAAACTTGGTTAACAGCAACTCAACTAATTATACCCATTAAGTAAGCAGCAATTCATAGAGTGTAGGTTCATCAGGAAGAGGAACGTTAAACTACCAAACAGAACAATTGATGCAAACTCTTCAATCTTCCCAGAAAATCTAACAACAACAACAGCCCCAAGAAGCCAGAACTAACTACTTTTAGAGACTTGGTATACTTCAAGAACAGGATCCAGGAGACAAATTTACCAATTCATGTATTGCATGAAAACAATATATACATCTACTCATCAAACATTCTGGAGACTTGTTATAATGAGGATCTCTCAAGTAAAAATGCTTGAAGAACTCACCATCTCACTGGGGCCAGATCCTAAATTATATTGCAGTATTTATTAAATTGAGATAAATAGAGAATGTTTTATAAAGAACTCTGTTCTGACTGAATTTATTATATACCATGTTAAAACTCAACTTCATGATGTAAATATGGGTTTAAAAAAACAGTTTGTTGATATTTTTACACTTTTAGCAAGAGACAAGACAAAAATGATCACCAACCCTAATTTAATGACCTGGAAAGGGAAGGTTTTAGATTAGATTTGTAAAGTCTCCACCTTCTAAGCAGCTAGGAGATTTCCCTCTTTACTACATTACATTTTCACAGCTATGCACATTCATATATTAACCCTCAGCAGATTGGAGGAATCAGCTAAATACAATATCTTATTTCCTAACGAAGCCAGAAACTTGAAGTGTAACTGAATTGCTTCTTATTCAGATGACAAAAAGCAATTCCAGTGACCGCTTTTCTTAATTAGGATGCATGAAGCATGGACCTCCAGGTCACATCTCTTTAAATTATGCCTCTTCAATTTTCTTGAGAAAGCACTTATGTTTCAGGCACCTTGACATGGTTTTTAGGAAAACCATGTAAACTCAAGTGCAACCAAATTTCACTTGTTTGTGGATATATTATCTCTCCTGCCTTCTGGTCTTTCCATAGACCCTAGTTCATTTAATTATTTATTTTCACTTGCTGGGCATTAACTGAAAAATTAACAGTGGAAAACTTTCATTACACATTGGTTGGCACAATAGTTCTGAAGGAATAGGTGAATGCAGGAGGGAACTCCCTCAGCTTGCTTTGCCTGTGGAGAACTCTTTGATAAAGAAGTTTTTGGCTCCTTGTCCAGATTCAGAGAGGTGTTGGAATAAGACTATTGGCATCAGTCTGAAGAAAAGTAGCTGTCTACCATGATGAAGCAACTTGTAAGAACGGCAGCATGGGGAACTAGACAATTCCTCTGCACCTTAGAGATGTCACTGGTCAGTTCAATGGGAGTTAAAAAGCAATAGACACTCAAATATGAGTAAAGTACACATTTCAAAGACAAACACATATTGGTGATTTTTAAATTATGCAAAATTCAAGATAACCCACTACAATATGATAACAAAGCATTTACTAAGCATCTTTGATGACAGGAAGATATGACTGAGATGACAAGAAACATGAGACATAGTTGCTACACTCAAATAGTCCATTATCAATAACAGTAGCAGCAAGAGAAGCATCAGCAATAACCCAAAGCTTTAAAGAGCATTCCATATGTAAAGGTATACTATATCATGTATAAACTCTACATTTATTTTCTTTCCTCTTAGGGGTATTAAGAATTAACTGTATCTTGATTATTCAGACTTGATCAATTCTTATTATGATTATTTCCAACTTCTAATAGTGAGGACAGTTTCAACACTTGGATACTTAGGTATCTAAGACTATTCTAGTTTAATCAATTAATACCTACCCTTTAAGTATCAGAGTAAGTCTTGGTATCCTGGGAAATAATTTAAAGTTTGAATATATAACACAAATCCATTGTTTAGATTGGATTTAACTTTACTAGGTGGAATCCAAGAGTTTCCTAAAACTCCATGGAATTTCATGTATTTATGAACATTTGTATGTATATATGTGTGTGTACATGTAATGTACAGCTTCAAGTGGACGAGCTTATATGTATGTGTGTGCAGAAAAGAGGTCCTTGCCCCTCCACTAGCACAACCCTTCCATCAGGGAGTTGCAAGGCTGCTCTTCTTGCTCAGTTTTCCCATAGTAGTTGACTACAGTTTACTTTGTTTCTCAGCTAACACCCTGCAGAACATTGGTATGAGAAGGTAGGCACCTTCAGAAGCCTCTCAGTAAAATGTCTCACTTCAGATCGAATCGGTCCACTAGCTGTGTAATACATGCCATTGTGCTGTTCTTCCCTCCTGCCCACTCACAGTTCCATCAAGCGTGGATGCCACAGCAGAATCCTAATCAAGAAAAACTTGGATAACAACATCACTCCTTTTAGAAAATGACATCTATATAAATGGTGCAGATCATTGTTCTTGCTGCTTGGGCTCTGATATGTTTGTAGTGGTCTTTTTCAGTCAAAATACAGTAGTGCTTACTGATTACAAGGGACAGAGGTCTAAGAATTGAATTAATGACTCTAAGTTCCAACAGTTTCAGTGGGTGAGATAAAAGCTGGAGTGACGGAGGGCGTGACAGAGAACAGTGTTTTCAAACAGATTCGCATGGTTCAGGCCATGGGTTGTTTTATTCTTTGGGGAGTTGGAAGAAATGCATATTAAGCATTTGAGAACGTGTATCTCCTGACAATTGTAGTTCTGGAGAATAATAGTTTTAAGAGATCTGGGATACCTCTTGTCTTCAAGTTCAAATCCTAATTTTACTGATAAAGAAATTAGAGGTTCAGAGAGGAGAAATAATGTATTCAGTACTATAGAACACATGAATAAAGGGGCAGCTGAACTCATTTTTACTGGCCCTATCAGGTACATTTTTTGCATTACAATACAGGTGGGCAAAAGTAGGTTTACAGTTGTGAGTATGCAAAACAGTTTTTTCTTGTATTATTAATTAATTTTTGTGTTATTGGTTTGTATTGTCTTATTATTGTTGTTATTGTTCTTGTTTCATATTCTTACTTACTGATTTATCTTTTAAGTAATGAGGGCTGGTAATTTAACCTACTTTTGCCCACCCCTGTACATTTGTTGTATAACCTGGCCGAGAACTTTTCTTTCTTCTCCTCGCTACCTTTCTTTCTCCCTCTCTCCTCCCTCCTTTCTTGTCTCTTTCTTTCTGACAATATCCCTCACTCTCTCCTTTTCTCTCCTCTTTCTCTCCTTGTCTTCTTCCCTTTTCTCTTTCATTTTCATCCTCCCGCCCATCCATGCATTTAACAACTATTTGCTGCCTACGGATGATGTGCCGGACACGGTGTTGTGACTAGGGATGCAGCGGAGTCCCTGGCCTCAGGCAGCTTCATTACATTGAGACCTGCAGGGTGCGTAGGAGATTGGCTGACACAGAACACGACATTGGCTGGAGGAATACGACATTCCAGGCAGAGGAAGTACTTTGTGCGACTGTCTCATGGCAGAAAGCTGCTAGAAGAGCCCATTAGGGGGATCTCAGCAGAACTGGTACACCAGTCAATGGCAAAACAGTATTATTATTTGACTATATCCTCACTGTTATGGCTCCAATCTCTAGCCCCAAATTCCTGCTAAAATACTTATATTCTTATGTAATCTTTAAACTTTGCATTAATAAATCTGGAATAAACATTTTGAAGTAAACCTAAGAAAAAGAAACAGGAAAATGTGTCTTATATTTGTGTTAAGACGCTGTACTATAATCACGCATGTTAGTCTTTTTCTTACCCACACGTCCCTGCACCCTTGTGAAAGCCAGTGTGGTCAGTGTGGTATACGGATCACGGACTCTGAAATCAGACCAAACGTGGAGTTTCATCCTAACTCTGAACTTTCTGGCGCTTTGGTCTTGAGCAAATCTACCTCTCAGCGTCAGCTTCCTCATGTCCAGAATCAGAATTCAACACTACTATCCAGAAGGGACGGAGCCAGGTTATAAATGTCAAGCCCAGCACAGTGCCAGGCACATTAAGTGCTCAATAAACATTCAATAAGTGGTTAAAAGGTATAGACCGTTATAAAAGCCAATGTTTTATATATTTTAGTGTCCATCAGTGGATGAATGGATAGAAAAGCTATGGTACATATACACAATGGAGTACTATGCAGCTGTAAGAAAGAAAGATCTCTTATCCTTTGCGACGACATGGAGGGACCTCGAGAGTATTATCCTAAGCGAAACAAGCCAAGCAGAGAAAGACAAATATCACATGATCTCACTCATTTGTGGAATATAATGAACATAACAGTCTGAGGAACAGGGTAGACCCAGAGATGTGGAGGTAGGGTACAGACTGACACCCCTCAGAAGAGGGGGTGGGGGGGAAGAGATAAACCACAGAACTTATACGCATGTATGCATAACTGACGGACATGGACAACAGGGCTGGGGACAGGGTGGGGGATGGGGAGGAGGGTGTCAATGGGGAATAAAGGAGAAACATCTGTAACAAAAATAAATTAAAATAAAAAAAAGTCAATGTTTTAAATCATTATATCAGTAGATACTCTTTAATAATATCAGTGGATTTACAGAAAGGTATCTCTCTCTAGATACTGCCAGGGATGAAAAAAAAAAAGTGCTATTTCAAGTGAACAGGTTGGGTCTGGAAATGCCACACAAGGAGAAAATATTTATGAGCCTCTTGAACCATAGGCATGGTCAGCTCAGTCTCAACACTATTCCCATTAACACAGGTGAACATAGGTAGGACTCCCAACCACTGGAAATGAAATGAAGAACACTCAACTCCTCTCTGTCTCAGTTTGTTTTCTGTAAATCAGGATAACACCTCACAGGGTGGGTTTAGATTAACTGAGAATATGTAGAATATTATACTAGTATATCCTGTACCTGGGGCATAATAAGTGATATGTGTATGTTATACTTTTTTTTATCTATGATATACAAAGATCTTATTTCAAAAGATAATGTTTGAAATGTTAATACTTGATAATTTGATAAGGACAATAAAAAAAAGTGGCTGAACTTTTTTTTTTTAATCCAGTACATCTCATAGGTGTTACGAGAATTAACTTTGGGCCATAATTTTCAAGTAAAGGGACAAGAGAGCTGGCTAGCATCCCTATGCAGGGAAAAGAAAGCCTGTGGCTCTTTCAAACAAGGCTTTAAAGGCTTCTAATCTGCTTTCAGTCCCATATAAAAACTTAATTGCTTCAGTAAAAGCAAAAGACAACATTCTTCATGTCTTTAAGCAGAAACAAGTCCTGGTGGCTAGAGCTGAATTTCTTCATAAAAATAGTTTATACCAAAGCATATAATATTTCTCAATGTTTTAAAGAAATCATTAGTGGACAAAGCTTTCTCTCTAACAGAAGCTTTTAAATACATAGCTGTTCATCAGCCTGAATTGCCTCCCAGACCTTTTCAAGAAAGCCTAGCTCCATTACAGTCACAGCCGGGTGTCAGCAATGTTTTCTCATGCTGTATATGAAACATTTTACTTCAGGCTGGGATTTTGTAAACTAGAGTCATTCATACCGAGTAGCTTCTTTCTGAATACATGATTTTTAAAAATTGCTTTTGACTTGGAATTTTAAAAGTCATCATCTGGCTACCATCATGTTTATAACTAATTCAGAAAAAAATCATCAATCATGCTAAAACAAGTAAATACGCTTCAGTAATGTGATATTTGCATAACTGGAGAGTGAAGCAGAGAACAGGAGAAACCTAGTAAGTACCACCTTAACCTAAGTGATGAAAATTAATGTCACCAGCAATGAGAAACAGACATCAGGCGCCTTCGGACATGATGCACTGGGAAGGACACAGACCCTTCTGTGGCAAAAACGCATAACCTGAATGTAATCGTGAGGAGCTATCAGACAAACTCAAATGTTGAGAGAGCTGCCAAAAATAGCTATCCCGTACTCTTCAAAAATGTCAAGGTCGTGAAAGACAAAGGAAGACTGGGAAAATACACTGAAGTAAAGATACATTGTAAGCAAAGATATATTATATCTGCAACTACACACACCCCCACGCATATGTGCACAATCTAATTTAATCACTACATCTTCTATGGGACAGCCATTATTATTCTCATTCCAGAGCTCAGGAAAATGGGACCAAAGTTAAGACAATCTGTTAGTTGTTTGGCTTTGCCCTTTACACACTCACTTCCTAAAGTACATAGCTTAGAATGCTAATGTTGTTAATTGAAAAAAAAGGGGGGGGGAGTATGTTGATCAAGTATGATTGGGATATGCTGCATTAAATAAAATTAATTAATTTAATTAGCCTCTACTGTGCTAATTTATGTTATTCTTCTTCAATGTGTATGCATGAATACGGCATTACCCATTTAATGTGTACCATGCCATTCGACAGCCATTGAAAAATATTTGTTTGTTGCTACCTTATGTAATTTTATCTTATTACCCAAATAGATACTATTTACTTGAAAAATGGGATGCACCTTATATTTTAGTTTCCTTCAGATGTTAAGCATATAGTAGGTATTTAATAAGTACACCATGGTTCCTAGCAGGGACACACTGAAAGTCTCCTATATGGGCCCTTTTCTTCTTACAGTATTTCCTAGTCCTTCTCCTTGAATTTTCATTCCTCCAGTTTCCTGTGAAAAGGTAACATTTACATGTAAACTAAGTAACCTTTTGATGTCCTGAAGCTGACTTCAGTCATTAGCAGAAGCATCAGCCTTCTGACAGCCTTTGATTACATTTGTGTAACTCTTCATTCTCTTCTTACTCAGGTTAAGAGTCAATTATGCAAAGAGCAAGGTCCTTCAAAGGTTTTGAATAAGAGAAAAATTTTAATTTAAATAAACATGATATACCTGGCAGTTGGGGAAAATGTAAGAGCCATAAACAGTTCATCAGGAAGCACCATGGTGTGTTAAATTATAGGCAATAAAATCATAGTGTCATGAAGAATGCCACCACACAGACTTTGAAATGGCTTTTCTAAACTGCAAGAGTTGCATTAATTCATATTTCCTGGGATTACACATGAGCACGACTGCATTTGGTGGAAAGCACACACATTCTGTCAAGTTCTTGCAGTTTTGTGAGAAAATAGAAATATTGATATCTTTGCAAAACAGATCTTGAGCTTTTAAGCACATAAGTGTAAAAATGCACACATTGCTGCATTTGCAAGACTAAAGTGATTTTTGACATATTCTCCTGCTCCTTTTAATAATTAAACTACAGAAAGCCTCAAACTTCCCTAAATCTCAACTTTGGTAGAGGGCAACTGGTATATTTTGGTTATAAGATGAAATTCAGGGGCAGTCTGGGGAAAGAGAAGGAGGGATTTAGCAAAGTTGGCTACATTTAAGAAGCCTTCACTATCTGAGCAAGGAGAAAAAAATGGCTATTGGTTATCTTCAATGTATAGGTAGCCCCTGAGTATATAAGCTTCAGTGCCGGCATTATGGGAAAAAAATTAGTCCCTAGAACTACAGCCTTTTCTCATCTTCTTTTCATAAGCAAATATTTTGAAATTACCTCTATTTGCTGTATATACATCTGTATGATCATCTAGTCCCTTGTTCTTACTAGTCCCTTGGTACTTACTAGGTTTCTCCTGTTCTCTGCTTCACTCTCCAGTTATGCAAATATCACATTACTAAAGCGTATTTACTTGTTTTAGCATGATTGATGATTTTTTTCTGAATTAGTTATAATTCATTTGTTGCAATTTTCCATCACTCTATTACAGTGGTTCTAAGTATGGTTCCCAGACTAGCAACCTTAGTTAGCATTAATATCAGCTGGGAATCTGTTAGAAGTGGACATTTTCTGGCCTTACTACAGATCTACAAGATCACAATCTTTGGTGGGGATGGTTAAGAACTGGCCTGCTTCTTGGGTTTTAACAAGCCCTGTGAGGAATCCCAGTACAAATGACAGTCAGAACCATTGCCCTCTGGGACTACTCTCAAAATTCAATAATGACCTCTGATTCACCGAATCTAGTAGTTCTTCCCCAGAAGTGATTCTTCTTTACCTCTGTACCATTTCCCACCAGTCCTTGAGACTTCTGCTCTCTGGTTTCCTGTGTTCTTTTCTTTTTTACTACCTGGATTCTCTTTTTACCTCACACCATTTCTTTATCTCTTTCATCGACTCTTTGCCCCCATTTTCTGGCATTTTCCCCAGTTAAGTCTTGCTTCATTTTCACTTTGTTCTTGCTCTCGTGAGAATCTGATAAACCTCTACGATCTCTATTGTTCATTTTAGTCCTAGGGGTTTTAGAATTTTATGTTTTATCTGAGCCTCTCTATTACTCTCCAAGAGAGAATTTCCAACTGCTTATGTAGAAATGCAATCTCTATGTTCCATGGCCTCTTAAAAGGAATACATCAAAATCCAAACATTTGCCACGCCCAAAGCAGCTGCTCCTCGGCTTTCCATTTCTCTCTCTAGACTCTCCGACAAAAAAATTCAAAGACTCGGGCTCATACTTGTTTTCTGTTTTCTCTATGACTGATTACTTGTCAAGTCTTGTTGAGTCTGTTCACATATTCTTTACATTTTCACCAATTTCCCAGTACACCCACATATTAGTCATCTTTCACTTGAGGTTTTTTCCTAGTAATTGCTAAGTTAATCTTCTCATTGTTTTGATTGTTTCTTCTAAAGACATTCAATGATTCTCTGATACCTACTTCTGCCTTGCACATAAAATCTTCATTCATTAGCTTGACACATTGGATTATCAACTCTTAACTTCCTTTCCAAGCATAGCTCAAATCTTTCCCTGTTATATTCCAGCCAAGCTGGGAGACTCTCCACTGAAAAGTCTCTGGGCTTGATTATTATATTTAGTATTTCTGTACTTTTATTTTTTAATGCCTTTAATCAAAGTAGAATACAATCTCAATTTTCCTCCATGTCTCCTTTTTAGGTAGTCCTCATCTGAAGATTATCTTCCTCCATTTCATTCCTTTATACTTTTCTTATGGCAGACCACACATCTGTAACAAAGTTACTGTAACATTGTGTACAGTGCCTTCTCTTCTTGGCTAGAAGAAAAATACTAAGCAGCTGCTTAGTAAACTCCTTGAAGAAAAATACTAAGCTGATCTCTAAGATTTTCTTTCTCACCTGAGTACCTGAGTATCTAATACACAATTTGTCACATTATAAATGCTTAATATTTGAGTATGGAATAAAAAAATTGTCTGTAGTTTGTGTATGAAAGGGTTAGTGGGTCTCATAAGAGGAGCAGTCAATGAGGAAGAGGGAGAACGGACAGATGTAACCTAAAACAAGCAGATAAGAGATTTTGTGGCTGAGAAGAACAAAGACTGGAGTTTTCCTGGGACAGAGATTTAAGAAAGCAATGTGGGTTTGTTTTCAACTGTGAAGATTTCTAAGTGCAGGTTAAGGGACTGCTAGGGAAGAATACTTGAAGGTATTCAAATATTCCCACAGAGCTCAATGTACTATGTAACATTAGTTCTGAGTAAAGTGAACAGCTGATAAAATTGGGGGTTCTGTGGTCAAATAATTGGGGAACATCTGACAAACAAAAGTGAACAGTATTCTTTATTATACTACTTCCTAGATATTTCCATTTATTAATGTGTAAATTTCCAGGAGGGTCTGTAGCTGTGATATTTCCTACACTTATGTGACCACATACTGTTTCATCTCAGAGCATCCTGTAGGAATATTTGAGGAACCCAAAATGGGAAACACTGAATTACTGCCTTTCTGCAATTTGATATTTTGTGAGCTTTTAAATAAGAAGCTAAAGGCAAATTTAATATTCACTCCCTTAGAAATGAAAAAAAAAAAAGTCAATTAGTTGGCCCATAAAATGGCAAGAAAAGGGCACTCCTATTTCAAACATCCAAATATTGTTATCTGCTTCATATTCCCTTCCCCAAGAGGACTTCCCAGACTATCAGTAATTGGTTGCCTGTTTCTATCCTACCCTCTACCACCAATTCTCACTTTGCGAGACACTTTATTTTTTTCTGGAGGGATCTTAGCAATCCAAGGAAGGTGGGAAAAAGAAAAGTAACTACATATGTGACTTTCAGGCCCTTATAATTTAAAATGGATTTACCATGACTTGAAAGTGTTGTTAAAGCAACATATATATTGAAAAGATATTTACCTGGGGGTGCAGAATAAGAGACAGATCTGAATGGAATGGAGTTAATATTCTATCTGGCACTTGGTATTTCATAGTTGTGGTATATATTTTTTCTAAATGTCATGGCATTTACTGAAAAAGTGTTCAAAATAATACTTTACAGTAATAAACACCAAGTATCCCATGAGTTTCACGCATATGCCAAAATCGTCTCATCCTTGTAATCCCTAAGAACTGCCCCTCATATCTTGAAGGCAAAATATAAGCCGCATTTATAGTGTTTTATGAAGGTCAATTCCTCAGGACTATTCTTTTAGAGAAAGAAAAGTGTGTGTGTGTGTGTGTGTGTGTGTGTGTGTGTGTATGTGTGTGTAAAATCAATTTAATGAAATGTTCTTCCAATAGATGGAAAGGGTCTCAAATTAATCTGAAAAAGAAGTTCATATGTGGATATCATCCTGGCAATTTGGCATCAAGATCATTAGTGATTAGTAGGAATTACTGTATACTGTAATTACTATAAAGAATACAATACTTGCCCTGGACAGTTAAAGTGTCGGCCTGTGGACCAATGAGTCATGGGTTTGATTCCGGTCAAGGGCATGTACCTCTGTTGCAGTTCATCCCTGGCCCTGGTCAGGGTCATGCAGGACGCAACCAGTCGATGTGTCTCTCTCACATCGATGTTTCTCCCCACCCCCCCATCTGAAGATAAATAGAAAAATATCCTCGGGTGAGGATTAAAAAAAAAAAAGAATACAATACCTATACATCTGTATTTATCTATATGTATAAATATAGTGCTCTTTAATCATTCATGGACCTTCCATTTTTTATATTAGTCCAGTTTTTGTCGGTTTTCTTCTAAATATCCAAATGCCTGAACTGATCATCAGGTAAGAAAACTTTGACAATTTTCTCCCTGAAATTCTTATAAAATATTTTACTTAAGTGCCCCAGAATCAGGATACCTCATTAAGAATCTAGGCATGGCACAAATAGTGTTAAAAAGAATTCAACTAAAGGTTGATTTTGTGCAAGGATTGAAACTTTCTTGTAAAAAGGATGCTGTCCAAAATGCCTGCAACTTTGGCTATCCACTTAGATAACATAAACATATGGCTTATTCAATTATTTTGCTTGAATAGTATCTAGAAAAGACATGCCCTGGGCTGCTGGCTCACCATATGCAAGACACATTCCTTCATGATCAGTGAAACCTAGCAGTGGCTGAATCTGCCCCATGGTCAGAACTACACAACTGCACAGTTGTACACATGCAATCACCAGAGAAAATCACTGCCTTTGAAATGCAAGCCTAATGATTTCATCTCTCTAGAACAAAAGTGTGTTAAGGGCAGAGAATTTGATTCTCTCATTCTCAAACACTTTGTAGAGTGCCTGGCGTACAGTAGGTACTTAATAAGTATTTGTTGAATGAATGAATGATTCCATCTTGTCTTCTCCAGTCATATCATTATTCAATTCTAGTATAGACATTTAATCTAGTATGTTATTGACACTTTTTTTTTAAAGGTAAGGAGTAGCCCATCCCATACACAGTCTAGATTGGTGTTCTACTCAGAATAGGTGCTCAATATATTTGTTAAATAAAAGGATGACTAAAACTACCCTTTACCTTTATAGAGTGTTTAGTTATTAATTATCTACCTCATTCTATGCAAAAAACGAAGTAACTCCTTTAGGCTAAGCTGCCCAGAAGGTTAGCCTTCACCTAGGGGCAGGCTAACTGGCCTCCCATCCTTGTGTTCTGGAATACTTCACTCACTGGCCATCCATGTGTGCCCAGCCTCCCCAGTCAGGCAAGCTGGGCAGAGTGTGCTTTCAGCAATGACCCTGCAGTTCTTACCTACCATATAAACCAGGAGACTTCCCATTGGTTCTGCTTCCCCTCTGGGCACTTTATTGATTGCTCCAGCCAGGGAGGAGAGCCTTGTCTCACTCACCTCATTTGAATCTGGAATCTGAATCTGGATGTACTGTGTTTGGTGTGTGAGTTAGAATCTGAACCTTGAACCGGATGGGGATGAGCAATTGCAGACCATCACACCCTTGCAGAGAAACCGCAGGGGACTAGAAATCAGTGGCCAGTGTTTGAGACTGCCTCTGAGAGGAAAAATCTGACTTCGAAGCTGATATGAGAGGAATGTCAAGATGGATTTTCATGGGGTATTAAATAACTAAAGCAACTGGAAATCACTCATTGCTAATGTAATGCGGACATAGGCTTTTTCATCAGGAGCCTGAGCTATGGCTTCATTCTGGTTCATGCTGGCCATTAGGAGATGAAAGCAGATGGGAATTATTCATTCCCTTGAAACTCACATCTTAAATTCTGTCTTATAAAATAGCTTCACCACCATTGTCCACTTCCAGGGAACTATGACAAGTGAGCCTTCCCACAGAGCAGGCTGAGGGCCCTCACTGTCTCCGCGTCTTTGCTGCACTAACATTCTTGGCACCGTCCTTGCTCATGTTGCACTGGCATTATAAATGACCCCATCTCATTTATCTTGTTATCACCAGGCACACCCCGACTTCCTCTCCTCAAGGCTGTTCTGAACTGCCCTAGCGACTAGATCCTCTTCCAGATGGATAGCTCCTGTCTTGCACCAGTGATGGCCACATCAGCCAAAGTGCTCAGTGCCCTGGCCATGGAGTTCAGTACTCATCATTCAGAGTCTGGGAAGACTCTATAACAATGCTCTCATATCTTCCATATCTGAAATGGGAGTTTTAGTTCTTAAAATATCATTTTATAACTGTGCAGCAAACAAACGAACCAACTCTTGTTTGGTTCATGAGAGAATCGGGGAAGAGATGGGTCCACGGAGCCCAGGCCAGGAAGAGGGCACAGTGTTGCCTGAGTTGGGGGGAGGAAGGGAAGAAGTGGAGAAACGAAATGGGTTGAAGTGATTGACACTTAGCCAGTTTTAATTTGCCTGGTCATTATGGGCATACTGGATTAACCCTGCTGAGCTGCAACTCTTTGGTGGAATGGAAAACAGAACAGGTTTTAGAGTTCCAACAGCCTAGGTTAAAATCCCATTTCCCCCAATTTCCAGATGTGTGAGCCTGAGAAAATTATCTCACTCTTGAGACTCAGTTCCCTCATCTGTGACTGAGGAGTTAATAATACCACCCTTCAGATCTGCTCTGCAGCATTGGACCTATTGTCAACAATCATATATTAAACACTTAAACATTTGTTAAGAAGGTGGATCTCATGTTAAGTGTTCTTATCACAATCAAACAAACAAAAAAACCCTCCTTCCTCCAGGTTACTTTGAGGTTAAATAACATAGTGCAAAGTAAATTAACAACTGGACTTGGAACATGGAATGTGGTGAAAGCCTTATTAATTTTATTCTACAAAGTGACCCCCTCAGTGTCATGCACATAGTAGAAAACAATGCAAATAGGAAATTATTATATGGGGACTGTGACTTTTCACCATTGTTTTGCTGTTGTGAAACAGAGTACTTGGGACCTAGGAAGCTCTCAATGTTTATGCATATGAATATGATTTAGCAATTATTTTTGTGAGGCTCTTTTAGGTCTCAGACACACTTTAGTAATAGAGCATTTAAAAAATAAATAGAAAAAGAGTACAATTTGTATCTTTCAGTAAGGCAGGGATAAGGTACACTGTTGCTTACAGAAATGGAAGTGTATCTCAAATGAGTCCTGACGTCCCTTCCACATCAGACAGGAAAAACAAGAAAGCCACAGTAATGGGGGAACAAAGGACACATAAAAAAACAAAGGACAGCTCTTGGACTACTGAAATATAATTATTATTGTATAAAATAATTGACACTTCATTTACATGCCATAGCTAAGTATATCCACAACTCTGATTTACACTCAGTTTTCAGACATTTATTTACTCATCTGCCCCTGCAAATGAACCCGTGATAACAGAATGCCGGTCAGCCATCATGCTAACTAAATGAACTAATATCAACTCAAAGCCCACATCTTAGTTGGTCTCCCTTGCAATGTCTCTGGATGTCAGTTCACAGAAGAGGGTTCCAGATGAATTTATAATGCAGTGAGGGTACCCCATAAGATGGGAAGGGAAGAGGCCTAACATGTTGACTCACAATAGCCAATGAAGACATCAACTTCAGTTCATAAGAAATAAGTCCCTCACATCCATAGGCTTATTTTCCTTCTCTATAAAATAAACAATTTAGAACTGACCAGTGTTTTCGAAAACTGTTTCAGGGGTAAGGAGTATATGACTGGACTGGACTTCAGGTGTCCTCTTCAACTTGGGTAGCTTCTTTCTAAATCTGTTGTAATTACTGGCTTTTCATAGTAAGATTTTCAGAGAACAAAGTCTACTATAATGAATCTACTAGGTTGGTGAATCACAGCCTCTACTACTTAATTGGTTTGCATTTATTGAGCATCTTGGAGCATTTAAAAAAATTAAATGTACTGGGGTCACATTGGTTGATAACATTATATAAATTTCTGATGTACAACTTTATAAAATCACATCTGTGTACACAATTGTGCACTTACTACCCAAAGCCTAGTCTCCTCTGTCACCATATTTGACCCCCTTTACTCTATTCTCCTTTTCCCTCCTTCTCCTGAGACAACCACCATACTGTTGTCTGTATCAGTGAGTTTGTTTTATCTATTCATTTGTTGCTGTGCATTTTATATCCCACATATGAGTGAAAGAATATGGTTCTTGTCCTCTACTATCCGATTTATTTCACTCTCAACATCCATCCATGTTATCACAAATGGCAATATTTCATCTTTTTAATGGTTGAGTAGTATTCCATTGGGTATATGTACCACATCTTCTTTATTCTATGCCTTTTAAGACTCTAATATGTGTAGAAGTGTTTTGTAGCTCATTCAGTGCATTATTAAATCATATTCACTATCTCATTTTAACACTGCTGTGAGGTGGATACTATCATTCACCTCCATTTTAAAGAACAGGAAGCTGAGGCCATAGCAGCAAGCCATGTACCAGATACACAGGTAGCCAATCAGGGATATGACTCATAAGCACAAGTATTCTGATCCCAAGTGTCCCTCCCTCCACAGCCCACAGCCTCACCTACACCCACATAGAGGACTTTTCCACTCAAACTAGACTGCACAAAAGAAGAAAGAAAGGGAAAGTGGGGGGTTGTTTAGTCTTATTCTGCATCCCAAATGTGCCCTGAGTATTGAGGCCAATGCATTATTTGGGTGCTGTTTTGTGTTGTTTATTTTTTGCCACCATGGATTATTACAGCACACAGTTTTGGTGTTCATTTTAGTCTTCTAATCAAGGAGACAGGAGAAAAAAATATCATTTAACCTCATACCTATTAGTGTTCAAATCTGCATATCTTACCTGCTTCTATACTACATGTCTTAATCAAACGTATTCCTGATGATGGAATAACCAAGTCAGAAGAGGAAGAAACCTGGGCAGGGTAAAGGAGAAAGTATAAAGGCAACACTGTTATCACTGGTGGTTGGTTCTATGTCACGGGGGAGAGCAAAAATTTAAGGCACAATTTGGTTTCATGTTTATGAGCCATAGTTCATACTAGAGGAATGAGATAAGTTAAGAAATTTGGCCAAGGTCACACAGCTAGTAAACGGCAGATCAAGGATTCATACCCTAGTGTCTACAAAATAGTTGTTAAAGGTACAGTTAAAACTAAGCTAGCCCTGGCCAGTTTGGCTCAGCGGTTGGAGCATCGGTCCGCGGACCAGAGAGACCCGGGTTCGGTTCCCGCTAAGGGCACGTGCCTCGGTTGCAGTTTGTCCCCGGCCCTGGTTGGGGTCGTGTGGGTGGCAGCCAGTTGGTGTGTCTCTCTCACATCAATGTTTCTCTCTCTCTCTCTCCCCCCCCTCTCTCGCTCCCGCTCTGTCTGAAGATAAATGCAAAAATGTCCTCGGGTGAGGATAAAAACAACAAACAAACAAAAAATTAAGCTAGAGTAAAGAGATAAGAGCTCATTAATCCAAATCACGCAAAATTAAATGTGTTGCACTTAGAACCCCTATCTGTTTCTTGGATGTCCACAGGGATGAATCTTGGAAGAGCAATAGGGTTTTCAGTACTAATTCGTATAAGCTGGTAGTAGCTTCCTGAATTGCTGCATCAAGAAAGGATTCTGAAGTCTTGACCCAAGTTAGTAGTAGGAAAGAGTCCCATGTTCAATTAGTTATATCTGCAAGGGGTATGCAAACAGGAATGGGGTATGTGTATTCCAAGTTTTGTGACCTTTACTCTAGCTATTGAAATTAGAATATAACTAATGCTCATCACAAATGCTTTACAGAAATTTTTAACTATGAAAGCCATACCAAGAGCTTGCTTCCACTTCTATTCACTAGCTGAATAAAAAATCATCTATCTATAAAACCCTACAACTCCAGGTTTCCAGGAGTTTTCTGCAAGCTGCCAAGGTACCGTCATTTGCTTTCTTCAGCGCAGAAGCAAAGCATAACTTATTTTCACCACATAAGTTGAACTTCTCATACATCCATGTGAGATCATCATTTCTCTTTTTGACTGAAATGACCATCAGAAGCTCTATTTTCATGAGAAAAAGTTATACTTTTACAAAAAAAAATAAATTGACAAAACAATATTTACACCTATTCAAAGTATATCCCAGTAACACTCTTGGCACCAATGATGAATATGAAGTATCATAATCAATAAACTAATGGTTCTTTTATAGAACCATGCTGTGGGGGGAAAATGAGCAGAGAGAGAAAAGGGAATTTGTTTTCTAGTCTAGCAGATGTTCAGAATCTTGTAAGCATCAACCTAGTAGGGGCATTGAGATCATCTATTTCAACTTCTTGCAGAAGAGTGTGGGCGAGCCCCGAGCCACACTGACCTCTGCAGATCTGTGCAATGCTGGGTCTTGAAGCTAACTCACCCTGCCTCATTATCCTCATATATACAGTGCGGTCCATCTCATTTCCCATCACATTCATTTAAGTGCTTCTTGTGTCACTCCAGCCTCAAAATTGATTGTGTGTTGATTTATTGATGATAGCCATTCCAACTGGTTTGAGGTGATATCTCATTGAGGTTTTAATTTGCATATCTCTGATGATTAGTGATGGTGAGCATCTTTTCATGTGTCTATTGGCCATCTGCATAGAGTTTCCTCAAAAAATTAAAACAGGAACCGCCTTATGACCCAGTGATTCAACTTCTGGGAATATATCCAAAGAAACCCAAAACATTAATTTGAAAGAATATATGCACTCCTATGTGCATTGCAGTATTGTTTACAATAGCCAAGATTTGGAAGCAGCCCAACTGCCCATCAGTAGATGGGTGGATAAAAACGGTGTGGTACATTTACACGTGGAATACTACTTGGTCATTAAAAAAAAAAAAAAGGAAGTCTTACCTTTTGCAACAGCATGGATGGTCCAGGAGAGTATTATGCTAAGTGAAATAAGCCAGTCAGAGAAGGACAAATATCATATGATTTCACTTACATGTAGAATTTAATGAAAAAAATAAACAAACAAAATAGAAACAGACTCCTAGACACAGAGAACAGACTAACAGCTGTCAGAGGGGTGGGGGCTTGAGGAACTGGGTAAAAAGGTGAAGGGACACCTCACAGACACTGCCAACAACATGGTAATTAGCAGAGGGAAAGGGGGATGGGGAGCAGGTAGAAGAAGATAAAGGGGTGATGAATGATGATGGAAGGAGACTTGACCTTGGGTGATAAACACAAAATACAATATACAGATGATGTATTATAGAATTGTATACTGGAAACCTGTATAATTTTATTAACCAATGTCACCCAAATAAATTCAATAAAATAAATTTAAAAATGTTCCAGAATGAAAAGATTTATTGATAAATACACACAGAGGTTGTAGTGCAAGAACTTAAGGTCTTCTCCCAAAGTCATAGTCACAGGGGATGAATGTCAACTTGCTCATTTTGTATTGTGTATAAAACACATCTACAATTTTACTGCCCAATTTTGACAAAGGTGTGTTATTTTTCAGCCCTGTTAAGTATCAGATTGCCTCTCAGTGATACAGACTTGGCAATGGCTACAGAAGCTTCTTCCTGGTGTCTGCTCTGCCTCCTCACACTCCCTGGCCAGCATGCCCTCAGCCGCTATGAGCCAGGCCAGGCTACATAATGGCTGAGATCTCTCCAGCAGGTTCCCCAAAGGCTAGAAGTACAAAAATCACTAATGCTTATTACTGGCCAAACATCACAAAACAGGGAGAATGATCTTCAGGCACTGACATGTAAAAGCCTCCAGCCAACTCAAACACTTCCAATTCAAAGAGAATCTATGGGAGAATCACTGAATTTCAGAGCTGGAAGAGGTTTTAAAATGGTAGTGTTAAGTCTTTAAATTCAGTTAGCAGGCTTAAATCCTATCTCTGCCTCGTAGTAGCTGTGTTATCCACAATTGACATATGTAAGTTTTTAGCTAATATCTGGCATTGACACAATGGTAGCTGTTATCCTCATTAGCCTCTTTGCATTTGAGATGAGGAACGTGGTTGAAAGGTGAAGTGGCTTGCCCAAGACTATCCAGTAAGTTGCGTGGATGCTAAGCAAACATAATGGTCCCCTTGAGGGTGGCAGCCTGATTTTGTTGACTGGCTTGTGATTTTCCCCACATGCAGGGTTCTGTATCTTTGGTTATTCAGGATGCCAGCTATGAAATTCTATTCTCTCTAGTAGGAGGGCACATATCAACAATGTTCTTTTATGGGTATGAACTCATAAAGTTCACAGAATCTGTTTATTCTGCCTTTGAGGTAGGCTGAGGTAGTTGTGAAGGGAAATAGAATTTAATTTAGCTCAGCTTTTGTTTATATAAGTCCATACAATAGCACTAGGTACCACTTTGCTTTTTACATTTATTTTATGCTTTAGCTGAAACCATCTGTTCCATCCATTCATTTATCAAACATTTATTGAGTACCTACTGTGAGGCTAACACTATGCTAAATTGTATGAGTAACAAAAATATATATAGCTAGCATTTCCATGGTCCCCAAAATAAAGGAGATGTTTCATATGTACCTTATAAGCCTGACTGGTAGATTTGAATAATCATGGATTGGGGCAGAGGATGGCTTTGGAGTCAGCCAGCTGCATGAGTCCCAGTTGTGTGACCTTGGGAAAGCCCCTTAACCTTCTCAGCTATCACTTCCATTCTATAAGCAATTTCTTATAGAGATATTATTATGACTTCAAAAGATGATGCAAATAGAGCACTCTGCATGGTGTTTGGCAACTCATGAGCAGTCAATCAATTTTAGCTACATTTATAGTTTAAGCAGAGATTCCAGTTTATCTGAACCTCAAATGGGGTGGTAGGGCTCTATTTTATGTTGAAGCCAGATTTTAGTTGTGCTTAAACCATTTGGGAGGCAGTCTGCTGACTAAATATTTGCTATTTCAAGTGGTGGGTTGAACAGTTACATTTTTAAAAACTTCATCAGGGAAGTGGTTGGAGTGGAGAGAGAATAAAATCAAGGAGACTAGTTATAAAAACCATAATCTTGGCAAGAGTTCGTGGGAACTTAAGGTAAAGTCAGTGCAACAGAAATATAGATACATCAAAGAAGCAGTCTCACCATAATTAGACACCATTGGAGATAGAGAATAAAATGGAAGAAATTACCCATGTCCCTAAGATTTCAAATATAATGCCTACGAAAGGTAAGAATTCAGGATGAACAACAGAATCGAGAGGGGAAAGAAAAAGTGTCAAGTTTCTTATTTCTCATGTATATTTTTATAGCCGGGGCTTGAGAGTGGCCAAAAAATATTCAGTGCACATCCTTTCTTATATCCAAGTGAAACATTTTTCCCCCCAAAAGGGCAGCTTCAGCTGGATCAGAATTCAGATGCATGCATATGCTGGTAATATCACTTACTGCTTCCTACTCTTTGCTCTGATACAGATCATAGACTCCCCAGCCTTACTGCTTGCTCTCCTGAAGGAAATGATGGTTTCGACAGAAGCCCTAAGAGTTCAGATTTTTATGTGGATTCTTTGAAGACTGTATTACATGGGCTGGGGCTGCTACAGTTCAATGTGAGTGTGCCCTTCTGAGTTCAGAAATGAATGTTGATTTAAATGATTATGTGGGAGTACTCTAGAATAGTTTCTTCTCTTGACAGAGAACATGAGTTGAAGGGGGGCCAACCACTGCTTTTTACTGTTTCCCAATCCAATATCTAAGATGCCATCCTCTTTCCCATATACCCTGTGTACAATAAACCTTATTGTTTTACCTAGCATGTACTAAGCGCCTGTTGCCTGCCAGGCATTGTACACAGCACTTCAGAGCCATTCTGTCCTGTTATCCCTTAACCTCCCTAGAAGGTAATTATCTTCCCCATTTTACACAGGGCTGCACTGGGACCTAGATGGGCCAACTTGCCCAAGAACACTCAAGCAGCTAGTGGCAGAGCCATGATCCAAATCAAGCTTAAAGGAGTATTCAAATAGCATGCTTGGGACTGGAATTAAGGCTAGAAAAACTGAGGAGGAATAGATCAGATTACAGTGTTCACAAAGCACTCATTAGCTGTGAACAGCAATCAACCACCAATCACAGTGTGCCGCCTCTTGTGGTAATCTTTCTATAATATGTTCAAATCGAATCTAATTTTATTAATTTCAAAACTGCAGAGAGGGATTATTATTTGACTCTAATCCTTAGGATACACTGAAAAGATATGGGTACTTAGCCACTGTTCACTGAGATGAAGATGAAGCTTGTTGTCTAATCAGTGGGTCACGATGTGAATTCTCTCTTCCCAGGAATGGTTAATGGATATGTGTATGGGCCAGGTTTTGTCCCCCAAATTCATATGTTAAAGTCCTAACCCTTGGTTCCACAGACTGTGACGACCTCCTGGAGATAGGTCTTACAGAGGTAATTAAATTAAAATGAGGTTACGTGGGAGGGTCCTAATACAATCTGACTGGCGTCCTTAAAAGAAGAAAAAATCTGGACACAGTCGGACACACAATGAAGACCCAGGAAGCAGGCGGCCACGTGCAAGCCAAGGAGCGAGGCCTCAGAGGAAAATCGACGTTGCTGACACCTTGACCTCAGACTTCTATCCTCCAGAAGAGCGAGAACATACATCTGTTGTCTGAGCCACCCAGTGTGTGGTACTTTGTTATGGCAGCCCTTGCAAACTAGTATAGCAAGCTTGGATTCATCCACACTCCGGAGCCTGTGTTCCCTTGGGAGGAAAAGTGTATCCGCGTATTGCCTAAGGTGGATGAAAGGAGGAGAAAGGTGGAGGCTGGGGAGTTCAGTGACAAGGCCTGAGTGTTCCCTTTTAGGTTTCAACAAAATACAGAAAGGGGATAAAAGTGTTACTTTCATTTTATTAAGTCTCCAAACATCCATGCAATGGGCTCATTAACCCTTGGCACAGAGTGGCATTTCCATTCCCCTCGCAGCACCCCCACTTAACCAGGGGGGTCCACATCACTGACTCCCCTTCCTCTGAAGGGCCTAGGGACTGTCAGTCCTTCCTCTCTGTACCTTTGACTGAGATTCATGACACTTCCCACACCATTGAATCTAGTTTTGTGTAGGGTCTCGCCTGGCCTCACCCTGACTATTGCATTCTCATTCTGCTTTTGTATTTGAAGCTAATGTCAGACGATGAAGGGCCCTCAACAGGGTCAGCTAAACTACTGCTTAATTACATTGACGCAGGCTCACAGATTTAAAGAGTTTTCTGTCACCCTGGCCGGTTTGGCTCAGCGGTTAGAGCATCGGCCCGCAGGCAGACCAATGAGTCGCGGGTTTAATTCCAGCCAAGGGCACGTACCTCGGTCGCAGTTTGGTCTCTCTCTCTCTCTCTCTCTCTCTCTCTCTCTCTCTCTCTCTCTCTCTTTCTCTCTCTCTCTCTCTCCTCCTCTCTCCCATGCTATCTGAAAATAAAATGGAGAAATATCCTCAGGTGAGGATTTAAAAATAAAAGAATTTTCTGTCTTTCTGTCTTAGTGCTAGCTCTCTACACTTTGTTCTAATCTTTTAATAGATCTAAAATACGAAAAGCAATAATTTCTATTTATGGAGTGCCTATAATGTGCCTGGTATTTCATACTATTAGCTCTAACCCTCAAACCTATCCTAAAGGTTAAATACTATCATTTCCATTTTATGGATGAAAAATATAAAACCTTAAAGAGGCCACAACGGAGCCGAGATGTGAAGCGTCTGGTAGTGAAGCCCAGCCTTTCCTTATTGGATACCCCTTTTCTAATTGTAGTCATTCTCAGGCCACTGTCATAACCTTTACCATGTCTCCCTACTGTCTGTTATTTATTTAGCATTTTTCTTTAAATAGACTCAAATTTTTACCTCAACTTGGTCTTATGCAATCTCCAATAAAAAACATACTTTTCTATAGCTTAATGCAATAGTTATACCTTTGAATATGCATTGAATTAAATACAAACTTATACCACAATTTACAAGAATATGTACTAAAATAAATAAGCACACAAGTCTAGAATAAAGAATCATCATCCATGTAGCACCTAAAATTATCTTGTGAGTCACCAACAGTATGGACATCCTACACCATGAAACACTTCACTATAAATCGATACCACTTATGAACACAATAACCCAGAGCCCAGCCCAGCCCAAACCTTGGCATTTTCCCAGAAGTTACTAGATACACATTTCAAGCAATTTTGCAGCCACCTGGCAGCATCTTAAAATCTATAGATTTGACTCATGGGTGTTGCAGGCTCGCACCATTTTTGAAGTTACATGCTCCATTCTTTTGTTTTCTCCTGCTGGTTCTTCAGCTGCTCAGTCCCTCTTGATATTAATACAGGAATTAGGAAACCAAACCAGGGACAGGGCAGCACAGCTGCCTGGATGTAGGAGGGCTGTCCCTGCAGACTAATGAAGCATCTGCAGTTCTGAGAGCCGTCAGCCTCTTGACAGGGAGAGGGAACAGATTCCAGGAATGGAGAGTGGACACAGCTGGTCTACCTGGTGAATCTTGAAAATAGCTCCCTCCCTGCCTGTCTTTAAAGTCTCAAGTTTTGCTGCAATGCACATATTTCTATGACACGGTTTTCCAATGTCAAGAATCATCTATTAGGCTGTAAGTACTCTGGGTTTAGTTCTAGCCTCATAGTTTAACCATACTGCCTGTGATAGTTTTATGTCAACTTGGCCAGACGATAGTACCCAGTATTTCATCAAACACTAACTTGGGTATTGTAGTAAAGGTGTTTTGTAGATGTGATTAACATCTGCAATCAGTTGGCTTTGAGTAATTTATCATTGATAATGTGGATGGGTGGGCTTTACTGAATCGAATGAAAGCCTTAAGAGCAAAAACATGTTTTCCAGGAAGAAGACATTCTGCCTCAAGCCATAGCATGAACTCCTGCCTGAGTTTCCCGCCTGCCAGGGCCTGCCCTACAGATTGTGGGCTGCCAGTGCTGGCAACCACATAAGCAAATTCCTTAAAATAAAAAGTATACATCCTGTTGGTTCTGCTTCTCTGAAGAATCCTGGCTGGCCCACTGTCCAAACAGAGCATGTGTAGAGGGAGGCAGCCAAGCCAGCAAGGGGTCTGAACAACAGGAGGGTCTAGAAACTATAGTGTAAGAGGGTTGGTTGAGGTATTCGAGATACTTGGTCTAGAAGAAGGGGGTCTAAGTGTGATCTGACAGCTGTCTTTGTACATTTAAAGGTCTGAAATGTATAAGAGAGATCAGACCTACAGAGTGCTGCCCCAGAAAACAGAACTGGGACCTAAGGTTAGAAGTTACAGCAGGCAAGATTTGAGATCAATACACACAAGAGCTTGCTAATCATTTGAGCTGGAAGAAGTGAGCTCCCAGGGATTGGCTTTCTAACAGAACTATGACACGTGGAAGAAAATTATAAAAGGGAATCCCCGATTACGTGAGAGGAAAGAGTGTGACCTTGAAGCGCCTATCTGGCTCGACAGTTCCAAGACCACGGCTACCATTTCCTATGTGCCAAGCGCTGTGCTCAGTACTTTATACATTTAATTTTACTACCTCATTTTTTTCCACTCCTAAGTTTAATATCCTCATTTTAAAAATAGGAAAAATAAGGCTCCTGGAAGGTTGTTAACTAGTCCAATAAAGTCATCTAATAAGTTGATTTCCAAGCCAGGTTTCAATCCCAAGTCTAGCTGACTCCCTAGGCTCTCCTGGGGAGCCACTGTGCTAGGAGGCAACTCTATGTGGAAACACTCTTCTTACCCTGTGATAGTAGGATTAGAAATCATAAGCACCAGCCACAGCCTTTAGCACATGCATCCTAATTACATATTTGTGTATCTGCCTTCAGTTCAAAGTAGTAAATGTACCTGTGATGGGTCATGCTTTATTTATCAAAGCACTGAAAGTGAAAGAAACATATTCTTTCATTAAACAAATACTGGTTGACCACAGACACCAGTAATCTAGGAATACACTTGCAAACAAGACAGACACAATCCCAGCCCTATCAAGAAACTTACATCCAACAGTGAAGGCAAGTATTAAATGAAAAGGTATTGATAAATATTTCATTACAATTGTCATCAACGCTGAGAAGCAGAACAGAATATTCTGAGAGTAACAAGTGGATCCTCATCTCGTCTGAAGGGTCCGGGAGGATGTCTGTCAATAAGGATGCTCAGTGCTCAGCCAGGCGCAGCGCGCAGCATGTCACAGAAACAGAAAACCACTTAGAGCACTGGAAAAGTGGAAGAAGGGCAGTGTGGCTGACTTCTTATTAACAAAGAGGGCAGTGTCATAAGATCGGCTGGAGAGGTGGGCAGAGGCCACTATATGCATGTAGAATATGTAATTATTTTTAATTTTTAAAAAAATATTTTTTCCTTATTGATTTTAGAGAGAGAGGAAAGGAGAGAGAGAGAGAGCTAGAAACATCGATGAGAGAGACATCAATTGGCTGCTTCCTGCATGCTCCCCATCAGGGATCAGGCCCACAATGTGGGTATGTGCCCTGACTGGGAATTGAACCGGCAACCTCTTGGTGCATGGGTCGATGCTCAACCAGTGAGCTACACCAGCTGGGCAATGTAATTATTTTTAAATAAATAAGGATAGAGATGACTTGGTGGGTTGGGACATCCCAATCATGTGATCTTGAAATGCAATTGCACCTGGGGCTCGGGTGGTGTGTGGGAAGAGTCAGCATAGCAGACCTGAGCCTGCTATCCCGAGAAAGTTCTGTTTACAAGGTTGGTCCTTGACTGGCTTCAGGACACTTGTACACCAAGAAGGTTCCCACCATCCCCAGAACTGATCAGTGTCTCACTGTGCCCAAATTGTTTGGGCAAATAATGCATTTTATGCTGAACACCTTCTTTCTTTTTGGGAGTTGGGAATTTTGGTTCCTCAGCACAGGATGCCTATGACCAATCCCCAGAAGAAAGCAGGGTACTGAGTGCCTAATGAGCTTTCCTGGAGAAAACATTTCGCACATATTGCTACATCTCATTGCCGGAGGGATTAAGCACGTCCTCTGTGACTCCACTGGGAGAACTCCTAGAAGTTTGTACTTGGCTTCCTTCAGACTACCCCATACATCTTGTCCTGCTGCCGATTTTGTTTGTGTCCCTTCTCTGTGATAAATCTTAGCCATGAGTATGACTCTAAGAGTCTTATTAATGTTCCTAGTGAATCACTGAACATGGGGGGAGGGGACTGGTCTTGGGGACCCCTGATACAGGGTGTGTGACATTGTGATCCAAAAGCCTAGGGAGGCCATGAAATCGAAGTTTCCCCTATGGTCACAGGGGGAATTTACAGGGTGGACTGGAATGGTCTCCCTGCTTCTGGGGAACTCTAAAATCTGCAGTTGTTTCACTACTCTAAGGTCTAGAAATGTGCGCAGTGATCCACAGCTGGGTAATGAAAATTTAAAGACATACACCAACTTCCAAGGAAGATTCCTAATAAATATTAAATAGCCACCTGTGATCCTTAGTGCCACTGACCTGGATTTGCCATCTTACCTTCAGGAGTTCAGAAAGCCAACGTTGGAATGCTCTATAGATTTAATCTATCTGACCTTTATTAAAATGCAGAATGTGCTAATAAGTTTAATATTGTAGTCTTAAGGGCATTCCAGTTTTATATCTTTATGTTAAGCCAGGCAAAGTTATGGTTGGAATGGCCTTTTATTTTGTGCTTTCAATTTATTATTCAAGACCAGGAAAAATTAGTCATTTCTTTGTATTTTGTATTCTGCTAACTGTAAGAACTATCGATAGAAACATACTAGAAAACTACATAAAAGCAAATTTTATAAAACATATACCAGTTTCACTCCAGTCAGGTGGAACAATGATTAAAACTGTTGATTTTGCTTACTAAATACTTTTGGTTTTGAGTAAGATTCAATATACTTGCTCTGACATTCCCAAGAAAACAACAACAATGAAATATTGATGAGATAAGAACTGGCATGGAAGACAAATCTTGCTTTCTAAAGTAAATAACCAAATAATTCTACTGGTATTCTAGCTCTGGAATCCAGCCATTCTGGTCATATTATCAGAGCAGGTCTTAATTCCTATCACAGCACTTACTCTCTCCCCATGAGCTGCCACCTGGGAGAGTCATAGCACTCTCAAACTTGACATCTCTGGGAAGCCTGGTGTGCTATTGCTATGGAGATTCTCATTGATGTGAATCAATAAAATGTCTTCGCTTTTGCTGAGTACAGCTAGAATTCTTTTCTGAAATCAATAAATATTTACTGGGCACCTACTTCATGCAAGACATGTGCTATATCCTAAAGGCAACATAGTCCTTGATGTCTAGAAAATGTCAGCCCTTGGTGTGTTATTGCATGTTGCAGCACAATGAAGCAACACAGGAACTGTGTTGTTAAGTAAGAGACACAGATTAATATCATGAAGTCAGAAAGGAACCCTCTGTGGATCTAAACAACTTTACAGGAAGAATCTACGTTGAAACATGAGGATTGGTGAGAGTCAATGCTCTGAGATAGTAGAGCATTTCTGATGGAGTTGATGATAGTGTGTGTAAATGCATATTCAGGAGGCAATGAATAGAGCAAGGTGGCTGAAGGGAGAGTGTTTTTAAGGAAATAGTGCAAGATAAGGCTGGGCTGGTAGGTGGAAGCCAGGCTGAGGCAGCCTAAACGCAGTCTAGGAAGGTTGGCATTCCTCTTGCTGATGATGGAAGACCAATAAAGGACATTTGCTTTCAAGGTGACATTGTGGATGCTTACTCTGGAGGTGTGGATAAGAAGGACAAAATGGGAGAGAAGTATAGAAGAGGCTACAAGTCATCAGAATAGAGATCTGGAAGAGATCCGAAATGAAGGGGGCAGCATAGAGTACCTATTGAAATGAGAAGAGCTCAAACTAGCTTGAAAACATAAGGGGGGAAAAAGATATGGATATGATAAGCAAAATGAGTGAACAGTTAATATTCATTAGAAATTCTTAGAATAAGGAGCTCCCATAAAAGAAATTTTTAAAAACTGGTTTTAATACACTTGTATAGTGCTGAGCTTCTAGATCATAACCTTTAGCATAACTGAAACAAAATAATCATTAGTGTAGTTATTGATTTATTGTTATTCTGTTCTAGCCCATAACACTTTGAAAGCAGGAATTGTGTCCCAAGTGACTGGGGCAGGGTGTGGCATACTGCAATTATTCAAAAACTGAAATTAATATGTAGGTATATTAAGAAGAAGAGATAGTTTGAGAAAAAATGATAAATGTAGCCCTGGCTGGTTTGGCTCAGTGGTTAGAGCATTGGCCCATGAACCAAAGAGTTGCGAGGTCGATTCTGGTAAAGGGCACGTACCTCAGTTGTGGTTTGGTCCCTGGCCCTGGTCAGGGTCATGCGGAAGGCAACCAATTGATGTGTCTTTCTCACATCTATGTCTCTTTCTCCCCCCCAACCCCATTCTGTCTGAAAATAAATGGAAAAATATCCTGGGGTGAGGATTTAAAAAAACATATGTGTGTGTGTGTGTGTGTGTGTGTATATATATATATATATATATGATAAATCTAGTTTTAAACAAGGTGAATTAGAAGCAATATGTCTAGCAGGAGTTGCTTATTTATACCAACACACCTTACGGTGTTATGGTTTGTAAGCAATTGGTATATCAGATCTTTCATTATATTTTGTGGGTGATATTTGTCCCACTCCCTGTAATAATGAGCCTCGCCATAAAAGTGGGTTTTACTATAAAATGCAATCATTCCCAAAGAATCTCAAAGCTACTGGATGAAGAAGTCATGTTTAAATAGGATTATCAAGTCAGGCTGACGTTTTGTGCTAAATTATTAAAAATGCCTCTAACTGGTTTCAAGTTTTTCAGGCTTATATTTCTTTGAAGCCCTGTTCCCTCGTAAATCTCCATAACCTAAAAATCTTGCTGCTTAGAAGTACAAAATTAATCCCTCTTAAATACCACTTTGATGAGTGAATGAAGGAATAAGTGAATATGTAAGAGCCCTGAACACTGGGAGATTTAGGAGACCATCTCTGCTGATACTGCTGGACTGCTACGGACTGGCTAAGGCATAGTACTGTGGCCGAATCGCAGTCACTGCATTCTGTGACCCAGTCATTCACCCTACATTTCTAAACAATGGGGCCACTAGTGTGTTCTCAACTTTGAGGGTATAGCGTTAAGTTTAGTGCATTTGCCCAGCCGGTGTGGCTCAGTGGACTGAGCGTTGTCCCATGGACTGAGAGGTCCTGGTTCATTCCCAGTCAGGGCATATGCCTGGGTTTCAGGCTAGATCCCCAGTGGGGGGTGTGCAGGAGGCAGCCGATTGATGTATTTCTCTCACAACAATGTTTCTCTCCCTCCCTTCCTCTCTCTCTAAATAATCAATAAAAACATATTTTAAAAATAAAAATAAAAAGTTTAGTGAATTCATTAAAATAAATTTTAAATATCTGTTGATGTTCATAGCAAAATGTCTCTTATCTAAAAAATATTCATCTTATTACTTCCATTACCTGAAGCAAATCTGGAACCCAGGAAATTAAGAGAAATAACCAAAATTCATAGAACTTGTCTGTGACTGGCACCCTGGCAAGAGTAAGAAATTATATCTAAAAGTGGGATAGTAAGGGAAGAGATAAAAAATGTGAGTGCAGACACACAAACCGACCTAGCAGAGTCTGGGACTTCAGTGTAGGGAAATGCGTATGCACTGACACTTCTCGCGTGTGCAGTGGTGACCCCCTAGTACCCAGAATACACTGCTTTGCTCCAAAAGGGACAGAAATATGTCACATATTTGAGAAATGTCTCTACCCATGTGTTTCGAGTTACAGAAAATAAACTTCAATATCTTAAAGCTGTAAAAATCCAGTCTTATGAAAAAATTCACTAAAGTACAATATTTTATACGCTGATGACAATAATATCTAAACAATGCTTGACTTTGTGACCTTTACTATTAAAAAACTGGAAAACTTGCCTATGGCATAGCTTGACACTTGCTCTGAGAACCCCTAAGTTTCCTGAGAAACAAGGTATGGTCTGATCTTCATACCAAGAGACACAGTTCTAAGAAATACAGACTTCAAGAAATTGCCCATTAGCTTGAGATTTGAAATGGTAACAAACTCCATGACACAGACCTTGCCAGCCATAAGTAATAGATTCTAAAAATGTTTCATAAATGGGGTCTTGGCAGATGGGGTGCAGTCTTGCTGTTGCTGCTGATACTGTTAGTGACAGCACATAGCAGAGTGGGCCCCCTACGGCCTCATGTGTGGGAGCAGGGTCACGTTTCATGCTGTTGTCTAATTAACAACTCCGAGTTTGGGCATATCAAGACACACACTGATAAATCATTGCAGGTTAGCACTGAAGGATGTTGCATGTTAAATTACATTTTTATAAGGTAGGGAAATTAACATTGAACATAATTTATTCTTCAAACCACCTGTTCCTATGTAGCATATCCTAAAGGTTCCCCCCATGTCAGTCTCTCTTGGCTCCTAGTCCCCCTTTTCATTTCATGTCATCGTAGTGTCTAGCCTGTATTCAACTCTCAGCACCCAAAAGTTAACTCCTACAATCCATCCATTCATAATGTTCTACAGATAAAATTTGGAGAAACTTTCTTTCCTTCTGTTGGTTTTAGGGGTTGGTGCTAGGGTGCCATATTTCAACCTATGAAAGCAGTCCTGTCACCCTTGAAATTCCCACTGTACAAAAGCACTCTGAAGACAGACACGAACATACCTCAGAGGCTTAAAACCTGACAGTTAATGTCAGTAGAAGTCAAGGATTCCTTTCAATGGCCTGAGACAAAAGCAAAGGCAGTGAGCTTCTAGGTTAATTACACCGTGTACAGTATTGTTTAAAATAATGTTTTCTTTTGACTACCAAAATAGCAGACCTATTTTGTAGAAAATTTGAAGAACAGAAAAGCATCAAGGGAAAATAAAATGGCACATATTGCATGATACAGAGGTAACCACTGTTGATATTTATCTTTCACCATTAAAAACATCTCAGTGGTGTGTCTTCATTTTAGGGCTCACGATGTTCAAATGCAGAAATTAGCAGGAACAGAGCCAAGGTTACTTTCTCTTGTGTTTCACGAAAATGTGGACTTGTAAAAGCTTTGGGTGTCATTCTCCCAGTTGACACTGATCATCATTTCATAGAAAGAAATGGCATAGTGTGATGATGAAAAGCATGGGTTGTGGAGCCCAACTGCTAGAGTATGAATGAATAAATCCTGGCAATTTAATGAATTCCTTTGTACTTTATTTTCCTCATAAATAAAATAGGGATGACAATAATAGTAATATTGATACCACCCACTAATGGAGTCATTATGAGAATCAAATGAATATGTAAAATACTTAGAACAGTGTCTAGCACAAAGTAAGTGCTCAATTAACACGTTCTAGTATGAAGATTGCAGATACTGGCAATGGCACGTCAACTTTCAAAAGCTCTTACTAGGCCATCTTCATATATTATTTCAAAGTTGTGAAGAACTCAGTTACGAAATAAGATGCCTATATTTTGGCCCTGTCCCTGCCACAAATAATTTTGTAACCTTGGTAAATCATTACAATCCTTTGGATCATTGTTTCATCATTGGTAAAATAAGGGTGTTAAGCTATACTAATGGTACTTAATCATTTTAAGGAGCTCAGAAACTCTTTTGACCCTGCATTTTGGTTATGATTTCAGAGGGTCTATGGACCCCTGGAAGTTAAGGGGTCCCTTTTAGGGACAACAAGTTAAGAATCTTCATGTTATATGATCTCTGATGGTTCTTCAAGCTCTAACATTCTGTGGTGTTCAGTTTCATAGGTATGGTTCAATTTTTATGATTCCTGATCTGACTACGTTGGAAGCAAAGAAAAAGATGAAAGGTAAGTTCAGGAAGCAATTCTTACTCATTAAAGAGTCCTTTGTTTTCTGTTATTGGACACAGTAAACGTTTCCTATTTAAATCCTTTGCACATATGTGCTTTCGACACCTGGCGCACCCAGGTTTGGGGAATCCAACAGCACTTATTTATATGCTAATTTGCTAGAGAGCTGTAAACTTTCTCAATCCCAGTACCCCCAAATTTGTAAAGAACTTATAAAATTCAACACCAAAAAATGAAAAAATCCAATTTGAAAAATGGGCAAAGCACCTGAATAGAAACTTCTCCATAGAAGACATACAGATGGCCAATAGCCACATGAAAAAATTCTGTGTCACTAATCATCAGAGAAATGCAAACTAAAACCACAATAAGATATCACCTCACACTTGTCAGAATGCCTGACATCAATAAATCAACAAACAACAGGTTTGGGCAAGGACATGGAGAAAAGGGAGACTTTGTGCACTGTTGGTGGGAATGCAGATTGGTGCAGCCACTGTGGAAAGCAGTATGCAGTTACCTCAAAAAATGCAACTGCTTTATGACCCAGTGATTCAACTTCTGGGAATATAGCCAAAGAAACCTGAAACACTAATTAGAAAGAATATATGCACCCTTATGCTCATTGCAGCATTACTTACAATAGCCAAGATTTGGAAGCAGCCCAAGTGCCCATCAGTAGGCGAGTGCATAGTAAAGCTGTGGTACATTTATACAATGGAATACTACTGAGCTGTAAAAAAGAAGGAAATCTCACCGTTTGCAACTGCATGGATGGACCTGGAAAGTATTATGCTAAGTGAAATAAGCCAGTCAGAGAAAGACAAACAGCACGTGATTTCACTTATATGTGGAATCTAATAAACAAAATAAACTAACTAACAAAACAGGAACAGACTCATAGTTGCAGAGAACAAACTTACAGCTGTCAGAGGGAAGTGGGGTTGGAGGGCTGCATGAAAAAGGTGAAGGGATTAAGCAAAGAAGAAAAACAAAACTCACAGACACAGACAATAGTATGATGATTACCAGAGGGAAAGAAGGTGGGGAGAGGTAGAAGGTGGGAGGGATAAATTATGATGGATGAAGACTGGATTTTAGGTGTGAACACACAATACAATATACAGATAATGTATTTCAGAACTGTACACCTGAAACCTATATAATTTATTAACTACTGTCACCCCAATAAATTCAATACAATTTTTTAAAAGAGACATTCAGCCTCATGCTTTGCTGCACCCACTGTAAGGTAAGACATCTTGCACACTGTCAGGATGCCACATGCCCTGCAGAACAAATCCTGGTCCAAAGCACCACATGGACCCAGGCAGCAATGGGATCAGGGAATGCTGCTGACTACCAAGCATGATGCCCTACACAGATCTCATGTGCCTCTAGAGGCTGCCTATAACTGTGTGTTAACGTGTGGCCCAAGGATCACTGCTCCCAAATATCTAGGGTATACGTTCAAAATGATGATTGCCAAGCAAGACCTCTATGTTCCAGTTTATGTGAATAGCCACGATAGAGTTGGGCTACCTGGGATATCTGTGTTCCAGCAACTGACCCCAGACATATTAATGAGAACTTATGAGAGTGAAGCCAAGAGATCTGCATTTTCAAAGGTTATCAAATGGTTCTCTTGTATTTTGAAGTTGAGAACCTGCGGCATAGAAAAACGTATTTGTGAGCATGTGGAGAAAGGAGACTTTCTTGAATATCCAGTATTTAAGCACTGATAGAGTCATTCCAGCATGGTGCCATGATAGAAACCAATCTACGAGCCTAGAAGATAGAGATCGCCATTGCAGCACTGTAGAAGCTCTCAGAGCTTTGGTTTTCTTTGCAAACCCAGGATAATAATGCCTACCTTAGGAGTAGTAGAGGATTTAATTAAATAACTCCCTTTAGACTGGTTCATAAATTCTGACAGATAGAACAGAATGCAGCTCTATAAAAGAATTAGCTCTCATATCAAAAGCTCTCCAAGATATTTTATGTGAGAAAAACAAAGTACACAGCAACATACTTAGTACCTTATACACTAACTTTTATGTAAGAAAGCCAGGGAAATAAGAATAGGTATTTGCATAAAGAAAGTAATAAAAATGGTTTCTACAGGGGGTCACACGTTGGGGAGAAACAGGTATGTAGGGGCAGGACGACCTTTATAAAAATATTAAAATTTTAAGAAAACATGCCCTTTAGTCTTTTCCCCTAACACAGATTTATTGTAAACAAAGAACAGTGCATTTAAAGCCACCTGTCTAGTAAGTTAATATGCCATGTTATTATTCTCCTGTTTAATTTAGATTTTAATCAGTGTTGACGATGAAATTATATTTCCCTCTAACAGTTGCCAAGACTGCTCATCACCCACATCAACCTTCAGAAGAAGGGGGAACATATCCAGATGAAGTGTTATTATTGAAAGGTATCAGTAATTTGCTCCTGAAATTGGATTGGGAAATGTCCTAGATCAGCAGAAAATACAGTAGGGGAAGTCTGTAAGCTACTTGTGCAGTGGGATGCTGCATTGATTATCACGCACTTGGTCTGCTCCATCAGGCCATGAATGATGCGTGGTGCTACAAGTTCAGCCATATAGCTCTCCACTGATGAGTGAAACAGAGAGGACTAATGGGGAGCAAAGAAACATGCTTCACTTTGCTTTTAGCTTTGCACCAGCTTACGGAACAAATCTAGTGTCATTTCTGTGAGCTGTGTTTCCTAAATTCTCTGGGGCCAGATTTCTTATCAGATGGATTTTCCTTTTAAAAACCAAAATAAAACAAAACTATAGCAAGATATTTTGGAAGAACAACATTTGCAAAAACTCTGAGTTACTCACTGTCAACTGATATCCATGCAAATAACAACATATTCACTATTTATTTTTTAATGATGAGGTTTGGAAAGAGAGAGAGGATAATAGGTATCCAACCTGAAATTATATTTTCAGTGTAGTGATGCTGCCTTTTATAATACAAATATAAATCTCTGTCTCTAGATAGAATAAACAGAAATCTCCCCCCCCAACCCCCCCACCACATATGCAGAACTCTATCCTGGAGAAGGGCTGGAGAGTTGCCCAGCTTAGCTGATGGGCTTATAATATACAGACTTTTATATATGTCAAGACCATAAAAGTTTTAAAATATTTCTTTTCAGCTCTAAAACTGATATAACCATACATTGGTGAGGCTCTAGAAAAAAATTTGGAGGGGTAAGGTGGGATCTCATCAGAGAGGATGCTGGAATCTAGGTTAGCTTCAACAGAAGAGACAGTGGGGAGTGTTAGAGGTTCTTTAGTTTGGGAGAATGAGTCAGATATCACTGATTGCGCCCAGTGTGTGTTTTCCTTTCTGTCCTTTAGCAGTAGAACCTCTACCCCGGCAACCACTTGGTTGGAGCATTCACTAGTGTTGTTATAGGAGTCTGTTTGGGCCACTGAGATGCGAGTGGCAGTAACATGTGCCATTTCCAGGCTATCTCCTTGACCTGGCCTCCCTCTTTCTCACTTCCTTGAAAAGCAGCAATATTCAAAGCCATGTTTTGGGGATAGCAGAGATACTTTCTAGTCCTGACTGTTACATGAGAGAAAGATAAACTTCATTCCTGTTTGAGTCACTGTGTTTTGGGGTCTTTGGGTTACAAACGCATAGCCTGTATCTTAACTAGTCAAGATGGCTTGATAAGGAGAGTGTCTTGGGAAATTAGCTTAGCTGTGGGTAATCAAGAAAAGATAGGGTCACAAAGAGCAGAGGATGAGCAGTTGTTAAATTGTAGCCACAGGACTCCAATCATGACAATGAAATGAATGATATTAAACCACAAAAATAAAAATAAAAAAGATAAAACAAGAAAAAAATTGCTCTTCAAAAATTTACCACAGGGAATTGTAACCTAGACTCTACAGAATAGGCTGTATCTATAAGAAAATGGGTTTTAGCATCATATAGACCAGAGTTTGAGTCCAACTCTGCCACTCACTAAATGTAAGGTGTTGGGAGATTCATTTAACTCCTCTGAATCTATAATGTCAGTGAGGATATTCATACCTGCATATGGCAGCGAGTTAGTTTCCAGCAGAAACTGATTTCTTGCATTGGGAATGAACAAATGTCAGGTGTGTTTATTTCTCTTCTACTCCTTTCGAGGGACATCACAGACATCTTAGTGCCAGGAAGGCAAGAAAGAAAGAGGTAAGAAGAAGAGTAGGAAACGGGATTCTGATTTTTTTTAAATTCTTTGGTATCAAATTTCTTGATTAGGTAGCATTAATCTCTTAACTAGATAGGAACCCTAGGATTACCAAACATGGAACAATAAGACATAATTTCAGAGAGGAATTAATTGAAACTAATGTAACAAAACACATGCCCATCTGATTTTCTTAATCTAAGGAAACCCAGCATTTCAGCTCTAGTTTCCAGGAATTTATAGAAGACCTTCACGGATGACAACTTCTATTACATTGTTTGATATTTCTCTATTTACAATTATAGTTGGTAAGTATTAGGACCACATTTTGCTTTTAGGGTGTTCAGCAGTTAATTTTTTTTTTAAGTTAAGGCAGCTAAATCTATCATCATGTCTACAAAACATTTTATCTTATATCTGTCTATTTTTCTCACCCCTTCCCCAGGCATGGCTGTCTGTCCATCCACATCTTCAGTAGCTAATACTTGGTGAGAACGCACCATATGCCAGACTCCCTGTCAAAGCACTTAACATGTACTATGTCATCTAGGCCTTACAATAACCCTAGGAGGTGGGTGCCATTATCACCCCATTCTACAGAAGAAGAAAATGGATGACCTACGGATTCTGTTGTCTGCTTGAAATCACACAACTCTTGAGAGGCAGCGTCAAGATCCGGACCCAGGCAGCTGGACTGCAGAGCCTGTCTGTGCAGGCACAATGACTCTTCGAGAACTCAAAATAATTTGCAAAAACTAACACAATACACAGCATAATGCACAGAAACAAGAAAAAAACCAAAACTGTAAACAGAAGACTAAAAAGGGAAACACAATTAATAAGGATGGGGATGGGGGGATGGAGGGAAGGTGAGACTTAACAGTCGGAAATATTGGCTTAATGCAAGCTCTTAATTTTGAGCCAAAATTGTGCCTCTGAACTTCCTAGACATTGAGGCCAATATATATAGCATGGTTCTCACCAGGTGGTAAAAGACTACTCGTTTTCAAGGAGAAACACACCGCATCACACTGTACTCCCAGCCTCTCACTTAATTTCCCAATTCTAAGCTTGGGAAAGCACAGAGATATCATCAGTGATTAGCCCCTGACTATCTAATTGCTTTAATTTTGCTGGCCGAAGATATAGCTTCAACTAATATCCTGTCCCAATACACTCATTGACATTTTCTTGAACGAGATTTTAAAGCAAACAGTAACGTGTTTCCCCATTCCACTCCACAGACTGTCAGTGAACCATAAGCCAATTTGTTTGGAGAATCTTGTTTCTTGGGTCCCAGCATATGAAAGCAGACAGCTTTGGTTTTCAAACTGAAAGCTTATATATGACAGGACTTCATGATATAGAAATTAAATGTTATTTAGTTTTTAAAATCCCAGAAAAAATATTGCTGAGATAATGCTGAAAAAAAAAAAAAAGGAATTTAGAGTGATACAAAGGCATGTATGATTATCTTGATTTTATTTCTCTAAGTAGCTATTAAAAAGCTGGAAAGTCACAAATTGGAGGAAATATATATACTTGTATCATATAACATTATTTTAAATTAACCTTTCTTTGCTTGACCGGTTTTCTTCTCTGTAAAGAATACACCTTTTGATTCTACTAATTTGGGGCTTGTAAATAATAATAACAACTTTAAGGGCTACCATATGTTTCTTTCCTCCATCTGACTAACGGACCAGCAGCACCATGATTACTGTTAACAATACAAACCATGAGGCTGCAATTAATTCTATTTTTGGAACTACCAGAACAGGTAAGGTGTATACAGTTAGCTCCTATTTAAATTATTGTCCAAATAGTGTACAATATTTTTCGGCAAGTGAGGCAAACAGGGTGAACAGCTTTTTCTTGCAGGATGTTTTCCTCTGATTAGTATCTGAACAAGCCAGTTACTAGGGAGAGGATTTTCTGGTATAGATATTTGTTTATTCCCGTTAACATATTTATTTTATGTTTTAAAGTAGACAAGAATATGACTTTGCTCACTTCACCATCACATTGTGAGGGGCTGAGAGTTCTGATATTTCTTGGTCCTGTGAAGTCACTGGTAAACACTGACAGCAGGCTCCAGCATAGGTTACCTGTGTCTGAATCCTGCCTGTCACCCTTGACAAGTACTTATCATCCTCCAACTTCAGTTTCTTCACATCTAAAATGATGATGATAAAATTTCTGTTTCACAGGATGGTTATAACAATGAAGAGATGACTCTTACGAAGTACTTAGAGTAGCACTCAGAGTAGAATAGTACATAGTAGCTTCTTGGTAATTACCATTGACGTCATTACTACAACAAAATAGGGACCTTTTATGCTTTTTTAAAAATTGATTTTAGAGAGAGAGGAAGAGAGAGGGAGAGAGATAGAAACATCGATGAGAGAGAACATCGATTGGCCACCTCCTGCATGCCCCCCACTGGGGATTTGGCCCACAACCTGGGCATGTGTCCTGACTGGGAATCGAACCAGCGACCTCTTGGTGCATGGGTCAACCCTCAACCACTGAGCCACACTGGCCAGGCAAAGAAGAGACCTTTTTTTAAAAAGCAGGCAAATTGTGGGTAGAATTCAGAAGTACACCATTGTGGTTACTTAAGGTTAACTATTATCAAGAAAAAGCTAACTTAAAATGACCCTATTTAAAGCCAGAAAAGCATTTCATTATAAAAAGGGGGGACAAAAGATTTAATTCCTTTATTAAAAAAAAACTGAATTATGAAAATGACTTTTACCTGTCAATAACTGAATTATGTACTTAGGTAGTGATCCTTAGAATTAGCAGATTGTTTCTAGGAACAAATGAGTTCTATTGTTTTTGGTGGATGGGAATGTAGCTAAATTTCCTAACAAAGATTCATGATAATTTGTAGTGCCATTACTAAGATAGCCATTTTAGCAAAGATATCTAACAATTTTTGCAAAGGTTTCTGAGTAATTTTTCTGAATAATTCAAATAATTTTTATTTGAATAATTTACTTCAGAAGAACCTGTCCTGTCTTCCACCTAAGATTTATTTTCTTTTTCAATTCTCAATTCAGCCAACTCAACAGATCATCATTTGTTTATGGGTTTGCAAAAGATTCAGTCCACTCTTGCCTTCAAGAAATTCCACATATTCAAAGATTTCCAATTTCCCTTTGAAATCAGTTTGCATTTTGTTTAATGTTTAAACAGACAAGATGTCAAGTAGAGAGGACTGTTGTAATGGGGGCTAAATTTTCTAAGTAGCTAGTTCATTTGTGAATATTTGTATGATATGGTCTTCTTTGCTTCCCTATTTAATCTTGTGCCCATAGAGACTTGGACAATAAATGCTCAGGGAAAAAAACAGCGCCCCTCCTATACTACTTCATAGATTTCTGTTTTAACTTTAAAGATCTAGTAAAACTTCCACATCATGAGTCAACTTCATAAAGCCATCTAATAAGTGGCTTGTGGGTCATAAATGAACCATAAACAATAGATATCTGGGCCATTTATTTAAATATTGAAGAAAAGAAAATATTACATTTTTTTTCTACTTTGAGGGAGACTATAACTCTTTTGGCATACATTTTATAACAGGACCTCTCAGAAAACAAACATTGTGCACTATTTGGAACTGTGATCACGTCAACGAAGAGTCTTAAGAGGACATGTTAACTAGCAACAAGATAAAGTGTCCCTATAAATGAGCACCAAACAGAGCAAAGATGGAAATAATTGGTCATGGTAAAAGGAATTAAACCTAAGCCTCAATCCTTCATTTCGGTTTTTACTTTATTGCTTAATTGAGATATTGCTTATATACAATAAAGTGTCAACTACACATTTATGTGAAAGAAACTATCAATTAAAATGTGAGGGTAGGGGAAAGATACATCTAGCTGTGTGCCGGAGCTAGGTCCTCAGTTCTCAGGAAACTTGCAAGCCAGGTATGAAACAGCTGTTAGCTCACCATCAGCCATGGGAGAGTATTTACACCATGAAGTTAGCAAATGCTACCAGTCAGAGATTCTATTGTTTTCCAGAGTGCATTGTTAACCATTCACTGTTTTCAATTAGAATTTGCTACCAGATCAAGCGGCCATCCCTGGGAAGAGGAGAAAAGCTTTTATCTGCTCTCAGATTCCTGGACTGGTGCAGAGTTCTTTGCAGCAATCATCAGCTGAGAAAGGGGGGTACCAGACGCACAGGGAAACCTCTGGGAGTCATTGAAGATCGCTGCTCTGCTGCCCTTGGCACTCTCCGCTTCTCAGTGCAGCGAAGGACACATTCGCTGTCCCATCAAACACTGTTGACAATACTAGCATCTTTCCCTATAGGAGAAATCAGGGAGCGGAGGGGAGCTGAGATGGAAGAGGAGGAAAGCTAGAGAGAGGTTATTTTTCTCTCTCTACCCTCATATAAATCTAGGCAAGGTTCTCAATACTTCAGTTCTTAAGGATCTCCCAGGGAGGTTAATGCTTTCAGCAATAAAGATAAATGGAAAACAAACAAATAAACAAAAATGATGTCAATGTTTAAGCCCCTCCTGGAACCAGTGAATCATATCTGAGGACGAAGCCCAGACATTAGGGGCAGTGCAGTGAGATTGAGAATCACTTATCAGAATCACTGAATAGAGCAAAGACCAGAATTTAAACTGAAAGACAGCAGGGACCGGCATTGTTTACCTTCCTGTCCTCAGGAACAGTGGATGCACACCCTATATTTTTCCAAAAAGAGGAGAATCCACTTTCTTGAGATACAAACAAGCATACACATTACAAACATGTGGCCTGAACAGATGTTGCTTATACCATGAGCAGGTTATAATAATCTGCTTTCCCTTTTACCCAAAGCTACGTAGTCCAACCCTGTAGTGGTTCTTAATCCTGGCCGTGCATGAAAATCACCTGGAAAACTTATGCGTCTGGACAGGAAAATACCAATTCCTCAGGCTCCATCAACATCCTCTATCAAATCTCCAGTATTGGTGCTAAGAATCTGCATTTCCAAAATGTCCAAGTGACTCTGAAGCACTTGCAGGCTTGAGAACCACTGGTTTAAAGCAAGCACTACCCAAGCCCAGCCTCCCTCTAAAGACCAGCCAAGGGGTGTGGGACCGGCATCGTGACCTGCCAGCAGTCTGCAGAGATGTCCCACCCCGCTTTATCACCTGACTATTCGCCACGCAGTCCCCAATTCCATCTCAGGACACTTTTTTCCCACGTCACACACACTGTGTTCAAATTCATCTTTCTTTCTGCTTTCTTCCAACTCTTTCCTTTTCACTTCAGGAAAACCCCTCCTTCTGATCCGTTTCCATGATTCAGAAAAGAAAGGCAGTGCAAAGGGGGAAAATAGAAATGAGGATAGATTGGTAACTTCCAGAGAAACTGCCAGTGTCCTTCAGAATCTTCACAGACCTTTCCATCCATCTCTAATGAAACCTGCTTCAAGTGCAGGTGTTAATGGTAAGCTACTTATTTAAATCGATTGTTTTTGTCTTTTGCTTAATTGCTTGTTTTTACCACATGGTTATCTGCCTTCTTTAACCACAGGTGTAAAATCTGGTCTCTGCTACATTGTGGGTAAGTTTTAGAGATTGGAAAAACTATGGCCGTGTTTCAGTGAGGACAGGTACTGAATGGACTTAAAAACCACCTTCGGAGATTGAACCCATAGCTAAACAGGGAACAGCCTGAATAGCAGTTCTTGAATTGCACATACATGCTATGGGCTAAAGTAGAAAGATAGTTGAGGTACAAAACGAACTATGAACATGAGCATTCTCCCCAACAACATACCTATTAAAGTTTCTTACCTGTGCTCCTGGAACACCTGTATATTCACCCAGAAATGCCTGCACCAGACACTGGGGAGCCCTAGAGGGTAAGACCACATGCAGCCAAGCTCACTTGTGTGTACCTTCCTCCTCATGACTTCCAACTCCTCATCCATCTAACTCTGCTTGGCACACAACAGGTACTATCTATCTATTGTTTTTATATTCCATTTTAATTACTATTTCCTTTATGCTTTTAGCATTTTGTTACATATGAATTCAACTCAGAGTCATCTGTTTTGGTTTTATGTTTGTCTTTATTTTTCTATTCCATCACAGTTTCTCAAATGCTAGCCAATCACACAAGCTCCTTGGAGCATAGTTTGGAAATACTTTAAACATTTTTTTTTAAAATTTTATGTATCTTTTTAGACAACAACTCCACCTCTAGAAAATCATCTTATCTATGTATGTGTTCATGTGGGCAAAAGCACATTGATGAGATTTTATTTTTTTAATCTTCACCCAAGGATATGTTTTCATTGATTTTAGAGGGAGAGGAAGGGCGGGGGGAGAGAGAGAGATAGAAACATCACTGTGAGAGAGAAACATTGATTGGTTGCCTCCTGTATGCACCTTGACTGGGGATTGAACCTGCAACCCAGTATGTGCCCTGACTTGGAATCGAATCTGCAACATTTTAATGCACAGGATAACACTCCAACTGAGTCATCTGGCCAGGCTCATAGGATTTTTTTTATAGTGTTGTTTGTAATTGCAAAAATCTAGAAATCATCCTTTTTAGATGACTTTTTACATAAATTAAGGGACATCTTTGAAATGGCAATATATGTAGATGCTAAAAAATGAGACATCTATTTGTGTATGTAACTGTCTCCTAGATGTAATTTTACATGAAAAATAAAGATGCAGAATAATATGTAATGTATCTTCACATGTATACAAACACACAATTTCTTTATATATTGCAAATTTTTTTAAAAAGATACAGAAGGAATTTTTAACAGTAATTGCCTCTTGGGAGGGAGAATTTGGAATTCATTATCAATGATGAGATGTCATAATATTTTTCATTGAACGCTGTCTTGTGCTCTTTAAAATTTTTGCCGTGACCTGTATTACTGCTTCAATTATTAATTTTTTAAAAACAGAAAACACCTTAATTAAAAAAAAAACACACCCAGAGATTTAAAGTATTTAGACTACAGCATGTAATGTAGGTATAACAGTTAGTTAAATAGCGTTTGCAGTGTTAAAGGGATTAGCAGAAGCATCTTCCCCTAATCATCTTGCTTCTTTAAAAAGTGCAACGGGAGGATTTCTGCCAGCATAGCCTCATGGAGGTACCTCTTATAAAATTTAGTCTATGAGCCTAGAATTTCAATTAAAACATTTCCAAAAGCATTTCAAGTTGCAGCATAATAAATCCAGAGTGAATGCCTACACCAGAACAAAGCAAATAGGTGGTACAGTGGCCACCCTCTCTGCCCTGGCATGCAGGAAGCCACTGCCACGGCTCACAGCCCACTTTCCCACTTGAATGCAACTGCAGAACTTCAAGGGACTCACTGCTGGCTGAGTAGAATGAGAACCAATTTTTTTTCCCACATCCACCCTAAACTGTGTACATTTGCACCTGCCTTGAATTCCGGGGGAGACAGAAGGGAGAAGTCTCTATGCTGGCCTGGCTAGGGTTCTGTTTGCACAATTCAAACATCTGAAAGAGAGAAAATGTTTGACTATGTCCATCAGACTTGGTGGCTGGCACTTGGATAAACCACCTGAATGATGCAGAAGATGACAAAGAAGGTGTTCTCTGGGGATGGAAAAGTATATCTATGGTCTATGAGTAGTGCTGGGGTCTGGAGTGAAGGAAGAATTCTGACGATAGCATTCTGCACTGTTATTTTGGCCTCAGATAGGCTTCCATGCCAAGGAAGTTGTGCCAAGTTCCAAGGGAAAGGTGTGCTGTGATAAAAACCAGGCCAAATAAAAATTGCATCTCTGGAAGTGTGTGACCATAAGTAAAGTCACCTCCCTAGTCTCATTTCTCTCTTTGGTAAAGTGTATAGCTGGGATGATTTCCAAAGTCCCGTTCAGTTTGCACATTCAGAACTGTACCATTTCAAAGTAAGCTGGAAAGTGAATAAGTATTTAGAATGCATTTGAGTCTTCCCAATGAAACCAAGGGCTTGTTTCTGCATCTGGCTGCTTCTTCCCCAGCTTGCTTAGTAGTCAGTGTTCCTCACTGAGTCCAATGAACTTGGACTTTGCCATCACCAAGTGCGAGTCCTCCAGACAGGCTGGGAAGCGTGAACCATTCTGAAGTGGACTTTCCACACTGCCCACATGACTCCCCAGTGGTCCTCTGGTCACCTTGGGAGAGTTTGTAAGGACAAAGAGGTGACACTTTGCCCTCTAAAATCTGTAATCTAGTCACTGGGCTGACACAAGAACACACCTCGAAGGATGCTATCACGCTAACAGTGGCAGGAGACAGACATAGCCAGCCTCTCTGCCAGCGCTGATCCTTCAGTCCAACTGAATAAATATGTATATAGAGCCAGCTTTATGCACTCACAACCAGCACAGTTGCACAGGCTCCGTATTCAGAAGGGAGCCCTGCCCTTAGGGTTGAATACTCTGCAGTTGCTATCTTGAAATTCTTAGTAATCTTATTTTAAATTTGCATTCTGTAAGTGAGCTTCAGTGAAACCATGGAGGATGTGCTGGGGCTTTGTGGCCTGGGCTCAACCACAGTCCCATCTCCCACTGCCTCCTAGGGATGGATTCTTAGTCATCCCCAATCCCACCCCTCAACTGCTCTCCCCCTCCCTCCTGCAGAGTCCTAGGTGCAGTAGTCTAATGGGTGTCCCCATGCCTGAGGAGCATAATATTGAATTGCAAATAAAAATCACCATGACAGGTGGGAAGAGAGACAGAAGAAAGAAAGAAACTTTTTTTACTGCTTTTTGAATAAGGGTCCCTGCATTTTTATTTTGTACTAGGCCTAGAAATTATGGAGCTGGCCCTGTATACACACAATAGGCATGAAAGTCCCTGATATCATGCTTTTCATAGGAATGGCTGATCCTAAGCCCCTTCTATATATACACACATTCTGGAGTCAATCATGTACCTGAAAAGAACAGAACAAAGAGCCGGGGAGAGTGTGGGGAGAGAACAGAAATGCCAGGTGTGTTGGAGGCAGGAGTATTCCTTCCAGCTCTGGCCTCGGCACATCCAGGACACCTCCTCCACCCTCACCTTTCTGGATATGAAATTAAACTGATCTTTATCAAAACAAAATGTACCCTGCCTTTACAGGTATAAAGAGGAAGAATGCCTGTAACAATCCATCAGAAAGGAGAGGATATAGTCACCTAGGCTGGTAATTATCAGGGAAGGTGTGAGACAATCTATGATAGTAGTTAGGAAGGCGAGCTCTCAAGGAAGATTGTGCTGGGATGCCACTCCTGGCTGATCTCCCACTAGCTGCACGCCTTTGGACAAGGTGACCTCTGTATTTTAGTGCTCTCATCTTTAAAAATAGGATTATAAGAGTAGCTCCCCTAGTAATTGTTGAAAGGATTAAATGCTTAGAACAGTGCCCAGCATATAAAAGTGCTTTAATCAATGTTAAATATAAGGGTTCAAAGACGGGAAGTTTTCGAGAGTCTCAGCTGGTAATCAGGGAAAGACTTGCAAGGTGCCAAGATGAGTGTCCCTTATTGAAAATGTGTGTGGCATTGCTAAGAAAGCAACTGTGAGCTTAATATAAAAGCTTTCATTAAGAAAGATCTTTGGTAGAAAATCTAGATGAAAATGCTTTATGTCATTATTTGAAACACACACACACACACACACACACACACACACACATACATGCACGCACACACACAGAGGAGAATACCTAGAAACAAGAGAATTTAACTACATGCTTTTAAAGCTATTTCTAAAATGATTACTGTTGGTTTTTCCAATCTCACAGAGTCTTGACTTGATATTAAGTAGTTCTAATGATAGTGTGCAAACATCTGTCTTATATTTTGGCTCCTTCCTTAGCTACACGGCCACACCGACTTATTGGAGTTACAATTTAGGATAATTCTGAATAAGATAAATGCCATATCTGCCTATTCACCAACCTTTAATTCTTTCACTAGCAGAATCCTATGCTCCCTGCACAGATATAACAATGGCAATTCATGTTTTAAAATAAATCCTATCGGAAAGACTGCAGAAAGAGTGCATCTATCTGAGTATGAGTGTTTGCATATAATAGACAGGGTTTCTAAAGTACCAATTTATTTAACTGTGTGTTCAGTTAATAGTTGTAGACTCTCAACTAACCCAGCACCAATCTCAAGGGTCATGGAAATATATAAAATGTGCTGAGGGCGCTTTCCTTGATGTTTACTGATGACCATTTGGTTGCTTTGGATTTAATTACGAGTATTCATTCCTAAGAGTGTATGCACAGAAGGCTGAATTGCTGATGTTGAAAATAATAGGAAATCATTCAAACGATGCATTTTCTCGATATTGATGGAAAATTACCTTATTAACAAGGTAATTTTACTGTTCTGCAATGTCTTCTTATATAATACCTATGTTAATGAGGAGCAAGAAGAGGATGCTCATAGGTAAATTAGAGCTGTGTTCTAATTTAATTTTAGGTAAATAAAGGAAATCTATCTTTTGCTTCAAGACACAATTCTCAGACAGCGTTGAATGAGTACACAAGGTGCCTTAACTTCTCAGACCTTTCCTTCATCCTGTGTGTAAAGAACCAAGTGAACTAGATACTGTATAAAATGCCTTCCAGCTCTGTCTTCAAATCTATCCATAGTGGATTGTGTGATCCTACAGGGCCTGATCCCCTGTCAAATCAAGGAAGAGGGAGCGAGCTGTTATTGGAATTTAAATGATCTATGTCAGAAAAAGGAAGTCAAAAGGTTAATAATGTAACCACAGATAGTGGGTTTACCAGGAAGAGTGTCTCGGTGGTAGTGGAGGCAAGAAGAGTGGTATAAAAACACAATAAGGCACTCAATTTCACTTCCATTTTAAGAGACATGGGGACAGCAGAAATGAATTGAAAAGGCAGGAACAGGACGATAGCATCTTAGAAGAAAATCTGAAAAAGTCTTTGTGGCTTCATATGGAGATTTTAGCTTGTCCCAAGTAGGGAAGTCTTTCAAATGTCTCTATGTTTGTGTTCCAAGGAGCAGCTCCCTTTGGATGATACAGTAAGACAGGTAATGCATTTCACATAATCCACTGAACACTTAAAGGAAATGTGAGTCTCAATTCCAAGTAAATTCCTTAGAACGTACTAGAACTAAAGCGGCCGAGTGATTGTAGGATATGGAAATAATTTCATAAAATTGTAATCAATATCAGTCTGATAATAATAGATACCATTTACTGAGTGCCTGCCATGGATCAGAAACTATGCTGGATGGTTTTCATATAGCATCTCATCTAATGCTTACAGCGTTGTAAGGGGACAGCTTACACCTGAAATGACTGATCAGAAAGGTAAGCAACCTGCTCACAGGGCTGGTAGATGGGAGACTGACACCCAAACCTTACTGATTAAAAGGCCATGCATACTCTTTCTTACTTTCCATCCTGCCGCTCTTGGCATTTTATTGGGTGAGTCCATCTTAAGAGGCAGGTATTCTGAAGTCGTAAACACCATGATGCTCTGACTGTACACTACACTGTTTTCAATGGATGGGAAAGTATAAAGAAAAGAAGTAAATTTATTCCTTTTTTTAATGCAGCGGTTCTCAACCTGTGGGTTGCAACCCCTTTGGGGGTCGAATGACCCTTTCACAGGGGTCGCCTAAGACATAACAGTAGCAAAATTACAGTTATGAAGTAGCAACGAAAATAATTTTATGGTTGGGAGTCACCATAACATGAGGAACTGTATTAAAGGGTCACGGCATTAGGAAGGTTGAGAACCATTAAAATTTAATGAGTATTACTTTATGCATTATTTGTTGTTCTTGAAATTAGTAGATCTATACATTGGAAGGCATATAGATATATATACATATACACATACACACAATATATCACAACCTATATGTATATATTTAGTATATATAGGTATATATAATTTGTAACCAATTTTTCCTTCCAAGTGGTGGTAAAATATATTAAAATGAATCAATGGCTTGGCATAGGATGTTCAAAAAAATAGAAGAATTATCTTAGCCATGGAATCTTAAAGTTAAGTGATGTGGACCCAGTCCATGGAGGAGAGTGGGATTCCACAGAGGAAGGACACTTTTCAAAGAAGGGAAGAAAGTGAACCAGTATTTGAGTGAGGACCCACAATTTGCCAATGTTGTGCTAGGTGCTTCTTGAATATCTTTACATGGGTGAGAAACAACCTGGCAGACTGTAGCTAAGTAGACATTCTTGAATGGATAGTCATATATAGTGTACACTAATTTTAACCATAGATCACAAAGTTTTTATAGCTTAACAACTGCTCTAAGAATCTGTGATTGTACATGACTTCACATAGACAATCAATGATGAATTGGTAATAACATGAAGACCACAAATGAGCAAATGTTCTGTGATACCTATTTCTTGGTTTTAAAAGAGTTATTCTAATTTTTTCTCCTCTTCTCATAACTACCTTAAAAATGAGCAGTAAGGCTGGATGATCATAATGAAACATTGACACCAATGCATTGCTCAGAGTTAGAGGCTCATCATCAATCAGTTAGAAAACCTAACCCAAAGCACTCAAAGTGACAAAGACCTGGGAGGCATTATGCATATCCTGTCAGGATAAGTGGGACCTTTAAGCTCATGCAGAGTAAGGTATTTTTATAATTGGCCTGGTTCACTGTAATACCTTATTGCAGTGCAACTCGTCTATGCAAATTAGCCTTCCTCTCCCTTTGCAGAAATTGTAAATTGTGGCCCAAGAAAAGAATCTAGCTGATCACGTTGAGAGGCATAGAAAAAGTGATTGGAAATGATATGAATGTCTTTTACAGTGATGCTAACTTAATATTCTAGGCAGAACTAGGGCCAGAACTAGGTGAAGGTGAGCCACGATTTCATGCACTTGCGTGGTTCTAGGAAGGAATGCCTCCTTTAAATTTACACTCCCTGCACCTCACGTGCTTTGCCCTACTCCCAGCCTTTATTCAAGAGGAGGAGAGTTATAGGCAAGCTTTTCATTTCCTTATGAAATTATCAGATTTTCTTCTATTTATAAATTCACTCTGATATCTCTGAAAAGTTTTGAACACCATGGTTTATCATTTCTTTATCTTGCTTCAAAAACTTTCATTTTATTCCTGCTGCCTGGGAAATTCAAGCCAGATCCTTACCTCTTACCAAGAACTTTTGACCCAAATCTGACTTTCTACCTTTATCTCATATGGAGTCAAGGGGCTGACCAGTGGCTACATTGTCAGCTCCTTCATTTCATACCCTATCTCCACTTCTACTTCCCATCTGTGCCAAACTTTTGATTTGACTTCTTCCAGCCTTTTGACCAAGATTTATCTTCCTCTTGGAAGTTTTCTCTATGTACACTGCTTATACTATACAATGGGTATACCACTCACTAAAAAAGCTCAGTGACATGCTCTTTCCTCTGGAAGGCCTTTTCAGATCCCACCCATTAGAATTCATTTCTTCTTCTTTGTTTTACCACTCTCTTTGTTCACAACATGAGAAGCCATGCATCTTAGTGCTCCATTTATTAACAACATCAACAACAAAACATTATTTGCAGTTTTATCTGTTCTGTGACTACCCTTTGGACTCCCGGAGGGAAGAGTCCATTTTGTTTGTCTCTGTTCCCATAGAACCCAACTGCACCTGATGGGCTCTCAATATATTTGCACCTCACTGCATGACTAGTTACATTCTCCAAAGCAAGTGTACATGGATTAATAAGCTTTTGGAGAGAGCAAATGTAAACTCATTTCATTTTTTAATCAGCAAAGTAGATTTTAAACCTAGACTGTTGCACGTGTAAGCCAATTCTACTGAGTATAAAGACTAGGAAAACATTTATAACTAATAAATGACTTCAGGGGGAGTACATGGTGTAATTGTATTTTGAAAATTACAATCTGCATGAATACAAAGCAAATAAGTACTGGAAACTCAAATATTTGAAAAGCTCAAAAAGTTTTGAACATGATGTTCTTTGGATTCAAATGTTGACAGGAAGAAATCGCATCTATGACAGTCCATCTGCCTTAACACTTATACTGCTATTCACTCTTTAATCAAGTGTTTACTATATGTCTCTATTGTGTTTGCTTTGGGGCTAGCTGGTTATACCTATCAGGTTACAGTGACTCCACAATCAACAATGGAAGAAAGACACTTGAGACAAGCATTGGTAGAGAGAAACATTTATGAACCCAAATTATACAGAGGACAGAACATTGGTTATACCAGAAAAGAGAAAATGGGTTTCAGGATGGAAGCTATTTGAACAGATTTTGAAGGTTGAGTGGGACTTGTGTGGATGGCGAGAGAGGAACTACATTCTATAATAGAAAGTGGAAACAGTAATATATGGAATTCTGAATGGATTTAATGTATTCTAAGATATATTAAAATTTTAAGATATAAAGCATCTTTGAAAGTCAACATAATCTATAAATACCATCTAATGATAATTTATTATACAAATGTTCCTAAATATCTCGATGATATTTCTCTCTGGTTCTAGACTCGAGCTAAGTACCACTACTTAATTTTAGAAAGCCCAAAGTTGTCTGTCCTAACCAAAAGCCAACGGACATTTCTCAGTGTAGGCAGCAGAATTCCAAAGGTATAATGAGATTTTCTCATTCCTAATTAGTCCAAGATAACATAATTAGCACGTGAATGTTGGTGAGGTTGTTTCCAGCTATGAAATTCTATAATACCACTTCACCCAATTTTCCTCTCTTTGAAAGATTCCCCATCTCTTTTGATTTTGGAAGTCACTCCAACCAAACTTGTTATTTTCACTTATACATTGAGACCAGATGATGAGATTTATAAGTAGAAAGGTGAAAATAGAGTGGTGGGAAAGTGCAATGAAGACTTGAGGGGGAAAGAGACAGCTTCTGATATATTTTTCTCCTTTTTCTCCAGTTCATTCTCTCTGAAAAGTGATGCTGGCACTATCATAGCTGTGTTCCAGGGTAAAAGGCAACCTCAAATTGCAAGCAAAGCTTGTAAATCACTGTAAATGTGTGTGCATGTGCCTGTGCATAATATATATATGCATTGTATATACACATTTATGCATCTATAATGTGTATATATATGGTTATATATATTATGCTATACATACAAACATTTGTTTATATGTATATATGGGTAATACAACATATAACTACAAAATGAAATGATTTTTGCAGAAGTGTGTTATAACTCCAAACATATACAAGGATCTAGCATACATGCAAAAATACATACATGCAATATATATTTTTCTTTATATAGAATTTCTATCTCCATATAACTTGTATAGATTGTCTACTTAATAGACAAGTGATAATAACAGACTCTATGTCTATATTATCTGTATCTTCCTTTACATCATCTGAAAATATTTCTGTCTAGCTAGGGACATCTAGATACTTCAGAGAAAGAAATTCATTTAGAGCTGGTGTGTTATTTTTGTCAAATGCATAAAATGATATTTCAACAATGAGGTGTAAAAGTACAAAATGGGCATAAAATTGTGCCATAAATATAGAATTTTAGAATGAAATGGGGTCTTGGAAGTCATATAATGTACCTTCCAATTAAAGCAGGAATTTACCTCCATAACCATGGTCTTCAGTTCTCCATTGAAAACAAACAGGGACAGGAGCTCAGTGTCTCACCAGCCAGGTCACTTCAGCAGGTGTCCTGAGCATCTGCTATGTGCAAGGCTGAATGGAGCACTCTGGAGAGATTCACAGTGAAGCTGGCAAAGCACTTGTCCTCAAATAGCTTATGGACTGGAGTCACAGGTAAGATATCTACATTAATAGAGGATAGCACAAGGCAGTAGTGGTATCAGGAACAACAGAATCTCAGTGCTCTGGGAATTACTGGAAGGAGATAACTCACTTGATGGCACTGGTAAAGGGAAATCAAGCAAGGCCTCATGGAATAAATGGCATTTTAAACTGTCAAGGGTGAGTTGTATTATTTATTTATGTATTTTTAATATTTTTTTCTTTGTTGATTTTAGAGAGAGGAAGGGGGAGGGACAGAGAGATAGAAACATTGATGAGAGAGAACATCGATTGGCTGCCTCCTGCATGTCCCCCACTTGGGATTTGGCCCACAACGTGGGCATGTGCCCTGACCAGGAATCAAACCAGCGACCTCTTGGTGCATGGGTCGACGCTCAAATGCTGAGCCACACCAGCTGGGCAAGGATGAGTTGTACTTAGACATATAAAAAGAATGGCGAAGTATTCTAGATAGAAGCAATGAATGGCATATGCCAAAGAGCAATTGCTAAAATGTCTTTCCTTAGATGCTATCTCCCTGAAACATCCGAAGCAGGGTTAGTATAATTCCATTTCTACAAGCCAGTTTTCAGAAGTAGGATGCTAAGGACTGAATGTTTATGTGCCCCAACAATTCGTATGCGAAAACTCTAATCCCAATGTGATGGTATTTGGAGATGGGGCCTTTGCAAGGCAATCAGGTCATGAAGGTGGAGCCCTCGTGATGGAATTAGTGTCCTTATAAGGACAGACACCAGAGCTTGCTTCCTCTCTGCTCTCTGCCATGTGGAGGACACACTAAGAAGACTGCCATCTGGGAACCAGGAAGAAGATCCTCACCAGAACCCTCTGGCACCCTGATCTCAGATTTCCAGACTCCAGAGAAATTAATGTTGTTGTTGAAGCCACCCAGTCTATGGTAACTTATATTAACAACCCGAACTAAGGCATAGGCAAAGTCATCATGTCCTTTTTCCTTGATATGATCCTTCTCATCTGCCAATTTCCAGACTCACTGCCGTCTTGGCCATCCTCCACACCATGCCGTCATGTTCTCAAAGTCTCCCCTAAAATATGCTCCCAAGCTGTCAACACTGCTCTGTTGCCCTGATTGGTACAAAAGCCGTGGGAACACTGTTTTCCTTGTTGTGTGTTGTGTGTGTTCACGGAGGGGGGCTGAGAGCACAGGTCTCTGTCACTGTTTTCCAAACTGCACTGAAGTTTACATCTGGCTCCACTAGTCACTCACACTGTCATCTCAGACACATCACTTAACTTCCCCAAGCCTCGGTGCCCTCATTTGTAGGCTAACACTACCTATTTCATGGGGTTAGAATTTAGTATAATGCCAGGCATATAGCAAGTGCCAAATAAACGTTGGGCACTATTACTAGTGCAGTCAGATGTCATGATTTTAAAAGCTCCAATAAAACTTGCAGACACTTGATTCGTAGCTACCATTGGAAAAATGTTTAACTTTCTACTCACCCTTTTTTCTTTTAACAAGTCATAAAAATTTACTGTCATTTTCTACATTCTAAATTAATTTCTGCTTAATGGCTGCCTACCCTATCTTTTGACTCTGGCTCTTTAAGGAACATGTTGAAACACAAAAACTTGAAAATGCTATGTTTGCCATTCCCTTGCACACAGGGCATCTCATTCTTTGGCACACAGACCGCTTTTATTACAAAAGTGTTGACCATGGTTAAGAATAAAGGAGGTCAAATTTCTCCATTTGGCCTCTGTAATTGACATCTGTTGTTTCTGCTACCCAGAATTTCTGTCACCCCCACCTGTGGCAAATCTGAGGAACGACCTCTCTCTCAGAACTGGGAGAGTCCATCCCCATTCAGGGTTGGAGCGTGTGCACAGGTCTAAGCTCTTCAGAGCCTCACATTTTCCTTACAACAGCAATCGGTTGGATCTGCTATAGCTCATTATCAGAGCCTTTGAAACATGATGTAAGTCCAGAGCTGCTGCAGTCACCTTAAGCCACAAGATGAGATCATGACTGAGAAAGGAAACAACCCAGAGGAAATATAATAAAAAGATGAAACAAGAGAAACCAAATACTAACAACATACTCTGCTAGAAGCCAAACAACTCCTGGGGTTTCCAGTTACAGGACCTAGCAAATTTACTTTGTTCTTTAAACTGGTTGGGATTGGATTTTCTGTCATTTCAGCTCACAGAGAGCCAAAGCTGATACAAATAAAATCACTAGTGACATGTATTGCTAAAGAAAATCAAGGATATAAACCCTAGGGAGGACCGGTTTCCACGCTTCTTCTAGTATCGAAAGCTCACGCATAGAAAGAGGGAGTTTGGGCTATTATGAGTGATGAGGGTGTATATGAGGCGTAAAAAAGTTTGTGTGGTCCGGCCAGTGTGGCTCAGTGGTTGAGCATCGACTCATACACCAAGAGGTCGCCAGTTCGATTCCCGGTCAGGGCACATGCCCAAGTTGTGGGCCAAATCCCTAGTAGGGGACATGCAGGAGGCGGCCAATCGATGTTCTCTCTCATTGATGTTTGTATCTCTCTCTTCTCTATCTCCCTCTCCCCTCCTTTCTCTCTAAAATCAATAAAGGAAAAAAAAAGTTTGTGTGGATGCCCCAAATTTAAAATACCTTAACAGCCTTAGTTTCCAGCTCTCCAAGCCATAGCATGTGTTATTTGTATCTCCATACATCTAAACCTCTATGTATCTGTACCACTAGATCATCAATCACGTCTGTCTGTAGCTAAAGATACTATCATATCAGTTTAGGATTTTTCATTCTGACAGATGGTAGATCTCTTTTAGAGATCATGTCTTACTCATCGGCAAGCTTCTAGTCGAGAATTTGACATACATATTCAATGAATGCTAACATAAAATGAATTATCATATTAATATGAAAAAAATCCCTAGATAAATTGTTTTTTGCAAATAGGAACCTATGAAACTAGAGCACCCTTCAGCCACATAGATTTGCAACAAGAAAAATGTGACCCCTGGAGTTGTGCAGGGAAACAACGAGCAAGGTTTTGAAACTAAAGAAAATAATACACAACATCGATTATCTATTGTCATGATAAACATGAGGGGATGTGAATTTACTGAAATTTAAATATGATTCTCACAAATTTATTTCCCTCATGACAGTAAGACTAACATCACCACTTACCAAGTATAGATTTTTCTGCTTTCCTCTCTTAATATCTTATAAATTATGAAATATACTCAATTTTATATTTCAAAATCTGATTAGGAAGGCATCCACAGTAATGTTAGGTCTATTTCTTAAAACTGTAATGCTGACTTAAGAATAACAAAAACAAAATAAATTAAGTATTTTATTTCTTTCTGTTCTAAGTTTCTGAATCTTTAAGACCAATTTGGCAGCATTCATTTGAATGGACAAAATCAACGTCCTCTGCTCTTTGTTGTTATTATAATGTACCTTTTATATTAAACACTGTAATACATTTATACATGTATAATATAAACTAAGCACTGTGCTAGGGATGCAGAAATGAAAACCACAAACAAGGTCCGTCTTCTTGTAGAAACTATCTCTGATAGACATTTAGGACTGGAACTTGAATCTTCTTCCAGTCCTGTTACCTTCACATTTTATTAGCTTGACTTCTTCTCTGTCTCTCTTCCATTTCTATGTGCTGTGCTTTACTGTTTCAGAAAATCCCTATTAGTCCATGGAAGAGACAGAAGAGCATAGTAAAAGGAATATAGTAGGAGGAACTTAGCAGTTATGGGTACAGACTGGGTTAGGGTGCTCAGTCAGTCACAGGGGTGTTGGGAAGATGAATGAGATACACATATGAAGGCAATAAACACAGTGCCTGTCACACAATAATTGTTCTGTACTACATTAAACATTTTTAGACAGGCACATTCTAAAAATCAAAACATGTGCCTTTAGTTTAATCACTTATAACATTAAAGAAAGAATCCATTCTCAAAATAAAAAATCAACATTCAACTCAGCAATACAACATTGATCTCGTGGGACACAGTCAGGATTTATAGGGAGGGTCAAGAAAAGAACAGCCATAAAGCTCTCCAGTTTTGGAAGTACACGCAGCTCCAGGAAGGTCTTAAGTCCTCTCAGCACACTCCATTCAAAACGACGACTTTGTATTTAGAAGAGGAACCACATCATCTCTGCAGATGACTATCTACAAAATGGACTGTAACCCAAGCCCTGGGAAATGCTTCGGCTTTTATCTGAAGTGGGGCTCCAAGGACATATTACTATTTCCCTTTTGCTTTCTGGACTGAGTTTCTGATTACATTTGGCTGTTAAAATTTATGTGAACAAAAACTCTTCTGTTTTCACTAACAAAAGATTTGCTTATTAAATGAAGCTGAAGGGGTCAAACTGACTCCACCGTCATGTGTAAGAGATAGAAGCATTTTCCAAATTCCCTTCTTTTTCTTCTCGTAGAAAGAGAAGGGAGAGGCCTTCATTTATGCAATTGAGCTGTTTCTCATGAGCTCTTAAACACAAGTTAAAACAAGTAGAGGATAAAATGAACTCTTCCAACCTAGGCGGAATTTGAAAAATTTCCATATAAGTTTATTCTCTTCTAATAGTTATGAGGATATTTCCATTGTTCACCTAGATCACTACCAAATATGAGTGGACACCTGAGATTCACACTAGAATAGTTTCTCAAGGAATTCAGTTCTCCTTTTCCATTATCAGAGAGACCTGTCATAAAAATCGCAGTGGGCCTGTAGTTTTCTTTCCTGGAGACCACCATGGGTTCATCCTGTTAAGAGTTAAACAAAGGCATATATATTCAAGCAGGATAACTTTACGAGATTAGCTTTCTTGCTTCTGGAGAACCAAAATTGATTTTAACTGAAGTTAATGCTTCAAAAATAAGTTCATTGACTCCCATCTAAAAATAGATCAGTGGTCAGAAAAAAAATATAATTCAAAATAAAGTCCAAAATGTTATGTTTCTATTCAGAATCAAAACAGCATAGAGTGTAGTAGCCTCTTATTACCATTGATTTTTATACCTAGTTGCTTTTCTCTTTCTTTAACTACTAAGAATTGCTGTAGCTACCCTGCTAGGATCTGAAGGAAGAAGATCATGCCCAGAGTCAAATTTCTAATGGAAAATCATTAGAATAACCTGTCAAGAAATCTATGAAAAAGCAAAGTACATACTACATTGCCTATAGGTACAAAGGCATCTTTCAGAGGTTGAGAATGAGAATGAGACCAGTTGGTGAGAAGCTTGCAGGATCCCCTGCTGATATTGGAACACTCATCCTCTGTGTACACACACCTAACAGAATAAAATGGTGAAGGAAATACAAGAGCCTAACATGGCCCTAGTAGATTTTATTTACCTGGAGTGCTGTAATTACTATCTGTAAACAAATAGTCCTTCATAATTAAACTTGAACTTTCAGATCAGCTGGTGGTCAACTTAATTTATGTTTCTGCAATTTGTATGAGTGGGAAGACACTATCTGGAATTATTGGAGTGAAAATTCAAATTTAGAATTCAAACATAATCAGACTGTGTCTGGAATGGTGGCTGGAGTAATCTGTTTAGTTATACCCTAGCAGTCACTTCATTAATCACATGTATCATTTGGCTCAAAGTAGCTGGTGCTTCAGAGAAGGAGGTGGGGGGAGAAACCCATTCCTGTGACCCATTTGGCCAGAGCCCAGGTAACATTAGCAATTTCTGAGTCCTTCCTGACTCTGGTAGCTTTTACAGTTTATTGTCAAAAAGACTCAAGCACGGATTTGCTTTACAATGTTTGCTTGTTTCTTTTTATAAAAGGGCTTCATGCTCACTGAAAAAAACCTGAAAAACTCAGAAAACACACAAGAAAATATAAATTGTCTAATTCTGTCCTGTAATACAATTAATACTTTCAGATGTGTGTGTGTAAACACACACACACACACTCACACACAAGTGGCCAACACATACGTATATACATGCATACATACATGTATATGTAGTATAAGTTAGGATATATTTAATATACATGTCTGTATAGTATTTATTTATACTTAATATTATGCACACAAAATATATTGATATATAAATATATGTATTTTAGGTTCTGGGTTCTTCCAAACTCTTATGAGCTTAAAACAAATCTTTCTGACACTTCAAACTTTATATTTTTCTTATTCTTTTTGGTACCACTGATTTCTCCTAGAACCAACTATACACTCTATAGGAAAAACAAATTTACATTATTCAAGCTTATGTGGCTCTGCATTTTAGAGTCTAAAAAGAGCTATAAACAGAGGTCTAAGTGACAAGAGTGCCACATAGAAGTGTGATGATTATCCCAACATCATAGGTAACAAAAAACCAACTAAGGTTTTGAAAGACATTACAAACAAATGAAGTATTTCCAGCCTTACCACAACTGAAAGATGTAGGGGCCAAAGGGTAGTTCGGATATAACTAGCAGCTGCCAAATATCACAGCGGTCATGAAATTAAAAGATGTGGGGAAAGGAAAGGATATATGATTAGATCAGTCCAGTAACGGAAAGATGCAGATAGCAGAGCTCCTTCAACCATTCCAGGACACTCAAGAACATCCTGTGATAAAGTGGAAGAAAAGGGGATGCAAATTCACCCAATACCCGCATGGCTTCTTTGGTGCGTGCTTATATCATGAGTCATTGTGTAATGATGGCTCTATGGTCAACACTGGAATATGTGTAATATGTTTATTAATCTCCTATTAGTCCCTTTATAAGGGCCATGGATCGTATCAGTTATCATCATGTTACCAAGAGAATCCCAAAGCAAAAGTAATGAAAAAACAAAGAAAGCAACAACTAAAAATAAGGGCTTGAAATCAACACTTCTTAGAGTGAACCCAGTGACTCCTCAACATTAACTGATTTAGCGTGTAGGAGTTAAGAAAGTCTGTTTCACATCATCAATTATCTGGCAACCCTTTAAGATAGATAAAGGAGCAGATATGTGTGGAGAAACAAACCAGGCTGCCTGATTGTTCATACTGGTGTTTTCTGGTTTAATGCAACCACCTTCACATACTACTCAGTGCAGTAAAACTTTCCATAATGCTGTTAGGCCATGGGCCTATGCAGTGGTGAATGCTCCCCTGTCACTCAAACTGTTAAGCAGATTCTTATTGCAGGTGATCTTAGGAGCATCACTTAGGCTCTCTGGACCACAGGTTAAGCAATAAAATTGGACCAGATGACCAGTTACATTCTTCTCAGCCCTAGAATTCTACGTAATTCCCCTGACCACACTGGCATGGAAGTTATAAAAGAATGAATATAATTGTAGCGTGGTTCTTGGTCTCTAACCTCAATCAGAGGATTTCTAAGCTTCCTAAAATTTTGTCCATTGATGTTTTGAGGTCCCCTGGAGATATCAGTGGCCAATGAACCTATGATGGCATCTCATAAGTATCACTACTTCCAGGTCCACCATTCAGGAAGTGATACCCAAAGTAATGTTAGCTGGTACTTTCAATATCTCAGGCACTTTATAGGAAAAGAGCTCCTCCCTCTCCCCACTATATTTAATTCATAAACCCTGTCTCCTGAAAAGTACAATGCTGCATACCATATTACCCCTCCTGTCTGGTGTAGGGCCTTTATAATGATCCAAGCTTATGTTTGATTGTACCTTCAGATGAGTTCTTTCCCAAGAAGCTTGGGGCAAACCCATTATACTGGCTATGCACATGTCAAGATAGAAAATGCAACTTAGAAAATATAAGATCAATGCTGCATTTGTATTGTTACGCTAAGCTTTCTTGCATTCAGTCAACAACAAGAGCTAATATTTATTGAGCATGTACTATCTGCAAGGCCTTAAGTACTTTATCTGAGTTACTTTATTTGATCTTGATAACTAACAATGCTATGAAGGAGGTACCATTATTTCCTTTACAGATGAGGAAACTGAGGTTTGAAGAGATTAAATAATTTACCCAAAGTTTCCAGTGACTGAGATGATATTTGGACATATGCACGCCTATGATGACCTGCATCCTTGTTGATGTTTATAGAGCCTGTTATGTACCAGACAGTATACTGTAGCCTTTCTCATTATTTTTAACACTGGAAAAATTAAAAATGCCTTTATTTTAGAAGTTTTACCTGACATAGCAAGGACTCAGATCTTATTGGCCGCACTTCAAGGAATTTATATATTTCTATGTTTCATTATGTTTTATAAAAATTAATTCCTTTCAGACTTTCAAACCCAAATTTTCATACCTCATATTTTAACTCCTTTAATAGGTAAATCAGTTAACAAACAAATATTCAATTAACTTCAATGAGCCAGTTATTTTGTTGGCCACTGAGGAAGATTCAAAGACACCAAGTCAATGTCTTCACCTTAATGAGTATATAATTCACATAGTACTAGACTCATATGATGAGAACCCCACTTGTCTTGTACATTTATGGCAAAGATTAGATGAAATAACATATGTAAAGTACATACTAACATGCTACCTGGAAGACAGCAATCATTTCCTAAATCTTTGCCACAATTGTCTTAAATGATTAAAGCATAAGAGTCTCCAACTTCCTTTCCTGTTGCATCCAAATCTGTGTACCATTAGCCAATCTTATTTCTGTTTTAGAAGATGAAGTGTCATTTCTTACCCACTACTTCATTTATTGTATGCCACTATTAGACTTCTCCTTTCTGAGGAAAACACCTTGCCCCTGATTTTGACTGGGTTTTTTTTTTTTTTCTTAAGTTATGCTTAAGTTTTAAATTTCCTTTTCTCTACTTGTTTTTTCTTATGTGTCTAAAAGCTAAATGCAGACGGTATTTGACTTATGATGATTTATTTGACTTTTAATTTTTGGACTTTATGATGATGTGAAAGCAACATACTTGCAATAGAAAGTGTACTTCGAATTTTGAATTTTGATCTTTTCTCGGGCTGGCAACATGCAGCACAATACTCTGTCATGATTGGGCAGTGGCCACAAGCCGCAACTCCCAACACTACATTGCACTGTGTTGTCAGTACTTTTTTGGACATTGTGTTTTCTCATCCCATTATGTCTACAAACCTCCATCTGTGTCTCCTGATTCTGGTGACAAGAAGAGGAAGGCAATTATAGATGCTCCTCAACTTATCATGGGTTACATCCTGATAATGTAAGTGTTCTGAGCACATTTAAAGTAGACTAGGCTAAGCTATGATACGAGCTTGTTAGGTGTATTAAATGCATTTTTATGTGCAATATTCCAATTGACAATGGGGATCGGGATTAATCCCATTGTAAATTGAAGAGCATCTTTATACCTTTCCTCTGTGATCATGTAACCACCTGAAGCTCACCCACCATGCTTCCTCTCCTCCACTCTTTATCCTCTTGAAGTACTATACTTATCTCCTTCACCTCCTGCTTACTCATTCACTTATCCATTCAGGAAACATACAAGCATCTATGACTTCAGTGTATGTGTCGTGCAATAAAACAGGAATAAGATATGATCTCTGGTCTTGAGACGGTCATGGGTGTTTTGGTTCCTTGATCACACTACCATAGCTCTTCATTTAGTCACCCTTGATTCTCCAAATCACTCGACTCAAGAGTCTTTTCTTAGTCCTCACTGACTTCCTCTTACCACGGAAGCTGATGTAAGAAAATCTGCTGAAATAGTTTCAAACAATTGCTAAGACTGTTTCTAGTGACTAAAGGGAGGACTGAATTGTGTGTTTTGTGTAACTGCAGACAGATATGGAGGAGAAAAGTGGGAAACACAGGTAGGGTAGGATAAGTAATTCTCAAGTAATTAGTTCAAACTCAGCCAAGGAAACCTAAAAATTGGCAAAGCTCTATACTGTCAAAGATAAATATGGAAAAATACATCATCCATCAGAGGCAATTTGCACAGGAAACACAATTTCTTCAAGGTAATGAACACTCAAGACATCCCTTCCTGTGAGGAAGAGAAAAGAACATCATAAATGTGCTCTCTGTCATCCTCCCAACCCAGGTTAGTCACTAGTTTATATTCAAAGGGCAGATGTGTTCTTTTTCTCTTTAGGAAGTTTGATGTTCAAAGACAGTTTAGGCCATTGGCTCCTGTGACAGCAGTTCCCCTGTGAGAAAGTTACATTAAGCATCCATGTCTTATATTATTAATAACAAAACTGGTAAAGGCCTGCAAAGTCCAACAGCTTTCTCTCTGGGCTGCTCAGAAGAAGCAATTGACCCAAGACTATTTCCTTTTAGAAGGATATGTGTGTACTTCTAACACCAAATCTGTGAGTGGAGTTCTAGCATGAATTTTTTCCTTCAAATATATTACAAGCAGCCCCTCCATACCAAAGAAAAATCAGAAATGACATTACAGATACATTAAATTTTTGGTTCCCAACATGGACATTTTTATCTTGGTAGTAAAATGGAATGTGTTCTTTTAAAGGCGAAGCAAAACAAAGCCCCCTCCCTTATGCTCTTAACTCCCTTGCCATTAAGTAAAGAGAACCACCTGTCCTTGGTTTCTAGGCTGGCCTATCTCCACCTGAGATTTCGGAGAGCTGGAAATATATTGTTATTCATCACTGTGTTCCTAGGTTACCTAGTTCGGACTCTGCCACATAGCTGATTTCTGTAAATATGTGTTGAACACAATTCCCCTAAGAATATTTTAGAAACAACTTAAAATGTAAAATCCAAAGTACTGACCATGGCAATAAGGCTCTTATTTCCTGTCCTAGCTGCTACCACATTGCCTTCTTTTCCCTCAAGCCTACTTAGCTACACTGATCAACTTTGAATCACCCAACAGACCGTGCTCATTCACACTCCAGTGCTTTTACATGCATTCTGTTTTCCACCTGGAATGTCCTCCTTTCCCTCCTTCTCTCCTTGTTGGAATCATCTTTGAAGAGTTGTACAATCCAAATATGGATTTTTTTGGTTCCTTTTTCCTCAAGCAAAATTAGTTATTTTGCACACTGTTCTCTTACAATATCTGGAATGTGTGTCTCTTGTATTTTTTTCGTTTCTTCATTGATTTTTAAAGAGAGAGGAAGGGAGAGGGAGAGAGAGACAGAAACAACAATGAGAGAGAACATCGATTGGCCGCCTCCTGCATGCCTCCCGCTGGGGATTTGGTGCACAACCTGGGCATGTGCCCTGACTGGGAATTGAACCAGTGACCTCTTGGTGCATGGGTCGACGCTCAACCACTGAGCCACACTGGCCGGGCATGTCTCTTGTATTTTTATCAGAAAGCACTATGGTTAATTGTTCATGTCACTATCTCCCATTAGTTGGTCAGACCCTAGAATGTATACGTGTTATTTTCATCTTTGATTCGCTAATGCTTAGCACTGAAACATAGGAAATGCTCAAAAATATTTATTGAATTAAATTGATTTATGGCCCTCAGTCCAGCACATATGCTTCACCCCTTTCTGATAAACCAGTACTTATTATGCTCTCCTCAAATTTGTGTTTTAACAGAATTCTGAGGTATGGTAAAAAAAATTTTTTTAAAGTAGTCAAAGAAATTGTTTTTTTAGTTTTAAGTAAAGATATTGTTACCGCAAATCTTTTGACATGAGGAATGTAAATAAGAAAAGGGGATAACAGCTTTGGTCATTGAAACATACCTTTCCCTTATAAATCCCATGCTGAATTTCTCTATTGAATTCTGATTGGAACCAAAGTGATTTCCCCTAGTAACTTTTCTTATTATAAAATAAAAATTATTTAAAGAGAAATAGGAACCTTAGAACAAAGTGACAAGTATGTTCTCTTTTATCACCTGCGCATCCTGTGAAAACGCGTCTTTCAACTTGAGGTATAAATATGACTATGTATTTGAGAAGCCTGCCAAATAAGGTCTGAGATTTCAGAAGCCAAAGTTGTAAAGAAAAAATTATGAAACACTGGTACAGTAATACTGCACACTGTAATCTTTGAAATGTGCATGCAAGGGACCTCAACAAACAACAAACAAAAACCTTGTCCTAAACACAAAGATCTTGCTAACTGTAGCGTCCTGGAAGCCAGTAGGTCTTCAAAAGCGCCCTGTGTGGTCTAAGTTTAATTGGTTAAGGAATCAGATGTAAGGGGCTGAGGGGACAGAATACACTCACAAAGGCATTCTTTTCTTCTCTTCAATTCCATGAAAGCAGATGATAAGCACTATACAAGTTGGCATTTCCAGCACTCACTAGGACATTTCACTCATAGGATCTATCTGAGAAGTTCGGTAGAAACAGCGAATTTATCACTCAGTTAAGGACAGGCTATGTCCTCTTTAGACACTCCCTGTCCTAATCAAGCTCTGTGGAATAGCTATCGCTGAGAACAATCAGCCCTTTAACCAACTTTTCAAGGGTGACCATCACCACTAATTTGGATCCATCCTTAGTGTGATAGCCAACGTTTTATAAAACGTCCTCATGTTCACTTGAGCTGCATAAATCTGTAGCCTACCACACCCCAATTTTCCTTAAAAGCCACAAGCTAATTTGTTTTTATTTACAATTTTCAGCCTTATGTTTCAAGACAGCAAAGATTTGAGTGTGTCTCATGTGCCAGGTACTATTCTCAGTACTTGATATAAAAACTTCACGTGTAAAATGTAAAGCTCATTTATGTCTCCCAACTACATCACAAAGTAATGAATATTACTGTCTTTTTTTATATCCTCATCTGATGATACGTTTTTATTGATTTTAGACAGAGAGAAAGGGGGGGCAGAGAGAGAGCAAGAAACATTGATGTGAGAGAGAAACACCAATTGGTTTGATTCCCAGTCAGGGCACATACCAAGGTTGCAGGTTCGATCCCCTGTGGGGATGTATATGGGAGGCAACCAATCGATGTTTCTCTCCACTGATGTCTCTCTCTCTCTCTCTCTCAAATCATTAAACATATCCTTAGGTGAGGATAAAAAAAAATTATAGTACTGACAGTTAAAACTCATGAACTTAAATGTATGTAAGTCTACCTCAATTTAAGGAAGTTTTCTTGATAATGTTTAACAATTCACTTGAGTAGTTCACCTATGAGAACCTTGTTCAAGATTGTGGGGGATGACCATCCCAGAGAAGTCAGGTTACACTTAAACAGTCTGTCTATGTCTAGAGTTCATTTGTTAATTGAATGACACACCAGAATGCGTACCTATCCTTCCGCTCAGTGACATGCCATAATGACAACTGAAAAGTAAGCTCTGGATTCCCTTTGCCTAACATTTTGTAGAAGTCCAAAGCAAAGGAAAGTCTTGTGCTGTAGCTTTTGTTTACTAGAAGTCACATAATGCCATTCTCACTCTAGATGAGGACATTTTTAAGTGTATAAAACAGAAGAAAACATTTCTCCATAATGAGGTAGTCTGCAAAGTTGTTTGGATATGAAAAATGAGTTTGCCAGGGGCACACAAAAACAAACAAAAAAAGAAGAAGAAAAGGGAAGATCCCTCCTACAGTGTAATCCTCTTAATAGAGCATTCTGCAGCTGCTGAACAATTCCTTAATGACCATTAAATCTGGGCTCGCCTCTGCATTTGCACAGCTGGGTGCAGTGGTGCCATCTCCAGAGCTTTGAGGCAGCGGGTGAGGAGGCGGCAGCATTGCACTTCAACTGCAGCAGCCCGAACTAGCAGACTGTTAAGTGAGTACGAGCTGTACCCCAGATAATATATATGTACCCCACACCCACCACCAGAAGAGTCCTTGCTTCACATCACTGTCCTCAGTCCGCTGCTCACCACAACATGCCCTTTCCACCTGGTATTTTAGCTTCCCTCATGGGACTTCCTCCATGAGCTATACTCTCTAGGGTGCCTCCTTGCCTCTGCAAATGCCACTCTATCTGGGATATCCTTTATACCTCAACTTCCCAGAGGTATTGCCTTCAATGTTCAAATAAGGAGTTACCCTTTCCAGCAACTCCCAGGCTATCTTTGGTCACCCTGATCTGTGTCGCCAATACGAAAACATGTATCAAGCCATTGTGTCATTACCAATTTGCTCGTCTGTCTCCCTAATTCCACCGTGAGCTCCTTTTGACTGGGGCCTAGTATTTTCCACCTTTCGATTTCTGGTACCTTTGCACTGTTTCTGACACATAACAGTAGATGATTGTAGAATAAATAAGTATATGAAGAATGAATAAATGTATGCGGGAGAAAAGCTAATTTTATATTCCTGTTATGCTTTGTGAAGTATTGTACAACTGAAAACAAAACACTACTCATTTTGACAGCATTAAATGTGTATGAAGTTTCTCCCTTCAAAAGAATATAGACAAAAACGGATTATTCTGATTAAAACATTAATCTCTCTTGGGAACACCTTTAAGCATAGTTATTTTTTAAATATGTTTTTATTGATTTCTTTTTTTAGAGAGAAAGGAAGAGGGAGAGATAAAAACATTGATGTGAGAGAGAAACATCAATTGGCTGCCTCCTGCACGCCCCCTACTGGGGATCAAGCCTGCAACTCGCAAATATGCCTGACTGGGAATCGAAAGGAGACCTTTCAGTCCATGGGAGGACTCTCAATCCACTGAGCCACACCAGCCAGGCATCATAGTTAATTTTTTTAAATCATAAGACTTTTCTTATATTCAGTTTACTATCACATTACTACTTCTAAACATATGTGTGATTTTGCTTTCTTTTCTCAGGGATATAAAATTGGGATGGTGCAATTTCATTCAGCCAGAAGAGTTGACAGACCCCATTAAAAGCTTCACAGGACCTTTCAGCAGTAGTGAAACCATAAACAGTGGAGGAATTCAAGGAGGCATTTAAGGGAACATTAGAGCCCATCACACCATCTAGTAGTGGGGCTCTAAAAGCATTCCTTCTTGATTCCAGTGTGTTCCTCCAATAGAGAAGAACCTACTATTTTTCCAGGCTCTCTATGCCTCTTTATCAGAAATATTGTTTTTATGGTACCCCTAAAATCAGGTTCTGTAGTTGGGGTCTGTTTCCTCCTATTATAGATGACCAAATTGCACACACTAACTGGTTATCTTCACTTGCAGAGTGAAATCTTAGTTTTGGATTACTCACGGTACCTTTTAGGCCTGGGCAGCTTCCAGAACCATTATTAAGCTATCGTGTGTCAGGGGATTCGTGCTAATTGAATTAGTGAAGCATATGCTCCCACCCACATTACATACTAGAAGAATGGGTCTCGGTGGCCATATTTATATCTGGTGATTCAATTTCCCTGGCCTTAGCAATGCAGGCAAAGGTGGATATCTGACCAAACCTGACTCAATGAGATTCCTGAGCAGTATGGGAGAGAAAAACTGGATGTAAGGAATGCAACTACAAGATCAAATAGAACTGGAACTGTAGCAAGTGTCAGTGAAATACAGGGTAATAGAGGAAGCTGGTCTACAAGGGAAAACAATAGTGTAGAGAGGATGAGCTAAGAGACTCTAGAGCCCCATAACTAAGAAACCTGGATCCCTATGTTGTCTGGCTGTGTTTCCATTCCAGTTGCTGAATATTCTAAAGATGAGCCTTAGAGGAAAATTTTTATTTAAGTTAGCATGACTATATTTCTCTTATTTGCAAAAAAAACCACATTTAAAACAGTGATTTTAATATAGCTGTTACAATGATCTATGTGATGGTTAGTTTTATATGTCAGCTTGTCTAGGCCACAGTGCCCAGATATTTGGCCAAGCATTATTCTGAATATTTCTGTATGGGTGTTTTTGGATGAGATTTGCATTTAAATTAGTGGTCTCTGAGGAGAGCAGATTGCCCTTGACAACATGGGTGAGCCTTACCTAATCAGTTGAAAGTCTAAAGAGGAAAAAAGGCTGCCTCACTGAAGCAGGAAGAAATAATCCCGAAGACTGCCTGTGACTTCATCTGCAGCAGTGGTTATTCCTGGTTCTACAGCAGATTGCCTTTGGATTCTAACTGCAACTCCTTCCTGAATCTCAGACCGCCAGTCTCCACCATCAGATTTTAGACTCGCCAAACCTCCACATTCATGGGAGCCGATTGCCTAAAACAAACCTCTTAATTTATATATGCACATGCATTCTATTGGTTCTGTATCTCTGGAGAGCCCTGACTAATACAATCTATAATAATTACAAAGTATAATTGGTTGTACATAAATAAAATTTATTCCCTAAGTCCAAATTATTACAAAAGACATCTTGTCTTCTATTTGCATTGCATTATTTCCATTTTATTAAGTTGAAAGGAAAAAAACTCATATTTACTGAATACTGACAATAGTGTATGCCAGTGATTTTCAACCTTTTTCATCTCATGGCACACATACACTAATTACTAAAATTCTGTGACACACCAAAAAACATATTTTTTGACAATCTGACAAAAATAATAGGTATAATTTTGATTCACTCACACAGGATGACTACTGTGTTGGCTGTTGTCATTTTTTTATTTGACAATCTAAGGGAAAGGTATCAGTGCCCCTGACTAAATAGTCAGGTATTGAATGTTTTAAAAATTCTTGCAGCACACCAGTTAAAAATCTCTGGTGTATGCCATCATGAAACATACATTAATTTCTGAATAATACAAAGCAGTATTTGTATTTAATTTATAACTAAGAAAACTTAGCTGCAGAGAAGTTTTGCATCTTGTCAATGATCACCTTGAGAATACACCTTTTAATTCTTTTCTTTTTTTTTTTTGTCAAGTACCCAAATAATCTATGTGTTTATATTATCAATAGACAACTCTGTAATCTAGTTGGGTTTCATATTAAAGGAGAGTAAAGTGGGCAGGGATGGATGTAAGATGCAGAGAAGTATAGGGAGGGAATTCTGAGTTTAGAATCAGAAGAGTCCACTAATACATGGCTTAACCTATCTTGGCCATAGTGTTTTTAGCTAAAAAGAGGAGTAATTGTATTTATTACACTTGTTTCACAGACTGCTATGAAGTTCAGTTTATTTGATGTAAAAGCAAGGTACTCTGCAAATTAGAAAAGACTTTCCAAATGTTAACTTTCAATATCATCTCACTTTCCATCTCTGTACATTTCAATACAGTTTATGAATAATTACATTTTTTGAATACTGACGCATTCTTTTTTAAAGAGAAATATAAGTATTTCCCTACTAACATTTCCTAAATGTGAGCTAAATTGTGAGACAGCAAGCCCACCACATGACGCTCCCCAGTGAGCATAAGATGATGTTATAATTAATAAATAATTTACTCCAAGCTCTTTTAGTTATCAAAGTAGTTTTAAAATAAATAGGGCACACAATGGATTTCTATCATTCCTACTTAATCCAAGAACATTAGAGCTGCAAGGGACCTTAACAACCATCTCGTGATTGGCAAACCACAGTCCACAGACCAAGTTCCACCCGCCCTCTGTGTACAGATAGTGAGCTAAGAATAGATTTTACATTTAAAAATGGTTGAAAACAATAAAACTCAAATTTCAGTTTGTCTTAGTCTGTTCAGGCTGCTATATAAAAAAAAAAAAATACCAGACTGGGTAGCTTATAAAAGCAGATATTTATCGCTCACAGTTCTGGAAGTTCAAGATCAGAGTGCTATAATAGTCAAAGAAGGCCCCCTTAGGTGACCAATTTCTCCTTGTGTCTTCCTATGGGAGAAGGGAGCTCTCTGGAACCTCTTTTACAAGGCACCAATCCTATTCATAAGAGTTCCATCCTCATGACTTAAGACTCTCCCTAACATCCCACCTACTAATATCATTTCCTTTGGGAGTTAGAATTTCAACATATGAATTTTCAACATATGAACATTCAGACTATAACACAATGTTCATAAATACATTTTATGGGAACACGATTACATTAATCTGTTATGTATTGTGTATGATTGCTTTCTCAGACTACAATGGCAGAGCTAAACAGTTTGGACAGAGACTATATAACCCACAAATCCATTTATAATGTTTTCATTGATTTTTAGAGAGAGAGGAAGGGAGAAGGAGAGAAGGAGATAGAAACATCGACGAGAGAGAAACACTGATAGGCTGACTCCTGCACAATCTCCACTGGGGATCGATCCCGCAGCTCAAGCATGTGCCCTGACTGGGAATTGAACCAGCAGCCTCTTGGTGTATGGGTTGATGCTCAAGCACTGAGCCACACTGGCTGGGCCATTTACAATCTTTTTTTTTTTTTTTTTTTAAAGAAAGTTTGCTAACCCTAATCTAATCTAGTTATGTCATTTTATAGATGAGAAAACTGAGACATTGAAAAATAAAACTATTCTGGGTAACTCAACAAGGATATTAATTAATGCAGAATTAGGGCTAAATCTAGTTTTTCTATTCAATGTATCATCCTGAATTTAATAAAAATTAGCTTTAATTATACTAATTTTGAAATTAAAATATATAGCCCCCTTGTGCTAATTACCGGATTTATCTCAAACTCTTTGCTCACATGAGCTAATGTCATACAAAGTATTCATCTTGATAAAGTAAAATATTGTCATCTTTTATTCATTGAAATGAATTTATATTATCCTTCAATAGTAGTTCTAAAAAGAAGTTATTATAGAACAAAATATTGGTGAAATTTGAATATTTCACTTGATACATCAATCAAATAGAAATATCATCTGCTTTTAATTCACAAAGCAATAATATATGAAACATTCAAACACTTTCAGGCAAATTGGCCACATTTAATTTTATTATAAGAGATGACTGACAATAAGATGAGAAATAATTCCTTAGTATTCCTGTGTTCAGTGAACAGAGCTAGACCAGTTATTTTCCCAAATGTAAGCTAAATTTCAGTCTTTTGTAAAATAAAATATAAGTGTCTCTAAAGTCAAAGCATCCCGTTTACATCACTAGGAAGTCTCTATTGGGTTTCTAGTGAAATCAGTTTACCTACCCACTCCTTAAAATACATCTTCAAGGGGAAATGCTAAAGCAGTGGTTCTCGAGTAGAGGTGATTTTGCCCTCAAAAGGATATTTGTCAATGTCTTGAGACATTTTTGGTTGTCTCAAAAGGAGATGAGAGGGAGGCACTCCTGCTGTCTAGGATAACGTCCAAAGATATCGCGAAATGTTCTGCACTGAACAAGACAGATAGCCGCCACAACAAATATTTATCTAGCCCAAAATGTCAGCAATGCTGAGGTTGAGAAAACCCTGTGAATTAAACCAGCAGATCCTAAATGTTCAAGCCATCATTTATTCATGAATAGCACTATAGAGCCAATATTTGTATGCATGTTTGTGCGACAGCTCATTCTTCGAAATAATTTTATTCATTTCTTTCTTCTAGCAAAGACATGAATAAGCATGGGAACTATGTCAAAAAATAATATATACTTTTTTTCCAGTCATATCTATCATTAATCTTAACAAGCAGGTAGCAAGATAATTTTCTAATGATTCTGATCCCTTCCATAAGAAATTCATTTTGATTTTGGTCAATTTTCTTCCCAGAAGGAACCTAACAAACGAAGACTTCTATTTGACTTCTATCCATGATACCTGATATAGCAAAATGACCTAACGCTAAAACATAGAAACACATCCTAAGTCACATTTACTCGTAAATGGAAATGCCAAGATACTTCAATAGGATTGTGTCTACATGGTTATCTCTAGACATTTACGAAAGGCTTATTTAAAGGGTAAAGCAAGAATGGCTCAGCAAGTTTAACAGTGTAGTTTTCTTTTCTTTTAATATGTTTCAATTGATGGTTTTAGAGAGGAAGGTAGAGAGAGAAACATCGATGTGAGAGAGAAACATCGATCAGCTGCCTCCTGCTAGCCCCCACTGGAGATCAAGCCCGAATCCCGGGCAAGTGTCCTGACCGGGAATTGAACCAGGACCTCTCAATCCATGGGAGGACGTTCAATCCACTGCGCCACACGGCCGGGCAGTGCAGTTTTCTTTTAATAGCACTTTCTCTACTTCACAGTGTAACCCAGCCAACAACATCATTAAACATAGTATATTAAAGTCTCTTGGAGCACTAAATTAAGGAATGCTCTTTTATCAACATAATTAATAGATGAGGAAATTTCAATCTCTTTCAGTAAATATTTTCAAAGCAGAAATGTGGTGCTACCTACAGTTTCTTCCTTGAGTACATATTTTATTCTGCGTCACTTTTACTGAGTAATAATTATTGGTTCATTTCCTTAAGTCATCTTTCAATTTGGGGAACGTATGAAGTACAGGGTGGGACAAAAGTAGGTTTACAGTTTTGAGAATGTGAAACACAGAATTATTCTTGTATTATTATTTATTAATTATTGTATTATTTTCCATAGGAACAACTGTAAACCTACCTTTGCTCCACCTTGTATATTACCTCAAGTTCAAGTATTCTTTAACTAGACAAAAATGCCAAGACCCTTATAATACCATTTAGTTCTTTTTTTTTCCCTTTATTAATTTTAGAGAGGGAGGTAGGGAGAGGGAGAGAGAGATAGAAACATCAATGAGAGAGAACATCGATTGGTCGCCTCCTGCATGCCCCCTACTAGGGATTTGGCCCACAACCTAGGCATGTGCCCTGACCGGGAATCAAACCAATGACCTCTTGGTGCATGGGTCAATGATCAACCACTGAGCCACAGGGGTCAGGCCATTTGGTTCTTCTAAGTAGTGACTGTGGAACACTGCATCAGAGCACAGTCACCCATTTCCTCCAACATTTACCTATTCTAGTGTAATTCATCTAACACTCAAAATATCTTAGGCCCTCTGCTCAAAGCTGTACACACCAACTTGTCTAAGATACAATTTCCTGGCTTTAAGAAGATATTCAGATGAAGTAAAGAGCTAATAATACAAAACATGCTAAAAGCAAAGACAGAAACACCCAATGACTTTTATGGGCATGCATATAAAAAGAGCTTCATCTGGTTTTGGAGACTGAGGAAAAATTTTCCTTAATTCATCCAGCTCACCTGAGCTGATTGCTAAACTATGGACAGGAGTTGGGTAGAAGAAGGTGTGGCTCAGATTTTCCAGGCAGTTCAAATCGCTTGTGCAAAAAGCCCAGTTTTAAGGAATTTCATGACTTGAAGAAAGGAAAACCAATATATGAAGTCAGAGAAGTAAGCAGAGGACAGACCACCAAGAGTGTTATATACCATAGCAAGGAGCTGAGGTTTTATTCCATAGGAGAAGGAGAACTGAAGAATATCAAACATGGGAGCATCCTGGTCTTACTTCCACTTTAAGTGAACCATTCTGGTAGCTGTGGAAGTGATCAATGTAAAGTAGACAGCTTCAGTGTTTTAGGCCCCAGAAAAAGAGAGACTGATGTTGGGAACTAGGAATAGACAAAAGGCGATGGATCAGAGACATATTTACGAGGAAACCTGACAGAACTATTTGGCTGATTACATAAGGAATGAAAGCAAACAAAGCAAAAGGCATAAGCCCAGGTTTTCCAGTTTGGGTAACTTTGTCGAATGTGTGATTCTAGGAACTGGGAGACGGTATCAAGGAAAGGGAACAGATGTGAGCGAGTTTGCTTAGTTCAGCAATAGCCAAACAATGAGGACAGAGGATAGACTTAGTGCTCTTTTCTTTGCTGCAATGTTCTTCTACCTTCAACCGTCATCACGTAAGTGTATCATCCCTTGAAGTAAAAGAAGCTAATATGCCATCTTTTCTTCTAATTCAGAATATTACCTATCTGTTGTACATTCCTATCACCTAAATGCACTTTCCTGCATGATCCCTTAAGAAACAATTATGTCCGGCTGGTGTGGCTCAGTGGTTGAGCATCGACCCATGCACCAAGAGGTCGCTGGTTCGATTCTTGGTCAGGACACATGCCCAGGTTGTGGGCCGGATTCCCAGTGTGGGGCATGCAGGAGGCGGCCAATCAATGTTCTCTCTCATCGATGTTTCTATTTCTCTCTCCCTCTCACTTCCTCTCTCTCTAAAATCAATAAAGGAAAAAAAAAAGAAACAATTATGAAAATCATTCAATGCTCTATGAGTATAGGAACTTTCAAGATGTGGAAATATTATGAGACTATATAGATTGATAGAGAGATATTGGATGCTATTTTTAACAATAAACATCAGATACTGAATGTGATCGTGCAGAGGCATAATTTTAATGAGCCAACATCTTTTTGCTAACTTGTCACACTTCAGAAGAGATATTCTCAAATGATATAATGCGTAAGGCTCACCTAGGCCATTTGTTAAAATTTAGGACCACATTTTGAAAAACACTCCTTCAAGAGCTTATTTTGGTGGATAAATCTCCCTCAAAGTAAAGCAATTCAATATATAAAATGCTGCTGTTAATGGATTTATAAACAACAAAATTCTCCCTTTATCTATCTACCTACCTACCTACCTACCTACCTACCTACCTACCTATTATCTGTCTATCATCTATCATCTATCATCTGCACATGCCTCTGAAAATGAAAGTACAGAAGAACTGCTGGTTGGAGCAGAATTCCTAAATGCTTTTAAACATAAATTTTGTGTGATAAATGTAAGAAGTAAATGTCCCCCTCCTGTGGATTTTGTTATACTTGCCCCCACCCCACCCCATCAGTTATGGCATTGTATTTTTCTCATGTGCTCAGGAGCCAAAATTTTTTTGTTCAGCACAATTTTCCATATTTAATATGTAATAGTAGGTAAAAATTTTTCAAATATAAAGTTAATTTTAACTTTGAATATAGTTTTCCCAATGAAAGCCCTGGATATTCTCTTCCTTTCCCTGCCTCTCCAGAATCTCTTCCTTCCTTCATTCCTGAAAACTGTGAGGTAGAGCAGGTGGGTAGGGGGATCCCTATCATTGTGGGCATCAGTATTGGTGGCTTTGTCCTTGGCCCCCAAGTGAACTGGCCACTTCTTACTTGGTACTATCACATATGATTGGAATTTAAGGGACATGCACTTGAGTGACCACTGCAATCCCAAGGCTATCACAGGGAATGTTAGATAAAAGGGGCACAGGCAGGATGCTGCAGAATCTTGACCATGGATACTATCTTTGGGAGCTCTGGTTCACAATCATGTGTCCATATAAATTAAACAGAATAGAAAAATCTAAAATTGTATGTCATATGACCAAAAAATCAAGAACATACATAGAGGAATATAAACAAAAAAATAAAAAGAATGCGGACAAACATTCCTTCAGATTATTGATGTTATATCACCTACAAACCAAAACAGGGCAGCTGAACTCAATTTACTTCTCTGTCTATAAATAGTCTTTCATGATTAAATCTTGAAAACCCATGAACTGTTTACTTAAAACCTTTTGCCCTCACTGTTGACTAAACATGATCTGTTCCGCCCAGATGCCAGCATAAGAGAGGTCGTCTAATGGAGTCCCCTCCAGCTCAGCTCAGTCGTCTTTGGCAGCTTTTCTCAACATGTGGTCCTTCCAAGAGCTGTTCACAACAGAATCATTGGGGGAGCTTATTAAAATGCCAAGTCCTGGGCTCACCACCTACCTACTGAATCAGCACCCCTGGGGTGCGCTTTAATGTTTGCTTTGTTTATAAGCTCTCCGAGTGATTCCTAAGCATTCTTGGGATTTCATATATCAGTCACATGTTCCTTCATTCCTTTGTTCTTCAAAAAACATTTACTGAACACTTTTGTTAGCCACAGTCGTTAAAACTCTTTTCATGTTAGATAATGGAAAGGGAAAAAGGACATGGTCTAGTTGTCTGTAGATGAGCTGAGCCAGTTGAAGTTACACCAACAGAGGAAGGTTGGGGGGTGTAAAGTCACTGTGGAAGAGGCAGTGTTCTCCTTCCCCGAAGGGAGTCACCTACAAGGAAGGCAAAACCCTTTCCCTGGAGACAACCCTTGTCCCATATTACTGTGACTCCACAAGTCATCCCAGATCCAGGTGGTCCTGAACTTGGACCTCCCAGCTACATCCCTCCCCTCCTTCCCCCAGGGACCACACACTCCCACTCTTTCCTCCACAATAGAGGGCATCAGAAGACAGAACTCTCCAGAGAGACAGGAGGGTTTCTTGTTGCCTCAGGAATTTCCTTCAGGCTGCCAGAGGAACACTTCACAAAAAGGCAAGTCGCAGGGTCACTGTTCAGCAGTCTGAGTCGGAGCCACCACTTGAAACACACCAGATAAATTTTCTCTCTCCTGGGTTTTAGTTTGGGCACATTTTCTCTTTTTTTCTTTCTCACATTTTGTTAAAGGGAATCTGAACCTGATGTGCTGACATGAAGAGACAAAAATTTCTTTATTATTAGACCCTAAATTTTGCCTAACAATGTGTTTTCTTAAAAGCAATGTATTCTTCAACTTTCCCATCGTTAAGACACTTAGTGGAATTAGTCCATAACCGGTCCCCTGATCTTGCTCACTACCATTCACTAGCATGTCTAGATACATTAGGTGTGTGTTTCCTCTCTTGCTGTAGAAAATTAAGTACTACTCACTAGCATGTGGTTCGTTGATATTATTTTACCTGTCATGTAAAGATTCAGAACTTTAGATATGTAAGGGAGACTTTGAAAGTATAAATTTAAAACACAAATTTAAATGAATCTCAATATTATTGTTTTCTAAGAAAACACAAAAGGGAAGTTAGTTTCTGGAATTCCTGGCATCAACTATAGAAGACAGACCCAATTCATTTTGTCGTTAGATCTTGCTATGCTTAAGAGACAATATGATGGACATTGATTACCATTATAAGAAATTACAGAAGTAGAAAACATTGGTACTTGGGCAGAATTTGTGACCTGGTAGCCTAACTTGATCACTACTCTTTCCATTATTTCCCTTGTGTTACCCAGTTCACTTTCATTAATCCTTCTTTGGTAACATAAAAGAGAGAACAGAGAAAAAAAATAAAACACTGAATTTTTTTTACTGGATTTCAAAATATTGGGAGTTTACTATACAGTTTTATAAGAAGTCAGGGAATAAATTAGAAAAGTACAATCTTAGAAAAATATAAGTGATATTACTGACTCTATATGATTTACTTTAAAGAAGTGCTCTATCAAATATTCAATGGGACTCATGCTCATCAATGATACGGAATTCTATTTTTTACTTTTGTCTCAGGCCCATTAGAATCAGTAAGTGGTATACCTTTTCTAGCTCAGCAGAGAACCACAAAATGAGAAGTTCTGTCCTTCCTTCTCAGGATCTTTCTTCTCAGACAGTGGGACCACCATCCAACCAGACAGCAAAAATAGAAATTCAGAAGTTATCCTATAATCTTCTTTCCACCATAGCTAATGAATTCAACAAGGGCCTTTTTATTTTACCTCCATTACTATTGCCTTAGCCCAGGTCCTCATCAATTCTCCAGGCTTTCAGTCCCACCATCCCCTATCCATTCCAGACCTTACACCCAGAGCACTGTATTTAATACCTGAATTGGGTGGTCAGCTCCTTGCTCAAATACCTTTAATGACAACCTGGAGCTCTCAGGATAATGGTCAAATGCCTTAGTTTAACAGACAAGCCCCTCTATGATTTAAACCCTGATGACTATTTTAGTCCTTCTTCCTTTTTAATATCTGATCCAGACTAATTATTGTTAGCCCTAATAAAGTCTGCTCTTCCATGCCTGCAAAGCATGGCAGCCTTCATCACTGGGAATCACAGCATTGGTTCTAAGTCAAGCCAAGACATAAACTCTTCATTTTAAAAATAAGGACACCAAGCTACAGAGAGGTTAAGTAACTTAACCTAGGTCACACAGCAGGTTCGGAATACAATGGAATTAAAACCCAGTGTTTAGGCCTATCTCTCCAGAATGTAATTTCTTTAATCTCTTTCTGACATTGCTCAAAGTGGACAAAGTTATATCATTTCTTAGTATAAAAGTTTAAAAATCTTAAAATTATACTGATCCTTTAGTCTTCATTAACAAACCGGCTTTAACATGTACGTACAAAATCAGTTATGAGTACACAGCTTTCCTTTCCCCCGACGTAACCTATTTTTCAGAAGCCGTCCCTTTAGTAAGTCCACCAAGACTTCAATACAAAGAAAGCTCTCTGCCCTAAGATTAATCTTCAAATTCAACACAAGCTACCAAAATAAAATCTCCCAAATAAAACAATGGCAGAGGTAGATCTGATAATGAATACGAAATACGCTAAGAACTGCCTGTCACTGAAATAAACTTGACTTTTTTGTGATCAATAGTAAGATGAAATCTTGGAATACGTAAGAATAAAGCCAACAACCAAACAGAAATAATTTGGAAAGGGTCCCCTTTGAAATATATCTGTGAGAAAACAGCGTCTGTCTTTTGGCTATCATCATCATGTGCCTATCCAGAAATTCATTTTCAAATCTTATTTCCAAATGCAATCTCAAATTCAAAATCTGAGTTGGTTGGCATGTTCAGAATTTGGTCTGAGATGGACAAAACAACAAGTGAGATGTTTGCAGAAGGCATCAGCAGTACATTCCAACCTTCATTAGGTTTAATTCATGCTTCAGATAGTGGCCTTCCACTTCTGATACATTGGTATCCTGTTTCTAGTAGGAAATGAGAAATATATGAAGCCATTTCTAAACATTAGCATGGTACTGAAAAAAGTTAGCAAAAACACACTTTTCAAGGAAAAGATAGGAAGGGAAATTGGCTTGAGCTCAGTATTGTCAGAAATGGCAAGTGATCTGGGTTTAACTAAATCTGATCATGTCATCATGCCCAACACTGCATTTATTGATGCGTAAGGGCACTGGAAAGGGCATATCACATTAGAAAAAAATGCTTGGTAGAGGAACAAAAATTACCTGTTGAATAGGAGAATGTGGTTGGTTAGCTTAGGATTTCAATAGACCCATCAAATTATCATGGTGGTGGGAGTGTGGGGGAGGTAGAGCAAGAGACTATGAGGGGAGGGAGGGAGCAGAAAGTAAGGAAAGAAGAGTAAGAATTACTGTTATTAAATATTTAATTTCTAGACTAAACCAGGAAAAATATTGGCCAAAAGATGCAAATGATTACTCAGGAACTTTCATTTTTCTTGAAGTATAAAAGCTGGGCAAGAATCCATAAGGACTAACAAAGCAAAGATAGGACAGCAACAACACGGGGGGTGAGGGTGGGGGGGAAGGATTATATAACATTCATATCTAGAATGTCAATACTACAATTACTCATCTACAAAATCAGTTTTCATTTCTTTCTAAGTATTTGCTGAAAGAATTTAGTATCACATCATTTTTTAAGATCTTGAAATAGACTCAATATCTGAAGTCTCCTAGGATGGCTATGATCTTTCAAAAATCCAGATGACATTTGGAAAAGAAGTTCTCTAGTAAAACACATCCTGTCTGTTGTGCAGTGAGAGAATTGGAAGAATACTCACTAATGTACTTTATTGCATGAATTGTTATAAAGCACCATGTTAATAAAGTATGTTAATAAAAGATGGTAGGATTGAGCTATATGCCAACAACAGTACTGGTGTAATATTGACAATGTCTGCTGATAAACAGCATGGACAGTATTTTCAATTTAAAAAGATGGTAGGTCTTCTAAAAACAATCTCAAACAGGTACTTCTCTGCTGGTTTTGTGCCAAGTAAATGATGAATAACATTTGCCATTAAAAATTAGCATATTAATTAATTAATTAATTAATATATATTGAGGGTGATATACACACACCTATTGAGATCATTGTGTAGGTTAAAAAGCATTATTTTGGGGTGAAGCAATGACTGACTTTAACTGAAAAATGCTTCTCATTGCACACCAAATTGCTAGAATCAGTTTTCACAATCACAGTTGGATTTGCCAAGACATTCTTTGCTTCAGACCCTTGATTCAGTAGTGATTCTGGAGAATAATTTACATTCATTTGTTAGTTCCCTGGTCTCATTCTTTTTCATGCCCTATCACACATGTGGTCCCAATACAGGACAAGTAATTACATCCAGGAAAGCTTCTCTCCCACTCCCCATCCCCAAACCTGCTTTTCCTCCCTCTTTTAGGGAAGCAAACCATCACCATGACAACACAATGATGCGGGTTTGTACAGGACATGGGGGCAGTTTGTGTTGAACAGAATAAGGAAAACTCAGACAGTGGGTAACACATACTCTGTTGTGAAAAGCCACTTAGCTATACAGAACTAATTGTCCACATCAAACTTGACTCAACCAGAACACAGCCTCAGGAAAAAACAACATTGCAAGTGTAGTTTATTCAGGGTTAATTCTTTAATATTTCATTATGACTGATTGGATTCAATGTCCAGTGGTCATTAAATCAAAATATCATATTAATATAAAAAAGAGTATTTAGAACTTTGTCTTGCCTTTTTAACTTTAAATGGCTATGGGACATCCAGAGATTAGCACTTGTCCCAAATAAATGTTACCACATTCTCTTCCCTGGGGAAAAAGACTTGTTTTCTGCACCCTTTAAATTTTATTTGTATTTCTTTCCCTACAAGGCAGATGGTGAAGGTCAATTACGATGGAGTTGTGGGGGCTTTTCCAGTATCTTGAATGTATTTGCTGCCAGAAAGAGGAGTGCCGCAGACACATGGTAGAGTCCTAGCCCAGGTGTAGCACCATTCTTTTGTGTAACTCGGAGGTGGAGAGAGAGCTCGAGGCATCCTTCAGTATATATTTAACAATACTTTCCCACTACTGACTTCACTTAGGAGATTAAAATCATCATGCTGTTTTTAAAAGAACACCAAAAAAAAGTCACAGTCTGATGAGGTTCATTCTTCATCTTTACCTGAGCAACCACCTAAGGACACAAGACTTTTAAAATAATGAGGAGAATCCTTTGTTCTCTCAGGTTCCATTTAAAGGGAAAGTGGGTCGAAGGGCTTCCCCAGGGAGGGAAAAAACACACCCTGGAGCCAAACACAGGGGAGGAAAGGATTTCACTCCCACTGCTGCTCCCACCCTTCCAAAGAAGTTAATTAATTCTATTTTAGGGATATTTGGGAGGGGTGGGGGAGCACCAGGAAGCCCATTCTCTGCAACCACAATCTCATTCTCCAATGTGGCTCAGACCATCATCTCCTCCCTGACACCATGGGGTGAGGGGCACTTAGAACCTCTCTCAAGCCATGGGCAACAGAACCAATACTGCATGCATTCTGCTCCCCAAAATGTGCGTCCCAGCCCAAGTGCGAAGTTGGGTATTGAGACCTGAAAAGCACAATCAGAGCCATTCAAAGCAGCAAGTTACGGTACCTTAAGAAGTCTGACAGATGGGAGAAAGGCTGCGTGGCACAGCTTCCGGATGGTCCAGTTTAGGGGTCGAGGAGCATCCGTTTGATTCATGACCCCTTCAAAATTCCACCGGGAAAACCAGAAACTGCAAACCTGAGCAATGCCTAGAAAACAAACGGTCCCCCGCGACCCTGGCATCCCATGGTCATCTCCACATCTGCAAATTCCATTAGGGCAGAGGCTTCCTGGAACTTGGGAGACTAGTCAAGTGGCTTGCCTGAGCCACTGAACCTTCCTGAGAAAGCCACCTCCCCTCTGCCTGCAGCCGTGCTCATGCATACCAAATGTGGCTGAATGGAGGCACACTGCCTGCTGCTTCGGGGAGGGGACGCAGGGTTTTGAAGGAGAGGGGCAGCCTGCAGGAAACAGCCTGCGGTCGGTAGGAGTCTGAGCAGCCTGCTCAGAATGCGCGCTCCCTCTCCCGCTCTCCTCCCCGTAAACGCAGGGCAGGCATTGGGGGAGAACCCGGGCCATTTGCTCTGCTCGCTTGGTTTGGGGGGGAGCCAGGAAGAGAGGGAAAGGGAACATCAATAGAACCAGAACGGGGAACTTGCACTTTCTTGCACAAAGCACTGGAAACTGGCACAGGGGGAGGGGCTAGGACACAGAGGGAGAAGGGATGCCTCCGAATGATAAGATAAACACTTTCCTTTTGATTTATGTGACAGAATAAATTGAGAGCTATTGTCAAATGGATCTAGACTAAAAGCGATCTCTGTTGTGTTCTGGGGTTTTTATTAACTCTGATTGACATCCTTACCCTGATATAAACATTATATAGATGACAGCGGCAGAAAGAATAGCAAACTAACACACACCCTGGGAGCTGGGAGCTGGGAGTTATTCCTTTCATAGAAAGCAGTGTCAACTAATGTGGATTTCGCTTATCTTTAAAATGTGGCAGTTTCTAAATTGGGGGTTATCCCCTTCTGGAAAGCCACTTGATACTCTTTGCGACAAATGCTTAACCCTTCAGGTGCCAATTGGAATGCTTTCTATAAAAGATGGAGTTTCCTGAAGTGTGGAGACCCACCCCCATCATTTTCTAAGGACAGCTTTAAGAGAGAGTTGCTGTGTTGGCGGATACAGTCTTTAGAGACCCTGTGGTGAGAGAATAAAGGGGAACTTTTCAACTTGGAGGTAGAAATCGGCTAATTTCACTTAGAGGAGTGAAGTTAGGGGTGGGCACCTGGATTTCCCCATTCCCCAGGCATCGGAGCTCCGTGGGTGTGGTTGATGAAATGCTGCCCAGGGAAGTCCCACATCCGTAGAGCATTGCCATCTTCCTTATTTTTCCTCTTTGTGTCCCTCCCTATGACTGCACTGGTTTCCTATTTCTAATTAACCGAAGAGACTGGTAAACCCCAGACTCATGACTACCCTGCATGCTGTAGCAGAATGGGGGGAGGGGGAATGGGGGAAGGGGACAGCAGATGTGATGCACAGGGAATCTGCTGGAATTCAGGATTTGGGAAAACGTGGATCCTCCCTGGAGTGTAATAAACACCTGACATACTGCATTACAACACTGTTTCCCTCACAGTGGTCCTGTGTTCCAGATCTAAGGACACTATCACAGAAAATCTAGTCCATTGGTGGAATCCAGACCTTTGACTTGCCTTGTATAGTAAAATTCATGCATTTGATTATCTTCTATTAAACAATATTACTTTAATAGACCCCACACACAGTAAGTTCATTCTATTTCCACAAAGGATTAAAGGTAGCTTTGAAATAATAACAGCTAACATGTCAGTTATTTCTAAATGCATGATATAAGTTCACGTCAATGACAACCTTACAAAGTAGATGCTACTGTCATATCCTCATTTCACAGGATAAGAAACTGAGGTCTTGAAAAATTAGTAACAGGCCTAAAACACATTATGATGGAAACCAGTCTACCAGACTACAAAGATACGCTTTCTCTTCTCTCCTATTTCTTTCAGAATTAAAGGGGCCACAGCAATAAAGCCACCATCTCAATTTTCTGGTGACCTAACCTTATGTAAGCATTGAGGTAAAAGATCTTGAAGAAGAAATGCTCAACATGTCTTTCATTTTATTTCTTTGGTATGACGTTGATGTAGTAGTTAACACTATGAATTCTGAAATCAGGCTGCATGGTTCAAATTCTAATATTGACCCTGGCCTTGGGCAATTTACTCAGCTACTCTGTGCCTTGGAGTCCTCATCTGTAAAACGGAGATAAAAATAAAATCATACACTTAAGTTTCTTGTGAAGACTAATGAGCTTCTAACAGTGAAGAAATTAGAGCAGTGCCAAGTCCCTTATACCATGATTTATCTTCTAGGCAGCATGTGCTGGTATTGACGACAGAACCCACTGATAATTTCCAGTAAGTAAGCACAAGTGTGCATACTTATCGTACCAGGTAATGAAGTCAAGCAACTCAGATGAAACCTGAATGCTTCTTATGAGTTACCATGAGCTTTATAAATGGGGCAAAGAGGAAGGTGGGAAACAAGGAGGGCAGTATGGGTTGCAGAGTGGTATTCATCAGATTGCAACATATTGCCTTTAGTTGGGCTACAAGATTCCAGCCTTTCTAAGCTATTAAATGCTATTAAGTGGTTCCGTTGTGGTTGTGAGAAGTCTGCTCCACGAAAATGCTAAAACGCTGCAGTTGCCTCTCTCCTGTTCTTCACTGTTCCAAAATGCTAAGGACCCCCCAAAATGACAACATCATTCTGCAAACACATAGCCTTTGATCCTCCTGGCCCCTTTAAATTTTACCGAATAACTTTGGTCAAAGAGAATAGTTAGGAACTCTGTGGAACAGGGAAGTAGGAGGATTCACAGCCCTTTCTAACAGCAATTAGAGGAGAGGAGCACAAAACCACTGGAGAATTATTTTGGAGATTACATTGCAAAAGAGGTAAAGATCAAAGAAGGATGGCAGTGCATGAGAGGAGGTTTCTCTTCTATCATTGGAGTCGTTTGTGCCAGAATTGTTTGCTATCAAAACATCAAAAGCAGGATTTTCAGGATGTCCCCGCCCCCAAACTTTCAGGAAAGGATATTTCACATGGAATGATGCCTCCCTGGGTTTTAGAGAAGAGTCTAATGAGGAAAGAACAGAGAGAAGCCAGCCCAGCCCCAGAAGTTAGCATCTCATAAACCCCAAATGCTTGTTTACACAGTTTATGAATGTGAATATTTATAAACCTACAGAACAAATTCTAGCAGGTTTAAAAGTCTGGAACGACCATATTAGCTTTCAGGATCCTAAAACATAGCAAACCCAGCACATCAAATCTCGGCACTCCGAAGCCTGCCCTTCAACAAGCTAATTTTCTCCCGTGCTCCCTAAGCCTACTCCCCACTGATCATCATTACTTTTATTTCCCATGTAAATGCTACATTTAAGAACCATGATAGGATTGAGCTTCCTTAATGCTGACAATAAGCCACAGTATAGACATTCCATATTCCTTCCTTTTGCAAACCATCTTCCCTCTCTTTAAATGCATCATGGCAGTTCAGTGTGTAGCATTGCACCACTCTGCACCCTGTCTTCCTTTATGCCCCTTGGATGTAAAAAGGGCTGACCCATGAAAACGTAAAAAAACAGAAAGGAAATAACAGTGACCAGGTGGTTCAGAGTGTTGCAAGGCCTCCTGCTGGAGTCTGTTTTCTGTTCACAACACTCAAAAAATGTTCCAATGTAATTTTTCAGTTAGTTATTATAACATTGGAATTCATAGGCATGTGGACATTAATTGAACAGCTATTTTGAGGCTCTCGTAGATGAATGTAATGTAAATAGTGCAGAAGAATAATACTCAAACATCCCAGGGAAATATCAGGAACAGCCCAATGGTGAGCCTTTGTATATAACTTCATTTGCCTCTATAGTTTATAATGTTAGCATTGACTTTCTGCTTGCTTTATGATTGGCCTCAGTTATTAGCTTTGTTGTGTTTGATAATTCACCATTTTTTATCAGACAGTAATTTATGTTGTGAACTCTATGGCAGTTTATCTTTTTTTTTTTTTTTTTGGTCAAAACAGTATGCTTTTCTTGTTTTTTTCTTTTCACTGCATTCAAATATGGCTATGAAATTTTTAGATGCTTCTATAATATTTTTTAAAATATTAAATCTCTTTATAGATTCCATTGAACTAAAGAACAGTTTTTAATTACTTCCAAATCTTGAAATAGATAAAATACATTATATTCTTTACTTATTTTCCCCATTTCGGCATCTTTTATAGGTAATAGATTCCATGATATATTAAAATCTATCCAAATAACTGACTCACATTGTTAAGTAGCTTAAACAGCATTTGTTCTGTGTTAAATGAAAAGACCTTGGAATTAGAATTGTTGCCTCTGTGTTCTCCCTGGTATGGGACCTCCCCACCTGCTTCCCTGCCTGCTGCCCGCCTCCCCCCACCTCCCCCCATGAGCACCTGCAGTGACAGAGCAGGGGAGTTTTCGAGGCAGCCCATTTTGTCATTGGCAACTGTAGTTGGCAGAACATTCTTCCTGAAACTGGAGTAAAATGTGCCTCCCTATTACCTCCAAATTGAGTTCCTCTTCTAGAGAATGCTTCTCCAAATGTATAATGACACGCAACACGCACCACTCAAACCTCCTCTTCTCTGCCTTGGACATCCTGGACCTTAAATCCTTCTGCGCATGTTGAAGTATAGTTACTTAAAACCCTCTTCAGGACTCGAGTCAATAATATGTTACAGGGGCACTTTAAATATAATAGTGTCTAATCCTCTTAACTCCTTTGACTTACTTCTCATAAATTCCTTTAGGGATCTTCAAGAGAAAAGTCACAGTAATATAGTTTCTTTTAAATTTTTTCTTCATGAAGTTGACTCAACTTCAGTTTAAGTAATAGCTGATTACCCCTGCTGCGGCCCCACCCACCCAAACTCAAAGCTAGTGCTGAACAGACCTCTGCTACAAATTGACCTCCATCATATCTAAAGCCTGAACCCTTGTAATTCCTTTTTGTTTTTATCCTGACTCATAAAGGAGGTAGTGATATACCTGGCTAGTGGGAAGCCCATGCTTGTATCAAGAAATGGGCAGGGATTGGGCCTTCTGTGCTTCCTTCTCCCTATCTTTATCTGGTAGCTTTAGTAGGCAGACTCAATTCAAACTCAAGTCTCACCTCTTATTAGCCCTTGGTCAGTTACTTAACCTCTCTGAGCCTCAGTTTGCACGTTGTAAAACAGGATCTATAACAGTTTCCACCTCGAGGTTTCTGTGAGGGTTAAAAGCAATTAGTGCTGTGCTGATGTAATAAAAACACACTTCAGTGTAATATGTCAACGACGATTGTTTTCTTCCGCTGACACTACTGGCATAGTGCTGTCATGGGCCACAGACCCATGGCCTGGATTGAGGCCCCAGCTTTACCAGCCCATGCAGTGTTGGGAAGTTTCTTAACCTCATCATGCTTTGGTTTCTCATCTGCAAATTGGAGATAATGATACTACCTATGTCAAAGGGATATTATGAAATGAATTACCTAATATGTGCAGAGGCCTTACAAGAGAAACCAGTACATGGTAAGAGCTCAAAAAAAGATTAGTAATTTATTATTTCCAATATGACGTCATATGTGCTGTCCTTCCCAAAGCTGTCGCTCTAGGAAAAGCAAAACGAAACAAACAAACAAAAAAACCACCTGCATTTCCTTTTTGGCTTCTTCTAGGAAGAGGATAAGCTGCAGAGAACACGTAGGAAGAGAACCGCACCTGGTTTTACTTAACTGCTCTCCTCTCTGCAGCGGAGAGGGGATGATATATTTTACTAACAGAGTCTAAAACTTTAATGCATAAAATGTTTCACTTTGGAAAATGCTAAGGTATATAAGCAGCTTTTATCACCAAAAATAGAAATCCTACATATACACCCACACTAAAAATGTATAACAAATTTTCATAGGCCGAAAGCTAAAATATATCCTCATTCAAGCTTTGAAACTCGAAAACCTCTATTCACAAAGGGGATGATTTTTTTTGGGTATGATTCTGAAATTCTAATGAGTCCGTGGAGGCTTGTTAAAAATATAAGAATTTGAGATGTGCATTTGAAAGCCAATGAATATTTGCATTTTTCTAATATGGTAGATGTTCTTTGTTCTAAGCCTAGACAACACACACACACACACACACACACACACACACGCACTACATGCACACACATAATATAGGCATTTAAGATACTTTTACATGATGAAAACCATAAATCTGACCAACATGTTAAGAACTTGTGAATGAATATCTTTTGGGAGGGAGATTTAAGTAGTGAATTTCCAATTACTGCTGGAATAAATTGTGTGAATTGAAGGGGAGCTCAGCATTTCAGTGCAGCATTAGTCTGATCTTTTGGCCAGTGGTGCTCAAATTAGACACAAGTCCAAGCTCAAGCCTCACATACACCTTCTCAAACAACAGCTGACTCCCACCCGTGAGAGCAGAGAGCCTGCCCCAGCCACACACCCTACTTTGTGCATCTGGGCTTCTGCTACACAGGCTAGCACGGGGTTGAACCATAAGGTCTGCTCACCTGGGAAACAGAGACATGCTGTGATCTGGAAAATTCTCAAAGCTGTAGCTCTGCGCGGTAGAGGATTTTAATGAAGATAGCTAATGAAAACCATACTCGCTATCTATTTTTGTCAGCCTGTTAATGCTCATTCTGGTATCATAGTTTAATAGCCATGAACCATTTATTTTTATTTGTATTAATAATAGTGGCAGGGATTAGATGATTTGAGTTTCTGAGAGGCGTTGGTCCATGTTTTTTTTTTTTTTTTTTTCCTCTTGAGGAGGCATAAAATCCAGGCAAGCAACATGGATTTTGAAATCAGGGAGAACTGGGTTTTAATTCACATTAAGTCATTGGGCAATTCATATAACTCTTATGAATTCTCATCATTAAAATAAACATAGTGGCTAATTACAATAATGTTAGCATGATGATGGATAATTTTTGAGCACTTACCATGTGCTAACGTTTCCTAAGTGCATAGCTCATTTAGTTCTCACAACAAACCTATGAAACTTGCAGCATTATTACCCTCCTATTACAGATGAGGAACCAGTCTCAGGGAAGCACAGATTCAGAGAGGTTAAGAAGCTTGCAAAAGGTCACATGGCTGGTAAATGGACTTGAATCCAGGTCTATCTAATTCTATAATCAGTGCATCTGATTCTATAATCTCTGTTTACCCACTACAGTATGTTGCTGCCAATTAGAAAAAAAAGTACAAGCTTCCTGTGGCTTTCCAAGAGAAGATAGTATTTAATCACTAACACAATCAGAAAAGAGGAAAAGTAGCTTAGTGGGTAACACTTAACATCAGAATCCTGCAGAGAAGAGGCAGGACCAGTGGTTCTCCCAATGTTTCTGGTTTTCTTAAGTTTCTACTGCTGACTTCCACATTCCTTCTCTACTCTCCAGCTCCATCTGGCTGGGGCAGCCTGTCCTGGGCAGGAAGCTGAGGCCTCTCTGGAGAGACAAGGATTTGTCTTTACTCATTTGGTGTCCCCAACATATAGCACAATGCCTGGGACACTGTATTTATTAAGTGGAAAAATAAATGTTTCTGAAGAACTAACATAATTCTTGTAAATGTGTGGTAAGTTTCATATATATATATATATATATATATACACACATTTATATATATATACACTTATATATACAAATATCTTAATTTTATATATAAAGTTATATGTATATACACATACATATATATAAGTTTTATATATATATTCATTAAATTCTCACTACTACCCTAATTGTATCCCCACTGCATTTTTTAGATGAGGAAACTAAGGCACAGAAAGGTTAAATACTTGCCCAAGTTCACACAGTAAGTTTCAGAGTCATAGTTTTAATTAAAATATAAAATCTTATATATTGCATATTTTATAATACGTAAATAAAAATAAAGTCTATTTTAATGCAATTAAATTAGTTTTAGATGCTCTAGATATGAAACTGTGATGTATCATTCTTCATGACTAAAAGAATATTCTGGATGTTAATCAGGGCAACAGGAGGCTTCAATCACACAAACGATACACTTGGCCAGAAAACCTGATAACTATCACAGTAAGTAAATACCAATGGTATCTGTGCAGTCATATAAATAAAATTATAATGATTATTCAAGGTTACTTGACTTTCATATAAAATGTACAAAGCATTTGAGGAGAAAAAAACAATAGTATCAAAACGCTAGTATTGACCTGAAGCTATTAAGTTAGAAAACTATGCAACAGAATTTGATTTATAATAGCTTCAAACTTGGCTAATAAATTAGATTCTAACTGCTGTTATTCTAAATCTAGCCAAAGCCATCCACAGGAGCCTAAATGATACATGTGCTGACATGGGGTAACTGGTTGACTACATGGTAACCCCAGCTGTCCCTGGGAAGCCTTCCTCAATAAGTAAGTGGAGAGATGATAAAGAGGAAAGAACTAGAACATTATGTAGTACCTAAAATATCCCAAAGAGAAAATATTGAGAAATTATTGTTTTAGAAAATAATATGTAGATAAAGCTTTAATGTGTGTATTTTTCCTTATGTCTTAAATTCCTTTCAAGTAAAGTATTGGCTACAGATCAGATGAGAGAATAATCAGTTCAGTTTCAGATCAAGGCAACCCATGAGTAAAACCATTCAGTTGCCCCATAGAGTTAGGACAAAACCCAAACTCCACATCTTGGTTATAATACTGTGACTGATTTGATCCTGTCTAACTCTCCAGCTTTAACTCTGGACTTTTTCCCATTCATCATGCTTTAGTCCTACTGAATTTAATTTTCGTATTTCCTGTCACAGGGCATTTACCCATGGCGTTCCCTCTTCTAATGCTCCTCCACCCAGCTCTTCACAAGATTAGCTCCTTCTCATGCTTCCGGTCTCAGCTAAAGTGTACTCTCCCTAGAGAATGCTCTCTTGATTTCTCTACCTCTGCTTCATCACCCTCTGCAGCTCTTTGAGTGCTTTTTACACTTATCAGAACTTGTAATTATTAAATAGTTGGGTTTTTTTATTCCAGCTCTTCATCTCCTACTTGAATGTAATTTCTATCAGGGCAATTATCACCTGTATCCCAGGTCCCCCAGAACGTCTAGAACATGATGAAAACTCAATCAAAATTTGGTGACTGTAGAATAAATAAATGATAAATGTTAATGGCCTAGACCTGTTTGTTGTATTCTTTCTCTCAAGTCATTTAAAGTTATCTTATGGTGCCCGGCCGGTGTGGCTCAATGGTTGAGCACTGACCCATGCACCAAGTGGTTGCCAGTTCAATTCCCGGTCAAGGCACACGCCCAGGTTGTGGGCCAAATCCCCAGTGGGGGTCATGCAGGAGGCAGACAATCGATGTTCTCTCTCATCGATGTTTCTCTCTCTCCCTCTCCCTTCCTCTCTCTCTAAAATCATTGAAGAAAAAAAAATTAAAGTTATCTTATGGTGCCTACTGTTTATTTGCAAACTGGTGCCTTCTTGTTTCCCCAAATCCTTCCTCCACTGCCTTGAACAGTCTAAGAATTACTTACTTAGATATCAAAAATTTAATAAAAGGAGGACATTCTCAGAATCTAACCTTCTGGTAGAGACCAAGCTCTAAACATGGATGGATGTGGAAGAGAAGAGCAAAAGGAGAAAGGGGGAAAGTATAGATATTGGAACTTCAATCTGAAAATAACTCATGTTAAAGAATTCATCTTTTACCAGTTGTGACATTCTGGCCCATTCTCAAACATCTGCCATGATGGCAATTTATTAAGGTATTAACTTAATATCAGAATATGCTTTTATTAATATCAGGATATTCTCTATTTTATATACACTCAAAATTAGTGAACTTTTATGTAATAAAGCTGGGAAACATATATTTACTGTTTTTCCTTGATTATAAAAGAACAACTTTTCATTTTTTTTGTTTTGTTTTTGTTTTAAAAGCTTTCAACTCCAGCTTTTATTTTATTTTATTTTTTTATTAATTTATTTTTGTTACAGATGTTTCTCCTTTTTTCCCCATTGACACCCTCCTCCCCATCCCCCCACCCTGTCCCCAGCTTTGTTGTCCATGTCCATCACTTATGCATACATGTGCATAAGTTCTGTGGTTTATCTCTTCCCTCCCCCCCACCCCCTCTTCTGAGGGGTGTCAGTTTATACCCTACTTCCACATCTCTGGGTCTACCCTAAGAACAACTTTTCAATACAGACAATTTTCAATATAAAAAATTTTGAAAATTCATAAAAGTATAAATAAATAGATATGGCCTAAAATTCCATTACCCATAAATAACTATTGATGTGATATTTGGAAATTTCATCAAGTGTTTTAAAAATCATGCTTTATATGTAGTTTAATATAATTATCATATCATGAATTGATCTCCATGTTATTGAACAATCTTAGAATATACAATATTAAACGGTTATATAAAATTCTACTGACATTTTTTCACTGCAAGATAATCAGCCTGCTTCCATTTTTGTTATAAATAATGCTATTATGGATATACTTAATCATATACTTTTATGCACATCTCTGATTATTTTCTTAAGATACAATTTAGGATGAAGGATAATTGGTTCATGAGTCATGAATATATTTTCAGGCTCTTGATAGTTATTTCCAAATTGCTGGCCAGGAATGTTGTACCATTTACATGCCCCTCAGCAATATATGAAAATGTCCCTATTACTGAATCATTGACAGAACCAGGCATATCATTAATTTAAATTAATTTTTGGCCAAGTTGATCACAGAAAACAAAATATTTATTTGGTAACTTAGAAAGTTCATTTTCCTGTGGCCATTTGTAATTGTTCCAGTAAATTGCTTCTTCTTTCCATTAGAATTTTATTTTTCTTATTAAATCATAATAGCTCTTTTATACTTAGGACATTAATCAATTGTCATGAGTTGCTAGTATTTTTGCAGTTTTCCACTTGTCTTTTAATTTTATGTTCTTACAAGAAACTTTTGTTACTTATAAAATTTAAAAAAAATATTCATGTCTAGCAGTCACTTCCTTTGTAACTCCCAACATACATGTTATGCTAAAGAAAAGCCATCCTCCACCCAAGCTCAGATAAATGTTCTTCCAGCTGTTCTATGGGTGGTTAGCAGCTCTCAAAAACATCTCTGCACCATCCTCCTTCCTTCGTGACTTCTTTATTTTGTCTACTATCTATGAAAACCTTTGTGTATGTCTGTCTCTCTCAATTTCTGTCATTATAATTTAAATATTTTTACTAAAATTGCCTTGCTGATACTTAACAAACTGCAATCCTATATTCCTTTACTATAGGCTCATCCAAATGTTGTGATAAAATTCCTGAAACAAGTGTGACTACAAGAACCTTCTGTTCTGTGATATCATCCTCGATCTGTTCTGAAGGAGGCCTGTTGCTTCATAGTGTTAAATATTATTAAAGGTTTCTCTTTTTCACAAATGCTATCTCCATGGAGTAAAGAATCCTAATGCCTTGAAAGCTCTGTCTGCTTCATCTCGGATAGATGCAGTCCTACAGCTGTCAATGTGGCTATGATCTCTGCCTCAGAATCGACTGGCAAGAGTGATGAGTGAATTGAGTGCTATCTTATTGTCAGGATACTGAATAAGTGTAACATAGATTTCAGGGCTTGCCAGGATCTAAGCCACCACAGACTTTGAAGATCAGAGCCGATATCTTGAACTAAGTACTCTGGACTGGTAGCCAGAAAATAGAGAACTTCTGTTTTTAGAGCTGGCAACCCGGCACCAAACCAATTACGGAAAATCCAATTTGAAAACTCACTAAACCCTCACAACAGGAAAAACAGGCAACAGGCAAACATACAAAGAAGAAAGTCAACAAAAGGAACTTTTATCATAAATACAGCTAGCCATGTAGGAACATACCTAAATCCCCAAATTCTGGAATTATCAACTTATGATAACTTTCAGGATCCTTGGGTTATGTTAGTGACTACTTTTGGACTCATAAAGTCATCTTTTGTTGGCATCTCACCCATACACAGGACAGCAAATTCTCAGTCACCCTTCAGCTTTCTAGTCCCCTCATTACACAGATCCTGCCGTCTTTTACCTTCGGTTCTGATGGAAGGGCAGAGAGAAGAGTGATAAGCCACCACTGAGACGTGTTTATGCAGAATGGGACTGGTACAGCAGACAAGGTGTCCAGCTTCTTCTCCATGCTATAACACTGAGAAGCAGTGTGAACTTTGTCAGGGCCCCTCGCTCCTCTGGGCCTCAGGATAATGATGCAATAAGAATAATGTTGATGCTCTGTGGAGTTCTTTCCAAAACTAATACTTTAGATTTTAAGACCAGTTCCTCCCTAGATGGTTACCATCCATTTCCAGTATGCCACAAATAAAGCATGTGTAGCATTACTTGTTTTGAATAGAAAGTGAATATTGCCTAGTATTTACCAAAGGGTTCTGGGTAACAGGACAGCCTAATAAGCTAACTCACCTAGAGCCATGTGCAATCACAGATGTAAACGGAGAATTTTTGCATGCCACAGGAGTTCATGCTGTGAAATATTAGGGCGAGACATACCTGAGCATGTGCTTATCTTCTAGCACAAGGAAAAACTCCAGCAAATTTTAGATATACTTTATTTTCTCAGTAGAGTAAAATATTTCTGGGGCTGTTAACATAGAATAACAAATATTCATTATTTACTGAGGAATTACATAAATATCTTAATCTAGGCCTAGAATTTATTTGATGTCACACTTGCAGCCTGGTTATGAAGATACGATTTTAGCAGATTTATAAGGATACTACTTAAAAGTGATTTAATTAGCATTAACTGTAGGACTAACTATACCAATTTGTTAGTCTAATCAACTACTTTCAAATGTCTGCTAGTGTCCAGTACTGTGCCAGGTGCTGAGGGTACACAGAGGATAAAATCTAGTTCACGGAATGATGGAACACATAAACAGATTACTGGAGAAAACAATATGTTCACATAGTCTGGTAAGTGCTAGACTAAAGACAAGATTGAACAGGAAAGCCTCCTAGACAAACTAAAAACACAAATTCTTCAGTTAATGGCTCAAGAAAGTGTAATCCTTCAAGTCTAACTTTGGAGGAGGGGCTGAGTGTTGTGTGGCGAATGATTGAAGATTGCTAGGCCTAGTCTCTCCTCTATTGCTCCAAGTCATTCAGCAATGACAGCAAACATGGGAACTCCAGCTGCTAACGCAAAAGTGTCACAGGTACCCAGATTCGTCTATCAGGGAAGGTAGTTTGGGGCTAAGACCATCTTGTGATTGGAACCCACTTCCTGGGGATTTTCGCTATTCGACCCTACTTACTTTTCAGTCACTTCTTTCCAATCCCACACTTTAGTCTCATTAAGAAGAGTGCTAATACATTTAATATCCTCCTCCTCAGGACATTTGCAGCAGTGTTATGGTATGTCTAAGGAAATTCAAAGTCCCATTATGAAAGGGGACCAGGTAGGTGTTCCCAGGTTGCTTCTTACCCGGGTCTGGGCAGAAGTATGCACAAAATGCCAATAGGAGCACAGTGAAGGAAGCATCAGGAGTGGCCTCTCCATGCGGGGCATGGGGAGACATGCAATTTCTGAGCTACTTCTGGAAGCACAAGAATTTACTCGATTTCACCACAGAAATGGAAGAAGGCACTCTGAAGAGTAAGAACAGCCCTGGTAAAGGCAAAGAAGCATGAGGCTCATGGTATCTTTTAAAGACAGGAAGTAGCTTTGCATGTGGGTGGATGCTGAGAGTTTGAAGTATGATGCTTGAACTGCATCAGTAAATCAGATGGGGTGGAGGAGGTCACTGAGGTCTTTAAATGTAGGCGTAAACATGATCAGAATTGTGTTTTAGAAAATGACTCTCGTATCTGTGTAGGAATGGATTGGAGTGGGATAAGACTAGAGGAAGAAAAGCAAACCTTGCCAATTATAGAAAACAAAAATTAATTCTTTATTGTTTAGTGGTTGACATAAAATATTTCTTTAACCCCCAGATCCAAAGGTAAAATTCTCTTATAGAGTTGAAGTTAACAGAATGTTCCAAGCATGTGCTTACTAATGTAAAAGTCATTTTTTTTAAGTTGTGGCTTTTTCTTAAAACTAATAAAAATATGGAAATGTACACAAAAGAGACAAAGGAAACAGATATTGCTTCAAAGAAATAAAGATTAAGTGCCACCATTTCCATGCTTCACATTAACTCAAAAAATGTATTATGCTTGATATAGCTTCTTCCCTGTGGAAAGAACTGTTATCCCCAAAAAATCTAATAAACTAATAAATATCAAGTGAACAGATTACCTTAAATACTTAAGTAAGTACTTAAGACAAGCCTGTCTGAGCATAACACAGTTAACATGAAGAAGATTCATTAGACTCTAACGATTAGAGGGATTATAGACAATATATTTGGTAATTGTGTCAACATAAACCGGTAACTTAATTGGCTGAGTGATTCCAATTATTTTAATCTTTTTTCTTGAAAAACTATGGTTCTTATCTTACTTTCCTTTAATTTTTCCAAATGGAAGAGCATATGACTTTAAACTTTAATCTTCATCGGTTCTATATTTTGGTGTGTCACTGAAGTACTCATATGCAAATGATTCAAGGCTTCTGCAAAATATCCCAAAGGAAACTTCAGGTTTGGATGATATATTTCAAGTTTTTCGTTTTTGTTTTTAAGTAACATTTTTACATTATCTAAACAGTTTAAAGTATATGTTTACAATTTTTTTCCAATTAGCAATAGACAGTGGCACTTTAGAAAGAGGAAGTGTTAGAAATCAGGAAAAAATAAAAAGTGACCCATCGCAACAAAACCTCCTTTCTCAAACTCACACACCTAGTTCCATAGCAAAGGTCTCCTTGCCATTGCTCTCCACCCAGCTTTCCCTCTCTGTGTTTGTTTATATTTGCCTCCAGTCATCTAAGAAGAAAAGCTGGTGCTCTCCTGTTCAGCAGGTGGGCGGTCCTGTGCACACACTAAGGATGCCCAAACTCAGGAAATGGAGAGCAATGCAGCGCTTAAATATTACTTTTAATTGTTTTCTGGTTTTTAAATGAAAAATTTGTCCTCCAAATAATTTTTTTTTCAGGATTTAGCTGAGCTTCTAATTGAAAGTCAGCATTTCTAAGCCTTCTTGCTTTTTACTTTTATCTCTTTTTTTTTTCCAGTTTGTTTGCTTCACTTAAAAATAATAGGACCAAATATTGAACTGTATACCTTAAACGGGTGAACTTTATGATATGAACTTTATGGTATGTAAATTATAACTCTAAGGTTTGTTTTATTTAAAAACAAAACAGATTATAACATACACGCAGTAATATGTTTGAATTATAGGATTATTGTCCTAATTTCCCAATATTTCAATTATTTATTAGGTGGAAATCACATCTGGCTTTCCTGGGAAGAGTTTCCCTTTCTCTAATTGGTCCTCTGATTCCTTCAGGTTATTGATGACATATATTGCAAACAGTCATGTATATTTCTGCTTACTCCAATATAAAAAATTGATTTTTAAAATGTGATTGTTTTTCCACTTATGAACATGAAGAATACTATTGCTCAAGACTCTTGACTTTACAAATTATACTATTATATAACATGTATAATATAAAGTCTTGTGATCAGTACATTTAAAGGGGGGGGTCTTTTAATTTACTAGCATAACAAATTTGGCTCTAGATTTTACTTTCATCCTTCTCTATAGGTTACTTTTCATTTTGTTCATTTTGTTTACCTCTTTGGTATTCTTACTTGACTGCCTTAACACATGCTATTGTGTCTTCTCAAAATGCTGTCTTCTCTCACCACAGTTCATGTTGTAACTGAAATAAGCAATGTCTTCAAAGATTAAACAGATGGGAACAGCACATTAGATGAATTTTCCCGTTGGCTAAACCATCCACATAGAAATGGCTGGTATTATCTCAAGAGGTTTCCTATAAAGAAAATGTTATAAACTGTGAAGCTCTGAGGTAAAATTTGACCTTAATTCCTGAGGATATTTTTTAAATAATTAAGACAAAAATTTCCATTCATTTTTAAATGATATTTTAGAAAAAAACACTGTTTACATTTCAGTCCTGAAAACAGGAACAAATTCCTCTTAGTTGGCAATTTGCATAAAAGTAGAATGGGGGTGGGATAAAGACAGGGTGAGGGTGGAGACAATACTAAAAGCATAATAATAGTAATGGCTGAGTTTTCAAATAATTTATAAAATAATTGTAAGTGGTAGGAAGTAGCATATATTACCATGGGGAACTTTAATTTATATTGGATTATTCTTATCAGTGCAGTACAAAGGAGGTATAATAAGTAATAGTAATAAAAAATAATAAGTATTTGAGAATAATAATAATATCAAATCTGTGCCAGGCATGATGCTAAGTAGTAATAATTCTTTTAACAACAGTGAAATATACTCTTGGCTGGCTACCCAACTGCCATTATCAGCATCTTTCTTAGGTGTCCTTCTGCTAGAAAGGCTAAAAGTGGGACATTTGTTTTCTAAGCCCCCTTACCATTACTTCTGATCAATAAAGGAAAGAAGTGATGTGGGGATTTGGGCAAAGATTTTCCTTCCTGAAAAATTAGAAAGGTGCCAGGTTATCTTACAGCCCTTGCCAAGCCGCTTACTGTCTCTCCAATTGTTCTCCACCTTTGTGATGCTGTCATCTGGGAAGGGGATGCCTGGGACTGTAGTAATCACATGAAACAGTGAGTGAGAGGCCAAAAGAAGAAAAGACATGGCAACTCAGTGGTCTCATATTGAGCTGTTGAAACAATCTAGAATCTACTGCCTCCCAGACCTCTAGTTACACAAGGTGATCAAATGCCTTTATTATTTAAGCAACTAATAGGTTTTCGTTATTTGCACCCTTATGCTTTAGAATAAAAATAGTCATATGAAGCAAATTATGGATGAAGAAATTGAAGGACAGAAAAGCTAATGTGCTCAAAGTCAGAGAGCTAGAAAGGGACAGAAACACAATTTCCACCCAGGCACCTTCTCTCCAGCGTCTTAATCCCTACTCTACATTGTCTTTTATTTTCCAAGAAAATGGTACCGCTTTTTAAAGTAATGTCCCTTTCCTTCTTTATTCTAGTTTTTTTCCAATTCATCCCCTTCTTTTCTTCTCCCCTTCCTCATACAGAACCCTGACATCTTCCTAAGTTTGGTTCTTTATCTCATCCTATAATAATGTTTGAAGATATTTAAATGTCACAGTACCTTTAAAGCCAACAGACATAAAACTTTCCCCAATGATTGCTCTAAACATATTTCTTCATTCATTTATCCATTTATACCCTCCACTCATTCACTGAGCTTCTGCTGTGTGCTGGGCCCTGAGGTAAGTAGCAAGGGTGAAAATAAACAGGACTGGTGTCGAACAGCTGAGCCATACATGTACCAACGAAGGAAAACACCGTATATTAATGGATTGTATAAATACATTGCCAGGAAAAGCAAAATAATGTAAATGTAAACAGCTGATTTGAGCAGGGGAATAAAGCAATTGACTCTGTCTGGGGGCATTTTGGAGGTTCAGACGGAGTGCACCTGAGCTGGACTATATTAAATTCAAATTTAATTAGTTTCTATACTCAAAAGTAGGCAGATAAAACCCTTAATGTGCAGCTTATTTGTCATGTGTTCATTCATGTTGAAATATAAGTATCATACATATCCTATATTTACCTTTTTATATTTTATAAAAACCCAAAGCAAGTACATTAAACATGATACAAAAACAAAAACAACCAACAATAAAACATCTAGACTCTTAGCATGTCCTTTAGTTTCTGATTCTGACTCTGATACCTTAAATAATGTAATTTGTTGTATTAAAGTATTTCAAGTTATCAATGCTCTTAGCTTCAGGGTCTTTATAAATAGCATCTAGTTGAGTAGGATTCTGATAACCTTGCACAGTTTACAAATATTCTGAGCATTTAAACACAAAAAACCCTTAAATTCTTAAGATGAATTTTAATGTTCATGTCATCCCAATGATTCAATAAAAAAAAAAATTTGTAACAAGGTGTGAACATTTAATTTTTAAATTAGGGCATGGGTGTAAACTCAGCCCTTTGACCTCTCATTCTGATTCTATTCTTTTACTTATGATTCAAAGTAAGTCTTTCTTAACTTTTAGCTCACAAATATCCTTTTTATGCATTATTTATTAGGTTAAAGGGGATTTTCAATAAAACCTTGGAATAATCTAAGTTAATGAGATTATATGTGCAACATGCAAATGTTTAATCTGCAGCAGAATACGACAGTGTCTGAAGCATAGCACTGAGGCCTTGAATAATGGGATCAACACTATTACTACCACATAAAATATATTTTTATTACATTGCATAGGTTTGCCATATTTTTCACATACCACTTTACTCATGTTTGTAATTCTGTTAGATTTTGCCGTCTCGCAAAACTCGATTACTTTGGCATGGCCTTTTGATTTCCCGTGAAATGAAGCTTCTTCCTCCTTAAGAACATCTTTAACCCTTTATTACTGTACGGGTTGTGTTTTGATTGTTTCTGAAATTCCTTTCACTGGGTCTATAACATAGCCAAGCTCCTTGTCTATGAAGGATATCATCTAAGCACCAGAATATAATATCTAAATGTCTTCAAAACTAAGCAGAAAGGGTTTTGTCAAAACTGCAGTGTTTCTATCATAATCTTTATCTGTTACATAAAGACTTTAGAAACGTCAAGTAAATATCAAGAACACTAAATGTGGAGTTCAGAGGGCAGAATTCTCTTGCTTCTATTTGTGACACTGGACCAGACATCAATCTCTCTGGATGGCTGTTTTCCTATTTCTCAAGAGAGGGGCTTGAGCTGGGTAATTTCTTGACAGGGCATCTCCAAAAAGCCTTTGCACATGGTGGCCACTCATCTGAAATAGCTTAAATGTTTTAAATGTCTGAGGTTGGGTTCGCCCCTAAACAAACCTTGACATAAGAATTTGAGTGCAGTCTATCTGGTAACTACTCCTCAGAACACAGAAGGAAAGTAGGACTGAGACTGGACAGGGAAAGACAATGAGGAAGATGTTATCAAGCTGCTACAGCGAACACCTGGAGTTTCACAGCACCTGGATGCTTTGAGACCTGATGCAGAAGCTACTTCCCAGAGTTACCCTAACTGAAGGCAGAGGGAGCCAGGGAATTTGCACACCAACTCTTGGCAGTCACTGGTTGAGGGCTACTGAGAGGACCGTGCTATCACCAGCACTGCAGCCTGCACCCAGAAGTTCTCAAGCAAAGAGATGCTGGTGTGAGGATTTGTAAGTGGGGTCAATGTGCACTGGAATAGGCTGAAGGGATATAAGTGGGTCTGCTACCCCCCTTCCTGTGCCCTTCTCCCAGTCTACCTAGCAGACTCAGGACCATCCTTTGGACTAGCTCAAATGTTACATCATCTGTGTGCAGCTTCCCTTGGCTCCCCCGCTCCGTCATACCACATCCTTCCACTGCAGACATGATCACATAGCAAGCCTATCGCCCCACTAAACTCTTGAAGTTCTTTGTATCTCTAGCCTAGTAGTCCACCTACATCTATTTGATCAATGCTGTTGGCTCAGCCGGTGGATTCTTCTGTAAAAATTTATCATTCACCAAGCTGCCTCTTACCTCATTTCTCTAAAGAAACAGAGGGTGCAGAAATGACTATCGTTGCTTATGCCAAATAGCCATCCCTTTCTGTGACTCTTAAACTGTTTAGACATCTAAATAGTGGAGTAGTTTGGGCTGGTATTTTAATGTTGCTGCCAAATTCATAAAGCCAAAAACTCGGTGAGCCATGGTGTTTGAAAAGTCATTCAGCAATAGCAGCTCCAACAAACATTCTGGATTCCTAATATGTTTAAGGTTCTATGCTACTTAGGACTTTTCCATTATTCTGCACACTGTACATAATTGAACCTAAGATCAAATCTCACATTTGAATTTTAATATCGACATCAGATGATCAGAAAACATCAACCAAACGGATTTCAACACAAACTGTAACAAAGATAACATCCTCAGGTTTAGTTTTCACTGATAATTTATAAAAAAGAAGTTTGTCTGGCAATTGAGATTAAAGTTGTCTCTTCTGCCTATGTGAAGATGCATTTTTCATGCACTGTCAGATTCTGTTACTTTATATAAATAGTTCAGTCTTCAAGGCAGTTTTGTATTTTTCCACTGGTAGAACTTTATCCCAGTAGCTATTACAGTAGTTGAAAGAGCTGCCTTTATATATACATATATAATCTAAACAATTTCATTTCTTTTCACAATGATCCGTTCTCCCATGCATGTTTTCTATGTTTAGTTTCAACAAAATATCCTTCATTGTATGATCACCCTACAGGAAAGTAAAAGTACAAAAAAACGAATAGGAAAGTTCTAAATTTCAAAAGTTCATCATTTTTAAACTTCTTATTTCTCAGATTTGATCCTGGGACCCCAGCAGAACAAGCATTTTCTATTAATTTCAGCCTTACCCAGTGTTGGTCTACTCAAAGACAAAGCAAATTTTTTTTTCAAATCCTTTCATCCAACCTTCTGCTTACAGACAACCTGACCTATGTCTGGTTCTACCCACCCAGCCATCCATTCTCATTCACCTTCTTTCTTGGATACTGGTCCATTTGTTTTTGCTACTAGTCTCTACTTAATAATTGTTATGGTATCTTTAAAATAGGCAGGGCACAGTGATATTTTGGGACCTTTTCATTTCTCCCCTCTGGGTCAATTAGATGAGCTCCCTAGTGAGTTGGTCTAACACATTATAATAAGCATTATTCTGAGGGTTATATATAAACCTTACTTGACATATCAGCAGGAGAAAGGAAGAGTAGCAAAAATCAACCTAGACTGCTGATCAGTCATTTTTGACACAGTTTAAACTGTGCCCCTTGGCAATAAAATGTCTTTAGAGGGGAAAAAATGTAAAAAGAACAATTAAGGAGCAATATGCTTAATAAAATAACCTTAGTGAAAAAGAAAATGCACCTCAATTACAACATCAGTGTTTTTGGTTAAACTATATTACACACTAAAAAGTCAGTTTTGTAAGCTGCTACATGTACATATCCATGACAACCCAGGTTTATATTTTTAAGTTTCAAATAGCTATGTCACCAAAAATATGTAAATTATTTTAAAAGTTATAATAAGCTATTGGCGGAGCCGAGCAGGGTGGAGGGGGTCAATGGGGAAAAAAAGGGGGGACATCCGTAACACTCTCAACAATCAAGATAAATTTGTAAAAAATATAAAATTGTTTCCATAAATGGCCATTAGTAAATAGTACAACAAAAAAACTTCACAGCAAATCACAAATTATAAAATGTTTTTAATGTTATTCTTCGAGAAACTAGAAAAGCTATTATCATAATTATAAGGAAGAGCAAAGAACCAAGGGTCACATGCCCTTCGGAGTATTGTGAAGTCAAAAAGGACATGAAAATAAGAGAAAATGTACATGCTACCTTAGATACCAGATGGAGCTCCTTTTGGAAGTCTGATAGGGTAACTTCTTAGAGCTAATACACAACAAAGGAGAATAAGAATAGAAGAGTGAATGTGAGCATTCAGGCAAGGGCTTCTGCTGCTCCTTCCGTTTTTCATAAGAGGTGTATGTTCCTTCAGACATGGAACATTGAGAATAGAGTCTGGAATACTCTGCAAGGGGAAAACTGAAAATACCGTGTCATTAGATTGTGTTTACTCAGAATACTCTGAAAGTCCTAGTAAGCTCTTATGGAGTTCAGAGGTACCTTGCAGGAATAATTTAAATTTCTGAGAAAAACAAATATAGATAATATGAAGAATGGACAAAACAGGCATTTCCAAGTCTATTTTCTTATGCAGAATCCTGCTTTTTCTTTTGTGCAATCAAAAAGGAAAATTATATTACTGTTAATGGAGTTCTAATCATATACACAGAAAAATGGTATTGAAAGAAACATGTCTTAAAATGTGGAATTTAAATTGCAGATTAATGTTTTCCAATAGAAACTAAAATTTTCTTTTAACAAAGGAAACTCTTACAAACTAATTGGAATAAAATATGAGAATCCCAAAGTACAAAATTAAACATTTTAATCCCTCCTCATTACTATATTTTCAGTTCATCGTTTGGTGAAAAATCCCTTAGAACTAAGAACAATTCTGGTGCTTCATGAAGACACATGGAGGCAGAGTCTGATGTACTCCATGATGCTGAGTTAGATGCACATTTACTCTTCTAAGCATATGTCCGCTATTTAGGTCAATTCTTCACTTTCAGACAAAATGAGCTAATACATTCTTCTTCTATTTGTGTATTTGAGAGAGTAAGAGAAAATGTTATCAAACCATATTTTATTCTCTAGACATGTCCTTGGGTGTCCCTTCATTTCCCCCCAGCTTTATTGAGAAATAATTGACATATAACATTGTATATTTTAAAGTATACAACGTGATGATCTGATATATGTCTATACTGTGAAATGATCACGACAGTAAGGTTAGTTAACACATTCATCACCTCATATAATTACCATTTTTTGTGGCGAGAATATTTAAGATCTACTCTCAAGAGCTTTATGCAAGTTTTTGCATATTGTAATATTCACTTTTTTAAGGCTGAATAATATTCCACGGTATGCATATACCACATTTTCTTCATTCATTCTCCTTTGATGCACATCTCTACAGCTTGACAACTGGAAATAGTGCTACAATGAACATTCAAGTTCTCTTCAGAGTCCTGATTTCTATTCTTTTGGATAAATACCCAGACCTGAAGTTGCTGGATCATATGGAAGTTCTATTTTTAATTTTTTGAGGAATTTCCATACTGTTTTCCATAACAGCTATACCATTTGGCCTGTTCACCAAGTACACAGGGTTCCAATGTCTCCACATCCTCTCAACACTTACTCTCCCTTGTTTTTTGTTTTTTAAATAGTAGTATTCCTAATAGGTGTGAGGTGATATCTCACTGCAGTTTTGATTTGCATTTCTCTGTGATTAGTGATGTTGAACACCTTTTGTATGTCTTCTTTGGAGAAATGTCTGTCAATACTTTAGCTTATTTTTTAATTGAGTTTTGTTTTGTTTTTGCTATTGAGTTGTAGGAGTTTCTTTATAGTAGTAGCTTCCTCTTAGAGTTCAATTATCCTCCAGGATAAACCTTAAATAGCAGTAGTAAAGACTGACTTATATGTATTCTCCATCCCTACTCTTCAGGAAACAGAACCATTCTTTCCTTAAGGCAACCAGTTCTATGTTTCCAACCATATGACTCAGCTGAGTGCTCTAGACTCTGACCACAGTGATTGGTTCTAGAATAAACACATGCCCCAAACTAAACCAACAAGAGTTCTCCTTGAACTTTTCTTCTACATCTATAGGAAAAGGCTACTCTTCGCTGAGTTAACTAAACTGATAAGATGTATGTCTGGGTACACTATTTTTAACAATGAGATGGCTCCATGGATTTTTTTTTTGTTTAATATTAAATATAGTTAATTTTCTGCTGCTTAAAATATGTGTGTTAAAAATAGACCTTGGAAACTTCAGAACAGAAATCCCATACAGGATCTATCTAAAATATATATCTCTTTATTATCTCTGTGTATATCTCTTTATTACAGTGGTTCTCAACCTTCCTAATGCCACGACCCTTTAATACAGTTCCTCATGTTGTATGTGGGCGTATCTGTATGTGGACGGACCTGCCTGGAGATGGATAGAGGAGCGGTGTCTCGGTTCCTACGACCATCAGAAATATGTGTTTTCTGATGGTCTTAGGCGACCCCTGTGAAAGGGTCGTTCGACCCCCAAAGGGGTCACGACTCACAGGTTAAGAACCGCTGCTTTATTATGAAAACAAAATACATACACCTATCATTAAACTCTCTTCTACCCACACCAACAAATCCAGGGCAATAAAATTTATACTGTCTGGGAAAAGGTTAATGGAAACCAAATTCAACTGATCTTCCTCATAAGAGAACTTAGTCCCAGAGCTTCTCTGAAGTCCTATGCCCACACTTGACAGAAATCCTCAAGAGATCTGGACTGCATACTCAGTGATTCTTTTAAACCAATCTCCAGTGTGAATGGAAATCAGGTTAAAATAGTATTTTAGAACTCATCCTGTTTCAAGGGCTCTAATCACATAACAGACTCAAAAAATAACTTCATTTGCTGCCAACCCTGCTGACTGTAGGTCTCCCAGATAGAAAATGCTGCCTCTGGACAAAGAAGGTGCACAACTTATGACTCAGGCCTTCTGGAAGAAGCAGCAACACTATAAACAGGGCCTCACCTAATTCTGTGACACTTTCTGACCAACAGTTTATTTTCCAGGGATCTAGAAATATTCTCCCTCCCCTCTCTACCTTGACAAAAACCTATCCAGCTCCAGAGTTACCTCATCAAGGAGCCCACCTTGAAAAATCTGGTCAAAAAGATTCCTTCCTTCTTCTCATTACCATATTTCATTTGGTACTTAATTGCTGATTCTTAAATGGGGAAAATGGAAAACTGTGGGAGAGATTTGTCTGAAGTTTGAAATTCTTCTCAAGTGATTATGACATACTTGTTCTTCCATTTGAAAAATTTGTTAGAGGCAGAAGTACCACATTTTTCTTGACTCCTCAGGAAATAAGACATTTCACAGAATAAAATGTTTTAATCAGCTAAAATTACCAGATATTTAAAATATCACAATATTTCTTTAATTACTAGAATATATCTAAACAAAATTACACATTTGCTTGAAGTTTTATAAATACTATTAAAAGTAATTTATATTTTTTGTAACACTCTGAGACATGGTAATATATGCCATTAATATGTGATGTGCTACAATAATGCTTTCAGAATCAACTGAGGTGTATTGGCTGTTGTTTAGAAATGCTTTGCTGTTATGGAATTTATATTAGATTTTTATGTTTTGAGGATTGTTCTGAAGGGTTGTTAATTTTTTCTTACTTTAAATAATTTATTTTTCAATTACAGTTAAAAACACATTATATTAGTTTCAGATGTACAACCCAGTGATAAGATGTTATATAACTTACTAAGTGCTCCTCTCTTTTTTTCCTTTTTGAAATTTTTTTTTTATTGATTTTAGAGAGAGAAGAAGTGAGAGGGACAGAGAGATGGAAATATCAATGAGAGAAAACATCAATTGGCCACCTCCTGCATGCCCCCCACTGGGGATTTGGCCCACAACCTGGGCATGTGTCCTGCCCAGGAATTGAACTGGTGACCTCTTGGTGCATGGGTTGAAACTCAACCACTGAGCCACACTGGCTGGGCAAGTGCTCCTCTCTTTTTCTTCTGTCAGCTGTTCACACAATCCTCCAGAGCAGAGTATATAACTAGCACATGGCAGAGTGATGCTTAGGAAGATCTTAGGAAAATCATGAACCAAGAATTTCATATCCAGCTAAGCAATCATTTGAGTATAAATGCCAGAGAAAAGTATATTTGAACATACAAGAACTCAGAGATAGTGTCCCAAGAAAGCTTTCATGAAAGAGTTTTAAATTTCTTGAAAGTCAGAGGATAAATTTCAGCAGAAGAAGAGGACAAGGGAACAAGAAGAGCAAATGGCAGTGGCTATTGAACCTAATTCTAGGATAAAGGTTTTTAAAAAATCAAACTTATGTCCATTATGATAATAGAACTATAAAATGTACAAATAATACAACTACCAAACTTGAATAAAGAAGGAGATGGTAGTAGATGTATGATGATTTCTCTCTTTTTAGAGCAGGGATTCAAAAGTTACCATATATAGCTGATAAATCAAATAACAGAAATAGTGGCATATTCAAAAATAGAAATAAAAATATCAGGACTAACAAAAATGTGATAAACTAAAATTGTGAAGCAAAAGACAGGAAGGAAGGCAAGTGAGAGAGTGACAGAATACTAAATTAAATACCATATATAGAGGAAAGCCAATAAATTTCATCTAAATAAATAGGACACACAAATATAATAATTAGGCCTAACAAATTGTCCTTATAAATAATCATTTAAAAATATTATTATCTACTGATAGAAAGACATTCTTAAAAGCAAATCATAACTATATGTAGTACACAAGAGATAAACTTAAAGTGATTAAGAGTGGTAAAAAGTATGAACAAAGGATTTCCAGGAAATGCAAATGAATGGAGTTTAAGGGTTATGAACATAATATTAAACAAGGTTAAGTTTGGGGCCATAAACATTAAACGAAAACAAAGACATCCAATGATGATTAAGAGTTCAATCCACAAAAGATTTAACAGTTTTGATATCTGTAACATTAAATTTACAAAGCAAAACTACAAAAAACATAGAAGATATAGATGAAATCACATCATTCATAAGGGTTTTAATTCCTCTTTCTCAGCTCACAGAGAACAAGTGGACCAGAAATAATGAAGGACATCTTAGACCTACAGAACAAAACTAACAAGGTAGTTGATATAAATTTCCTTATCCTGTAAACAATGACCCAAACATTTAACCAGGTAGGGCCATATAGAAAACTCAATAAATCTTCCCAAAATATAATCAGTACAGATACATGTGTTTTAGAGGAAATGAATATATAATTATAGAATACTTAGAAAATAGACAATGAAAATGATCTCAGAAATAAGAAATAGCTAAAGCCAGAGTAAAGAGAAAAAATGCAGTCTTAAATATTTATATAATAATCAAAAAGAAAATTACTGAATAATTGTCCAACCTTATGCAAGAACTTTGAAAAAGAAGAGCAAAATGAAACTAAGCAATGCAAAACAAAAGAAAAATGAAAGGCAAATAATTGAATACAGAAATGTGGCAGAATCAATATAAAAATAAGAGATGTTTCTTTAAAAAAATACAATAGAATAATCAACAGACACAACCAAGAAAAAATAGGAGGCACATACTCAAGATTGAAAGGGAAAATAATTTCCAAACACAGAGGAAATGAAAAGAAATGAGACGACTCTTATTATCAATAATCTGAAAATAAATTTGAAAATATGTATGAAATGTATGGTTAATTAGAAAATATAATGTGCGGAAACTGAGCTAGAGTAAGTAAGCAATGAATAGGCAGAGCACAGAGGATTTTAGGGCAGTGAAAATACTCTGTATGATATTATAATGATGGATATGTGTCATTATATCTTTGTTCAAACCCACTAAAAGTACACCACCAAAAGCTAATTGTAAGGTAAATTATGGACTTCATGTGATGACGATGTGTTAATGTAAGTTCATTTTTCGTTTAAAAAAAAAAAAAAAGAAAAGTAAAAACAAAGAAAAAAATGAAAAGGAAAAAGTACAATTCTGGTCAATGATGTTGCTAATAGGGGAGGCTATATATGCATGGGAGCAGAGGGTATGTGGAAACTCTCTATTCCTTCCTCTCAATTTTATTGTAAACCTAAAATTATCTAAAAGAAAAAAAAGTCTTTATTACGAAAAAAAAAAAAAACTGACCTAGATAAGCAGAATATATAAATGTCCTAATTGGTGAAAATAAAACCCAGGGAACACTAGAAGAATAATTACCCCATCTCTTCATACCATTGAAAAAGCACTAGTCTCAGGTAATTCCCAGGTTAAAAAACAAAACAATACAAAAGGAGTAAAAAGATCCAATAGTCTATGAAACTTGAAAGTGCAGATACTTCCAATACTATTAAAACTGTTCCAAAGCATAGAAAAAAAATATTTCATATTATTTATATGAAGCCAGTCTAACATGAAATCAATGGAATTGTCTCCTACTATAATCATGTATAAATAGTACTTAAGAAAACTGATACACAAACCTTAAATACAATTTCAATAGGTATTTTTATACCTATACCTGTTTATTTAATTCATATGGAAAAATAAATGTGCACAAAAAGGAAATTTTTAGAAAAGAATTCTAAGGAAGAGGAGAGGGTAGAGTGAAAACTAGTTTTATTATAAGTCTACTGCTATTAAAATGTAACTCTGTTGCATAAAAAGACAGATCAATGGAATAAAATAGAGTCTAGACATAAATCCAAATACATATGGGACTTCTGTTTATGATATAAGCGGCATGGTGAATCAGCAGGAGAACTCGATTAAATGGTATTGAGACAACTGGGAAGCCATCTGGGAAAAACTATGGTTGGATATCTATGTCATAGCAGAATAAATTCCAGATAGAACCACTAGAAAGAAACAAACATGAGAGAGAGAGAGAGAGAGAGAGAGAGAGAGAGAGAGAGAGAGAGAGAGAAATAGAGAGAAACAGAAATTGCAATGAAAATTCATAAAATAAAAGATTCATAATTAAAAAGTTTAAAAAAAATCTAAATTTCCTTCATGGCAAAACATGTCACTCAAAGACAAATAAGAAAAAACAATATTTGAAAATCCTATTAAAGAGTCATAGATTTTCCAATATGGAAAGAGTTTCAACAAATAAAAAACAAACAAACAACCATCCAAGATAGAAATAGAAAAGTCTGAATCCATAGGAAATAAAAGATAAATAATCTCAAATGCTCTTATTTGTAACAAAATCTGTATAAATTAAAAGTGATATATATTATCTTTTATCTAGCAGATTGGTAAAGATCTAAAAGCTTGATACACGTATGTAAAGAATTATATATCTTCTCACACTCCTGGTGGGAGTGGAAATAAATACAACTTATCTGAAGGGCAATTTGGCCATCTTTATTAAAAAAAAAAAAAAAAAAGGTCCAGCCAGTGTGGCTCAGTGGTTTAGCATCGACCCCATGCACCAAGAGGTCGCCGATTCAATTCCTGGTCAGGACACATGCCCAGGTTGTGGGCCCGATCCCCAGTGGGAGGCATGCAGGAGGCAGCCCAACAATGTTCTCTCTCATGGATGTTTCTATCTCTCTCTGCCTCTTACTTCCTCTCTCTCTCTCTCTAAAATCATTAAAGGAAAAAAAAATTAAAACAAAGACACCCAGACCTAGCAATTTTACTGCTAGAAAGTTATCCTCAGAATATTCACCCATGAGCTCAATGACACATGCACACAGATGTTCCTGCATCCTTGTTTATAGCAGCAAAAGTTTGAAGGTAACATAACCATTCTCCTATAGATGAAAATTCAAGGACATCATGTAAATTCAAATAAAAAAAATATTTAGCCACTATTTTAAAATGAGGAAATCCTATATGTACTAACCTGGAATGAGCACCACGTGAAAAAAAGCAAGGGGGACAACAGTTAGTATTTCATGTTCTATTATTGCAAAAACATTTTCCAAGCTCTCATGTGAGTGGTTTTTTTTTTTTTTTTTAACTTCAACTATCTGCCATCAACAAATGAAAAATGGACGTTATAAAAACCATCCTGTGATATATCAACCTTTCCTTTCAGAAGAGGTGTAAGAACTAGGACTTGTTTTTCAATCAATTTATATGTCATAGCCGATTTTATGATAATGAGGGTTTTTAAAATCTGAACATATGTTATAGATAACCAGAAGTATATGTCTTTAATCACATATAAAACTGTGAACTCTTTGTTAATAAGAATTTTATCACCTTCAACTTGCTCTGCTATAAACCGCAAGAGAAATGATTCTGAGATTTACTGCATAGTAACTCGGAGATTTATTTTTCAAGTCAGGGCAACTGCTAAAAACCAAGTCACTTTAGAGGGCATTGTGTTATGTATTCTCAAGAAAGGTGTTCAGTGTTGATTGCCTACTACCTTGCTTCTAAGGACTTAATGACTGGACAAATTTCTTTACAATTACTGTTGTACTTATGTGAGCAAATCACCATTATTAAAAGGCTTCAACCTCAAAGAAATCTTTAAATGGGAGAGCAAATACAGCTTTGAACAAAAAAAAGAGTTCTATTTTTTCCACATCCCTGGATCATTAATGTCCAATGAAAATAATATAAATAAGGGAGAATTTCAGTTTATGAATTTCAACCCATTAAAGGTCTATCTTGGAGATACTGTAGGTTCTGTTCCAGACCATCACCATAGAGCTGCTAGTAATCTTTTTGCTGGTGAAGGGTCTTTCCTTCAATTTGTAAAAAGCGTAACATGTATGAAGCACAATAACGCAAAGTACAATAAAATGAGGTATGCTATGTATTTCAAATGAACTGAAACACAGAGGAGAGACCCGGGGGAGATGATACATAGATATAATCTGTCCCCACATTAGAGTGATCAGCACTGGCTCTTCCTTGCCGTATTGCTTTCCAAGAAGGCTGAAACCATCAAGGAGTAAAATACATACTCAACTCTCCTTTATTAGCTCATTACTCTGTTAAGGCAGACATTTGAACCATCAAAATGACAACACGATCTCCAATGAAGTAACTTTTGGATGACTGTGCACATTTATTTCAACACTTTAAAGAGGACCTACTCCATGTTTGGCACTGTACTTGGCAGATACTGTGGCCCTACCCTGAAGAAAGTCTAGTTGAAGAGACAGTAGGTTGATTTACAAAAAGAAAAAAGTCAGCAAAACATTAAACACAGAGAACTGAGAAAGAGCCCCTAACCGTCACAATAGCCAAGGACTAACATTTAGTCATAGCAGCATTTCATATGCTATCTCTCAGAATCTTTGAACACCCCTGTGAGGTTGGCAGGGTCAGAGAGGTCACTGGCAATCCTGAGCCCTGGGGAAGTAGGACCATCAGATAGGTCATCTTGGCAATGTGCCTCATATGTAGGTAACAATGCTTGTCACATGGTGGCTTCCTGCTTTAATTATTCTTTCTTGCTATCCAGGTGCTAAGCTTAGCATACATGCTGTCAATATGTAAACATTACACTATTTTCAATGGTACCATTAAAATTTTATTTTTAAAAATGTTTGTATTCCCTTAATGTTGGTGCCTTGGGAACACACCCTTGTTCACCTCTATACTTTATCTCTGGGTAATTTTGCAGGGGAGCCAAAGAGGGTCAGGGATGCCTTGTCACTTGCCCCAGGGCCTGGGCTCATAAGAATTAGAGTGAGACTTGCAGCCTGGTTAACCTGACTCTGAAGTCTATGCTTTTAAACTAAAACATCTCCCATAGAAGATGAAATTCTATACAGTAGTCCCCCCTCACCTGTCTCAGGAAATATGTTCCAAGATCCCCAGTGGATGCCTGAAACCATGGATAGTACCCAACCCAATATATACTATGTTTTTTTCCCTATACATACATATCTATGATAATATTTAATTTATAAATTAGGCACAGTAAGAGATTAACAATAACAAAATGGAACGATTGTAACCATATACTGTAATAAAAATTTTGTGAACGTGGTCTCTCTCTCTCTCTCAAAATACCTTATATTGCACTGACCCTTTTTCACAATGTTTGCCTTATTCACAATTTCATATACAAAAGATGTATTCTTAACAACCTCAGGATTCTTATTAAGTAGAGCACTTTCACCCTTTCATCTACGGAAAGCACTTTACAGCTTCTCTTTGGCGGATCTGAATTGCCAGCGTCACTATTCTGGCACTTTGAGGCTGTTATTAAGTAACACAAGGGGGTACTCTGGTTTATCTTCAGATTGCATAAATCTCTCGCCTTTTACTAAATAACACGAGGGTTTCTTGAACACAAGCACTGCGCCACAAGGCAGTGGATCTGAAAACCTAGATGGCGGCTACTGCGTGACTCATGGGTAGGAAGTGTATTCACCGTGTGGACAAAGGGATGCTTCACGGTCCCCTGGCAGGATGATCAGGGTCTCACGAGATTGCATCACACTACTGAGAACAGCACACAATTTGAAACTAATGAATTGTTCATTTAGTTGCCACCCAATATTCAGACTGCGGGTGACCATGGGTAGCTGAAACTGCGGAAAGTCAAACCATGGTAAGTGGGGACTGAGGCACCCCAAACGTGTGACACAACAAGTACAGTGAAGTGAGCGCCTTCATAGTCTCTTTTTAACTTAGGAACCTGACTTACTTTCACAGAGTCTAATTTAGGGTATTTTATTTCAAACTCCGTTAATGTTCTGCAACATGGAGCCGATGTCAGACCACCAGGAGAAAAGCTATTTTGGCGCAATGAGGGGGAGCCTGGAGGAAGCCGTGATGGCAAAATTCAAACCTGGAACAGTCAAAAAAAATTTGGCATTTATAACCTTGGCGTTCTCCAAAAGCAATTTTGTTTTAGATATGTCCACAGAAACACTTTAGTTTCAAATTGTCACTTGTAATGACTGCTTATGCTTTAGATCTCTCATCATTTTGCACACACACACTAATTATGTTTAAAACATGTACTTCAGCCTTTATAAACATAAAGCTAAACACTTCCTCTAGAATAAACACCAAAAGACACAGAGTAAACCATCCAGTATCCTAGCTAGGAAGGCACCGCGTGTGGCTACACTGCGATTATCAAGGAAAGTCAGAGTTCCAGATTCATTTCTTTCTGGGCCTCAGTTTCCCTGATGTAAAAGGAAGTGATTGAATTAAATAATATGCAAAGCTTCTTCACACTTAAAGATGCCTTGAGTCCATTGTTACTTTGCAAGCTGGAAAACTTCATTTGGCAGCAGGTCAAAAGATATTTGCATGGGATGGAACCCAAGTGCCCGTTTCCTCCTCTAAAAAGAAATATTTCCCATCCTACAATGAGCACTAGGTCAATTTTACTCAAGAAGTGGGCTTTCTTTTATATTATTTGAGAAATTTGTACCTGAATAGGGAGGTTTCTAGAAATTGCTATCCTGAATAAGCAAATACCAAGAATTTCTCCTATATTTTAAGTATCCCCTACTGCCCAACTTCTCATCACTACAAAAGGAATTTTCCCCAAGCAATTCTATTTTATCCAAAGAATACTGCCCCATGGTTTAAAAGCATTGTCATCAAAGAAGAGAATGATACAGTCTAGAATTCAAAACACAAGATTCCTTCAAAATGATATAAACTACAGAATTAAATCTAATGCTACTAATAATACACATCCATCCAAAATGCACTGTCTTGAAATTTTGCTGGCTAGTCTAAAAAAATCAATATTGCTACATATTAAAGATGTCACTTTACTGGTAAACGTATAACTAATATTTTCCAGATATTAGTTACCACCCCAGCTATAAATCCTGAAAGAAGAGTTACCACCCCACCTATAAATAAAGGCTTTATCAAATAACCTTAATTTTAAACTAAATCCAGAATACCCCTCGCTGTGCACCAGCTGTGTGTTCTCTCTAATTATCTAGGAAATAATGATACATATAGAATTTGTGCTCAAAGTTGGGAGAGTCAGTTTAATTTATAAGCAGATTAAAAAAATCTATCCTAAATTTTTCTGTTTAGTCATTCATTCAACAGACATTTACTGAGTGCTAGTGATACACACATGCTAAATCAAGACAGATGGCAAGGACACCGACAATACACAAGTAAAAATAAGAAAATTAAAAAGTAAAGTCAAAGCTTCAATCAATATATTGTAGGCCAATTGGAAAGGCCCTGAGGCTGAAGTGAGCTAGGCCCATCCTGGGATTAAATTTTCTACCTAATACATATTAATGTATTTTTTTTAATTATAACTATTTAATAGTTCAAATAAACCAAAGAACTTATATGCATAACCACTGGACACACAATAGTGTGGTGCAGGCAGGATGGGGTGTGGTCATGAGGGAATAGGGAGAAGGGGGTCAATGGGGGGAAAAGGAGGGGCATCTGTAATACTTTCAACAATAAAGATAACTGTAGCCCTGGCTGGTTTGGCTCAGCGGTTAGAGCGTCGGCCTGCAGTCCAGAGAGACCCGGGTTCGGTTCCTGCTAGGGGCATGTACCTCGGTTGCAATTTGTCCCCGGCCCTGGTAGGTCGTGCGGGAGGCAGCCACTCGATGTGTCCCTTTCACGTCGATGTTTCTCTCTCTCTCTCTCTTCCTCTCTCTCCCTCCCACTCTATCTGAACAAAAAATGGAAAAATGTCCTCGGGTGAGGATAAAATAAATAAATAAATAAATAAATAAATAAATAAATAAATAAATAAATAAATAAATAAATAAAGATAACTGTAAAATAAATAAAATTAGGAAAAAAAAACTCAGCACTCAGAAAATAAATTTGAGTTCTTGCAAAATAAAAAATAAAAATTAAACTTCAGACAAACCTGAGGCATTCCACTGAATGCTCATGTCCTACAAGAAACAAGTTGCTCTAAATAAAAGCATTATATATTGGCTGCACATTAACATCAATTACAGAGAATTTAAGAAACACCAATGCAGAATGAGAGTTAAAATCCATCACTCAACATGAATCTAGAAATGTTCTTGTTCTAGCAACTAGATTGTGTGTTGGGGTCCCTTACTCTGAGGGTCAAACCTAGGCTGACTTGTTATTTTGGGCACATCGACAATTTGAGAAAATCCATAGAGTATGGTGGTGGAGGCCATGGGTTATGGAGTCAGATCATTCCAGTTTGAATACTCTCATTCGCTGTATATGCTTGGGCAAGTCATTACATTCTTTAAGCCTTTGTTTGTTTATAAAGAATATGAGTATACCACCAGTATTTATCTCATTGTTCATCAGCTAATGAATATACAGTGTTTATCAGTGCACCAAGTTATATAGTAGCTGATCAGTAAATGCCAACTATGATAATTAATAATTAAAGAAACAACTAGTCTTTTTATCTACTTTTATTTTAGAGCAAATCTAATTTCTTGCTCTCAGAATTAACTTTTAATGCTTTAAGTAAGAAGAACTGATTGTGATCAGGTTGCTACCCATATAACCCCTATGATTATATTATTAAATATTTTTCACTGTAAGATAAAAATGTACTTATATTTCTAAATTATTCATCATCACACTTAGAAAACCTTGCTATGAGCATTCTTCAGGATCCTTAAGAGACTTATACACATTTTTAATATAGGATCAGGAAATTTTTACCCCCTTGAAATTTGCAAACTCTTATAAAAGAATGTTCAATGTCACTTGTGACTGTATTTCAAATTGTTGTGGAAAGAAAAATCATGATGGCTTGATGTGATAAGAAAAGACCTCATGATCTCACTTATATGTGGAATTAATGAACAAAATAAACTTACAAACAAAATAGGTCCAGAGGCATGGAAGCGTGTAACAGACTGACAGATCTCAGAGGGGAGGGGGGGGGCTCAAAAAGATTAACCAAAGAACGTATACATATATGCATAAGTCCATGGACACAGACAATAGTGTGGTGAAGGCCTGGGGTGGGTCAGGGGCTGGGTGGTGGGGGTAAGGAGGGGATGGGGACATATGGAATACTGTCAACAATAAAAAAATAATAATAGGCATCTTCATGACAACCATCTTCCAATACCAAATCACCTAAAAGTGCTTTAAGTCATAATCATCTTAAGTTAAAAAGGGGCTTCCACGCCAGGCCGGTGTGGCTCAGAGGACTGAACGTTGTCCCATGGACTGAGAGGACCTGGTTTGATTCCAGGTCAGGGCACATGCCCAGATTACAGGCTCAATCTCCAGTAGGGGGTGTGCAAGAGGCAGCCCATCGATGTTTCTCTCTCACATCGATGTTCCTCTCTCTAAAGTATCAATAAAAACATATTTAAAAGAAAGGGGGGGAGACTTCCATGAGAATTGTCCTAAGAATATCAAAGCCCAATATAATTTCCATAAAGGATACTTGATCAAGCATTTAAATACTCTACTTCTGCCTCCTTCCCACACACATAAGTGAGAGAGGGCTTCCCTGATTGTAATAATACACATTGGACACATACTTATTTGTCTTAGACTCCAGGTTTATTTTCCAAATATTAATAGAAGATGAATAACAGTATATTATCAACAAAAAACACAACACCTATATTATGCTAAGGGAACATTTTGGTTTGCTGAATTAATGAATGTTAGAGTTTTGAAGGCTAAAAATATTTTTGCTTAAGCAAATAGCAAAAGTATCACAACTTAAAAAAAATCAGAATTACCATGAATATGTCTATAATGCTATCTGAACATCTTTAAAAATACTGCTTTTATTTCAAAGAGTTCTAAAGGCTATAGTTGTCAATTTCAAAAGATGCTGGTTTGTACTATTTCCCATCCTATGGTCACCTGAACATACAGAGAGTATCATTTGTCCAACACTTCCCTCTTTCACAGTAGAGCAGGATAAAATTAAACCAATGTAGTCTCTAAGGAATCTCATTACACTACAAAGATGATATCAATTAAATCTACAAGTCAAAGCAAAGCCATTCTGATTTTCCATTAATTTTTTTTCAGAAACTCAAAACTGTGATTAAAGTTCAGTAATTGGCCATATTAGTAGCATACAAAAGCTTTGCTGCCTCAATATTGTTTTAACTATTACAAAGATATAAAAAATACAGATTTGTGGTAGTCTAACATTGAACTGACACAATATTTGAGTGCAGATGGTAAGTGATAAAAGAAATTGGGTTAGCTATATGCTATTTTTAGTTATTCTTTTGTAGATAGGAGGAATCAAGTAGCTTAGTACGAGAAGATCTAAGCTGAAGAGCACACATTGTTGAAACTGAAATAATTAAATTATGCAAAAACTATGAGGACAGATTGTCAAAAATTTTCTGCATTTGGCACTACAGAACACTTGACTGGGTTAAATGAGGTTAATACAACTTGCTGTGCAAGACTAGGAATGAACTTTCCTTATTGAAACCTAATTATAACGTTCTACAGCAAGCTACATTACATGCCATTTTAAAGTTGTGACATCGCTTATACTATTAATCCTTGATCTAGCAACATGCTTTGCCAAACACACAAAGAAAATGTCCTACTATATTCAACAACAACAACAAAACGTTGAAGGCTTAGTCTACAATGTGCCTTTATTCAATTTTCCCAACAACTCTGCAAGGTAGATGTGATTATTCTCATTTTATAGATCAGGAAATGAAAGCTCAAAACTATAAAGTAACTTGACCCAAGTCTTAACCATTCCTGAGGGGTGAAGGTAAGATGTGAAACCAGGACTTCTAACCCTTAATATCTAAATTAGTCTAGGATACTATATCAGGTAAAAATAAATCCCCAGTAGCTATCAGCCTATTAAAAATGTATTCCTTCTACTGAACTCTAGTTACATATTATTCACGAAGAGTTGAAAAGAAGATGACAATTCAATACAGAGGGCTTAGGGTCAGAGCAATACAAACTAATATGACAGCACTACAACAAATAGGCTGTGCAATGTAAGCAAAATTATTTAACTTCTCTAAGCTTCAGGTAACTCTTCTATAAAATTTGAATATAAATAGCTCTCCTATAGAGTCACTGTAAGGATAAGAGATAATGTATAGTACAGAGTAGTGAACACAATGTGTTACAGAAGGCCATTAACACACTCAGGCACACACAATCATATGTCTTTTTGTTTCCTTGCTATAGACAGTGTCACAGGGGGAAAAGAAGACTTGGCTATACCATCTGTGTTAATTAGAAGAGGAAACTCAATTGTCAGTATGTTGAATCAAATATGTCAAGCATGCATATTTCAATGTTTGGTCAAAGAAAATACACATATGATAAAAAGAATAATCCTAACCAACATAAAACCTACAAACATATCTTATCTTTCTATTGTTTTTAAGAATGTCATTATTAACAGTCTTCGTAATTTCAAACAAATGTTTCTTGAATACCCTTGGGGTAAAAACCTTTCCAGTGAAAATACCTCATACTTATTGTGTCTAATGCAACATGGGTATGTTCCCATCACAGGGAACATTTAGCAATCTGAAATGTTGCTTCCTTACTATTTGAAGACTCATAAAATCATCTCCATTCCAGAGATCTATGAGGTTGAGTCTAAATCTGAAATATAGACTCTACGCTGATTCCTTTTGCTGGGATACAAAAAGATAAATCAGCACATCCCTCCTGGGGAAAGCTGTGGCAGAACACTGACTTCACATTTTTTAAGCTACCAAAATTGTGAGGCTATTGATGGTTTGGGACAGGTGTTGGTCGAGGAAGCAAGAAAATCCTAAACCTTCTATCAGACCCTATATGACCCACCATCACCCCACTACACACATCTCTAAATAACCTTCGATTTCTTTTTTTTTTTTAATTTTATTTTCTTTATTACATTTTAGAGAGAGAAGAAGGGAGAGGGAGAGAGAGAAATATTGATGAGAGAGAACATCGATTGGCTGCCTCCTGCATGCCCCTGACTGGGGATTGAGCCCACAACCTGGGCATGTGCCTTGACCAGGATGGAACTGGTGACCTCTTGGTGCATGGGTCAACGCTCAACCACTGAGCCACACTGGCTGGGCTAACCTTCGATTTTTCTCCTCTCCAGTCAGCTGCAGTTATACTGGCTTCCATGTTGTTCCTTGAACATACCCGTCACATGTTGACCTCATTAATCTCTTCTCAAAACATTCTCCCCCGACATATCTAACTGGTCCTATTCCTCATTTCTAAGATTTTGCTCAAATGTCATTTTCTCAATGAATTATACTTGGGCTATCCAATTTAAAATGTCAGCTTGCATCCTACAAGGCAGTGCAATCCCCTTTACCCTGCTTTAAATTTTCTTTTATTTGTATACCACATAATCACCTTCTAAAGCCTTTATACTTTTATTATGATTGTCTTTCCACTTGCACATATGCTCATCATCTGTTGAATATTGAATGCAAAGCATGTTTTTCCACATAGAGTGTTTCCTTACCTTGCATTATGTCACCTCTGCCCTAACCCAAGAAGACAACTGACCATTCTTTCTGCTCTTTTTGATCTCCATGTTTTTTCTCAGAACATATTTTTAATTAAAATTATCTTTGTACCTCACTTCTACTTGTCAAAATCCAACTGTCTTCAAAGCCTGCTCAAGTCCCATCTCCTCTGTGAAATCATCTCAGGTTCCACTAGTGGGAAACAATCACCTTTTCTTCTGTTCCATCATAACTGGACCTCAGGTATAGCATTTGCCACAGATATTTATGTGTCTTTGTCTCAATCTATCCAAGAAGCTATGGTCTTTTAAAAATTACCTATATATTTCTCTTAGCACTAGCACAGTACTTGATACTTTACAGGCATTGAGTTACACTTATAAGGTTAAAGTAGCCATAAATTTCTGGTTTTGTATTGTTAGTAAACAAAATATTAGCATAAATAAGCCTTATACTTGATAGAGAATGGTTCTTAACTACTTCCAACTCAATATAAATCTTCAGTCTGATTTAATATGAGGTTTCTCACTTAGTAACATTTTACTGAGCAAAGAGGTGACTCCAGAAACCCAAGATTTTCCTTGAAGCTTGGGCAAAATAACATCAATCTTCCCAATCAAATGAATAAGAAATTACTTTAGACTTATCAGTTTTGGTTTTATATATATCTCTCAATTTATTTATCACAGAGTTTAATGTTTCCTTAGGAGGATATCCCAACTTCTTTTATGGAATCTAAGTCCTTCTCCATCTCTTGGTTACCTCTTCTTTAGCCCCATCTTTTGTTCTGTCCCAATACAACACCCTTCACTCCAGAAATAGCCAAATCCATCTACAGCTAACCTGAGCTCCATGTACACTAGAGGGTCAATAAAATGCTTTGGGGGATCTATGACCTTCTGAATGTTTAGTTAATACTTGTGAGTATATGAGTATGTGCATTTTCCTTGAAAGAGGACCCATTTCGTATTCTCAAAGGTTCCACAATCCCAAGGAGATGAAAAACAGTCACTCTACTTCCTATTCTCTGTTGCATTATATCCTTGAAGATACTCTCAGGCTTGCAGAGGATATATTAGGGACTAAGGTGGGTTGGAAATCCTCTACATGTGATAAAACTAAAAGGAAGAACATCTTCAAGATATAGCTACTGGTATAGACTCGAGATACACTCACTGAGTACCTGCTGAGTATCTGGTACCACACTAAGGAAAAGGCGAATAGAGGAATCTCTGATTACTTAAACTGTAGAGAAAATTGTAGTTACTTTAGGAAAAAGTTTAGAGTTTTAAAAAGGTGTTATACATTTAATAGTAATATAATAGATAGGTGGGTAATAAATACTATGTAAACAAAATAAAATAAAGGTGCTTGGTAGATAAAGATTTCACTAGACTGTAAAACAAGTGAGGACAGGAAATCTGTCTGCTTTGTTCACACAATGCCAGGCGCATGGTAGGTTCTCAGTAAACACTAGTTGAAAGACTAAAAAAAAAAAAAAAAAGGTATATTCCAAGAAAATTATTTCAAAAGGAGAGTCTTAGTAATTTAAATTGTTCCACAGAGATGAGTATATGCAAATGTCAGAGGATGTTTTAAAACCTTATTAAAAGGAAATAGCTATATTCCGGTATAGTGTAACAGTTCTAATAAAATATAATACTTTTTACTTTCTGGTAACCTATAGGTCTCTTATAACAATTGATAGTCATAACAATGGACATAAGACAGAAAACCACTATAGATTCAATCACTTAGACTATAGTATTTTGGTATCATGTATTTTATTATATTCTTATTCAGTGAAATGGGCATACTTTATATGGCAAATATAGCTTTATTCAATATTATTTGAAATATGTAATTAGTGAGAACGCAACTGCCCTCAAGACATGCAAAACAGAATTTGAAAACAGAAATGAAATTACATAAATGGAATTGTTCAGAAGAACCATTTGAATATTTTCACTGAGAAAATTCTTCTTGTGTCTTAATTTTCTTATTTATTATAACATTTCACTCATTCATACATATTAATCATTCATTAAACAAACATTTATTACCTATTATGTACTGGGCTGGGTTTGGGGGAGGATAAAGTGAATAGGATTTGGACTTTAATGTAAGATACAGAAAAGTAAACAGACTTTTCCAGAAGGATATGATAAGCACCAAGATATATGTGTATAAGAGGCTGTAAAAACACAAAGGAGGAGGATCTATGTTAAGTTAGGGGGGTCAGAGAAGTTTTTCTTGGGGAGGTGATGCTTTACATGGGGCTTATGGAACAAATGCAAAGGCTAGAGAGAATTAATCTATACATGGTGCATTTAGAAAATGCCATGTTTGAGATTGTTGGAGTGATGGATACATGCCAGAAAGAAAAAGAATAAGTGTTAGACAGCTAATCAGGGGCCAGGTTACAAGGGCCCATGTTCACGGTAATGAAATGATTCTTTGTTCTAAAGGGAATAGACATCTAGTGAAAACTATTACCCTGAGAAGCAGCATGATTCAGAATAGCACCTCAGAAGTTCCCTCCAAGATCACAAGATCACATCTAGTGAAAACTATTACCCTGAGAAGCAGCATGATTCAGAATAGCACCTCAGAAGTTCCCTCCAAGATCACAGTATGAAGGATAAGTTGGAAGGAGAATTGAGTAGAGAGAAAATAATCATTCAGAAGCAGTTATGGTGATTTTGGGAGATAATAGATAAGCCCTGCACTAAGACAGGAACAATGTTGAAGAAGAGAAGAGTGGGGAGGGGAGGGGAGGGGTAGGGAAGGGAGGGGAAGGAAGGAGAGACATATTAGTTGAAGCTGACTTGGGAGATGGAAATGGTCAGATTTGGTGACGAATGGATATGACAAGGGTGACTGAGATATTTGGTGACTGAGTGAATGGCAGTACCATTTACCAGATAGGCAATGTCAGAGAGGGAAATTTTGAGGATGAGGATGAGTTTGAAGTGCTTATGAGATAACCAAATTGAGATAACAAGTAGACATTTGTATATGTGCCTGGAAGTCAGTAGAGACGCCAAAACAAGCGATATAAATTTGGAAATTATCAGGATAGATGCATCGTTTGAAGCCATGAGCATGGATAAGTACATTTAAGAATGTAAAGTATGACAACCAGAGGGTCAAAGCTGAGTGCTGGAGAAAGACACTATTAAAAGGAGTGGGTGGCTGAAGAGAGATTTGTAAAGGTGACAGAAATAACAGCTAGAGAGGCCATAAATCCTGGAAAGAAGAATTCTGGAAACAAACAAAAAGAGAGAGAGAGATTTTAAGTAACAGTGGATGGCCATCATGGCAAAAAGCAATATAGAATTATCAAGAAATATTATGACAGAAATGTAGCTACTGGATTTGGTCATTGGAAGTCAATGATCACTGTGGCCAAAGAAATTTCACTGGTGAATCAAAAATCTAACAGTTAGCCAAGTGCTAACCCTAACCCTATTAGTGTATACTTATAATACACATTATTATTATTAATTATTATTATTATTATTATTATTATTTTATCCTCACCTGAGGACATTTTTTTTTTTTGCATTTATCTTCAGATAGAGCGGGAGGAAGAGAGAGAGAGAGAAACATCGATGTGAGAGAGACACATCGAGTGGTCGCCACCCACACGACCCCAACCAGGGCCAGGGACAAACTGCAACCAAGGTACATGCCCTTAGCGGGAACTGAACCTGGGACTCTCTGGTCCATAGGCTGATGCTCTAACTGCTGAGCCAAACTGGCCAGGGCTATAATACACATATTAAAAAGTATAGTTTTGAACTGTAAGAGAGATACACAGACCATGTGTGATCATAGTAACCATGAAACAGGAATGCTGGATGCTCCCAGTTTTCTGCTTCTTCCACTCTCAACAGAACTGTTCAGGGACTAGCTGAACTAAGTTTCTGAAGCATTAGTACTCTTTCCATTAACTGATAAATGCCAATCAGAACCAACTTAAGCACAAAGCATGCTGGGATAGCTCATGGCATCAAGGGATAAGTTGAACAACCAGGAAGGCAGGAACTGGGGCACACTCAGAACCAGTATCCCAAAAGAGAATTCACCGTTTCACCAGCTGGCTGAATGACCCTTTTACATAAAGACAGTTTGCCAAAAGCAATTCAGCAAACAACCAGATCACTGAATTTACTTGTTTCTTTTAACAATTTGAGATAGTTTACAGACATTTGTATTGGATAAGGAAGAAAGAAGCTTCTGGAAAAATATTATACTGTTTTAGTTGAGTAGTTATTTTTTTCTCCAAAATAGTACTGCCAAGAGATTTCAGTTTGCCCCATTGTTTAAGCTGAAGGGAGCTGGCTGCAGAAGAGGTAGAGAGCAAGGCACCCACAGCTGGAAGAAAGCAGAGAGGAGAGTCACAGTGCTTGACAGCTGAGGCTGTGGATTACCTGAAGGGGAAATGGATGGGTGGAGAATGAGGAGCAGAGACAGGAGGAGAGAGAAGGGGAGTGTGAGACAGGTGGTCTGAACATTATTTTAAAGCTAGGAGGAGATCATCCGTTATTTTAAGATGAAAAGTGAGAACAATGAACTTCATTGTCTGAACTTTGACTGATTTTATTTTCCTATAAACAAGAACCGAGATACCAGATAGTATCTGAGATGAGATAACAATTATGTTTTGAACTTTTTAAGCTTAACTTTATAAACACTTCTAATATATTCAGGGATAGTGATTCACTAAATAACTTCTTTGACACTATCTTTGGAAGGAATTGCTTTAAGATTCTCAATTCTTTTATGACTAATATGTGTGCCTACATTTAGTTCATAAAGTTTCATATTCACTGAGTTCAACAATAATTTATGAAGTTGCATGAATAAATAATAATCATGTAATTTTTCTCTTAAGTAAAATAATCTATTTAATTAAAATTTGATATGTTCCTTCATATACCAAATCAGACTGAGCAAATTATTCTTTTGTCTAATTGGCTTTACCAACAACACCTGTTCACAGTGATGCCATATGTTTATAAAAGGACAGTCAGGATAGATGAGCCTCAGAACTAGGATGCCTGGGTTCCAATCCCAGCTTCATGACTCACCAACTATGCAACCTTGGGCAAGTTACTTAACCTCTCTATATCTATTTTCACAAGGCAACTTTGTAGCAATAACCTCATATGGCTTGTAAATATGGAATACATTTCTATATATATATATATAAAGATTTCAGGACAGTGCCTGGCCTATAGCTAAAACCATTTAAGTGTTTGCTATTATTATTGCTGTTTTTAATTATTTTATTGTTAGCAGAAGTGAAAGAGTCTGCAAGACATGGTTTCTGCCTCAAAGTATCTTAAAATCCACAGAAGAGAGATAAAATGTTGCATATATGTACACACACACACACTCTAACAGCATGTCCAATGGGACCTTTTATATTGCAGAAAGGGTCCAAAGTTGTACTACAATAAGCCACAAGGTGTGCTCCTCTTCTCAAGGAATTAAGAGGCGGCAGAACCAGCCCCCATTTCCCAACCTGTTTCCCTGCTCTGTACTGGTCTAGTCCACAGAGGAAAGAGCCAGATGGACAGCCTTAGACTTGATGAGCATACACTCTGTGTGCTGCCAGGTTGCTCATCACTGTCCCAACCATAAGAGAAAGGCAAGGATTGTCTGTTTCTAATGCCCAGCATTTCAGGGGAGGAGGAAACTCATAGCAGTTGGTAGGGGAACCTGGCTGGTTGATTTATGAGCTGAAGTTCAGTACAGTGAGAAAGTTCTCAGGTGAAGTTAACATCTATCCCCTGGAATGTAGGATAAATATAAATGTAGAACCTGTTACCCATCTCTGGGCTAAAGCTGTCTGAAGGCAGAAGGGCCTATGTCAGCATGTCTTAAAAAGACTAAAGCCCCTTTTACTTGTGAAGAAAAATGATAGGGCAGCCCCTTCTGGGTTCCCAGAGGTTGTCAGTGGGCACAGAAGAAGACTCCCATGATTCCTGTGGCCCCACATGAAGGAGCAAGAAGGGCAGAGACAAATGGGGAAATGCTCACCACAAGAAGGAATTGAGAACATGCCTTCTGGAAGGACTCAATGGAAACCAGCTGTCCTTCTCTGCAGGCATCATGAGCAACAGAAGTCACACACACACACACACGATGAACAAAGCCCTCACTTCCCTCCAACCCCACCAAATATAAAGCATCTACAAAGAGACATTCTCTCAGTAGGTCATAGACGAAACAAGAGCAGCCTAGTTACATAACAAGTTCTGCTTCCACTCTTTCTCTCTCTCCCTATTTCAAGGAACTAGACCTGGAAAAGGAAGAGGGAATGAGGATATAGAAGGTGGACCCTCCTACCCTCCACAGTCCAAGTAGCCAAGATTATAGCCTATACCTGGGCTAAGGGGAGAAAACTTTGAAATAAGAGATGACATTGGAGTTTAAACAGGATTAGACTAGCTATAACAACCCAAAGTGAGGAAAAAGTTATGGTAGCTGGCCAAAATGGATTGGAAGAAAATAGGAAATTCAACACACTAGTTTGAAAGCTGTGACCTAAGAAATAAAAATATGTTTTCATGATAGTATATTTTTTAAAACAGTGGTAATGGAAAGAGACTTGAGTTGGGGTGATAAACATACCATATAATATACAGATGATGTACTGAAGAATTGTATGCCTAAAACCTGTATAACTTTATTAACCAATGTCACCCCAATAAATTCAATAACAAATAAAATAGCATTTTGAGGAGAAGAATTAAAAGAACTAATGGACCACCAATGTAGAGGCTCAAAAGTGAAAATTAAATGTATCTTTGATGATATCAAAGTAAATTTAGCTATATTATCAAGCATGAAACATATGGAAGTTGACTACTGAAGAGAGTAACAAAGTAAAATAATGGGTTGTGTAGATTGAAATTTCATACAAATGACCTGGAATCATTCACTGGTCAAATTGCATTAACTAAAGGCATTATGACAAACAACATGGAAACATCTCAGGTACTATCAACACCATTTCCATTCCTTCTTGTCATATTGTTTGAGAAAAATGAGGTAAATGGCAGAAAGCATTCAAGAACTTCATTGAGTATTCCATTCTCACACCCAGTAAAGATTAATGGAGTTGGTCTCTAACATAGAGTTGATCCACAGATAAAAGAAATGGGTTACAAAATACAAAACAACAAAAAAGAAAAACTCATTACAGCCAAGATTTTAAAAAATGGAATCCAGTGAAATATGTGATATACTACAATGTAAGACACGACCTAGGATAGTCAGTGGTTGGTTCAAAACCAGTAGTAGAATATCCACATAATTATGAAAAAAATGTATTCATTTTAGTTTGATCTCCCTAGTTAGTTGATTTTCTCATTTATTTATCTTATTTCCCTCATTTGTTTTTCCTCAAGATCACTGGGTATGATATGAAGATATTGTTATCTTTCATTGAAAATTTATTGTTGTTTTCCTCTGCTACTACCAAACTTTATAACAGAAGACTTTAAGAGCACATGTGTGAACTTACCAAAAGAATACCTGCTTTGTCCATAAAACCATCCAACCAACCAAATGTCTCCATCTCCCCACCGCAAAAAAAAACAACACTTTATTCTCCCATGACATTTAATTTTGGATTCTTTATGGATGTCACTTTCCCACTTAGTAACAATACATTCCTAACTTTGACAGTCGTTTATTCCACGCAGAGTTTAATATTGGACCTAATTGGCAGTTTCCAAAATTCTGAGAATCATAGGCTCATGGCTGAGGTTCCAATTAAAATAAAACTCCCTACTAACTTATCCCTTGAATGAGTTAGAGGGTTTTTTTTTTAATGTTTTCCCTACTGAGCCATGAGAGATTTATCCAGACTTTCCCAATAAACCAATTATGGAGGGAATCATGACAGCATCATTTTTTTAAAAAAGTCTAACAGCATCCTAGTTGCATTATGCAGAAGAAAATCATTGAGAAATTAGAAGAGGTAAGTGGAGGGCAGGATGTGGGAGAATACAGGAAATAAAACAATCGTTTTTATTAGATATATAGTTATCTTACCAGCTATATAATACCATGACAAATAAACTACTAAGGAATTGTTTTTGCTGAAGTTAAACATAAGTACACTATGACATACTTAATTTAGAGGAAGAAATGTTATTATCATCTTATAGAGAATACAAAAATAACTTGCCAACAATGCTACTTTAGTGAGCAAAGCAAACCAAATTACAAACTACCCTTCATCATTGTGCTCCATTTAGTGGTATTGACTGCATGTCTTTGAAGCCACCAGACACTTCTGTTTCCAAGTGACATCCAGACCACAATGACTGAATATACTTTTTATCTGCTGTCTTCCCTTGTGGTCTAGTTTTCATTTGTGCATACTTTTCAGTATCAGAGAATAAATCAGGACAGACCTTAAGCCAATGGTCCTCTCCCAATTTAGCACCCCCTCCATTCCATGGAGGTGTAGAGGAAGAGACAGAATTGGGTACTGCATTGTAACTTAGAGTCACAGAAAGTTGAAGTCTGCCTTGCTTCATCTTTATCTGCAACTCCAACATCTCCAACACCTGTCTTTAACCCTGACCTTTCTACATGGATCGTCCTGTGCCAATGGCAAAGAGTTACTTTGGGGGATGGTAGTATTATTTTAACAGTAACATCATTCTTTTTATTTCTTAAAGGTCACAGACTTAAATGCCTACAAGAACACGAAAGTAACTTAAAAGAGTGAAGATGCCTGGTTAAAGTTCCAGACATACATTTTTTTTTTGTATTTAATATGAAAGAATATGCTTCCTTGACACAAAGAAATAAGTAGCTTCCAGTTTTTTCCTTGAAATAAGCTGCTCTCTTCAGCCATCTTTTATTTTCCTTTCATCAACAAAGCCATGGAAACGAGGGAGTATTTCTCTGTGATAAGAAAACTGAAAGAGCAGAGTTGAATGCGGGCCTCACCTCAGGGAGACCAGACAGAATGGTGAGGGCTGTGCTCTCCTGGGAAGCGGATACCCGTAAAAGAGGACGTCGTTGCTACTAAGCTCCCACTGATATTTTTTTTCCAGGTTGTAAAGTTAAATCATCTGTTGGATTTAAAAAATAAAATAAAACCTAGAAAGATGAATTTTTATGTGAAATCTTCTAAAAATAATTTCTTCCAAGTAGTATGTTTTCCAAATTGGCAAGTTCAAGCCTCTAGTTTGCAAGACTCGTTGTTTATATTCACCATTAGCAGGAAACAGAACCCCCCCCCCCCATTTATGCTCCATAGGAGGAGATTGGGAAGTGCAGCCTGGGAAGGGGAGAGTATGGAGGTGAATGTTATTCACGTGCAACAAACAAATGATGTGTGGACTGTGGCCATACGTACAGACCTAGGGTGGATCAGGAATGCTAATTTAAAACTATGTCTGGATAGGAAAAAAATATCTATTTAGAGACAATTGCTGTAATCAGTTAATTTGTTTCAATTAGACACTTGATTCCTTACTGATGTTATTAAACCTACAGATTTCTCCCTTTGAAAGGAGTGATAAAATCCAAATTCAACCTTTATTGCTGAATTTCTCATTTTTGGTGACAAATGGGGAGAAGGGTGGTGAGAAATGCACAACAAAAATAAGAAGGGCCCTGGCTGGTTTGGCTCAGTGGTTAGAGTATTGGCCTGCGGACCGAAGAGTTGTGTGTTCGATTACTGGTCAAGGGCACATACGTCAGTTGCAGGTTCAATCCCTGGCTCTCTAAAAGTCAATGGAAATACATCCTTGGGTGAGGATTAAAAAAAACAAATTAAAAAAAAAAAAGATGGAAAAAGTCCTGGAGGAGAACTTGGATGTGGTGGAGTTTTGAAAAGATTCTTTGGTATTTTGTATTAAATATGTTTTTATTGGATTTTTAGAGAGAGAGGAGGGAGAAAGAGATAGAAACACTGATGTGAGAAACATTGATTGGCTGCCTCCTTCACGCCCCCTACTGGGGATCAAGCCCACAACCTGGTCATGTGCCCTGACCGGGAATTGAACCAGGATCTCTCAGTCCATGGGACGATGCTCAATCCACTGAGCCACACCAGCTGGGCTTTATAGTACTCTTACATAAAGTTAACCAGTCATGGGGATAAGGTGATAGTGGTCAATGAATCAGGTTACAGCAGATAGAGAATGCATAGATAAAGGGACAGGGAACAGGGGGGGTCAGGTCAGAAGTGTACAGGAGGCTTAGGAAATGGAAACCCCAATATTTTGGATCAGGAATCAGAAGTTGGGAGAAAGTCTGAACTGTTAAACCTATGAGTCACAATATGTAACAACACTGTGAATTAAACTTAGGTCTTTGAAGTCATATCAGTAAGGTACGAATTTTACAAAGAGATTCAATTTAGTTTCACTTTTTTCATTAATAAAATAAACTCTTTTATTTATTTAAAAATCCTTACCCGAGGGTATTTTTCTATTTATCATCAGATAGAGTGAGAGGGAGGGAGAAAGAGGGAGGGAGACAGAAAGAGAGAAAGAGAGAGAAAGAGAGAGAGAGATTGATTGGTTGCCTCCAGGATGAACCGCAACTGAGGTACTTGCCCTTGACCGGAATCGAACCTGCGACTCATTGGTCTGCGGCTGATGCTCTAACCACTGAGCCAAACCGGTCGGGGGAAAAATAAAGCCTTTTTAAAATTTAATGTTATTGTTCAGGGTATTACAGATGTCCCCCATTACCTGCCTTTTGTCCCCCTCTGCCCAGCTCCTGCCCCATCCCAGGCCTTCAGCGCACTATTGTCTGTGTCCATGGGCTATGCCTATATGTACATAATTTCCTTGGTTAATCTCTTCCCACCTCCCATCCCTTCCCTCTGAGATCTGTCATTCTGTTCCATGTCTCCATGTCGCTGGACCTATTTGTTTGTCAGTTTATTTTGTTCATCAGATTCTACATATAAGTGAGATCATGTGATATTTGTCTTTCTCTGACTGACTTAATTCCTTTAGCATAATAATCTCCTGGTTCATCCATGCTGTCTCAGAAGAATAGAGCTCCTTTTTTATAGCTGCATAGTATTCCATTATGTAAATGTACCACAGCTTTTTTATACACTCATCTACTTATGGACACTTGGGCTGTTTCTAGATCTTAGGTATTGTAAATAACACTGCTATGAACATAGAGGTGCATATATTCTTTCTGATTAGTGTTCTGGGATTCTTAGGATATATTTCCAGACTTTTATTCTGTACTTACTATGGACCAGGAATTAAGTCACACTCTCTGTCTCTAAAATACTCACAATATGTTATCAGGTGGAAATATGAGTAGAAAGAAACAATACGGTAATGGAAGGAAGCACTGGGTACTATGGAGACGTGCCCAAGGCGGCTGTATGCTGCTGCTCAGGCTGGGAAGTACATAAGCCCAGGAGGCACCATCTACATAGACTGGAAGTAAATGGAATCCCCTGGAACAGAATCATGTGGCATTTTCAAGCATCTAATTGAGTTGATGCCATAGAAGGCTTTTTGAAGAAAGTCACTCCTGATTGAGTCTTAAAACTATTAGAATTCAGCCATACAGAAATGGGTTGGGAGAAGGAAAGAGGGGAATGGGGAAGAACTCATGCCTGTCAGAGGAACTTGTAAAAAAAATGTCTTTCAGAGTTTCATCACTGACATGTTTAAAGGATATTTGCCACCAAATAGCAAGTCATATTTTTAAATTTGAGGTCTCAGAGAGGAACAATCAAAGCTTTCTCACTGTAGCCAAGATTACTGAATGTGAGGTGCATCAAGGAACTCCCCAAACAGAGTATCTAAATGGATTCTTCAGATGGACCTGAAAGGGACTGAATCAGGTGCAGCGTAAGAAACACAAACACCAAAGAGGGTGCAAAGTATAGTAAGGACACCACACACGGAAAACGGAGGTATCTGAAGGGCAGAGGAGTGAATGAGGGTTCCTTTTTCTCCACAACCTCTCCAATACTTGGTACTTGTGTTGATGACAGTCATTCTAACAGGTGTGAGGTACAGTTTCATTGTAGTTTTGATTTGCATTTCCTTAATAGCTAGTGCAGTTGAGCATCTTTTCATATATCTGTTGGCCATTTGTATGTCTTCTTGGGAAAGGTGTCTGTTCAGGTCCTCTGCCCATTTGTAAATTGGATTGTTTGTTTGGTGTTGAGTTGTATGAGTTCTTTACATATTTTGGATATTAAGCCACTATGGAAAATGGCACTATCTCTAACTTTTCCTAGTTGCAGAATAATAAGGATAACTAGAGAAACAAAGACTGCAAGAGGCAAACTGTGAACTGCTGGGGTTCTGAACATGCTGTCCCAAATTCGGCATCTTGGCATATTGAATATTTTAAGTTAAAGGAGTCTGAGAAAACAGAAGCAGGGCGGTGACTCTGATCTTCCCCCACAACTTCTCCCCTGAAACAGGTTATGACTTTACAACCTCACATGTGAGAGGTGCTAGCCCTCTAGCCAGGGGTAAGGAGGATCCTTATCTCTGAACACAAAGGTATGTCCCAAAGTATCCACACAAACAGACCTTGCTAAGTTTCCCCCAGTAACTACACTTACCTCATACTCTTTAACCTATCATATTCCTCCATGACCGTGCACTCTTCATCAAACCTGGCATCAAATACTTAGGTCTGTTTCTTCGAGGCTCCATGTCCTTATACAGGCTCCAGTGTCATGTAAAACTTACATTAAATACATTTGTATGTTTTCTATGGTTAATCTGTCTTTGCCTGTTTAGTATTCAGACCTAACCAGGTACCCTAAGGGTGGAGGACAAATTTTCTCTCTCCTACAGAACATACGTGGAAAGGCCATATATTGACCTTATAAATCTTATTTTTGATATAAACTTGATATAAGAAACAAGTTTGTACTTTACAAGAGTGTTGTTCCTTAAAACGTAGTTGGCAAGTGCAGCCCCAGCATTTGGTTACAAACAAAAAAGATCCATGGCTGTGAATTGATGGAGGTGTCTGCGTTCTGTATGGAAAATTCCATGGGGCTGCAGGGAGAGACATATGACTATTTTCTAGTAAAGAAGCTTTGGAGACAAGCTCATCACAAATTATCCATTTTTAAAATTTTTATCTAAGGTAAAAATGATATCAAAATGGCTGCAGGACTGCGTAAGTCAACTTTTAATTTGTTTTTAGATGTATTACCTTGGAAAGCCAATTTATTTCTTGAAATTACTGTTTTTACTTGTGAGCTCTAACTTGTAAAAAAAAAACAACAACAATGAATTGGATTATCAAGTAATTGACATGATCTGGGCATTATTTTGCATTATACATTGCTAAAAAATGAAGTCATTCCATATTCACTGCACTCAAAGATAAACCAGATCACAATAATCACCTGCAACACAATATACTTCCTAAGATGGAAAATATTTCAAGATCTCTAGAAGTGATAACTGATTTTGCATATGATTATTTTAGCACCAAGCCAAAATACTATGCTTCTACTAGTATTATGTTTTTTCTCTCAAATATTAAAATACATTTGGAAGTGAAAAATCAGTTGGAAAAGAAATGGCATAGGGGAAACGTTTGGAGACACAAAACTGATTAAATTTTAGACAAGTTAAAATGAAAGAAATCATAGGAAAATTAAGTTGAAATGATTCAGTAGGCCTTTGAAAATGGAGTTGTAGAGAGATTTGTATTGGGGTTACTTTGGGGCATCATAAAAATATAGCTGATCATTGGAACTGGGGAATACCAAGCAAAGAATAAGGAGGGAAAACTATCCAGGATAAACTTTTTCATTTTTTTTTCTTTATTGATTTTTTTAGAGAGAGAGGAAGTGAGAGGGAAAGAGAGGGAAACATTAATGATGGAGAACATCAATTGGCCGCCTCCTGCATGCTCCCCACTAGGGATTTGGCCCACAACCTGGGCATGTGCCCTGACCAGGAATAGAACTGGTGACCTCTTGGTGCATGGTCGATGCTCAGCCACTGAGCCACACCAGCTGGGCTCCAGGATGAACTTTTAGGAAAATATTTATTTTTGAGTCAGACTTTTTAAAAAAAATAAATAAATAAAAAGCCATCAGGTAACAAAGGGGAATCAGAGCAGGACTGTTGGGTAGAATTTAGATGCAGCAATCAGGTGAAGACCACATATCCTAGCAGCTCAACAGAAGAGTCAAGAATACTGAGAGAAGCCAGCATAGCCAAGCAAAAGCTGTTTGGTGTTTAATTTTCAGATACTGGAAACTATTCCTGTCTACACGCAGAAGAGGAGGAATAGGGATTACTGGAAGTGAATGATGGAGGGCCTTGAAGTGATGGGGGCCCGTGAAGCACACAGGACAAATCCCATGGAGGCACAAGGCCTAGGGATAAGAGGACTGGAAGGAAGTGACACATGGAGTTTAACACGACCAAAGATACAGAGCAGCCCTTGCAAGATCGTAATTAATGTCATAAATTTGGAAATGAGGGAAGACAGGATTGATTGAGAGTCACAGAAGAGGAAAAAGTCCCAAGTAGCCTCTGTGAAAGTGTAGGGTTGCATAAAAAAGAAGTAAATGGCTTATGGAGCTACATTAATGGCCAATCTAAATTAATTGAGCCTGTAATACTCAGCCTGTATAACTCCACCCTTTCTCCCATCAAGTCTAGCAGCTGAATAGAAGAGCAGAGAGCAGGAGCTGAGACAGTTGCAAGTGTTATCAGTACATATGGGAAACTGAGGCCAATCAAGGGACGAGCTGTGGGTGGGAAAAATAAATCTCTAATATTATGAAGACTGGAGGTAAAAGAGAGGGAAGGTACATGATGAGCTGGAAGGCAGCCAGTCATGTAGATGTGACAGGGAGGCTGGAGTGGTGACTCATCTCAGTGGCAGTGAGGACAGTGTGAGAGGATGGAGGAGAGGTCTCTGAAGCAATACTCATTGCTACAGTGTCTGGGCTCCTGGGGAATGGCTGTGCCATCAACGAAAACATAAAGCCAGGAGATGGAGGAGTCAGACTGGTTTTTAACATAGAGATTAAAGTCAACAAATGGTAAAGGATATTGATAGACTAGGCATTAAAAATCCAAGCCAGTAACAAAAATGCTGGAAGGTATGAAAAGCAATCAGTGATTTTATGGCATGCAATGGAAATACTTCTCTAACTCACTGAATACCCAAGTTTTCACCCACACGGTTTTCTGTGTCATTTATGCATTAGGAAAACCTAGCATGTCCCACACTAAAATATTCAACTTAAAGAAGACCTAACTAATATTCTAGAAGTTACTCAATCCATATTCTAAATTTGATTGGGTTTTTAGATTTTTAGTTCTTGTTTCCTCTGACTTTGGAACCAGCATACCGAGGCTCAGGTTTTAGTCACGTGGAAATGCCATATGGGGTTTTTCTTACTCGCTATTTATGAGGTTTTCATTTTCTGTTTGGATTCTGTTGCTTACGCTTTAGGGAGACCATATTTTTGTACCACAATGGAAAGGAGAGTTTAAAACCAAATGCCTCTAATAAACTTGCCTTTGCTAACAGAAGATGTTTTCTATTAAACCAATATATGATCTTAAACTCAGTACAAGTATAAGCATGATTCAACTTGGTAGTTCTTAGAATTTATTTTCCTCTAGATAAAATTTTTACAATACAGACACACTGTAGAAAGACTATAAGAAACCTACATAGTGGCAAATATAGCAATGGGTAATGTATGATTTATGATAGATCATTGCATTTATATTGACAAGACCATACTTCAGGAGGAATTGTTGTGTGTGTTATACACATTTCACAACTTAGAAAAACAACATAATAGAGCATATTACAGAAAGCGGGTACATAAACTCAATGCATTTTGTTTTAGGTTGTATAAACATAATAAAATAATGTTTCCTCTTGTAGTTTAATATAAAACCTTCTGAATAGAGTAGGTTACATGCCTACAGAACTTAAAATGAAGATCAAAAACAAAATAGAGTTTTACTTTAAGATTTAAGCTATTTAATTTTTGTTATAAGTAATAATAGTTTATTACTTAATAAGGCCTCTGTCAAATAAAATTTTAGGTTTGGTCACATCATATTCTTTTAAGATTCAATAAATCTATGACCAATACATTGCAAATAATTTTAAAATCATAATTATTTTCTATTGTGGCAATGTCTAAGACTGTATTTCTTTTAGGATATTAACTTTATGGTACTGGTGTTTATAGAACAGTATTTTTAAAAATAATCATCAAAAATAGGCAAATTGTAAGAACATGAATAATATGCATTAAGGGAAAATAGCAATTTTACAAGATTCATTCCATTTCTAAGAATATTTTCCAACTAAATACAAGGCACAAATATTATAGCATCTATAACTATCTTAGTCATCGGCCTCTTACCCCTGCTATTCCAATTTGCTGTTAAAAATGTCTGCTTCCTGCCCTGGCCGGGTGGGTCAGTTGGTTGGGGTGTCATCCCATACACCAAAAGGTTGTAGGTTAGATTCCAGGTCAGGGTACAAACCTAGGTTGCTGGTTCGAAGCTATTGATGTTTCTCTCTCTCTCTCTCTCTCTCTCTCTCTCTCTCTCTCTCCCTCCCTCCCTCCCTCCCTCCTTCCCTTCTTCTCTCTCTAAAAATCAATAAAAACATATCCTCAGGTGCGAATTAGAGAAAAAAAATCTGCTTCCTCCCTCTGAAGCCCTGACAGACAGGGATGCTTTTCTTACTTCAAAGGAGTTCCTTTTAGGAAGTCAAGGTAATTAATCTATTTTATTCCCTCAGTGACATTCCAGCCACCGTAGAACCTAGATTCTAAAAATTAACTTTTGTTTAAAAACATTTTTAATGGCGGCCATTCTGACAGGTGTGAGGTGATACCTCATTGTTGTTTTAATTTGCATCTCTCTGATGATTAGTGATGTTGAGCATTTCTTCATATGTCTTTTAGCCATTTGTATGTCCTTTTTGGAGAGGTGTCTATTTAGTTCCTCTGCCCATTTTTTAATTGGGTTCTTTGTCTTCCTTTTGTTGAGTTGTATGAGCACTCTGTATATTTTGGAAATTAACTCCTTATCTGATGTATCATTGGCAATTATGCTCTCCCATAGAGTGGGTTCCCTATCTGTTTTGATGGTTGTTTCTTTTGCTGTGCAGAAGCTTTTGAGTTTGATGTAGTCCCATGTGTTCATTTTTCCCTTTGTTTCTGTTGCCTTAGGTGATGTATCAGTGAAGATTCTACTGCCATCAACAAATCATCAAACAATAAGTGTTGGCGAGGGTGTGGAGAAAAGGGGACTCTAGTACACTGCTGGTGGGAATGCAGACTGGTGCAGCCACTGTGGAAAACACTATGGTGTTACCTCAAAAAATTAAAAATTGAATTTCCATTTGACCCAGTGATCCCACTTCTAGGAATATACCCTAAGAAGCCTGAAACACCAATCAGAAAAAATACATGTACCCCCATGTTCATAGCAGCACTATTTACAATAGCTAAGATCTGGAAACAGCCCAAGTGTCCATCAGTGGATGAATGGATAAAAAAAAACTGTGGTACATGTACACAATGGAGTACTATGCAGCTGTAAGAAAGAAAGATCTCTTATCCTTTGAGACGACATGGAGGGACCTCGAGAGTATTATCCTAAGCGAAACAAGCCAAGCAGAGAAAGACAAATATCACATGATCTCACTTATTTGTGGAATATAATGAACATAACAGTCTGAGGAACAGGGTAGACCCAGAGATGTGGAAGTAGGGTATAAACTGACACCCCTCAGAAGAGGGGGTGGGGGGGGAGGGAAAAGATAAACCACAGAACTTATGCGCATGTATGCATAAGTGATGGACATGGACAACAAAGCTGGGGACAGGGTGGGGGGATGGGGAGGAGGGTGTCAAAGGGGAAAAAAGGAGAAACATCTGTAACAAAAATAAATTAATAAAAAAATAAAATAAAATAAAAAAATAAAAACATTTTTAAGAGGACAGGTCAAACCTTCATTAAATAGAAAGTCGATGCATCAGAATGACGAATAGATATAAGGTAATTTCCAGAAGATACTACATGTTGATTTTCTTTAGTTTTTATATCCCAGAACTTACCCTGCTTTCAAGAAATTGACAACCCAATTGAGAAGAAAAAGTGAGCACATGTGCAATAGAGAACGATTTGGTGCTAAATGCAGTGGGCCAAGGAAAAATGCATTGTCCGTGCCAGTGTGAGAGACAGCACTGATGTAGTCAAGATCGAGTCTAAAAGAATTGTTAGAAAGAGCCAATTGTTAAAAGGGGCAGGGAAAAGCAAGAGGCATCACCATTTATGATCCTAAAGAGAGTTAACTGTCACCAGACAGATACCCATTTGTCCTACAAAACAACAAAGTTTACACCATATCCAAGGCTGTGGGCAGAGTCTCCCCACATTCTTGTTCTTTGTGCTTGACTTTGCTTTACTTTATTAGGGACCAAACCCAAAGGCATATTATGTAAAATAAAACAGAGGATTCACTATTTTTTAGTAAATTTGACCAGTTTAGATAATTCTGAACAAATCAGTTTTGTTTTGTTTTTAATCAAATCTACTTAATAAATACTAAAGCTATAAAACAAAATGGTTCTAAATGAGGCAAGGCAATAAGGAAACCAGACTCTACGCTTTTTCTGAAGAGGCAGGATACCAACTTAGCTGAAGACAGCTGTCACTGGAAGCACTAAACTTCATACCAATGAAATATAACCAACCAAGATTTTTTGTCCCATTTGGGGGATTTTTTATTTGGGGAATATTTTTCCATAAACATTTTGTGCAAACAAAATTCTAAAATTATAATGAGATCTCCTAATCCAATCTGCCTCCCAAAATAGAAAATAAATTTTAGTGGTTCACCTGAATAGCAGCAGGACCCACCATATGGCTTTAATGTGTCTGGGATGCTGGTGTTCATCATTGCAGGAAATTGCTTCATTGGAACTGCCATGTTGGAAATCATTTATCTCTCAGTAGAATACAATAAATTTTACATTACACAATAATAAAGGAGATCCTTATCATCCATCTTGCTTAGAAAGGAACACTATTCCCAATGTATTTCAAATTCAGTTAATCTAAAAAGAAATTTAACCTGGACATAATTCCCTGAGGTGTGAGTCTTGGCTTGACCCCATTTCTAGAAAGAAGCCTATACTTTATAAATATTATACTTAGTGAGAAATGTGAGTTGCAATATCTCACATGGAAAGCCATAACAGACATTCTAAAGTCAAATTAATTTCTGAAAATGTGTTCCATTGGATATAAGGGAAGGAGGCAGAGTAGCTACACAGTTTCCACTGAAACCAGTCGTGAGTTGCTGGGGGATGTTGGAAGATGTCTTAGGCCACATGCTCCCTCTACTTCTTAGGAAATTCTGAAAACTTTGACTAAAAAGAAGAAAGCCTATATCATAAGGATTTTTTTTTTTTTTTTTGTACAAAACAAGATTTGAACAGTATGACCCAAGTTGAAACTTCTAAATGCCAAGATTCGGCAGTTAGAGTAAATAAAAGGCAGATAGTTGTTGAAAGAGGCCCTTCACCTCCCCCTAAATTCTGGCATATTGGGTCTTCTAATTACAAATAAAAGTACCATTTAAAGGTTTTCCCTTCAGTCTGTGAGAATTAAGTTGCTAGAATAGAAGCAAATGGTCCTGGAATGCTCTACAGTGTCTACAGTGTTTATTTTCATCATGCTAATTTAGTTTCAGGGGTTGACAACACTGCCCTACTTGAGGACCCAATGCTTCAGAAGTTGGATTCATTTTCATTAAAATTAATTTAACAATCCCCTTTTTAATACTCCTACTTTATAGAGTAAGAAAGATCTGTGATCTTCCCAAGAAGTCACTCACCACTCAGACTATCCAAGGTTCTCTTTTACTTTATTTTATTATTGATTTCAGAGAGAGGAAGGGAGAGAGAGGTACACATCAATATGAGAGAGAAACATGGTAGGGATCAAACCCAAAACCTGGTATGTGCCCTGACCAGGAATCAAACATGTCGCCTTTTGGTGCATGGGACAAAGGTCCAACCAACTGAGCCACACCGACCAGGGCAAAGGTTCTCTTTTAAATTGTATGGCAACTGATCTGGTATTACTAGAGCCCTCTACAACTTTGAACTCTATAAGAAAAACTATGTCAGTCTTTTCTTTCTTTTTTTTTCTAACTCCAACTTCTGTTTTAATCAAAATACTTGGACATTGCTTTTCATATCAATATTTCTGACTTCAGCTTAGATTTTTAAACACCTGTCTATCCATGTCCTTTGATTCTGTGTTTTAATCATGCAGTGGGAAACAGCTGTTTTCTTCTGATTAGAAGAAAACCTAGTTTTTTTAAACCATAGCCTGCTAAACAAGATGAAAAAGCAAACCCGTAGGTCAACTTACTCTATTAAAAATAAAGCAGCAAACAGGAAATGCATAACTTAAATAATGACAGGATGATAAAAATACATGATGTTTATTAAACAAGTTATCAGACATGATGTGCTATACTCCATGAAATATTTTACAATCATTCTTATTTCATCTTCCCTATGAAGCAAATACTATAATTATTGTATTTCTTCATATCAGTTTTCTTTTCAAAATTTACAAAAGTGATGTCAAATGTAAAATTTAACAACAAAGACATTATTTTTCACTTCTCTAGTCTTGTATCAGCCATGCACACTCATTCACATGGGACAGCGGTCACTGAGTAACCCTTAGATACAACTTCTGTTCAGATGTCTGACACCAACTAATACTTTTAAGATTATCTCACCATGACCAGCATAAAACACAGGTTTAAGATTATCCCTTAGTGTTTCCTCTACTACCTGCCTACCTGCATCATAATCACTGAAAATACAAATTCCTAAGCCACTCCTTTAATACAGAACCGGAATCAGTGGGGGCCTTACGCTCTTTGACAAACTCCATGGCCATTTCTAAGCACACTGAAGGATGAAAAGCACAGCCTCCGCATGATTCATGCACCAAACTCTTTATTGTATGTTTATATTCAACTGTCTTGTTTATTTTTTACATAAAGCATATTTGTCAAACCCAACCCAAGCATAGAATAGGTACTTTGAGTGTGTTGAATAAAATATGTTCATTTGGTTTTTTTTTGTAATCAAATACATTTCCAAATATGTATTTGGTACTAGGATTTCAGAGATGTTTAAGCTGAAGTTATAGCAGAAAGAAAGAAATAGAACAATTATTGGTGTGTGTGTGTGTATGTGTGTGTGTGAGAGAGAGACAAATATTGCTACTCCACCAAGCCACTCATCACTAGAGATGCACACACTGCTGCCCCATTGAATTTCCCTCCTCAAATATTAGCCACAGCAGGAAGAGTGACTCGCTGGGGTTCCAAGGCTATGCACGTCATCTGGGTTCCTCGGAGTCTTTCTTAACACAACTCTACATGGCTAAGTAAAATCTGATTTTTTTTTCTTACTATAGCAAGTAGACCTCAATGAAGACAGTGGTTCTAACTTCTATAACCTCTCAAAAACATAAACGAGCTGATTTGTTCTAAAATGCATTTAAAAAATCTTACTTGATCAAATCAAACATAATACAAAATGGTATAAAGGCTTATTTATATGACCAAAAGTGCTCACTATTGGAAAATTTAAAAAACACATCAAGGAATGTAATGATTTAACTCATTCTCCAAGTGGGATTTAAAAAATAAAAGATATTAATTAATCTGGTGCTATATACATAGAATATACCTGCCAAGGCAGTGAATAGGGATTTGGGTATATAGAAGAATATGCTTTATGACATTGTGTCAACAATAAAAATAAATTAGAAAATTAATTAAAAACTGTAAAACCTAAAATCAAATGAATGTTTAGGATCCAGAACTTATTAATGTGTGCATGATTAGATCAGCAGAGTTGATGAACCCTGCAAGGTGAAGGCCATAGCATTTACTGTGCTTTCTGGTTCACATTAGCACCTGTTCATCGTCTGCCAGGCTCTATGAGGATAATAAAAGTTGAAGAGCAGACAAGGAACACATCTCACTTGAATCACATCCTTCTCTTGGAAGTCCTCCTGCGTGGTGATGCCAGAGGCATTTCTCCCCCAGCCTTCCAACTCTTTTGAAAGTGTCTTTCCTCTTCTGCTCTTTAATTTCCTGTCTTATTACAATTATTGGCTCCTTCTCCTGCAAACAGTCCTAACCAGGAACAGTTGCATTGCATATTTTTCCTTATTATATATCAACGTATTCTTTTCCAAGCTTTAATTATTTATATCATGCTAATTCCACAATTTATATGGAATATGATTTATTTAGAGCACTTTCTCATCCAAACACACATAGCTCAGAAAATCTTTCTCCTCTTGAGTTTTTAATCATATCATTGCAGCTAATTACACTCATTGAACACTAGTAACATGCATAATATAAGCGGTGTGATTTTCTCAATGTCCTCTGTTTTTTTAACAACTGTGTGTATCACAATTTAACCTATGGGAGCATTTGAAATAAAAAGTGTTAGGACATTTCCCCTATGGGGGAATACAGGCTAAGGAATAGTATAAGTAAGCACATTACTATATACAGTATAGATCATTTAACAGCAACTCATTCAGGACCCCACTGTTAAATAGTGAGCAGTGGTATTGTAGCTTTGTTACGTCTTTTCTCTCACCCCTGCCAGAAAATGTCAGTTCCTACCATCAGCTCAGCCAAAATCAGGACAAGTTTTCAGCTATATAGGTAGCCAGCTTTTCAATATAAATCTTCAGACGCAGCTTTTGGAGATTATGTTTCATATGTCACCAGTGTGGACATCAGATAAATGAAGAATACCTCTCACGATGAGGTATACCTATTACCTAAAAACAATCGGTCTCAAACATACCGTGTGGAAATGGATCAAAGCATAACTAACAGTACCAATCCATTCCAGGGCCTGGGATGGGGGCCCCACGAGGACCACTTGGCCCACTGCTCACACTTAGTAAGAGCCCCAAATCTAGACTGCTGGCTTTCTCTCTAAATGAAAGAAGTGTTAACATGTTGAATGTAATCATTTAAGCCACACTAAAATTTTTTGTGACCTGATTTGGCATTTCTTTCTATTTCTTCTAATATTGTTGAAGCCCTCAACAATGAAAGTGGCATGAGCCCCTCTTGATATCGCTAGTCCTCAATTCATTCCATACCTGTTCCTGTAATGATGCCATCTGGGCAGATCTGTGTCTGCACTGAACAGGCAGACCATCTTGCTGTAAAGTGTTAACCCAGAACTAGCCTTGGGCAAAATCATAAAGAAGGCGAAAAGTTCTCATAAGTACTCAGCCTTTGCCTTTTTTCCCGTCTTGTTGACCCATTCTTTCTCCCTACGTTCCTTTAGTCTCTGACCCATTACAAAATTACCATTCAGTCTCTGACCCAGCTCTCAAGCAAGGATCTGACAACAATTTTTGCATGCTCTTCCAAATTTAATTTCACCTGTTGCTTACTTCAGAAGAATTTGCATTTGAGTCCTATTTTTAATTGATGAAGAGTTTTTTAAAAAAAAAAAATTCTTATTAAGAAAAGAAAGTAAGAAATGGAGAAAAGAAATAGGCTGTCAAAACACACACACACACACACACACACACACACACACACACACACACACACACTAGAACAGGATATATCAAGATACAGGATGACCAGCCCAAGATTTGTTGATCTTCTATGCCAAGCAGATATGAAAGTGCATGCATTGATGAGCAAAAAAGACTGATCTGTAGGAAACTCTTTGGGGATGGAAAATAAATGCTGTGGAGAAGCCACAAACTACAGTAATAACAACTCAGTGCACAACTGGTACATGAAAGAAAAGAGACATGAAAGAAATTAAGTCAGAGCAATTTGGGTGTAAAACTTAGTATAACTACAGCTGTTTCATTTCCATACTTTCTTCCTGCTTTCCATCACTGAAAAGCATAATAATGTCCCTTGATCTAAAGCAAAGCTATTAACCTGTCGAAATTCCACAAATATCTGTATTTTCATGGAGAGTAGTAAAAAAACAAAAACAAAAACTGAACAGAAACAACAATAACAAACCCCAAAAGGCTTGTTTTGGAAACTAGAACTCTTTGCTTTCTGCTCAGCTGTTTGGGCAAGGTGGGGAATAACCCAATCCCTGACATAGGCCTGGCGTCTCTTACTCAGACTCTAATTAGAACAGACTTTGGACAAAGCTTCTCAGGAAGTATCGTCTGCACTCACAATTCATAGACAGGCGATGCATGAGACCTCATGTTTATTTATTAAGCATCTATTATGTGCCAGGCTCTGTGTTCCATGCTTTATGTGTGGTTTCACTGCATAATCATGCTACTGGGTATTAGTCTAAATATTTTACAGATCAGGAAACTGAGGCTCACAGAAATAAGCTAACTCATCCCTAGGCTCATTGACCACTCTAAGTATCAGGAGCACTTGAAAAGCATCACAATCTCACATTCATGGAAAGATCATTCTAAATGATTAGTTCCTAGGTGATTTACTCTATTAACAACATTTTAGAAATGAAATAACCAATGAGTTTAAACTAATTTCAAAGTGTAAACTTAGAAAAATCTAAGTAATCATATTATAGAGGCTACCCAAGCCACGACTTTTTCTTAATTCTAAACCCTCTGCTCTTAGACTGTCTGCTGTTTAAAAAAGGGGCGAGTTCTATGTCTATCTTAACTTCCAGTGTCCAAGGGCACATAGCTTGCAAATTATCCTCCAAAATGGCTAATAATTTATGTTCAATGATGAACTATGTCTCACTGAGAAAATACATAAATGAATCATGGCAATATACAGGCAGGGACAAAAGTAGGTTTACAGTTGTGAGTACGCGAAACACAGAAATTATTCTTATATTAGCCTTTTGGCTAGATCAAGTGAATTGTCATTGATTAATTTTTGTATTATTTTCCATATAAAACTGTAAATATACTTTTGCCCCACCCTGTGTGGTCAGTCCAGACCAAGATTAGGGATGAAATCTGTTAGAATTTTACAAAATTTATAATACTGCTAATTAGAACTATGTAAAGGACATTCTATTACTATTAGTTCTTACATTTAGTTTCTTAAAAACAGAATAGATCTGGACGTCTATAAAATCTTTAAGCTTTTATCACATATACTGCTGTTAGACTGATGCTTTGTTCATGAAGATGAGTGAGAAAGTGTCTGATGTTCTCATTATCCCTCGACTGGATCTCTGAGCAAACCTGAGAATACCACAGGGTTTTAAACATATCTCAAACTTCTTTTCCCCTACTAGTTAAAACTCTTCTTAAAATCATCTATAATGGTGCTTAATACTTTATCATATATTATGAACACACAAAATTCAGAGCCAGTTTTAATTAAAAGATAAGCCAGTTTATAATTACCAGTATATCTGCATACCACTAATTAGCTCACTAAATCTTTAATAGTTCTGTGGAGCAGAATAAGCAAGACTTTAGCTATCTGTATAACAGTACCATCGTGCTTGACAAATCTCTTCATAGTTCAGATACAGTTAAACTTGAGTTCAATTTAGGTTAACTTGTTCTCTCCTTTCTAATTAGTCCATCTACATTCAAGAGGTTGTATGCTGGCAACACAGTCTTTGTTACTACATAGTTTGTTCCAACTGAATTATCTTTCAACACATAGTTTGAAGTTTTCTCTTCCCTCCAGGAATTTCCTAGTCACAGGGCCTACAAAATCATGTTCACGTCGTATTCTGCGGCATCCCGCAGGACGCTCAGTGCTCTAAGCAAAGGCCCACCAGCTCCACGGGCTGATGGGAATGGAGAAGGATGTGCTATCTTGGTCAGTGTAACCACACATATTACCACTGCACCACTCTCTCCATCAAGACATTTCTGGGAAACCGGGGTGGGATGATTGGCATTAATCGAACTTGGAAACAATTATCGCAGGGAGAAAACTAACAATCAAGTGATTTCTTTGAACCTAAGTTTATTTTTATTTAAAAACATGCTTTTTATAAAATAAAGAATTCAAACACAGAAGTATATTAAGCAAAATTTTAAAGCTTCTCTTCCTATTTCCCCATTACCCAAAGTTGACCACTTCTGATTTTGTTCTTATTTCTTCATTTCCAAGAACATCTGATCTTGTATAGGCACACACTTTTCACACCACAAAAAGGAATATACTCTTCACATTATTCTCTCTGAACACACCTCCTCTTTTCACATCAATACACACACACACATTTACATATATATGTAAAATTAAAATTTAACCAGTATTCAATTTTATAGCTATATCATAATTCATAATTTAACATTTCTTTCTTAATTAACATTTAGGTAGTTTTCATCTTTTCCTTTACAAACAACTGTAATAAACAACCTTATATACCTTCCTTCAGATTTCAATGCTAGTATCCCTACACAATAGGTTTTTAGATAGTGAAGTGCTGAATTAAAATTTTGCACGTTTTTAATTTTAGTGGGGTACATCAAAGGCTATCCCAGTTTACAGTCCTGGCAGTTTACAGTCCTGTGTGACAGTGCATGTTCCCCCCATTCTTGCCAACACAGGGTCTCATCAACTTCTTAATCTTTTCCAATCTCATTAGGAAAAGGGAAGTTTTTAATTAAAAACATCAACAGGACAACAGAGTTCCTTTATAGAGCTGACACACATAGGTTGACCAGGTCCCTAGATAGGCTTAAATCATAGTAATCACCATGTACAAGCAATTTTATGTTTCCCTTCTTGTTTAATCTACTGGATGAACCTTTTGATGCTATCGTGTGGTATTTATGATTATAATGCTTAGAAATACTGAATTGTAGATTTCGAACAGCTCAGGGGCTCGGAAGAAAGTGCCTGTCTCTCAAACACCTACAGAACTGCTCTAGGCCGACCTCAGAGCACTGCTCCAATATATTCCACCATGATCCAGGAGCCGCCATGCTTCCTCACCTGTATGTAAATTGGAATTTTACAAATTCAAAAAATGAAGAGACTAATTGTTCTCATCCCCAAGCCTTGGACATGTAATCAATCCCCAGAACGGGTTTTAAATCCATCTGTGCAAATCCACTTCAAAGCAAAATAAGCCAGTCAGAGAAAGACAAATACCATATGATCTCAGCAATATGTAGAATCTAATGAAAAAATAAACTGATGAACAAAATAAAACCAGAGGCATGGATACATGAAACAGTCTGGCAGAGGTCAGTGGGGAGGGGAGAGGGGGGAGTGGATAAAAGGAGAGGAAGAGTGTAGCCAAAGAACATATATACATAGCCCATGGGCAAAGACAACAGAGTGGTGAAGGCAAGGGAATGGGTGGTGGGGGCTGGGCGAAGGTGGGAAAAGGGGGGGGGGATATGGAGGATATCTATAATAGTGTTAACAATTTTAAAAAATACCACTTCAGTAAGGATGCTTCTGAAAGTTAATCGATCAGCACTAGCCTCTCTCTGGTGTCCAGGATTTCTGGGATAAAGATCAGCCAACCCCTAAACACTCCCACTTCTAAAATTCCTCTAAACCCTAACTCTGGGCCTCTGAAAATTCTATACAAGATCATCTACTTTATCCACTCTGCTTCAGAAGTACAGCTTTCCTTTGCTTAATAAGCAATATATTCAGCTTTTTATTTCAGATATTGAGCAGTGGCCTCTTCCTTGAACAGCATATATGGTGTATTTATTTAAAAACCATAAGGCTAACATACTCCCCTTATTTTCTACGTAGTAAAATTCACTGCCTCCTTTCCCTATGAAAATATCAATCTCTAGCACAAGCTACATGTCATCTAAGGAAGCTGTCTTGAGAAATGAAAAATAAAAGCTTATTACTTTCTCAAATCTTACCAACCCCTCCCCCCAAAAACACTATTTTTGAGTGGAGGAGTAAGAGAGGTCAGTTGATAGGAACACGTGTTGTTCCTGACATATATTTCAATCAAGATAGGAATGTACATTTGATTTGGGTCCATTTGCGTGTATGCTGTTTCACACAAAATCACCTATGTGTAATATAGTGGATATTAATACACATACACCTACACAAGTACTCAGGTTGCTGGCTGTATGGTTCATATGTTATTGGATATATTAACACCTTAGCCCCAAAGACAAGATTATGTGCATTCTGAACTATCATCTCAGCTTTCTTCTTTTAGTCCCATCCCATGGCTCCCTGACAGCTTCCACTTTTTCATGTCTTTGTACTTGTGACCACACTGCTGCCTGGAAATACTTCCGCCTCTCCACCCAACTACTGGCTTATCAAACTCCTACTCATCCTTCAGGACCAATCAAATGTCTCTTCCATCCCCTTACTTCATTCCTCTCTCTCTTCTCCCATAACACTCTATATATGTTTCAAGTTAGCCCTTGCCACGTGTACCTCAATTTGTCTTTGTATCTTTCCCCCACCTATACCTCTTGAGAACATATACCTTCATGTGCTTTTTAAATCTTTTATCTCCAGAACTTTACATATCAATAGATATATACAGTGTGTCCACTCACATGTACTATTCATATAAAAATTCATCTGCAGCCCAGAGTGAGTTATACATTGATTTCTCCAATGGCTATCAGAGATGTGAGGATTTGAAAGAGCAAACCAAACAGTTTGCCTTTTGCTTTGATGTTGTATTAAAAGTATATGGGCTGGGTTGTGTCAACAGTTCAGCACACAAGGCCATGAGCAGCACTGGATCCATGTCATGTGGTACAGTTGCTCAATACACACAAGGAAGTACTGGCCCTGAAATGTCTGTTTGACTTGGGATTCGCAGTATCAAACACGCTGAGCAAAGCAGTTCAGCCCATCCTGCCCTAAAGAACACACATAGATGCTTGAGTAACATTCAATTAATACATGCTGAGTAAATGGCAGGACACCTGACATCCTCACCAGTTAAAGTACTCCCATTCATATCCATGTATCACATCGAAGTTCTTGCCACAGAGACTTAGCGCAGTTAGCCAAAGACAACAATCCTCTTTTTATATTCAATAGTTTTATTTAATTTATGAAGCATCTGAAAATGTACAAGTCTTTCAGGTATCCGAAGGAGAGATGAGTAGGCTAATGAAGGGTGGGGTAAAGGGAATGTTTAATTTTATATAGACACTTTATAAACTCCTGGAGTTAATGTCATGCATTCTATCTAAGATGTGCATTTTTTATAAACTAGGGTCTCCACATCTACCTAAGTACAGAGAACCACAATATCACTTATTCCAGGACATCAAGCTTTAATACACCCAACCGGCCACCTTGTTCCTCTGCTCTAGTCCACCTGTTTCACAATCACTGTGATCATGATACAATGTACCCTGGGCAGAGACCTGTAAGGACTTTTTATGACCTATAGAATACACCCTAATTTCAACCACAACTGAAAACCATTCACAGATTGTCTCCCAAGCAAGCACCCTGATGAACTCTCATACTATTCTACTAAATGTAAGTTTCAATCAGGAAAAAGCAACTCCCATTTTCTAAGCTCTAAGTTATATATACACTGTGTTAAATAGCTGAGATATATTTTTTCATTTATTCCTTCCAATAGTTCTGCCAAAAAAACATATGTCTTAGATTAAGAGATGAGGAAACTTATGCCTCAAATGATAATATAACTTCTAAAGCCTCACAACTTGAAAATGATGTAGCTAGAATTTGAATATGGATGTCAAGTCCTTTTAAACCAAAAGCTATATTGAAAGGACTATAATTTCTGACTTCACACCCTTGTCTCTATCCTCAGTGGCCAGTATAATGCTGGGTACATAGCAGTCACCCAATAAAATTTTGTTGAATAAATTAAAAAAGGATCCTGTGAGGTTTGCTTGCTTTTTGACTCTACTGACAAAGACCCCTCCCTCACCCCCCCACATTTCCTTCAATTCCCTTTTCAATTTCATGTTCTTCTATAATGCTTTCCACAACTGGCCTTTCCAGCTCATTTCTCCGTCTCCTTAACTCATGGTCTACACTAGAAAATTTAAATGAATGCCCCACGTCCTTGCAACATTTATGTATCTATTTATTTTTTATTTATTTTTATCCACATTGACTCATTAATTCTTAGAGTGAATACTTGATACCACCTAGCTAAGCTAAATGTCTGGAGTTCAATGATAAGCTGATATAGACATTTTCTGTGCTGGACTGTTTTATATTTGCCTGCAATACTATGAGATAAAAACTATTTGTTAGCATTGCAGTTTTGACAATTTTGAGTTCTTGGTTAAATATACATTTTTGTGAACAAATTATCATTTAAACTTTAATCTATATTTATTTCTGTAAGAAAAAACTGAACAGCAATTTTCTCAACCCACCACATCATCAAGGATCAGCAATCTGAGGCATGAATTCAGGCACTGGGAGACTTGGCCTCAGGCATTGTAACATCTGTGAAGTTCATTACCTTCCTCTTCCCTGACCTGAAGAGCTGATGAGAAGCTGCCTTTGGCTGCATTCTAATAAATGTGTTACTTTTTTGCCCTACCTTTTCAGTAGTGAAATTTTTAAAAAGAAAAGAAAAATGTATCTCATATATAGTAACCTTTGTTTCTAAGCTTACACAAGGCAGTGTCTTAAATCTTTATGTAAATATAGCAAAAGAACATATTATTAAACAAAAAGTCCAAAGGGTATCACTGTGACTAGAGCTCTCTTTGTATGGCATTTTTAAAGTTCTCTTCTTCCAAATCTGGGCTTTTGAAGAGGTGGGGGTACAGTAAGGCATGCAGTTTTGCTCTCTGAAAGTAATTTGGCAATTTAAGGCCCAATCTTAAGAATGCTAACAAATAAATGGAAATATTTAAAGGAATTTATAACAGAGAAATGTGTGTGTGTGTGTGTGTGTGTGTGTGTGTGTGTGTGTGTGTGGTGTGTGAAAAACTTTAAAGTTATAATATTAAAGATTATTTTAAAATCATTTATGGCACTAGATACACCTCTCCAAAGATGTGGCCATCTCTTTCTTTCCTTCTCTGCTCTGCCTTTCAATCCATTTTAAAGCCTCCACCCTCCTGACTCTATCAAGAATACCTGAAAAAGGTCACCGCTGTCCTTGGACTCCACTTAATATCTGATGCTGTTGTCCATTCCCTTTTCTTAACTCTCATGAGTTGACTCCCTCATATTAAGCCAAACTCTCTTTGAAGCTCAGTTTCTTGAATGGATTCAGTTCCCAAATCTCCCCTGCATTTCTTAGCCTCGCTCATTTCCCACGCTCCTCTTTCTCTACCAAAATATCTATTTTCCTCGTTTCATTTCAAATGACACTATTATGCTACTTTCTCCTTTTCTATCTCTAACCCTCAACATTCTAGTCATCTCCCAAACTGAAATTTAAGTGACCTGTTAAATTTGTTCACAAAATACCTCATCCCTCAAATTCAGTAATGTAAATCCAGACTTCCTTTTATTCTGTTGTGTCTCCTCAGTCAGTGGATGGTGTTGCCATTCTCAAGTAAGAATCTAAAATGCAGAAATGCAGTGTGGATTATGGAAATTATGCTACTAATAAGTGGTTTGACATTGAGAAGTGACGTACACTAACTGGAGTTCAATCACTTTATCATTGTCAAAATGTAATGGTTCTGTGTTTCTCATATTTTCAGCATTCATTACAGCATCAACTAATAAGAATTCAGTGTACACCCAAACCATTAAATGTAGATAAAGTTGAAATAAATATACATACCTACAAATTTTAAAATAAAAAACATTTTTTGCAGTGTAGCCGGTACTAATTATTTCATATTGTTGAGAGGGATGACAACGTTTGCAGTTACTGTAATTTGTTATGGTGATGGGTAACTTGATCTGGCTTTTCTCACCTGCTCTTTGTTTCTACTAAATTAGAAAATTGAATTTACAATTACAGATCACTGGAATTTTTATTAAGTGTTTGTCGGCTCTTCCTAATCATCGAGAATTTCCCTTGGGAAGGGGATGAGAATGTTCCATGTGTGGGAGAAAGAGTAAAATAGACACATGGTGACCAAGAAGGTCAATTGTGACAGCAACTATATGGTCACCACATCCTGTTCTGCTCCTTCTGCACACAGCTACACTGGTTCCCAACCTCCCTTTAGTTACATGTGGCCCTGTTGCTGAATTCTAGTCAATAGAATTGGGCAAAAGAATGTATGCTACTTCCAGACCCAGTCAGTTCATAAGTACCTCCCACAAGTGGTCCGCTGGTTGGAGTGAATATGGCCCCCAATGTGGGCCTGAGCATCATAAAGTGATGATGGTGACACCACCAGACAGAAAGAGCCTGGGCCGTGAATCACTGCCTGGAGGAGAGCCGCAAAACCAGGAACTTCCTCCCTGAACTCTGACATGAGTGGCGGGTCAAGTCCTATTGTGTTAAGCCACTAGATTTACCTGCCAGAGAAGCAAGCTTTACCTTAATTATTACACATGCATTAGAAAATATTTTTATCCATGTACAATGGGTCCCGCTATAATATTAAAAGTATACTCCGCAGTTGGAAGTGTGAAGTTCTTTAGAAAAAAGAAAAAAAAAAAAACCAAAAACCTTGATTGAATTAGTTCTGAGAACTCAGCTAGATATGAAAAAGGGATAAAATGTTATCAAAATGTATACAACAGCAACAAAAAAAACACACCAAGAATAATTATCCTGAACCAATTTCTTTTTTTTTTGTCCTTGTTGTTTTTGTTTGAAATGCTTTTCTTTATTGATTTTAGAGAGAGAAGAAGAAAGAAGGAGAGAGAGATTGAAACATCGATGAGAGAGAACATCGATTGGCTGCCTCCTGCATGTCCTCCAATGGAGATCTGGCCCACAACCTGGGCATGTGCCCTGACCAGGAATTGAACCAGTGACCTCTTGGTGCATGGGTCGACACACAACCAGTGAGCCACACAGGTCCGGCTGAACCAATTTTTAAGTAGGTCAGTCATTCAGGATCAAAGGAACATATGTTAAACAGAGAAACACTGATACCCTATCTCTCATTTCATTGATTTACCTAAAAAAATGAAGCAATGTAGACTAAACATCAACCATCACTTAGAAGAATACTGTAAAATATATATATATATATATATATATATTTTTTTAATACCAGAAAATAGTATTTTGTTCTCATTTGCTCTACTCATAGTATATTTATTTGGTTTCCCAACTTCTTGACCTTGACTATTTTTATTTTTATTTTTCTTCTTTTGAAACACATTATTTCAGATAGTAGTAAAACAACAGAACTCAAAAAAATAAAATCACTCATATTCCCACCTGCAATTACACAGTTTTGAATCCCTGTCACCCTTTGGTCCTTGTTCATGTGTGTATTCAGTGTTTGCATTTCCACTCTACTAGCACAGATAAAATTTTATAGTCTACATTTTCTATTAATAAATGTCATGTGTATTTTGTTACATTCACTCTTTCTCCCCCATGTATTGACCTATCCTGATGTTATCACCTCATTCCTAATTCCACCCCCAATCATCTTTCAGTGTTAGGTTTCCTAAATGACACCTGGCGATTAAACTCCTTCTACTCCAAATAAAGATCAGATACATTAAGAGTTTTCCTTTCCTTTATATTTTATTTAACAATACTCATAAGAATTTGAACTATTACCACAGAAAACTAAGATATGAATAGCACATGAAGCCATTGTTTATGCACATAGGTGCAAATACACAGCACTCTTTGCTATAAAGCAGAATGACATATAAGTTAGGTCTTTCTGTACAGCTTACAAGATGATTCAGTTATTAATGTTTTAACAGGACTTGTTACAGAGTTCTCCGGTATGGACTTCACAAGGAGAGAGAGAGCTCAGGTAGTTATTTCTTAACACTTCCCGACTTTTGCTTTGTGCTTGCTCTGGGCTTCTTTCGGGGACAGCAGATAGATATAAGTCTTTATGTGGAAGACTGCTAGGCCCAGCACTCGTTGGGCAATGCAGGTTTATGCGTCTATAAGTTCAACTTCAGTACTCTTGGCTGTAATACATTAGTGACAAATCATTTCTAAGAGCCCAAATGATGCAGCCACACTGCTCAGATTTGAATGCTGACTATGCCGATGAGGCCCTTTACTCTTGTACCCCATTAGTAAGAAGAAGCTAATGATGCGGCTTACCTCATTGATGCATTATGAAGAATAAACAAGAAAATTCATGTAAATTGCTTAAAATAGTGCCTGATACATAGTAGATATTAGAAAGAGATTTGCCGAACAAGGACAACATAAATATTGAATAATGCATTTTTCTTTGGTAAAAGAGACACTCCAGAATTGGCGAGTGATACCATGGAAGGCTCTATGAAAACGGTATCAATTATTTGGAGCAAGGTTGCAAGTTGGTGACCTGCAGGTTGGCCCCCAGAACTGTTTGGTTTGGCCACGTACATGTATTACTGATTCTGCTCCTCTGGTTGACTCTGACTGACACACGCTCTCTGAGGAAGGTCTAGGTCCAGAGAGGCATTGGAGCAGGACCAAGCTGTTCAGAATGCTGGCATCACCACTTACTACATCATGCACATTTATTAACCTGTCTTGGCTTCATTCCCCTTTATCTGCAAATCTGAAAAATATTCCCCTCACAGGACCATTCCCCTCATGGCTCATAATGCATATTCAATATGATTTTTATCCCCCCCCCCTTTCCCTTTTAATATGTCTCAGTAACTTGCAGTCAAATCCACCATGCTTAATTCTGTGCCGAAGTATAATAAATTCCAGTGTGGTTTCTACTCTTATTTGCTCATTTGTTTATTCAGCCAAAATTATATCTTAAAGACTCAATAGGGGCTGGATAAAACTGAGTATTAATGATATTAGATATTAGGCAGGCAGAATAACCCTGGAGGCAGACTGTCTAGGTTGAAATCCCAGCTTTGCTATGGACAAGACTAGCTGTGTGATCTTAAACATATTACTTGACTTCTCTATGTCTCAAATTCCTCATCTGTAGATGACTAGGGTTGTTGTGAGGATTAAATGATTTAACATACCTATGGTACAGTCCCCAGCACAGCATGAAGGGTTTCATCCAGGTAACAGCCTCCACCAACCATCATCATATTAAATGTCAATTCAGTGCCGTGTGTAGCAATGGAATTGTCAGCAATCCCATTTTAAAGATTTGAGTGTAAACAGAGGGAAAAAAAAGATCGGTTCTAATAAAATACATACTAGTCTTTATTCACAAAGCTTAAAAAAAAAAAAAAAGCTTCTCATTGAGCTCAAAGTGAATTTAATGTGTTCTGCTGTGAATATGCCTATTCCGAGCTGTGCTTCTTTTTCCTAGTGGGGTAGAGAATAGTTGGGGAGGAATGGAGCTGGACAGGAGGCTAACGGGGATGGAAAGGCACCCATGCCTAGATTGTTGCGTACTTTTAAAATAAAATTATATGCAATGCTATGTGAAGAGTTAAAACACATTAGGGGTTGTTTGAGGACACTGACAAAATAAAAGCTATGTTTACTAATCATGCACTTTCCTTACAAAATATGCTTTAACATTTTAGACTATATACTACATAGTATGAACGATATCAGCTAAAAAACTATTGACTATAAATAAATGAATAAATAAATAAAGTGATGATGCATCTTTCCCAAATTTGCATTTTGTGTAGTAGTGAAAGTGATTCATTCACATAAATTAATGTGTTTCCTGTCATCAGAAAACTGGCACTTTCCATGAGAAATGACAGATATCTCTGTGTTTGATTTTAGGAAAAATGATTTTAGGAAAAATGAAAGTGTGAAAGAGTCATCTCAGGGAAAGAAATCAAGTGAATGAAGCCTTGGCTTCCTTTCTAAGAACACTCTGCAGGAGTTTGAAAGGGGAAGATGAGGGATACTAGAGCTCTGGGGTAAAGAGAAAGCTTACCAAGCAAAGAAAGTGCATAAGTTTGCAAAATGCAAAGTGATTTATAATGTACTAAACGGGTTTGCTAACTCACCTCAAGGAATAATTCATGAACCCAAAGATACCTCAGACAGCCTTTATGGGATGGTCTTCTTTCAGCACTTGGAGTGGGTACAGAAGCTAAACAGGGAGACTAAGCAGCTCTCAGTATAAAATAAAGTTGCTCTTTTAAATTCATGCTATTTACCTGGACACTAGTCAGAAATTACAACTTTTTTCCTTGAAATTTTGTGGAACAAGCAACCAGTTTCTACTAAAATTCCTTTTAAATAGAAGAATTAAAATACTGTAAAGATATCTAACATGCCACTAACAATTACAGACCTAATTCCTGGGATAAGTAATACATCTCATGTATTTTACCTTTTCTGAATAAAAAAATTTGAGATTCTTCAATAGAGTGCCCAATTAAATCGAATTGGTCATTATTTTCTACAGAGATGTTTTGCATAAGAGATAAAGAGAGACAGGTGAGATATACAACCGTTATTTTGTAATAGATATTGCGGGTCATTTGGTTAACTCTTCGCCAGCTGGAAATTTGGCATGTTATAGTGTGGTACTGCATAAAATTTCTAAGTAGTAATGGATAGTGTAATCACAGAAACTCTCTGAACCAGTTATTGTTCAAAATGAGAATGAATTTTAAAGTATTTTTAAATATGTTATATAAAACCAATTGGTTGTTTTAAATGCTTTTTAACAGATCTTCATTGTCCTTTTGAAAAATCCATTTAAAAGAACATAAAGAGTTGATAATATATGTCAAATATTTTTATTGTCATCAGTTCCCCAATATAGCTTAACTTTTTTTCCCCTTAAATACCCCCAAGTTAGGCTGATCCATTCTTTGATAGAAATTGTGTCCCTTTTCCCAAAGCTTTCCTTTCCTACTTCCACACTTGACCAATGGAATAAGACATCTTATGTTACAGAGTGAAAAAGAGGAGGGCATTCAAAAATATAGGAAAAGACCAGAATTATTTCAAGTTTGTTCTTTCATCTCCAGTCCTGAAAAGAAAAAGAAAAAAAAGAGAGAGAGAGAGATCCTAAAAAGAGAATTAACTTTTTGAGGTGTCTTTAAAAAGAAAAAAATCAGGGCAGAAAGAACACCATTGGGTTTTAAACCAATTATCTTTATCTGGCATGCCTATCTACCCAAAACTGACATTCACCTTACATGGAACTGTCCACTGAATGGTGCAAAATCCTAGTGCTGGGGTGAAGGAGAGGTGGCAGACAGCTTGCTGTTGCAGTTTTAAATTTTCATGTAGAACAAAACATTCACCCCCCCCCAAATAAATAATTTAGATATTTAAAAACTTTAGAAACATTGAAATTCTACACTTTGACTTTCATCCTTTACTGCAAAACTTGGAATAAAAGTCAATAGAAATAATTCTGAAGTGGAAGATACTTTGATGGTGGTGGGGGGGGCATATTAAGAATAAATAGCTCAAGTTGTTCTATGAAGGCCTCATTTGATTTGCATTAATTAACACTAACTCTGAGATCATGTTTGAAGAAAGAATCAAGAATTTACGTGGGTCTTTGAAGACAAAATAGAATAATCTATTTTTATGTACCAAAAAATTACAAAAAGAAAATAACAAATTTTTCTAAATTATCTAATAACAATGATATACTATTGCAAAAATAGACCTCATGGTCAAAATAATATCTCTAAATATTTCTGTAATAACTTCTAAACAAAGTAAAAAATGAAATGGCCAGGGACAGGGAAACATAAATGTAACCCTCAGTGACTGTAAAATTATTTTAAGTTATTACATATCTTAGAAACCCTAGTAAATCTAAAACATTTCCAGTTGTGTAAATCCGAAAACTTCTAGTAGCAGTCCATGAAACTATTTACTTGTGAAGAATTTATGTGAATATAGACATCTTAGCCCATCCAGACACAATGTAAACCATGAAATTTCAATAGTTTTTATTAATTCATATGCCATAGTTACAAATTGAATTCTGTCCAGTGTTAAAGTGAGAAAGAGTAGTTAGCAAATTGATGTCTCATTTCTATTCTGCATCATGATTGCTAACTCTGCTTGTTTTTTAAGAAATAAGCTTATAATTTATAAATATTAGGAAGTGAACATTAGCATTTTCATAAACAAAATTTATTTCTTAGGTTTCAATTCAGAAAAAGAAGCCAGTTCCAAGAGTAACTTTTGGTTAAAACATCTCGCCAAGGGAAAGGGCTTTCAATGGGAGAAACAGAGAAAGAGATAGAGAAATGGGGTGGGAGAAGATAACTTATTTCCTTCAAAAAAGTATTATTCTCTAACAGGAATATCAAATTGATGAAACAAACAAACAAACAAAAATTCAAAATAATCTCAAGCCAAACAGTACCTGGTAGTGGAGCCCACTTTATTTGCTCCCCAATGTCTGCCAAATGATCGTTGGTACACAAAGATCTCAGTGAGCTTGCCAGAATTTGAGGGAGAGGCAAGGAGCACCTGCTGATGAGAACATGGGAGCACACCATAGGAAGGATGGCAAGCTATTGCCATGGGCCAGATCCAGCTCACTGTCTATTCCTAGGTGACCCTTGAGATAAGATAGTTTTTATATTCTAATATGATTGAAAAGAATCAAAAGGAGAATATTCCATCACCCATGAATCTCACATAAAATTTAAATGTCAGAGTCCATCAATAAAGCTTTATTGGAGCACAGCTATGCATATTCATTGATATTTGTCTGTGGCAGAGTTGAGTCGTCATGACAGAGATTATGTGGTGCACAAATCTAAGGTATTTCCTAGCTGTTCCTTTACAGAAAAAAGTTTGCTAACCATGAAACACAATATTGGGTTTAATTCTTTCTTTGGTCATTAATCTTTATAGTGATGTTGAAAATCAAGACTACTATTTGTCTTTTTTCCTTCATCCTTTTAAGGAAGGGATGGAACATAACTGGGAGACATCAGTCTTGATGCTACTAGGAGGTGGCATGCATTCAAGAGATATTACAAAGGTCTCCAAACTTTACATTCTAACCAGAAGGCTAAGACATGGGCCCTATTTTGCATTAAGTCCGTAGCTACTTCTTGGATAAATAAATGATCCCATCCATTAACTTTTTAAAAGTCAAGAATACCTAATTTTTTCTGGTACCATAAACACATAATGGAACCTGTCTGCCACAGTAGAGCCAGGTACAAGTTTATATTTACTTTGAATACTTAAGTCTGAGGCCTCTTGGATTGTGATACTTTTGATGTTTTCTTCAAATGCTTCATTTTTGGTCTCCAAGTTTCAAAAAGAGAGTAATTTTACTTGGGATATGAGATTCTTTCCTTCAAATGTTGTCTCAAAATTCATAATTGCTTAAAAGGTACTGACACTCATAATTATGTAATAGGATTTATGGAAGTAGAATGCCTCTAACTCATTTAACTGTTATAAAAGGTTTAAGGCAGACTTCCAGCATCCCCAGAATGAAGGGACGGAGAGAACTGGGAAGAAAGTTTTGTTGGAAAGGAGCAACAGTCACAGGAATGGAATCTGAATCATAGCTTAATATATCAGATAAATCAGAATATCCAGGCATGACAAAAATTGTTAATCATCGTAAAACGGTTTGGGAGTTTCTTCAAAACTTGAATGTATCTTTATCATACAATTCAGCAACTCCACTATTGGGTATCTACCCAAGGACAATGAAAACCTACATGCATACAAAGACTTGTGTACAAACGTTCGTGGCAGCAAAATTGTAGAAACAACCCAATGGCTACAACTGCTCTAAACCCTCTAACTATAGCTATCAAATGATTCAGTCTCTTCTGTGTGGTGGCTCCACTCATCATCCTCAAATTTTTATCAAATCATGTCATTTTTCTTTTATTTATTTTTTATTTATTTTATTTTTCTTTTTGTCATTTTTCTTTTAAATCTCTGGTGGCTCCCTGTTCCTGGCAGGATAAAGCTGAACTATTGAACAATGGTACACTACCAAGCCTCCTTTGCAGGCACTACTGCCAGGTATCATGCATTCCAGCTGTATGGGACCAATGACCTATCCCTGAGAATCCCATGTACTTCCATATTCCATATCTCTGCTTCTATTGATGCCTCTGCCTGAAATGCCCTTCCCCATCTTGTTCACCTAGAAACTGGCCTTTCAAGGTCAAATGAAATTGACTCTCATCCTGATGCCTTTCCTGAGTCATTCCAGTTTCCCAGGTAAATTGTCCTATTGTTTTGTATACAGAGGCCTCTTCACAACTATTACAATTTTATGCTCTCTTACTTTTTAGCAGACTTGATTTTTATATATCTGTCCACCCCTATTAAAACAACCAAACAAACAAAAAACAAAAAAGCTGCCCTGGCTAGTGTGGCTCAGTTGGTTGGTCATCGGTCTATGCCCTGAGAGGTCACTGGTTCAATTCCCATTCAGGGTGCATGCCTGGGTTGTAGGCTCGATCCCCAGTAGGGGGCGTATAGGAGGTGGCTGATCAATGTTTCTCTCTCTCTCCCTCTCCTTTCCTCTGTCTCTAAAAAAATTAATAAAAATATATTTTTTAAAGAAATCCTCAAAGCCCTAAATTCTGCGAGGACAGGAAAAATGTCTTATTCACAAATGCCTGAAAAAAGTTGTGGCTTGTAACATATTTGTTAAGTGACTAATATCCTTGAACACTACTCACATTTTTTGGTAACACTGACTTTATTTTTACAAATAAACTTTTAATTATAGGACAGTTTTAAGTTTACAAAAAATATTATGAATAGTCCCCCATACTCAGTTTCCTATCTTAACTTCTTTTATTAGTAAGATGCATTGGTTACAATGAATGAACTAATAGTCATACATTATTATTAGCTAAAGTCCATACTTCATTCAGGTTTCCTTAGCTTTTACCTAATGCCCTTCTCTGTCCCAGAACCCCACCCAGGACACCACATTACATTTAGTTGTCATGTCTCCTTAGGCTCCTTTGGCTGTGATAATTTCCCAGACATTACTTGCTTCTGATGACGCGGACAGTTTCGAGGCGTGCTGGTACAGAACTGTACACTACTCACTTTTTCACTAGCATCTTTTTCAAAAAACACCTTACTTCTTAATGTAGCTTAATAAGACATTGAATTCAGCTTGTACATGATGTCCAACAGCACTCATTGAAAGCATAAAATCAAGCCAACAGTGAAGACAAAGATTATTGTTTTATGGAAATTTTTTTTTGTATTACAATACACATTCTCTATAGCTCCTTCTCTGAAATTCTACAAAACTTTTTAAAATCAAATTTATTGGAGTAACTTTGGTTAATAACAAGTTTCAGGTGTACAGCTCTATAATATATTGCATTGTGTGCCCACCACCCAGTGAAAGCCTGCAGTTCAGATAGACTGGGGTCTCTGCTTTGCAAATTCACTTTTTCTCAAGATCATAAATTTAATGTTAGTATCCATGGGATTACAAAACTCCTTAACTTTTCTGATTTCCAGTTTAAGAGATTCTTTCTAGAAGCAGAGTTAATTTTTTTTTCCCCTTTGAACTTATCTTAACTAAATGTATTACTGGCTCACTACCAGTGGCTGCCCTAAATTTTCTTAACATCCTTGGGAATCTAAAGACCACTATTAAGAAATTGGCCAATTTAGGAGGCGGATTTACTTAAGTGTAAAATAAAATTGAATGAAAACTCTAGGGAGCCAGCTCTGCTTCAGGAAGGAACTGAAGGACTTTTCTTTGTTGGTGATTTTAATTGTTTAAGACACTTGCTCATTTACTGTTTTAAAGACTTATCCATTGCTTTTCTTCTTTTTTTTAATGCCAGGATGAACAGACATTTCAGTACAACACAGAGGAAGTTAATATCACTGAGTAACAGGGAGACCTTCAAAGTTACTTACAACCTATGGGAATGTCTACTCCTAATGGGCTCACAGGATGGGAGGATCAAGGTAAAAGTTACAGTTAAAGATGGAACGGAAGCTAATAGGCTGGAGCCAGCAGAGATTTGCTAAAAGAGGTCCAGCATCCGTCTCCTGTGAAACCTAATCATTTGATGGTTGAAGCAAGAACCTACACCTTGATTATAACTGAAATATAAAAATCACTGACATAATTTTGCTCCCAAATAAGGGGACCTGTAAAAATTCTTAGTTGTTTACTAACAAATGTGATTTTATTAACAGCAAGGGAATTATTACAATTAAATTGTAACACTAAACATTCTTCTACTAATGTGTGTATATCTTAGAGTAAGTTGATCCTACCAGATTAAAATGAATTCAGATATTTATTCTTCTTTGTCTCTCATATTTGCCTAGTTCTTGGTGAGTGATAAAGAAATTAAAGATTTTAAATCACTTTCATATTGCAGTTGCCCAAAAGGGCTAACTGAATTATTATACTTTACATAAAATATAGCTCGTCCCTTTTGCAGAAGGTTGGAAATTTGATTTGGGGCCTTTGTGTTCATATTTCAGTACATTGGTCCATAATGACATTTAGACACATGTACAGGGAGAGAAAGGTAGCTTATTTGTTAATTACTCTATAGGGCTGAATGGGAAGTGAAGAGTTAAGCAAAGGGCATGTTTGCACTGAATTCAGTATGGTCCCTGATATATGTATATATATATAGATCTTCTCTCCTATAAATTCCTTCAAGGAAGGGATTAATGTTTATCTTCTCAGCTCTGTAGGTTAACAGCACTAGGCACATAGTAGGTGCTCAATACATACAGCAATAGCATTGAATTGAATATCAGCTTTCTAGCCTTATTCCTTACAAAAGAGCGAATACCTCCACACATATCCTCAAGAAAATCTACTTCATGAAAACACCAGTAATTTGTGAGATCAGCCTTGTACAGCACATTCAGTGGCCCTCTCTTGGGACATTCTCTCTCCTATGGATTTTGGACAATGTACAGGAATTCATGGCCATATGTTTAGCAAAGACATGCCAAGTTCATTTTTACACTTTGCAGGCACTAATGTATATGTGTGTCAGGGAAGGGGAGAGGGAACCGAGGGATGTGTCATGTTTGCCCTCTATGATTAAGTAAAACGTTAGGCACAGCAGTCTTCTGCCCAGCTACCTTCATCACTTCCCTGAGAAATCAGAATTTATGTCCATGGTATTTGGTACACTATCATTCCTACAGGGTGCACAATAAAACTTTATTGATTGATTAATTCCATTTAATAAAATATTAGGCTAAGGATTAATGGAAACCTTTAACATCTAAAGGTTTAATGCAAGGATTTGAAGTGTGAATTGAAATCTCCCTCTCCTAATTAAATCTAATGTTCTTTCATCAGGTCATTCTGCTTTGGAGAAAGCCAGACAGCCCACTTGGGAACCAAACCAGTAAACTTGGAGTCATGGACATAAAGCTTTAAGCAACAGTGTGTCCTGGCCACAGTGTCCTCTCCAGGGCCCTTCTGCTGGACTGTACTTGACAGCAGCCTGGGGGGTCTGGAAGAATTCAGGAGAATTCTTCTACCACCCAACTCATGACCCTAGAGTGACCATGACCTAGAAAAGGAGGAATTACTGTTTCCATCCAAACATTTTCCCTGCCAAACTGCAAATTAATTCACTTGAATCACAGACCACATCCTTCTGTGCTCCCGCAGAACTTTGCTTTAACATTTATCATATTGTCTTATACGTAAATTAGTTATTATTATGACTCTCTGTTGTGGGGGCCTCACACATAGGACTTTATTCCAAGACAGTTGTAAAATGTGAGAATGGCCAACCAAGAGCACAGTTGGGATCACAGGGAGATGTGGGCATGTTTGTGAGTTAGTGAAAATGACTCAAAGAGAGGCAGAGGTCCAAAAACCAGCGAAAGTCAACGTCCTTGCAGAAAACATTTACCTACTGCTTAAAGTCTAGGTCGAGTGTCCATAAACTATGTCCTGCAGACCAAATCTGGTCTTCCCCTGTCCTGGACAGCTCATGAATACAGCCACACTTGTTTATTACATATTATCTATGACCACAGCCAAAACGACTTACTATCTGGCCATTTACTAGAAAAACTGCTGCCCTAGAACAGGGATATGGAATTTGTAATGCTTTTTAATTTAATTTTTTAAATTTATTTTTATTGTTGAAAGTATTACTATGGTCCCCATTGACCTCCGCCACTCCACTCCCGTACCCCTCTAAAAGCCTTCACTGAACTACTGTCTGTGTCTATGGGTTATGCATATATGCACATAAGTTCTTTAGTCAACCCCTTCCCCCCTTTGCCTCTGAGTTTCTTCAGACCCTTTTTAATTTTAAATGTTATATATTACATAAATTACAGAATTTTAAATTTTCTAGTAGCCATATTAAAAAAGTAAAACAGAATTATTTTACTATTTTAATCCAATATACTTAAAAGCAATATACTTAAAAATTGTTAATGAGAGACATTACTTTCTTTTTCCCACACCACATCTTTGAAATTCAAAGTATATTTTGCACTTAATCACATGTCAGTTTGGACTAGCCACATTTCCAGTGCTCAGTGACCGCATGTGGCTAGTGGCTACTGTGCTATACAGTGTCAGTCTAAAGGTCCAAGTGTGGCCCAGCTGGTGTGGCTCAGTGAAATGAGAGTCATTCCATGGACTGAGAGTTCTGGTTCAATTCCTGGTCAGGGCACATGCCTGAGTTGCGCGCTCCATCCCCAGTAGGAGGCGTGCAGAAAGCAGCCAATTGACGTTTCTCTCACACATCAATGTTTCTATCTCTCTCTCCCTTCCTCTCTCTCTAAAAAATCAATAAAAACATATTTAAAAAATGAAAAATAAACATCCAAGCATGGCAGTGGCATCATGAGGACAGAAGTGGCTGTGTGATCAGGCCTTAGCCAGGTCACTAATCTAAACACAGGCATTTGACCTCAAGGAACCGTATCAGGCAATGGGTAACGCTGGAGCCTGTGCTAAACAAATCAGGGAATAAAATACAGGAAAGATAAAAAGCAAGAAAGTTAGAATGTACCTGAGGAAGAAGGATGAAGAGAAATGATAGCCACAGAAGATGAAACCGTCTAGAGCTGCTATGAATGAATATGTATACCCAGTTGTTTGAAGTTTAATAAAGTTAAATGTTAATTTCTCTACCACTCAGATTTGAAATAATTCTTATATTTGTGATGTACCCTTAAAGGATCATGAGATCTTGAAAAGCAAAAACTATGTTACATTCACTTTATGGGATCATGGAACCTGCCATGGTGCTTGGTCCTTAGTGTGTGCTTAGAATACATCAGTTGAAGCTGAAACTAAGCAGTAGGCTGTTGACAAATGAATAGTGAATAAATTACTGTCTTTATGAATGACTAAAAATACAATAATAAGCCAGTTTTCAGTGACTGATAGTATTTTCCATCTCTCCAGGATACTGGAGGTTCAATAAGGACCAGATTCTGAAAGTTACAGAAATAAAGTTCTACTGACAAACAGCAAACATTATCCTGTTAATAGAAGAAGTGATCCTTTATTCTTCTGGTAGCTTGTTTTGGGAGGGGGCATGGGAACTCCTGACCACAAGTCGCCTATCTGTATTCTTTCCAATAATTAACATAGGCAATTTTAACAAAAACGAATACAAAGGTGCTTATAGGTCAACTCAGCCAAAAGCCCAAACATTTCTGCCTAAAATTCGAGACTTGCAAAATAGATGTGGTTCAGATTGCTTATGCTCTTACTCTGAGTAAGGTACGGGCCCCGATAGGCACAGATTTCAAGGCAGCGAGATACAAAATTGGATATAAACTGAAGACAACCTAAGGGTACAGTCACGCTTCCAAGACTTGGGATTGCAAATGCCATTGTGGCACTTCCCATCTCCTATGCTAAAGCACATATTTCTGTTGTGGCTTATGGGTTTTCTTTCTTCCATATTTGAAAGGCAAACTTCAAATTACTTATACCACTGGAAAATATTTGTTATAAAACAGAGAGAATATGTCTGTTACTTTTCAGTTTCACTAGGCTTCATAGCCACAATTTAACCAGTACCATCTAGCAAAATTTCCCCAACAGTGACACAGGGAAAAGAATAGTATTCTTCTATGGAATATGACAAGCTACTTCACATCTTCATTGCAGAGACATTTGGATCAGGACGATATTCACCAAAATAAATAAGGAACTCATACAATTTAACACCAGAAAAACAACAACAATCTGATTAAAAATTGGGCAGAGACCTGAATAAACATTTCTCCATAGGATATACCAATGGCAAATAGACACACAAAAAGATTCTCAACATCACTAATCATTAGGCAAATACAAATTTAAACCACAATGCGGTATCACCTCACACACGTAAGACTGGTTATCACAAATAAATAAACTAACAAGTACTGGTGAGAACGTGGAGACAAGAGAATTCTTGTACACTGTTGGTAGGATTGCAGACTGGTGCAGTCACTATGAAAAACAGTATGGATTAGGGTAAAGTCCACTTGTCATGGTTTCTAAATGATTCCATAAGCTATACATTTGTAGACTTCAGTTCCAGATTATTACAAGATAAAATAAATTCCATGTTGAAAGCTTAAAAAAAAAAAAAAAGAAAGAAAAACAGCATGGAGGTTCCTCAGAAACTTAAAAATAAAACTACCATATATATGACCCAGAAATTCCACTTCTGGATATTTATCTGAAGAAATCCAAAACACTAATTCAAAAAGACATATGCACCCCTATGTTCACTGTAGCATTATTTACAATAGTCAAGATGGAAGCAACCTAAGTGTCCATTGATAAACAAATGGATAAAAAAGTTGTGGTACATATATATAATGGCATATTACTCAGCTATTTAAAAAAATGAAGTCTTACCATTTGCCACAATATGAATGAAACTAGAGGGTACAATGCTAAGTGAAATAAGCCAGATAGAGAAAGACACATACCACATAATTTCACTTATATGTGTAATCTAAAAAACAACAAAAAAAAGAACAAACAAAAAAGATACAAACTCATAGATGCAGACATCAAATTTGTGGTTGGCAGATGGGAGGGGGTTTGGGAGGGGTGGTTGAAAATGTGAAAGGGGTTAAGAAGTACAAACTGCCAGTTATAAAAATAGTTACGGAGATGTAATAAATATATAGGTAGCATAGGGAATTTAATCAACTATATTGTAATAACTACATATGGTATCAGATGGGTACTAGACTTATCAGGGTGATTACTTCATAAAGTATATAATAAATTCTAATCACTATGCTGTACATCTAGGATTAATATTGTATGCCAACAGTAGTTAAAAATACATTTAAAAAATTAAAATATATTTTTGTTACAGATGTTTCTCCTTTTTTCCCCATTGCACCCTCCTCCCCATCCCCTCACCCGTCCCCAGCTTTGTTGTCCATGTCCATCAGTTATACATACATGCGCATAAGCTCTGTGGTTTATCTCTTCCCTCCCCCCACCCCCTCTTCTGAGGGGTGTCAGTCTATACCCTACTTCAAAAAGGAGAAACATCTGTAACAAAAATAAATTAATTAAAAAAATAAATAAATAATTAAATAATTAAAAAAATTAAAATAAATATAAACACGAAACCCATGGATGGACTTAGAGGGTATTATGCTAAGTGCAATAAGTCAGACAGAGAAAGACAAATACCATATGATTTCACTGATATGTGGAATCTAAAAAACAAAATATACAAACAAACAAAACAGACTCATAGATACAGAGAACAGACTGATGGTTGCTAGATGGGAGGAGACTTGGGGAGGCTGGATGAAAAGGGTGAAGAGATTAAGAAGTACAAATTGGCAGTTACAAAACAGTCATGGGGATATAAAGTACAGTATAGGGAATATAGTCAATAACTTTGTAATAACTATGTATGGGGCCAGGTGGCTAGTAAACTTACCACGGGGATCACTTCATAAGTTATATAAGTGTTAACCATTATGCCATACACCCGAAACTAATAATATTGAATGTCAATTGTAATTAAAAAATAAAGTAAAAAATAAAAAAGCACCACCTATAGCTGTAATATTTAAAACATATAATCACTATAACAGCAAATGACAACCCTGAAGCCCACAGAATCTGCCAATAAATTATCTGCTGTGATTGTTATTAAAGATAAACTTACAAGCCATGATTATTCAACCATTAAACCTAAGTAGGGAATGTCATAGGCTAAATAATGGCCCACCCATGTCCTTATCCCTAGAACTTGCAAATATGTTACCCTATACGGCAAAGGGAACTTCGCAGATGTGATGAAGTTAAGGATCTTGAGATGTGTACATTAGCTTTGATTATCCAGGTAAACCCAATAAGAGTCCTTATGAGAGGAAAGCAGGAGGGTCAGAGCCAGAGAAGGACATCTGATAATGGGAGCAGAGTGAGAGAGATTGGAAGACACTACTACCTAGATTTGAAGATGGGGGGAGGGTATAGCCATGAACCAAGAAATGCAGGCAGCTGACAGAGATAGAAAAGACCCAGAAGATTCTCCTCTAGATCTCCCAGAAAGAACATGACCCTGCCAACTAATATTTTGGTTTTTCTGGTATCCAGAATTGCAAGAGAATAATTTATTCCTTTTTTGAACCATTACATTGGTGGTCATTTGTTACAACAGTAATAAGAAACTAATACACACATTATACAAGGTGTCCAAAAAAATGTATATACAACTTTGAATAATTATAAAGCCAATGTTTATTAAAATACATTTCATTTTCAAAATGTAATAGAATCTACAGACACCCCATATACATTTTTGGGGACACCCTATATATATATACATATACTTACATTTAAATAATAAATTTAAAAATAAGGTTATTATTTAAATATTACATTTTTATTAGTCCTTTCAAGGATTTGAACTCAAATCACTCCAAAGGCACTATGCTCCTTTGGAGACTTAAAAGATGCCTGCTAGGTAATAAGCTATCATCCTTCACAAGTTAAAAATGAAGACTAGCCTTAGAGAGCAGGACTTCAAGCAGATGTTGATACCAAGTGGGGAAGATTCTAAGGAAAAGAATAAGCAAACATAGGGAATTTGAGTTTCCCAACTAGAAAGGGACTGAAATCAGCACCCTCACATGTTAGTCTGGCCCACGCTGGGTATCCTAACAACCTACCAACATCAGACTACTGATTAGTAAACAGTGGAACCAGAAGTTACACTGAAGTGGATATGACTCTAATGCACATACTATCAATGTTCTGCCACCCTGCCTCCCATATATTTGCTACAAGAGTACTATCTGTTCATTTTCCTTACCCTGTCCACTCCCTGATGGATATTCTAATGCATTTTATAAACTGGATTCAGTGTCACTGTACCAATTATTTAACTTGTGTTCTTCTCCCTTCCTGGGCCACGCTGAACTTTGTATGTCTTTTCCCTCCAGTGTGCTGTCTTTGCACCTGTGCTTTGATGAGCTAACCCTCTAGCCCCTGTCATCACACAGTTGTGTTGGGGGAATATGGGAATCACCTTCCTTTCATGAACAGGCTTGTATCTGCTATCTGTACTCAGTCTCCATCCAGGAGTGACCCAAGCCCCTCACTCATTCTGAGGTTACATTTGAAAGTGTCACCTGTGGCTAGGAAGAGGCAAGCCAAGGTGTTCATTTCACTGTCCGACTTTTCAGTCCAACAATATACATCGCCCTTACTTAGAATAGCCTAGGACAATTGAATTAACAAACCTAGGAATGACATGAAATAATGTCATTTTCAGATTAAATAAATTTTACTTTTGTCTTTTAAAATTCAAAAGGATAAAAAAATCTTATTAACTTTATCAGACTCTACATTTCATTTTCATTTTGTAAAAGCTATAATCACTTAAAGCCAACAGACATCTTATGTCTCCAAATTACAATTTGATAATTAAGGTAGAGTTTCAGTACCAAATACTTATAGTCAGTCAACGTATCTGCTGTAATTATATGCAGATATCTTCAATTGCTCATTCCCTGGTATAAGTAGTGTAAGCAAAATTAAATGGCATGTTAAGATGGGAGTCTCATTATCATTTGCAAAGGTATCATTTCTACCATAAAAACAGAAAACATCATCTTATCTATCATTCCATGGCAAACATTCTTGATACTTTTAGAAGAATAACTATGCAAATTCTAGGAAAACAGCAGAGAATTGCCATCTTCAAGATTAAACTAAACACATGTGAACATGTGTTTCCAAATACAGTCAAATAAATTGTAGGTGTTATTATTAGCATTAGAAAGTCATCCAGAGTTTCCAAGAGGCCAAATTCTCAAAGACCCTAGCAAAATTTTAGGTAGGCCTTTTAATTATCATTCTAGGCTTGGAATTTCTGTTTGCAGTGAAACTCAAAGTCTTTTCCTTTAATTTAGACTGACATAAAATCTCCTTGACCAACTATCAGATTCACAAGAAGTGATGTAAGCTATCTTGCTGAGTTCCTTTCTCTTTAATTATTATATTACTGATCTATTGTTATGTAACAAATTACCCCCCAGACTTAGTGGCTTATAACAACAGTACATTTATTATTTAATGATCCCTGTGGGTCCAGAGTTTGAAAGCAGCTTGGCTGGGTGGTGTTGGCTCAAGGTCTCTGGTGAGGTTGCTGTCAGGATGTCGGCCAGAGCTGCCATGTCTGTGTATAAGGGTCCTCACTCACATGCCTGGCTATCAGCAGGAAGTTCGGTTCCTTGCCATGGGAACTTCTTTACAGGGCTGTTTATGTGTCCTCATAACATGACAGCTGGCTTTTTTCAGAGTAAATAATCCAAGAGAAAGCTAGCAGAAGCTGTAATATCATGTATGACCTAGCTTTGGAAGTTACCCTTACTTTCCATGGATTACACAAATCAGTTCTGTTCTATGTGTGAGGGCACGGCACAAGGTGGGAATACCAGGAGGTAGAGACCATTGAGGGCCATCTTGGGTGCTGACCACCACAACTAGAAAATTGTGATGACTCCAGATTCATGAGTTTGCTAGGGCTGCCAGAAAGTAGCACAGATTGGGTACACAGTTTGTTCTCACTGTTCTGTGAACTAAAAGTTTGAGAACAAGATGTGGGCAGGGTTGGTTTCTTCCGAGGCCTCTCTCCTTGGTTTGTAGATGACTATTTTCATGTGTCTTCACGTGGTTTTCCTGTGTACATGTCAATATCCTAATCTGTTCTTCTAAGAACATCAGTAATATTGAATTAGGGCCCACCCTAATAATTTGATTTTAAATTAATGATCTCTTTAAAGAGCCTATCTTCAAATACAATCACATTCTGAGGTGCTCGGGGTTAGGGCTTCAACATACGGATTTTGGTGTTGCACAGTTCAGTGCATGACACCCTATTACCCTCTGCTCCACAACAGATGTACTTTGTCCCTGGACTTGTAAAAGAAAGTATTCAAAATGCCTACTCAGGAATTCCTTTTTTTTTTTTTATCCTCACCCGAGGACATTTTTGCATTTATCTTCAGATAGAGCTGGAGGGAGAGAGGGAGGAAGAGAGAGAAAGAAACATCGATGCGACATTGACTGGTTGCCACCCACATGACCCCAATAGGGCCACAGACAAACTGCAGCCGAGGTATGAGGCACATGCCCTGAGTGGGAACCAAACCTGGGACTCTCTAGTCCGCGGGCCGACGCTCTAACCACTGAGCCAAACCGGCCAGGGCAGGAATTCCTTTAATAGAGAATAGGTAACTAGGTTTTATCTATCTACATAAAAGTCATAAGTTTTCCAGAGAAAACTCCAAGATAGGGACTAACTTCAAATTCTTTATCATGAACCACGTTCTTTCCATCTGATCTGGCCCCTGAGTGTCTCTCCAACCTAATTTATACCACTTTGCCTGCTCACTACACTCCAGCCTCCTCCTCTCCTCTAATAGGCTCCTCTAAAATGTCATTGCCACAGGACCTTGGCCATGCCGTTCTCTCCCTGTAATGCTCTGCTACATCACTGCACGGCTTGTTTACTCACTTACCAGAACTCTGCTCAAAGGACTCCCTTTCACCCACCCTGACCAACAATTCCCTTTAACCTTCCTCCCTCTTCCCCAGTTACTCTCCTAAATTTTACCCTGATTTATTTTTCAGCATAAATAGCTACCTGAAATTACAGTATATATGATATTTCTAATTCTTTGTTGTATACCCCCACACTAGACTATGAGATCCATGACAATGGGGGCTTCATTTATCCTGTTCATTATGTATTCCCAGTGCCTACAACAAAGTGCATACTGGGTAAGCTGAATATTTTTTGTTGAATAAATGAACAAATGACTAAATCAATTAGGTTAGTTTGGGCAGCCTGACTTATAGATGTACCAGAGAAAGATAAATTAAGATGGTATCAATGCTTTGTGGTCTACATCTTCCAGGGTTTCTGATCACTAATAGCACACATTTTTTTTTTTTGCTTTGATGCTATAATTTCAGTAAATTGCTTTAATCACACTGGAAACTGCCAGTGAATGTTTGTTTTCCCGAGATGTGAGACTCTGACATTTAAATATTACATATGCAATGTTGAACAGGCACACACAAAAATAAGTGCCAATCTGGATAAGTTTCCCAGAAATTCTCAATATTAAAAAATCTAAGTTCCTATATTTGCAGAGGTCTCTTTGTTGATGCATACTGCTTTATGCATTATCCAAAACTCAAACATGAAGATAGGAAATAATTCTGTAGTCTAACGAGATATTATATACACCAAATATCAAGCCTACAATGTGTTTCACAACTTCTAGTTTTGCTGTTGTACATTAATTCTTTACCTGGAAATCAAGTTCTGAGCCTAGAAAATAATTTTTACCTATCATGGTATGACAAAAGATTAAATAGCTCAGCAACAGTGTGTTCTAAAGATGCCATATAAGAAATGGATAGGTATAAGCTACATAAAGCACTTCCAGAGACACATAAATTATGTCTCCAGTCTCCTGTTTGTTATGTATTATGTGCCTCCTGGCTGGAATGCAGGGGACCTGATTTCTAGTGATAGATCCTCAGCTATGTATGGATTATGGTAAGGCATTTAAATTCTCTGGACATTGGTTTCCTTATTTACAAATTGAGGAGTGATTATTCAATTTGCATCACTTCTTGTGATTCTAAAGTCCTGTGATTTACTTTTTATTATCCTCTCCCTTCTCCTTCCCTCCAGATTTGGAGACAGAAACAACAGGTAGTCGCTTGAAAAGCTTAGAAAGAAAAGTGGTATATATGTAAATAATCTTATTTCACTTAATAAGAATCAAAAGAAATGTACCTTACTATTCACTTCTCCTCAATTGCTGTTCCCAAACCTCTGGAGAATTTCCTCGGGATGAACTAAAATATGACACTTATAACATCTGTTAAATAAAGGTAGGTGGCATGAAATTAACTTCCATAATTTAAACTTTCCATATACAAGGCAACCTAATCATAAATTAATTGAGTCCTCTCAAGACAGAGGCAGGGTGATATACCTTATGTCTTATAGCAATTATGTAACTAGCGTGCTCAAAAATTATTCATAATAGGCCAGTGTGTTTCTCACTACTATAAGTTTTGTGTAAAACTTTTCATCTATTCTAAACAAACAAACAAAAAATAGTCTCTATATAAAAGAAGTTAAATGTTAAAGTAGGTTGGTTCTGGGCTATACAAGAAATGGGTACAACTGGGCTGTGTGGTTTTGACATTTCCTCATTCATCATCTTGACCTATTCAAAGTCTTCTTAGTATATATTGTTGAATCAAATCCTACTTGCTTTTCCTTGAATGAGGTGATATAGTATGAACATAGTTCAACAGCATGTCCAATAGGACTTCGACATTTCCCTAGAGTATATCTTTTAGAAACATTTCCCTCTTGAGATTTTAAGTCTTTCTTTAGCCAGGCACACTGTTTCAGAAACCTGCTTCATTTTCTTACAAGGTAGCTGGTGGGGACAAGGTGTGAATAGCAGTAAAAAGCCCATATTTTACACTTTTACTTGTTAGGTAGTCTAGAAGATGAATTCCATTCTAAAAGTCCTCTGGCATTTCTGATAGGATTTAATCTTTTGTAGTTTTGACACCATTTTTAATTTAAACACAAATCTCCCCAGCAAAACATCAGAAGACTCTCCAAAGGTGATTGGCAGATCTTTCCATTTTCATATTTCCCTTTGAAGAGCATTGGTTATACCTATCACATGTCTAATGGCTCATTGCAATGGAGAATTAGCAGATATTTAACATGTTTTCCAAAGTAACATGCATTTCTGTAATTTACGTCTTTGAAGAAAAAAGCTGTAGTAGCATTAAATTATTAGGATATCTATTTTTCTCCTCAATTCATCTACCTTTATTCCATTTCACACGGATCATAAACAATTTCTGCCAGAGATGGTGCCCGAGATTTCAGGGAACAAGTCTGGCTTCCGTCTCCAGATAGTATTCCCCAACTCAGGTTAAGTGACCACTCTCTCTCCATCCAAGTGTTACACAGTGATGTAAATTTAGTTATCAACTCAACCACAGGAAAGGCTCCTACTTCGTTTTATGGAGCCTTCAGTTAATTTTGGCCATCTCTCAGGTCTCAGTTCTTCTCAAGTTCCTACTGCTCCAACATCTACTGACTGAGTAAAGAAACCCTCTTTCTGGAATTATAAGGAATGAAGGTATGATGAATATCAAATGTGATATGACACATCTTCAGTATTCAATAGCCACTTACTTATAAACTCAGTGCTCTCTAATGGGTAGAACTTTGAGCAGTGAGACTGTGTGCAGGTTGTCAAGAAAACAGGGAAAGGAGATCTTGATGCTACTTGAATAATAGCACACAAATAATCAGCTGCTATTCTTCAATGTGGAAGGGTATTGGGGCTTTCACTTTCCCTAGTACATCTCAAGATGTTAATGTTACTTTTAAAGAACACTTTTAAAAAATTTCCAATATGTGATTACCAAAATACAGTGTACTACAAAAGGTCTCAGATTAGAATATTCTAAAAGTGCACATAAATATGTTGGATCAACGCATCTCCCTTCTTGAGATGGCCTTCCCTTGAAGAAGAGGAAAAAAATGACAAAAAATTTAAACCCTGTTGCTACAAATCCAATGTGGAATTTTTAACATTTCATGCAGTAAATTTTAGCAATATAAATAATTTTTTGGTAGCATTTCCCATACCAGAAAAAAACAGGTTTACTACTGCAATTATTTGTTGGTATGTTTTGAAAAATTTCACACAGATACACATTTCAAAATGCATAGCTGTTGCAATTGAAATGTCTTTAGGGCACTTCTGAATCATTGAAATAGTAAATTACATGTACTATATAGTTCAATATTCTGTAAGAAAATATATAACCACATTGATCCATGATTATACCATTCAAAAATCATCAAATGAGTATTTTGAAAAGGAAAAAAACAACGAAAACAAAGCAAACTTTACTGAAAAGCAGCACAAACTTATAACAAAATCACCTTTCTACATCAAAGGTCATGAATCAAAACAGGAATTTCATTAGTTACAGGAAATATTTGCCTGTTTCCTTTGATAAAAACTCAGACTATAATTCAACTGGAAATATAATGTACTTTTATTCATTCCTTAGAATGATAATATACTACACATTTCTTAGAATGAGTAACTTATTGATGGCTTTTCTTTTTTTCTTTAAATATGAATGAGAAAAAATACTTTATGTAATTTCTTGACTTCAATCCTTAAGTATACCAAATATAAAAGTTATGCATTAAAACTATTATATCACCATAAATAATGCCTGATGAATTAGAGTTTTTAAAGACTGATTTGCCTACTTAGGTCTTTGGTAAAAGGGAAATTTCACTGTATTTAAAAAATGGAATTAATTAATGTAGCCTGTGGAATTTATTCATAACATTTGCTACATAAGAATTTATTCACTTGAAAGGTTTCATTCTTTTGTCAAGGATTAAGTGAGGAGACCTTTATAGCATCTAAATATAGCTCAGAGGAATAATTTAGCACATCTTAAAATTCGTTACATAAATGTGAAGTTTCCTTCCCACTAGACCTGGATGAGCCTGACATGCACCACCTTTTGTACCTATTCCGGATTATCAATATTTTATTTTGTAGGTTTAAAAATAATTTTTAAAATCAACACTAAATTAATATTTCAATTCTTTTAGGAGACGTTTAAGTTACTGTTAAAATAAAATGACCATCAGGAGAAGAGAGATTGTCCAGATTACAAATTCTTCGAGGTCAGGAATTATGTCACATTCATATTATTATCCATGGCATCCCATTAACTAGAGTAAGCAATAAACAAGTGTCATCATGAAAGAGCGGAAGAATAAACACATTGTAGGTATAGCCATGACTGTTGGCCAACAGAATACATTATCATTATCATCTGGCTTACTTAATAATTTAACATCTTTTATCCAAGTCTATCTTGATTCTAATATAGACAGTTTTTGAAAGGGTCAGTACAACTTTAAATACTTGCATTAAACACCCAGAATTAAACAACAACTAATGTCTCTTTTCCTATTTTAAACAAAGATAAGCATTTGGAAAAAAAATTTCTTGTGTTTAAGACTTTTACAGAAACATTTTTAGCATTTAAGGTAGATTCAGAGAGAGCAAAGAAAAAAGAAGAATGCAAGAATGAGAGAGGGAGAGAAGAATACCAGCATTTTTGGGGAAATCCAAAATAAAACAAAACAGAAGTCTGTAGCCTACCCATTGTAGGGTTAGTCTCCTAAAAGGAATTCATAGACTGGTATCTAGGTCATGCCAGGAATAAAATTTTAATTGAACTTTTTTGGCTCCTAGTAGGAAACCAAATTTTCTATGTTGAAAATTTTCTACAGTGTAGATTGTGCTTTACATTATTAGTTGAGCATCAGAACTTTTACAAACATTGTGTTCTTTTAAAAACTATTTCTTTTCTTTCCAAAGACATGAAGAGCTTTATAAATGCTCCTTGTTTCTTGGCTTCTAAGAGAAATGCAAATGGAGGGAAATACTTCAAAACTATCACTTCTTTGTAGACTTTAAAGTTCATGGCAGAATTCACCTAAATGCAGTCTTTCAAATAGACCTTGACCCTCAGGTAAGCACACACTCTCCAGTTTCCTGTTTTACACCTTTGAATTTAAAATCTTCTTCAGTAAAGATGACAAAGCTGCCAGAGCTTTGGGGGCTTATACTGCTTGTAACTCTTTTCATTATAGTTCTGGTGGCCTTTTCTTATCCATACCTAGTCAAAAATTCCACTGGTTCACCCTGGCCAGTTTTGCTCAGTGGTTAGAGTGCCAGCCAGCAGACCAAAGAGTCGCAGGTTCGATTCTGGTCAAGGGCACGTACCTCGGTTGTGGTTCATCCTTGGCCCTGGTCGGAGTCATGCAGGAGGCAACCAGTCGATGTGTTCCTCTCATCTTGATGTTTCTCTCTCTCTCCCTCCCACTCTATCTGAAGATAAAATAGAAAAATATCCTCAGGTAAGGATTAAAAAATAAGAAAGAAAAAAAAAGTCCACTTCAAATATAATTCTGGATTGAAATCTGGATTTAATAATTTCTACAGAATACAATTCTAATATGTAATATATTAATACTTCATAAACTTACTAATTTGATATAGTATGAAATCTAAACTCATCTTGCAAAAAACCAAATCACAAAAACAAATGTGATAGATGCAGACTTACTTTATTAATTTTTTAAATATGTTTTTATTGATTTTTTTAGAGAGAGAATGGAAGGGAGAGAGAGATAGAAACATTGATGTGAGAGAGAAACATCAATCAGCTGCCTCTTACACACTCCCTACTGGGGATCAAGCCTGAAACCCGGGCATATGCCCTGACTGGGAATCCAACCCGGACCTCTCAGTCCATGGGACGACGCTCAATCCACTGAACCACACTGGCTGGGCGATGCAGACTTACTTTAAAATTAAAGGTTGAAGAAATGGACTTTGGACTTTGTGCAAATCAGTGTTGATTTAAAATATTCTTCGGCGCAAAGCCACCCTATGTGACTTTATTCAGGACATTTATTTCATCAGCTATCAGCAGCAATGCTCATTTTGCCAGTGGGCACACAGAATCAGAATGACTCAGATATATTATTGCTTTTGGAAGGAGACTTCAGGACAAAACCATTTCTCACATTTGCATATGTGTCAACTTGGGAAATCACTACCTCTCAACAGCTTTAAATAATTTTTTGTAGCCAGCAGATGTGGAAAGCATTACTTTGGGCATAAAATCCCACTGATCTTCAGCAGCACAAGGTACTGGGCTATAGCAGGGCATGGCGACAATAGACAGAAGTCACAAAGAAACTGAGACATGTCCAGCTTAGGTCACTAAATCCTCAGAGGCAGCTTCTTCCCTGGCAGGTGATGACAGAATCCATAGGATGACTTTCAGCTCTAAGAGGCTGACTGTGAAATGGTCAGTTAACTGAGGAAATGTCTGATTTCCTGCAGCCTAACACCATCTAACACGGCACAGCTCCACTCTGAAAGGTCTAGGTACTTACTGGGTTCAATGGGGAAAATGATCTATTTATTTAAGCTTGACTTTTGTTAACAGAATGACATGTCAATGAAAGCATTTAGATTTTGATCCAAGAATTCGATTTAAGTTGGCTGTGTAAAAATTGACTTCTACAATTACTCAATTCAGAACCTGACAAAGAAAGATAATTCTATATTACTATTACTGTCATTGCTATATTACCGATGCAAATATTAATGTTACTTTTATGATTATTATTAGTAGTACTACTCCTATTACTATAACTCTTGCTATCATCATTACCAAAACCACTGCCTGCCTGACTTTCTGTAATAGCCTTCTCACCCATTTCTCTACTTCTATTCTTGTGCTTTTATTACCTATTAATATCATTGCCTTTATCACTTTTCTTTCTCCATTCTCCATCTTGCAACCAAATTGAACTTTTAAAAGTATGAATTAGATTATATTAGTCCCCTACCTAAAGCCCTCCAATGATTGCCCATTTGCTCACAGTAAAATGCAAGGTGTTTATCCTGTTACACAGAAATGACTTCGCCCTTGTTTACCAATTTCATGCCATACTAGTGTACTGGGGTGCACTGGCAGGCCCTGTACACTGGCCCTCATTGCCCCCAATCTCACTGAGCTCATTCATGCCCCAGAGCCTTTGCACCTACTGTCTGTTCCCACCCCACCACCTGGAATTCACGTGCTCCAGCTTTCACGTGGAGGTTCCTTCCAGCTAGTCATCTCCATTGTCAACTGTCACTCCTGAGAGAGCCCTTTCCTGGTGGCACAGTACTGCCATTTACTCCATGGCATGTCATTTCATCTTGTTTACTGCTTTGGGCATAGCTTGCAATTTTTTTAGTCTTTACTGTCTGTTTCTCTAAGATGTAACCTTCATGAGGGCAGGAATCCTGTCATTTTCACATAAAACAGGCTTGATGCATTGTAATTACTAGATAATATTTTGAACAAATGAATTGAAGACTGAATTATTAGTATTATTCATAGGAGCTTATATTTACTTATCACTAGGAACCAGACAATGTGTTGTGATTTGAGTATCATAATTAATCTACACTGTTAGCCTGTAAGGAGAGAGGTGTTAATTATCTCAGTTTTACAGCCTTGAACATGTAAGGCTCAGAAAAGAAGACAAATAGAGACAACACACCTTGACTCTAAATCCTCAAAAGTAAAGAACTAAACTGTTACATAAAACACGTTCTCTACTCTTGTCTTGGCAATACACCTTCATTAAAACAATCAGGCTCGAATTCTTAAGTTCCTCAGATTTCACCCAGGCACTTGAAGGCATGGGAAAGATAATTCTGGACCCCCACGGCCTAGCCTACCCTGCATTGTCTCCCACCCCAGGCTGTGCCCACACTCCGAGAAACATCATGTGCACAGTCTGCGGACATCTCAGCTCGCACACCTAATCTCAGTCCACACCTCATCGAACAGCTATCAGTTTGTGCCTGTGGTCTCCCTGGGGAAAGACAGGCTGAGGAAAGAGGCCTGTGAGGTTCTGGAATTGGGTCCAAGTTTATCTGGGTAGAAAGTCCCAGGAATCCAGAGCATTTTCTAAAGGGGGAAATGCAGGCTCCAGGGAACCATTCCCCCTTAGTATAAACTCCTCATTTTGTGAAGAAAGCAGGGGCCCTTTTACACAAATCTAATAATAAAACTAAGACTCAAAAGTTTGAGCCTCAAAAGAGTCAGTGGCAGAGTCTGATTTCTAATCCAGCATTCTCATTCCCACCGCCACACTCTCAGCCTCTCTGCCAACCTTGTTCACATCACAATAAACATAGAAATTGATAACATCTTTAATTCCTACCGGGGTAAATCATTCAAGCTGTCCCAAGCCCTCTCCTGCTGCCTTGAATACTTAAAGGATAATATTTGGACACACAGAAAGTCCACTTGAGGCAAACCAGTGCGTTGCATACTAGAAAGTTGAGCACTGTGCTTTGCTTTTCATGATAAATGTCATTCAATGATAAAGATCACATCAAAACATAAGCCAGATGATTTAAATAGCAGGTGATTTCATTCCAGCAAATGTTACTGAGTTACTGAGTTTCTGTGTTAAAGCACTCTGCTAAGTGCTTGGGCTGGGAAGTGGGAATGGCTACAAACATAAGTAAGATACAGTCACCCTCCTCAAAAGGTATGTTATCCAATGGGGAAATGCAAATGAACCACTGGATACAATAAAAAGCAGGATAAGTGAAGTGATTTGATAGCACTATAAGGAATTTAGTTTAGGAGTACAGGAAATGTTTGATGGATTTCTGATCGAAGAATAAGAAGTTTATAAAAATCTAGGTGGAATTCAAAGTGGATAAATAGGATTTTAATAGTTCAGTATGTTCTAGGCTGATAGACCAACGTGAACAGAGGCACGACCATCACAGTGACTGGCACAGCGCTGGCAAGTGCAAGGTGGGTAGATCGAAGAATATTCTGGAGAGGAGTTTGGAAAGGTAGCTTTGTGCCAGACTAAGGAAGAGTATGAATGAGAGGTGAAGACATTCGAATTTAGCCTTAGACCACAGGGAGGCACTGAATGTTTCTGAGGCAAGGAGTTGACATCAATCCAACTGTTTCAAGAACATAACTGAAGGAATGCATAAGAAGAACAAATTAGTGAGAATGATAGACAGATGAGGTAGGCTTTCTAACACTGATCATTTATGAGAATGTTTTATGTTCTTGTCCAGGGTTTTCTGAATGGTTTAAAAAACTTTTTTAAGTATTTATAGTTTAGAAGACAATTAGAAGAGGCATGTTTGTCAAATCTGCAACTAAGACTGACCAAATTTTAGATTTGGGAGTGAATGAAATCAATGGAAACAGGCGTGGAACCGTCAATAGAGCATTGCATACAAACTGAACACAGTGACGTAAGGTGCTGTCCCTTCACACTTTCAGCACATGGTTCTGGGAAAGGGGCTATTTCACCAAGCCCTTCAGTCCTGGCCATAATATAAAATGGATTGAGATTTTTAACTAAAAGAAAAGTAAACAGTGGTTTTAACGAAGAACACCCAGAATCGAATTGGCCCTATATAATAGCCATTTATGCAAATAACTAGTTTCACAAAATTAACTGACATTCGCCTACAATTTTATCAACCTATTTTCAGGGTGTGAATAATAATGGGATTTATTTTGCCATCTCAAAATTGGCCTCTGTAAATTCACACAGTCCTAATTTATCTACCCTAATATCAGGAAGATTTAGTTGTAAGACACTTTAATTAGTGCTCTCTCTGTACTTGATAGTTAGTTACTACCATTTTAGCCTTGTCAGGTTTTATGTACTCCCTAACATTCGAGCGTACTGCAAAGCAAATACAGATTACCAAAAGGTACCTCTCAGAATTCTTAGTAAAGCTAAAAGATAGCAAAATAGAAACTCTATTTAAAGTGCCAGACTATCACAAAACTAGAATCAAGACACATAGTCTACTGAGCTCCAAGAACCTAAAATTACTTCAAGAGACAACAGTGGCGGTGGGGAGAGGTACGAGTGGGAGCTGAGAGGGAGAATCAACAGAAATTGGCACCTCATTGCACATGGGTGTCAGGGAAGGGTCAAAGTTAAGTCCAAAGTGCCCTTGGAAAAGGACTAAGATGACCAAGCTCAAGGAATCATTAGAAAAAGGAATCAGAAACAGTGATAGAGAAAAGAGCATTGGGAGGGAGGAGAAGTATTCCATACTCAAAGATGGGAGAGGAGGAGGAGACACTCAGAGATGGCAAAGGGAAGATCAGTTGATGGGATTCAGATAAGCTGACCTTTATTTTCTCAGTGAAATAAGATAGTCAGCTCAGGGAACAGCTGCTGTGGGTAACGTGCTAGTGGAATGCCAGAATAGATTGCTTTCTTCTGCCTAGTCATTAATGATGGCTTAAAACCACCATTCTTGGCAGAAAATATAAAATCAAACAATTATAAACTAGGTGTAAAACAAGAAGGCCCAGAACCCCAAATTTTTATTTTATAACAAATATTCTATTTTACTAGCATGGGTGAAGCTTTAAAGTAGAAGCAATAGTCTGGCCGGTGTGGCTCACCAGTTGAGCATCAACCCATGCACCAAGAGGTGGCCAGTTCGATTCCTGGTCAGGGCACATGCCCAGGTTGTGGGCCCAATCCCCAAGGAGGGGCATGCAGGAGGCAGCCAATTGATGTTCTCTCTCATCGATGCTTCTAGCTCTCTCTCCCTCTCACTTCCTCTCTAAAATCAATAAAGAAAAAAAATTTTTTTAAGTAGATGCAATAGTGAAATATTTGTGGGGACAAAGAGGAGACCAGCTTTCCCTAAGCTGACAGCATACCCTCAGAGGCTGAAGGAGCATCATTCCCAAAGTGTCCATAATCCAAGAACATTAAAACTACTAAGATCTTAAACAAACTCTTATCTGATTGATGAATTTGTTCAAGCCCTCCCAAACTTCTAACAATTGAGAGAAAGGTAGGGCATCAGAAATTGTTGGTTTTCCACCCAAAGCCCATTCATCCCTCTTGGGTATTTTTCATTGGACAATTCTTCTCATCACTATGTGGCTCAGTGCTCAACTGAATAGTCTGAGCAATCATGGACATAAATTACTTTGCCATAGATTGGTTTAGAAAGAGGAATTCAACCAATTCTGATCAATGAGACAGAGGGAGTTGGCCACAGGGCCTCTGGGTATAATTAGATGGCATCTTCTTTCTCTGAACATTCTGGTATTTGAATGTAACTCCCAGACATATACAATCATCTAGTGACTATGAAGGGACAAGCCAGAAGACAAAGTTGACAGGCTGGGGATGGTAGGAAAAGATAGAAAGGATATCTATTGGGCTCTATGAGAACCAACCCTGGAAACATCATACCCTGGTTCTTCTTTTTATATAAGGACACATGTTTCTTATATTTTACTCTAGTTAAGTTTTAGTTTGTCTTTTGTTACTTGGAGAAAATCCCATCTCAGCTGATTTAAGGGGGCACAGAAGACAGACAATCCCTATTCCCAGCTAATGACCAGTTTTTCTCGTTACCTGATTGACTCTCTCATTCAGCCAGGGCACTTTTAACAGAGCCCTGATGGGTGTTAAAATGTATGTTTAATTATTGTTAGACACTCCCTATGGTTGTCAAGCTCCCTGAGCAATAACATTTTGGAACAGCCCTCAAGATCATAAATATAATTTTTGTGCATTTTGGAAAAAGAGAACTGTATACTGCAAAGTACAAAGAAAAGCCATTTGAGGATACACAGACAAAAATCTTCATGAAGGAAGAATATGAAAACATATTTATTTCAAAGCAGATAATTTCTAATGAACTTCAAGATATCTATGATATGCTTTTAAACAGTAAACAATGAAAGCAATGTTTCATGTGGAATATAATCTGTCTTGAAAATAGCATTTGCAAACTATTAATAGCAAAACTCATCTGGAGAATTCTTTTTTCTTTATTGCTTTTAGAGAGAGAGGAAGGGAGAGGGATAGAGAGATAGAAACATCGACGAGAGAGAACATCGATTGGCCACCTCCTGCATGCCCCCGACTGGGGATTGGGCCCACAACCTGGGCATGTTCCCTGACCAGGAATCGAACCGGCGACCTCTTGGTGCATGGGTCGATGCTAAACCACTGAGCCACATCGGCCGGGCTGGAGAATTTTTAAAAATGCTCTGAAAGAGGAATCTCTGAAAGTATGATCCCTAGAGCTTTATTTTATAAAATGACAATCAAAATTTCTATTATAGGGCCAAAACAAATAAGTGAATAAGGAAATATCCAAACTTAGAGGAAAATTTTCCTTTAAAAATATACATTTTAAAAGGTTCATTTGCCTGCAAATACTATAAAACCAAAGTCTAAATTATATTGGAGCTTTGCTATGTATGTACATTTTACCCTAAATATATATATTTTTTAAATCAGAGGGGTTTTTAATAGGCAAATGGGGTTTAAATAGTCTGTATTTTGCTATGAAGAGTACAGCTGAACTCTCCCTATGTGGAAGCATAATATTACAGGTCAATAACCCGATGCTACTGTGCCAGCTAATCATAATGCCTTTTGAACAAAAACACGGCACACACTTTGTCCATTATATATACATAATTTTGTCATAAATCTTAAAGAATTCTATACAGCTTTCCATTTCATTTAAAACAGGATTTTTTTTGCTTTAAAGTACAGTTTAAACAATCAGAATGAAAAATTTTCACAATTAATGCCCTTCAAAAGAATGTCCCAAAGCCCTTCTCTTTAGGAAAGCTTACACATCACTGGCACTGCAGGTGGGGATCTGCGTGGCAGGAAGAACTGCAGAAGGACAGCAATGCAGACAGGGAACACACAAGGAATCCTGATGAGTGAGTCAAGCGGGTTTCTTGAAAACAATGGAGAGATGCCATCAAGTGGCTGAAGAAAGAATTCTTCTTGAAGTGGGCAATGATTTTCCCAGACATTGCCATCTGCTGGCCAATATTGGGAATCATTTTAGATTGATAAAACAACATAATGTGAATATTGGTCTCTCACATGGCCCACTATTTAAGGCAGTGGTTCTCAACCTTCCTAATGCCCGACCCTTTAATACAGTTCCTCATGTTGTGTGTGGGCGTATCTGCATGTGGGCAGACCCGCCTGGAGACGGATAGAGGAGCGGTGTCTCGGTTCCTAAGACCATCGGAAATATGTGTTTTCCGATGATCTTAGGCGACCCCTGTGAAAGGGTCGTTCGACCCCCACAGGGGTCGCGACCCACAGGTTGAGAATCGATGATTTAAGGTTTCATAACTCCCCATTGTGATTAACAAAGTAAACCCCACTAACAATTTTTATTATGCCATTTAGAATAATAAAAATTATATAAAGAATATTAATACTGAAATGTCAGAATTCTATGGGGTGGGGAACTATGTTTAAAATTAGTACATGTGGTTTAATAAATATTTTTTTAGGAAATTTTTCTATAATAAATTCAAATTGAGTAGATATTTGCAGCTATATTTAACCTTGAAGACATAATTTTAAAATTAACTCACCAAATTTTTCCTTTTCCTTCCCATACCTATTGGCAGCCTAATGGTCAGATCGTAGGTTTTTGATATTGTTATTGTTCATTGGCTTTTCTGCTTTTTACCTGAAATAGACCTTGACTGACTCATTCATTAATTTCCACCTTCAAAAAATATTTGACAATCTCATCAAACTGGACACTGATCTAGGCACTAGTTATACAACAGTGAGCAAAATATACATTCATGCTGCCCTTAACAAGCTTCGAATGTAGTGTATGTGATAAGCACTTGAAGAGATATATTTGTTTATTCATTCAAAATATATGTATTGAGCATACAACATTTCTTATGTCTTGTTTAGGGTTACATCAGTAAACAACATAGACAAGAATTCCTATTCTCAAGTAGTGCTTTAAAGTATAAATGAGGAAATAAACAGAGGTTGTAATAGGGACCTTTTCTAGGGAAATGCCATTTAAGCTGTGATGTGACACATGAGAAGTAGCCACCAGAAGGTAGGGCAGGAGCCAAGGGCAGAGGGAACAGAAAGGTCCTAAAATGGGGGGGGGGGGCAGAATCACTGGAGCACAGTGACCAAAGGGATGGTGATAGAACCTGAGGTCAGAGAGATAGGAGGGGTCAACTCATTGCAGCATCTGGTAGGTCATGGAAAGGAGTTTGATTTTTAGTTTATGAGCAATGGGAAGCCAATGAATGGATGTAATCACAAGAGTCATGCTTTAATTTGTTTTGAAAAGAACAGTACAATTGCTGTTTGGCAGATGGATGGATGGATGGATGGATGGATGGATGGATGGATGGATGGATGGAAGAAAGAATGGGAGGACAAGACAAGGTATTCACATATTTTTAAAGAAAGTTTCCTTTTACTGTTTTGTTTAAAGACAAAACGAATTCAAGAACAATCTACTGAAACCATGTCATAACTTTCCACTAGACTCAATAATAGTAGAGGATGACATTTTGACCTGCAAATAATCCTGTACATAATGTTGAGCTCAAGAAATAAGGAAGAGCAACAACCGATGCTCGTTTTGCCTCACTTGCCAGTTATAATTCTTCACTTCCTCACCTGAGCTCCCCTATTACAGCACACACCTTACTTTCTGATGAATTAATCTCATTATTTTGTGCTCATCTTCCCTACAAAACCATAACTGCCTGACAGCAAACAGTGTCTTCATTTTTTGCAGTCCCATAGTACTATACTTTATATTTGGGAGCTTTACAATAAATATTTAACTACGTAAAAACCTGAAGTATAATATGAATTCACTGTAACATTGCATTTTAATTTTTAAAATTAGAATCTTTACCTCCCTAAAGGAAAAATTTAGATCCAAGCTAATTTCTTTTGAGTTTATTTATTTTTGTAAGTTTCCTAATTATGGTAATTGAGGCAGAATACATGATTCTTCATAAATTCTGATGCTCAGCTCTTTAAACAAAGGGAACAGAGCATATGAAGGTAGCAAAATCATTTTTCATAGGCATTTATGTGATATTCTGAGTGCTGTTCATTTTCTTTAAAGCTGTAACACTGGTTTACCTGACATTGACTTTGCTTACTTCATGTTTCTGAAAACAAGGAAACTTTGTGATTTCAGCCAACTCTGTCACACACAATGACTCCCCACATCAACACAGAGTAATGCTGTGAAAGTCACTCACCAGGACCAACTTCTTTCAGCATAAAATTGTGCAATTTTTATTGGGAGCAGCTTTTAGTAACTAAACTGAATGATTTTCCCACATCCATCTGGCTTAGGAGGGGGCTTATCTCCCAGGCAATGTATCTAAAACAGAAGAAACAGCTCTGAAAATAATGCAGAGATGCTTTCCATGACAGAACTTCCCTGACATCTTCATTTTGAATTTGATTCTGCATCCTTTGAGCTAGCATGGCACCATGGACTTATCTCTATCTACAGACGTATACTTGTACCCCATAGAGTCCTGATTTATTTCACACATCTGTCTTCCTTATTAAAATGTGAGTCTGTGAGCGCAGTTTCTTATTTGTGTTTGTATCCCTAGCATCTGATTCACTGAAAGATGTTCAACATACGTATGATGGAAAAAGAAAAAGGGGTTTTAGTAATCAAGTTTTTCTGATTGAAAGGCAAGTTTTTACTTCATATTAAGCAAAAAACCACACAGTGTGCTTTAGGGCAATTTAGGCCCCCCGGGGACATTTGTCAATATCCAGAGATATTTTTGGTTCTCACAAGTGGGAGGGGGTGGTGTGCTACTGTCACCTAGTTGGCAGAGGCCAGAAATGTTGCTATATGTTGCTAAATCATACAACGCACAGGACAGCTGCGGACAACAAAGCATTATATGGTACAAAATGTCAATAGTGCCAAGGTTGAGACATCTGGCTTTAGATTACAGTTTCAATTATTCTTCACACATATTATTAAAATAGAACAGCAGCCCACAAATTAATCCTACCAGAAACTGCTTTGGTTTTATCCCAAGTCTTAGGATCTACAGAAACAGCATTTGTAAGAGCTTGAATGCAAAAGCACTTTAGTATTCTGGCCTTATATATCTTTAGATAGTTTGTAAATGCTTTATGTGTATGTGATGTTAAAATAAAATATGAAAATGGAGACCAAACCTGAAAATTCCTGGAGCCAACAAAACCATTTGAGCCATGTAAGCACAATTAAATCTAGCTCATTTCACGAACACGAGCAACACTTAACTCAGGTTATTTCTTGTAAAGGCCTGTGATCATCACAAAAGAAACTTAAGTCATCTTCCTAAAATGGTATAAGATAATCCTTTTTAACCGATCTCCTTCCTTCTGGAGACCCCCATTGTAACACCTATCCATTGCGAAATGACTCTCTCATTTCCACTTTATAAGGCATCCTGAAATGTCATAACTGAGAGCCTCCTATCAGTTTGGGCTTTGGAAGCTCCTAGTTCGCAAACTGTTCTTATATGCACAATAAACTCTTACTAAATACAATTTTACTGACCTGGCTTTCATTTTTGCTGTTTCTGGATCTCTGACAATGGCAAGATCAAACCTCATGAGGCCTCTAATGTGTAGAGGAGGTAAGACCACGGAGAGGAGAGGAGGAATGAAAATGAAGATGAGAAGAATGGACACAAACCGGCCCTCCTGCCCTCTTGTTCAGATAAGGCTGGCGAAAACTTTCAACAATTTTCATTTGAAAAATTCAAATACATTAGAAAAATCAAATAAAAATAAAATAAAAGCCCTGCCTCTTTCATAGATAGCCCTTGCCTAAGCCGGCTCCATTGAGCCCACAGAAGGACTCATCCCAGTCCCTACAGCTACCACCAGTGCATGGTTGGGCCTGCTGGAAGCAACATGACCAGACCCTGCTACTGCGTCCATCTCCGTCCATTTCCACCTTCCCATGGCCTCCTAAATAAACGATCCTGCTTCCATAAAAGTTTAAGTTTTCTGTTGTTTCTTAACTATTTTTTTAAATGCTCATTTTAATGAAAATGCCGAATGGATAGTTAATGATTTGGGTTTTCCTGTACTAGGAAACAAAAATAACTAAATGCTACAGAAGTATGCTTTAGATTCATCTTCCAAAACATTTACAAGGTGATGATGCACCATTATTGCACTCACTGACTGGCCAAGTATTCACCCACCCTGCCTGTGTTTACAAACACCACTCATCTCTTCCTAAACCCTTCCTTGCTATTCTTCTCCATTTATCTCTGCTAACACAACACACTAACGTGAAACATTAGTTAGGGTAAGATACATTAAAAGGCATATGCTACACACAAATTGAAGGTAAAAAGAAAAAACAAAAAGCTTGATAATATTATTTTGCCTAATAATCTTAAAGTCTACTCTGGTTTACTTTTCTAGTCTTATTTGACCTCTGTTTTAAAATATTGGATGAAAACATGCCTTTGTGGCCATTTTCTCATGCATTCTAATATGGGTTCTATATGACCCCTTTTCATTGTAAAACTATAATGTTATTATTCCAAGTCAATTCATTCTCTGAGTATCTTTTCTCCTGGGATAAAGCCAACTCTGCTGTTTGCTTCTTACAGACAGCTGTTGCCACAATTATCTTTTTTTTTCAAAAACGAATGAGGTATAGCCAACCAAGAGTGAACTGTTAAATCAAAAGGGAAAAAAACCCTATTTATTGTTTTGCCTTTGATCTCCTTCCAAGATCTGAGATGTAACATATTCGATAATGATTTCAGTCCTTCTGAAGGCCATTCTGTTCCTTTCCTCTTTTATTCAGAGATATGGTGACCATGAAAGCAGAAAAGAAAAAAAGAGAGAGAGAGACAGAGAAGGTAGGAAGTAACCTTCAAAGGTACAAATGCTCACCATTTGAGTTGCGGACATCTTTTTGAGTAGACAATGGAGTTGGAATTCAGATGCTATTTCTGCTGATAATGTTTTCATATTTGAAGTTACTACTATTAATGAGTAAACAGTCTTGCCTCTGCGCTTTCATTCTAGTCCTAACTTAATTGCACTGCGGCTCTCTTCCGACAACAGGGTGTCCATTTACCTCTTCAAAGCACTCTTCCTTTTCTTATTGAGCACCAACTATGTGTCGGGTGCCAGGACAAAACTGAAGAGCACTGGTAATTAAGGAACCCCCAGTCTGTCACAGAAGGGTGACTATATCCAGATATTTTATTTTTAATAAAATGTGATGAGGACGACAAGAGAGATAAATACGGGGGTGGGGAGTGTGGAGCAGAGATTCACTGTTGTGTGGGTGAGGGAGAGTTTTACAAAGGAGGTGTTATTTGTGCCCCATCTTGAAGGATGAAGAGGAGTTCACCAAGCAGACAAAGTAAGGAAAAACCTTTCAGGTAGAGAGAGCAGTGCATGCAAGTCATGACAGTGCACATGACGTGGGATCTAGACATAGTTTCATGGGGCCAGAAGAAAAGGTGTGTGGCCTGGCCAGTGTGGCTCAGTTATTGAGCATTGACCCATGCACCAAGAGGTGGCCAGTTCAATTCCTGGTCAGGGCACATGCCCAGATTGTGGGCCCAGTCCCCAGTGTGGGGCATGCAGGAGGTGGCCAATCAATGTTCTCTCTCATTGATGTTTCTATATCTCTTTCCTTCTCCCTTCCTCTCTCTCTAAAATCAACAAAGAAAAAAAATATTAAAAAATAAAAACAAACAAAACACAAAAGGTGTATGTGTTAAGAACAGATGCAATGTGTGGGGCTGAGATGATGGTGGGGTGATCACAGAGGTTCATGCAAGGCATGTTAAGGAATTTGTGCTTTATTTTGCAGGTTAATGTGAATTTTGAAGGGTTTGTAGAGGCAAATAAAACAGTATTTCACCAAGGTGCATTTTACAAAATATCAGTTCTCTCTGTACTTTTCCAAAACAGAAGTTTTTGGTTAATCTCTTCCCCCTGAGATTAACCAAAGAATTTACATGCATATATGCATTCCCCAAGGACACAGACAATAGGGTGGTGGAGGCCTAGGGTGGGGCGGGAACCAGGAAGAGGAGAGCAATGGGGGAAGAAACAAGGGGAGACATTTGTAATACTCTCAACAATAAAGATTTTTAAAAAAGAAGTTTTTGGTCAGTCAAGTTTAGAAAAATATATATATTATAACAACTTCTTGGAACACCATAACGTATAAATCCCCAAAACTCTGATAAATTTTACAGTGAAGGACCATGCTTAACATAATTTAACCCAGAATTTCCCAAATGTAACATCTTTAACATCCTTCAGAATGAGTGTTTGCCGAGCAATATGGGAAATGCCTGGTAATGTAATCAGATTTGCATTTTAGAAGAATTGCTTTAACGTCATCTTCTAAAGTAATCCAGCAGATGTATCAGATGGGGAAACAGGCAAGAAAGTGCTATAACGGTACAGATGCAGGTGACGAGGACTTAAATTAACATCAAATTGGACTTTTAGATAAAGAACATGTAAGGGAGAGACTTCGGAGAATAATTAATGGGAGGTGAGTACCGTGTAAGGAAGAAAAAGAAGAAGGCCCCTAGGTTGTCTGACAGGAAAGCTTAGTAGATGGTGGATCATCTGACAGAAGAGGGAGACAGAAGAGCAGGTTGGGAGCACAACAGTGATGTCAGTTCCAGTGCAAATGAAACCTTCGTGCCTGAGTTCAATGGCTGCTCAATAAATACTACGTCATAGTGATGGCTAAAATGTTACATATAAAATATTTTTCAATATACTAGCAAAAGTATGGGTCTGAGCTATTTAAGACATATTTTCTTTACATATTTATATATACAGATTTATATACATCGAATTGATTTACATCGAGAGAAATTGTGTACTTATAGCAATCCTAAGGGAATTTCAGGAAACCTGTAACCCCAGGGGAATGGATCTGTGTACGAAGTTTGCACTTGCATGCATATTGAGTTTTAAAGCTGAGACATGCTGGTGGGTCCTTTGATAATGTCGTTTGACAGTCAATACTCCTCTATCATGGCCAATGTCCTAGTAACTGAATGAACTGTTTTAATTTTCTTCCAGATGTCTGATTGCTTCACTTCCTGAGAATGAAGTCATATTTCTTTATAAGATACATACAATTGGGGGGAAGGTAATTTGGTCACTGTGCTTTAAATTGCTCTGTGGGAATATTTGCTTGTACTCATTCCACAAGATTTACACCTCAAGAACACAACATCTCAAGATATTCACCATCTAAAGGCATCAGGACTTACATTTTCCAAGAAGAGTATTTTATTTCATTAACACCGTAAGTGGTATTGCTCATCACATTATAAGTGGATGAGTAGCTAAAAATATGAAAATAAAGGTATTATATGGCATAAAGCTTCACAGTCGCATTTTCTAGGTAAATTACAGGGCATTCATTCATGTACCAAGCGCTGTTCTCATCTCTTTGCACGTATTGACACATTTAATTCTTACTATAACAGTATGAAGTGAATGTTCTTATAAACCCACTTTACAGATGGGAAAACTGAAGTTAAGTAAGATGTCCAAGTTCATGCAGCAAAGCTGGATTTGAACCCAGGCAGGGCTCCCGAGTCTGAGCTCTTGATCCCCTGGCCACACCTTATTCGTCCCTACCCAGCAGTGACCTTTCAAGCTCATGCCCCCACTGTCCCCATAAATGCTGTTTATTATAGGGAGCACAGTCTAGCCCTCATCTGAATTTTATACATTATTGAAGATATATGTCCTCTTATGTCATTTTTTTCTATTCAAAAATAAATAAATGTCTTATATGATTACAATACATTGGTATTTACCTTGTGGAATTTTCATTTTGAATTTCTATCCTCCAAAGTAATGTTTCTATTTTTAATTGATGTCAATACTTTAAATACACAACACATTAAATTAATATCTTCCTGTGTGATTGCTGACTGTTGGGTACTGTGGTAATTGCTTTACATGCATTATCAAATTTAATCTTCTCATTATCCACATAATATTTTATAGGTAAGCAATCTGAGTTCCAAAGGGGTAAAAAATGTTTTCCTAGTCTCAGCACCTTTAAAAATTACAAGCTACTTACAATTTGGGTATCATAGTAGATTTGTAAACTTAACTTCTTGGCCATAATAATTATATTTAAGTAACTGACCTCTCAATTTTTTTTTAAATTTTTTTTTATCCTCACCCAAGGCCATCTTCGCACTTTATCTTGAGATATAGAGTGGGAGGGAGAGAAGGAGGAAGAGAGAGAGAGAAACATCGATGTGAAAGAGACACATTGAGTGGTCGCCACCCACACGACACAAACTGCAACCAAGGTACGTGCCCTTAGCGGGAACCGAACCCGGGACTCTCTGTCCATGGGCCAACCCTCTAACCGCTGAGCCAAACCAGCCAGGGCACAACCTCCTCAATTTTAAAACTATATTTACAAGAACTTCAGTGGCTTTAAGGAAAATTGGAAAAACTAAAAATCACTAAATCCCACAATTTACATTGACTACAATTATTTTAAATCTTTTTTCTAAAACTATTATAATCCTGATTTTACTTAACATTAAATGATGTGTTTTATAATTATCATTTCTAATGGCTACATCTTATTTCACTTAGTTGGCGTTATAACTCAGTTAACTTTCCTCCAATCATTCACATTTAATTTGCTGACAATTAAAAATATTTTCTAAAGTTTACAATAACTAAATTTATGCATTTTTCTTCTTATTGGGTAATTCTATAAGATTAAATTTCAAAATGAGCAGGAAACAGTACAAAAACTGTTTATTTTGCTTGAAATTTACTTCCAAAATCATGAGATAGAGCAGTCCCAAAAGATAAATCTCATGAGGACTTCCAAGCCTAAATAATATCTTTCATCTTTCAATTCTTTGAGCATAAGTCCCATGACATGCATCACAAATCTCCATGGAATTGTCAGTTAACATTGTATATGTTGCGATGACTCATTCCTTAGACTGAGTGATTGGTCTTATTTACCTTCTCTATTCTCTACAGAACTTAGAATGTTCTACTTAGAGGACAGAAGCAAAGCTGTGTGTGGATTTTGGCATATGCCCAGCGAGTCTAGAAAGAAGATGTCCATAAATATGCACAAGAGTCACAGAACCAGCTGAGGAAACAACCACCCCAAATCTCGAATATGAAACCCCTCACTTGTTCTAATTTGAACTAACTCCTACCCCTTTTTCTAGCCCACAACAATAAATGTCATTACCTTTGATGCAATCAAAGTAGCAGGACCAATCATAATTCTGAAGTAGCAGGAGAAGGGAAAGGAAACCAAAGTGACAAAGAAAAGGATCAAGAACCGAGCTAGAAAACCACACGGTGGCATGGTGTGCCCCCTCTGGAGGGCAGAGAGAATTCATATTGATGATAGTGGGCTCCCCCTCCCCTAGAGTCTCTACTGCCTGAGGTACTGAGGAAACAAAAGTAACTAGTGTTACCATCGTCACATGAAGGGACCCAGGGAAAGTTCACAATACACCGTAGGAATAGCCTGGTCTTAGAAGAAAATAATAGATGAAGCTGCACCATGTCCAGTCTCTATGAGCTTCACATACATTCACTTATTTGATCCTTACGAAATCCCTATGAGGTGGGAACCACTATCGCCCATTTTGCAGATGTGGAAACTGAACCTAGGATAATTTGGGTGGCTTGCCCGAGGTCGCCCTTGAGCAGAGCCTGAGTAAGAACCCAGACAAGTGTATTTCGAGCTGCACATGTATTCATGTGCCTCTCTGGGTTTTCCCTGAGCTTCATTCGACCTTCCTTCTTCTCACATGATGAAATTATTTCATCTTCCATCCTCTATATGCCAAAGCACAAATTTTCTATAATCAGGTATATTTTGAAACTCTATTTCATGCAAAATTAAAAAAAAAATCTTAGAAGCATATTGGTCGTGTGTGGGTGTATAATTTCTCATTAAAACTGAAGAAAGGAACGTTTAAATCTTACACAAGGTGTTTTAACAAAGAAATACATTTAATTGGATGATAACAAATCACCCACTCAGTGCTCTTAAATCCAAGTGTGGGATCTTTAATATTTTAATTTAAATTAAGGGAAAAGATAAATTGGAACTTTCCTGACACAGAGAAAATATATAAAAGTTAATCAAGCCTCTCTCCTCTATTACTTACAAAATATCTTACACATTTTTTAAATATAAAGATTATCATTTTGTGATTTTTAATTTTCTTTGAGTATAACAATACCAAAGTGTCCTGTAGTAGATACACACACTGTATTTATCTGGATTATCTTTCTGACATTAACTTAAATTCCTCAGGCAGCTGGTTAATAAACTGGCTTACTCTTTACAATAATCATTTAGATAAGATATGAAATGATGAATTAATAAGATTGATTTTTTCAAAACCTTCTTTGAAAAGGGTGACATTTTGGGATACATGAGTGAGCAGGTGCTATTGCTTCATTGTCCCACCTGATTGCATATGTCAAGTTACCTGAGGGTCAAGACATCCTTGATTCCCATTTCCCACTGCCTCCTGATCCATCATTTGTTTTTGAGAATCTGTTTTCAAAAGATGCACAAGCCCCCTTGAATAGCTTTCATTCCTCCATGATAAGTAGCCTAAAACTATTTATAAGTTTATTATAAGTGTTCTAGCATCGTGGGCAAATCCCTGAGACATTAACAACAGCAACACCTATTGTGTTTTCCTTTCAAATGTCCAACAGTTGTCTGGGTTAATTAATCATTTACTGTTATAGGTCTCCCTTCACACTGTCACTCTCCTAACCGGTGATTATTCTCTCTCCTTCTCTCTCACCTCTTTTTCTCCCATATGTTAAATTCAAGTGACCCACTCCATTGAAATCCAAAACTGTCATGCATATTATCAACTGATGTCACACCCCGACTTCCCACTGAGGATAACTAACCTATCTTACCTTTGTATCAACCAAGTTGCTGTGCTTGCCCCCTCTCTGGCTAAAGAAAGGTAATTTGTGTCCATCACCAATTTTAATGCCACGAGTGGTTGAGGACTATAGACCCCTCAAACCTAAGGAATCTACTGTAGCCACACCCAGAATCCTAAGGTATCTGTCATTTCCCGGCTATTTTCACAGTCTAGCTTACTCCCTTGCATCCCACTGCACAGCTCCAGTGAACTAAAGCTTGTCTGGACTCTTGCCTTTATTGTATCCAGCCCTCAGGATTATGTAATTCTGAGCAGTAAACCTGGAGAAAAATTTATTTGAAGATGTCCAAAAAAACCCACAAAAAAAACGTTGAGGGCTGTGAACACAAACTCAGTAATTTTTATATCATGAAGAAATAAAAAAAGATAGCAGTCTAAACCTTGATGTTCCAGCCAGAAAGAACAAAGCCATTTTTTAAATTATTGATACAGATAGTGCATCAGTACTTTATTTACATTTTACTCTATTTTCTCTTTCTGTGCCTTTGTCTCTCTATTAAGTCCTTCTTGGAGTCTTCTCCATTCTTTTATCCATCTTTCTTTCCCTTCCTACTCTCTCTGTAAGTGGCAAAATGAGCAAAGAAGCATAAATAAAAATAGTTTTAATGTGTTCTGTTTTTATTAATGAACAAAATTTAATCCTGCCCTGGCCGGTTTGGCTCAGCCATTAGAGCGTCGGCCTGTGGTCCAGAGAGACCCGGGTTCGGTTCCCGCTAAGGGCACGTACCTCGGTTGCAGTTTGTCCCCGGCCTCGTGCGGGTGGCAGCCGGCAGCCACTCGATGTGTCCCTTTCACGTTGATGTTTCTCTCCCTCTCTCTCTCTCTCTCTCTCTCTCTCTCTCTCTCTCTCTCTCTCTCTCTCTCTCTCTTCCTTTCTCTCCCTCCCACTGTATCTGAACAAAAAATGGAAAAATGTCCTCGGGTGAGGATAAAAACAAACAAACAAACAAAAATATTTAATCCTTTGAATGCGATTTCCTTATTCCCCTTAAAAAAGAATCACGCCAAATGACGTGTTAATTTTAATTTTACATGACTCAAACTTCAAATAAAACAGAAAGCAAGAAAGCGAACCCTGTTAGCCAGTTATGGCAGATTCATGGAGGAGAGGGCCCAGGAGCTACTCCTCCGCCTGGAGCACTTTATCTCCCTTCACCATCCCACCCCACCTCTCCTTCACCTCCTATCCGCTTTGCTGGGATACCTTCTCCTTTAAGACTCAAATGTCACCTCCTTAGAATAGCCTCTAAGAGCCCTGACAAATCTAACATCTCATCCACTATTATATGCTCTAACGTCCCCAGAATATTATCTATGGCACCTGTAAAACTACAGCACGCAAAGGATTCATGTAACCCGGTTTGTCATCCCTTCTGCACTGGAAGCAACACGAGGGCAGCGTCTTCCTTCAGTACTGCTCCTCCAACACCCAGCACAGTGGCTGCACGTGGGGAGAGCTCGGCAGATGCTTGTTGACTAGATGAATTAATGAGCGAATGCATACATAAATGGATGATAATTTCCCTAAGTTCTCTGCATGGCAGCTACTTCCTGTCACTCCCCGACTCCACAGAGAGATTTGGAAGTCCCAGGCAGGCTCTTTACTGAGATTCTATTCAACATCTCTACCTTTTCTTCCTCAGAGGACCTAAAACTCCACAGCCCACATGCCACTTCAAATGCCAAGGCTCACTCTTTTGGTGTGACCGTTAATTATATTTACTTTTAGAATGTCCAGAGACCTGAGCAGGCGTTTATTTGCTGCCACCTGATCTAAATGGACATGACAGAGATGGATTTGAGTATCCTTTTTTAAAATAGTCTAATGGGTGATAAATGATGAGAACAATCATAGCATAAATAAAATGAACTTCAGATCTTCCTGATTGTAGCTCCCAAAGCTTCTAGGAGTGGACAAGAAAAGATGGAAATTACTTTCCATCTCAGTGCCTTTAAAATCCCTTGAGATCAATCACCCTGAAGTTGTTCCTGTTCTTGAAGCTGTTACAAGATTCTGATGAGCAAATGACACGAACAAATTTGCCCAGCAGCAACAAAACACCTTATGTTGATTATTTAAAATGGTTTGTGCTAATTAAGATAAACATTTATTGAGCTTAGGCTATATCAGAGACAATGAATTGAGTTATATCTTTAAGAAATTATAGTAGTTAGCACTAATTTCTCTTACAGAAGCCTGAATGTCCTAGGATGGGTTTATGGTGGGAATTGGAGTTAGATATGCTTATAGGGACCAAAGAAGGCTTCTCAGGGAGGTGATATTTGCCTTGAACTTTGAGAAAGAAGTATAGATTGACAAGAGATGTAAGGTTAGAGAACATGCAGGCAGAGCAAACCGCATGTTCAGAGGAGTGAAGGTCGGGGAGTGCATGGTATACTGATCACTGAATAACAGCACAGAGTGCAGGGTGCAGGCTCAGATGGAGAGTGAATCAAGATATGGGTTTTTAGTTCTATTACGCAAGTGCATTCCAACTATTAGGAATGTTGTAAACAATAAAAATATACAAAGTTTAGTAGATTCATATGTGAAAAGTTGGTCCATCATATGCAAGTCTCTGAAAGCACAGTGTTCCTGTTCTTAAGTTCAAAAGAAATTTAAGCAGTGAAGATATAAGAATGTCACATCAGCCTGGCTGGTTTGACTCAGCGGTTTGAGCATTGGCCCATGGACCGATGAGTCACGGGTTCGATTCCAGTTAAGGGCACGTACCTCGGTTGTGGTTTGTCCTCAGCCCTGATTGGGGTCATGCGGGATGCAATCAGTCAATATGTATCTCTCACATCAATGTCTCTCTCTCTCTCCCACTCTCTCTGAAGATAAATAGAAAAATATCCTCAGGTGAGGATGGAAAAACAAAAGAATGTCACATCAAAACATTAGACTTGGAGAAAGGTTAATTTTGCATACATGATCAGGATCAGAGACCAAGAACACTTTTATATGCTACTTTCTAGAACCACTGAAATGTTTTGAGGAGCATGGCAGGTATTTAAGAGAAAAACTGAGCACATTTCTCCTTAAGTCAGTGAACCATGGCCAGAATCTCAGCACCTGCACAGAGCAACAGAGCAGAATAATCTCATTTGAAACAAAAGGCTGCATTTTCTCATTTATAAAGGGCAAGAATCACCATCAGCTAGTGAGCTGGAAGGGTGGAACATAGACTCAGACGAACAATGAGCTATGCTTTTATTCTGAGTAAGTTTTCTAAAAATGAGCCAAAGCCTGTCTTTTAATAATATGAGAAAGAATTGGAGAAATTGCAGTGAATGGTGCCTGACTGGTGTGGCTCAGTGGTTGAGCATCAACACATGCACCAAGAGGTTGCCAGTTCGATTCCCAGTCATGGTCCATGCCCAGGTTGTGGGTCTGATCCCCAGTGCGGGGCATGCAGGAGGCAGCCAACTGATGTTCTCTCTCATCGATGTTTCTCTCTCTCTCTCCCTCTCCCTTCCTCTCCCTTAAAAAAAAAAAAATTGTAGTGAATGGCACTTTACCTGGAAAATAACAGGGAGAACACCCAACTGATCAAACAGGAATGCAACTCTTGGCCCTTGAAAGATTTAGAAATTACTACCTAGATACATCCTCGCCAGAAATTCCCTGTGGATTTTGGTTCCAAGAGATGATCAGGCTAAAAGTAGAGCCTATTTTTGATGGCAGGACCAGAGGTCAGAGTAGATTCAGAGAGCTCACACTTCATGTTTAAATCCCTGGATCACTTTTGTTCTATTACTCAACAGAGTAGAATAAATATTTCTCATCTTTATGAGTTTTCACATTATGATCATCAAGGGTAAAAGTCAAGAGTCTTAGTCTAACTCATTCTCTTTAGAATTACAATTTTTCAGATCCAATTTAGTTCTTAGAATTATACTTTGGTTCAACATGTAGGCATGCAGTTTTTGTTACTCCTCTGCCTAAAAATCTTCCAACAATTTCTCTCCACATTCAGGATATATACCAAACCCTTATCCGATCCCATGTAATCTGGCCTTTGCTCACAGGACTCATCCTATATAACTCTCCCACTGACTCAACCTCACCTTATATCTATTTCTTTTTTTCCTTTTTATTAAAGATGAAGGGATTAGGAAGTATAAATTGGTTGTTAGACTGATGAACCTCAAAGGGAAGGGGGGCAGTGGGGTGGGAAGAGAGAAACCAAAGAACCTATATGCATATATGCATAACCAATAGACAGACAATAGTGTGGGGAAAGCAGGAGGGGGGCGGGATTGGGAGGAGGGGGTCAAGGGGGGAAAAGGAGGGACATCTATAATACATTCAGCAATAAAGATAAGTTGAAAAAAATTTATTTTGTTTGGGTTTCATGTGTATAGCTTAGTGGTTAGATAATCACATACTTTACATAGTGTTTCCCTCTATGTTTCTAGTACCCCAACGGACACCATACGTAGTTATCACAATATTATTGACTATATTTCCTATGCTTGACTACTTCCTCATGACTATTCTGTAATTACCCATTTGTACCTCTTAATGCTTTCACTTTTTGACCCAGTCCCCCAAGACTCAAGACTCCCTGCCTCTGGCAACCACCAGTTTTCTCTCAGCGTCTATAAGTCTGTTTCAATTTTGTTTGTTCATTTATTTTGTTCTTTAGATTCCATATATACATGAAATCATATGGTATTTGTCTTTCTCTGACTGTTATGTCTATTTCTTGGAAACACCAAGTTTGCCCTGCCTGTGTCACAAGACCTGCTGTTCCCTCCAACTGGAAAACCTCCTGCCAAGTGTCACGGAACAGATGCCTTCTAGTCATTCTGGCCTCAGTTCAACTACCCCTCCCTGTGGTAGCCAGCATCTAAAATGTACCCCAAATCATCCTCCTACCTCCTGGTATCCATACCCTATAGTAGTTTCCTTCCACATGGCATCGGCATAAATCTGTATGTTCAACAGTATAGGAAATGATGCCATGTGACTTCCAAGGCTAAGAAATAAAATATATTGCTGCTCTGCTTTGCTGTATTGGATCATTTGTTTTGGGAGAAACCATGAGGACACTTGTATGCTCTTATGGGAAGATCCATGGGAGAAGGAACTGAGGCGTCCTGCCAATAGCTGTGGGAATGGGCTATCTTAGACGCAGGTTCTCTAGTCCCAGTCAAGTTTTCAGATGACTGTGATCACCTAACAGACTCTGAGATAGATACCCATCTAAGTTGTTAATGAATTCCTATCTAACAAAAGTCATGTGATTGGATAAATGGTTTTTTTTTAAGCTGTTAGATTTGGAGTAATTTGTTAAACAGCAATGATAACTAGTATACCTTCTCGTACAGGACTTCCTTCACATCCAGTCTAAGAAGACCTTACCCCTGTCACATTTTATGAAATTATTCCATTTTTTCTTTCTCATACTTATCCATCTAGCTTGTATTCTTGTTCATTTTTATTGTTTTGTTTAGTGCTTGTCTCCCCCACACTGAAATATAAGCTTTTTGGAGGCAGAAGCTTTGACATTCCTCAGTGTTTATCGCCTGAAATGGGTGGCCTAGAGTAGACACTCAGTAAATAGCTGCTGAAAAAACAACTAAGCACACCATGAAAATCTGATTTCTCTTATTTCTTCAAGGTATAGGAGGATGCTCAGCTGCATTCCTTTCCCAACCTGCGTGGTGGCTCACCACCCACAGGCTCCTTGCAAGAATAAGGGAGCATTTGTACCCAGCAAAGAAGTGGAACCAGAGATCTCAGTTATCCCTCGGGCAAAACAATGTTCTAAACTGCAGAAAGGGTCAACTTTTTATTTTGTTTTGTTTGAGAAGTATTTAGGAAAATTCTTAGGACTGAGAATACAAAGATAGGGTAGAAATGTACATGATATGTGGAGAAGAAATTTTCAGCAAGCATAAATAGGAGAAAATATTGAGGTAGAAGGGGTGATCACACCCCCAAAAAGGGAGAAAAAATATTAAAATGAGGTGGAAAACAACTCAGAGAATTCTAATAGAGGTAGAGGTAGTCTGGTTATCCTCAGACCATCTGAAATATTTGCACCTGAATCATCCTAAACAGTTTTAAGACCAAGGCAGGGAAAACTGTTCCACATCCAGCCACTTTCTCTGTTAAATAAAGCATACATTTTTTTAAAGTGTTACGTAAGTACATGGTTTAGAGCGTCAGAAGCATATAGTAGGTGTAGCATATACAATTCCATGACCATAAATGGGATAAAAGATTCACACAAATCCAGCATGAATATCCACATAAACAACATGTGTTTTCATGTGGTTTTTACAAAAGATTCAGTGGAGAAAAACCGGATCTTTTCTTGGCTTCATTTCAGAAAGCCCTTTCTGCCCCTCTGGTCCAGGTTCTGCTGTCTGTACAAAGTCACAGCTGCAGCAAGTGTCTGTTTAATCACAGCTTTCAATAATGAGGCAGCATTATACCCAACACACCCTCGCATTCTTGCCATGTGTTCCTATATGTATGACTTTCCAATCACGCTGTCCTAGGAAGTATATTGGTATTCATGTACTGAGAGAAGCACAAACCATTCAATGTGTCAAATTCCAAACAAAATTTTAAGAGGAAACAAAAATAACTGTCCTACATTTTATGCGGGAAGTATTTTCATGCAGTTAAAAGATAACTTACACAGGGAGTTAAGCCATCAGAGGTTTGACTAAACACATTAACCATATAATTTTTAACAGGCACTAGTAATAAAATGAGTCCTAGTTGACAAACATAAAAAAAAGAATGTATTCCCCCCCCCCGCTTCCTACCCTAAAATCAAAATTGACAAATAGTTGCCCTATATTCAAAAGTATTAAGTCTATTTTAGTTATAAAACTTAACTACTGAATACAGACAATCACAGTTGGAAAAAGGTATCACCTCTTTTGACCTAACATATATTCTGGATTTCTCCACTGCAAATGCAAACTTAGCACCAGCTCATCAGGTCCATTTTTACAATAAGGGACATCTGTACTAGTGTCAACAATAAGATAAAATGAAAAGAGACGACTATGCTTCTGAGAGGCCATGCTAAGTGAGCTCTTGTGGAGCAGAAGAAGAGGGTCAGGTTGGAGAAAAAACAAACAGAAAAAAAACTGAAAGAGCCACAAAAGGCTCCCAGAGGAGTCTGGTTTGATTTGGATAATGACTGGACTGGAAAACACCCCTCCATGGAGTTCTCAGTGGGAGGTGTCACTACTGTCCCCAGCAGTCCCAAACGCACGAAGTGAAGTCATTTTTCCACTTGATGAACAGTCACAGAAGCTGTCTTCCTGGATCAAAAGATATGAAAGAAAGGGGTGAACAGGAGTGTGAGGGGAGGAGAAAAAGGATAAAGATCTATTCATGCTCTGTCCCTGGGGGTCCCCAGTAGTGGCTCTCAGCCTTCCTCTTATGAAGAGCAGATCAGTATTTATCCCGGCCTTGTCTTGCCAGCTGGGAAGTCTGGAACATAATTTTGGGAACAGAGGAAATACTTTTTAATTCACAACTTAGAAAATTAAGAGTTGTGCTTCAAAGGAATCTTGGCGAATGAAGCCCGCAGTAGTGACTTGAAATGAGAGAGCATCCCTATCCAAATAGTGCCTGGGTATGAAAGGAAACTCTATTATTTTTTTCTCATCCTTTTTCATTTTCAATGATTAAGACATTGAAAAAGTAGAAATGGCATAGAGAGAAACTGACATTTTTTTTAAAGGTCAATACAATTTCCATAGCTAGATTCTAAGCAATAACAAAAATAAGAGATTAAGAGATTAAAAATACAAAAACCCGTACATTAATGTTAAGAGTATTTTAAAAAATGAAAGCCTATTTTGCAATATACTGCATAAAGCCTGTATTAGCCAATATGTACTAGCTACTTTTCCCAGAGAAATACCAGGTGTTTTAATATTTATACATGTATGTTATTGGCTCATTTATTAATTTACTCACTTATATACTTACGTATTAGCTTATCTATTAATTTATTCAGTCATCCATGTATTTATTCACTGGCTAAGTATTTAAGGAGCTTGGGAGATACAAAGATGAAACAGACTCAGAGGTTTATAATCCATGATGAAAAGATTAAATACAACTCTATTCACTACTACAGGCTCACATGTCTATATACAGTTTATTGCTAGAGTCTGATGCTGTGAAATTAGCCCATTTTGAATAAGAATCATATAAATTATTAATTTTCATATTACATAGTTTATTCTTTTATATAATATGATACAATTTTATATAATCATGTTTATTTAGTGTCATCTTACTTATTCATAATTATGCTGCGTGTAAAGAGCACAGATGTATCATTCTAATCAGCTAAATCAGAAGCCAGGTCTAAAGTGTTCATGAATTTATAATATAAAAATTGTACTGGAGCATGTTTAATTCTCTAATAATAATTTTACATGACCAGAATCCTGAAGTTAAAAGAGAAAATCGATATTTGACTTGTCTCATGTCCCTCTTCACCATCTCAGACATATTCAGTTTCATCTATACAGCTGTCAACAGTGATTAGCAGAGCAAAGCTGTAATTACTGCATTGTGGTGTTGACAAGAAACAGGACCGTGTTGGGAGAAAGAAAATGATAGCCTGCCATCTGACTTCTCACCACCAATCTGTTTTCCTGTCTTCCATCTTTCATCTCTTGGCATAGGAACTGAAAAATGGTATTGGCAGACCAAGTTGATATCAAAAAGCGATCATTTGATAAGGATCACTATGTCCTGTATTTTTTTCCCTGTTAAGAGTTTTCATTAAGAATGTCAGTAAGGTTATACATTAAGGTTTATAACATCAAAAAGAAGGTTTTATGTGATTCTGGGAACTTCACAATGTGTATTATTAATCTACTCCCTAAAGTGCCAATTAAGCCTGTTGTTCTTACAACCAGTTTGGAACTCTTGGGGGGAGATAATGAATCTCCAAAAATCATTTCAAGTTTGTGTAACACTTTAATGTTTGTGCCTGGAGCAAAGTCCGGCTTACTCTGCCCTAGATACATGTCTGCTGGGCATGATAAAATGTGTTTTCTAGGCCAACCCCGATCTCCACATTAGTAGCTTCACAATACCCCAGTTACATCCTACACACTGTTCCCCAGCACTCTCTTCCCTGAGTTACCCTGTCTTTCAACTCCAGTTCCCAACAATAATATAGGATATCCTACCTCTTGCCTCTGAGCAATTATTTATAAATAATATACGTCCATGGATTGAACCTATGTATTTCTTCATCTGTTACCAATGATTTCTGTATAATGATCATTGCCTTCTCCCCTCAAGCTGTGAGTAAACCATCTTGCCATTATGATCCAGGTTGCTCCAGTGGCTTAGCCCACTTTCACTGTGACAGGGGTGTGCCAGCCAGGGGTACTCTTAGATTTATTATGCATTCGGTTTGGTTTCTAAAATCTCCAGGTTGATTTTAGGAGAAAGCCTCCTTTATGCCAGCACCATCACTGAAAGTTCTGTTTTCATTTGGGATGGAACTGAGTGCTTTTACTGAGAGCTCTGATTTCTTTCACAATGAGACAACTGAATAGTATTATTGTCCTGTTTTCTTTCCATCACTTACATTTTCCACTTACCCAGTAAGGTTTTAGTAGAAGAGCACACCAGGTCCTTCATACACTTACTGGGACCCTTAAGGGGCCCTGCAAGCACCCTGTACCTTCCCTTCCTCCAGGAAATGCTGCAATGACCAGTTAACCTGTCAGCCACTGCCTTGATCTCTAATAGTGAGAATTCTTACAAAGGAATTCCTTAGGAGAGTACCTACTGAGAGAGCTGGGAAATGCTCTCATGAAACTTTGATGATGTTTTCTGTGCTAGAATAAGTTATCATTTTCTCTAACCTATTCACTGTGCAGTGGATATGTACCTTTGTCTGCCAACTTAGATACGCAAGAAATATTTTATTTTTCTCTGAAATTAATTTCTACTCTAAGTTCCTAATATGCTTTGTGACATACACATAACCTTAAGTTAGCATTCTTTCCTCTGTCTCTAGTGATCTATCTCAATTATTAAAAGCTTATATAACATGTTAAGACCTAGTGTAGACAGGAGCAGCTCATGTGATTCTCAAGGTTGAAATATTGAAAGTATCTCCTTTGAGTTTTCAAAATAAGGCAAAGATGTCTACTCTCACACCTATTCATACCTGTTTTGACATTCCTAGCCATTCCAGTAATACAAGGAAAAATTAAATGAAGGTGCAAGGATTGAAAAAGGAAAAACCAAAATTATCTTTATTCATCACAATGAACAAGATTATTAGATATAAATCCAGAACACCAAAATCATTTGAATCTATATTCACCTGCAACAAAATTTAGAAAAAGAAGACTTTAAAAAATGACACCATATATAATCATATGAAAATCATATGCAAAATGTCTATTGCCCTGGCTGGTTTGGCTTAATGGTTAGAGCATCAGCCCACAGATCGAAGGGTCGCAAGTTTGATCCTCAGACCAGGTTCAGGTCATGCAGGAGGCAACCAGTCAATGTGTCTCTCTCACATCAATGTTTCTCTCTTTCTCTCTGCCTTCCACTCTCCCTAAAAATCAATGGAAAGAGATCCTCAGGTGAGGATTAACAACAACAACAAAAAAAGTCTATGGTGAATTTCTAATACTTTACTGAAAAACAATTTAAAGAGTTTAATAATTATTTAAAGACTAATCTAATAAGTGGAAATAGTATATTAAGGATCTGGAATACTCACTGTTGCAAAATTGTTATTTGATCACAAATTTATCTATAATTTCAATTGCAATAGAAATTCCAACTGTGTGTGTGTGTGCTGTATTTTATGTGATGCTTGACAAACTGATTCTAAAATATATAGGGCATTTTTAAGTTCTAATAATTGCTAATGATCTGAGGAAGAGGAATAATATAATAGGATGTGACTACCAAATATTTATCTTTCTTATAAAGAGATATTAATAAACATAGTCAGGTATTGGAACAATGATTGACAAATAGAGCAACTGAACAAAATAGAAAGCCCAGAAATAGAGTGATGACTGCAGAGACTCAATATATGACTGAGTTTAAATACAGATTAGTGGAGAAAGGATAAACTTTTAAAAATAAATTGTACTGGGGCAACTGACTATGTATGTTGGGGGGGTACCTTTCTTAGTCTTACATATAAATCAATTCTTAATGAATTAAGTACTTCAATATAAAAGACAAGATTTTTGAAGCAATTGAGGAATTTTTTTTACCTTGGGAGGTAGAAATTTTTTTTCTTAAATAAGACACAAAATGAGCAAATTATGAAGGGGAAAATTGGTAAGTGTAATTACATAAAAAATAAAAACTTCTTATATAAACTACAAATTTGTACAAGACACAATACAATAAAAAAGTTACTATGCAATATATACAAAAAGCTCTATGAATCAATAAGACAAAATCAATAAGACAAAATTTTCAACATTATTGAAAAATGGAAAAAGGAATGAACACAAATTTCATGAAAGAATAAATAATCCCAAAGCATATTGAAAGATATTAACCTTTTTAGTAATCAAAGAAAGTAGAAATTAAAATTATAACTAGATACAATTCATGCTCACAAGCTTGGCAAAAAGTAAATGTAGAATAATACAAAGTGTTGCCATGAATACAGTACATAGCAAAGAGGTTTCTCATCCACTGAAAACAGATATGGGAATGGGTAAAACTAACTTGGAAAATCAAGTGGGGAAGTTGAACATGTGCCTAGCCTATGATTCAGGGATTCCAGTTTTAGGTACTTATACTAGAAAAAATTCTGGCACATGTGCACCAGGAAATATGTATAAGAATATTCACAATTATGCTACTTATAATAGCAATAAAACTGAGAAACCTCTTTGTGTACATCAAAAATAAAATATAAAAATGAGTTGTGATATAATCATACCATGGAATACTACACTGCCATGAATAAGAATAAACATTTTTTAAGGTCTTCTTTATTTTTTTTTTATATTTTTAATGAATTTATTGGGGTGACATTGGTTAATAAAACAGGTTTCAGGTGTACAATGCTATAATACATCATCTGTATATTGTGTTGTGTGTTCACCACCCAAAGTCAGTCTCCTTTTGTCACCATTTATTCCCTCTTTTACCCTCTTCTACCACCCCCACCCCCTTTCCCTTTGGTAATCACCACACTGTTGTCTGTATCTGTGTTTTGTTTTTTGTTTTTTTTTTTCAAAAAGAATAAACTCAAGTTGTTTTCATCAAAACAGACAAATCTCAAAAATAGAATATTGAACTATAGAATCAAATCACCTAAGAATTCATAAAGTATGATAAGTATAATTTCATTATAATTACAGAAATTACAAAAACAGACAAAACTAAACAATATACTATTTAGGAATTCCTGCAAAGTTTATTTAGAAAGACAGCTACTAAGAAAAGCTAGGAGCCCGACCAGTGCAGCTCAGTGGATTGAGCACTGTCTCGTGGACTGAGAGGTCCTGGTTCAATTCCCAGTCAGGGTGCATGCCCAGGTTGTGGGCTCAATCCCCAGTAAGGGGCATGCAGGAGGCAGCCAGACAATGTTTCTCTCCCATATCGATGTTTCTATCTCTCTCTCCCTCTCCCTTCCTCTCTCTAAAATAAATAAATAAATAAATAAATAAATAAATAAATAAATAAATAAATAAATAAAAACATATTTAAAAAAAAAGAAAGAAAAGCAAGGAAATACTTAATGCAATATTTAGAATAAATGCTACCCTCTGAAGGCCTGCATAGAAAAAAAATGAGAGAAATATGAAAATGGTGAATATATTTTTTGCTTTGAGTGAAGTATACACCGATGTATATTTCTTTATTGTTCTTTTTGTTCATCACCATTAATCCCCTATATACACTCTTCCACTTCCACCTACCCCCAATTCTTAAACTGCTTATGTTTTCCTGTATTTTTTTATATGTAGTCTATACTCCTCAATAAAATATTTATTTATTTTTTTAAAAGAGATTATGATGAGCTATTTATACTTGATGTAAACAAACATGTATGGGTGGAAACTTTGTATGACAAAGTTTGGAAAACTTTGGAAAAGTCAGTATGACAATCGGAGGGACGTGACTGGATTTGCTGATTTTTAATATTTACTTGCAGTGGGGCTGGTTGGGGAGATTCTCTGGGTAGGAAGTAGCCCAGTGAGGTTTGGTCCAAAATCCCAAATTAAAAAAACACCACTTATTTAAAAAAGAAAGAGGAAAACAGTAAAGAATAGTACAAAGTGGGAAATTCACAAATAGGGTTTAATGGGCTACAATACGATCAATTTAAAAAGCAGGGCATCTCTCCAAAGAGAAAATGCCTATGGCCCAGGCTGAATATAACGATATGATTCTTCTAATGCATTTCCCCCCAACAAACATCTAGACTGTATTTAAATAAAAAGAAGAATAAAATATTCAAATAGATAAATGCTTCGCTGTTGTATAAAACACATACATGAAATAGCTAAACACTATACTCCACAGATGAATTTCAGGAAAAGAGGATACTGGGACAAGGTCAGAGATTCAGAATGCAAGGCAGGAGGTTATTTTATAAACATAAAAAGAAAAATGAATGAGAAAGAAAGAAAAAGGGAAAGAGATCTAAGTAGAAAGTGTAGAATAGCAATGCAATGCAATTCAACAGATTTGGTTCTGGGGTAACTTGTTAGTGCTGTGCTGGGGAGGCTGCTCACATAACAGAAAGTTGTAAAAAGTAACCACTCTATTCCTCACTCCATGGGAAACAGCTCAATTAGTTCAATTCAGGTTAAAATAAAAACAACAACAACACACTAACTGGGGGTCTATTATGAGGCAATAACTGTCCTAGATCCTAGGACTTGAAAGTAAATAAAATGTGGTCCCAGGATGGAGGTAGGGAAATCAACAACTGCAGTAGACATGGTAAATTTCATGGGAGAACTATGCATAGGATCCCACTGAAGCACAGAACATTAGCATGGAATCAAGCCAAAGGGGTCAGAGGAGGCTTCCAAGAGGGGACAATGCCTAGGCTGAATCTAAAAAAAAAGTTACAGAGGATATGAACACCACAGTATTAGAATCAGAAGAAAAGCAAAAGGTACCAAATCAGCTAAAACCAGACCATGTTGGAAGAAAGTCTTTTTAATGCTACAATGAGGAATAAAGTACTTATTTTCAAAGAAGCACAATTGTTAAGGAAGAAGTATAGGTTATTAGGCATGAAAAAAGAGTACATATAAAACTTAATATAATCTGAGGTGAGCACAAACTCTAAGTCTGACATCAAAGGAATGAACTAATTAGTTTGAACCATATGCAATTGCTACATATTTTTAAACTATGTTTGATGAACAGAAACAGTAATGGCATGTGGCTCAACCAGATATAAAGAAATAAATGGGACAGATGTGATCAGAAATAGGAACCTGGAAACATATGTGACAGAGGGTTAATAATTCCATGTTAACATATCCATATGCAACATATATAAAAATCTTACCCATCAATGGGAGAAGTCAAGCCTCAAAAGAAAAACAGGTAAGAGACAAGAAGCAGCAATGCACAAGGAAATGCCAATGGTCAACAAGCATGACAAGAAATAGTCTGTCTCAATGGTAACCAAAGACACACAAGCTGAAGAAACATGACAATAATTTTTGTTCATCAGATTGTCAAATATTATACCTATTTCTCAACTTCTCTACTAATCAGAAGTTATCCTGCTTAGGCATAAGAAACACCCAGTGACCATTTATGCTCATTATTTTCTTCCAGTCAAATTGCTCAAGAATACCCCATAGTGGAAATGAAAGTAACTTAATTTCTTTAACAGATTGTCCTTTACCACAAATATTTCCTTTGGCCCAGCTACTAAGCCCAAAATGTTCAGACAGGCAGAGGAGGGCAACCCCTTCCTGTGAAAGTATGAACAGCTGGAGTGAGATCCCCTGGGTAAAAAATATACTATGAGAAAAAAAAAATATGGATAGTTACACAACAGAGCTCAAAGGTATGTTGTCTTACTGAGAGGTTCGCCAAAGGCATAGAGGGTGTAGTTAAATATTTGTTCATCTGGCAGTTTTGAAAAGTAACATCTTTACAAAGGAGAAACTAAATCTAGATTTAAAATAAAAATGTTTTTATATAAGTGGAAAAACATTAAAATTCTATCTTTTTACCAAGCATGTGTGTGAGTTACAAGTTTCCCCAAAGGGAATCAAGCCATTGAGAAAGGCTGGTACAACATGGGGACTGACAGGGAGTGTAGAGCATCCTAGGAAGAGGAATGATGGGGACACCTGCAAGTACTGGTCCCCCTGATGCTCAGAGAACAAGGTCTGAGAAAGGAGTCTAAATGGTGGAACTCAACGGAGACAGGGAGAGATGCTTTGGAGAGCAGTGTCGATTCATACTTTGTCACCACCAGCTTAAACAGAAGTGATCCCCAGGTTCTTGAGAGAGGACATGTGGGGGGGGAATCAAATAATGGAGTCAAATAAGGTTTTAACATAAAGTTTACTTTAAGAAACAGATTCAGGCCACCCCATGTGCCAGTTCGAACTCAATGTCAGAAAAGCCATTGTGAAGTTCTTTGAAGGTGCCGCGTTGTGTTTCCCTTGGCTAAGGGTCCTTCGCACATGGTGTTCTCACTGCCTGGGACGCAGCTCTCCCCTCACACAAATACTTACATACACAAATAGGTAAATGGGAGAAGTCAAATAAAAAGGCAGATTCCTTTCTTTCTTCCAATCTCAGCTTCCACGGTACAGTTTCAAGGAGGAATCCCCTGATCACCATGTCTCAAGTCATTTCCCTTATTATTCTCTATTTCAACATCCTGCCTGCTTCCTTCATAGCACTTACCAGATTCACTTGAGTGTTTATGATTCTGTCATGTGTTTTCCCCATCTAGACAATAAGCTCCATGCAGGCAAGGACCATGTCTGTTTTATTCATCAGTGTGCCCAACACCTGGCCCAGGGCCTGACATATAATACATTCTCCATCCATATTTGTTGAAATGACCACTGAGTGCACTGAAGCCAGGGGCACTGCCGCAGACAAAATCAGGACTTCCAAAGTGGAGGTGAGAGGTGTATCAATGTGATAAGAACCTATCCTGGCTCATTGTAACCTTGAAAGGTTAACCCGTATCACGGTTAGAAGGCAGCAGCAGTTCAAGACACCAGGGACAGAGGAGAGGCAAACCTCAGCAGGGACAATGATACAACTTGAATAAGGGCAGTTAAAAAGAGTACATAAGCACCCTGAGATACTTAAGCGATCAGGAAGCTGAACCACCTTGCCTGCAAAACATTGACCTTCATCTAACATACTGTCTGCTTGATTTACCTATTTTATTTTCTGGAATAAAGTTCGATGGAAAAACATTTTTCCCATTGCTGTCTCTTCAGATATAGCACCTGGTTTGCAGTACGCATCCAATAAACGTTTAATGATTAAATGAATTCTGTTGGTAGGGGTTTAAAGAAAAATCTTTTATAATTGTCATTGTTTTTGTTATCCATCTCTTTGTACTTTCCTAAACTAGGGAAGTGTGCTTTTCCTATTACTTTAGAATTTGCTGGATCCCTGAGCCATCTTATTATTTCTTATTAATGTCACGTAAAGGACAGGAGAAAGCTGCATTCACATGCACTTGAGTATTCGCGACAGTACGGTGCCTCGAAACGTGAACAGGGCCAGTATACAGAGGTTCACTCACCCCCATGAGACTGTGGTACTGCTTCTAAAACCAGAGGTATGCCAAAGCATTGCAAAGTCTGCATGTGTTTGTGTTTGAAACTTGGAGTTGTGATTTTTAGACATCTGTTGTTTGGAAACATCTGTTAGTAACACCTGTATAGAAATTCAAACTCAAAATGAACAGCACGCTCTTTCGTGCTCGAGGCGCACCAGCCGGAGAACCGAAAACCGTTGGATGGATGTTCTTAACAAACAGTATTGCTACTGCCCACTATCCCCTGTGAAGTAACTCACTGCCTTATTTTTGGAATATAATTGGACTCTAACTGTGGCTGATGGGAACAGATACCTTAAGGTCATTATCAGGTGTTCTTATTTAAGGAGGCTCTGTGTGTTCATGTGCGTGTGTGTGCGTGTGTGTGTGTGTACACTACTACAGAACTGCCAGCTACCCTCAACTTGTAAGACTGTCTCCAGCGCCCCCACAGCACTGTCATTGTAGCTCTCACACCTCACCCCCCCATTCTTTTTCAGTCTCACTTTCAGTCAGCTTTTCCTCTTCTCTAGAGTTCCCCAAGCTTCCACATTCTGACCCTCCTTTTTTAGCTGTAACTCCTTTCTTGGAAATGGCATCTACTCCCATATTTTTAATGACCACCAGTATTCAGAAGTTTCAGATTCTAAGTCTGGCCAGTGTGGCTCAGCAGTTGAGCATCGACCCATGTACCAAGAGGTCGCTGGTTCGATTCCCATTCAGGACACATTGCCCAGGTTGTGGGCCCGATCCCCGGTGGGGGGCATGCAGGAGGTGGCCAATCAATGTTTCTCTCTCTCTCTCTCCCTCTCCCTTCCTCTCTTTCAAATCAATAAAGAAAAAAAAAGAAGTTTAAGATTCTAAGCTGAGTGTGCTTTCTAGGGCACAAATATCCATGCGAGCGGTTATTTGTCTTCTGATGCTAGTGTTTTATAATTGTATCTATATCCTTCATTTTTAATGCATGGATCTGTCACATGCTCAATCACCAGTGGGCTTCCTCCAGGCCTTCTGACAGGGACACAATATATCAGGAAGCAGGACTGCTGGGGTATGAACTCTGGGTTCTGCCATTTGTTAGCTAAATGACCCTGGATGACCCTGAGCAATTTACTGGACCTTTGTGGCTCTTGGTTTTCTCATCTGTAGTATCAGCCTCAATGGGTTGTTATAAGGACAGAGGAAAACAATACATGAGAAGCATAAGCACTGTAATGATACATGGAAAAGTGCCTGATATATTATAAAACCAAACCAAAAGCTATTATTACCTTAGATTTTAAATCAGAATAAATTATCTTTTCAAAAACAAAATCAACGTATTGCTTTATAAAAACTAGTAATTCAGATTAATAATTCAGAGCTTTTAATACTTCAGGTAGCTTGTCTGAGCATTCACAGAGATCAAGAAGTTCGGTTTAAGATTTTCTTTAAAAATCAGCCACCCTTTCTGTGTGAGGAAAACATGAACACACTCTTTACATCTCCAACGACAGAGGAGACTAGACCAAATGGACTTACAAGTTCCCTTTCAACCTTTTTTCTCTCCAAATTTGATTCTAATCAAACTCTGTGCTGTTAATATTCGTTTATGGTTCTTTTGAGTGGTGACACTGCCCATTTCTGATGACAAAAAACAAAACACATTATACGTTAAAAACGCATTCACAAATTAAACTATTTGAAAAAGGAAACCTATTTAGGACATTTTTACTATAGAAAACTCTGTGACTTAAGTAATTTTACTTAGAACTCTAATTTTTTTTTTTTAAGAAAAGCTTGTAAATGAGCACTAAACCACAAAATCATATTCCCTTTAATTCAAAAAAACAATGAAAAAGCGATTGCTTATTTTGTTTCAAAAACTGACTTTTTAATGCCCTAGTTTAGAGGGGAAAGTGTCTTTCAGTTCATGGTTTTACAATTCCAGATTAAATCAACCTTATTCTACTTGGCAGGTTCTGTCTCCCACTTTGCAGATCTGTAGGCCAATTTGCAAATTCTAACATTTCTAATGATGAGACTCATCCATTTCGATAGTCACCAATAAATAGGTAAAAGTGAACATGCTGATCACCGAAATATTCTGTTCAGGTAAATGTGGGCAAAGTAATTACTAACCTTTACTAACTCTGTGCTTTTCCATACTCAATTAAGATTTTATACTTTAAAGACTAACAGCTCTGGACCCAGCTAGGGAATAAAAGGATATCCACTCTTAGAAATACTATAAAAGCTAGAGTAACTCCCAAGAAAGAAAGAATTGTGAATTAAATCTGCACTTTGCATTATATTTTAAAAGTATATTATAATTTTGTCCAAAATAAATTTTGTTGACTAAAAAGCTGCAATTCCCAAGCCTTTTTTAAAAAAAATACATTCTCCATAATTTCCATTTTCTTTGAAATCAGCAAACATAGAACCAGTAAACTCCGCGCTGGATCTACCATGAAATTCATGCGGCTTCTTAGGTGATACGGAAGCACCCTAGTCGTGTTTACGTGTTTGCAGGCTTGCGTAAAACTTAAGATATTTTGCATTCTTTTTCTAAAAGGGTCTCCTCAAATTGCATAAGTTTTAGGCCCCACTAAACCTATCCCCAGTCCTGCCTGGGTATGCATCATTCATCTGAGTATTAGAAACAGTCCAATTTTTCAAGACTTGCTCTTCAAATTACCTGCATACTTACCCTTGCCCACAAGAGGGCCCTCGCTACACTATGTAAAGAGGTGCTCTGGGGCTCTCTCTCTTTCCATTGCTTTTTGTGCTGCCAGACAAGCAAGGAAACACTGAGCAAACAGCTCTCAGAGCTGAAAAGCTGCCTCTGAGCTCTGAGGGAGCACTGCTGCTATCAACAGCCTGACGTGGCAGAAACGGCCTCTGTTCCACAGCCGCCAACCCTTCACCTGGCGACCTTGGGAGGAAAGCAAAGCACAGCGTGCTCTTCACATTTAACCAAGTTATACGGAAGATCATTTCATCCCAGGGATATTTAGTCAAAATGAAATAATGCCTAAGCTGTTTGGTCCCAGCCACTCGAGGGCTCAGACATCACTGTAAGGCTTTCTGTGCTGAGAACAAGCGCCAACACCACCAGTTTCTACACACATTTAGCTTGTTCCTGCTGCTTTCTGCAGCCTAACTTCCCAGCTGGGGTTTGTACCAAATCTCAAAATCAAGCCTCACGGAGGACTGCCACCTAGACTCCCTTTGACAATCACCCTGCAGGTGCAAATTAGCTTATTACGTCCATACTTTCAAAACAGTAACATACCCATTTTATAAAAGCAGAAGATTTATAATGCAACAGCACAAAATTAATTATATTTGCCTGTAACTTTTCTCTAAATCCTTATTTCTTCCAATGCTTATTCCCTCCCATGTAAAAAAAGCCATGTGATTTTCAGAAAAGAGGAGCCCTGGTGTCAACAAATCCGAGACCTATGAGCCACAGATAAGGGCCCCACATCTAAGAGACGGTTATAAGAAGGGTTAACAATGCCCCCTAAGATCATAAGAAGTCCCTTTCGAAGGCCTCTCAGAGGAAGTAGAGAGGTGTGGTAACCACAGCAATTCTGTAATGAAATTCTGTGTCATCAGATCAGGAATAGTTGTTGTATAGCTTCCCAATCAAGTTGTTGATAAATCATCATTAACAGTTTATGGAACTCATATTAGACAGCAGTGATTCAAATTAAGCTAAGCCAAGGGAGGGCATGTAATTTATCCAGATTTGCAATCTGTTTATTGCAAGACGCCAGAATCTTGCTGTGATCTGCCCTTCATGTGCAAATCTCACTTTGCAGAATCTCTCTTCCATAGAGAGGGAAAATCTCTTCCCAGAGAATCCGGCCCATTAATACCTTTCTTCTTTAATACCTCATTAAACACACTAGCTTTGTTGGTCACTTGATCCCAAAGGAGTTACAAAGAGTGTGGAGGACTGGCATAGGAAGACAGGCCCTTGCATCAATAGCTTACGTAAAGGGAACAGCAAACAGTTTACAAGGGGAAGAGACAAAATGAAGAAGTCAATATGGTAAACCCTATTCAATTCCACCTAGAATACTGTTAATAAAAATCCATATTAAATGATCTGGCCCTGGTTTGCTTCTCAGATTTTATCTAGTACCACTCTATGCCTTGTTTGTTGTGTGTCAGCTACACTGGCCTTCTTCCTGTTTTTCAACACACCAACCTCTTTTGCATGCCTAATCATTCTTTCATGTCCTCCTGTGCTCTGCTTCTCTTCGTTGTTTAATTCAAAGCTCAGTTACACCTCTCAGAGACGCCCTCCCTGACAACTGTAGCCAAAGTGGTCCTTCCCATCCCACATCTCTTATGACTCCATGGCACTTACTTCTACTTATAATCCTTCTTAATTTACTTTTTTATTTTCCCGTCTCCCATAGCCAACGTAAATTCCGTGAGAGCCAGGCCTTGTATCCCTTATTTACTAATGCGCATATCCCAGAACCGAAAACTTTTCTTCTAGGTGACTTTGTGTAGGTGCTCAATGACTACTTGTTAAATGGATGAATGGATGAGGGGTAAGTTTATTCTCAAAAACAATACTATTTTGAATAAGGAACGTTAGAAAACTATATCAGGATACCCATCCTCTGGGGATTTGCCATCTAATTTGAGAAATACAGTGTGTAAGGGAAACAATACCTGGATGTATTGTACAAATGCCAAGAAGAATCATAGATATTCAGGGAAGAAGCAATGACTTGCCTTTCCTTCCTGAGTCTCTGGAATACACATCAATGTGCTTTTATGGCTGCATATCTAACAGATTTTTATACTGGCAGCCGGTATAGGATTGGCACACAAATGCCACCTCGTGTGAGGTATAGAAAAAATCATCAACCTGGGTACAAAAATCTACATGAGCTCTTGGTAGTAGATAAGATGTTTTATAAATTCTGAGCAGCTTCAAAAAGTGGAAACATGACAGGTGTATGTTCTTACTTTGGCGAATAGGAAGAAAGGCCTTTAAAATTCAACAGCTGGACTACAATGTGCAAAAAGGCTAAAATTTCAGAATCATAGAATATGTTGTCACTTACTCTGAAAAATAAGACCTGACCTACTAAACTTCAGCCACGTACTGTGTATCCAACTGAATATGCTCTTTTATTTCTCACAGCAGCTGTATGAGAGATACAACTATCATTTTCATTAAACCCATTAAATAAATGAGAAAGGGTAATTAGATAAGTTAAGCAAGGCACCCCATGTCACCTACATCATAAGAACTAGGATCTGAACTCTAGAACTGCAGGCAAGGTCACATTTCTGAGAAACCCTCTTTCTGTTTGCTCTGACATTTACAGGTTCTGACAAAGAAAGGTACCCAGGGCCCTGAACTTGAATTTCCCGAAAGACCTACATTAACCATCTTTTTTCTGTGACTGCGTCCAGTCCTAGGTGTTTATTAAGGTGGTTTATTTTTTGCTACTGGATGAAAACTTTATCACATTTGCTACCTTCTTAAAATAGAGGTATTTCCCCATTATTCCTTGCACTACATTCCTAATATTTTATTTAAATTAAGAATTCAGAAAAGATACCTTGAAGATAGCACAAGAACAACTTATAAATCCATAATGTGGTCTACAGTATATGCTATTTTCTATATGTAGAGCTAAAATTGTTTGATTATTAGCAAACTTAAAGATTACTGATACTATTTTTCCTTAGCATTAAACTGTGTTTCATGTACATTTATATATATGTACACATATAGTATACCTGTATGTACACACATATAAACAGAGGGACAAACACAAACAATGAAAATAAGATTCATCTGAGGATAACAGAATGTTCTCTAGTAAAAAGAAAACACACATGTTTGGCTTCCAATAGTGTGGCCGATTTGTTTTAAATATATATACACACACAACTCTGTGATACAAAAGAATTAAAAATGATGAATTTAAAAAGTAATTTTAATGCAGGGCTGAGCTGGAGGAGAAATGAAGAGAATTCCTAGGAGGACAGAAGTGAGAAAAAAGGATGAATCCAAAGGTAAACAGTGCTGAAGCCAGAGTTTACTCGGGAGTATCAGCCAATCCGTAGTCACCCAGAGACTAGTTTCTTGAAGTTTGCATGAGCAGAAAATAGGAGGAAAAAAGCTTACGTCTCAAGTAGGTGGAAGATCACACAGAAGACCTGCATCTATGGAAGCTGGAATTTCTCAAGTGTTTGAGCTAGAAAAATAAAACCATTTGCAGCGGGTGGCAGTGAGCATCATGCCTTCTTGACTTTGACTCTAGGTGGGATGGGGAAAAAAAGACTTGCCACTGAGACTTTCTAACCCCAAGTCCAATCGCATTTTAGTTCACAATATGTACAACCTAAGTGGCCCCACAATCCCTAATGTACACATTTATTTAAGAGAGGTAATGGATGGGTAGTGTATCTAGCACCACACACAAAGCAAACTCAAATCCTCTCTGTGGGAACTCACTGTAAAACTGGGCCTAAAATAATTTCCACAGGTAAAGTTCCAAGGAACATAAGCTATAAAAAAAATCTTCACAAAACATGTACTAAAACAGTAAGCTGGAATCAGCAGAGATTGCAAACCACAGAAGCAGTCCTGCAAACCCCACACATATTTAGTATCTGTAAATGCTTTAAGTGAAATACATAAAGGATGATACTAAGACTATTTCAAAGGAAAAAGAGATCATCAAAAAATGTCCACAAGGTTTTGAAAAAGAAAGTAATAAAACTTCTAGAGATAGCCCTGTCTGGTATGGCTCAGTGGTTAGTGTGTGGCCCGCACACCAAAGTGTCGTGGGTTTGATTCCTGGTTTAGGGCATGTACCTGGGTTGCAGGTTCAATCCCTGGCCCAGTCAGGGCTCATGCAGGAGGCAACCAATCAATGTGTCTCACTTGCATCCATGTTATTCTCTCTATCCCTCCCTCCCTCCCTTCCACTCAATCTAAAATCAATGGAAAAATATCCTCCAGTGAGGATTTAAAAAAAAAAAGAAACTTCTAGAGATAAAACCTATAATAGAAATCAGAACCTTACTGAATGAGTTTAACAGGAGATTAGATATAACTGAAAAAATAATTGTGAACTTTGAAGACAGATCTAAAGAAATTATGTATACTGAGAGGCAAAATGTAAAAGAATCTAGAAGGCTGGAGAACAAACAGAATGAGAGAGAGCAACACAGGTCTAATCAAAGTTCACAAAAGGGAGGAAAAACAAAATGGGGCAGAAACATTTGAGGAAATAAAGACACTGATTTATATATTTAAGAAGTTCAAGATATGCCATGAATAAATAAAGACAAATCCATACCTAAATATATGTTGAATAATGATTTTTATCTGCAATAGTGGAAATATGAGAGAGAAAAAGTCAACCAAAATTATATATTCAGTGAAATGAGAATAGAACATATGTATTTTCAGATCAATCAATAGAAACAAGGTTTAGAATTAAGAGAGTCTCTCTAAAGGAACTTCTAGAGAATATATGTTACAGAAAAGAAAATAATCTCAAAAATATATAAGATTTAAGAAATGATGAACAAGGGAAATTTGTGAAACTATAGAATAATAATAATACATGTCTTATTTCTGGAGTTAAAAGAATCAAGATACAGCTAAAATCCAGCACAAGTATTCAAATCAGGAAGAAAATAATGCAAATTAAATTATTCTAAAGTCCTTATAGTATTTGGGAGGATGCTAAAATATGGGTTAACATTAGACTTTGCTAAGTTAAATATGTATTTTAAAATGTATTGGGCCTAAAAGAAAAGACATAGCATATATAAATTATAAACTCATGGAAGAGAATAATGAAATGAGAAGAAGAAAAAAAAAAAAACTGCAAACAGGCAAGTAAAAAAAGGGAAACAAAATAGAAAACACAAATAATATGTTAGAAACCAAGAAAAATATACTGAAAATATTCAATGTAAATGGACTAAATTCTCCAATTAAGATCATCAGATTTGATTCAAAAAAGTTAAAATCCAAATATGCACTGTTTGCAAAGATACAATAAAATTAAAAGAAAAAAGGTAATAAAAGACATATTAGTTAAATACTACCTGAACCAAGGTAAGGTAATAAATAATTACTAGTCAAAATGAACTCTACAGCAAAAATCTTAACAGAGAAAAAATTATGTCATTATATATTGATAAATTATTGAATTTACCAAAAATATATAACAATTCCAAATTTCTAGGTGCCTAATAAGGCAACCTAAAAAATACATAAAGGAAAATTAATATAAATACAGAGAAAAATGACAAATCTGCCATCTAGTGGGAAGTTCTCATATACTTCACTCAATAATTTATATTATAAAACTATAAAAACAAAATTGGTGGAAATAGCAAAGATTTGAATAGCATAATTGGAAGCTTGATCTGATGAACAAATAGAATCCTGCAATCAATAACTGAAGAATATGTATTCTTCTCAAATTCACATGGGAAACTTAGGAGAAGTAATTTTAAGAAGTAAAGCAAATCTCAAACCCTAAGCTATAGGTACCATCATCATGTCCATTTGAAAATAGAAAACAAAGCACTGAGTTTCTTAACTTGCTCCAGGTCTCAAGGCTAGTAAGTGGCAGAAGCAGGGTTTAAATCTTGAATCTAGACAGTCTAGTTCCATTATCTTTACTCTTACTTCACTGTTTGATCTCATGGTTTACTTAGCATACCCAGAATGCAACTGACCCTCGTATATCATAGAAGGTGAATGATAAAGCTCAGCAAACTTAGATAACTAACTACCAACCCCTCTGCTCTCCTAAATTATATTTTGGAAACATAACATCAAAATGTTTACAGTTGCAATTTAGAGATACTCTAGTACAGAGTGGTCAGTCCACAGTATGTCAATGAACTGTGTCTCACACACACACACACACACACACACACACACACACGTTCCTTCAGGAAACTGAGTGAAATAAATCTATCTTTACTGAAGTATATCTTAAGTTTTTAGTATAATGATGAGTATTATGAATCTGTAAGAGGAATACTGGATATATTATATGCTGAACTTATCTGATGAAGACATCCTTAGGGTTTGTTTTGCATGACATCAAAAGCATAATCCATAGATTCAGTTGGGTCAACTCAACAGATCAGGAAACCCATGCACGGAGATAAGTGACTTGTCTAAGCCCCAAGGTAAAATACAAGTTTCTGGCTCTGCTGACAATAAAATCTGATCCCTCCCACCAAATTATTATGGAACAAGAAAGAACTTTAGAAATAAGCTGACCAAATACTTTTTTCTTACGTAGATGAGGAAATCAAAGTTCACAGTCTTAAGTTTGTTCAGCAGCAATATATATTTAATACAGTACTTTACTAATCCCTAGACCATTACCTACTCTTTTTTTGTTTGTTTGTTTGTTTTGTTTCTCTCAATATTCAGAGCCTAAACAGATGATCCATCACTGCTTGGCCAGGGCCCAAGACCGAACTGTAGATCGAAATAGAGAAAAGGCCTCTAATGTCACCCCTTTGCTGTCTCTTCCTCTCTCTGGCTCAAACAGGCCTCCTTCAGAGCACCTGCGTCACTGGACAACTGTGCTTTCACCTGCGGAATAAATCTGAGTATTTTTATAGAGCCCTACCTTTTAAGGAAAAAGAAGACACAGAATCAAAAAAGCAATAAGGGAATAAGAACCAATTCGAATTATAGCCCACATTGTCCTACTTTTCTAGGAAAGGCAAACGTCTTAGTATTTTTTTTCTTCCCATTTCTACAAAAGTGATACCAGACAAATCTTTGTCCAAAGTAAAGTAAAAAATAAAAGGCACTACTGGAGATTTCTTAATGTTCTCCTCATGCGCTTCCTCACGCACACCTTCTGAATGATGAAAACCAGTGATTTTTGCGTGCAAAGCAGAGGAAAGGCTGATGAGATGGAGCCGAGAGGTTTGACTTTGAGGTCTCATTCTGCCACTAACTGGCTGAAATACCTTAAGCAAGTCAACAAACACTAGGGTGCTTATGACTGTTAGGGCTCTCATATTCGAAGTCCGTATATGTTTTGACTGAGATGATGTTCATTTTAACATCAAAAATCATGTGTTTGATTTAACAGCCAAATGTGACTGAATAGTCGCTCTGTGCACAGCACTATTCTAAGTGCTAATATCTTTTTGTTTCAACAATTCTCCTAATATATTAGATACTAATATTATCCCAATCTGACAGATGAGGAAATTAAAACCTTGATTCTTATATGAATAGTATAATTCCTTCATTTGAAAACAAGAAAGCTGGTTTTGAAGGACTTGCATGCCATACCTTGCCAGGGCATTTGAATGTTATCCTATAAACCTGATATTTGCAAACCTTCTTTGCTTGCAGCCCTCTCAGCCTCAGAAATATTTTCCACTGGGACTCTCAGCCTAAAGAAATACCTAAATAACATTCTCTTTGTTAAGCAGTTATATACCTTTAAAAACTCAATAAATACTTATGTCCTAAAAACTTAGCAACCATTTCAAAAAATAATACACATAGATTGAAAAAAACTAACATTTGTATTTCATCCATAAGTAGCCACATTATTTACCAGTGGGGTATGCTTGGTTGAACACTGCACATCTTCAGACTTTAGAGTCAGATTGGACACTGCTAACTTCCATTTTTATTTGACTTTTTTTTTATGTGATACTTTCTTTTTATCACACCAACCACTGAAAACCCAGTTTTGCAAAATATGGCATCATCAAAAGAAATGCAGCCAATCTGATGTTGAAACTGAACTACCTCAAGCCAGTCAGAGGGTGTTCAACAGACGTGTTGCTTTGTTTCCCCCCAGACATTTAAAATATCTCATCGCACCCCTATGAGTTCACTGCTGTGCCTGGGGCATGCAGCATACAGTTTGGGAAATAGCTCTAATCAATGAGGGATCACGGAAAGGTTTGTAGCAAGAAAATGACAAGATTCAGATGTGCTTTCTAAAAAGATCACCCTGGCAGCTGGCTGGAGAAAGGAAGAAAGGACTGGACAGAAGAGATGTAATTCAGAAATGGCTCCAGCATCCCAGGAGTAAAATTTAGATGATATTAAACCACTGTAAAGCTCTGAAAACAGCCTCTTTAAATGAGATTATAAGGAAAAAGTCACTCATAAAAATATATTATGAGAGTATAAATAATGGTAAGTGGTGGAGGGATAAAAGGAGAACGTGGGCTGAGGTTATTTCATTGTATCTTTGTGAAATTTGCATTATTTTCTTTGATGCAAACCATTCCTGTTACACAACAGAACTTATCAAGTGTTAGAATAGAGGGTTGAGGCAGGTAAAAAGTACAAAAGTACAAGTTTTGATAAATATACCATTGTTATCTAAATTTTTTGTGTTTAAAAAGTTCAAAAGCAAAAAAAAATTATTTTAAAAAATGTAAGGAAAGGGAAGGGGAAGAAACAAATTACAAATTTATGGGAAGAAGGGAGAGAAAAGAGAAAGAAAAAAGAAAGGAAAAGAGGAAGGGAGGGAGGGAAATTAAAGCGACAGAGAAACTATTCCAGATGGTGAACTTTATCATTGTTCAACTATTAGTTTTACTGCGAAATGTGTCTCATCTCAGAAAAATCAAAGATCACTTTCCTTCTAGATGGTTGTTCAACATGGCAAACACATCTCATCTATATGTTATTTTCCATTGGGTGACTAAGACTGCGTACCTTTTCCTAAAACAGTCTTGCATTTATAAACATAGAAACTAAAAGGAAATTTATGAAAAAATATAACAATTACGAAACAAACTCTGGATAAGGGGCAAAGATTTTCTGAGTTTAAATAGACATATCAGATTGCAATATAAGGGAGAGGGAAAATGAGATAATCATTTATATGTGAGAGATTTGGAAATAGAGGTCTTTCTAGGAAAGTCTAATAAATTAGCTAGGCTCATCTGCCTCCATGGGCTATTTCCCATATACAAAGAAGAAATGGAATTTCTAATTGAAAATGATTTTTCTCTGTTCTTGAAGCTACAAAGAAGCAAGACATCACTGGCTCTCATTTCATGGACTTTAAAGATAAAATAAACTCTATAGTGGTAAAATAGTATTAATTACAAGGCAACCAAAGAAACAGTGACTTAAATATTAACTTTATAAATATTTAATTTAAATATATCCTCACAGGTGGTCAAAATACACTTTCGAAATGCATGAAGTTGTGAGCTGGTTTTAATGCCACTATCATAGAAGCCCAGAACTGGTATGCCTGCCTATTAATGGGCTAGTAAATCATTTAATTGGATTTTTCTCCATTTAGTTATAAAGTATATGCATTTCTTAGCTTACATAAAGTTTCTTATTGCCTTCCAAAGGATTCTACTTTGTCAAAATGTAGAGTGAGGATTGAAGTGTAAGCCTTACACACTTAACCACAACTTATGACATTTCACCCTTTTCAACTGTACACAATTAAGTCAAAATGACTTCCTGAATAATGAATACAGCAGGGCTTTTGTTTATATGTTTGTTTCAAATACGATATTTGTATAATAGCTTAAATATAATTCTAAGTCAGGAATTTCCTCATATTTCTGAATTTAGAATCCTTAACTCATTGTCAGTCTTTACAATATAGAAAAGTTTATTGCTAAGAAAAGCCTGTTCTAGTCAAGATGGCCAAATAAGTAAACATTATGCTCACCTCCTCCCACAACCATGTCAAAATTACAACTAAATTATAGAACAACCAACCTTAACAAGCATCTGAAGACTAGCTTAACAGAAGTCCTATAACTAAGGATATAAAGAAGAAGCCACAACGAGACTGTAGGAGGGGTGGAGACACAAAACAGGCTGGTCCCACACCCATGTGTGCTGGTTAAGAATTGGAAGGGATATCTTGGCTATGGAGGTCCACCCTGAGAAGCCAGGGATCCCAGTCCCACACAGGGCTGCCCTGCCCAGACCATGAGTGCCAAGAAGATGAGTCCCAAGACATCTGGCTGTGAAAATGAGCAGGGATTCCATCCCGGTGAGATAGAGGGCTGCTGTGGTCCCAGGCATTCCTTTTAAAGGCCAGCACATGGACTTACATGCTGATAGACTCACTCTCTCTGAGCTCCAGTGCTGGGGCAGCAGCTCAAAAAGCACCAGTGACATACAAAGAAGAACAGAATTGTCTGACTTCAAGGTGAGGGCTAGAGGGGCAGCTCTCTTGGGACTAAGGGGCTGGCAGGTACCATTGTTCCTTTGTTCAGCCTCCCCCAACACAGCCAGCAAGCAAGAGTCATTCTTCCTTTGCTGAGACCCCACCACCACTGCCCACACAGCACACAGGAACAAGCAGGCTCCAAATCTGACTCTTCATCAAACTTGCCCTCCCCCCCCCACCCTCGGTGATTCTGTAAGAAGTTGTCCCACCACCCACCCCCTAACTGGCACACAGGCTGGAAGCTCTTTCAGCCTATGTGATGAACTTTCCTAAAATCTATGACAAAATCCACAAACCCCAACCAAAAAGTAGCTGGCTAAGGCAAGCCCTGTACCTCTTCCTAAGTGGCTCCCAGCCAGGCTCTAGCAATAGCCAGACTCAGTTCACAGCACAGCCCCTCCCATGCACCTTGAAGACCAGCTCAGGCGGCTACCAAATGCAGATCACTTTGTAGCTCCTATTAGGTGGCTCAGGCCAGGCACAGGCAGTAGCTGAATTGAGCCTGCACCACAGCCCTTCCCAAGAGGCCTGGAACCAACATACCCAGTGGCTGGCTTCAGACCACACCAGAGCACCACCCAGTTAGCTCCACAAATGACACATCCAAAGGGGGACTCAGCAGGCATCAAATCTCCACTACAGCAAATCTCACCCAATAGAGTCAGACCCACACTAGAGCTCGTCTGTGTAGTCATGGCCAGTCCTCACAGCCAGTCAGCCTGAGGGTTAATTCCACCCACTGATGTGCCAACAGCAATCAAGACAACTACAACAGGAGGGTACACACAACCCACACAAAGAGCACTCCTGGAGCATCAGCTCAGTTAACCAGGGACTGTACCACTGGGCCTCAAAGGAAATCTACTACATAAGGTCACTCTACCAAGACTGGGAGACCCTGCCCTGGCCAGGTGGCTCAGTTGGTTGGAGCATTATCTCATATACCAAAAGGCTGTGGGCTTGATCCAGGTCAGGGAACATACCCAGATTGTGGGTTCAAAACCCAGTCAAGGCACACACAGGAGGCAACCAACCTATGTTTCTCTCTCACATTGTACTCTCTCTCTCTCCCCCTCCTTCCCTCTTGTTCCCTTCCTTCCTTTCTCTAAAAAAATCAATAAACATATCCTCAGGTGAGGATAAAAAATAAAAAAGACTGGGAGACCTAATAGATCTAGCCAATATGTAAAAACAAACATGAGGGAGGCAGCCAAAATGAGAAAATGAAGAAACATGTCCCAAATGAAGGAAAAGGACAAAACTCCAGGGGTGGGGGGGGGAACCAACTAAATAAAATAGAGGCAAGTAACCTACCAGATACAGAATTCAAAACACTGGTTATAAGGATGCTCATTGAACTTAGGAAAAAATAAAGCCAGTGAGAATTCACATAAAGAGATGAAAACCATAAAAAAGAACCAGTCAAAAATTAAGACTACAATAACTGAAATGAAGAATACATTAGATGGAATCAACAACAGAGTTGATGAAGTAGAGCATCGAATCAGTAATCTGGAAGACAAAATAGTAGAATACACTCAAATGGAATAGCAAAAAGAAAAATTAATTTTAAAAATGAAGATAGTTTAAGGGACCTCTGGAAGAACATCAAATGTAACAACATTTGCATCAGAAGAAGAGAGATAGCAAGGGATTGAAAATCTATTTGAAGAAATAAGAACTGAAAATTTCCCTAACCTGGTGAAGGAAAAAGATACACGAGTTCAGAAAGTAAAGAGAGTCCCAAACAAGATGAACCCAAAGAGGCCCACACCAAGACACATATAATTAAAAAGGTTAAAGACAAAGAGAGAATCATATAAGCAGCAAGAGAAAAGCAGGTAGTTACCTACAAGGGAGCTCTCATAAGACTGTCAGCTTATTTCTCAACAAAAAGTTTTCAGGCCAGAAGGGATTGGTATGAAATATTCAAAGTGATGAAAACCAAGAAACTATGTCCAAGATTACTCCACCCAGTAAGGCTTTCATTTAGAATCAAAGGACAGATAAAGAGCTTCCCAGACAAGAAGAAACTAAAGGAGAGCCTCACCATCAAACCAGTATTATAAGAAATGTTAAAGGGATTTCTTTAAGAAGGAAAATGAAAAAGTAAAAAAAAAAAAAATATGAATAATAAAATGGCAATAAATACATATCTATCAGTAATTACTTTAAATATACATGGATTAAGTGCTCTAGTAACAAAACACATAGTGGCTGAATGGATAAGAAAACAAGACCCATGCATATACAAGAGATCTACTTCAGATCAAAAGACACACAGAGACTGAAAGTAAATGATGGGAAAAAAACTTTCATGCAAATGGCAATGAAAAAAAAAAAGCTGGGGTAGCAATGCTCATATCAGACAAAACAGACTTTAAAACAAAGGCTACAGGGGACAAAGAAGGACATTTCATATACAATACCCAAGATATGGAAGCAACCTAAGTGTCCATTGTTAGACAATTGGATAAAGAAGATGTGCTACACATATGAAATGGAATATTACTCAGCCATAAAAAAATCAATGAAATCTTACTATTTGCAACAACATGGATAGACCTAGAGAGCATTATGCTAAGTGAAATCAGTCAGACAGAGAAAGACAAATATCAAATTATTTCACTTATATGTAGAGTCTAAAGAACAGAATACACGAACAAATAAAACACAAACAAACTCATGTATACAGAGAAGAAACTAGTGGTTGCCAGATGGGAAGGAGTTTGGGGGATGGGTAAAAAAAGGTGAAGGGATTAGAAAGTACAAATTGGCAGTTGCAAAATAGTCACAGGTATGTGAAGTACAGCATAGGGAATATAGTCAATAATATTATAATAACTATGTATGGTGACATGGGTACTAGACCTACCAGGGGGATCACTTTGTAAGGTATATATAAATGTCTAACCACTATGTTGTGCACCTGAAACTAACATAGTATTGAATGTTAACTATGATTAAATTCTTTTTTTAATTTTGAAATTAAAGCTCTGATAGTTTTTTTCCAAATTGAATAATTAATTCCTTGATGATATACAGTAGCTCAAAGCTAATTTTTATGAAACAGAAAAAAGTACCTAAAGCCAATGATGTCCCCCAAATGAATGATATATGAAATTTCCCAGCTGAGGATACCTGCTACTGACTCATGTTCTCCAGACCAGATTGAACCCTCAATCAAATCGTAAATAGCACCTTGAAATTCAATTCAATGTGATTAATACATATTCAATAGCTAATTTGTACTAGATTCCACACAACTAGACTGAGGCTCCATTTTACCATGCTTTCATTCCATTACCATCAAATGAATATGTAAAGGCACTTCCTACATAACAGCATTTTAAAGTACAAAAAATATATAGGAAAAGAGCATACCTGCCCGCAAGGAACTGTCTCTCGGCAACTTGAGCCAAAAACGTTTAATTTAGGGTTGACATTTGATTAGATGTAAGAGATCATATCTTACTCATCTTTGTCCTCTGAGTGTGTGGTACAGAGCCCTGCCTGTTGGCTCCCAAGGAATGCTTGGGGTTCTGAATGGCACTATGTTTTACTTTATGGATAGGACAAAGCATGAGAAGGGAAATCTTTGTATTTCCAAAATAATTTCCAGGAGGTGGAACTGATGCTTTCCATGTTGATTACTGTTTTGCTCAACTCCCAAGAGTCACTGAATTTATGCCAAACTATTGTGCTTAAATGTTCTCAAAATATTATTTATACCTAGTTTCAAAATCACATAGTGAGTCAATATATCAGAAGAGTCAGACTAAATTTTTATAGTTTATGGCAAAACATAATACTATAAAAATATGTTCTTAATTACTTTCTGGTTACAAAGTTAACTGTTTTCGATGAATAATTATATTTTAGAGCTATTATCTTATTCAAAGGTCACCTGCTACTCATATGATGGAGAGAAATGTTATAGAAAGAACTTTTTTATTTGTTTATTTATTTATTTTTGCGTTTAGCATTGAGTTGAAGGGAAGAGACCTCATTTTTAATTCCAGTTTGGCCATATGCTGGTTGCTTCATTATAACGTGCTTCATTATTATAAGAAATACATATCTAACAGAGACTAAATAAAACAGCCTATACATACGAGCTATTAGTGTGGTACCTGGCATACAGTGGATGCTTTATAAATATCCATTCCCTTTATGTTTCTGTGGAAACATGGATTTACCCTCAAGAGGTTTTCTCAATAGTTAGAAAATCTGATCAATTATTCTCCCTACCAGTGGTGCATTAAATGAAGCTTATTGAAATGGCTTTTGTGCTTATGTCGCTCTTTACCCTGAATCATTAGAGATAATTGCCATCGCTTTGGGAATAGAGCAAATTCTAAATGTCTATACAAAACAAAAACAAAGACACATATACAATTTAGTGTCACAAATCAACTCCTACAATGTAGGTTTCTAAATTGCTTTCTATGTAAATGTAGTTTTAAAAATCTACACAGTTAAAAAATAAACAGTAGTTATTTAAATCCCACAGAATAAAAGGTCATTGCAGAAATTCTTTTGTATGTCTGGAGTCGTAGAAATTTGCCGATAAACATCAGTAAATATTTTATGCATTAATATTATCTACTATTTTATGATCAAATGAAAAGGTCAACAGACTATTTCAGTAAGTAGGGCTACCTAATCAATACAAAAGTTAACAAACAACAACAACATATTCTCTGGAACAGTACTGGTCAAAACCAATATGCAAGATCTGCAACACATAAGGTTAAAGCAGTAATAGCAAATGATTCTGAAATATTACTTAATGTCATTTTAAAAACAATTTTGCTAACTTTTAGTTCATAGTCCTTAACACCTGTGAGATAACACTTGGGAGACCCACAGCTTTCATTTGTAAGAGCCAGGTGCTGTTGAGAGAATGGATTTATGAGTCCCAATGAGTCAACACTGAAGGCTCAGCACAGAAATAATCAAGATCAACTGCAGAATATGGAATAAAGATATTTTTTACCATAAATGTTTTTTTAAAGCCCTTAAAAGCTGTACTGCACAATGAAGAGATTGTAAAGGAAGAAATCTAGCCTTAGGATACTGCCTGTATCACTGAGAAAGGCCTGGCGTTCATGGAAGTGAGGGCCGGAGAGAAAATTGTATCAACTCCAGATAGACTGAAGGGGAACCTAGTCTAGAGGGGACTTGTGCCCTGGCTCAGACTTGGGGCTCTGAGGAGAATACCAGGTGGTCATCATGAAGTTGAAGCAGACATGTGCAGAGTTTCTGAACTTTGAGGCCCGAGCCTATCACAGACTCCAGGGACACTAGCAGTGAGAGCCACCCAATGCTCAGACGAGAGCAAATCTAGTTACCTCACCCACAGGGGCCAGAGGGAGCATGGAGGATACCCTGCACGCTCCATCCCATCTCACCTCACCACCAGGGTGTTAGGTAAGCTTCCCCTCTCTCCCAAGAGAAGGAGAGGAAAGGGGGAGGGGAGCAGTGATTCTGGACTCATTGTCTTACATAGAGACTACATTGCATCAAGAAAGAGAATGAATTACTTTGGAAAAGTAAGACAAAGTTTCTTTCCCCCACCATCAACAGAAATAGGAGCTCAGAATCACCGATGAGTTTGATTACAGAAAACAAAGTCACATTTTTGTGTATCTGCATCCTGCAGAGTAAATTCTAATGAATCACAGTTTTTTCCCTTGATGTTAACTTTTGAGCACTAGCAGAATAGAGAGCAGAAATACTCAATAAGAATCTCAAGATAGAGAAGTAAAAACTGGGCAAGAACTCAGAGTGGACTCAGGTAAAAGATGAGGAGGCCGTCCTTATCTGGGTAGTCATAATCCCACGCATTCCTTGGCATATCACTGTTTTTAAGTTTTTAGCTCATTTCTGAGAAGAGATGAGCTTTCGGGGGAGGGGGTGGTGGAGGAGAGGAATGAGTAACCCTACTGGAGAAAACTCAGCCCTACAGTTAGGCAAAATAAAATCTAAGAGCCTAGCTTGTTTCACTGGCTTATTAAAATATAAAGACACACAAATAAAATTCTATTATCAAGATCTCAGGAGAAAAGGTAGAATATAAAGGTTTTTATATTATTTTAAATGGGTTTTTGATAGAAGTACTTAAGGAAAATAAAACTATGCTTTATGCTCATTATATTACGATTATTATTCAAGATTTGTTTCTGTGGATTATAAAAGAACCCCCCTCCCCAAAATAAACCCCTCTCAATCTTATACAAAAGCACATATATAAACACACCTGTGAACACTGAGACACACACACCTTAGAGACCAATGGAGAAACTGCTTAACTTGAAGAAACTGCACACATAATTGATGTAACAAATTAAGCTTAATGTACTTAAAATAAATTGTCTACATACCTATACATAGTTATATAATGATATTATATAGTAATACAGTTATACTGTAGCCTTGTTAAATTAACATACCTAGATAATAGTAATTAGAGTTCTCCAGGTGTAATTTTTTTTTTTTTATCCTCACCTGAAGACATTTCTGCATTTATCTTCAGATAGAGCAGGAGGGAGAGAGGGAGGAAGAGAGAGAAACATCGACGTGAGAGAGACACATTGACTGACTGCCACACAACCCCAACCAGGGCCGGGGACTAACCGAAACCGACGTACGTGCCCTTAGCGGGAACCGAACCTGGGACTCTCTGGTCCACGAGCCAACGCTCTAACTGCTGAGCCAAACCGGCCAGGACTCCAGGTGTAATTTTGATTTGGGTTTTGATCTTCACATAGACTTTATTTCTTTCAAACTAGTGCTGGCCTTGAAAAACTGCAGTGTGTGCCCACCTCGTTCAGTGAGATGAGAAGTCTGCATCTTTAGGATAAAGTGATAAATAAGTACAGTCTCACAAGGCATCAGCCACACGATAATTAGAATGAAGATTTACAAACTTCAAAAACTCCAATCTAACATTTACTATGAAGGTAATCTTTGCATTAAATCCAATTCCATTTTTAATTAAGTCTAACTAAATTATTCCCAAGACCTCACATGGAAAACAGGTTCTAATAGACATGCCACCACGTAAATATGAAATATGATACTAAAAATTAGGTCAGCAGTTATATTTGCAAAAGCTATTCTTTAGGGCAGAGGTCTGGCCTGCAATGTTCTTTCTTGAGCCATACTTAATACTTCAGAATAAAGTACAAAAGGAATGTAGACATGGAGTGAATTCATGTGTAGACAGAATGGAGTTACATGTGATTCGTTTAGTTTGGTTCTGTGGCTTGAGTGAGTCTCTGGTTTTGATCATGGTGTCCTCTCCCCACATATAGGATTCCAAGAGCTTCTGAGAACATCACCACCACAAAAAATTCCTCCCACTCACAGCGCACTTTTTGTGTAGGATCTATGCTGGGGACATGGCCTTCCTAATCTCATTTGATCCTTGCAATACCCTTGTGAGACACGGACTATTCTCCCATTCTACAGATAAGAAAACTGAGGTGGAAGAGAACACATAATTTTCCCAAACCTACTCAGTAATCAGAATCCAGCCCAGCTGGTGTGGCTCAGTGGTTAAGTGTCAACCCATGCACCAAGAGGTCGCTGGTTCAATTTCCGGTCAGGGCACATGTCCAGGTTGTGGGCCCGATCCCCAGTGGGGGCATGCAGGAGGTGACCAATTGATGTTCTCGCTCATCGATGTTTCTCTCTCTCTCTCTCTCTCTCTCTCTCTCTCTCTCTCTCCTTCTCCTTTCCTCTCTCTCTAAAATCAATAAAGAAAAAAGAAAAGAAGAATCTAGATATGTCTGTGAAGGCCTTGCTTTCCTTGTTACACCAGCAAGAGAAGCATGAATATTTGGTGCAGTGAGAAAACCAATGTACAGAAACATTTTATTTTATTTTATTTTTTATTGTTGAAAGCATTACAGATGTCCCCCTTTTTCCCCCATTGACCCCCTCCTTTCCGCTCCCACCCACCTCGTTCAGATGCTGCGGGATCAGAGGAAGGCCAAGAACCAAACCAAGAACCAAACCAAGAACCAAGATTTGAAATCTGCTGGGATTCACTGAGCTGGAGGGTGAGCTTTAGACACATTGGTAAAAATAACCTTCCAGGAATGGGGAGCCTCATTACATGACAACTGGATTTATCATACCAGGGAAGTATAATGCAGAAAACTGCCCACATAGGTCTAATTTATTTTTAGCCTTCTGATACTGCAGTTGCTATTTTTCTCCACTTTAAGGGCCTGGTAAATAAAATTATAAGAAAATGTGAAAAATAACAGCAAAGATTGAGCTCTCTGAAGCTGACTGATGCAGTTAAAAGTAGTTAAAGTGACACATTGTGATACAAATATTATAGTTGTGTTTCTACACAATTTCCGTATAATTTAATGCGCTCCAATGTAACTGAAAACAAAACTCACTAAAATACTTGAGTGTGTAAAGAAAGGTTCACAGTGGATTTAAGGGTTATTAGTTAGCCTGCTTAGGAAAGCCAGGGTTAATGAAATAGCTGACAGCTAAGTGCAGAGCAAAGGCAACCTCTTCCCAGAGCATTGGAATTGCACCCTGGAATTATCAAGGGCCGTGCTCGCCAACGTGTGGTCCCAGAACCAGCAGCATCAGCATCACCTGTGAACTGCTTAGAAATGAAAATTCTTAGGTCTCTCAACCCAGATATATTTCAATCACAAACTCTAGGGACAGGACCCAGCGACCCCCAGCAAGCTTTCCAGGTGATTCCGATGCAGGCCAAACTTTGAGAACCACTGATCTAGGGAGATTTTTAAATATTGCAAAGGCTTCACCGTTGGAGCATCAGAGTTAATTAGTCGGGGGTGGAAACCAGACATTCCACCTCCCACCCCAAAGGTGCCCAGGATTTTCTAATGTCTCAGGCACAGTGGAGAACCACTGACCTGTTTTTTTAAAGATTTGTTCCAAATGATACGAATACACATAGTATTCCTCCCAGAAAATACTACAGAAAAAAGATCTGGCTGAACTGAGCATACGAATGCTTTCCCTCTCTCAGAAAGTCTGATCTCCAGAGAGTTCAATTACTGGGTCCATGCCTGACAAATGGCAGCTCCAGGAACTAACATCATAACAACAAGGAAATCATAAACAGCTTCCAGGATGTGCCTCGTGATTCAACTGTCTTAGAAAATCACATCAGACATAGAAAGACAAGAAAAAGACACCAAACTTTCAACCAGACCATCCGAGCACACGTGTTTGGACTACATGAGGTATGGGTTCTGGGGTTTGCCAGTCATCATCCCTGCCAGCAAACCGGGAAATCTGTAAGTGCAGAAACCGCTTTCACTGATTTCCATGAAAAACTACAGGAAAAGGATCTCAAGTGGCTCTTAAAATTGCCAACTAATGGAACCCAAAGATTAGTGCTGGCTGTAGGAAGGAATACCTTATAATTTATATTCAACGTTTGTATTTTATTTTATTCTAAGAAGCATTCCAACAAGCACTCAAAGAATATCATTTACCACTCATTCAGAGACAAAGGGTACGAAAACAGGTCAGTGGGAAAATGAGAATTAAAGATCCAAGACCTGAGGATCTCAAATGTGGTTCCCAACCAGCAGCAATCAGCCTCACCCAGGAACTTATTAGAAATGCAGATTCTCGGGTCCCATCCACACCTGCTGCCCAGGAGCTCAGGAGGGTGTCCAGCAGTGCTTTCACAAATCCTCCAGGGGATTCTGATGTGCACTGAAGTTTGAGAACCACTGCTCTCTAGATGTAACGTTCATTTTCTTGTCTCATCAGCCAAAGGAGAACATATTTTTCTCCCCCAAATTCTCCCCAAGAACCAACCTGGTGAAAGAGTCATGTGGTAGACTAAGTGAATTGTTTAGATCATGGAGCTTACAAGAGGAAAGTATGGGTCAACAATGCAAAGATATGTTCCAAGCCTTAGACTCTACCGTTGTTGGTCCATTGTTCCAACAGTTCTCATCTTACTAACTGACCCCTGCCAGAGACTATGGAACCTAACCCTGTCCAGGTGCCTAAACTCTAGTGCCTTAGTTTTGAGACCAGGCATCTTTTGTACCTGAATCCCCACCTTAGTTTACAACCAATGACTGACTCTTTCTCAAATGATTCAATAAGGTCAACTGATTATGAAGCCTTGATAAGTTTATTTTAGACCCAAGACTACGAACTGCTACCCTGCCAGCCAGATTTAGTCTGTGAGTAAAAAAAGCTCACAGATGTGATCTTTTGCTTGGAATGCTGATGTACACCAAGTTTTTTTAAAAATTAGATTGTCCATATTTAAATGTTGAGTGACTTGACATGCAGATCTGAATCTGTCTTCGTCTGAAACATCCCCCCCACTGGCAGTGACTGGGTCTGCATTCCTGTACGATGAAGAGCAGCTGCCATTGGTGTAGCCTGCATGTTAATTGCCCATTATGGGCACCCTAGAGCAGCAATTTTCAACCTTTTTCATCTCATGGCACACATGCAATTACTAAAGTTCAGCGGCACATCAAAAAATATATTACTTTTTTGCCAATCTGACAAAAAAAAAAAAATAGGTATAATTTTGATTCATTCATACCGAATGGCTACTGTTGTGTTGGCTGCTATCATTTTTTAATTTGACGATCTAAGGCAAGAGAGGTCAGTGCCACTGACTAAATAGTCAGGTATTGTATATTTAAAAGATCCTTGCCCTGGCCGGTTTGGCTCAGCAGTTAGAGTGTCAGCCCATGGACCAGAGTCGCAGGTTTGATTCTGGTCAAGGGCACATACCTCAGTTGCGGTTCGTGTTTGTCCCTGGTCGGGGTCATGCGGGAGGCAACCAATCCATGTGTGTGTCTCTCTCTCTCCTCTTCCCACTCTAACTGAAGATAAATGGAAAAATATCCTTGGGTGAGGATTTTTTTTAAAAAAATCTTGCAGCACACGGGTTGAAAATCACTGCCCTAGTGCTATGTTTATATATGGTAATACAGACACTAAAATATATCTGTACCAAGTATTTATCAAAATTGGGCAAACAAGAGATAGACCGCAATGGCCATATATTTTTTAAAAGATGCAGGAAAGCATATATTTTTGTAGAAGCATGAATTATTCCTATACTTTACATATGTAAGCAGAGTTTGCTTTGAAAAAATATACTAAAGACACTATTTTGAAAAAAAAAAAAAACCTGGCCAGCTTCACTCATATGCACTATCTATCAGGACTTTCCTTTCTGTAACCTCTATTTTTATTTGCAATCTCTATTTATGAAATAATTGTTTTAAACCATTGATATTTCACTAAGGCACCGATTCTCAACATAGGCTGCATATTGGTCTCTCTTGGGGATATTTAAACCCCCCCCCTCCCCCCGAGATTCTATTTCAATTGTTCTCTGTCACAGCCTGGGTGCCAGGAGTTTCACAAGCACTGTAGGGTGATGCTGACGTGCAGTTGGGGTTCAGCAGCTTTCCACAGAGTCCCTCTCTGTGACACGGACGCAGAGGGTGAGCTCCTGGATTAGGTTTGGAAGTTTTAACAAGCTGCTGTTGCCCTGCTCTCTCTCTTCCTTTAGGCCACCTGTTCTTCACAGCTGTATCTTTTTATAACCAGGATTTACTTTGTATGTGCACCAGAATTTTGTCTTTTGTGTGGAAATTTCCTGATGCAATTATGGTTTATTCCTGACCAGGATGTTTCTTTGTAATTTTCTGTAGCTGCAAGGAGAACCTCTGAGACAGGTGACGCGTGTACACTACATTTGCCAAGTCTGCCTTTAAAGTGGATGGTCCACTCCTCTTGCAGGGTTTGATGATTGCCATTGATAAGAAGGATGCTTGACTGTCCTACATAAACATAGGCTTTTAAGTGCATAGTATCTCAAACAGAAATGCAAGGGGAACATGGCCTTGCTTTACTCCTTGCTAATCATCACCATAAGCTTATTTGGTTGGTTATAGTTCAGAAGGTGGGGGGGGCATTTTGGCTACTGAGATCAAATGATAATTCCTAGGGTAAATTCTGGACCCTGCAGACTTCTTAACTTATCTGGAATAAAAGCAGACCTTTTCTCCCCTCTTACATAGTTCTTTTAAAACTTTATACTTACAGTATATATGAAAGTAATTATGACATTTGAGAACTATATATGTTTGAAAATATGACTCCACTTGGTTTTACACATTGTCACTGCCTCAGCAGAGAGGGTTATTTGAGATTTCCTCAGCATGGATCTAAATCTAAGTGGAAGATTAATAAGGTTGTTTCTACATCTAATTAAACATCAATTTGTGATTACTACATATTTCTGGTCTTAGCAATTCAGGCAGAGTGTAGTTGTCATTACTATTTAATGATCAGTTGTCACTTCTTTAAAATGCCTCTCCTTAAGGTTATTGAACACCCTTAAATTAAAGAGACTAATCATTTTCTGTTCTAGGGCCAGCTGGAGACTAGGTAGGACTTGATCGGGCTCAGAATGAAAATTATTTTATGTCTCAGCAAACAAAATAATAGTGGCTTTGACGTAAACTGTTCTACTATGCTCTGTAATAGAAGCTCAAAGACAGAATGTAAAACTGCAGAAGCAGAAAACCAAGATAAACTTTCAGTGAAATGAAATATAAACCAATGGTGTTTTTCCGGTTAAGGCTGATTGCCAATCTTTAGAAACAAAATTATGAAGCCAATTCTAATGCATTGGGATCGTACACTGACATTCATTGTACTTCCCTAAAGTCACTCTTCAAGGTTACCAGAGACTATATTGTTGTTCTTGCATCAAGGAGCATCATAACATAAGATTGACTGGGACTATCAGAGTTTTCCATTGGGTAGGATCCTGACCTTGATGGTCATTATTTGAAGGAGCTGCTATATATTCCAAATCATTATTGAACTCACCACACCCAAAGAACACAGGACTCACTATGAGAAATATAAACAGTATTATCTGAAATTTACTTTTAAATCTTTAAATGTGCAGTAAATAGCTTCTCCAGATTACTTATTCATTTTCAAATGGATTCACAATACACAATCTTGTCTATTGCCCATTTCCTTACAGCTATAAAGTTTTGGACACATAAACTTTCTGAAGTGGGTTTTATTAATATTCCACTTTTGTGTTGTATTCATGGCAAATTTTCCATTTGTTTCATGGATATTCTGTACAAATAGGCTCAAGATAATGTAAAAAATATAAACATTTCTCATATTTTTTCCAGAAAAATACCAATGTGATAGTTCTATTTTTAAATTTATCTTTATTGTTGAAAGTATTATAGATGCCCCCCTTTTATCCCCCATTGACCCCAATGCATGCAAAATGGACATCTCCCAGTATAGATTATTAAAGGCAAAGTCATTTCAATTACTTAGTAGACTTTTAAGCAAAGCATCATGGCCATCACTACAACCACATATCACTCAAAAATAGCCCTGGCCAGTTTTGTTCAGTGGTTAGAGAGTCAATGGCACGCACCTGGGTTGCAAGTTCGATCCCTGGCCCTGGTTGGGGTTTTGCGGGAGGCAACTAATCGATGTGTCTCCCTCACACTGATATTTCTCTTTCTCTCTCTCTTCCTTCCTCCCTCCCATTCTATCTGGAAAAAAAAAATCAATGGAAAGATATCCTCAGGAAAGGATTAAGAAATAAATAAATAAATAAATAAATAAATAAATAAATAAAAATAAATATGCTTGGCAAGATCCACCACAATTGTGTTTTTCTAATGCTTAATCTTGTTTTTTTTAATCTTATAATTTTAGTGTAATTCTGAAATCATATGCAAAAAAATGCTATATTTAATGAACACTTCTAGGAAAGACACAACTTGAATATTGAATTCATTGTTTTTATTTTCTTAGAATGACATAGTTTTTACAACCTATTTGTTGACATTTTAATTTACAACTGAAATGCACATACATTCATTTTCATTAAATACCGTGAAAATATCATGACAGAATTGACAAAAATGACAGCAAAAGCATTCCTGCAGCATGCGAGTTTTCTTCTTTTTTTAAACTTTCAAAAGGTGATTTGTGAGATTTCAAATTGAAGGAAGTATTTCTATCTTTATCATTCAGCCCATAGACGGAATTATGAGAAAAACATTGTGGAGACTAAACCTTTAAAAAAAAAAAAAACTTATCTTTCACAAAAGAAAAAGTATAACACATATTATGGTGGGTAGCAAAAATGCTAAACTATTGATATTTATAAAGCATCGAAATGAAATATAAAATTAAAATTTAGATCTTAGACTATCATTCAATGTTACAAGGAAAGAAAACAAGACAAAAAAGAAAAAGAAAAAGAAAGGATAGAATCCTGTCAAAGTGTGGCAATCTCAGAAATTAAATGAGGTAAGAATCAACCCACAATAGCTGGGATTCTTTGTAACCTATCTTATATTATTATTTTCAGATAGTTCTTTTTTGTTTGTTTTAACTCTCACCCGAGGATATCCTTCCATTGATTGATTTTTTTATTTTTTTATTTTATTTGTTTTAGATAGAGAGGAAGGATAGGCAGGGAAGAGAGAAAGAAACATTGATGTGAGAGAGACACATTGATTGGTTGCCTCCCGCATGACCCAGGTGGGGGGCCGGGATTGAATTTGCAACCCATGTACATGCCCTTGACTGGACATCAGATCCACAACCCTTTAATTCAAGGGCCAATACTCTAACTGCTGAGCCAAACCAGCCAGGCCAGATAGATTTTTTTTAGAGGAAAATGTGTCTGAGTCAGCAAAACAAACCCACAATAAAATGAAACAAATCTGAAATATACCATAATCTTGAAAATAGAAACCAATATTTCATGAAGGATAATTTAATGGCAGTATATTACAGCAATGTTAAACAATCTAAAGAAAGGAGTTTTGAAGTAAAAAAAAAAAAATTAAGGGGAGATTTGGGCAACATCTCTGGTTATTAAAATAGAAAAATCCCTGGAGGAGCAAAGAGCAAATTACGAGGCTCCCCTAGCTGGAAATAAATATCTGTTAATATTCAATTCCCATTGCTCTAATTTTATAGTCTTGAAGCAAATTTCCTATTTATAATTTGGCCACCAGAGTGCATGTACTCTCTCAAAGGGCGTATCTTTTTTTTTTTTTTTTCAATTACAGTTAACATACAATATTATATTATATTAATTTCAGGTGTACAACATAGCAAATAGAAATGTATGTAACTTACAAAGTAATTGCCCCAAAATGTCTAGTAACTAGCAAATAGAGTATCTTGTACAGCTATAGTACAAAATGTAGCTCCCACTGTAAGTTAATGAGTAGGCATCAAGATTTATAAATCAGTCTCTTGTGACTTTGGCCAGTATGAATCAATCTTTCAGACTGTATCATTTCCAGCTCACCAGACATGCTGAGTTTTCAAGTGTAGGACAATATACTAAATAATACTGTTTACCAGAATATAGGCAGCAAGGAAGGCTTAACCTGAAATTAGCTTGATGTATTTATTTTTACCACAGAGCCATTCAAATAAGAGATGAAATAATTAAAATAGTTTCTAACCTGATATTATTTATTAATTTCTCAATCCGTTCCTTAACTGAATTTTATTTTTGAATAGAACTTCCTACTATAATTATTAGAAAGATTATTCCAGAATTGTGGTGAATAGAAACCATTATGGTTTCTCTTTTTTTCTTATAGATTCTTCTGGATGGTGACTTTTACAAAAAACACACAAAATAGAAAATGTACTCCATTATCATTCTGTAATAATTTATTTCATATTAATTCTTGCAGAAATGAATAGTTTAAAACTTACACAAATAGCTATAGTGAAACTAAACTGTCACTAAGAAAATGTATTTTTCTGTAAAGTCATCTTATTTTTAAAACTATTTAAGCTCTCCAGGACATTAGAACTGGTTTCAACAATAGAAAAACATTTTCTACAAAAATGCAATTATTTTGAATAAACTTTGTATCACACTCAGTTAGAATGAACTCTACCTCTTATTAGTTTTAAAAGTCTTATCTCTTCAAGACAAAGAATAGACAAATATAATAACGGAACAGAATAGAGAACCCAGAAACAGCCTCACATAAATATAGTCAACTGATACTTGTCAAAGGAGGAAAGGCAATACAATGGAGAAAAGTGTCTTTTCAACAAATGGTGCTGGAACCGCTGGACATCCACGTGCAATCAAATGAGTCTAGACACAGGCTCTATACCTTACACAATAATTAACAACATGGACCACAAACATAAATGTAAAATGAAAAATTATAAAACTCCTAGAATATAACATATGAGAGTATCTAGATGACCTTGAACATGGTGATGATCTTTTAGACACACCACCAAAGGCACGATACATGAAAGAAATCATTGATAAACTGGGCTTCATTAAAATTTAAAACTTCTGTTAGGCGAAAGACACTGCTGAGAGAATAGGAAGACAAACCTCAGACTGGAAAAAAATATTTGCAAAGGCATAACTAATAAAGGAATATTATCTAAAACATACCAAAAAAGAAAAAAAAAACCTCTTAAAATTCAACAATAAGAAAGCCAACAACCTGATTTTTAAAAAATGGGCCAAAAATCTTAAGAGCCACCTCATCACAAAAGCTATATGTAAATGACAAATAAGTATATGAAAAAATGTTCTACACCAATAGGGAATTACAAGTTAAAACAATGATATACACATGTTAGGCCAAAATCCAAACACTGACAATACCAAATGTTAGTGAGGGAGGGCGTGGAGCAACACAATGAACTTTCATTCATTGTTGGTGAGAACACAAAGTAATGCAGCTACTTCGAAAAACAGGCAATTTCTTACAAAACCAAACATACTTTTATCATACAATCCATCCATCATATTCCTCGGTATTTACCCAAAGGAGTTTAAAACTTATGTCCACACAAAAACCTGCACATATTTATAGCAGCTTTATTCATAATTGCCAAATCTTGGAAAGAGCCAAGATGTCCTTCAATAGGTGGACTGATAAATAAATTGATACAATGAGTATTATGCAGCACTAAAATGAAATGAGCTATCGGCCACGTAAAGACATGGAGGACCTTAAATGCATATGACTAAGTGAAAGTAACCAATCTGAAAAAGCTACATACTGTATAATTCCAAGTATATAACATTCTATAAAAGGCAAAACTATGGAGACAGTAAAAAAGTAAGTGGTTTCCAGAGGTGAGAGAGAGAGAGCACAGATGTTTTTAGGGCAGTGAAACTATTCTATATGATACTATAATGGTAGATAAATATCATTATAGTATCAGTCTAAACCCATAGAATATACAACACTAAGAATGAACCTAAATGTAAACTATGGACTTTGGGTGATAATGATGTGTCAATGTAGGTTAATTAATTCTAACAAATGCACCATTCTGGTGTGGGATCCTGATAGTGGGAGATGCTGAGTATGTGTGGGACAGGAGGAATATAGGAATATGGGAACGCTATATACGTTCTGTTCAATTTTGCTGTAAACCTAAAACTGCTCTTAAAAAGTCTATTTAAAAAAACAAAACACTAAAATTTTAAAAGTAATATCTTTATGAATTTACCTAATCGAAATCATTGCTTGCCAAGCTGATGTGGCTCAGTGGTTGAGCATCGACCCATGCACCAAGAGGTCACCAGTTTGATTCCTGGTCAGGGCACATGCCCAGGTTGTGGGCCAAATCCCCAGTGGGAGGCATGTAGGAGGCGGCCAATTGATGTTCTCTCTCATCGATGTTTCTATCTCTCTCTCCCTCTCCTTTCCTTTCCCTCTAAAATCAATAAAGAAAAAGAAATCATTGCTTACTGATATGAATACTCAAGTCTAGTATTTTAAGAGCTTTAAAAAGAATGAGCTGATAGTTGATAGATGATTTCTAAATTTCTGGATGACCTGTGTTGCTCTTTAAACAGAGGTAATTTCACGTCAAAGTATATTACAAAAAGAACAGCGCATTTATTAAGATACTATTTCTATTTTATATCAAAATTATATAATTAAATTTTATGATTGCTTCCACAAATAAACATTTTAATGTCCAAAACATGTGCCTTTTATGATTTTGGACATGACATGCCTTTTCTTGATTTATCACAGTGGAGAAATTTTTGTGGCATAACTTTTGTAATTATTTTTTCCTGTTGCTAAGATAGCATGATATTTAGGTCTGCAGTCACTACCTGATTTCTACTGGCTTTAATTACAAAAAGATCACTGAATCAATTAACTTGCAACAATGGTTAAGTCCCATCTGGCCAGAAGGATCTTTTGTTCCCTCACCAGTCTCTTGAAAATTCTTATAAAACCTTCTTTTTCATTATTGAACCCTATTTGTTTTTCTGGTTATAAATATTGGAAGAATATAATGAAGCAGAAAAAATGTCAGCAATAAACCAGAATTCCCCAGGTAATGACTGTTAACATTTTAGCAGTTTTATTTAGAATTTTTATGCATTTTTGAAATTACAAAAATATATCCCTAACTTTCCACCTTATTTTGAACATATTATTATAAATTCTTTTATAAACACCACTGTTAAACACTAAGGACATCACATTGAGATACAATAATTTATTTAACCATTTTCCTATTGCCAAGTATTATCATGTTTCAATGAACACCTTTTCACAGCAAAACCCACCTACATTTTAAGAACCCCTTACAGGTGCCTCTCTAAATGATACCATATTAACCCTAAAGATAATTTAAATATACCTGTGAAAAATACACCATGAACACATTTCTATTTTTCTTTATCATATGCAAATATCATGTAGATCTATATCATTGTATCAATCATATTTCCCACATATTCCTACCTTCCTTACTCCTCAATACATAAGAGATTTTTTTCTCCTTTCAGTAGCCTGTGTGATAATTCATTTAATCTCTAATTTCAACTACAGTCCATGCTACTGAAGAAGTATTTTTAAAATCAGGAAAAATTATTTCATCCCTGCATTCTACCCCATTAATCCCTGGTGAGTATAGGGACAGGAGGAATAGACATGGAAGCAAGAGTGTTTAGAGAAACCTCATGAGGGCTGATGAGACAAGACAACCTGAGCTATAACCATGCTCCAACACCATGCAGGAAACACTGCAGGCTCCATGGTCAATCTGTTCCCAGAGAAGATTCATAACTTAGGAGTGAGGCCTAGGTTAGAGGAATGAATGGATCACCAACTAGATGATCAAGAAAGGCTCCATGATGTAAAAGCTTTTCTGATTCAGGGGTTCTGGGATGCTTTGAGGAATCTTGTAAATTTGTCAGTGTCAAAGGTATTGAGGGACTTTGTCCTTTTTTATTTTTCTTTCAGATACACAGTACCTTCTATTTGAGGAGAGGAAAAATGGGTCTTAAGGTTGAAGCAGCAGCATGGGAGCAATGAGAAGACAAAGCTTTGGAGTCAAATCTGCGTGAGTTCAAGTCAGGCTACATACTGCTCAGGGTGTGTTTGACAAAGTCCTTGGCCACTCCAACTCTCATTTCTCTTTCCTGGATAACAATGAACCTAAACAGTCATGGCAACTGGTATAAAGCTTGAAGCAGTGTACCTGGTACATGGTAGGTGTTTAACAAGCACCAATTCCCTTCCCTGTCTCCAGATGACCTCTACTTCCCTAGACTCAAGGAAGTGTGAGATCAAGGAAACTCTGGATTCTTTCTAGGTTGTCCGGCGCACTCCAGGATATGGAGGAAGAGAATTATACAAGTAAATAAGGTGTTAATTTACAACCTCATATGGGCTAACTTTTAGAAATAGACCTTATAACTCTATTGCATAATTCAGATATTTCTTGTATATAAACAAGTTATTGCTTTTATAAAGATCAGTGTTGGGAGGAGGACATTTTTTCAAAGTTGCTATGTATTTAAAGCTGAGGAATTTCCCATGACATGCAAATTATCTTCCCACTCTGTCTGGATCTCTGCTTTTCTCAGTTGTCCCTGATTTTACAGCTTGTGGCAAACTACAGTTAATTTTAAGAACATCACATCCAGCTACACTTGCAGCTGTCTATTAGATTTACTTGAATATTAATTTTACTCAGCTCATTTATTAAAATCAATTTAAGAAAAATGCAGTTTTAAAAGGATTCTGTAAGAAATTAAAGATGCTTGATTAATTAGAACACAGAGGATATTAACAAGCAATCTTTTAAAAAGATTTTTAAAGTGAAATCTGCTTTTCTTTATACAAAACTTAACTAAGTTGTCCAGCCCACTTAACAAAGTTTTGTAGAAACCGGAATTTTTTGCTTTGCTAATTTAAAAGCTAGAACTATTATTGCCCTTCTGTTGATATTCACATATCCTAGTTTTACTTGTTCAAGTCAAAAACACCTTGCTGAGAAGACATTTCGTCTATAGTGTAGCTCATCTATAGTTTTCGTCATTTTCTTATGGACCCTAAATACACCCTGAGCAAAAAACACTAGGTTTAAAAACTGTCTGTTAACCTAGTTCTATTTTACCACAATGGTTGTCAGCTAATTATCATACATGTCTGCAGCAGAACTTCAAGTACCTACATGATAGAGATGCATCTGCTACCCACAGATGAGAAACAGATGACAGACTTATTAGTGTAGTTTATTGAAATGTTGAATGAACAAAGAATATCACTCTTTATGTGCAAAATATGGCAAGTGGTAACTCAAATGTGTTTACCTAATGCCTACTTTTTTTTCTGTTAATACTTTTCTTTATCATTTGTTGATTCTTCTGTAGAAAACCATACTAACAGTCTCTAAAACCTGCTCATAAATTCAATCTCCTCTTGCCCTTGTTTTAATACCTCACTGTTCTTGTATATCACCCATATGGTAGGCAGAATAATGGCCTCCCAAAGATGTCTATGTCTTAATCCTTGGAACCTGTGACTTTGTTATTTTACATGGCAAGGGGGGACTTTGAAGATGTGATTAAGATTGTGGACCTTGAAAAAGGGAGATTATCCTGAATAATGTGGGTTGGCCCCACCTAATCACATGAGTCCTTAAAAGAACCTTTCTGGCTGAAATAAGAAACAGAGAGAGAGGTCACAGAGAGATGCAATCTTGCTATCTGTGAAGGTGAAGGAAAGAGGGCATGAGCCAAGAAATGCAGCGCAGCCCTCTAGAGGCTGGGAAGGACAAGGACATGGATTCTCCCCTGGAGCCTTCAGAAGGGAATTTATCCTTGCTGACACGTTGATATTAGTGCAGTGGGATCCTCAGATTTCTGACGTACAGAACCCCAAGACAATAAATCTGTACTGTTTTAAGCCACTACTATGCTTTTCATATGAGTAATGTCATTCACAACTCTAAAATATCTCTTCTAAAATACTTTTCTCAACTTATACACTGAATCTCAACTTTTTAAGGCATGGAAGATTTTGAGGTTATACATAAGCCATGTTTTCTATGCCACCTTTTGGTTTCTGTCATTCTATTTTGCTCTCTACTCCAGAAGACTTCAACTATGCATTCATACACGGAGGATGTAATTCTGACCTGTCATACTATGTTTGCATTGTGGTGCACTTGTGAATGCTGAGATTAAAGGCTCAAAAGATGAATGCATGAAAAAGAGATTAATCACATCTTTGTAGTAAAAAAAAAGAAAAATCTTACATATTTTGCCAGAATGATAATGTCTTGTTAAGTAAAAAATGATGATTGATGCCCTGGCCGGTGGGATCAGTGGTTAGAACATCAATCATCAAACCAAAGGGTTGAGGGTTCCATTCCCAGTCAAGGGCATGTACCTAGGTTGCAGGTTTGATCCCCAGCCCCGGGTTGGGGCACGTGCAGGAGGCAACCAATCAATGTCTCTCCCTTTCTCTCTCCCCCCTCCCTTCCACCCTCTCTAAATAGCAATGGAAAAAATATCCTCACATGAGGATTAAAAAAAAAGAAGAAGAAAAAGATGATTGATAAATAAAAATAATTTTTGTGTTTTCTATAGGGTCAAGAAAATAAATTGTTCAAAATATAGAACAGAAAAAATACCGTCATATAATTCTATTTAAATTTTTGAACCACTATTCTCATTTATTCTTTCACTTAATAAAATACTTTTTATTTTTAAGCAAACACTCAAAATTTATCAAGAAGAGCATTAATCATGTTCATTAAATTTTGGCCCATCTATGACCAGATGCTTTAAATAAAACCAAAAATGTGTCTTTTAAATACATCTTAATAAAACTACAGGCAGAATGTTGGGTTTCAACATTTAAAATAAAAAAGTGAAGCTTTGTAAGTGATGTCTTATAATAGAGATTTTGTGATAACTGAAATATACTTGATAATTTTTGAATTTCAAGCAATTAAAAACTGGTCAAAATCTGGGGTTTTTGTAATACAAGCTTAACTCCAAATATAATCATGTCCCATTAATATATCACTATTTCTGAAAACTAAAATGACATTTTCTTTAAAAATCTAAAATTTTGACTTGTTACAAGTTTGGATAGGATTTCCACTATTCTACATTGATAATGAGGTTTTATTGCATATAATTAAAGGACATGTAAATGATTAGTATACAATTTGATTAGTTTTGACATTTGAAACCACCACTAGAATCTAAATAATGAACATTTCCAATATCCCCTAAAGTTTCCTCCTGCCCTTGGTATTCCATTCTAGGCCCATACCCTACAGCTAGACCCCAGTGACCACTAAAGGTGCTTTTTGTTATTATAGATAAATATGCATTTTCTAAAATTTGCATAATGAAAGTCATACAATTTCTGTCTTTCTTTCCCTGACATCTTCCACTCAGCATGATCTTGAGATTCATCTATTTTGTTGATCATATCAATATTCCTTTCCTTTTTATTTCTGAGTAGTATTAATGTTAATTTTTTTGTTCATATAATGAACCTTCAGTGAGCAAATTTATGAGCTGGGATTCACAGTTAGTTCCACCGCCAAATGCTACATGCCCTTTGCAACATACTATTATTAAATTAATGTACTATTACTATTTCAAAATGTTAACCTTAGCTTCAGACTTGCCACTACTTTGACAACAAGCAAATGGCTCTTAGCAAATGGTTATTGCTGCATGAAATGGGAAGGAAGTTTTGAGAGGCAAAGAGCACAAACTCTCCTGTGACATCACTGCTGGTTCCTGTGACACCTGACATGGAAAATCTACAAAATCTCAGTATGAGAAGACATTATATATTTTGTACTTTGTTATTTTAAAGGATTACACTAAGATAATTAGAACAAATGAGCAAAACACATTTAAAACACAACTTCCAGTAAAGCTACTAGAAGGACAGGAAAGAGGGTAAGGAAAAGGGGAAGCCGGAGTCTTCGGGGCCACAGCCATCCCAGAAGATATATCTGTCTTTCCTAAAGGGTGAAAGGTCTATTAAAAAAGGGCAGCATGATAAAATGAAGCTAATTCTAGAGTTACATGTCCTCTAATTCTGGTGTTGCAAACATATTTGCAATATTAATTGAAAAGAAAAACAAACATATTTTCTATGGTTTAAGCACTGAGCAATTGTTCATGAAACAGAATTCTCTGCTTATCAAAAAAAGTATACAATGGATCAGACTAACAAAGCTTAGAGTGGAAATTAAAAAAAATACCAATGTTGGTCAGAGATAAAAGGGGGAAAAACCCCCTTCTATCAATTTCCAATGCGTTCTTTATCACTTGCTCTTACATTATTCCTGCCCAGTACAATCCAACCCTGACAACTTCTCCTCAATCTCCTTTTTGGGTTTAACTTCTTCAACCCAGAGCGTAAATGCTCAAGTTTTTCTGAGGTTGACAGTTGGCCCTTTTTTTTTTTTTCTCTCTGACAATCTCAGCCACTCCCATGCCTTTGATTGGCACCTATGTGTGATGATTCACAATAGTATATCTCCAGCTGAGACCTCTCCTCACAGCTCTAGAAGTACATATCCATTCACCTACTTAAAAATTCCTCTTGAATGTTCCAAAGCCATCTCAAAACCAACATGCCAAAAATGAACTTTTGAATTTCCTTCTAAACAAGATCCTCTTCCGCAATTTCCTGTCTCTGTGAATGATTCATCCAGCCACCCACACATAGAAGCCATCCTTAACACTTCCGTCTTTTACACCCCCTCCCATATCTAAGCCATCATCAGCAATTGTCGTCTTTACCCTCTAAACATAGTGTCTCTCTCAGATGGTCCATTCCTATCAATTTCCACTGCTTTCATCCTAGTCCAAATTGCCATTATAAACAGCCACAGTAACTCACTAACAAGTCAACCCATACCTCTTCCAGCATCCTCTAATTGTTCTCTGCACTGCAGAGAGATCTTTAAAAACACAAACCATTCTCCTTTTACTCCTCTCTGCACATTTAAATTCAACCAAAATGCCTATTCTACCTCCCAGATATCCCTTGAATCTGTCCATCTTTCTCCAACCCCAATGTCACTCAACTAGACCCTGACATCATCACCATCTCTTGCCTAGATTATAACAACCACTTTGAAACTGTTCTCTCCACCTCCAGTCTTTGCCTTCCAGGCCTGTTTTACAAGTGCAGTCAAATTCATTGTTCTAAAGAAAAAAAATTCTCTCTCTCCACTGCTTAAACTACTGAGTTGAAATCATACAAATAGAAAAACATCATTATTAACATGAAACTATGAATATACATAAATAACATTTTTAACTTACGAGTCCTTCCTACATGAGACTTCCCACTCCTAGAATGTCATAAGTTACAATGAACACAAAAATAAACAGTTACAATTTTTATGCATTTGCTAATAAGATATAAAGTGTATTACATACACATTTCAACTAAATGACAATAATTACTACAATGAGAACTTCCTGGTAGATATAATCTACTAGATACATGAGATTTAAAAGTACCTATGAGCTGCTCAGGGGTCTAAGATAGAGCTATCACTTATAAAAAGAAAAGTTCTGACTTATTCAGAAAATGTTTAGTAAGCAGCTAGTATATACACATTAGTTTAGTGAACAAGTTTTAGTACATACAGAGCTATAAGAAAGGGTCCTTACTCACAAGATGCCCATAATCTAGTTGAGGAGATATAACTAATATATGAGATAAAGTTTAATGGCATACAATCAGAAGATAATACAGAAGAAAAATAATAAGGTGAGGGAAAAGAGATTAATAGGTACATACAAGCTTTGTAGGAAATGAACAGAAGTGGGAGAACTAAATAAATGTTTAATAAAAAGATGGAGCTAAAGTGATCTATGGGTTGGGGCAGGAGGTTTGATTTAAAGAAGCATTTCTCAAATAATTTTTGGTTAAATAAACAACCTAGGTTTTTTTTGTGATTATGGTGAGGAATAGTGGTATGCCATAATGTTATATCCAGTTTCAGTTCATTACATGTTTATCAGTGCTTTTAACTCCCTAAATATTTTAGATTATTAAAATCACTTGTCATTCATTTGACCATAAGCCATTTTAGAGGTCAAGAATCACCCCACTGGTATGTTAAATGAATGTTGGCCTTTGAATTTTGCACAGATAATTTACATCTGGACAAATCATTGAAATGATTCATATAATCAGATGATGATATCATAGTTGTTGGAATAAAATATTATTATACAAAACATTTTTGTAAGACTGTAATAAATTCTCTAAAATGAAAATTCATTAAGCATCTTCATATATAATAGCTCTCCAACCTGATATATCCCAGACACGACATCTCAGCCAGCCACGTTGCCTCAGATTATAGTAAAGACTAAGCCAGCATGTTCTGTGTGAGTTAAGGTGGTTACAAGAAAATGTTGAGTCCTGTCTCATGAACAACGTTTTGGGAGCAAGGCAAAAACAGTTAGCTTTTTCCAATTTATATTTTATGAGGTCAACAGAGACCACTAAAAATAAACTACATCAGATAAACACTTATCCCAAGATTTCATGGAAAAGCACCATATTAAACAGCTAATATCTTTTGTTTATTTTTTTAGCTGATTTCTAAGTTCTGATGGAGTTTGAAATTTTTCATGTAAAAGCACCATATTAAAGAGCTAATATTTTAAAATTTATTTTTAGTTGATCTCTAAGTTCTGATATATTTTCAAAATAATGAGTTTCACAGTTAAGCAATTCTCCTTACCTTCCCTCATGTCCAAAGTAAAGAAGAAAAAAAAGAGTAGTTTATGGCAAACCAGTAATTAAGTACATGACTGAATTAGTAATTCAAGTTAAAGGTAATAGTTCAACTAATAAAGTATGTTTGCTGAGGGAAAAAAAAAAATGAGCCACTTTCAGTCACCTTTTTGCAATATTTCTAAGGGTTTTTTTGCCCTTAGTAATAATAATTTAAAAAAAACGGTGATATATTCTAAATGTTAAGATTAGATGATATATTAAATACTTCAACATTTGGGAACATAAAACCTCTCTTTGTCCCCTATACAGTTTCACACTAATTTGTCCTGTTTTCATATCCTAGTATTTTAAACAGTGTGGTCTCTGTTTATTCTTCAGAGATACCATTTCATTAGCCCTCATTATCTTATAGCACACTTGGGGCCAGAGTCCTTAAAAGTAAGTTTAAAGGGGAATAGCTGCAGTCTCAGGAATACCAGCTGCCAAATGCTTCAACTTACCCAGTGACAACTACTCCAAGTGTAGTTCTTTCTTGCTATAGAACTCTTTACATTTTACCTAACAGTATCCCATACATTATTTTATTTGATTCTTACATTATACTTTGAAGGAAGTGGTGTTATCTACATTTTTACACATGACAAAATGTATCTCACTCTAATCCAGGCTTACAAACTAGTAAGGGTTTACCAGACATGTTGTGTTGTCTGTACCCTTCCCAAGCAAAGCTACCACATGGAGCAGGTGTGGATATCTGACCCCAAAGTAACCAACATCCCATAAGATTGTCGGGAGAATTTGAACCAAGATACAAAGAGACCCTTGTCAATTGCATGTAGGCATTGGAAATGAAGGGCCACACTTAGTCTCAGGGACCAAGAAATTACTTTGCTAAGCCACAATCAATATGAGCAAGCAAAAGAAACTATAAGAAAATAAAATGAAGTTGGCACTCTAAGATCAAAGGGAAGGTGACATGAAGAGAAACATGCAGCTTAAAGAGAAAGGAAGGGATCTCGTAGCTGGATTTCTGGTTCTGATCCCCAAGGTATGGCTGTACTTTACTTCCTGATCTTGAATGACAATGAAATTGACTATTGGAGACTTTCTGTAAATCTCTTTGCTTAAGCTAGCCTGGGCGGGCTCTGCCACAACCAGAAGTGTGACTAAAATACAGTGGTAGAAACATGACTTGAATCATCATTCTTTGGATTTTATTCCCAGTGCTCTTTGTCATTCACAAAATTGTGACTTTATCTTCCTTTTGGAATTCATTCATTGGAAACCTTAAATGGAGTGTCAAAGTGTGCTCAGTGGTCAAACCTTCTAATTCCCTCTGTACAGAGATAGAGGTTTATGATTATATAGAATTATTATTGTATATAGTTAGGACAATAATAATGAACTAGAAAACAATTAGGGAAATAAGTAAATAAAAAGAATCTTGAAAATCATAGATCTCTTGAATAAGTGATTCAAAATGATATTTTCTGTAACCCAAACCAAAAAGCAGACTTTAGCACAAAACTTTAAAACAGGCCTCCACGTGACTGTAAAACAGGACTCATGTCAGCAAAAACCAGTTTCTACATTTAGAGCCAATGTGATAAGCAAGAAAAGGTGCTGTCATGTCTTCGAGCACGGGTTCATCATACCCGGTCATCTTTGAAAGCTGCCTACATATTTGTGGCCTTTTTTCACATACATGCTTGTTAATCCCCACAACAATCTTATGAGGAAAGTGTTCCCCCATTTCATAGGTGAAAAAATTGAGGTTCAAAGAGACCAAATGTCAAGTCTAAAGTCACAGAGATGGTAAGTTATAAAACTGAGATTGAGAGACCATCATGAAACTTTAATTCACTTTTGCCCATAGGTAAGAGAGGATAGGACACATTTTAAAGAGCTGCCTTTCCCATAACAGGTAAATAAATTTGTTAATGAATGAAATAATTGCTTAAGTAGAGGGAAACAATAAAGACAATACTCAGCCTCATGTGGCGGTGTGGCTCAGTTGGTTGGAGCATCCTCCCATACATCAAAAAAGGTGGCAGGTTCAATTCCTGGTCAGGGCACATACCTGGGTTGTGGGTTTGATTCTTGGTCAGGGCACCTGTGGGAGGCAACCAATGTTTCTCTCTTCTCTTTCTTTCTCTCCCTTCCTCTCTCTAAAATCAATAGAAAAAGAAAAAGGCAATAATCAAGTCAAAGATCCAACTTCCCCCTTCTTTGTCCTCATAGATGCTGGCCTCATATTCTCTCTCTCTCTCTCTCTCTCTCTCTCTCTCTCTCTCGTGCAAATATGCACACACACACACGCACACACACACAGAGAGAGAGAGAGAGAGAGAGAGAGAGAGAGAGAGAGAGAGAGAGAATGATGTAGATTCTGCCACATAATTCATTAAATGGGAATAGTAATTTGATGACAGCTTTCCATTGGGACTCTATTTCTCTCGTTCTGTTATAACAATATATTTTAAACTGCTAATCATAACTGCTTTGCCTCGATGTTTTAAAACCTATGTGGCCAGCTTAGGCAGAATCTAGCACTATCATTTCAGAAAGTATTTCCACTCTAGCAGAAGTTCATTCTAAAAGTCAGATTCCAGCCATGAGATGAACATCGCATTTTACCTGACTTATATATTTCCTCCAGTTCAATAATACTAGCCCATGACAGAAAATATCTTTACTTTTTAGGTTCAAAGTTTTTAAAATACAGGCATTGAGCATATTTACCATAAGATTGTTTGTCAGATGTTTGATAAGCATGGGCAAGACACATGTAGTGATTGAACCAATAAAATGATGCTGTCTTATATCAAACAAAATATTCCTAAGACGTGACATTTATTGATAATAGGTAAAAAAGAATCATGGAACATCAGTCATGAATAAGAGCCAAAAAAAATCATTTCATACAACATTTCCATTTTATAGAGAAGGAATTTAATGCTTTTTCAGGTGATCAGCAGATTAGCAATGCTTATCAGGAAATTCTTTGTATTACAATTATTTCCCCAGCTGACTATGAGCTTTTGGATAATAGGAAATATATATTTAATTCATCTTTGTATTCATAGCACCCAACAACATACATGATTCAGCACGTGTGTGTTGTGTTGATTGAATGAGTCAAGAATCCATAAGATGCAACTTAGTCCCCTGAAGCATTGGGTTATAACAAAGGTGAAGATGTAGATGATTGCTGTTTCAACACAATTTTTACCATGGTTTCTACAGCCATTGAGTATTTCCAATCGGCTTGCAAAGCAGCCCAAGGATATTATTGTGACATGGAAGATGAATAGGAGAGAGAGAGACAGGAGACAGCTGGAGCCTCCCCAAGCCCAAGTGCAGAAATATCTTCCCATTCTTATTAGCTCTGAGCCCTGGGTATGAACCAGGGTCTCCTCTCCCAACCTCCTCTGACCCAGCAGATGAGAATCAGATACTAGTATCTCTGGTATGGCTCCTAAGCCCTGGTCTTCTTAAATGCACACAGTGGAAGAACAAGCTACCCATACTCTCTCTCCAGGTGCACTACACACTGGATATAAACCCAGCACACATAATAACATTAGGATTGTGTCTCTAGATAAAACTGCATGGACTGACCAATTGTGTGTGCTATTCATAGAGACTCTACGCCTACAGAAAACTCTCCTCAGTTACAGATCCAAGAACTTACACTCTATTTTTTAGAACCTACTGTTTGGAGTTAGACTGCTTCTCCCTCTTCCTTGGATCACAGCATCTGCTTTCATGTGATACTGAAGCTGAATGTCTACAGCTTTTATTAGAGGGATGCTGAAGATCTGATATCGAGTTAGGATTTTGCTCAAAAGCTGTAAGGGTCAGAAGATCATTGAAAAGAGGTGATCTGTGGAGAGCAATGGACAGTCATCTGCTGCTAGTACTTCTGGGAATGCCTAAGAACCTAGCATGCTCGAATATGCAGATTAATCAGCCACACTGCATATTTCTTGCCTCCCCAGCTAATGTCTCCTCCAACAGAGAGGCAGTGGCTTTCCAGAGTACAGAAGAATTTTATCTGCACTATGAGTCAAATTGACAACTTTTTAAGCAAAATCACCAGATAAATATGAAATATGAGATTAACACTATGACCAGATGGAACAGCACAGAAGAAATCACCTCCTGGCTTTCAAACCAAAAACTATACAGTGAATGAACCAGTGTTTCAAAAAGTTTAAAAAATATAGTCTGGTTTTTAATTTTTGTATATCTGGAACCAAAAAAAACATACTGTTCTTAGGTTCCCTCAACCTTTCATTTCTCTAACAACCTCTGAATTCCCTTCAGAAGTTAGCTTTTCTTCTGAAACAATCTGTGGCATCTTCCTGAGAGGCTGTATCAATGTTTTAATGTGGTAATGCATTAATCATTATACCTTGCCTGCTTCCAGAAAGGATGTAAGAACAACTATTTCATTATTGTCATCCATGTGTAGTATTTAACTTTAAATAACACTACAGAAATGCAGTGCTTCAAGTAGTCTGTTCTCCAGCCCTGAAGCTATGCTGGCAGCTCTGCATCACTACAGGGATGGATTCATTTGGGGGATGATGGTGAGCCTCTAGACATTCAGAAGAGTGGGAGTGATTACACATGGCATTAGCCAAAGAAAAGATATAGTGTCTTTATGAGAGAAAAAAAATACTCAAATGCCAGAGTGAAGAAGGCATCTTTGCTACATCCCTGGAAATTTATCTCATCCCAGGTTTGTCATTTGGATGTCCTATAGGACACTTCATATTTCATACTGATCCTGTCCTCGCCCTCTCCCTTCCCATCAGGCCATGGGGTATAATGACCAAGAGCTCAACATGTGATGAGGTGGGGCTTTCTGAAATTTTGAACCACGGGGGGAAATATTTTTAACTAATTTGTTAGTACTCAAGAATTAATTGGCCACAAGGGTCTAAAGAATGCCTGTCACTACTACTGTCTAGGTTATTGCTCCTAGCTTTCATGCAAGCAGATTGGAATTCCTTCTCAATTGCTATTGGAGCAGAATATGATCAAATGATTAAGGGATTCAAGTTAATTCCAGGGCATTTGAAAGATCACTAAAAAATGAAAAATAGGCATGAATCAAGTCTCCATGTCCAAGTAATTAATGTTAAATTCCAAATCAAGTCTCTATGTCCAAGTAACTAATGTTAAATTCCCATCCAACACTACTTTGACAAGCATGGATGATTGTCATAGATTGAAAAATTGCTATTAATAAAATTATTCAAGCAGCCCCAAAAATGTCCATTTTTTTACTTTGTCTCAATTCTGAAGAAAACCTTAGTGGAAAGGAGTCTAGGATACCAAATTCAATTCCCAGATCTATCCCTAGCCCTGTAGCCTAGGACAAATCAATTGAGGTCTTTTGGTAGATTTCCTCATCTTTCCAATGGGTATAGCAGTGCCTGTTACAACACAAGAGCTTGTCATGATAAATTCATATTTTTGATAATGTACATGAAGCTGCTTTCAAAATACAAAAGATTATTCAGTGGAGTTGTTTTATTATGTCTTATGTGTTGCACTACACCACAGATCTCATTTGTATTTTAATTGCGACCTTCAATGCTGTCAGACAAAGAAATGCATCCCTGTCACCATGCCCCACAGGCCAAGATCTTCCATATTCACATATGGACAACCCTGAATGCCAGCAAAGTGTGACCATAATAGTACGGACTTAGCAGGTTTGAAAACTCATCTCTGGTGCATATGGGCAAGACACTTAACTTCTTGAACCTCAGTTTCCTTATCTGTAAAAGGCAGGTGACAACAGAGCTGTCTTGAAGTTGAAAGAGGATAAGACAAGAAAAGTATCTGACACTATTGAATAAGTGTTAGCTGCAGTTTATTATAGTATCCATTAAGAGTATCAATAGCAAGTGCCCCCAGACCAATCATGTAGTTATACTTAACTATCTACTACCTTGATTGTTTTATGTTCATTTCATGTGTGTTTATCCTGTCTCCTAAATTAGCACCTGGAGAGACATGAGTAGGTCTTACAAATTTCTGTATTTTGTACAATATTTAAAGTATCTGATGATTCTTCAACATTTCAATTAGTCAGAGAAGTTGGGTATGTAGTATCCCAAAGCTATATAGTTGAGCTGAGCCTCAAGGATACAGCAGAGGCTCAAAAGGGCCAAGAAGATGCAACTTCCACTACAGGAGCTCTACTGTATATGTTTTATAAATTGGAGATCTGAATGAAATTGAAACTGGGTAAACGTGAGGGAGGTTTATAAAAAATGGAATATATCCTAAAGACTTGAAAAGAACCATGAAGAAATCTTGAACTACATTGGTATATCAACCAAGGAGACTAGATTATGTTCTATTGTAATAACAAATAAACCCAAATCCTGGTGCCTTAAAAAAGGGGGTAGGGGGTTGGAAACTATTGCCATAGGAAATCAAAATGATATGTGACCACAAACAGAAATCAATATGCACCTTAGATATCTTACATCGAACCTCTTATTACCTCTAAATTCTAGAATGGTCTTCCTCTATGTTCTTCCTGCATTCTTTATCCTGAGGAAAAGAGACATATGCATGACCCCAGAACTCGGGGGGAACCATTTCTCTATATCAAGGTGAAAACATGTTTTTATGATTCCCCAATTCAGTTAAAGGAGCATTCCTGAGCACCTGCTGTATGCTGAGCATCTAACAACTCAAATGCAAGTACTCATTAACTTTTATTGAAATACAGAAAATTTCTTGGAAGCATCATATTCTGAGTTTTAATTTGAAGCAGTTGTGGGATGTAAGTTGGCAGACCAGAAAAAAACGAGCGAGAAAAATAGGACCCAAATTTAGAAAGACAATAGAAGCAAGCCAACACCCCAGATATTATATCCCGGTAGCAGGTGTAACATCATTCTCAACATAGCACCCAAAATAGCATTTGTTATGCTCAGTCCTGGTACATTCTTCAAGCAGGCAACTCTCATGTTTGTCAGACCACACACAGGAATATCTCATTAATGTTGGCTAATTAGAGCAGTAATTGCAGTCTAAATTTGTGAAATACTAAATTGCAGGATTTTTTTTTCTTACATAGTTTAGTTACTTTTAAGATTACAAGTAACTCTATTAGGCTAACAAAGTGTTTTCAGTTTGGTGTGGTAACCTACTTCAATGAGTAAAACATTTTTATTTTTATAATCATTGTATTAATTCATCCATAAATTGCATTGCCAAAATTCAGAATCTTCCACTAATTAGTTGCACTAAAAAGATAATAGGCATTAATTAGTAAATGCCAACCACTTATCAGGTACCATATTACTAAGGATCAAAATATTCCTGAAAGGTTAGAATTTATTCTTGCCTATTTTTGTAACAGTCCCAGGAAATAAATTCTCAGTACAGTGCAGTAGAGAGAACACAGAATACCCTTCTGACTTCTCCATCTCAGAGAAGCGGGAACAAAGAAGATGGATATCTTTCAGGCTAATGCCGCAGCACGTGCTAAAGGTTGCAGGGAAGACATTCCAACAGCTGATCCATCCAAACAGCCTAAAGCAGGATCCGCTGTGCCACTGTGCAGGGTGAACACCACCCTCTGTCAGGGGTCATATTCAGCTTAACAGCCTTTGCAAACGGCACGCCTAGAGGGACGGTACAGAGCCTGTGAAGCCTAAGTGTGTGTCCTGAACGAGATGGTTGGCATCTGAAGACAAAGAAGCAGCAGAATAAGATCCAAGTAGGCCAGATGACAGTGAGATTGGACTTAAGCGGGTGACTTACAGATTTATAAATTTCAGATTAATTTATAAAATTTTCTCATGAACACAAATACATATTATATTCAGATTGGACAGAGGAATTGCATGGAAAGCGTTGATTGACAAGATGATCACAAACCTGAACACCATAGTACTAACAGTCTTCAACCTTGCTATCAGGTTAGCTTCTAAACTTTGAACTGTATGGCAGCATTCAGAACACACTTTGCTGTAGCAACGGGTTATAAATGGCAGTTGGATTCTCATATCAACACACAAATGCCTGTCACTGAGTATCTGCCATTTATAACAGAACTCGAAGCTTCAGCCAGGAAACAGTAATAACCCCAGTTCTAGTGATGGCTTCCCTGGGGTGAAGGGTTTTTTGCTAGTATTGAGAGGGGATTAGCATGGAAGACAAGATGAGACAAATTCTCTTGGGTACCTACCATGTTTCTTAACTACATCTACAAGTAATTACAATAAAAGCATTGCTATATTGAGGTAGTAAATGGGGTGAAGTAAAAAAAAAAAAAAGAATTATACAACAGAAACATATTAAAAAAAAAGTTGTATTATGAACTCTTAAAATATCTGTGTTTAAAAGCAAAAGAAACTTTTGATTAATGTTCAGGTAAGATAAATTACTCATATGTTTATTTTGCCTCATAAGTAATAAGCATCTAGGTTATGACACAGACTTATAATAAAGATGACTGACTGATATTGATTTGCTAACAGCATCACTGCACATAATGCTCTACTAAATTCTACGTGGAGGGGAAAATACCTAGCGAGAGGTACTACAGTAGACACTAAGCATATTTTTTAAATCTCTTGTCATTTATCTCCTAAAAATAGTGAAAAATACTCCAACTTAATACTTATATGTTATTGTGCAGACATAGTGTTCATAAAATAAATTCTGTAACATAGCATGGTCAGGTAATAGGAAATTATGGCTAAGTGAATACAGTGGCGAATAACAATCAATACATCTGGATAACCGATAATCTCTTCAATGTGAAAATGATATTATGCATATTCAAATCTTGGAGGATTAAAAAGATATTTCAGAATCTTGCTGCACCTCAGAGTAAGTATTGTAATTATTGTTTGTAGCTATTTTCGAAAATCAAGCTTTTATTCTAACTGGCTATTTTATTATTTTATTTAGGAATAATAGAGCTTTCACTGGAAACATATCTTGCAAAGGTCTCTTTAACCCAAAGGAAAATCAGTCTAGCTCTGTGGTTTTGAATATTGCTTATGCTTTTCCAGCAGTGAAACCCTTTGCAATTGAGCTAAAAGTGGAATTTTATTAACATAAATAAGTTCATGTTTTTAAAAATTTACTTATAAACTCAGGCAATGAGAATACATTCTATTCTGATGAACCAAAAAAAAGTGAAATCAGGGGACAAAGAAAAATTACAGTTATATCTGCTTTATTATCAATGTATTTGTATATTTCATTTTAGTTGCACAAATTCATGAAGAACTTGCTTCATACCTTTCCGCATGAATGGTTCATACCTTTCATATCATTGAGCAATTATGTAGAATTTTAGGGAATTTTTTAAAAGACCAGTACAGTGCCACAGCTTTTAATTAATATCACATTTACATGCATTTAAAATGTATATGCAAAAAATTAAAAATGGAACTGCCATTTGACCCAGTGATCCCACTTCTAGGAACATATCCGAAGAAGCCTGAAACACTAATCAGGAAGAATATATGTACCCCCCTATGTTCATAGCAGTAATATTTACAATAGCTAAGATCTGAAAACAGCCCAAGTGTTCATCAGTAGATTAGTGGATAAAAAATCTGTGGTATCTTACACAATAGAATACTATGCAGCTGTTAAGAAAGAAAGATCTCTTACCCTTTGAGATGACATGGAGGGACCTGGAGAGTATAATGCTGAGCAAAATAAGCCAATTAGAGAAAGACAAGTACCACAGAATCTCACTTATTTATAAAATATCATGAACAAAATAAGCTGTCAACCAAAATAGATCCATAGTCATGGAAGTAGGGAACAGACTGACAAACCTCAGAGGGCTGGGGGGTAAGAGGGGTGGGAAGAGATAAACCAAAGAACTTATATGCATATATGCACAACCAATGGACACAGACATTAGGTTGGGGAAAGCAGGAGAGGGGTGGGAGCAGGGAGGACGGGGGTCAGTGGGGGAAAAAGGAGAGATATCTGTAATACTTTCAACAATAAAAATAATAATACAAATAAATCCGGCCAGTGTGGCTCAGTGGTTGAGCGTCGACCCATGCACCAAGAGGTCACAGGTTCGATTCCCGGTCAGGACACATGCCCAGGTTGTGGGTCCGATTTCCAGTGGGGGGCATGCAGAAGGTGGCCAATCGATGTTCTCTCTCATCAATGTTTCTCTCTCTCTCCCTCTCATTTCTTCTCTCTCTAAAATCAATAAAGAAAAATAAAAAATAAAATGTATGTGCAAAGTAGATCATTTACCCAGAAAAACACAAATTAAGCTTTGCTGGTTTCTAAGTGTGACAACTTTTATGGAACACCTAGTAGGTTTTCTTAAACAGTTTTTAAATAATTAAAATATCTGTGTTAATGAAGTTTGGATCACAATTTAGAGTATTCCTAAAGGATATCTGTAACACCAACTGGTATATCTTAACCAACTAGTCTACATTAAATCTGGTCCTTTTCAAGTGTACTAATCTGACTCCATGTGGTCATTTTGTCTCCAAAGGGCTGAGAAGGGAAGAATTTGGAACTGTGGAACAAACATTGCTACAAAAAGATAGTGACAATAACATTAAACAGGGCTCACAGGGCTCAATTTCACATAGACTCCCAGCAGGGAACATAGCCAGGTTAAGGGGACTGGACAAGGTCAGCTGTGGACCAGAGTTCCTGACCTACTCACAGGGAGCCAGTCAGCACTCAGCTATCAGACAGGGCTGTGCTGTGAAAACTCGGGAGCAGGGTACAATAGATGACTTCTAAAATGGTTCCTGACAGCATTCACATGCTTAAGTGACCTCCTCCCTTTGAGTGTGGGCTGGAACTAATGACTTGCTTCCAGTGGCAAGGGGAGGGGGACACAGCAAAAGTGTCGGGATGGCATTATCAAGGTTAGGTTATGAAAGACTGTGTCTTTAGTCCTGCTGGCCCTCTCTCTGGCTCTTATTTCTGTTCTGATGAAGCACACTGCCATGTGATAAGCTGCCCCATGGAGCGGCCCACATGAAAAGGAACCAAGGGAGGCCTTTGACTAACATCGCCGGGGAACTGAATCCTCCCACCAACCTGGGCAGTGAGCTTGGATGATCCTCTCCCAGTGGGACTTTATAAGAATATGATGACAGCAATCCTAGCAGACACCTTGAGTGCTGCTTTGTGAGACCCTCGGCCAGTTTGGCTGCACCTGGATGCCTGGGGACCCACAGAAATCGAGGTCACAAAGACTGTTGTTTTAAGCAGTGGCCAGCTAATGCAGAGTGCCAGCAGGCTTTCCAATGTCCAGAGCAGCCACATAAAAATCCAGATCCATGTATATGAAATCTTCTAACCTTTCAAAGTTGAAAACCAATTTATTTAATAGATAAGTATGTAGCCACATCTGAAGGGTAAAGGGGGTTAAAATGTCCAGTTTCTCAGGGATACACCAACAAGGGAAATGCCAAAGAGAATGACCAAAAGTGAATGCTCATATATAACCATGTGGGATGTGGAAAAGTCCTCTAAAACAAAAACAACAAAAACCATTTCTTCTCGTTGTAAAGGATAACATGACAGAGATAATATATCAAAAGGTAAGAAGTCCCTGTTGCAAGTAGGTATGACAGCAATGAAATTAGAGGAAAAGAATCATAAGTAACAGAGCAATTCACAAGAGAGAGACCTTGAATCAATCAAAGCTCCAATATTAAATCTGCTTAACATTTTGCTCATGTGTTTCTACTAAATGGTAATAGCACGCAGCAGAGTAAACCCAAGGGATTATTTTTTCCTTTTTAAATTTGAAAACCTATACTATTGTAAATATACATGAGATGCTAACTGCTGGGAAAAGAGGCCAATTTCTAATGCAGAAATGTTCTCAGGGATATAAGTCTTACTAAAATATTTCAAGACTAAATGTTTCTATAAATTTGTGCCACAGAATTACCATAACATCATCTGCTCTATTATCTGTGATGGCTAATCCCATATTCCTCTCAACATTCCATCTATCACTTCTATGACGACGAATCCCAAATATGCATTTCTATCCCTGCCCACATCTCTAAACTATAATTCTTTATCTCAAATTGTATTTTCTCTTAGCTATCCTATTTCTTATTCAGCAATCATCTTTCTCCTCAAATTGTTTCCCCCATACCATGCCACCACAGCCATTGGGATTCTATTATCACATCTAATTAACAATAAAATAAAAAGAATATCAAATCAGACTATCTGAAATTATTTTAAATATTGCTTCCTTTATATTTCTATAAGAATAACCTGGGTTCAAGCCCTCACCAACTAACACACTAATTAACTGTGTTATTTTCTTCTATTCATCTTTTTCTTTACAACTATTCACTCATTATTAATTTATACATATTGGTATATAACACCAGTACACATACACACTAATATAGAGCTCCTTAAAATATCACTGAATAAAATATCAATTACTGATAATATAATAATGCCCTACATTGCAGAATGCAGTGATCACTGAATCTTTAACTGCGATGATGGGATAAAATGAGCTAGGAGACACTGGGAAGGAGATTATGGATAACCAAAAATTTATGGATAAAAGTAACTATAATCAATCTTAACCTGGATGTATATTAATAAGTTTGCAGAAATGAGACATATGGTCATTGTTCACTAGGAATCTGGGAACAGCTCTCCTCCTTGGCAAGATTTACTACTTTCATAGATTGGTTTTTACAGATTGAAGTGAACCCAGGTCCTGCCCTGAAACTCTGGGTAGAAGTTTGGCAAATCAAACTCGTTTAGACTACATTTTATTTCAATACATAAGAAAACCACTTACACAAAGCCCATATTAATAAGATAATGCTTCATAAAGTAAGTAGACATTTGTAATTTTAACAAGTAAATCCTCATATACTGAGTTCTCTTAAAATAGAACACACCCTTATAATCTTCCCATTATCTGACTCATACCAAACACTTTTACTTGATGAAGCTGTGTAAGAAAGTCTCCGCATCACTGATATGAAACAATTCTAAAGACAATTGCCAAAATTAAACTCAATTTTTCCATTTAAAATAATATGAGAAAGAAATCATAAATTAGTCAGATAGTATGCCTCTGGGACCAATAAACTGGATTATTTGAAAGAATAAGCAATCTTTTTTAAATGAGCTTTTCTCTTATGGATTTACCATATAGTTTCCAAATCTTAAAATTCATTTTATAAACATGACAAATATCAAGTAGAATCTATTAGAATCTAACATTTAGAAACTAGTTTGGGGCTTCAATACAAAATATCTTTAACCCTTTTAGAAGTAGGAAGATATGGTTGCTCTTTGGCTTTAGATTCTGTATATAAAGGGCATAAAAACAGCAGATGAATTTACCAAAGTCAGGCAAGTCATCATGGGGTAAGTGAGAATGATCAGTCCAGGAGAAAATATTCAAGGGGGTTGCTCCTGCAAACTACCAATCAATTCATTAAGAACAGTCAAACTGGGCCCTGGCCAGGTAGCTCAGCTGGTTAGAGTGCTGTCCTGATACGCTGAGGTTGTGGGTTAGATCCCCAGTCAGGGCACATACAGGAATCAACCAATGAATGCATAAATAAGTGGTATAATAAATTGATGTTTCTCTCTCTCTCTCTCTCTCTCTCTCTCTCTCTCTCTCCCACCCCCCCTTTCCTCTCTCAAATCAATAAATTTAAAAAAAAGGAAAGAACAGTAAAACTATTAGCTTATTACCACACACCAAGACCACTAGGTATCTTCTGGCAATCCAGCTTTAAAACATAACCAGAAAATAGTAAAACTCCTAGAAGTACCAACCAAGTAGGTAGGGCAGTGTGGTAAAATGGAACAAGCAGAGACTTGGGACTTGATTCTACTGGGACTAGTCTTGGTTCTAGACTTCTGAATTCAATTGGCACAGTTGTTGATAGAAAACTATATTTCATCCTGCCAATAATAATTTTAAAATTCAAAATATTTTTAAATGTGTTTGGAGGTATTAGAGAGTGACCAAAAGTAGACAGGAACCGGAAAGAACCTAGCCCTTGAAAGAAGGAAATGACGCTGAGATACACATGTGTACAGCTGTTCTTGGAAAGCACCGTCCATTCTTTCCAGAGAAAAAGCTAGACCTCCAGTGGAAAATGGGAATCTTAATGAACTGAGGAGTCAGAGACAGAGTCTGGGGTTGCCAGAAAAACTGTAAGTCCAGGAAGAAATGCCTGGAAAGGAGGAAGCTACAAAGTAGAGAATCTGCGTAAAATGTTTTCTCTTGAACTGTTTGGATGGCTCCCAACCACATATGTTCAAGTCCAGACTCCAAGCATCACAGGGGAAAATCAAGATACAGAAGGTGAAAGGGCTGAGCAGAGACCTTGGCAGTGCCCGCTACATAAAGGCAGTGGGGCTTGGTGAGCATCTCAGTCATTCTGTTGAGGCTCTCAGTTTACTGGAGGAGTAAAAATTACATTTCATTACAAACAGATGTTCCTTAGATTAAGGGCAAACCTGAGACAGGACCACTCCATCAAAACCTGAAACCAAGCCTCAAGGTGATCTGCCAGTAATATAAGTGGCTGCAAGAACAACACTCAACAGTCTTCAGAGGGACAAGATAGAACCCAAAGTCTCCTCAGGGTGTCATATACATCATGTCCAGTATTCTAGCAGAGAAACATAAAAATATGACTCATGGTCAGGAGAAAAATAAAAAGAAACAGACCCACTGACAGGATGGATTTTTAAATTAGCACACAAGAATTAAAAAACAAAAGCAATGTTAATAATCAATGTTAAACTATAAAGATGAACTTCCAAATAAAGATATGGAGATTTCAGGGAAAATATGAAAACTGTAAAAAGAGACCAATGAATCCTAGAATAGAAAAAAAAAATCCATATCTGAAATAAAATATTTAATTGATTGTGAAAAAGCCTTTGACAATATTCAACAGCTATTTGTAATAAAAACCTTCAAAAGAGGAATGAATGGATACTTCCTTACACACACACACACACACACGCACACACACACACACACCCCTCAGTCTTGAGCTGCATTTTACTTGGTGGGGAAACAATTATGTCTATTAAGGACAAGAACAAGACAAGGACTCTAATATCCACTATCTCCAGTACTATTGGGGCTTCAATACAAAATATCTTTAATCCCGTACACAGAGCATTAGCTGATGCAATTAGACATTAAAAAGCAAAAATAAAACTACCTATATTTGCAGATAACAGGATATTATACCAAGAAAACAGAGAATCAATGATAAAACTAACCAAAACAACAAAACAATTAGATGAGGTAGCAGATATAAAATTAGCATGCAAAATCAATATTTTTATATAACAAATAATGACAAGTTAGAACAGAAAATTCAATTCACAATAGCAACAAGTAAAAGTAAATACTCAGAAATAAACTTATCCACTTAACTTCAAAATATTTATGAACTAAATTGTGAAAACATATATAAAAGATATAACTAGAGACTTGTGTAAATGGAAAACATCCCTTTTTGTTGATTTTAAAGTCTTAATATCATCAAGATGTCATTTCTCTCAAAGTTAATTTATAAATTTAATGTGATCATAATAAAAATATTTTTTTCCTGGAGTTAAACAAGTTGATACTACTGTTCAAATAAAAAAAAAAATAGGTATGCAAGAAAACTAGGAAAACAGTGATTTAAAAAAAAAAAAACTATAAAGAAACTATTTCTACTTCATACTTGAACATTCTATAAAGCCATAAAATTAAATCAGTGTAGGTACTGGTGTATGAATAAACATACAAACCAATGGAATAGACTAGAAAACCCTAAAACAGACCTAACAACTTATAGAAATTTAGAATATGATAAAAGTGGCATCTCAAACCATATATCTTCACATCACTGGGATTGACAGAAATTTCTTATATAGAACTCAAAATGCACAGACTTTTAAAAAAAATTATAAACTGGAGTTCATCAAAATTAAGAACGACTGCTCATTCATAAGACACTATTAAGAAAATAAAAATGAAAATCACAGACTGGAATGCAAAATTCACAATAATCATATATAATGAATAACTTGTAACCAGAATATATAAAGAATGCCTAGAAATCAATAACAAGAAGGCAAACACTCAAATTTAAAAATGGCAAAAGATTTACATAGACACAACACAAAAATACATAGTTATATTTTTATAACCACATAAAATGTGCTGAACATTAGTCATCAGGGAAATGCAAATTAAAGCCACAAATAGCATCCCTCACTAGAATGACCCATGTTGAAAAGACTGATAAAACAAAATGTTGGCAGGAACAAATGAAAACTCTTAATTTAACCAGAAGTATAACCACTTTGGAAAACTGTTTAACACATTTTCCTGAAAAAGTTACACATTCATTTAGGTACTTAGATGTTTTCCCAAAAGAAATAAAATTACATATCCTCAATATTCATAGCAGTTTTACTCATAATATCCCAAAATTAGAAACAACAATGTCTATCAACAAGTGAATGGATACACAAATGATATGTTATATTCATAGGATGTAATACTATTCAGCAATAAAAGGAATAAATTATTGATGCATAAGACAAGGATGAATCTCAAAAGCATCAGGCTAAATGAAGGTAGAAACAAAGGAGTATATATTGTATGATTCCATTTATATGAAGTTTAGGAAGAGGTAAATCTAAACTAAAGGGATGTAAATTAGAAAAATGTTTACCTCTGAAGGGAGAGAGAGCTTTCTGGGTGATATAATTTGGCTATCTTGATGGGGGTGGTGGTACAGAGAGATGCATGCAGTTATCAAAATTTAGCAAACAGTTCACTTAAAAACTGTGCATTTTGCCCTGGCCGGTATGGCTCAGCAGTAAGAGTGTCACCCGTAAACCAAAGAGTCCCAGGTTCAATTCTGGCCAAGGGCAGGTACCTCGGTTGCAGTTTGTCCCCGGCCCCCGGTTGGGGTTGTGCAGGCGGCAACCAATCAATGTGTCTCTCTCACATCGATGTTTCTCTCTCTCTTCCTCCCTCTCTCCCTCCAGCTCTATCTGAAGATAAATGTAAAAATATCCTTGGGTGAGGATTTAAAAAAAAAAAAATTCTGTACATTTTACTTCATACAAATAAAAACAATTAAAAAAAATTTTTTTTAAACCTTGGCCTCAGGTGAGGATGTGGAGAAAAGGGGACTCTAGTACACTGCTGGTAGGAATGCAGACTAGTACAGACACTATGGAAAACAATATGGTGTTTCCTCAAAAAATTAAAAATGGAACTGCCATTTGACCCAGTGATCCCACTTCTCAGAATATATCCTAAGAAGCCTGAAACACCCATCAGAAAGAATATTTGCACCTCTGTGTTTACAGCAGTGCTATTTACAATAGGTAAGATCTGGAAACAGCCCAAGGTCCCATCAGGAGATGAGTGGTACATATAAAAGTCTGTGGTACATATGAGTGGTACATATAAAAGTCTGTGGTACATATACACAATGGAATACTATGCAGCTGTAAGAAAGATCTCTTACCCTTTGAGATGACATGGAAGGACCTGGAGAGTATAATGCTGAGCGAAATAAGCCAGTCAGAGAAAGACAAGTACCATGTGATCTCACTTATTAATGGAATATAATGAACAAAAGCTGACGATCAAGATAGATTCAGAGACATGGAAGTAGGGAACGGACTGGCAAATCTCAGAGGGAAGGGGGGAGGAGGGAGGAGGGGTGGGAAGAGACAAACCAAAGGACTTATATGCATATATGCATAACCAATGGACACAGACAATACTGTGGGGAAGGCAGGAAGGAGGTGTGAGCGGGGAGGAAGGAGTCAGTGGAGGGGGAAGAAGGGAGATATCTGTAATGCTTTCAGCAATAAAGATAAATAATAAATAGGTAAATAAAAACCTTAGCCTCTTCCTGTTATGACTTTTTTTTTTATTACACTCCCTGAATCTCTGTCCTTCCTGATCTGTTTTTATCAAGAGTAGGCCCAGGTTTTCAGGATTTGTCTGCTGCTTCCACAGTTTTATGGACTTATTTCAAGGAAAGGAATGCAATATTACAAGTACAAAATTAGGCACAGAGCCTAATTAAGCTCCATTAGCTTCATGGTAAACCCATTCCTAATTGTTACAGACCTTACCTATGGGGAGTTCAAATTCTTTGCAAAGGGAGCCAGTGTCACTATTAGCTGTTGTAAACCAGAAAAATATAAGAGATATTTTTTTAATTAGAAAGAGCTGCCTTCTGGGAAAAAGAGAAGTCATTGGTTCATGAGCCAAAGGAAGCAGAGAGAAAATGATAGGAAAGAGAGGTTGGCTTCAGACACAGTAATAATAGAAGACAAAAAGATTAAGATGGGTAGACAAAAACATCGCCAACTTAATGTCTGTGTTGAAATAGGAAAGCAAAGAGAGGCCACCACCCCTGTGTGCAGAAAGGGGTGAGACGGGCTCAGAACAGTGCATTGATGGAGGGGAGAAAATCAACACCTAGAATCTGTTTTCTATTTTTGTTTCCTGGTCCTGGACCTTTAGACTCTAGCACAGCTCCCTTTGTTTGGCAAAGAAATGTGGCACAAACCATGAGCAAACTCTAAGAGAATCCCTGACATTGCTGATATGTTGGGAAGACTGGTTATGAAACAAAACTCTTAAGGAAAGATCCCCTCTTATGAAAAGATAGACAATGTGCAGTGGTTATACGTTCTACTTTCCAATGTATTCCTTTTGTTCCAATGTCATGCCTGGTTCAGCGTCTTAGTGGTTAGAAGTTATCTCCGTCTGGACAATAAATTGTATATTCACCCAAGAATGATGTTGCTTGGAAAATTAACCTTGATATCAAATGCAGTAATGCCTGGCACACAGTAGGCATAGTTACGCCCATTCCCGCTACTCTCCCTGGAACTCTCTTTTTCATTATTAATATCCTCAAATTCATTTGTATCTTTTTCCCCAGTGAGTTCAAGTTTTCTTGTTTTGTTTTCTGCCTAGGCATTTTTCTATCTAAGCATAGAGGGTCTTTGTTCATGAATTTTACTTAGGTCTGTTGAATTGTTTAGTTAATTTACTTACTATTATTGAAATGCACTATTACTATGCCTGGGAGAGAGTGGTTGATTTTAAAATAAAAAATTTTATATGGCTATGTGGTTTTACAGTTTTAAAATCACAATATATATTGGATTAAGTAGTTTAATATTTTGCCCATCAGATAATATATTCATTATCTGCAGTTTAATGTGAACTTTAAAATAATAAGACTAAAAAATTTTTTTTTTAAGTTAAAAATTCATTTTTAGGAGTTTACATTTAAAGATCATGCTGTAGCCTGGCTGGTGTGGCTCAGTGGTGGAGCTTCGATCCATGCACCAAGAGGTCTTGGTTCAATTCCTGGTCAGGGCACACGCCAGTGCCAGCCAAATCTCCAGTGCGGGGCATGCAGGAGGCGGCCAATTGATGTTCTTTCTCATCGATGTGTCTATCTCTCTCTCTCTCCCTCTTCCTTCCTCTCTCTCTAAAATCAATAAAGAAAAAAATTTAAAAAAATAAAATAAAGATCATGCCCTGGCCAGTTTAGCTCAGTGGTTGGAGAATCGGCTTGTGGACCAAGAGTCGTGGGTTCGATTCTGGTCGAGGGCATGTACCTCGGTTGCAGTTTGTCCCCGGCCCTGGTCGTGCAGGAGGCAACCAGTCGATGTGTCCCTCTCATGTCGATGTTTCTCTCTCTCTCCCTTTCTCTCCCTCCCTCCCACTCTATCTGAAGATAAATGGAAAAAATATCCTTGGGTGAGAATTTTTAAAAAATAATAAATAAATAAATAAAGATCATGCTGTTGATTGCTCATTTCTTGAAAAGTTCAAAAGACATTATACAATAAAGCAGATTTATTTGCATTTTTTACTAAGAAAACGTTTGCTCCCTTTTTATTGAGGAAAAAGTCAAAAAGAACAACTTTCATGAACTTTAAGGAATATTTTCCCTTCTACAAAAATAGTGAATGACCTAGAGAAATACAAAATTTAGAAAATTTGTCATTTGTTCTGATTATGGACAAGGAGTTTAAAGTTTAAAGCCCTTAAAGAGAAAAAACACTTTTTCTTATTTTTGCCCTAATGGTAAAAATTTTAAAGTTGTCATACACACACACATACACACTCCCATGAGTAACAGTGGTAATAATTTAAATAAATGTTAATGATGATTCAGAGATCGCCCAGAAAAGGTTTTGTGGGGTAGTTATAAATCACTGCCACATTTTATTGTCAGTTGCTATGTCCATTCGACATATATTTTCGGTTACCTGTGACTGAATATCTTAAAGCAGCGAAATTCTCTTCCTACTTTCTCCTGGGTAGCTGCTGCTGTGCTAAGCACTGTAACCAACATTATAGCTCATTTAAGCCTCAAAATAATCCAGGGGAAAAAGCATTACCATTTCCAGTTTAGCAGATTCAGAAACTGTTTCTTCAGTCACACAGTCATGTTGATCGTTCGATAGCCAGCCTTTCTGAAAACCATTTTTATTATTTCTGATTGAACAGTGAGCATATGTTTTTCCCAGAATAGCCACCGAAACTGTCCTTATGTTATTTCCTAAATAAAACTATAGCCGGGCAGTTAGGTTAGCCAACATATGAGGTAAGAAACAAATAAAACATCCTATCTTGACATTTTATCTTCCTGGGCCCAGGTACATAATATATTCAAGAATACCAACCGGCTTTATATTAGGGTCAGACCATGCCTTCGTTCTTTTGAGGATTGCCTGCTCCAACAGGGCTTCATATTAGAAAGACATAAAAGGAAATAATATAAATCCAGAAATGCATCTTATGTCAGTATTATGATAGCTTTGAAATGACCTCTCTTCTATCCTAAAATCAAAATAAAATTCATAACAATATTTCTAACTGAGGAAAATTATTAAGTTATTTGTTTTCAATATTAGGACCTCATATTCTTTTAAAGGTTCAGTAGAGTAGAGTTTATCTGGCAGAGACAGAGGGAACCCCCATCTTAAATCACAACAAAATGCATGTTCCTAGAAGGCTCACCGAAAGGCAGACTCACAGAGTAGCTCCCTTTCCGGAAAACCAGTAAAGAGAAATTACATTAAGGAGACCTTTAGCATAACATTCAGTGAATGTTTTCCTTAAATGGAGGCTGACTTTAGGTTTTTTAAATCCCAAGATATTATACTACAATGCACTGACTTTGTAAGTTTGCCCCAAAATTCCTACCTTATTTTATTTTTTTTTTCCTTTATTGATTTTAGACAGAGAGGAAGTGAGAGGGAGAGAGAGATAGAAACATCGATAAGAGAGAACATCGATTGGCCGCCTCCTGCATGTCCCCCACTGGGGATCTGGCCTACATCCTGGGCATGTGTCCTGACTGGGCATCAAACCAGAGACCTCTTGGTGCATGAGTCGATGCTCAACCACTGAGCCACACCAGCCGGACCAAAAATCCTACTTTTAAAGTTAAAGAATGTTCTTTTCATATGTACATTTGAAAATATGATTACAATCAACACTGATTCAAATGACTTTTCGTTTTACCTATTTTCTTTCTAAAACATGTTTAAAACAGAGCCCCAAAAGCAATTCAGCCCTGTTTTCCTCAACGAGATTCTTACACTCTGCTTCCGAACAAGGGCACATTCACCTCCTCTGCTCTGCTGCTTACCATGTAGAGAAGAACGTGACACCGTGGAAACCTGGAGTCCATCACCCCATCTCAATAGTGTTCTCATTGTAGTCATATATCAACCTCACAAATAACCTGTTTGAAAGCTGAAAAATTAATATTTACTCTGTGAGGTTTTTCAGTGTTCTCTCCAAAGTGTTTGTACCTAAACTGTGGTTTTCCTCCAAATATTAATAATTACCTTCACTCTATCAACACATTGGAGAATATGTCAAATTGGTTCTTTTTTATCTTCCTATTTATAATTTATCATTCTGAAGAAATTTTGATGAGATATATCCACAAATAATGAGCAAATAGCCTATACACTTTATGAAAAGAAAAGTCATAATTTATACACTGTTCCAAGTCAATCTGCTAAATGTCAACTACTGGTCAATCCCGACACTAGAACTGTGGGTAATTACAAAGAAACTAGTTTTCACAAAAAACTCTTCTTCAATGGCAGTATTTCCAAGCCTTTTACTACTCTGGTCAGTCTCCAAACTTCTGGATGATCAACGTGCCAATGACAATGCAGATTCTGGAACTTCTAACAAGGCTCCAGTTGTTGGCTGACTAGTCCCTGAATAGAACAGGCTCATTACCTCTACTGATGTAGCCTTCAGTTTGCATTCTTAGTTTCCCAGAATAATTGACTCACACTAGGATTAGTTGCAGATGTTTTTCGCATGAAAGATTACCAAATATACTTGACACAGCCTAATGCTTTTTCATTGATTCTTTAGGTTTCCATTCATTCTAGTTCAATTCTATTTTGATTTGGGTTTCCCTTTCAAGTATTTGAAGTTAATACCCCTGTCATCCAACTTACAAGTCATCTGCCAAACTTTTTATCCAAATTAAATGCTCATTATCTTTAGTCATACATCAGAAAGGGTATGTCTTCTGATGAAAACATTTGAAACTTCAATGATAACTAATGTGGAAGATATTTGGGGGAGAGGATGATAATTCACTACACACCCTGGTGATTAAGCCATATTGATATCTAACTCCATGCTCATGAAACAAATATTTCTAAAACTTTCTGGAAATTAGGAATGGCTGAACACAAGGGCTTTTTAAATTTCAGAATTCAAAACTGAAAGGCCAAGAGTGTGACAAAATCTGATTGAGTGACCTTTTCATATAATAAGTAATTACTTTAAAGGTGAACCTGCTAAGCTGTCCTAAAGAAGTTGATATAAAATATTTTCCAGTAGATAGCCAGTATTTGGCCCCTTGAATAAACTCACTCATTAGGGCTAGAAAATATTGGGTTATGGAGTACAACCAGAGCCCCAGTTTTATTATCAATAAGTGACTACCCTCCATTTAGAAAGTCATCCAATTAGTTCCAATTGTAAACTTAGACACACAGTGCTAAAGCTATAATTGAATTCACACAAACAAATTTAGTTGTTATCGCAAGGTTGTCTGTTTTTCTTTATCTTCTTTCTGAAATAATGATCATATACTTTAGATGATTATTGAAAATGGGAAAGAAGGCAGCTATAAATGGCAAATATTGAGTCACTTAAATTACATGTATGATTAGTCAAAGAACTTGATATTTGGGTTGTTTCCAATTTAAATGTCTTGTAAATAAGAAAATGAATAAATAAATCATGGTCTTTTTAGACAGTGAAATCCTATAAAGCAATGAAAATGATGAAGTATTGATATGTATCACCAAAGATCGATCTTCAAAATATGATGTTGGGGAAAAAAGCTGCACAAAGAAATGTACAGAAAGCTATGATTTAAATAATGTTTTAAAATGTCCAAATTACTATATATTTTAGGGTTATACACTTACATATAAAAATATTTTTAAACACAATAAATGTTACAATTTCACTATGTAACTATAACCCTAAAATATATAGTAATTTGAATATTAAAAAAAATTAAATTGAACACCAATGAAAACTAAAAACCAAATTCAATGAAACTTGCTAGGAGAAGGGGGGACGGATAGAAAATGATGGAAATATTCTTTAGGTGAATAGTGTACGTACAGATGTTCATTATGTTCTTTTTATCTTTTATATATTAGGAAAGTTCCAAAATACAAAAGAAAAATATCTGATAGCACATTTTTATAAGAAAATTAACTTAAGAATTTATCTCATGAGTATTCTGAAAGTAACTCAAATATAGTATAACTTCAGTCATTTTTTTTTTATTAAACAATGAGCTTTTTTTTCCCTAGGAAGAATAGCATAGAGATGTCACTGAGACCATCAAAAATGATGATCCTGATTATATTCTTTCAGGGTTATTTACTGATAAAAATGAGATATGCAATCACAGAATTTGGCCTACGAAGTTAATGCAAAATATACAAGTGTTGTCACAGTCCTAACAGATACCTGCCACATGGTTCACATGGAAAAGAAGGTACCTACGAATATTATTCATCCCATGATGTAACTCTGCCTCAAGCCTTTGAGAATTACATATTTCACAAAATATAGTTTTTAAACAAGGGAAAAATAGGTCCTGTTTTGTCTCTTTAGCATCTCCTCCAACCTACTCCCCCCTGGCTGGCCCAAGCCCCTCCCAGACTGTTCTCAGAAAGTCCAGCCTTTGTCTGTCTCAGACACCACACAAATCCACCCATAGCAGGATGCTCCCTTGGAGGTTATCTTTCATATCTAATCAAGTTCTTTTCCTACCCTCTTCCAAAATGATTCAGAACTTCCAGGTGGGGCCTCAGAACCACCCTGCCTGGATGTAAGACTCCTGGAGTCAAAAACAACCTGAAATACAGGGTTCTCAAACCAGCCTGACATTCAAACTACATTGTTTGCAATATAAATGCCCAGGCCCCATTCCACGGCTACCAAATCAGCATCTCAAGTGATGCTTAAGCAGCCAGGTTGGCACCAGCCAAAGTGTAAGAGCTAGCTATAGATGCCTCATACTTGTTCTCTCCGCTGGAAACACTTCTCTCTTCACCTGTTTCCTTCTCCCTTCATCTGGTACACATCCTTCAAGTTACAGCTTGAATGTGTCCTCCAGAATGACCTCTTCACTCACACACACACACACACACACACACACACACACACACACACTTGTTCTTAACTGTATCTGGTTCTAGATCAGTATTTCTCACACTGTAATTATGAGTGTTGTCTAACTCCTTTGCTCCTCTACTATACTAAAAACACTGTGAAGGCAGAAAGTGGACTTCTCTCGATCACAATTATATTCTTAGTGTCTAGAACAGTGACTGGCAGTAAGTACACAGTAAATAAATGTTGAGCAAAGAATGAATGCATAAGTTTAAGCGAAGTCCAAGGCCATTAGGAAGTCCTGGCTTTTTCCCCACCTAATATCTGTGTATTTATCCATGCCAAACAGTATGATGAAGGGGTTAGGGGCAAAAGCTCAACAGTTAGGCCATCTTACTGCTAGTTATGTTACTTTGGGCAAGTTACCTCAACCTCCTGTGGTTCGGCTTCCTTCTCCAGGGCTGTAGGAAGAAGAGATGCTGACAGAACCCTTAGACCAGTGTCTAACAATAGTATTTACTATTACATTCTACATGTATTATATTTTTTTCTTATGTTCCCTGTATGCAGTTTCTGACACCAAACTGAAGACACCCTTTCTTTACAAACATTTGGCAGTTAAATGAAATAAAGCCTTCTCCCAATATTGAGGACTGCCTATTCCCATAAATCACTGACCACATATATTAATAAACATGTAAATTTCCTTCATCATAGTAGTTTCCAGCTAGAAAGGGGCTTAGGCAATCTCTGTTTCAATTTGAAAGCAGATGAGTAATTTGCATAAGCCATTAATGGTTAGTGACAAAGCTTGTCCTACAACCCTGCCCTGGTGTCTCTCAGTCTTTCCACTCTTACCTCCTGGCCACTCATTTCAATTAACTGCTGACTTCCTTAAGGTCTAGGCCATAGCTGTAGCCCTTCAGTTACTTCCACATGCTCCACTGTCCCCACTCCTGAAATATTTTGTCACTTTTTGCTGACATTTGAGATTCTGATATACGAAAGGTCTCACCACCAACAACCCTAACCCCCAAAACTATGGGAAATAGATAATAGGTAGATACCAAATGAAACTGCAAAATGCCATAGAGAGGGGTCCAGCCATTCGAAGGTTCCTCCTGTAACAAGAGGCCTTAGAGAAACGGTGTTTTCAGATGCCCCCACATCAATGACTCTGTTTTGCCACTTGGCAGATCCCAAGCATACTCACAGCATCTCAAGTAAGCACATCTTCAGTACACCCACACAGTACTTAGGAACACAGTGTTCTTGTTATGCTGCCACCACTTTGATTTATGGATTCAGAATCCTCCTTTACACTAGATTCATGACCCAAAACCCGTGGACTTGACTCACAGATAATTTAAAAAGGCTTCTGATTGGGCCTGTTTCTTAACACCCCCAGACATTTATTATTATGCACTTCCCACAGCTTATTTACACAAATATAATTCATCTCTAAACTACAGAATTTAAACATGAAACAATTTTATTTTAAAAGATACCTGAGTAATAATTAACCAAAAAATACAGCTTGCCAACTTTTCAATGTTAATCCTGAATTTTTCATAAATGTACACAAAAATCATTGTTTGTAATCAAAGTATGTTCTTTGTAGTAAATGCTCAACCTTCAGACAGCCCTGGCACCAAAGTGTCTTATCTAACTCATTTCTAAGTTATTTTCTCTTACAATCACCACTGAGAGACTACTCACATCCTATAGAAAATGCTCCAGTTAGGTAAAAGGACTAGGTTTGTATTTCTGTCCCTAGGCTCACAAAAGCCCTGATTCACTTCCTTTCCTGAGGTGGCAGAGATAAGTAGCTATGCAGTGGACTCAAACCACTCAGACTATAAATGTCCTTGTGGTCCTTTCCCAAATAGCATCTCTCCATTATTCAAACATTCTTTGCAGGTCAGACTCTATGGTTTATACCCATAGACAAGTTTGGCCTAGGTCTTTGACCTGATAACCTTTCTCAAACATCTAACAACTAAAAAGAAGTGTCTTGGCCTGAAATTTCAAAGGGGAATGTAGTCGGCATTGGTGACCTTTGCTATATACTATTTTCATGTATCTTTCTGACCTCATGGTAACTGTACTTTGTGGTTCCTGTTATGTGTTTAATTTTTCTCCCCACTCCCCCCAAAATTAATGTCCAAATACTAATCCATAGTACCTGTGAATGTGACTTTATTTGGGAAAAAGAAGAGAAAAAAAAAAAAAAGAGTCTTTGTAGATGTAATTAAGTTAAGATGAGGTCATACTGGATTAAGATGAAAACGAACCCAATGACTGGTATCCTTGTAAGAGTGAAATGTGGGCACAGAGACACTGACCCACACAGGGAAGAGCCCCATGTGAAGGCAGAGGCAGAGACTGGAGTGATGTTTCTGCCAACCGAGAAATGCCAAGGACTGCTAGATACCACAGAACACAGAAGAGAGGCATGAAACAGATGCGCAGTCAGACCCTCAGAAGGAACCTATTCACCGACTCCTGGATTTCAGACTTCTGTCCATATCTGTGAGAGCATACATTTCTGTTGTTTTAAGCCACCCAGTTTGCGATCATTTGTTTCAGCAGCCCTAGGAAACTAATACGGTCTCCTTGTGGCTATTTGGAACTACATGACTATTTCTCTCCAGTAAGCTATAAGGGGAAGTACATGAAATTACTCACAGACAAAAGCAATTCACTGCTGGTGTAAGACCCTCCAAAATCTCTCGCCCTCTGGCTTGGGTCTCTAACAACCTATAATGGACATGGACATGTAGCATGAGCTAGAACAAAACCTTTGTTGTTGCAAACTACTGACATGTAGGACATTTTTACCATAGCATAATAGTTTCTCTTGAATTCTCATGAAAGAACAGAATACCCAGAAAAAAATTAAGAATTTTAATAGACAACTAAATCTGATATTAAAATCCAAATGATCAAAATCCTGCCACTTAGAAAAAGCACACTTCAGGACAAACAAAATCTGCTAGCTCATGGTTGATTGGGCTTCACTGTGTTCTCCTTCCTGGAGGAAATCTCTAGTTGTGAAACTTCAGGCAATAACCAGCAGGTAGGTCTCTCTGTCACACTTGAATCGTGCCAAATATGTAACTATCCATTCAGCCAACCGAAACAACTACTGTGGCCCAGATTATCAACTACTTTTAACTGAACTCTTTTTTTGTGAGGTCTGTGACCCAGGAAACTCAGAGATTAATGTCTCTATACTCTAGGATGGTACAATAGGGAATGAATAGGAGGTTGGATTTGAATTTAAATCTCAGCTCCTTCCCACCTTTGTGGGGATGTTAATTCACTTGTCTAGTCCTCAGTTTTCACACAACTATAAAATGAGGATAATAATTTCATTAAGTTTCTGTGGGAATTAAATGAGATAGTCCATAGGAACCATGGATTGAGTCAGTGTCTGGCACATATTGAAGGTTCTCAATCAATGTTACCAATTGATTATAAGCAGTATAATTTTTTGACATAGTAGCACAAAACCCAGAGACTTCTCCCAATTTCTATTATGCATATTTAGTTCTAAATCTTTCTTACTCTTATGTATTCCAGCCCTGAGCCCCCAAAGAGAGAGGCTAGTGGAAGGGCAGGAACTATGACATGATTCGACCAAAGAGGACAAGAGAATTGTCCCGGAGCAGCTTTTGGGAAAGCGTGGGGTTGATGGCTTGATGGCACCCATGGAAAACAAAAACAGTGAGAAAGGATAGCAGGATGTAAGTGAGCAGACAGCCCTCCCTCCAGCAAACCACCGCGCTTAGGGTTATCGCAATACTAGGCTTGCTATGGAAGAATCGTTTTTTAAAAAAATGAACATACTACTCAGTTGACGTTGGTTTCTTTGACTCATTTTCAAACATTGTAAGCTGTACTTCATGCTGCAGCACCAATATTTTCTACGTAGTCTTTCATTTCTAAAGAAGCAAATGGCACATGTAGAGATACAATTTCATGTCATTTATCTTCAATCCAAAGTGGTAACATTTCCTAAAAAGCATGTTCACATTCTTCGAGTGCCATTAGCTCAAACAGCGAGCGATGTGTCACTTGACTGTGAACCAAAGCTCAGCAGTTCCAGACACAAGGATAAGCAGACACGCTTTACTGCTCTGAAACTCAGAGTGATTCTCTGTCACATAGGAAGATTGCACTACTGCCCCTTCACTTTGACATGCATTTGCATCCATCAACATGTTCTGGTCTAGCCTCTAACTCACAGCAGCAGGCACTTGCCAGCTGTGTCGCTGGAACTGGGAACACCGTCTGTGGTGATTCACACACCAGAATGAACTGGCCTCCTTTGAAGTACAAAGCATGCCCTCTGTTCATCAGGACGAGGCTCAAGCCAGGCTCAACCATTCAATACTTCAGTGATATACTATCCCCAAAAGAAGTGCGTATTTTATTTTATTTTTTACAATTATACAGAAACATCCAGAGTCCTTAAACTATTCAGTTCTAAAGCGTTCCCCATTCATCTGTGATGAAAGAAAGTGATTCCAAAATCACTCGCAAAGCAATATGAAAGATAATATTCTTTATTACAAACAAATTTCAATTTGTCAAAATGGGCTCGATTACTCACTCCATACTTCCGTCCCAGATCGTAATGCAAAAAGGCCCCCGGGAGTCAGACAAAGTACAGAAGCAAGTGAACAATATAGTGAAAGTAAAATATTTATTTTATTTTGAGAGAATGCAATACTTCCTCAGCAGAACCTAATTAGTGACTAGAAGATGTCATTTTATCCTCAATAAATTTGATGAGCTCGGGTTCAAATCTCACTTTTGACAAAGTAGTCTGAACATTCAATAACTATCAGAATGTCAATTTACTTTCTTTTCAAACATTATGATTCCCAACAGTGTTGTTTGTTGTTGTTTTCTCTTTTCCTTCTTGGCTTTATCTATAAACAATTCACTCATTGGTAGGGTTTAGTGAAGCCCAAGTTATGGGCTCAAACCCCACACAGATCTGTTAATTCTACATCACTTACAAAAGACTCAGACAAGCTTTTAGAAAGTGTGCATTTTTTTTTGTCAGGCAGATCCAAGTGAGATACTCAGCTAGATGAACACAACTCATTACCGGTACTAGAAAAACAAGTTAAGAAGTCTACCCTAGTGACTCTGGGTAAGAATATAATCTCCAAAATCAAGGGCTGTAAGCATATCCATTTGTTCAAGCTTTTGGTTCTCTTCTTCAGATTAAATGTAGTATGAGCCTAAATGCTTTACAATCTACTGACACTCTATCTAATTACAAGACATTTCAAATTTCAAACCCTTAATATAAAGGTACTAGAAAGGAAAGGAAGAATAGAAAATAGGGTGTAGCCAGAGATCATGAAAGAGCAGAAAACAAGGCAAGGTGGAGAGGAAGCCAGAATTTTAAAGCTGGAATGTGGCATCTCCGTTCTAACAAGTATCTGATCACAGAGAGGTAGACAAGAGTGACAGATCCAGAAATTAGTTTTTTCCCACAACAGAACAAAGTTTAATACAGAGATGATAAGATTTCTCAAAGAAGAACAAAAATAGAAGACATGCCCTATCATATGTTGTTATGTAACAAACCCATAAAATTTACAACAGCACAGTTCTGGAATAATAATAGATAAATAGAACAAGGAGATATAATAGAGAATACAGGAATGGAAGCATTTACATAATAATCTAGTATATGTCATTTGGAAAGAATAAATTATTCAGCAAATAGTGTTGGTAAAATTAGCTCAATATATAGAAGAACATAAAACTAGACTGATACCACATGTCATATTCAAAAGGTAAGTCCAAATAAGCCCATGTGGAAGGGGAAAAAAGTCATAAAAACTACCAGAAAGCCCTGGCCGGTGTTCTCAATGGTTAGAGCATTGGCCAGCACACCGAAGGATCACAGGTTCAATTCCTGGTCAAGGGCATGTACCTGGTTTGCAGGTTCGATCCCTGGCTCCGGTCAGGGCATGTGCAGGAAGCAACCAATCAATGTGTCTCTCTCACATCAATGTCTCTCTCCCTCCCTCCCTTCCACTCTCTCTAAAAAAATAAATAAATAAGTGGAAAAAATATCCTCGGGTGAGGATTAATCAAAAAACTACCAGAAGAAAATTTAGGATAATATATTTGTGGCCTCGGGATCAGAGAGTTTTCTTGAAACAGACCCATAAAGCACAAGGCATTCAGAGAACAATTTTTCATTCAGCTTTCTGAGAATGGCAAAATTTTGGATCATCAGGCCTTGCAATACACAGATGTGATTGCTAAAGGGATACAGAGGTATAGTTTATAAATCCCAAACCTTTTGCCAGTAGCAAATACACCTCAAAGCCTTTTAAATTTTTCTAAAAATAATATATGACTTTTATGCATTTAAATAACTCTATTGGCAATTCGTTTAAGAATACAGTCCTACTTCTTTTGATGATATAGTACCTCATCGAGCTTTAACACCAAAGCTAGGTGTTATTTATCTAAGTGTTAAGAACTGGACTCAGGAGAATTAATTACAGCAATTACCCTACTCTACCCAAAGAGTGAGAATCAGGGGATAGCAATCAACGTGTAGAAAAAGAAGAGACTTAGAGCTTGAATGTGAGACAATGAATCTGTCAGAATTTATTCACTCTACTTGGTGGACAGTCAAGTAATGGCTAGTAAGGTAAAACGGAAACATGCTTTTTCCCTTTTTCTTTTTTTGTACTGTATCTGTGGTCCAGTGTGGCTGCATCCATGAAGTAAAGAAGTCTTCTATGAAAGTCACTGAACCCTTGGCAGAAAATTCTAAAATGTGCCTAAGTCAATGCCTATTAGTCTATAATATATATAATTTAAAACACAGTGCTATAATTTTTTCAGTTTAATTGCTAGTGATAAATATTGTGGTTAATCTCCCATAGTTCTTAATGTGCCAGTATTTTTAATATTTTCCCCTATGTTTTCTTAATAACTTTCTTCTTGGGCACATATTTTCACCCAGGATTTTTAAGATGTTCCTGGAACTTCATTTTAAGCAAAAAGGGTTACCATTTTCAGGACTTAGACTAATAGAAGGGGCAGATAGGTAATATTTCTTGATTCCCAAGCAAGAGCGCGAAGATGGCTTATGAATGCCGTTGAAAATGTTAATATGAATCACCCTTGACTTCAGTCACACCACACATACCATGACGTCTTAGTCCATTTCAGAGCTCTTCATGGCTCTCTCTACAGAGAGATTCTTCCGCAGAAGTCTATTGCAATTTAGGGCCTTCAAGACCAATCTTAATATTCTTTTTTAATTTTTTTTTCTTTATTGATTTGGGAGAAAGAGGAAGGGAGAGGAAGAGAGAAATAGAAACATCGATGAGAGAGAACATAGACTGGCCGCCTCCTGCATGGCCCCCACTGGGGACTGGGCCTACAACCTGGGCATGTGCCCTGACCAAGAATCGAACCAGCGACCTCTTGTTGCATGGGTCGATGCTCAACCACTGAGCCACACTGACCCGGCATGCTGCTCAGATTTTGAAACAAGCAACCACTCCCTGTGTTGCCACCAGAAAAATCACAATCACAACTGAGTATCTTAACTAACGTGCCAATGACTAAATGACAGGAGATAAACTGTCCCCTTGCCACCATTAGAAGTTCCCTAGAAACAGGCTGTCATATGGCTAGAGTACAACCTGTTTTGCCATCCATGGATTCACTTGTAATGACAAAGCTAAGAAAGAACCCCCACAAGAAATGCTGAACTAGTGGTGGCCATAGCAGAATGGTTACAAATCACGGCTTTGGATTTCAATATGAAAACAGTATAGAATGGTGGTTATGACAGGATTTCTGAAACCAGACCACCTGTGTTCAAATTCTGGGTGTCATAGCTTACCTGAGTGACCATGGGTTTGAGGTACTTCAACTCTCTGTGACTCAATTTCGCCCAATATTAAAATGGGAATAAGAAGAGTAGCTATCCATAAAGTGCAAATTCAAATAATAGGATGATCTATATAGAACACTACGAAATAAGATGCATGAAAGCAGGGATGTAGGACTTTGCTTATTGCTACATTCCAGCACCTAGAACAGTAGCTGGCACTTCATAGGAATTCAATAAACATTTATTAAGTAAAGGAGAAAGACTGGACAATGCTGATAGAAAAGTGGCTGGCACATAGTAGAATAATTATTAGTTATTTTCATCATTAGCATTCTTATCCTATTTGTGCTAATCTTTAGGTCCCAGCTGTATGACCATATGGCAGTTATTTAATCAGTAATTTTTTACTAGATTTTAGAAAGCATGATGAGACAGTGGTAAATGGCCTCGCCTAAGAGAGAGGAATACAGTTCTAATTCAATCACATACAATTTGACTTTGGACAAGTCTCTACCATTTTGGTAATCAATGAATTGATAGAATGATATGATAAATAACATAGCATTGTTTTGTTATTGATTACAAAGATCATAAGAGCTAAATGATGCATGAAATGTTAAGAATTTCAAAAGGACATATTAATTTCACTAAAATAAGTCAGATCCTTCAGCATAAAATGTTGGATTAAGTAGATAGCTGGGTCTAATAGGGTAACAAAGACCCATTCGATTTCTAAATTTCTCAGTTATTCTCATTTCTAAATTGAAAGCCACAGGCCAAATATTAAATAAACTCACTTAAAAAAAAACAAAGCTGCTCTCAACAGCTTACATTCAGTAGATGATTCATAAATAAGACAATTATCATATACCATACTCTTAAAGACTATCTCTTTTGCATAGTATCATAACATCATTTCTATATGGAGTCAGATAAGACAGCTTCTAGTCTTCTGTTCATTCAACTGAGTTTTTCTGATTTAGAAGAATTAATAGCCAGAGCACAGCACAAAAGCATCATTTTCGTTAACAGTAACAGTGAGGTTTGCAGAAAAATGCTCCAGAATAATAATCAAGAAGAAGATTGCCAAAACGTTGACAATTGTGGAAGCTAGACGACAGATATGTGAGGGTTCATTATACTCTTCTTTTGTGTATATTAGACATTTTTATCATAATCTTTACTATCATCTAATTTTGAAGTGGACTTTGCATTTCCAAAAATTAATAAATCTATCAGGACACTAAATATCCCTATGATGTTTTGAGAGACCGTAGCATAATAACAAATTTAACTCTCAATCAGATCTTCAGGAAAACAAAAGAGATAAGGTAAAAACAAATGATGCAAAAGAGACTAGAAAAACATATCCAAAAATGCTACCTCCCTGAGGCGCAAGTATTATGGCAGGGATTGGTGCATGCACAGTCCTCGTGGTTGACCATAATCAAAATCATTGATTAGCAGTAGCAGCTGTAGGAGTTGTACATATGAGAGCCTCTGCTATATCAAGCTGGCTGGAAGAAAGAGCAAGCTTTCTTCTCTTGCATCTGGGTTTGTATCCAATCTCACTGTTTTGACCAGACTGCATGTGTATCAGTGGTGTCCCCATGGCACAGCCACAGCCCAGCATATAAAAAACAGCTTTGTTTCTAGTACCTATGAATTATTCTGTATGAAATTCCTCTCGATTTTTCAAAGTTCACATTACAACTTCCACCCAAAAGCTGGCACTAAGGAAACTGGACTTATTACAGATCTGGAGGACTAATCATTCCTCCCTGATCAATTTCAAATATATTTAAAAACAAAACAAAACACCTTGCTGTTTTTGTTTTTTTTTTTATTTGTAGTCTAATGGAAGCAAGTATGCAAAAGAGATGAAAGAGATTATAGAATCACAGAATGTTTGAGCTGATGCCTCTTCATTTTTTTCAGGCAAGAAATCCAAGGCTCAGCTAGAGGGTGACTTGTTTTAAGATCATCTCACCTTACTTAGTGCCACATTGGGATGGGGCCTCGGCTGTTGACTCCCAGCTAGGGATCTCTGTTGCATTAACTTGCCCACAGTTAAGGACATACCACACGTATAGATCAGTGGCTGGAGGAACTTCAGGAAGGGTTCCTCAATCTCACAGCTAGGTCTGTTCATGTGACCTGAACATCTCTCATTACAGAGGAGGTTTCTTAAGAGTTCCTTATTCAGGAATAATTAATTACAAAACCAATTCCTCTGGGAGGAGAGGCACCTGTAGCCATTAATGGTCAGTACCAAACAAAGGATGTTGGGGAGGGCAGGGTCCAGGGATTAGAAAGGCAAAGATGCCCTCCCTTCCCCCCACCCCAGGGCTTTCTTCAGAACAACAGGGAGAGTTGTGGTACTGTAAGCTGTGACTTTATAAAAGAAAAACTCTGCCTACTGTTTATTCTTCTGTGGCTGGCCCTGAAGAATAATACACTGTTACTATTGCCCAGTTAAAGCGAATTTCCACAAGGGTAGTCTGCACTCACATACTCTAAAAATATGAGAGCTGAAATTAAAGTTTCAAACTCCCAACATCAGAATATTTAATATTACTGCCTGTCTCTATGACTACAGGTAAACCTGCTGAACATAAGAGATAACGATTCTTATAACTTGTAATTAAATACATTTTCTTCTAACACAATGTATTAAATTGAAAGTTTCAAATTAAATAGTACTGGTACCTACTAACGCCGAGTGACTTGAGAACACAGATTAATGGCTCCAATTAATGACTGCATGAAATTTAGTCCAGAACTTGTAAAGATAAAAGAAATAATAATTTTAGGAATAAAGCTTAGTGGGCATGGGTTTGGGAAATCATACTGGCAATTCATTGGGATTGCTTAAGAACATAAGCCATTCTTTCATTTAACACAAGCAAACTGAAAAGGCAAAATCAGCTTTAGAGTAATACGTTGAAAACAAGAAGACTTGCTAATGATAAGGTTGAGAAATCAGAAATGTTTATTTTATTCATTTTACTACCTGTACTACTCATGAGGGACCATGATGATAAAATTTTCATTTGGCAAAATTTCTGCATGCGGGCTCTACTGGAACCCAACAAATTACTGTTGGAGAGTTAAGAGTATATTAAGAGAATCACCCAGCTAAATAAGAAGACACCTGCTATTACTCCCACGTTAGTAACACCATTCTACCATCATTTCCTAATGTGAGAATGGAATTACTAATTTTGTCTTAAATCCTGCCTATACTAGACCCGTGAGTAGTCCATCTGCTAACAGACCTAGAGATGCACTTTTGATTAATGTTCCAAACCAAATTGAGAGATTATAATTGCCAATAATTAAATTCTTGCTCTATTCTAAGCATGTAGTATGTACTTTATTGTCATTATCTTAGTTAACTCTGAAATGACTGTCAGGTGGCTATTATCATTGTAATAACTATTACAATTATTATTGTGGAGATGGGGAAATAGAGATTTGCTCATATGAACTTGTCCGAGCCTATATGTAGCAGAGTCAGAACTAGAATATAGTCAGGGTACCTCCAAAATCTAAGTCCCTCACTTCTCTAGTGACTGCTTCCCATACAGCCTGAAAAAGCTGTTTAAATGTGATGTGCAATGAAAATTATTTCCACAGAATCTGGATTGCAAGGTTATTAAAGAAATAATTTTAGTCCCATCAAATTCATCTTTTTATTTATTTAACTTTTTTACTGTTAATCCTCACCCAAGGATATTTTTCCATTGATTTTTTTTAGATATAGTGGAAGGGAGGGAGAGAGAAAGAGAAAGAGAAACATCGATGTGAGAGAGACACATCAATTAGTTGCCTCCTGCACGGCCCCAACCAGGGCCAGGCATCAAACCTGCAACCCAGGTATGTCCCCTTGACCAGAATCGAACCTGTGACCCTTTGGTCTGAGGGCCGACGCTCTAACTGCTGAGCCATATCAGCCAGGGCCAAATTCATATTTTTTAATTTAAAGGGATAAAACATAGAACTCCAAAGGGGTGTACTCCAGAAAAAAAAAAAAAACAAAACGTAGTAATGGAATACTCCAAAATGCCTGCACAGGTTCGTGAGCCCACAAAGAACATATAAAATTCACTTTGTCTGTGAAACTACATTTGTATTCAGTACTAATTGCAAAAAAACAAAATTGCAGTGATCATCACCATCTCTCCTGGAATGGGGTAACTTGATCCTGACAAATGTACCCATGTCATGTCATGAATATGGGAGCACAACTCATCACTTTCAGTAGGCTAACTTGTTCATCCTTTCAGTAGGCTAACTTGTTCATCCTTTCAGTAGGCTAACTTGCTCACCCTATTGCAAACCTTTATGTGATAGATGGCTTTCAGATCCTGTCCAAGAGTCCTGAATCAGTAACAAAAGGATGCCATTTAGAAAGCAGCTACTGTATGCTGATACATTTGTACCTCATTTAATCTAAACAAACCCTAGGTAGAAAGAGAACACTGAATGTTGGCATAGTTAAGTAATGTATCCAGGGCACATAGTTAATAAACAACAGAGGTGGGGTTTCAACCCAAGCTCCTTCCAACGTCATTCCATTTTCATGTCACTATGCTGCCTCATATGGTTTAATTATATATTATGTTTTATTTTTTCAACTCAGTGAACTGCTTTTTGTTTGAAAAATTCTTCTGGTCCTAGTTATCTACATAAAATGCATTTGCCAGAACTAGAAGCTAATAAGCACAAAGAGAGTAAAAATGTCCTTTGTAAAATCCCTTTTCCTAAGCTAACATTCTCACCCATCACGTCTCAGCTTACACCACACGTCCTCTGGGACTTCTTTCCCGTTCCCTCTCTGAGGCCCCTGACACTCGCTCCCAGAGCCCCGTGCACTGCCAAAACACATCACAGCAGACTCCAGTGCTCGCTGAAGCCTTCACCCCAGGGGTCAGTGCATTCTGTAAGGGTAGATCCTGAACTTGGCTTCGACCGCACTCTGTCCCCAGACCTCATACATAACAAATGAACAAAAATGCTTATAAAATAAATGGATGGACTTATATGCTACACTTGTGGTATTTAAGTTCACTTGGATTTTGAAAGCTGTTTGTTTATTAATGCCAACAAGTAAAAAAAAAAATAAGACTGGAAAAGACGACTTAGGGATATCTCACAATAGAATGAATAGACATCTCTCTGCAAAAAATAAAATAAGAAGAGAATGAAAAGAAGCAAAGCATGCATGTGGAGTGTGATCTAAATAAATAAAAGTGTTGGGCCCCATGTACAAAGACAGCATTTTCATTCAAGGGACACTGTCATCCTGAGAAGAAATATTCCCCAATATTTCTATTCACTGCCACTTTGATACATCAATTCCAAAACAATACTGAAAACGAATTCTTGAACCACTGAAGGGAACTTGAGGATTTAAAGGTAATATGAAACACATGCAGTCTTCTTTTGTTGCTGCCTAATTAAATGGGATATTCTTCTGGACATTTTCAACCACTAATTGGTCAGGGTAAAACATGTGCCTGGCGGGCAGATTACCTTAGCACATCCGCCTTCCGCAGTGTCAGGGAGAAAGGGAGAGTCATTAGAAAAAGGTTGGCTTATTTGTTTGCTTCTCACAGTACCCAACTGGTTGTTACAAATTACTATAAAGGATTATAAATCCTCTTAGAGTTTAATGTAAGATTCAGAGCTAAACTGGGACAAGGGAGTGATTTAAAAATCTTCGCAAATCCTAGGAGAGGGGAGGTGGTAAAGATCCCATGGATGAGACAATAAGAGTATTTATACCTACATCTTGAGAGCAGTATGTCTCATTACACAAAATGTCTTTTATCATCCTAGGTGACTGAAATTACTGACCCAGGGCACTGAAAATGACGGCAGGCAAGTCTACAGTTAAGAAAACCACAGACTGTGAATCACTACAGATTTACTCACACAGGAACACATCCCTTTTCTTTTTAACGGAGTAATCACATGAATGTTCACAAGCGTTTGCCTGGGCTGGGGGGTGGGGAATCTATTTTTCAGAAAGGAATTAACAATAAGATGCGGACTCGTTCCTCACTGGGAGGATCTGCTTATTTCAAAAATGCAGACCTATAGACAAAACAAACACCTGGTGTGAGTGATACCAGGTCAGAAAGGGAAAAGAGAAAGAACAGGAAAAGACACAGAGGGAAATAAGCTAACAAGGGACTTAGAAGCAGCAGAACTTATTTCTCAAGGTCACTGTAGACCACAGACAATGTGGACAACATGTCATTGTGACAACAGGCCAAGACCCCTCCTCCTCCTCCTCTGTTCCATGACCATGGGTCCCTGGAATAAATGAGCAAATGGAGTCGACCCACAAACACCCCACTGGTTCATAGTAAATGGCTTCTTTAAAATATTAAATCACATAATAGCATGGTTTTTTTTTTGTTATTTTATTTTTCCACTAATCAACCCCAGACACCATGTAAAAGTCATAATAAAGATTTTTTTTCTACATTTTATTTTTTACTATTTTTCACTAACCAGGTGATATATTGAATGGATCGTCACATTATTTCTCTTAATCTATAATAATGTTCCTTTTAACTTTATTTCATTCAAGGTGTCAATTTATTTTAGATTCTCAAAACTCCCCAAATACAAACATTAACCAGACTAGCTCACTGCAACAGACAGAAAAGATGGCAACATTTCAATTATGATTTTAGGGATTCTGAAGGTAAGACTTAGCAAAAACACTCTCTCTTAAAGGGCTCTTATGTCATCTGCCATTTAATTAATTAGGATCCCTCCTCATTAAATCAGGGGTGGGAAAAGTTACAGCATGATGTAATGAGAGACTAAGAAGTTGGAGCCAACCAAACAAGCCTGGATTCTGACCCATTTTCACCACTTTCTAGCTATGTGAGTTTGTGGTCATTACTTAATTATGAAAATGGGGATAATGCCCAACTTAATATGGTAAATATATACATGTAGCCTCTTTTGTCCTAACCATGAGGGATACAGTGCAAACAGAACAAAGGTCATGCCCTCATGGGGCTACCATTTTAGTTGATGAGACAATACAAACAAACATCTAGACAGATCTTGGATATAATACCAACGTATAAATGATGTGAAACAAAATGAAATAGTGAAAGGGGATAAAGAGGGATGGGGATGGGTGGCGTGTTAGACAGGGAGGCCTTCTGGAGGTCATACTTGAGCTGAAACATGAATGAAATTAGGTAAGGCTGTCCAAAGAGCTTCTCAAAGATTGGCCATCATTTTTAAAAGTATAAATAAAAGACCGAGTACAGGCAATGCTTAGTGCCTACTAAGCATTGAAACATGGTAGGTATCTTAAAACTCTTGAGTTCATTTCTTTTCTGTTCTTAAGGTCCAAGTTATTAAAATACAAAAGTGTTATTATCTCTACAAGATTGCCCACAAGCACCCTACCATGGATAGCTTTATCCTCTTACTGTTACCCTGGAAAATATGAGAAGGGAGTTAGAGAGCCTAAAGGAATGACACTGTGATGACCCCAGGGAGAGGAGCAGGGAGGTGCATGGGGTTGGGACACACACTGGCTGGGGAAGCCCTGCAGACAGCCTGGGTCTCCTGGCACAAGCATGAGGGGAGGCTGAGGTGATGTGGGGAGGAGAGAAGGAAATACGTCTCCACCCCTAAGCCCACCTACAGGACCAGTTTACCTAGGGCTTGACCTTGTAGAGCCACTATAATTGCCTCTGCATTTTAAGGGTGCACATTTAGTTGCTATCTTAAAACACTATCTCCCCAAGAGAACATTCTCCTACTAATAATTTATTCCATAGGGCAATGGGTCATGAGAAGAAGAGTTTCCAATTGGATGTTTAAAACATGTTTTTTTATTATATGAGAGGCCTAGCACAAATGAATTAGGTCATTTTAATACAAATTACCCTCCAACCGAAATAATGAGGCAGTTGGGGATCTGCACATTCCGAAATTGTAAAAGTCATTACAAATTCACATGGATTTCTCATAGACGAGAATCCACCAATGGAAAGAAGCTGAAGACTTTCATAAGGCAAATGAGCCTATTTAACTGACTGAAAGGGCCAGGCAAACAGAGGGCATTCACTTGTATATGATGAGCAGAATAAGAAATTTCTTACAGGTTTTTTTTTTTTTTTTAAGAACTGTCCTGTTCTAACAAGAAATACACAAAACAGAATTATACTATGAAAAAATATTCAATGCAATCTCAGAATCAAATTTCCTTCCTTGAAACAGTAGATTGGAAAATGTGGTGATATTAGCAATGCTTTGCCCCAGGCTAAGAGCACAATTGGAAAAGGATGTATATGAACAATAAAGGGAGACCATGCACAGGAAAACATTTTGAACATCTTGCACAGTAACAGCAGACCCTCCGGGAGTCCTCCGGAGCACTTGATAAGGGAGATTTTATTATTATCTCCATATTGTAGATAGGGAAATGAAGATCTGCTGAAGTTCACCAAGCTGTCTAAACCTCACACAGTAAAAGACAAATTTATAAATATAACACTTTTGTGAAGGGTTTTTTTTTCTTCTTTTTCATTCTCTTTTGATGAGGGATAAAGTCATACAGCTGAAAAAGAATGGTGACAGGAGGAGAAAAGAAGACCTGAGCTCTAGTTCCAGTCTCACCCCTCTCTCCCAGCCTGTTTCTCCAAAAAGATCTAGTCCAGGTCCGAGCTCACCAAAACGATTCAATAAAAGGATAAAGGCAAATGTTCTGCAAACAAAAGGAAACAAGGCATGAGGAATTAGCAATTTCTCCATGTTGCTAAATTACTGGCAGAACACCCATGGGGATGTTATAGACTCTCTTGGGGAAGATACACAGTTTGTCTGCCCAAGTCCTGGGCAGAGATGTTCAGTCACTCTCAGGGTGGTCAGAGGTTGCTATTGTGCCATCCTGATAGAAATTTTTCTCCTCCTTCAGATGCCTTAATAGCTCGTCTTACAACTTGTTAGCTTAGTGAGAGAGAGAATATTAGGTTCACTGATTAAAGAACCATCAGTAACCAGGGACAGACCTGCAACCACTGATGAACCAAGATTTTAGATGTGCCACGGTGACCCCAGAATAATTTTTTCCTTTTGTAAATGTGATGAGACCCCCGACAGCACTATTCCCTCTGATTGTGAGTGCAGTTGTAGAAGCTGATTTGGACCTTCTGATTACTTGTTTGACAGCTGCAGAGTTGATCCATTAGCTCAGGGGAACTACCGCTACCCTGAAACTTTTACTCACACACTGATTAGAAAATCCTCAGTCAGCTGGCCACGCTCCAAACCTGAACTCCCACGTGTGTTCTAGTGGCAGCAAGGACACTTTTATCCCAAGGCCTGTCGGGGAAGAAGGTCCCACCATTGGATTGTTTTGTCCTGAAGAAGTAAAGCAGTGCCCCACCCAGAAGGTGGAAAGCCTCCTGAGAGCAGGGCTCCTGTCTATGGCGCTCCATCATGTTTGCCCAGCAGGGAGGAGCAGGGAAGCATATAGAGTGAGGTGCTGTTCTGAAAAACGTTTAAGTGAATGGGTGAATAGCCTGCAATAAAAGGAGAGATTCCACTCTATCTGTGCAAAGCCCCTGAACATCTGAAAGTGCATCTGAGGGGAAAAACAGAGAAAAGAAAGCAGAAAAATTGTATGATTAGAGTCCTGTAACCACTTCAAGGTAATTCAGAAGTAATACAAAAAATGTGTTTATTATTATCTATGCCATGACTCGTTCCAATAAAGTTTAGAAGCACAAATCATAAGATTTCCTACAACCCTCAATACGGCTTAAATTCTGGCGTTTCCTGCTTAACAACATTAATTGAACCACACGCTTTTATAACCTATGAGAGCAGGCAGTGTGAGACTGAGGCTGCACGGCACAGACCTGCTCTGCATCTTTAGCAAGTGTACACTCGTGAAGTGACACAAAATAACGTATGCACGTGGCCCTCTGCACTTGAAACCATATTCTTTATTTACTTTGCACATTTTGTATTTTTCTTCTTCTTCTCACTTTCACTTTCCTTTTCCTTTTCACTTTGAAAGGAAAAAAATATATATTTTAAAAGCTAAATGTGCTGGTTGATTTGTTACCTTGCTAGTTAACTGGCTTTCTAGATAATGCCTGCTTGCAGTTTCGCTGAATATGATCTAGCGGTAGCCAGATCTATTATAATCTACACAACCTTTTTTTAACCAGAACCTCATCTAAACAATGTTTTAATATCATGTTTCAGAGTTAGGGAGTATGGACTAATAATCCGCTGTCCTTTAAAAAAGTGAAATAATGTAGGCAGACAATATTTTTTACCCATTAATTCCTAGGATCTCAAATTTAAAGCTAAAAGAAAATTTAAAGATAAAAGAAGCCTGAGAATCAGAAGTTCAACTAAGTGATGCCATTTCATCATGAGAAAACCAACCCACTGCCTGGCCGGTGTGGTTCAGTGGTTGGGCATCGACCCATGCACCAAGAGGTCGCCGATTTGATTCCCAGTCAGGGCACATGCCCAGGTTGTGGGCCCGATCCCCAGTGGGGGGCATGCAGGAAGCAACCAATTGATGTTTCTATCTCTCTCTCCCTCCCCCATCCTCTCTCTAAAAAAGTGCTTTGGGAAAAGTAACATAACATGAGGGTCATTAAGTCACCCCCTACTTCCTACATGCTAAATCAAGTATAAGGTGTTTTATTTCACTGCAGCCTTCCATTCTGTCATTGAAATCTCTAATGTTTTAGAAATTGTCCCCTCTCCTTCTCCTTGCCCCCAAAAATCCAGCACTGGGCCTATAGTGCAGTCTTCAGAGGTTTACCAGCAAGTCACTTACCAATGTATAACAAAAGCTGCACTTCTAATTTAAAGCTGAGGAAACAGAAAAAGGCATAATTAGCAGAAATTCTAAACACATTCAGTTTGGTATTAATAGTACAAATAAACGATAATCACATTTTTTAAATAAAAAGAAATTTACTCAAAAGGTAACTTTTAAAGAAATCTCATATATATTATCTCATGCACAGATTACAGCTTTCAGAACATTCACAAATTCCTCCCCAAAATTTGGAAAATGTACTACCCTCAGCTGTTACAGGAATATGCCTGTTTTTAAAGTCTTATCATTTTATCCTTTTGCAGCGATTCTCTGATTTTTCTCCTTAACAATGAGGTTATAATATAGAATATGATACCAGATTCTGAGTCAAAATTTTAGATCGCCTTTAATTACTCTAATAAGATTTTTTCTACTATCCAAATGCTAATATGGGCTATGAATTCTACTACCTCTTAAAAATTGTTAAAACATCCTTGGATATGTAGAAACATGAGCTCATGACTCAGCAGTTACTGTTATTATTGCTCCTAAAACATTCAAAATAACATTCATCACTCCTGTCTTTTGGGGCCAAACATTTTACTTCATTAGTAAATTTAAATAGCTGTTTTAAAACTACACATCAATTAATTTTATCTAGGTTTTTCTAAACCTCAAAACATTGAAAAAAAATCTTTCTGGTCTCCTATAAATTATATTTGATTATATTCTAAGCAGAGCCCCAAATATTCACCAATTTCAATGTCAAGCTACAATGAGCTTAATCTTCCATTACTGAATGTCTGCGTATTAAGGTTTTAAAATAATAAATCAAAACTGGTAATGCTTAATATGTAGTATTATTTATAATTATGTAATTATCTTTAGTCTTAATATAATTGTGTTATAGTTTTAGTGATTTACTGTTCTAAAATCTTCTCTCTTACACCTAAATTTAGGTAATAAACAAAAAATGTTTTCACTCTGGTTCATGAAAGAATCAAATATTTTCTATATGTTTCATAATAAACTAACTAGACAAATACTAATAAACACGTAAGCTATAACTTATAATAAACAACAGACTCTGAATCCACTCAATTTTGAAAAATAAAAATATTAAGTGAAAATGAAACATATGACAAAGAGAAAATTCCCCCAAATAAACACCACATAGGTCAAAAAAGAAATCACAATAGAAACAAAAATTGGTAAACTGAATAATAAAAATACTATGCACCAAAAAATGTAGGATATAAAAATAACCATGCCTGGAGGAAATATAGCCTTAAATACATATATTGTGAAAGAGAGCTAAAAATCAATAAACTCCATTTTAACAATTTAGAAAAAAACTACAAAGTAACCCCCTTCCAAAAAAGTAGAAGAAAAAATAATGAAAAAAAGATCAGAGACCAGAGATGAATGAAATGAAAGAGAAGCATATAGAAGGAGAAATTAACAATAAAATTTCTTTTTCTGAAAGCAGTAATAACATTAATTCCTAATAATGTTGATTAAAGGACAAAAAGAGGAAAAATTGAATTGTAATACCAGAAATTTGAAAAAGGGATAACACTCTATATATTTAAAAATAATAAGGGTATATTAAGAGCAACTTTATTGCCAATACACTTGAAACTGTAGATAAAAGGACACAGCTTAAAAAAAAAATTCAAAACTTAGAAACTGAACAAAAAAGATAGACAGTCTACTATTGCTGTATCTAGAGGATTATAGTGACTGGGAGGAGGCGAAAAGGAGATGGTTGACTTGCTTGCTGGTCATGGTCAATTCATTTTTTTCCCAATTTATTTACTTGTTTATTTTTTAACTTTATTTTTATTGTTTACACTGTTACAAAATGTCCCCATTTTCTCCCCCTTTGCCCATCTCCACCTGGCCTTCCCCACCCTTTTCCTCTGGCCATCACCACACTGTTGTATAATTTGTGTGCTTGTTTGCATGTATATTATACTGCAATAAAACATTTCTTTTATATATATATATATATATTCATTTATATATATGTAAATAAAAGCCCCTGTCCCACCCCAGGCCTTCCCCGCACTATTGTCTCTGTCCATGGGTTATGCATATATGTATATAAGTTCTTTGGTTAATCTCTTCCCATCTCCATACCCCTCTCCCTAACCCTCTCCCCTCTGAGATATGCCAGTCTGTTCCATTTCTTTAAAAATTTAATTATATACCTAGATACTTCCTGACAAGACTACAATCTCTTTTCCCAAGCTCAGAGATGATATCTAATATTGGATGGTGAGGACATAGAAGTGATATTCCAGATTCTACTGAATTAACCTAGAAGAAATCTGGAAAAAAAATCAATTTTATATCTCATTATTTTCATTTAGGATTAAGAAAGATCTGACAAAATATAACACAGTTTTCAGAATTTTAAGGCTAATTCTTGTAACTTTGAAAAAAACAATTTTCCTCTGAAAATGATTTACATGAAACCCCTTGAAAGAATAAGATTTCAAATCTACAACATTGTGTTTCATAATTTTCAGTAAATGGCTCTAAAACTCAAGAGTTCTGTATTTGTAGTGTTTAAATTGATGTCTTAACCTTTCTCTTTCCCGGTCAGTATAATAGTGATATAAATGTCCTCTTTTATTCAAGTTGTTAGGGTTAATAGGGAAATTTATATTAAACTAATGCAACAGGCCTGCTACGTAGTAAAAGAGAGCTTAATAACTGCTAGCTATTTTATCATTATGGTCATCATTAGAATAACTTATTTTCTCCAAATTAAATGCACTCCAGGTTCTTGTCATCAAAAATAGGTTATATGATTGCCCGGCTGGCTCACTGGTTGAGCATCGACCCATGCACCAAGAGATCGCAGGTTTGATTCCCGGTCAGGGCACATGCCCAGGTTGTGGGCCCGATCCCCAGTGGGGGGCATGCGGGAGGAGGCCAATTGATGTTTCTATCTCTCCTTCTCCCTTCCTCTCTCTCTAAAATCAATAAAGAAAAAAAATCATATAACCAACCTATTTACAAAATTAAGTTCTATTCTATTCTAATTTGATAATATACTAAGATAACTAAAAACTTGGGAAGTCTGTGTTTCTATTTACAAAGGCACAGTGAGCCATGAAGTAAAATTTATATTTCTGCTCAATATATAAGTTATATTTGAAATTATTTTTTATTTTCTTTTTTTTCCCCTTAAAGAAACCACTTTATTTCCATTTAAACAACCTGGCCACAGTATATTATTTTACATAAATGGCAGTGATTTTAAATCTCCATTTGAAAGTCCTTGTGTCTGAGTCTGAGGTGATAAGATGATACGAATACAAGTATAAAAACAGTGCAAAATATTTAGCCCACAGCTTCCAGAGTTGGCTTCAGCAATCCTCTTTAATGCTGCTAGGCCAGTTACATTAAACACTAAGTTTAATATTAAATAAACATTTCTGGGTTTTGTTTAGTCGATAACATCAGACCCAGAAATCTAATCAAATGAAAAGGTTCAAAAGCCCTAAAAACTCAAACCACAAGATTTAATTTTCATCTATATCACTCCACTTTTAATCCTCTCAAAAATAAAATTTAAAATTCTTGAAAGGCCACAAAAATTACGTAACAATAGCTATCAATGATCATTTCGAAGTCTTTCACTCACTATCATAAATAACCCTATTTGATAACTTAGGGCCTGAGAGGGAGAAGACAGTCCCCTGATCTTTGGCCAAGAGGATCCTTGAAGCACTCAGCATCTTGACTCAGAATCTCTAAAACTTTTTGGAAAAAAAGTTATGCAGCTTGCCCTTCGGTGGTAGGGAGTAGAGGACAAAAGAGTGAAGAGCTGAAACTTCTCTTACATCCACTGCAAAGACATACACACAAGTTGAGATGAGCATAGTCAGATCAGGACCCAGCCTGAAATAAGGATGAAATTGCTGCCCTTAAGCCTCACCTACATGGAATGATACCAGACAACTCAGACAGCATAAGATAGTGTCATATTATGTGGCAGAGCCCAGAACACTCAGACATCAATAAATGTTGGAGGAGAGGGAACACTTCTGGGGAGAATCAAAATGAAAATTAAGTCTTAAAGAATTCGTGACACTCAGAAGGGGAGACAGAGAAGAGGATTCATCCCAGACAGAGGGAGAAGAGAACAGGTGAGTACATCCCTGGAAATCACAAAGTAGGGGAAAATAAGGGTCCCTTAAGGATGGTCAAATCAGAACCTAGCTATTTCGATGACGAGGGAAGGCCCTGTGTGTCATTAAATACTTTCAAACATTGATTAAGTCGGACTCCAGGCAACTGTCAAGATAAAAAATGAAAAAATATCTGTGGCTGGATTGAAAAACAGATGACATCAAAGTAGTCTTATTACAATAACCAGACATTGAATGTTTATATTTGGCAGCAAACAACAAATGCTCACAACAAGGTTAACAACATAGCTACTATTAACCATGACATTCAGGTAAGGAAACTGAGGCTCAGGGAGGTTAAAGTGACTCATAAATTAGGATGTGAATGCAAGTATGTCTATTTCAGAACTCACACAATTCATTATGATACACGGTTTTCTCTAATATTGGTCATGGCTTTCGTTTTCAGACAAGGGGACTATTAAATGTTCTCTCTGGTTTCTCATTCTTCTTATTTGTCCCGAGCACATAGAGAAGGGCCTGGGTTCAGTAAGTGTTGAATGTCTCTAGTTTTTGAGCACCTCCTGTCTACTTAGACCTGCCCCCATAGTGCTGAGACTCAGGGGAGAGAAAGAGAAGAAAGTAAACAATCATATTACACTGTGATACATAACAAAGTTGAGTGAATTAATGAATGGATGGATGGATGAATAAATACAAGCATAGAATTCCACACAATTAAGTATTTGAAATCATGGTTTTAGTTAAGAACATGGCTTTACATGTTCAACTTTATTCTGAATCCCACTTTTAGCATTTCTTACTTGTACGGCCTTGTACAAGTGATTTGACTTCTCAAACTGCAGTTTATTCATCCATAAATGAGGATTCGTAGTATGTACAAGTTACAGGGATTTTATTCAAGTTAAGTGAAATCATGCATGTAAACCCTCAGCGCAATGTCTGACATTAAGGACTCAATAAATTGCTTTTATTGTTAGAAGTGGTAATGACCTATGGTCGAAAGTCTAGACTGAGACTTGTGTTTTTGTGCCACGAGGCACCAGCACTAACAAGTTTGAACACAAATAAGTGTCTACTTTTCCTACTGTTCATTAATGTGGACAAATGTCACATGGTCAATGAATTCAAGAAAACCAATTCATAGTTTCTATAGACTTGGGCCATGAAATGTACAAGTAGACAAGAAGCTACGTATGTATGTTTCATGGAGCCATTCTAAGGATCTGGTTATAAAACTGAGTCCTTGAAGGGGACAAATTGTTTCACCTGAGGGGAAATGAGTCACGGACTAGAAAAGTCAATGAGAATTTTAGTTAAATAAAGTTCTGAAAGGATTACATTTCTAACCCTCCCTACAAACCTAACAGACTGTTTCACTGATAAGTAGAATGGGGTCCACTTCATTCACAGGATTTATTGTGCTCTGTGCCAAAAGCATGGGAAAAACCTTTCCATTCATTATTTTATTCTAAGTTCACATGTTACACATAAGAAAACTGAGACACTAACATATTAAGATCAAAATCACACCATTAGGAAATGGTAAAACCAAGATTTGAATTCATGTTTATTGACTCAGTACAGTGGTACTTACAATTGAATGTAAATATTCAGAGAAAATCAAACAAACCAGGTCCATACACATAAGGCTATGTGAGAGAGAATAAAAAAATGTTTGCTTGTATAGGACCAGAAAAAGTACCAGATGAACCCCCAAACAAGTGCTATTGTAATTCTTGTTTGGGAATCTCAAAAAAATCAAACTAGCCCTAGAATTTTTATATCTATAAAGTCATTGTTGCAGTTCACCACAATTGCTTTACATGTCTCTGGAAGAGAGATTCTTCTTTCTTGAATAATTAGCCCTTTAAAGGCCAGAAGAATGTTTTATACTTCCTTTTTACCTTTACTCAGAAATGAACATATTCATAACACTCACTGCTCACTGAGATAGTTTATAAAATATCTGGTCTGAAGGCAGATAATAAACATTAAAACAATGTCTGATAATCCTTTTCAGGTCTATGATACTGATTTTTTGAAAGGGTTATTTAGCTTACTTTGTATAAGCCCTCAAAATATTTTATACTATAGATACTGAACAGATATAAATATGTGATTGAACACAATTAAGTATTTGAAATTGTGGATATATGATTATTAATCATTATTAAGTGGAACTCATTCATATAAAGAATTTACTCAATAACCCACATTAATATTCAATTTTACTTTCTTTTTTTTGGTAGACCATAAAAATAATTCTAGCATTTTACATCAATATTTACATCACTGTTAACCCAAACTAATACAGACACATCTGCACATGTCTATGTGCGTGATGCTTTTACATCAAACATTTTCATTCTTGACATTTCGAAATGTGTGTTATTTCTGGTGGTGTTGGTATCTTGTGTTTGACCCTCCAGATTCATTATACACTCTTCTTTCCTCTGTTCTATGCCCTAGTGAATTGACCATTAGGGACTTTAGTTATTTGCTTCCTTGTCCTCTGACTTCTGTTGGGTTCAGTCAATGGGAGACACCAGTAGGAACCCGAGAGGGAGGTGAGAGTGGGGAGAGTGGCCAGGATATTTACTCTCGGCTTCTGCTCTCCTAAGCTGCTGCAAGTCAGAGAGAAGCAGAGGATCTTGTCAGGTGGCTCTCTTCCACAGCCACTCTCTCCAGGTTGGGCGATTTCTTCCTTCCTTCCGCACCATGTAGCCTCACCACTCCCCGCCAGTACCAGCCCTGAGGGTACTATCCCGTTTTTGCTTTTCCTAAATCTGTTTGCAGTTTTATAAATTTTACATTTCCTCACTAACACAAACAAATCAATCTTCCCAAGCAGGTCTCAAGAAATGATTACACGAGCATCTGCCCATGAAACAAAAACAAGATGTTTTCACAAAGTGTTTTAAACCTCAGGCACGAGGCCAGAGTTTATTTCTGTGGTTGAGCCAACCCTTCACTAACACGTCGTATAGGCGTCCTTAATTATGCACACTGAGGCAGGGTCCATTGCCTTTGTGTTTATGTTAAGTTCGAGATATTTTAAACACAGCAATAAGGAAAAGTCACCAAAAGCTGTAACAAATTGAAGCACAGGAAGAACTTGCAGTAATTAGTTTTGAGCCTTCTTCCACGCCACGACCGCTGTAATAAATCCTGTCTTCCTAATGCAACAAGAGTAAACCTTTAATACATTATGCATTCTGGTGGTTGATTTATGTTCAGAAACATCAGAAAGTTGAAATAGCTCTAGTTATTTTCACATTTGGAGACACTGCTCCCTGAAATAAATGTTTAAATTTAAAGTAAATACATTTGAAAAATCTGCATTCTTTGGGTTATTTCAGGATTGCTGCCAGAAGAGTTGTTTGTAAGCCAATAATCCTCTCTGTAATACAAATATTTAAGAACGTTACTTTCTCAAAAATATTGAAACAAATGGAATTCCTTATTTTGACTATGTATTTTTTTTTTAAGTAGAGAATAGAAAAGATATTGATTTGCTGAGGATTTTCTTCTAAAATAACCCAATAGGCTTTTAAAACAAAATCTCATGAGCATATATTTCTCCATTCACAAGCTGTTGTCATGGAGACCAATCTCTGGCACATTTGATGGTGTAACCTACACATCTTTCTAGCCCGAAAATTCCGCTGTTGCCATAGAAACTGCCAGTCACTAGCCTTTCTATTCCTTGATGCTCCCATAGATACCACTGAAATTTCAGCTATGATTTTCTTAGCTTTTAGCAGTCTTAGGGCTTCCTGGCAACGCCAGAAAGAAAATAAACAAAAAACTATTGGTATCTTTTACCTAAAATGTAACAACTTATATCAGTCATAAAAATCTGGGCAGTAAACTCAATATTATAAATTTTTTAATAGACTCCCATATGAGCCTTAAAACTGTTCATGAACTCTATAGATTCTAAAATAAAAGATTTCTAATGCCATTGAAGAAGAATCAACAGTCCTAAAAAAGACATTAATTCTTCAGTTAATAAATATCTTTCAAATAATAGAGAGATAAAGTTACTTAATGTAATGGACTTTAAAGTCTACCCCTTTTGGCAAAATGTAACCAAAACGTATAAATTGTTGACTCTCCTGAGATAACTCAGTGGGGATACAGTTACAGTCCATTCCATTTTGGGAATAAAACTAAGTTCCCTCCTTGATAAAGGAAGGGACAAAGTAAACATCTAAAGGCTTTGAGCAGCACATGAAGAACACCAAATTTGAATTACAGAAGTGTGCTCTCGAAGTCCCAAGAACGGCTCCAGAATGTGAGGATAGAATACTATCTCCACATTTGTCTCTTAATGGTCTCAAAATATCTCCGCAGTGTTGTCAAAATATCAATCTATAAAATCATTTTTTTCTGAAAAAGTAATTATTATTTTTAAATTCTTTTTCTGTAGTAACTATTTAGGGTCTTTAATTTTTTATTAATGTCTGCCATGACGAAGTAACTGCTCGAGCTAAAGCCGACCCATGGTCTTTGATATTTTTAATGTTTTTATTGATTTTAGAGAGAGAGAAATGGAGAGGCAGAGGGGGGGAGAGAGAGAGAAACATTGATTGGCTGCCTCCTGCACACCTTCCACCAGGGTTTGAGCCGGCAACCTCTCCGTGCATGAGATGATGCTCAGCCAACTGAGCTACACCAGCCAGGGCTAGGGTCTTTAACTGGATAGCAGCAAATTATCTGAAAAAAATATCCCTCAGGAAAGGACCTAGTTTTATAGCTCCACAGATGACCCGAAGTGACAGGCTCCTAAAAAACACATTTTTAAAAAAAAAAAAAAAAAACACGTTTTTATTGATTTTTAAATAGAGAAGAAGGGAAAAGCGGGGAAAGAGAGAAATATCAATGAGAGAGAAACCTTGATCGGCTGTCTCCTGCAAGCTCCCTACTGGGTACCGAGCCCACAACCTGGGCATGTGTCCTGACCGGGGAATCTAACCAGTGACCTCTTGGTACATGGGATGATGCTCAATCCACTGAGCTACACCAGCTGGGCCGCATCTTTAATTTTACCAAGAACCATGGTATTTTGCATCCAATATCAAGTCTATGAAAGGTTTCTTGAACTACAAGGAACTAGAAAAGGAAGACTGGCTCTGGCTTGTGTGGCTCAACTGGCTGAGCCTTGGTTGCAGGTTTGATTCCTGGTCAGGGCCCATGACCAGGTTGTTGGCCTGATCCTCTGGTACGGGGTATACAGGTGACAGCTGACCAATGTTTTTCTCTCTCTCTCTCTCTCCATTTCCCTTCCCCTCTCTCTAAAATCAATAAGAACATATTTCTTTAAAAAAGAAAAGACTGAATCTTTATGAAAAGAATGTTAATTCCATAATTTTTCAAACTAAATATTTGGTATCTATAAAGCTTACTTAAGTACAGTTGACAAAATGGGGAAAATAAGGTAGGATTATTTTGCTGATTCATTTTGGTTTTGATTAAATATTACTTGTTTCTTCTTAAAATATGTTTAATATTACATAATGTGAGAAGTGAAATAATTTAGATAAGGTGTTAACAATGCTTGATACATTAAGCCCTCAAGAAAGACTATATACCATTACTAGGTACTTTTACTATAAGTTTTTTTGTTTTTGCTTTTTTTTTAAAAAATCAAAAACCAAAATACCATCTCCAGAGAGACTTATTAGCACCAAAATGCACATCCAACAAGACACATATAGACACAGGGACACACAGATGCATACACACATAACTCTTCTCTCTGGACAAAAAAATATCATACTTTAAACACTATGTTGTAACATGTTCTTCCACTAAATTGTATGAGTTATGTCCCCAACATATATATTCATCTAATATTCATCTACACTTTTCATTAACTTTTCCATTGCCAAATTCTATTCTTTGGACAGCTCTGGTTCTAAGAAGTTCAAGGATTCTTTTCCTGTCTTCAAAGAAACCACAGTAATCAAAGGCTCATTACCCAGGGATGTCTGTGCCACTCTCTGGAAGGTTTTGGCAACACTCGTCTCACAGAACTAGAGAAGAGGAGGACCACCTGCCAATTACACAAGAACCAGGAGAAAACCTTGTCTTCAGGCTTGTCCTTTCATACTTTTTCTTTTTCAAATCTACATACTTTTTTATTTTCACAGAAACACATATATACATGCAAAGTTTAGAGGAATTTTTTTAAATGTCAAAAAACATCATCTCTTTTTGTCAAGAAAAATATAAAATCTGGCTATGTAATTACTTCTTTGTGAGAGATTCATGTTAAGACTGGGCTATGAGAAAGATTTAAAATTTTAAGTGAAAAAAAATTTGCCACAAATCACTTTCCACAAAATTTCTGAGATAAAGACTACTTGTATATGCATAGTATTTGCTGTAGTGTCTTGGTCTCATGATATGGGATGAAAACAGGAAAGCCACAGCCCTAAAAGTCCTTCAAGAAATATGTAAGTCATTTGACGCTGAAGCAGAAATTAATCCATGCTCCTGCCAGATCTACCTACTTCAGCCTAGAGAATAGTTGACACAGGATGCCGGGGCATACAGACACATTTACCAGCCTCTGACTTCTGTAACGGCTCTATGTACACCAGCCAAGGGAGGCTTTAGCTTCAGAGCAAAGTCATTTATAACTCAAGAACAACAACAACAACAAATGTCTTCAATTTTCCTAATGTGGCTTCAGCGCCCCAGGAGAGATCACTTGAACAGTTTGAGGACCTGCACATTTGCAGACAGGAGCTCAGAGATCGACGGAGTCTACTATTTTTCGAGGAATGAAAATGAGAATTGTGGGGACTTGGGCTAATGTGAATAGGTTTGGCCATTTAAAATGTATCGGCAAAGCAACAGTTTCTTAGAGCAAAAATTGATAAATTGGTAAAAGAACAAAATGGTTTGTGATAAAAATAAGATAATCTAATCTCCATGTAAAATTCAAGTGATCCATCTAGAAAACTTATGTAATATTTTAGAGAAAACGGCATTGGCAAAATACACACACATATGCAGATAACATATACATATACCTACATGTATACATTCATCTACGTTTCCATATATGAGATGGATGCATCCATAGATGGATGAATAAATAGACAGATAATCTATCTTACTGGCATATAAAAGAAGAAGGTAAAACCATTAGGAGACCATTTATTTAAAGAAAGGAAAGGAGAAGGGGGAGAGAGGGAGAGAGAAGGAAGGGATATACTGTGTCAAGGTTGGTTGTTATATATATTAATGAGGGAAACAATAATAAACAACTAAATAACTTTCTTCATCTGAGTCAACAAATGAACTTGGCTCATGTAATCTGAACAGCACTTATTTTTAGGAGTTCTCCAAATAATAGTTTCAGTCACTTGCAAATCTAAATTCTGACCATTCTAAATACTGAGCCCACATGCTTGGTTTGACTAAAGACAGGATTCCCCTTTCCATCAGCTCCATGAATAAGAATCAGTAGTCCCTTTATTCGACACAGTTTATTTATAGCTGGAAAATTACCTTGACATGACTACCTAACAGACTCTTATCCATCCTGATTGTGCATGAGCCACTCTAGGTCCAGGCATTCACAATTCAAATGTGTTAGTCAGCCCATCATTTACTCTGCAAATATTCATTAGACACTACACTCCTATGGGCCAGTGTACCATGCTTGGCCCTGTAGTGATGGTGGGAAATGAAACTGACATGGTCACTATATTGGAGTTTTAAGTCTAATGAAGGAAGAGTTATTAAACACTGAACTATGTGATTGCCTTTTCATTGCAATTGTGATAAGCTGTAAAGGAGAAGGAAGCACAGGGTACTGTGAGATGTGCCTTTGTAAATATGAAGAAGATTATAGTTCAAGCAAAGATTAAAAGAAGACTCAAAGTTGTCGGGAACAAAGGGAGCAAGGGTAGAATGAAGAGGTAAAAGTATTGAACACAGGCCATACATATTAGGCAGATCCAAATGAGTAGAACATGAATAAATAAAAAAGCAAACATACCTTTGATAATTACAAACTACCCTTATTTGTCACCAACATTCGCCCTAAGACCATCCTGCTGAACATCAAAGGGAAGGAAGCCAACATGAGTGTCTGTTACAAACTAGGCACATTCTTGACCTCCTAATATGTACTATCTTATTTAATCCTCCCAACAAACCTGTGAGAAGGGTATCATCACTATTACACAACAGAAAACTGAGGCTAAAAGATGAAGCGACTTGCTCAGAACCAAAATTTAAGTTCAGATAACTGATTCCACATTCAGCACTCAAGTAACCACATCTATCTCTCTTAATTTCTTGAGGAAAAAAAAAGTAAAATATATAAAGTGATTCCTAAGATAATATTTTTTTCAAATATGTTTTTTATAGTTTTTTTAGAGAGAGGGGAAGGGAGAGAGATAGAAACATCGATGTGAGAGAGAAACATGGATCAGCTGCCTCTTGCACGCCCCCTACTGGGTATCAAGCCCGCAACACAGGCATGTTCCCTGACCAGGAATTGAACAGGGACCTCTCAGTCCATGGGACGATGCTCAATTCACTGAGCCATACTGGCCAGACATAATATTTTGTCTTTAAAAAATAGGGTTTTGCCCTGGCCGGTTTGGCTCAGTGGTTAGAGTGTCAGCCCGTGGACCAGAGAGTCCCAGGTTCGGTTCCCACTAAGGGCACGTACCTCGGTTGTAGTTTGCCCCCAGCCCCAGTTGGGGTCGTGTGGGTGGCAAACACTCAATGTGTCTCTCTCATGTTGATGTTTCTCTCTCTCTCTTCCTCCCTCTCTCCCTCCTGCTCTACCTGAAGGTAAATGCAAAAATGTCCTCTGGTGGGGATAAAAAAGAATAGGGTTTTTTTTCCCTATTTTAAGTATAGGTTAATAATGGTTACTATTCATATACTCAGATTAAAATTACTTTTTAAATTCTAATTTATAAATATAATAGAGTCTATTAAATGCTATTAGAATTTTTCCACATAGTGCTAAATAAATTAACTTTTATTAATACTATTTAAAAAATCCATTTTAGGAAATTTCATAAGTTTGCAAATTAAAAAATCAAATTCAATTTTTATTATGCTGAACTGTTTGAAATTGCTAATATTCAACCATTTAGATCAACAAAAAATAGTAATTTCATATGGTTCAACCTATGTTGCACTTATACTTAATATAAGGCATTCTTGTGGGTATGGAGAGCTTATAAAACACTTTAGATCCTTCAGCTTGCTGAAGACACAGGGTATAGTAGTTAAATATTAAAGCAAATTTAATCATTAAATCCAGTGGTACTTTAAAGTAGTACATAATTTCCAACTGAAGGGTAAATTCAGAGAAGAAAGAGAATTTTAAGACAGAAGTCATTGCCATGGGCTAGAGTGACTTGGAAAAGCATTAAAGAAAAAATCAGTAGGATTTGAATGAGCTCACAGAGATTACAAATTCAAGTGTTGACAAGGGCCTGGGTAGGAACTAAAACGAAAAGCCACTTAAAAGAGTATTACAACAGAAACTAGGGGGACTGTGGTGAACTAGAGAATGCACATCCCACATTCAAATGTAATTTAAAACAAACACTATCTGCTACACAAAACACATTTTTAGAAGTAAAGTGGAACCTGGGACTGAAAGTCTGAGAACTTTGGTGAGAGAGAAAATTAAGAGAGACAGCCTTCTCAAAGAAAAGCAAGGCAAAATCATGGAGCAGGGGTCTATAATGCATTTGCCAGACAAGAAAGAAGAGACCAGTTTGGTTTGGACAAATAGTGCTTACAAGGAGATCGAAGGAGAGAAATCCAGAAAGGTCAGACCGAGGTCTGCAAGGTCTTCAATGAAAGACTAACAAGTTTAAATTAAACAAGTTGAATTTCCCCAAATGTGCCTTGGCTCAGTATCAGCCTTTATTGATATTATTCTGTTTTCAAAGCCTGTGGTCCCATTCCCCCCTACCCCCTTGCCTATATTCCATTCATTCTTTAGATCTGTCTTTAACAAGCCTATCCTACATCTCTCAGTCAGGGGGAAACATCATCACTTTCTCTTTTCAAATTCACTAGAACTTTCTTTATATCTCTCCAGACTTACAGCACCACCTATCTAGCATTATAATTAACTTTGTACGTCTTGGCTTTTCTACCAAACAGTGAGTTTCTTGAGAGACTACATCTAAATCACATTTGTACCCTATACAGCACAGAGTATGGCATTTAAGACATGTTAGTTCAATAATTATTCAATTGAAAGCACTTTACCCTCTAGGAGATGGGGGAAACATTGAATATTTTAAAGTACATGAGTAATGTGATCAAAGTATTGAAAGTTACTTGGTAGGAATATAGAATATAGAAAGGAAACAGGAAACCCAAATCACAAATTATGGGCTTGGATTAAGGCAGTAGTAGTGGGAATTAAAAGAAAGGAGTGGTTTGATTTTTTTTTTTTTTTTTAGGAAGAATTAGAAGGATACCATGGTTCTAAATGCCTGGTTAGATAAAGACGTCAAAGATGACTAGGCAGTTGAGTCTGGAGGGATTGGAATAATCTAGCAATATGAAAAGGAGAAACTGATTCAGGCCAACAGAGTGAGAAAAGTAAATTGACTTCTAGATCTATTAAGCTTTCTATGGCAATAAAACAACCAAGGAAAAGCACAGAACTAAGTTTGAGAGAAAGAACACCTCTTTCTGGGTGTTTCTACAGATATGCAATGGCATAATGTGAGGTGAAATGCTCATTGATAAAATACCAATTTCCATTCTCATGTCTCTAAATAGTGCCTGGCCTAGGTTGAAAAGAATAAAATAGATGAGATAATGATGAGGCAAGAAATAAAAGGGAAATGCTGATAAGTGCTATTTAAGGGTGCTTATGGGGGAAATGCTGTAGTAGAGCTTAACTTGAGGATGCAGTATTAAACAGAAGAATAGAAACACTTAAAGGACAAGTGAAAATTCACCAGAGACAATCAGAATACTTCCCAACTGTGGAGCAAGCCAGCAGTGTCCAAAAAGAGAGAGACTTATCCCTAGACTGAAAATATGGACATCATAGTTCTGCCCAAGTTAATAACTTAAGAGACTCTTCATACCCCTTTAACTCCACACACAGTCAGTTTGCTCAATAAACAGTATCTGGTACAATGGTCTGGAATAAACACGCTCTGGATGGCCTCAGGGTGCCAAACAGTTGACAATATTACACCGCACAGCACGCTCATATCATTAAGTTCCACTGAGACCAACAAATGACAGACATTTCAACACTACTATTAATTCTTTCCTTGACTTTTCCCATATTTGAGAGAAAGTTTATACTAAAAAATAGGAGTTTATAACCCAAGGTTTCTACTTCTTTAAGGGATCTTTGGCCTTCAGGCAGTCTGGAAATTTTCTGTGTGTGTGCCTATAGCCCTTTTTCTGAGGGGAATCCATTGATCCTAGACTCTCAAAGAAATGTGGAATACAAGAAATTAGGAACCACTGCTAAAAGGTAAGAAAATCAATGACACCTACTCATTCATTAAATATGAGAACTTTCATAGAACTGATAATAGAAGAATGTACTACAATTGACTCAATAGGATATTAAATATCCTCTTATTGCTGTATCATAAACATGTTTATAAGCAGTTTAACATGTAAAATACTTTCGTCATAATTTGAAGTGAAAAAAATAAGGAAACTAAATTGTACACATTGTATGCTCTCAACCATAAAAAAGAGATTTTGGAAAAAAGTTCCAATTTTTAGTTTCCCAGTCAAAATGTTTGATGTTTTTCAAATTTTCTTATATGAGCCTCTATTGTTTTAAGATTAGATTTATATTTAATTTGTATATTTATGTATAATTTATAAAGATAAATGAAAACTACAGACTTCTAAAGATTAAATGTGAAGATATTTCCCATGTTGGTATATGAGTCAGTCAAAAATGACCCATTCTTGGATTTTTTTTTGGAAATTCACCAATTTGAGAAAATTGTATTTTGCTGGTGCCTATGTAATCCTCACGTAGTCCAACCTTTCTGATTATGTATGATTTGCCTGTCTCAGATTTTTTTTCCCCTCTAACCCACAATGAAGTTTCTCCTGGATGACTGAAAAACTAAAATTTAGAAAAAATTTCAAGAGAAAATCCAACCTGTCCTTTAAAAGAACTCAAGTCTACATCTTCTTCTAAAATATGTTAGAGTGTCAATAAATAAACCTCTACCTCCTGCTACTTGATCATTAACTCTATGCCTGGGAGGACCAAAATCAGGACCATCCATGGGCGGTCGGCATGTTCTAGCATGGTTCCCAACCAAGGGCAGTACGACACCCAAGCGAGTATTTTGGACTATGTGGGGTATTTTGATTACCACTGTAACCAGGGTCTGTCATTTGGTACCCAAGTGTCAGGGATGCTAAACATCGTGCAGTGACCAGAGTATTCCTCATAATGAAGAATGGTACTGCCAAATTGCCCATAGCTCCTGTACTTGAAAAACACTGAGCATTTGTCTGTGTTCTTCCCAATGAAATCTCCCTGAATACTTCATTGCAACTCTTCTCTGTATTTCCATCTTTTGTTTAGTACTTAATTATATGGTTTCTCATATAAAGATTCAATAGCTCCATATATAAATGCTTCACCTTCTTCAACAGAACTATGAGCTGCCAAGTACATGGTGACTTAGGAAAATTCTGAGTACTATCGTCTAGGAAAATGCTAAGCACTATCTGAACAAACCAGAATAGAGTCTATAGAAAAAGGTCAGATATTGTAAACACTTTAGATTTTCTAGGGAGAGTGATTTTTTTTCTTTCTTTAAGAAACAAGCACATGTTGAGCTGAATAGTTATCCTTAACATCATGTAATTCTCAGCAACAGCAGTACTGTGCACAGGCAATTTCGGTACCAAAGTAGAAAATCAAACATCATTAACTATTTCCCTTTCTGATTATTCTAGCTCTAGCTATTAGCAAACTAATAAAAGCTAACTACAATATTTGATTAAACATCTTGACTAAGGTCTTAAAACTCTAGTTTAGTTCACTCTTTATTGTCAAGATCAAAAGTACGTATTATGTCCCTGTGCTGGGCAAGCTTCATACCAATTAAAATTGACTAATAGTTTATCTTTGAGTAGTTCCCCAGCAAAAAAAAAAAAAAAAAAAAGGATAATTTTACCACGTGGAAATAAAGGACTTAATTTTATGGGGCCTAGTATGATGGGAGTCAGACAGGGAGAGCACGCCTTGAAGCAAAAGATAGAAACAAAGAAGAAACTGCATGCTTTGGAAAACGAATACTTGGGGGTGGGTGGGTGGGGGCATGACTCCCCCTTTTTTTTTTTTTTTTGAATCCTCACCCAAGGATATTTTTCCATTTATCTTCAGATAGAGTGGGAGAGGGAGAGAGAGAGACATCGACATGAGGGAGACATCGATTGGTTGCCTCCCACAGGACCATGACCGGGGATTGAACAGCAGGCTGACGTCCTAACCACTGAGCCAAACTGGCCAGGGCCAGGGCATGACCTTCTTTAATTGGTGAAGTGAAGATGGTTTTGAGGGGAAGATGGAGTTACAGAATTAATGTAAATTTTTAGGAGCTGACAATCTGAAAGCAGGGGGACAATTTCTGTTGGGTATGAATTTGGAGAATAAACAGGGTAGGAGTGGGGACTAAAAACAAAATCAAGTGAAGAAAATGATCAGGAAAATCACCTTGAAAAGCTAAAATGGGGGGGGGGAAATGAGAATAGGAAAAGTTAATAAAGAGAGCTACTTTGAAGAACAGTTTGGAAAATTTGTTCTTAATTTCATGCCCAATGGAAAACAACTAAGACCATAAAAGTGATTCAAGCAGATAAGTGATAGAAATAACTCTGTAAATTGTTTTCTGCTCTGGTTCATGATATTTAGAAGTTATCAGATATACATTTTCTATATTCAAGTTTATAAACCTTGTTTTTAACTACTGCTTGAAAAAATATTCTTGATGTGCAATGGTTATACATCAGTAATGATTATTATTTTTAAATGTGTTTTTATTGATTTTTTAGAGAGAGAGGAAGGGAGAGAGAGATAAAAACATCAATGTAAGGGAGAAACATCTATTGACTGCCTCCTGCATGCCCCCTACTGGGGATCAAGCCCGCAACCTGGAATTGAACCAGGACCTCTCAGTCCATGGGATGATGCTCAGTCCACTGAGCCACACCAGCCAGGCAGTAATGATTATTAAAACATGTTTTTATTAACAAACAACTAACTCTTAAGAGTCCAGAGAGTGACACTTTTCTCAATTTATAGAAACTGATTTGATTTTCATTTAACAGAATAGGTTTGTTGCTATGAAATAGAGTATTTAAAAGTCAGAGGGCCACAGTGTTAGATGTGAGTTATCCTACTGCACTCTTACACTTTGGAAATCCCAACCACAGGAGCATCTGCTCAAGAGAAAGAAAGAGTCATGTCTAAGAAAATTAAAGTCAATCTTTGAAACAATATCCCTCTATAAGAAAAAAATAAAACATACACAGTTTAATTAAAACATACACAAGCTTTTTGGGGGTCAGTGTTTATATTTATACCTAACTGTTAATTTGTGAGGCAGGAAAAATAAAGTCTCATATCACAAACAAAAAAGAAAATGTGTTTCTAACATAGAGAATTAATTCAGTAATATTAATGTAGTGCAATAAGATACTTCTAAACAAAAAGTTTAGAAGTAATCAGGGTAAACAAAAAGTTTAGAAGCACAGTTGGTAATCAGGGTAAAACTATTCCCCTCCATTTAGATGAGGATCATTCCTGAAACTACTATTATATTCCTTTATAACCAAAACAGAACATCTTTATCTGGAGGGTATTAGCCAGGGATAATAGATTTTGTTTATAAAGCATATATTTTCCAATAGTATGCTATTTTTAAACACCTTTAAGTATAATCACACTTCTCTTTTTTATTCAATTTATTTGGGTGACATTGGTTAATAAAATTACATAGGTGTCAGGTATATAATTCCATAATACATCATCTGTATATTGTATTGCGTGTTTATCACCCCCCAAGTAATCCTACCTCCAATCTATGATTTTCTTTTTTACTCTAAAGAATGGAATATCTTTCTGAAATCAGCTAATCTTAATATTATTGTGATTTCTTGACACCGTAAGATCTGTTCAATATTACATACAGCATCACAGTGAAGTGTTTGTTGGACCAAACCTTAAAAAATGCAAACTTCACTGGGGAAGAGTTGGGGTTCCCCCAACCCAAGCTTCTCTTCGACTATCTTCTTTTCAAAGCAGAAGGAAATGACAAAAATGTAGAACTCTGGCTTTAAACGTCTAACCACCTAAGTCAGAGGAGTTTGAAATGAAATTTCAGATGAGCATTATGCAATCTAAACTTGCGAGTTTAAGATTATAATACATTTATTCAGAACTCTTATTTCTACATCATAAAGAAAAAAAAAACTAAGAGAAAGATGGAGAGTCTACATTACATATTCCAGAATATGGAGTCCATCAAACCTCATTGAACCCACATTAGAGATTCTTTAAATTGGCAAAAATTGCTTTCAAATGTAGATCTGAACCTTGCTTAATAGAATGGGCTCTTTATCAAGTCAAACTCTCAGCCATTTAAGTTTGGATTTTCAACAACATGACATAACATGCACCCTCCCAGCAACTTTATCCAGTTTATTCAGTATAGACTCTCTCCACTTATTTACTCAGCCACCATGAATTGAGAGCTTTGCCTGCGTCCAACACTGGCATAGGCACTGATAAATTGATGAACACTGGTTTGCTTCATGAGCTTCATGTTACATCAGTTTAATTACAATTGATACTCTCAGGTAGTTTTAATTTCTCTTTTACCTTACAAGTCCAAGGATCTCTTCTTTGAAAAGATTTTCTTCAGGCTAGAGTAGGGCTGAGGGAAATCTTTAGGATTACATAAAGAGCCATGTTGCATCTTTGTTAGTCCACTACCCTGAGCACTCAACTTTGGAAATCTCTCTTCATATATAAAATAAGGCTCATACATGACAGTATTTCTCCTACAAAGTTGTTACAATGAGTACATTAAGGTGCTGTGTGTACTTTGAATCTATAAACCACTATAAAACTGTAGAATGATTAATATAAGGAACGTCCTGATAAAATAAAGGCCACAGAGTTATGAATAGGCCATTGATAATGATATTAATAATAATATAATAATAGCAACTCTAAATATTAGAAAATATTTAATTCCATGAATAATAAAGTAATGTAGACTTTAAAATGAATTCTCTTTTTTATCCATTAAACTGAAAGAGAAAATATTTCAAAATTGATAATATTTATCAAGGGCTCTAATACTATCCATAATCTGTCATTAAATTGAAGAATTTTGGCCATACTCTTTCTCAATAATTCTAGTATTTATCTTTTTTAAAAACCAAATATGTACAGAAATATCTGTGTTCAGGAAGCTATATAGCACTATTTTATAAGAAAAAATATGGCAAAATCCTAAATGCAAAAAAATAGGGGATGTCTAAAATAACATAGTATAATTGTAAGATTATATAATGAAGCCATTCACCATCATGATTAAGACTATTAATGTGGAAATAAGAACTGTTGATTGTCCTTGTCGATTCCCAGCATATATCAGAGAATTTTCAAGATACTAGGAGAGACAGCAGACAAACTCCCTGCTTCATGGAGCTTAGTCTAAGTGGAAATCACTAGATAGAAAGTTATAGATTTCAGATGGTCACAGTGATCATAGTTATACATTAGATATATATTCTAATAAAAGACTACAAAGAAATCTATAAAATGAGAATAATTATCTTTAGATAATTTTTTAATTATGTTAATTTTACTCCTATATTTTATTTTCCAGAGGTTCTAATGACATGAAAAAAACAAAATTTGTAAAAATATAAAGAAAAGTTCTAATTTTCATTAATAAAACCAAACACACATTCGTTAAGAATCGATGATGTAGTCAGTAACCTCTGCTTTCAAGGAACTTAGAGTCTCATATAATGAGAACAAATGGACATGGAGCAGAAGGAAGATGGGGAAAGGATCAGATCAGGGTAGGCTGGAGTATTCAGAGGGTTCCGGGAACTAGGGGGTTTCATAGGTCACTTAGGATTCATGAGTGGACTATTGAATAAAAGACAGGCAGATAGGGGACATGGTTTTGGCAGGCCCAAGGGACAGTAAATAAATTCATCTAATGGGAAAAGATTTTTGTTTTTGTTTTTAACAACTTTACTGAGATATTTTGACATATAAAAATTGTATATACTTAAGGTATAAAACTTGATGTTTTGATATATGCATACATTATGAAAAGATCACTACAATCAAGCTAAATAACTTATCACCTCTACATAATTACCATTGTGTGTGTTGAGATTCAATTTAAGATCTTTCCTCTTAGCAAATTTCAAGTATACAATACAATATCATTAACTATTGTTACCATGCTATACATTAGATCTCCAGAATTCATTCCTCTTGCATAACTTTGTATCCTAATTTCTCCCACCCTTCCCCCATCTCTGGCAACTACCATCTACTCTCTAGTTTTGAGTTTGACGAGACATATCTGCACTCCTGTGTTCATTGAAGCATTATTCATAATAGCCAAGATATGAAAACAGTGTTTTACGTTAGGTAAAGAGAAACTCCAGGGTTGGAGAGACAGTTTGGAGCTACATTTTTGAAGTGTAGAGAGGAGTTGAAGAGTGATGTACCTAGCAAAGATTCATTGAATGTTCTGGAACAAATAATGCTATTCTGAAAGCAGAATTAATATACAGGGTTTTCAGAGAAGAGCAATGAGCTATGAGGCTGAGATGCTAACCAGTTGAACTTGAGTGTTGACAACTAGAATGGAGAGGAAGGCAGAGCACCTGCTAGCCATTTCAAAGGAAAACAGTCTCTGAGATTCCTTAGGCTATGTCAAAATAAAGCTTAGTCTCAAATCCGACCACAAACAACTGAATAATTGAGGAATTATTTTAAGTAAATGATTTACCCAGCTGAACAGCCTTCAGGCAGAGGTAAAAAAAAAAACCTGAAATTTCAGAAGTTAATATTATCCCCTCAGATCACTCTCATGGGTACTAGGGGAAAGACAGTTGTAAAAAGGCACACCATGCATGATCAGTGTAAAAGTAGCAAAGTCATCGCTGGTCTACATATCAGAATTGTTTCTGCCAACTTTCAGCCAGCAAGGTTGACATGGAGAGAGAAATGAACATTTGAACAAATTCTCATTAATTGCTTATCACAAATTAGAATCAGTATGCAAGTCAACATAGCCTGGCACTTTGCTGTTCACATATGCCAAAATAGATTTAAATTCAAAGCTATTTTAGATATATGATTCATTTTTGTGTGTCAAGACAACTTAACAGAAATGTGAAAAGATGCTATAAAAACTTGCTGCTTTAGTAGTCAAAATAAATATACACAATATCCTGAAACTGGAGTAGAGGTGACTTGAATTTGATTTTCTATCATGTGCTTTGCCATCTCCTCCAGATCAGTCCTTCTTGAAAATTTCAGTAACCCCTGTCTTCAACCTCCTCCCTCCTCCGCTGTGATGAAGATGCACTGGAGTCTTATATGGATGTATTTCCTCTATCTATTTCAATAATCTATTAGCAGGTATTTCCAAAGCATACAATTAATTAACATCCCCTTCCCAAATTATTTTTCTCACATCAAAAAATTATTAAAATTGTACCTAACGGAATCATTTCATTTTTAAGACATGAAAGAACACTTTATATTGAGCTGTTTCACTTCAATGGCCTTTGTAGAAAAAATACTTATTAAAAGGCTAACAAAAAGGAATTTGAATATGCCTATTTCATGTTATCTGTGAGGCAGAGAGGCCACACTTTTCTCAATTATGATCCATGCTGGTTTGGCCTCACTTTGAACCTTCCACTAATCTTACCAGTTTAGTCTAGATCTTTAAAGAGCAATCAAATCACAAAGCAAGTGTGCAGCATCCTGTTAATGAAATTCATCCATTCACTCAAGAAACATTAATGAGCCTTCTCTACCCTCGAAAAGGTGTAAACATTCCGAAAAGACAAGTTGCAATCCCTGCTCTCTAAGTTCTCGGTCTTGTGATAAGGAGACAATTTCCCGAGTGTAAAGAGCACCTAGTGAAAGGTAAATGAGTGGGTAAACGCCCACCTGGAAGGTCACCCACCTCAGACTGGGAGCCTCAAGAGAACTTTATAGAAAAGGGGTTGACAAACTATGCCTGCTGGACAGTTATCAGTTATTTTTGTTAAAAAAAAAAAAATTTTTTTTATTGGAACACAGCCACAATTATTCCTTTACCTACTGTCTATGGCTGCTTTTGTGGTACAGTGGCAACATTAAGTGACTGCTACGGATGCCTACCTAACGGGCCTCAAAGCCTAAAATAATTACTGTCTGGATCTTCACAAAAAAGCTTGTCAACTCCTGTTCTAGAGAAAGAGATGATGGAGAATTTGAAGATAGGTTTTGGCCATTCCAGGTAGGAAAGCATGTGCCAAGATAGCAAATAACTACAACAAAACTGTTTCTGGAGACTGTGTATGGGTCAGACTGGCTAGAGCACAGAGTGTGCTTGGGGAGTGGGGAGAAATGTGGCTAGAAGGATAGCCACGGACCAGATTACAAAGCACTTCATGATAGGTGATTGAAAAAATATATTAATAATGACTACCATTTATTAATGTTTGTTATATGCCAGGTACTACTATACTAACCATTTCACATTCATTATCTCACTTAAGCTCAATAGTCCTATGAAGTAAAACTATTACCTTCATTTGATAAGTGAGCAAACAGATGCAGAGACAATCAAAGTGAGGTCACCTAGGTAATAAATGACAGATGTGGGATCTGAACTCAGGTGACTTGATTTCTATGCTCTATACTTACAAGGCAAAGTCTTTGGCAGATGCCATCAAAAGAGCTAAGACCTATGGAACCATCCAGACTGCTGGAAGATAAAGAGTATGTAGATAAGGAGAACTAAAGATCCACAGGAACAAAATTTGAATTAGAGAAATTCAGGAGTGTCAACAACTAGGTACTTCTTAATGACCAAGTAGAAATATTTTTCCCTTCGAAATCCTGAAAATGCAGGGTATATGAAATTCTGACATACAGACACCAAGTAATCTAATGCAAAGAGTTGAGTTCTAGGATCAGAAATGTCCAATTTTTGTTCTACTTATAAACCTCTTACAAATTCATCAAGTTACACAGGAAACTAATGATTCAAAGCTTCAGCATCCTCATCTACAAAATGCATGCTGTCATACACACATTCCAGGGTGACTGAGGATGATAAAAATGGCTAAGTGCTCAGCAGCATGCCTAACACAAACCAGCAGCTCAATAATGCTAGTTATTATCACTGAATTTTAAGGAGAAATGAGTATTCAACACATAATACAAACAAACAGGTGTTCAATAATTGTTGGTTGCATTAACAGATTTCATTAGGAAATCAATTTAGTTAACATCAACCTTAATCAGATGCATTTCCACTTGAACAATGTAGCATAATATGGGAATCTTTTTAGGTTTTGAAATTATCCCAGATATCTTTCTCTTACTCGTCTTTCATCTCTCCCTTTTCTACAATACAATTAATCACTAATTTCTTTCAAATCTACCTTTAAAAAGATCTTAAATCTCTCCGCCCTTTTCTTGTCCTTCTTTGTCAGGCAGACCCTGGTCCTCTCTTAACTGGTGCTATCACCTTCTGATTGCTTTTGCTGCCTCCAATCTTTTCTTTCCTCCAGCCCATTCTCAAAACTGGCTGCTGGTATCTTAAGATGATGTCACTGGTCTTCTTACAACCCCCAATGGTCCCTCATTGCATGGAGAATGAAGTCTGAACTTCTTCACACAGCACACAGACCCATGCCTACCTGGCCTTCATCTAACTTCTGTCTCTGTGTTTGCCACTTCCCGATAAATTAGGCTAATCTGCCCTTGTCTTGTTTGACAACTAGAAAATCTCTCTAGATGTAAACCAAGTATCTCCTGTACTTTGCAAGGCCATCTCTAACTTATCCAGGCAGCACTGGTCCATGACCCCTTCAAATTCCACACTCCTTTGTACCTAGCCAAATTTTGGTATTCGCATGATGTACTAGAATTTACATGTATGTGTCACACTTAAACTGTGGGTACCTCTGAATCAGAAATTCTGTTTCATTTGACTTCACATTCTCAACACCTTGTGTATTTCTTGTCTCATACTAATTACCAGAAAATATGTGTCAACTGGTAAATGAAGTGATAATTATTCCTTGTCTGACCGTCTTCATAAATTCTACCATCATATAAAAACAACTTCGTTCTGCATCTATTAGAATTTAACATTTCGTTGCCTACTGTATGTATGGTCCTGTCCTGTGCCCAATGGGATATACAAAGTAAACACACACACTCTTTTCTCTTGTGCCAAATTCTAGGAATTTAGGAAAGGGCACAAATGATCATTAGATGTTGGGTTTAGATAAGGCAGAGACACATACCAGCTGCCCATACCCTCCCCTAACTCCCAAAGTTATTTCAACACTGATAATTGGTGGGTTTTCTTTTCATGTAAACAGGATCTTCTTCTGAAACTTCACCCATACACATGGATTTTTTTTTCCTTTCTGTCAGTGTTGTACAAATGGATGTGTGTGTTTTTCTTTAGGAACATGATAGAAGGACAAAAGCCTAAACCATTCTTACCACCATAAGTTCACAGAGTTCATTGGAACATCTTTTAATATAGTAGATCTAATTATAATTGTTTTTAAGAAAAATGTCTTTTATGGATTTCATCTCCTCCTGATAGTTCCCTTTTCAGCACCATGCAAAATTGTCAACTCTATTTGTATTTATTCCCTGTAACAGAGATGCTTCAAAAAACAGTAATTAATATTTGGCAGGTGACAACTAATACATATTCAAAACAAAATTATATTTTAAAGGATGCCAAAAGCTAAGAAAACATTTATATACCTATTCTTTACTGCCTGACATCTAAGTGCATAAACACTCAACGGCAATAGAATAAAACAAAAAAAAAAAATAAGGAAGAAGTCTTCCATCATTGAATATAGTGTAATTTTTTTTAATGTTTGTATTGATTTTTAGAGAGAGAGAGAGGGAGGGAGAGAGATAGAAACATCAATGTGCCCTAACCAGGAATCGAACCAGCAACCTCCTGGTGCGTGGGACAATGCTCAACGAACTGAGCCACACTGGCTGGGCAAATATAGTGTAATTTTTTTAAAAACAGTAAGACGGTAAATAGCTCCCTTTCCAAAAAAAAAAAATCCAAGCCCATCTCTTTCATTTGCTGTAGTATTCCTAGTGCCTAGCACAATGTCTGAGATATTGGGCATGCTTAAAAAATATTTGTTGAATAAAAGAATGAATAAAGGGAAGAATGTACAGCAATGCAAGAAGGAACACAATATAGTCTCTGTCTAGAGATACAGTATAGAAAAAATAAATGTAAGTAAATTAAAAGTTGACCAAAATTCTCCCCAAGGAATAAGAAGACCATGAGATATACTGGGAAGGGGGAACCTCCAAGAGGGGGAAAAATCTAAAATTCACTTAAACTTTTCCAACCTCAGCATTTAGCCAGGGCCAACCTTCCTAAATAAGGAAACCATTTATCTCAGTTTACCAAGAGAAAAATACCACACACACATACACAGACATAAGTAAGTACAAATGAGTCTTTTTTTGTTTTGTTTTAGAGAGAGAGAGATGGAATTTCTTTCCATGAGGATAAAAAAATCAATGTAACTAAAACTTCTCCAGAGACTTAGAATGCCCTGAAATCAACTCAGCTCAAAGATGTTTGTTTTGTTTCTCCACCTGTTACAATCATGTCATCTGTGTTACTGCCTTTATGAACTATAACCAGCAGTTTCCATTGGATGATTAGGGGACTTTGTTTTGAGGAACTGATCCTTTTAGAAAATGAAAATGATGGTAGGGTTTGAGGGATAGAGAATTTAACTCAAAGATAACAAAATGGTCCGAAATTAGAACTCAACTTTAGGGGTGCAGTCTTTAAGCAATGATTCAGTTTGATATGGGGGAGTTGAGGACCAGTGTGGGGGGTTGCAAAGAAGTTCTGATTTATATTAAAGGACAAACTTTTATTGGGCATGTGCATTCAGTATGACCTTCTTATGTTAAATTCATCAACGCAGCTCTTTTCTCCTATATGGTTTTATATCTAGTGCTGATCCTAAAAATCATTAACTCATATTATTAAATATCTAGTTAGGTACAAGTCCTAAGTGCTTTGTTCAGTTCACCTGACTTAACCCTCAAAATTATGAGATAATAGAAACTATAATCCTTTTTTTATGGATAAGAAAATAGTTTGGTGGCTGACATCAAATAACTTTCTCAAGGTCATAAAATTAGTAAGCAGTTACAATGCGATTTGTGTGCATGTGGTCAGGTCCCCGAAACTACATCTTTAAGAAGTCTCTGAATATGGTATGGTCTCTTTATACTGGTTTAATGGGTAAATGAATAGTGCTTACCGGGCATGTTTATCTCCTCCCTAGCTTGTACACTGTCTGCTTACTTCTCATTCTCTTCTATACTTCACCACCCACACCTATGGACACTACCCTAAAATGGCCTCTGAATGACCCTTTACTTTGTAATATTCACAAGGCTAAATGAAATCATAATCTTTTAATTCTGCAATGTAGAAATAAAATTTAATGTCTCCCATTGTATTACAGCTGCAGCTCCATTCTTCACAATGTATAGGGTAACTCAAAACTCTCTCGCACAAGCTGCATAGCTGTGGTCTAACCAGCTAAAAGATACTAAGATGTAAAAGATTATACCACTTTAGGCCAGATGCCAGCATCTAATGAGACCATGAAAATAAAATTTTAATATGATAGATTTTTTTTCCTACATCAGTGCCTTTTTATAAGAGTCAGTTCATCATAATAACAGGTTGTCATCATTTTATGTTATGAAACAGACTTGATATTGCCACTCTTAATAGCTTATTCATTGATTACTTTTTACTTCCTTTCACAAAGTGAAAAATAGAAGTAGGATGTAGTAAACTAGGTTGAATATATGAAATGCCATTATTCTCTTGAACAGGTACTTTTAAAAGGCCTACTCTGTCAGATGGTCTATATATGGCATCATATTTTCTGAATCAAAAATGTAGCCTTTAATGGATACGCTGGTTAACAACAGGACTGAAGGTTTTAAATCGGTCGTCTCAGGGTAATTCTCAGGATATGATATATGGTATAGTGTGCACATAGGTTGTGTGCTCAACATCTCTGCCATTGTACTGGAAAGACAAGACACTAACTCATGAAGCAAAGAAAACCCAAGATTCTTCTGAGTAGTATGAATGACAACAGTGTCTTATATAACAGCAGTACTCAGTCCTTTGAGGTGAATAATATATTTAATCTGCAAAGTGTGTAGGGAAGACTATATGTGCTTTGAAGTGATAAGAAAAAGAGCACTGTAATAGGAAAAAGAGCAATGTAATTAGAATAGAAAGCTTTGTTTTTTCAGTCTTTGTAGTAGCCTGAATGATGGCTCCCAAAGATACGAGATCCTAATTAATCACTGGAACCAGTAAACATTACTTTATTTGGGGAAAGGGGGATCTCTGCAGATGTGATGAAGGATCTTGAGATGGGAAGATTATCCTGGATTAACTGGGTGGGACCTAAATGAAATCACAAGTGTCCTTATGAGAGGCAGAGTTATTTGACCCAGACAAGAAGAGAAGACAGAAACAGGAAACATGACCATGGAGGCAGAAATGGGAGTGATGTGGCTATAAACCAAGGAATGCCAATCGCCACCAGAAGCTGAAAAAGGCAAGAACAGGTGCTGCCCTCAAGTCTCTGCAGAGTGTGGTCTTGCCGACACCTTGATTTCAGCTGGTGATCCTGATTTCAGACTTCTAGACTCCAGAAACATGAGAAAAGATTTCTGTTGCCTTAAATTACATAGTTGTGGTTATTACATTAGCCATAGGAACCTAATACAGTAATGATTATGTTTCAATATAGTATACTTGTCTATTATTCAAATACACATAAACATGTATTTTTATATTTATCTAGAACTGTTAAAAACAGCCTAATGAGAAAATCTTATATATATATATACACACACATACACACATATACACACACACACATATATGTACATACATATATATACACATACATACACATATATATACATATATATACACATATATATAATAAATAGAAGCCATATTAAGGCTGATACTAAAATCACTTCTAAGGAGATAAACCCTCAAGTAAGCTTCAGAACTATTTTTAAAAATTGCGAATAGATTTTTCAAGAAATTATAAACCTCAGCTGCTATGTATGACCATTAAACTCCCTTTACCTCCCTTCCTTTGCTGCCTCATTGATAGTTTTCTTTACGCCCCCAACCTGACAATGGGTATCTAAGAGACTGAGGTCCCCATCCCTAACAGCCTCTCTCCATTTATAGTACAAGGATTTTTGTAAAAAATAAACACTAAAAACTAAATATTAGAAAAGTAAAATTGAAAAAAAAAATGTGAAAAGATTGTTTCCAAAATCAACTTGCTCTGAAATTGCACTAAAAAGTAGGAAGCTAGAAAAATGTTGAATTTCTTCTATTGCCAGAGGCTTTGGAAAAACACTTTAAAAATAATCATGTTATAATATTGCAATGGTTGGGTTTTTTGTAAGATATTTCTTTCTATTACTTGAAAGTAAGGCTGAGAATTGTGCTTCCCAATCAATGAGTTTTTAATGCTTTTATTTCAATAAGAAGAAAATGAACCTAGTCATTTTACCTATAGAATCAAGGTAGTATTTGGGTACTCATTTGGCACCTGTTAAAAGTTGTAAATCAATGGAGAAGGTTTAATAATATAACCAAGTATTTAAGAGATCAAAGGAAAAGTTAATACATTAATGTGTTTTTTAATAAGTTTTATAAAATATATAATCAAATACTAAGTTAAATATTTTTAAATTATGATAATTTTTATTTTGATAAATCAGTTTGAATTGGTTGACAATGTCTCACCACTTAAGATGAATTTAAGTTTTAATAGAACTAAAAACTGTTCTGTGGTGAGAAGGGCCTATTGAAAAGGGGGAAAGGAATGGAAATAATTTTTTTTTTTTAAGAATGGGCAATTACTGCTTTTAATTCAGCATTAACAGTGTGCTTTAAAAGAACCAATATTTGGTTGCAGCATGTTGGAACATAATGAGCCCTGGAATATCTGGATCCAAACACCAGTTTTCACAATGCTGACAGTGGGAATGGTCTTGTGTTGGGTTTTGGGTGGCAAGCAACAGAACAGATCCTGGAAAACTCAAACAAGAGAGAAATTACTGGAAAGGTATCTGCAGGAGTTTCGAGAACCTGGAAGAGAGGAAACAAGGCAATTCTAGATTGAGGAGACTGGCAACTCAGCACTTTTTATGGCAGAAACAGTCTCATCAAGACATGGCTTTGTTGCCCTGGATGGTTTGGCTCAGTGGTTAGAGTGTCGGCCTGCGGTCCAGAGAGACCTGGGTTCGGTTCCCATTAAGGGCACGTACCTTGGTTGCAGTTTGTCCCCGGCCCTGGTTAGGTCGTGCAGGTGGCAGCCACTCGATGTGTCTCTCTCACATCGATGTTTCTCTCTCTCTCTCCCTCCCACTCTATCTGAACAAAAAAAAAAAATGAAAAAATGTCCTCGGGTGAGATGGAGTAGAACTTGACCTCGAGCAGTCTCATTGTTTACATTCCAAAAAGAGAGTCTCTAAGTGCCTGTGTTTTAGGCCTAGTATCTGCCCCATGACCAGGTATTGGTGTGTCTCTCACTACAGCTATATCTAGAGGGAAATGGTATTCCTGTGTTGTTAGGAAAGGGGGAAAGGTCCTGAGCGGTCAGGAACTAATCAATCTCCCCTAATGACCTCAGAGAAGTTAAATATCTCAATCTATAAAATGCCACTGAAAATGACCCCTCCTCCCCAACTTAAAGGGATTCCTAAAATGCTCTAACAATGAAATATACATAGCACATAATGCTTTGAGAACTATAAGACACCTAGCAAATGTTAACATTTCATTACAATGATATGAACTGGAAAAGAAAGTATGAAAACACAGTAGTGAAAGCAAATCTGAAGAAAATAAACTAAAAAGCCATCATAAAATGTAAAACATCGGGGTTTTTATGAGTTTTGTTCATCCTAGTATAGCATCTATGTCCTAATGCAATTTTTCTTCCAAAATAAATTGCAGGACTAGTAAACAGAAAGGGTCTTATTGATAGAATTTAATGTAGTGATTATAGTTGTAGTAATGTGTGGATATCTGTTTATTCTGAAGAGACTCCTTTTTTTTTTTTTTTTTTTGCATTAAAAAACATACCCCCCACCCCCAGCTCAAAGGACACAGAAATCAAAATAACTGTTCAGGTATTTTAAGATTGAGAAATTTATTCAAATGTGTAGAAGACACCATACTGTCAAGTAGTGTTTTTGTTTGTAAATTGGTAGGCTCCTCCTTACTTGAGAAACTGAGTTCTGAGATAATTTATTCTTGAGCAAGTTGAAAAATCAGTCAGGTATCAAGTCAGTTAATTTCTGCTGGCCATAACTTGTGAATTCTCTTAGTTTAATTTTCATAATTGGGTAAATAGTAAAAAAAAAAAAATTGAAATTTGGAACCAGAAATGTACGTCACAAAACATCTTCCCTTAAGAGTTCTGATGTAACAATGTAAATGTAGTTAATGTCATTGAACAGTACACTTATGTATATTTTACCACAATAAAGAGGTCCACACCAGACACATCATCACCAAAATGCAAAAGATTAAAGACAAAGAGAGAACCTTAAAAGCAGCAAGAGAAATGCAGTTAGTTACCTGCAACGGAGCTCCCATAAGGCCGTCAGCCGATTTCTTAAAAGAAACTTTGCAGGCCAGAAAGGAGTGGCAAGAAATATTTAAAGTGATGAAAAGAAGGGACCTACAACCAAGATTACTCTATCCTGCAAAGCTATCATTCAGAATCCATGGCCATATAAAAAGCTTCCCAGACAAGAAAAAGCTAAAGGAGTTCATCACCACCAAACCAGTATTATATGAACTGTTGACCGGTCTTCTTAAAGAAGATAAAAAAAATATGAACAATGAAATGGCGAGGTGGGGTGGAAAGAGAGAAACCAAAGAACTTATATGCATATATGCATAACCAATAGACACAGACAATAGTGTGGGGAAAGCAGGAGGGGAGTGGGACTGGGGATGAAGAGGTCAAGGGGGGAAAAAAGAGGGACATCTGTGATACCTTCAACAATAAAGATGGACATCTGTAATACATTCAACAATAAAGATAAGTTAAAAAAAATGCACTTCAGAGCTTAAAAAAATAGTTGAAATATACTATTAAAAAGTTCTGATATGTCTCAATTTGGCTTATTTTCTTCTCATAATAAGACCAGACTAATGATTTCTATTCCATAATAAATATGTATCTATTCAGATACATATTTCAAGTATAATTCTGACACTCTTTGAACATTAAATCTCCTATGGTTTATTCGATGAAATCAAACAAAACTATTCTTTAAAATTAAATCATGAGTTATGTGATTAATAATTCACAGTCCAATTGGCTATACATGCTTACATTTAAAATATTCTGCTACATCTCATTTTAAAGAACAGTTTATATTGTTTCATATTTAAAACCTTCATAAACAGTAGCTGATTTCTTTGTCTCACATTACTGTACATAGGAGAGAACAGTAGGGATCTGAGACCTCACGAGGTGAATGGAAACCTGGTAGGGAGGGAACTAGAGAGAATTCGGGGTGACTGCAGGAAAATGCTGAGGGCAGGAATGCTACCTGGACTTTCTGTTGACCACTTCCTCCCTCAAAGAGCCACCTAATGAACCATGAATACATTTGTCTTGTATAAACCCCTCCTTCTTTCAGGATGATGTTTGGAGCAAATGTGTACAGCACATTCTCTGAAGGGAGTAATATAGCCAATATCAAATATGACAATACGACTACCAACTTATAAAGGAACCATGACTATTCTGACATAGTAAAAGGAAAATAGGAAGAAGGGAATCAGTGTCTTCGATGCTGAAGGAAAATGTGACAGATGACAGATTATCTATACAGTTATGAGTAGACACAGCACTGCCATCGGCATGTATTACTTAGGGCAATGGTTTTCTACCTTTTTGACTCAAGGGACCCTTCTGCCTTTGAGACCCCGCAATCTACCTTTTTGACTCAAGGGACCCTTCTGCCTTTGAGACCCCGCAATCTATTCACTAAAAGACCTAGTGACAAATACATGGTAATGACCCCCTGACCACATGTCTAGTTTCCTAAGGAATCCCAATACACATTCTATAAGAACCTGGGGTTTTACCAAATATAATTTGAAAAACCACTTCCCCCTTAGACTTCACAAATAACATAATTTTGACACATTTTTCTAGTAGTATACCCCCCAAAACTTCCAAATGTGCTAAAAATATTTCCATGGTCATAGAAATTAAAAGGGACTCCAAATGAGAGACATTTGACTCAATCCATGTCATACTGCTAAGCTTCGTTTCTTAGAAACAGCTAGCCTTTGAAAATTATTCAGCTGATAATTAAAACACATTATTTGATATTTTCCAGTATCTCTGAACCTTCAGAACAATTACACTATACATTACAGCAACTCAGAAACCGTTTTGTTCAGGGCAGATTTAAGAATAATTTTTAAACCTTCAGGAGCTCACGACACACCCTCTGTAAAATAGGTGACCTCTGTCCCCACACTTGTATTACCCCACTAAGATGTAGGATCGACGAAGCAAAATCTACTCTGTCTAAATCTCAGCCCAGCCAACTAAATAAATGTATCCTATGACAATCCCCCACATAGCTGATTAGGAAAAGTGTTGTTCATTTCCCAGCACTTGCATTTCAGTCTTCCATCACTGGCTCACCAAAGCAAAAACCCAGAGCGAAACTCCATTCCCGCTGTGAGCAGACTGCTTTCATTAACATTGAATTCACTTGTCATGTTTGCAGCAGTTTTTCACTTTTTGACAGATAACTTTAAACTGAAAACATTATAAGAAATAGAGAAACAGGGAAGATCCTGTGAAGATGGCCAGGAAAAAAATCCTTAAACAGAAACTATTTTTTATGAGCTACCCTTAACAACTAATCAAAATTTGCCATTTTTGTTTTCAAGATTCATCTTTGTAAGACTATTTGTGAATGTGACAACAATACAGGAGAAGCAAACACTCTGTCTAAACAATGACAAAAACAAAAAACAAAAAAAACACAAAAAACCTGGCATTTTCTGAGTAACCATTCCTTTGTTTTCTCACAACAATTTACTGTCACCATTATCTACAGAACAGTCTTCCAGAGCCAAATAAAGCCTGGCACCGTAAAAGCAGTTTAAATTTGTTTTCTCTCGATATTTTATGCTCTTTACTGAACCTCTGTGGATAAAACACATTATCTATTTTCTTCTAGATATAAAATAATGTACATTACACCTTTTGGCTATGAAACTTAAGTATACATCGTTTAAAGAAATCTAATAGGATGATCCAGGACATTGACAATATGGGGACAGATTTGCCTAATCATTTAATATTTCTCTACTATTTCTGACAGTTTATTTCTTTCTAAATCTTAGCCTCAGTCCCCAATTCATAACCCAGAGAAGCAATATTTTCTTAATGAGGTTAAAATTATTAAGCAATATTTTTAATGAGATTAAATTTATTAACATGTCAACCAAGCCTACATGTAACCAACCTACTTCCTTCATTTGCCTTTCTTCCAAATCCAATATTTCCACCTTGTCTGGGACAAGCTGACCAAAGGGGCTGAATGAAAGTAGGCTGATGAGCTTCTGGATCTTGAGTGCCCCCAATCACACTGAGGGAAGCTCAGCACTTTACCAAGTTCTAGGGTCTGCCTTTTGATTTCCACCCAGAAGTCAAATCATTTGGATTCTTAAGGAAGCCTTATAGGCTACCATCAACTTGACAATGTCATGAGGTTCCTTATACATAATTCAGCCCAGTTCGTCTTCAATAAAGATACCTTGTCTCTTCATTGTTTTATATCAAAGTCAGCAATGTTAAGTTCTGATTTGCATTTATATTAATATACTGTTTAGGAACTGGCATTCTGCAGCTATGGCAAACCACATACCAATTAAGAGATCTGGGTTTAAACTTTCATTTTTCCCACGACAACATTTCAGGAAACTCATTTGGATGACACTTATGCCAAGGCATTGTGCTAGGTGTCAGGCAAATGAGACAAGTTTTCTTCCTCTGGAGGTTGGTAAGCCAAGGACAGAAACAGAGAATAAGCATACAAGACAAGTTAAATAATCCAAATATAAGCAAAATCATATAAGGTAGGACATAGTTCACGTATTATCGATAATGATAGGTTTACCCTGGTGTCTTATTCTCAGAAAGTCACTTTTTTTTTTGAAATTTATAAAAGACCCATTCCCTCCAGCCTTCTCTATGACGTTGTATTTCACAGGCATCTCTTCTCTTCCATCATCATTATTTCCCTCTCCAGGCATAGCTCATTTCATTGCACTTCACTTTATTATACTTCACAGATACTGCTTTTTTTTTTTTAATCCTCACCCAAGGATATTTTTCTATTTATCTTCAGATAGAATGGGAGAGTGGGAGAGAGGGAGAGAGAGAGAAACATCAACATGAGAGGAACACATCGGCTGGTTGCCTCCCGCACGACCCCGACCAGGGCCAGGGACCAACCACAACCGAGGTACGTGCCTTTGACCAGAATTGAACCCACAAGTCTTTGGTCCGCTGGCTGATGCTCTAACCACTGAACCAAACCAGCTAGGGCAGATGTTGCATTTTTTTTTTTTTTTTTTTTTTACAAACTGAAGGCACAACCCTGCACCAGCAAAAATATTGAGTCACATCCAGCCAGTGTGGCTCAGTGGTTGAGCATCGACCCGGGCACCAAGAGATCACCAGTTCAATTCCCGGTCAGGGCACATGCCCAGGTTGTGGGCCCGATCCCCAGTGTGGGGCATGCAGGAGGCGGCCAATCTCTCTCATCGATGTTTCTATCTCTCTCTCCCTCTCTCTCGAAAGTCAATAAAGAAAAAAAAGTTAAAAAAAAAAAAAGATTGAGTCGCTTTATTGCTGTGGTCTGAAACCAAACCCACAATGTTTTCAAGGCATATTTGTATGTGGCATCATCCCTATCGACACACAAACATGTCCTGGTGCTGTTAGTCTTAAAAGAAAAAAAGTGCCTTGATTGCACATTTCCTTCCTGGTGCCCATCCAGTTTTTTTTTTTTGCTCTCTTGCTCACTGAACTCCTCAAAATATTGAGTACATACACTCTCTCCTCTACCTCGCTCCATTCTTCAGCCTATACCATCTTGTGTCTGTCCTCATTACTGTAACCAAGATGCTCTTGGCAAATTCACAAAGAATCTAAATTGCCAAATGCAGTGGGCTCTTTAGTATCTTCATTTGTCTTGACCATCTCAGCAGCATTCAGCCCTCTCAGTCACTTCTTCCCTGCAGACCCTTCTCTCTCAGTCTGAGACATCCTTGCCTATAAACATCTCTGGCTGCTCTGTTTCCTTAGATGGCCCCTGTACCAAGTGGATCCACAGGATGCTAACCTGGACCCCCTTATCTTGCTATGCACTGTCATCAAATTAACACCATTTACTTCCAGGGCTTTAGTACCATCTGTAAACAGATAACACCTCTCTTCTGGACTCTAGTCACACATATTTCATTAACCAACCTCTTACCAACATCTAAAAATCAGTATGCTCAAAACTGGACTTTTGTCTTTTTTCTAAAGCCTGTTTTCCTTTTGTCTTCATGATTTCTGTGAATATTACCATTCATTCAGTTGCCCAACCCAGAAACATGGGATTCATTCTTGATTCATTTATCTCTTTACACTCACATGAATCCCAGCTGCAAACCCAATTGCTTTTACTACTAAAATACATTAGAAAAATCTGTCAATTCCTTCCCATCTTCACTACCACCAAGCTGGTCCAGGCCATCATCATTTCTCACCACGTTTTCCACAATAGCCTCTCACTTCCTCTTTTTTTCCTCTCTCAGCTATTGTCTACAAAGCATCTGGAGAAAGTCTAGCAATATCTATCAGCTCACATTATTTCCTGCTTACAACTCAATGGTTTCCCACCATGCTTAGAATAAAATCCAGCCTCTTACTTTGACCCATAAGTGGTTACATATCTGGCACTATGCTTCTCCCCAATCTCGTCTCCTAGCACACTCTAGCTCATTCTCTGGCTGCAGGCTACTGGTCCTCTTTTAGTCCCTCAAACAGATTAAAGTCTTTAGGGTTAAAAAGGCTGTACATATGCTATTCTCTCCATATGGAATGCTCTTCCCATAACTGGATTTTCCTCTACCTTTAGATTGTAGCAGTTTACATGCCAACTCTTCAGAAAGGCTTGCCCATATCTCTTGTACCAGTTATTTTCTTCCATTGCAATTTGTATTTTACAATTATGTTTTCATCTACTTGTCTGTTGGCTTGTCTCCCTGTTGACTGTGACCTGCATACGAACATTTGTGAGGCCAGCAACCAAGACACTACCTGGCGGTTTATAAGATATCAACAAACATTTGTTTAATGAAACAGCTTTATAAAAATATGACATGATATACTGGGGAAGTCCTGCCAACTCTTATTTATTTCAGATTTTTGTATTGTCTTCCCAATGCCATGCACTACCATAGGGACTTTCACATATTACCTAACTGCTTTTTTCTCAATACATTTTGAAAGTAAGGATTATTTATCAAACTCCACACATCAAGCAACGGAGGAGCAAAAGTATGTCGATCATGATAATACAGAGTGTGAGGGATGCTCTTAACTCCAAATCTTTTGAAGCCCTTTTGATTACACGCAGAGCTAGCTTCATGGGTGTGAGATGCTGCTAGTCACCCGGGCCCCATGCTCTAACGCTCTCCTGTTGCCAGCTCCAAATTCTTAATTTCTGAACACGGGCCTTGCACTTTCATTTTGCACTGGGCTCCACAAATTATGCAGCTGCTCCTGACTGTACCACAGGTTTCGTTTGGAAGAGCTTCCTAAATGCATTCCTACTAGTTTGGCATTTTCTTACTTGGAACAATTTCAGATCTAGGCACATTGAATGATTTATCACTGTATTCACAGTTGTAAGGCATTAGCTAGTGTTAAGGAAAAGAAATTTCCAGACCTAACCCCAGAGGTAATTCACTACAGGCATATCTCATTTTAGTGCACTTCACAGATGTTGCTTTTTATTTTTTTTCCAAATTAAAGGCAAGATCCTCCACTAGCACGATGATTACTACTTGCTTTATTGCAGTGGTCTGGAACCAAACCCACAATATCTCCAAGGCATGCGTGTATTTCTCTTTCTCTGTCTTGAGAAATGTCTACTTATCTTCTTTTTACATCTGTTGTTAAATCTGATCTCGTCCTTGGATAAAAGATTACTTCCCCACCTCCACTCTTCCCAATCCTGTGAAACTAGGTTAATTTAGAAGTTCTTGGTCTAGAACTCAATCAAAGGCTTTGTGTAATAAATTATATTGCCCTGGTTAGTCCACTGTTCACAAACCCACCAAAATACCACAACCAACCAAACTGATTGAAGGCATTCCCCCGTATCCACAGGGGAGATGTTTCAAGACTCCCAGAGGATGCCTGAAACCAGGATGGTATTAAGCCCTTTGCATATTCTTTTTCCCTATACATATATAGCTCTGATAAAATTAAACTTATAAATTAGGCACAGTAAAAGATTAATAATAATAAAATAGAATAACAATATACTGTAATAAAAGTTATGTGAATGTAGTCTCTCAAAATATCTTATTTCACGAATGATACATTTGTTCTTACTTTATTATTATTTTTTATCCTCACCCGAGGACATTTTTTTTTTTTTTTTGCATTTATCTTTAGATAGAGTGGGAGGGAGAGAGAGAGAGACACATCGACTGGTTGCACCCACACGACACCAACCGGGGCCGAGGACAAACTGCAACCGAGGTACGTGCCCTTAGTGGGAACTGAACCTGGGACTCTCTGGTCCACGGGCCAACGCTCCAACCGCTGAGCCAAACAGGCCAGGGCTGTTCTTACTTTAGATCTTAGCAACCTCAGCATACAATTTTTTTCCCTTTCCTTATTAAGTTGAGAACGTTCACCTTTTCTCTTAAAGAAAGCACTTTACAACTTCTCTGTGGCATATCTGAACTGCCAGCATCACTACTCTTGCACTTCAGGGCCATTATTAAGTAAAATGAAGGTTACCTGAACACCATCACTGTCACAGCATGACAGTCAGTCTGATAACTGGCTACTAAGTGACTAACTGGTGGGCAGCATATGTATCGGGACATGCTGGAAAAAGGGAGGACTCATGCACTGGGTGGGAGGGAGCAGGATGTCGAGATTTCATCATGTTACTCAGAATGGCAAGCAAGTTAAAACTTATGAATTGTTTATTTTTGGAATTTTCCACTTAATTTTTTCAGATCCCAGCTGACTATAGGTAACTGAAACTACGGTAAGCAAAACTACGGGTAGGGGAACTACTGTACCTTAGAGCAATGATGGTGCCTTACTCACTATAAATTTTTCTTAAGTGGTCGATGATTCTATCCTGTACCATGGAGTCTCCCAGATACTGTTAACAACAGTGATGTTGCTTACTTGTCCTGTAGCCTCCCACATCTTGAATCAGGGGTTTGCAAAGTACAATGCCCAGAGCAGCAGCAGCCAGCCCCACCTTGGGGAAACGTCTGAATTGCTAATTCTCAGACCAGCCTCGGGTCTCTTTATTTAGACACCCCACAGGAGGGTGGTTTAACAAGCCTTTCAGGTGATTCTGATACATGCCAAGGTAGAGAACCACCATCACAGAAAACTATCATTAAAATAGTATCATCCAAATACGGGTTATTATCTAAATCACCTGGGGATCTTTTCAAATTATAGTTGACCCTTGAACAATGCAGGTTTGAATCGCACAGGTTCACTTATATGCAGATTTTTTTTTTCAGTTGACCTTAACAGTTCAATTGACCTGGGCAGTTCGGACCCAAGCCTTGTTCAAGAGTCAGCTTTGTAGAGTTCCCAGCCTTGCCACAGAGATAGAACGTCCACAGGTATGGTGTGGCCAGTCCCCAGGTGACTCAGATGGTCAGCAGGTGTGGGAACTCTTCTCTAATGCAGTTGCTGTTTAAAATCAGTTACACATGTCAATGAACAGTTTTCCCATTTCATCGTTGAGTTTCTTCAGATTCTTTTTCAAATTCATTAATGTATCTCTGCAGAGCTTGACAAATTTAATCTAAAACTACTTGTTCTGATGCTCTGCCATGTTTCAGCAAATTTGTAAGTGAAACAAGCCTAAAAGTCATATGTCATGAAACACACAAAACACAAATTTTTAAAGATATAGCAATAACAAAAACAAAGTTATACTCTCGTGGCTTCTCTTAACCCTTAAGCACATTTTGAATATATTATAATCATTGAATTGTCCCCGGTTTCAGTAATTGGCTTCTTGGCTTAGTTTAATATAAAGAACATTTTGAAGCCGATGTAAAGAACATTTTGAAGCAGATGTAATTGAGGATCTACTATGTGCATGGTACTGTACTTCTCCTTGGCCACAAGCCAGAGAAAAACTGGGATGAGAAAATAATTTGATTAAATGTGTGTCTTTACCATCCCCCCCCAACTCATTCCTCCCAAACTTCCTTTTATACTTTTCAGAGGGAAAGAGTAGTTTTGTTTTTTTTTCTGATAGCTCATCTGTCCATCTTTGCTCCATCTTTCAGGAAAGTGATGGGTAAAGATAAAAAAAAAAAAAAAAAGAATGAAGAAAAATCACTCTATATATTTTCTGTCAGTTTCTCATGAGTACAGAATGTAGAGTCAGGCAGCCTGATTTCAAACTTAAACTCCAAGACATTGGGAAAATTCCTTAATATATCTCTATGCCTTAGTTTCATCATTTGTAAAATGGGTACAATGAGGTTATTATAAGGAACAAATGATTTAATAAACGTTAAGCCTCACAGAACAGTTAATGCACATAGAGTTCACTGTGTGTAACTACTACTAACATTCCCGTGTCACTGCTCTTTGCAGTTTTAATTTGCAAATCCACATTTATTTATATCCTGGAGCCTAAGCCCAAGAGCCCGTGTCATGGGCTCCATAAAACATCTTGCTGCCCTGTTGTTGATTTTCTACAATACTTAGTCTATCCTGCAAGCCTGGAGTTGTTTCTAACTCCCTAGTTGGTACATCTCACCTGTTCATGGTGGTGGAAAGGAACATTGTGGACCTAGGCTTGGAGTCAGGCAGACCTGGGTCACATCTTTATCTCCTTCCCCTCTCCTGCTCACTCTGCTCCAGCCTCTTTGGCCTTCTTCTTGTTCCTTAAACACTGCTCTGCCTCAGGACACTTGCACTTGCTGTTCTCTCTGCCTGGAACATTCTTCCCCAGGGTATCTCTACTGCTTGTTCCCCTGCTTCATTCTGACATCTGTCTTATAGCAACAATACATTCCCTCCAGCTGAGATACTGCCCCCTCTCATTTCCTACCTCTCCGCCTTGCTTTACTTTTCCTCATGGTACCTATAATCACTAGACATTTTATTATATATTTATTTGCTTGTCTGTGTATCTTCTGTCAGCCCTCACTGCCTCACTGGAATATAAGCTCCAGGAGGGCTGGAACTTGGTAAAATGGAAATGACGCTTACCTAATCAGGTTGTTGTGTGGACTGAATGGTATAACATGTATAAAATATAAAACCATTATTTTAAAAGCCTAACAAACTGCTGAGCATATAGCAAATGTTCTTTTTCCCCCCCTTTTCTATAACAAATGAAGAGGGCAGCCACAGGTTGCTTCTCATATATCCCGACCACCACTGCCATCCCCTACATCAGTGTCCCAGAGACCTGAGAAAAATGAATGGAAACTCTTCAGTTGTACGGTCATTATTTAGATTTGCAGCAAAAAATCAGCATGTCCTAATTAGATTTCAAATATACCTGGTTGTGAAAATATGGGCATATACTTCTTATGCACACACAGAGTCACATTACAAAGGAGTGCTTGTGAAAAGGGATGTTTCCATTAAGTGAGTTTTCTAGTTCGTTATCAACTCATTTCTTTCACCCATGGTAATTGAACATGTCTCTTCCTGATCTTTATTCAGTTTCTTGCCTTGATAAACAGAAAGCACAGAACATAAATCCATTTTCTCTTATATCTGAGTACATCTTGGCTAAAGGCATTGTTATAGACTCCAACTCCCATTTGATATAATTGTATTGAAGATATAGCATATTGGCCCGAATCTACTCTGACCTCACACCAAACCAAGGTAATTACTTTTTCAAATTAAACTCCCAGTAAAGGTTTTTATTTAGTTCTTATTTGTCACATTCTTCTAATAGTAGATCATACACACACACACACACACACAAACACATACACACACAGAGAACCTATTTAACAAGGGTTCTATACTCAAGTTTTGTTCAAATTTAAAGTGTTCCAGACCTTGTTGTGATTGACATCACATACATAAAATAACCAGAGTTTATGTAAAACTTGAAAGAATAAGTAAACAATTCAACAGGCTAAAAATAATAAAGGAAGTAGAGTCCTACAATCATGTCAATACAATTGTATTGCCCTATTTTCACTGAACAATATTAAGAGAAGTAGCATCAAAAATACCATGTTTTGCTTTCTTCATTCAATCGTTTACTCCTTTAACTAAGCTTGTTTGCAACACTGATGACAATGTAGTTCCACGGCTTTCATTCTTTACTTCTACCCTGAGTAGTGTCACCATCCATAGTAACCGTTAAGCCACTTCCATAAACAAATCGCCTCTGTGAGGGAAAAGACATGTATAAACTTCATTGATGCACTTTTAATCACCTTATCCTTAACTCACAAGTCAACAGAGTATTGAAGAAAATTAAAGAATGTACATTTGAATTCTATCTACCATTTCCCAGCTATCCTGGTTAACACTTACTTGATATTTCTGAAATTGAGTTTCTTCTTCTGTGCTTTATTTGGCATCCAAATAAAACCTGCCTCAGAATGATATTGAAAAGATTACAGAAGAGATCGTTGAAAGTGCCTAGTATGTAAAAATACCAAAATAATGCTCATTTTTCCCCTTTCTTCATTGCTTCTCTGTCCGGGATATGAAACACCTAAGACTACAGCATTTTCACTATGCTCTTTCACTTACTCCATACACGAGTACCACATTTTCAGAGCATGCCAGAGACCGAGCAAAATTTGGGATATACTGATGTATAAAATACATTCCTTGTCCTAAATGAGATCCTACACCGAAGGTCTTGATCAGCAATTTTCAACCAGTGTGCTGGCAATACCTGTTTAGTGAGGAGCACTGACCTCTTTTCCTTCAGATTGTCAAATAAAAAAATGACAACAACCAACACAATAGCCATCCAGTGTGAATGAATCAAAATTATACTTATTTTTGTATCAGATCAGCAAAATATATAATTTTTGGTGTGCCACAGAATTTTAGTAATTAGTTTATGTGTGCATGAGATGAAAAAGGTTGAAAAACACTGGGCTAGATTATACTCCAGGTATGTCTAAGGTTATGTTTGACAATCAGACATTTTCCCCAAGAAGATGAAATAGTGCCTGGCCTTCCAAAGCTTTTTCAATGTGTATGATTCACAAACTATGTGGTAATACAATATCCTGTGAATTACCTCACTGCTCAGATCAATGCAGGACCATGATGTTATCACACCAGCTTAGACGTCTGTCTCCATCAGGGGACCCAAAGGCACCAGTTATACAAGATATGGTATGGTCGCAAAAAAAAAAAAAAAAAAAAAAGTCCCTCCCCCCAACTACTTAATAGGTAATAAGACAAAAATAGGACTTAGCCATTATTTATCACTGGTTCCTTCTGCATTCGTTTTTCATTGTCTATTTATTTGGAGTATGTGGTCTTCATAACATGAATTAAGCTCTTGTTTTAGTTACTGTTACCACTGCATTCTATAGTTACATCCAATAACTTGATGCACCTTTTAAACAGTGAGCCCTTTTTGTAGCTGCAACCAAAGTTGTTCCACTGTGTCCTAGGCTCTGGTAATTTGAATCATTATTGTTTATCTTTTAAAGAAAATTAATTTCATTTAGTGCTAGGGTATCTTATCCTTTAAATGCTTAAAAACTCATCTTTATTTCCCACAAAATGGCTGCTGATAATCAGAACAAAGGGAAGTAATCTAAAAGTTTATCTTTTTGATCAAAATGTGTCTTACATAGAAGGACAACTTTGTGATATCAAGTCAAGACAAGTGGAAATAGATCCTATTCTGAAACTGGCACTCCCACTGGGCAATGGGTTGGTGACAATGAATGTCTGTCAGGTCCAATTATGCTATTTCCCCTCAATAATTCCCGAAGGGCTTCTTTTATGACAGACTTTACAGTAAAATGACAACAAAAAGGGAATAAAATGAATAGAGGTAAACCTCCAATTACCTTAATCACATATGCCAGTTGTAATAATAATAATTATTATACATAGCTATAGCCATAGTAAAACCCGAAATGATAAAGGAAAATGTCTCTATTTTGAGTCAGGGTCTGAATCTTTCGTCTTCGTCTTGGTCCTTCTGCCTTGCTCTGGACATGGTCTACAGCTTTCTCTGGTTTCTGTTCCATGCTTTACTGGTTCTCCTTTGCAGCCACGAATAACCAACTACAGAATTTCTGGGCTTTCATATCCCACTGATGATATCATCAGTTGTATCAGTTGTATATCTACAAATATATCATCAATTGTATATCTACAAATATATCTGTGTATTTTTCCCTAATTTTGAACATGTGCTGAAATTTCAAGTTCAAAACATTCCCTACACATACAAATGTCTGACTATTGTTGAAACATAGCCCGAGAATACCTGCTGCAAATGCTATCATTAGAATACTTTTATCTGTATCTACCATCCATTTCTCCCCTCCTCTCTCCTTCCTTCCCTCCCCTTTGTCTTCTCTCCCTCCCTCCCTCTTTCTCTTTCTCTTTTTCTTTCTTGGAGACTTGGAATAGGAAGATAGGAAGATAGCAGCTCCAGGACAGGGTGCCTCTCACTCTCAAGCTCTCTACTCTCCCAATTTAGAGGCTTCATGCACCTTGAAATTTTTCCCAAATTCACCATAGAATGCCTTCCATCATGTGACAGATGTTCTAGGGAAAACAATCAATTGTTCATTGCCCAATTTGCTGTGGCTTAGGCAATCATAGTCTGGGACTCTAGGAAAGTACTATCAACTATTGTTTTAAAGATAAAATACTTCCTTTGACATAACTGCTTCTTCAGTTTCTTTCCAGTAATTCGGTCAGAATTTGTTTTATAGTGATCATATTGCAATATATAAATGTATGAGATTAACATGTTGCACACTTTAAATTTACACAATGTTGTATGTTAAATACATTTCAATAAAGAAAATAAATAGGCATATTTTTAAAAAGAAAGACTCAACTTCTCACCTCATTTGACCTTAACATTTTGAAGACTCATGTACTGCAAATCATTTGGTGCTCATTATTTATCCTCCTTTCTTTCCTATTAACAGTGATTTGTAATAATTATCTATTGTTAAAATGATTATTGAATAAAGGAGACAAGCACTTATAGGAAAAATAAGACATCCTCCCCGGCTGGTGTGGTTCAGTGGTCAAGCATCGACCCATGCACCAAGAGGTCACCAGTTCCATTCCTAGTCAGGACATGTGCCCAGGTTGTGGGCCAAATCCCCAGTGGGGGGCATGCCAGAGGCGGCCAATCTGTATTCTCTCTCATCAATGTTTCTATCTCTCTCTCCCTCTCACCTCCTCTCTCTGTAAAATCAATAAAGGAAAAGAAATACTGTAAAAAAAAAAAAAAAAGGGAAAAGAAAAATAAGATGTCCTGAAATAACAGGAAAAAAAAACTGTAAAGGCCCTATTTAAAAATAGTTGTATTTCAAAATGTCAAGTTAAGGGTTATTTACATTCATTAAGATGAATAAAATTAATAAAATATTTACAAAGTAGTAAAAATTACTCTTTGCAACATCTATACAGAAAATATTAAATAAGGATATCCAAAAGAATTATTTGATCTGTACAGCTTCAACCAATCACCTGATTTCCTCATTTATTTGGTCAGTCTTACCAAGTTTATAACAGGCCAATAATTTAATTAAGATAATTTTAATATACTCATGAATAAGTCATAATATATTGTTTATTTTTAGTTGCTAACTATATACCTATTGTGCTTATAATATATTATGCTATATGCCAAGCTATGCATTCATCTCTTCTACAATCATGTCTTCCAAAAATTTTTTTCACATTCATTTCTCCTGTAGTACAAGGTTTTATCTTGCACAGAGTATGTGCTCATTAAAACATGTCAGAACAAAATATTAATATCCCCAAATCTAATAGTAGGAAAGGTAATTTTCACTTCTATAGACATCATTATAAATTAAACACTCAGAAAACAAGTTTCAGTTATGCAGGATAAATAAGTTCTGGAGATCTGATGTGCAACATGATCACTACTGTTAACAATATTGTACTATATACTTGAAATTTGCTAATAGATCTTAAATGTTCTAACCACAAAAACAAAATGGTTAACTCTGTAAGGTGATGGACACGTCAATTAGCTTGATTGTGGTGATCATTTCACAATATATATTATCTCGAAACATCATGTACATAATTGTATATATTTGAGACAAGTTGTATATCTTAAATATATACAATTTTAATTTGTCAATTATAGATCAATAAAGCTGTAGGGGTGGAGCGAAGAGTGCAGTGAATCCTCATCTATTCTGTTCCTTTATTTACTGGCAAAACCTCTTTCCAAATAGATGAGCATTTATCATGGATTTAAAGGCACCTTAGAGAGAGCATCTTTCACCACCAGCTTCAAAATTATGTTTAGGAAAGATTTAACACAAACAAAACAATGATATATTAATGCCTGTGGAAAAAAAAGAATGGCCCCCCAAAGCGGTCCACATCCTAATCTCCAGAACCTGTGAATATGTTACTTTGCATGGCAAAAGGGAACCAAGGTTGCTTATTATCTGACCTTAAGGAGAGTGTTGTGTATTATCCAGGTGGGTCCAATATAATCCCAAAGGTCAATTATATGGAAGAGAAGGTCAGAGAAATCAGTGTGATGATGGGAGCAGGGGTCAAGCAGATGCAATCTGGCTGCCCTTGAAGAAAGAGGAAGGAGCTAGGTGCCAGGGGGGCAAGGAATGCTGGCATCTTCTATAAACTGGAAAAGACAAGTAAATGGATTATCCCTAGAGACTACAGAAAGGAACAAAGCCCTACTGACACCTTAATTTTAGTCTAGAAAACCTGTGCCAGGTTTCTGAACTACAGAACTGTAAGATAATGAATTCACGTTGCTTTAAGCCACCAACTTTGTGGTGAATTCTTAAGACAACAGTAGAAACCTAACACAACGGTCAGGATTTTTTTTAAATCCTGAGAGTGAAAACTTTAACATAGAAACAGTTAGACAATATATTTTTACATATATTGTTTCTTAATGACAGCTTAATTGGCCTCCATGACAAATGAGCCAAATATTTTCTGAAAGATAACTGAACACAGTGACCCAATTGAAATCTAAGCCCTGACAGCAAACAGCAAACAAACAGATCAATGCCACAACATATCTCCTATTATTATTTCAACTTTTCAGAAATTGTTTTTCTCAAGCATTTAATCTTGACTTTACTGTATGAATTATAATTCAGGGTAAGCAAATACTTGATGAGGGGTTCCTATTTATTTAAAAAGTTCATTTAATAAATGAAAAGGGAAAGGAAGAATCATAATATCACCATTTTGCAGTGGCCTAAAGAAGCAATGGATCTGGCCAGGGATCAGCAAATCCCACCAAACAATCTATGACCTGTTTTGTGTGTGTGTGTGTGTGTGTGTGTGTGTGTGTGTGTGTGTGTGTGTTCTTTATTGCTTTTAGAAAGAGAGGAAGGGACAGGGAGAGAGAGATAGAAACATCACTGAGAAAGAACATCAATTGGCCGCCTCCTGCATGCCCCCCACTGGGGATTGGGCCCACAACCTGGGCATGTGCCCTGACTGGGAATCGAACTGTCGACATCTTGGTGCATGGGTAGATGCTCAGCCACTGAGCTACACCAGCCAGGCTATGGCCTGTTTTGTTGTTGTTTCTTAGCCTGTGAACTAAAAATGATTTTTTCCATTCTTAAATGATTTTTTTTTTAATCAAAAGTACAATAATATTGTACAACATGTAAAAATCATATAAAATTCAAATTTCAGTGTTTATTTACAACATTGTGTTGGTACACAGCCATGCCCATTTATTTACATAACATCTATAGCTGCTTTTGAGCTGTAACAGCATAGTTGAGTAGTTGTAAGAGACCTCATGGTGCTCAAAACCTAAAATATTTACTATTTGGTCCTTTGCCTAAAAAGGTTGCCAACCCCTGCTCTAGGAAATGATCGCCAATGGTAGCTAACACCTAACATGAGAGGCAACCAGAATACCTATGAAGTATTCTTGCTGAAAAAATCAAAACTGACCAAGCATGCTTGTCAAACTACCAGTTCACAGGAAATACAATGGACAGAGAATCATGTAAGGTAACACAACTGGGATGTATTCAACAAAATATAGAATTTTGGAAATGATATAGGACAGATACATTATTTTGACAAATAATTTCAACAACTACAAAAAAAGACCAGGAGGGGGGAAACTATAGACTTAAACAAATAAACAACAACAACAAAACAATTGTATCATTTCAAACAAACTGGGTAAAAAAAGCAAAAAAAAAAAAAAAAAGCAGAATTATGAGATCAAGGAAATGTGATTCTAACTTAATATATGAGGGCATTAAGAAAGTATTAATTCATTTAAATTTCATTTTATTAAGAAGTCTTTTAGATATTTTTATATGAAGGTATATTTATCTGGAATTTACTTTTTAAATAACATAGTGGGGAGGGAAGAAGTAGAAAATGGATCATAGATGAAGCAAGATTTGTCATAATTTGATCATTGTTGAAGCTGGGTTATGGGTACATGGGCTTTATTATACTAGTCCCTCTACTGTTATATATGTTCAAATTTTCCTTAATATAACTATTTTATTTTATTTAATCCTCACCCAAGGATATTTTTTCCATTAATTTTTAGAAAGAGTTGAAGGGAGGGAGGGAAGAAGGAAGAAGAATAAGAGAGACATCAATGTGAGAGCGACACATCGATTGGTTGCCTCACGCTCACCACACGACTAGACCAGGGATCGAACCTGCAACCCAGATACGTGCCCCTGAGCAGAGATTGAACCCATGACCCTTCAATGCTCAGGCAGATGCTCTAACCATTGAGCAACACTTGCCAGAGCTAATAAAACTATTTTGAAAAGCATTCTTTCCACCATGGATGGTGTGGCTCAGTGGTTTGAGCATCTTCCCAAGCACTGAAGGGTCGAGGGTTCAATTCCCAGTCAGGGGCACATACCTGGGTTGCAAGTCAGAGCCCTGGCCCCAGTTGGGGGTGCAAGCAGGAGGCAAGCAATTGATGTGTTACTCTCACATTGATGTCTCTCTCTCTCTCCCTCTCTCCTCCTTCTCCTTCCGTCCCTCCCTCCTTCCCACTCTCTCTAAAAATCAATGGAAAAAAAATATCTTCAGGTGAGGATTAACAAAAACTAAAATAAAAAAGCATCCTTTCCCAAAAGTCATAAGGTTTATGAAGAACATAATTTTATAATTACAATCTATTTCATAACATAACCCAATGATAAAAGTACAAAAGCAAAGAATATCCTTATCCTATATGTCAATATGGTATAGACTTCACATTTTATCTCAAAAGTGTCAAATTCACCTCCAGTAAAAACCTAGAATAATGGACACTTCAAGGACCAGGATCTACTGTAAAAAAAACAAATGTCTTGAAGAAGACAAGTTGACTTTATTGTTGAAAACATTTTTAAATCCCAATAGGAAGCCCAATACAAACAATCATTAGTCTTATATTATATCTTGGCTGTAACCAACAACATTCTAATTTCAGAAGAATTAAAGACCACAAACAGCACTTTCCCATCAAAGAAAGGCAACTTTCGCGTTTGATATTTGCTGTAACACCTCTAGTTAATACCATAGTTAGGTGTAACATTCCATTTAACGAGTAGTTCTTGCCAGACACTGAACTAGCTATTCACATCAATACACTTAACATTTACAATTCATCCTGGGGACAGGTATACTCATCTTCATTTTATGATTATGGCACTGAGATGCAGAAAGACTAAGTTGCAAAACCAGTTAATGACCTAAGTCAAACTAGAAATCAAGTCTCTGATTTGAGTGTCAAAACAGTCTTCAAGCAGAAAGCCAGCACCACTTTCCTTCAGCCCCTTGCAAATTTTGGCTGTGTTCAGAGGTTGGGACCTAAACAAGCTTGACCTTTCTCTGGTGAAAAACAACTCTAGAACTCTAGAGAAGCCCTTGTCCTCATGTCTCCCAAAGAGCAAGCTCAGTTCCTGAGTTTACAACCTGTCAAAAATATTTGCAAATTAAGAACCAAAGAGACAAGTACAGCCCTGGCCGGCTTGTCTCAGCGGTTGGAGTGTTGGCCTGCGGACCAGAGGGTCCCGGGTTCGGTTCCCGCTAGGGGCACGTACCAAAAAATAAAAAGAGAGAGAGGCAATTACAAAGATGTCCATGAATGCTCTTTGAAACAGCAAAAAAAAAACAACAACCAGGAAATAAACTAAATTTCGCCGGTAGAGCAATGAGTAAATTACCTGTGTAACAACAGACACTAAAATAATAGGCATCATATTCATGTAACACTTTCATATACCTCAAAATACATAATGCTGAGTGAAAAAAGCAAATTGCAAAAGAATGTATACTATACAAAACAATTTATATAAAATTTTTTAAATTACACATCTTTATATATACATATGTAGTAGAGATTTTTTCTTTAATAAACCTATATAAGAACGATGATTTTCAAGTTCAGAATATTTCTTACCTTTGGAGAAAGACTCTAGAGAATGGTAGGGAGATATTTCAGCTGTATCTATAACAGTTTACTCTTTAAAAAGATACAAAGGAAATATGTCAAATTTTTAACATTTGTTTCATATGTGTTATGGATATGGGATTTTTTCACAATGTTTTGTTGTTTATATATATTCAACAATTCAAATTTTAAATAAAGATAAATACAATAAATACGTTTTCTTTATTTAAAAGAAGAACTCTTGAGGTAATCTTAAATAGTGGGAAAGGAAGAAGGAATTCTCATGATAGAATTGGGGAGAAAAGAGGCATAGAAATATCATTTACCTATAGACACATAGCAAATAATTGGCTGAGCCAGAATTCCAATCTAGCTCTGCTTGATTCTAAAGGTACCATACTGTTCTCTAAAATTAATTAGGATGTCCATAGAACTCCCAAAGTAGAGACAAACTGCATTCAAATTGAACCTCTTGGGATCATTTATCCAATACAGCCCTCCTCCCTAATCTCACCACTATAAAGTTTATTCCCAGAGAAGTCCTAGAAAACTCAACCTTGGAAGAGGACAAAACCTACTTGGTTATTACCATGGATGTGTTCCCTTTTATGTGACTATTTTGTGGTTGACGTTCTGGTATTCTAGAAAGCAGTTTGAATGAATATGCAACTCCATGACATTGAACACAAGGATTGGCAGTTTCTCATGTCAACTCTGAACTTAAATAATTGTCTTTGGGACAAGTAAAGTAGTGATTCCTACCTTTTTGACATCAGAGAAATTTCCCACATCCCTTGAGATAGTTGGAGAGATCAAAGTATTGAGGTACTTGGATAGGTCAGTGATACAAAGTAACACTTTAGCAATCTCTGATTTAACAAACAAATATTTTCATAAAAAGACATATTTTTGCATGATAATATTGAATTATTCACTAACATTATAGACTAAAGATGTACTAAGTAAAACCTGCAAGAGGGCAATAATGACTTTTAGAAAGGTGCTATTGAGATTCTAAAATGGCAGCGGAGCAAATGGAAGTTACACAGACCATCTCCCAGGACCAAACTGCAATTACAACTAAAATAAAGACAAATCATCAGAAAAAAAATAACAGAAAAGCAGCTGGAGAGAACTTGTATAACCAGGGATGGAAAGAGGACACCAAACCGAGCCTGGTAGGAACTACGGAGGAGCAAGAGGGCAGACTGGGAGCCCACAGACAGCAGCTATTTTAGCTGTGAGCAGTTACCTCAGGGTTAAAATCCCAAGCTGGCTCCACAGTGCAGAGTGCCAGGACAGAGCACTAAATTAGCTACAGACACTCACCTTGGGCTCCAGCAGAGGGAGGGAAGACTGGACTAGAACTGTGTGGAGAGACTCGAGAGTTTGGAGAGCTGGGAGGGCACTGGGAGTTTTGTGCTGGATCACACCTTCATAGGACAGAAGCCATCTTACTCAAAGAGCCCCTTCCCAGAGCCTCAGGGAGAAGCAACAGCCCCTCCCTCAGGAATTTAAAACCACCCAGCCAGGCCAGAGAAACACAAATTGAGGCTGATTAACAGCTACATTTAGCCAGCAAGCATCTGCCCCACCCACTAAAAGTCCTCTTACCCTGAACACCAAGAGATTTTTTTCATTCAGCTGAGGGCTACAACCCAAGGCTCATCAAGTAACTGAGACTAATAGCTAGCAGGCAAAAGCTAGAGGATAACTGAACCTTTGATTGGCCTGCAAATCTACCCAGGAAAGGAAGACTTGACAGTGGTGTCTAACGTGGGTCCTCCCACACTCATCCAAACCCAGTAGAGGGATCCACAATCAGTGGAATACCAACACCCACAGGGAAAACTTGGCAAGCTCCAAAACCCACTGAGACAGTCAAAATGGTGAAACAAAGAAACAAATCCCAAGTGAAAGACCAAGAGAATTTTACAGAAGATCAGATAAATGAAATTCAGTCAAGCAAGTTATAAACAGAGTTCAGAGTAATGATAATGAGGAAGCTCAAGAGCATGACTAAAGAGCTCAACAGCACGAGTAAAGATCTAGAAACATTGAAAATCAACCAATTGGAAATGAAAAACCACCAAGAAGAAATGAAGAATGGCATAGCAGAAATAAAGAACACATTGGAAGGAATAACCAGCAGAGTAGAGGAAGCTGAGAATTGGATCAGTGAATTAGAAGACAGTGTAGAAAAGATCACCCAATCAGAGAACCAAAAAGAAAAAACAACTAAAAAACAGGAAGACAGCTTAAGAGAACTGTGGGACAATATGAAATATAACAACATCTGCATCGTAGGAGTTCCAGAAAAAGAAGAAAATGAGCAAGGGTTAGAGAATATATTTGAAGAAATACTGACAGAAAACTTCCCTAACTTGGTGAAGGAAAAAGGCATTCAAGTTCAAGAAGCACAGAGAGCCCCAAGTAAGAAGAACCCAAACATGCCCACACCAAGAAACATAATAATTAAAATGCCAAAAATTAAAGACAAAGAGAGAATCCTAAAGGCAGCAAGACATAAGTAACAGGTTACCTACAAAGGAACTCCCATAGGGCTATCAGCTGACTTATCAACAGAAACACTACAGGCCAGAAGGGAATGGCATGAAGAAATCAAGGTAATGAAATACAAGGATCTGAATCCAAGACTACTCTATCCAGCAAAGCTATCATTCAAAATAGAAGGTGAAATAAAGAGCTTCCCAGACCAAAAAAAAAAAGGCTAAGGGAATATATTAGCACCAAACAAGCACTGCAAGAAATGTTAAAAGGACTGCTGTAATTTGTAGAAGAAATAAGAAGAAAAATATAAACAAAAATGGCAATAAATAAGTACACATCAATGATAACCTTAAATGTAATGGATTAAATGCACAGATCAAAAGACAAAGTAGCTGATTGGATAAGAAAGCATGACTCATATATATATTGTTTACAAGAGACCCACCTCATAACAAAAGACTCACATAAGTTGAAATTGAAGGGATGGAAAAAAAATCTTCCAAAAAAACGGAAAGGGAAAAAGAGCTGGGGTAGCAATACTCATATCTAATAAAATAGACTTCAAAATGAAGGCCATAACTAGAGGGAAAAAAAGGCCATTATATAATAGTGAAAGGATCTATCCAACAGGAAGATATAACTTTGGTAAACATATATGCACCCAATATAGGAGCACCAAAATATATTTAAAAACTTATGGAGGATTTCAAAGGAGAAATCAACAGCAATACAATCATAGCAGGGGACTTCAACACCCTGCTGACATCACTGGATAGATCCTCTAGACAAAAAATTAGCAAGGAAACACAAACTCTAAAGGATGCACTAGATCAAATGGATTTAATAGATATCTACAGAGAATTACACTCCAAAACTGCAGAATTCACATTCTTCTCAAGTGCACAGGGGACATTCTCAAAGACAGACCACATGTTAGGACACAAACTAAGTCTCTACAAGTTCAAGAAGAACTTGAAGCATCTCAAGCATCTTCTCAGATCACAATGGCATGAAACTAGAAATCAAACACAATAAAAACACTAAAAAATATTTAAATACATAGAGGCTAAAGAGCATGTTATTAAACAATGAATGGGTTACCAAGGAGATTAAGGAAGAAATTAAAAACTTCCTGGAAACCAATAAAATGAATACACAACAACACAAATTTTATGGGATGCAGCAAAAGCAGCCCTGAGAGGGAAGTTCATAGCACTACAGGCCTACCTCAAGAAACAAACAAAAAAAATTGTAATTGACTATCTAACCTCACAACTTAAAGAACTAGACAGCAAACAAAAAGAAAAACCCAGAGCAAGTAGAAGGAAAGAAATAGTAAAGGTCAGAGCACAAATAAATAACACAGAGACTGAAAAAACAATTCAAAAGAACAATGAAACAAAGAGTTGGTTCTTTGAAAAGATAAACAAGATTGATGGACCCTTAGCCAAACTCCCCAAGAAACAAAGAGAGAGGACCCAAATAAACAAAATCAGAAATGAAAGAGGAGAAGTAACAACTTACACCACAGAAATACAAAGGATCATTACAAAATACTATGAACAATTATACACCAACAAATTGGATAATCTAAGTAAAATGGACCAATTTCTAGAAACACACAGTCTCCCAAAAGTGAACCAGGAAGAGATAGAAAACTTGAACAGACCAATAACAACTAAGGAAGTTGAAGATGTAATTTAAAAACTCCCAGCAAACAAAAGCCTGGGCCCATCTACTTCACGGGGGAGTTTTACCAACCACTGAAAGAACTAACACCCCTTCTCCTCAAACTATTCCAAAAAATTCAAGAAGAAGGAAGACATCCAAACTCGTTTTATGAAGCCAGCATAATTCCAATTCCAAAACCAGATAAAGACACTACAAAGAAACAAAACTACAGGCCAATATCCCTGATGAACATAGATGCCAAAATCCTAAACAAAAAACTAGCAAATCAGATCCAGTAATACATTAAAAAAATTATTCACCATGACCAAGTGGGATTCATCCCAGGGATGCAAGGCTGGTACAATATTCACAAATCAATAAATGTGATACACCACATAAACAAAATGAAAGATAAAAACCATATGATCATATCAATAGACGCTGAAAAAGCATTTGACAAAATCCAGCACCCATTTCTGATAAAAACGCTCAGCAATGTGGAAACAGAGGGATCATATCTCGACATAATAAAGGCCATATATGAAAAACCTACAGCCAACATCATACTCAATGGGCAAAAACTAAAAGCATTTCCCTTAAGAACAGGAACAAGACAGGGATGCCCACTCCCACCACTCTGATTTAATATAGTACTGGAAATCTTAGCCACAGCAATTAGACATGAAGAAAACATAAAAGGAATCCAAATTAAAAAGGAGGAAGTGAAATTGTCATTATTTGCAGATGACATGATATTGTACATAGAAAACCCTAAAGACTGCATCAAAAATCTACTAGAGCTAATAAATGAATTTGGCAAAGTAGCAGGATACAAAATTAATATCAAGAATTCGACAGCATTCTTATACACCAATAATAAAATCACAGAAAGAGAAACTAAAAAAACAATTCCATTTACCATTGCGGCAAAAACATTAAGATACCTAGGAATAAACTTAACCAAAGAGGCACAGGACCCATTTGCAGAAAACTATAGGACATTGAAAAAAGAAATAGAGGAAGATATAAAAAAGTGGAAATATATATCTTGTTCATGGATTAGAAAAATTAACATCATTAAAATGTCCATACTACTCAAAGCAATCTATAAATTCAATGCAATCCCCATTAAAATACCAACGACATATTTCACAGAACTAGAACAAACACTCCAAAAGTTTATATGGAACCAAAAAAGACCCTGAATAGCCACAGCAATCTTGAAAAAGAAGAACAACGTAGGAGGGATCACAATACTGGATATCAGGTGATACTACAAAGCCACTGTAATCAAAACAGCCTGGTACTGGCACAAGAACAGGCATTTAGATCAATGGAACAGAACAGAGAACCCAGAAATTGACTCAAGTCATTATGCTCAATTAATATTCGACAAAGGTGGCAAGAGCATACAATGGAGTAAAGATAGCCTCTTTAATAAATGGTGTTGGGAAAATTGAACAGCTACATGTGAAAAAATGAAACTAGATCACCAACTTACACCATACGCAAGAATAAAGTCAAAATGGATAAAAGACTTAAACGTGACTCATGAATTCATAAAAATCCTAGAAGAAAATGCAGGCAACAAAATTTCAGACATCACACGCAGCAGAATTTTCACTGACACAACGCCTAAGGCGTGAGAAACATAGGGAAAAAAAAAATAATACATGGGACTACATCAAACTAAAAGGCTTCTGCACAGCAAAAGAAACAACCATCAAAATGGAAAGGGAACCCACTATATGGGAGAGCATAATTGCCAATGATACATCAGATAAGGGGTTAATCTCCAAAATATATAGAGTGCTCATACAACTCAACAAAAGGAAGACAAAGAACCCAATTTAAAAATGGGCAGAGGACCTAAATAGACACCTCTCCAAACAGGACATATAAATGGCCAAGAGACATATGAAAAAATGCTCAACATCATAATCATTAAAATGACTATCAGGTATCACCTCACACCTGTCAGAATGGCCACCATCAACAAATCAGCAAACAACAAGTGCTGGCGAGGGTGTGGAGAAAAGGGGACTCTAGTACACTGCTGGTGGGAATGCAGACTGGTGCAGCCACTATGGAAAACAATATGGTGTTTCCTCAAAAAATTAAAAATTGAACTGCCATTTGACCCAGTGATCCCACTTCTAGGAATATATCCTAAGAAGCCTGAAACACCAATCAGAAAGAATATATGTACCCCGATGTTCGTAGCAGCACTATTTACAATTGCTAAGATCTGGAAACAACCCAAGTGCCCATCAATAGAAGGGTGGATAAAAAAAGCAGTGGTACATATACACAATGGAATACTATGCAGCTATAAGAAAGAAAGATCTCTTAACCTTTGAGATGACATGGAGGGACCTGGAAAGCAATATGGTAAGTGAAATAAGCCAATCAGAGAAAGACAAGTACCACATGATCTCACTTATTTGTGGAATATAATGAACAAAATAGACCCAGAGACATAGAAAGGAGTGTAGTTCAGACTGACAAACTTCAGAGGACGGGGGTGGGGAGGAGGGATGAGATAAACCAAAGAATTTATATGCATGTATGCATACCAATGGATCTAGACAACAATGCTGTGGTGGGGGTGGGGCGGGATCGGGAGTGGGTGTCTAGGAGGAAAAAAGGAGAAACGTCTGTAACAAAAATGAATAAATTTTTTAAAAAGAAAGGTATTATTGCCCTTTTTCCAAATTTCCAAATCCAAGCAACTCTTTTTCTTTCTCATCTTTTAAGAACCAGGCATCAAGTCTAGAAAACGTTTTATCTAAACTTCTTATCCTCGTCCCTTAAGAGGCATCAACTATTTTAACCTTTGCTCAATTGCATTCTGACTATAAACTAGACTGTATATATCTCTGTCTTGTTGCTTTGCATATCTGTCCTGTATTAAACCATCAGTTCTATTAGGGAAGTTGTCCAGTAGTTACTAGGGGGCCTAACCTTTCTAGCTACTCAGCAAATGTTAGATGAACAAAAGGTTTTTTTAAATGTTGTTCTCTGCAATCCTTCCATTTTTGCTCCAGCCTCCTTTGGCTTTGCAAATGAAAGAAACAAAAAGTAAAGCCAATGCACAGCCCATCACATCTGGTCAGAACAGATGAATATAATGTTTTGCTACTATTTATAAATGATTTTAATGATTCAATTTTTTAAAATATCTCAATAAATAATGGCAGGAGGAACTGTTCTAATGTTTTTTTAAATAATTGAAAACACATTTAAAACTATCAACATACAAGGATATTTTGCTTCTCAAAACTTAAAATATTTGAATTACTCATTTGCCACCTAACATGTTCATGACCTTCAAATTAAAGATGAAACCAAATTAAACTTTAATTCACTGAGTGACAAGGAAATGCTTGTTAGTTTTTATATTAATTACTAGGGAAAAGATGACATTTCAGAAATGCTTAAACAAAATGAACCATGATCAGAAAAGGGCTTTTTTTTTCCAATCAAAAAATCACAATGACAGGAGAACACATCTGTATTCCTGAGCAATAAAACTTTGTCTCTTTTTTAGTTTTTTAGCACAGTGAGTAAAAGGCAGTAGACAAAAATCAACCCGTCAAGAAATGGTGTGTTCAGTAATGGACAAGCACTGCAGGGGAATTCATTCTGCTTTCACCAGGAGAGCCCTTTGTGTAGCAAGAACGAACTATTAAAGGTTTAATGACACTGCAATCGCACATCAGACACTGAAAAAGGAAACAGGATTCTTTTCTCCAACTTGCTGTTGTCTCTACTACAGCCACCAAGGGATCTACCATCCACACCATCCTCAAAGAGGCAATTGGTTTGGAGATGAGTTTTTCTGACTTTAGCCCTGCCTTTGACTCACTTTTACTCATTTATTTTAAGATCTTGAAGAACTCAGCTTCAAAATCAGATCTTGAAGAGCCAGAAGTCACCTACTAGGCCTGAAGGAGCAAATCAGCCTCAGAAGTGGAAACAGGTTGTTCATGGAATCCTCCTGCACGCATAACATCTCAAATGGCTCTGGGAAGAGTGAATTTTGGAACCAGATGAACTGGACTTGTCTACTTTGCAGCACTGTGGCTTCTGTGCACTCACTGTGGTTTCTATACACTCTCAGTTGCTCACCTGTCTGCACAAGGTGTGATGTTCTGTGGTTGGCACCTGCTGATAAGGGTAATTATGGCATTAGTGGAAGCAAGCATGTCACCTAAGGTTGAAAAACAACTCTAATTACAAACTCCATCATTTCACTCCCTCTGAACTGTTTCTTTTACATAGCACTTACTTGGAGATTAAATTAAATCTGTAACTATTTGAAAACAAGCCTTTAAATAGTAAGACTAAAGGAGGAAATCACCTTTCAAAATTAAAAATGCATGCATGCCGAGATGAGCATTTTATATTTGTAACACCAGACAGTACTTGCTGAATCACCTTTCCATAGAATTCAGTGCATTTCTATATAAATAGAATTGAAACAAATAATAAGAATAAGAACAATACTTCAAGGAGAAATATGAATTCAGATCACATAGAATGGAGGCAAAGAAATTTCAAATTACTTTTATGCCTATTGACCAATTCAACAGAGACATTATATAACACATTAATATTCAGGAACTTTATTTCATATCCAAAATTCAAATATATAATCTTTCACACTAATATACCTATAAAGCTAACATGAAATTATATTTATTATAAAACACTGCCTTTAGATTTAAAAAAATAATAATCTATGACCCACTTTCAGAGAAGAGTAAATATGATTAAGTCATACTTCACTATATCAGAATTTTATGATTTGGGATGCAATTTGAATACTGTAGATTACTAAATTAAAGCTTGCATTGTCAACCATAAAGCATAAGAATAAGGGGAGAGAAGAGTGTTTCTTGAATTACAAATATGAAAACAGTATCTTTGAAATCATCAAGAATTTATTTGTTAGACATACCCATGACTGTGGCCAGAACTTGAAAACACACCTTTTATTAAATGCCACTGTTGTGACTCAGAATAGCTGCCCTTTCCTCCAGCTGTTGCACAGGGTGGTACCGCTTCTGCCCGGTGCCAGGACAGAAGCAGAACCCAGAGAGCTGTGGCAGGGATGACACACACTGTCCTACCAGGGGCCTACCTTACTCCATAAAGAACATCAGGAGATCATTTTCTGAGTACCAAAGAGAGTGCCAGGAATGAAACTTTTTTATTTCTAATAGTGGCATTAAAATCATGGGGCCAACCCAACCTCTGAGAAATCTCTAAGAAAACCACGACATACTTAGCAATAAGTAGGTAGGAAATCTAATTACCAAGGTTTAATCAAATAGACCTCCCCTACACTTCACACACAAAAACACCATGACTCAGATCATAGAAGAAAAGTACTTTCTAGATGACCAATAATATGGCAGACCTCTCCTTGCTAGAGAAAATCTCTCCCATTAATTATGATGTATGCATGCCTTGTTGTTCATTATAATGAAAAATAGTGCAATCATTCCCATTGGGGAGAATGTAACAGACTGTATCGTTCCCTGGGAATAACTTGAACTGGTAGTGATTTCAAGATTCAAACTATAGCGGAGAGTAACAAAGCACATATTAACAAAACAACTATATAATCATTCTACACTCTCAAAAGAAAGAAAGATGTAGGAAAGCTACCAATTTTTATTAACTAAAACTTTACACATTTATTAATTTTGTCTTCAAAGAAAAGAATAAAATCCTCACAAGATTTTAATCAGGATGGGTGCCACAATATTTCTGACTACAACACAAAATGAGTGAGATCTAAAGCCACATCACAGAATACCTTGTTTAGAAATAGGAATAAATAAAAAGCAGCATTAGTCAGTTGCTTTAATCACTTCCTACTCTATAGTTTAAGTTATTTTTTTTTTTGCATGAAATACAGTAAGTTGAAAAGAGCACCAGCTTCCTTAAAATGGGGAGGAAGCTTACCCTGAAGATTAAAGTTTGTACAAAGCATATCTGCTGTAAGCATTATTATTCCTGTTTGCATAAATAAGTGGGGTGACTCTCTTACAAATGAAATAGAAAGTCTTTGTTAACAATGAATGGAATCAAATTTTGGTTTAAAACCTCATTATCTTTGTTGTTGTTTTTTAAAAAATCTGATAATTAAAATTATGGCTAGGAGCACTTATTAGATTTTTTTGAACAAAATCAATATCAAACTTGCCATACAATGTGAGAATAAGCTCAGGCTTTTGCTATAACTGGTTTTTAACTGAATTACTAATGTTTCAATGAACAAGTACTGCAGAAAAATATAGCACCTTCATCACTCTTAGTAAACAAGAGGTCACAGTTACTTTTCCAGATATCTTCTGGTTGTCATGGTATCCTATTATGCCCTCTCTCTCACACACACATCTTTATTCTAGGTGACAAACCTAGAATAATGAGTTATTTAACCCAACTTATAGTTATATGAAGATTTTATATGTCCCAGATATAGACTCTGCACACACCTGTTGAACAGAATCAAAGAAGCAACATAAGTTACTTAGAATAATACTTAGACTTTCTATTAAAAGGAGGATAAAATTAATTTTCATTTCACATTATTGATAGAAATCAGAAGTCATCAATGTCATATTTTCTACATAATTTATTTCAGAAAAACCTATCTTCAGAATAGTAATATCCTTTTAAAAAATATTTTCAAGTCTACATTTCTAAATAATATTTCAAGGCCTGCAGTAAAATTAATTGCATTTTAAGTGTACTATATCCACATTTAAATAAAAAAACTCTCTAAATATTACAGACAATATTTCAAATGTAATAACATTTTCTGCTAGTAGTTTTTGTGAACAAGCAAACAAAATAAACACACCATAAATTGTAACATGCTTACATTTAATTCTGTTGAAGTAATGTTTTAAACATCCTGCTTTTCAGAGATTAATTTTTATCCTTCAATGACGACCCTGCTCAGAAACAGCAATGTAACATTATTCCTGCTATGAAATCCAATGCTTATGTACCATCCTCTTTTAATTAATTCAGTTTCTCTTCACCATGTAATATTTGCTGTCAACTCCATATGTAAAACATAAGTATACACACAAACACACACACACACACACACACACACACACACACACACTGATGTCCTTAATATTTTGGAAGTTTAAAGTGCTGTGTCCTTCTCCCCCATGAGCAACAGGAGGGCTCTGCACTCTCTTTTAGAACAGAGTTCTCTCCCAATAGGCTGAAGGAAAACAGCTAATATTTAAATACTAAAAATGTAAAAGCAGCTAAAGTTTTTATCAACTGTACTTCTCTACACATACAATGCCTACATTAATTTCACTTGAGTGATTCATTAGACACTGAGGAAGAGCTGACACATGGGAAAACTGTTTTCTGAATGCTGTATATGTTAACAGCAGGATTAGAAGAACCTGGGATATTTTTGCTATTCTCTTCATGCAAATGATACTCTACAAAAAAAAAATTGAATGCACCCATTAATATAGTGGGGATGTGGGATGGAAAAGAGCAACTGTTAAGAGAGTAAAAATATGGCATGCCCTTCCTATTCCGCCCTAATTCGGCGGCTGCTGATACCTCGGAACATGCTGCACATAATACACTCGACAACCTCTCACACTCTCTGTTAATTGCAAAACTCTAATGATCTGACAGTGAGCCCCTCGCCTCTCGAACATGTTTTCCATTTTTGCAGAGACACCAGAGACGTCAGGAGACTCTCCGTGGCTGAAGAAAGGAAAGTCATTCCTTCTTGTCCCTCCTCACAGCCTCCACTTTTTTCATTAGAAGCAGCTCCACAAGTTCCCTGGCTGGAGCTCCTAAGGAGGCAAGTTCAGCACCATGGAAAGGGCTCGAGGCGCGTGAGGAGAGAGAAAGGGAAGGAGAGACCCAGGGGCTCTCTCCCGGCCACTCACCGGCGTCTGCTGCGACGGGAGTCCCGAGCGCTTGGTGGACCCCTGCTTGGAACTTAACCTTTTCCACGACTCGGCAAACCTGCCGCGGCTGGCATTCCGGCTGCACCTGCGGCTCTCCGCGCTGTCCTCTCGGTCCGAGCAGCCCCGCTCCATTTCCGCCGCATCCCTCCACTTCTTCCCCATGCTAACTCTTGGCCGGGCAACACCCCGGCGCCGAGAGCTCTTGCTCTCTCCTCTCGCCGCCGGGTCTCACTCCAGCCTTTGCGCAGCTCTCTTTTGGCGCCGCCTTTGCCTCCGCCGGGCTCCAGCTAGAGCAACTGGGCTCGGTTACCGCCGCTGCCACCAGGCTGCGCTTGCGCCCGCGATTGGCTAAACTGGGCTGGGACTGCGAGCGCCACCTGCGCTGGATCCAGCTTCCTTTTGCGCCCCAAATTTCTCTGTACCCCGCGGCAGCCGTTGCCTTCCCTGAAGGCGCACGGCCCACGCCTGGGACTATTGATGCGCTGCTGGGTAGTCCAGTCACCCGACCCCGCCCAGTCCCCCAGGCCTGGAGACCAACCTCAGCACACCCCGAGCTGCAGGTGCAAGCCTGGGTTACCCACACTGGCTGAGTGGAGACTCCCTTGACTTGGAGAAAGACAGAAAGCGTGCAACTTTGTCCTCTTTCCTTTCTCTTTCTCCCCTTTCTCCTCTTTGCAGCAATAACTGTCTCATAAGTGTCCTTTGGGAGAGGAGAGCTTCATCTCCTTCTCAGGCGCCAAGCTAATTCCTTCTCACGCTTGCTCAGACTAGCCTACTGGTTCTCAAACTTGGCTGCACATTCGAGTTCTCTAAATCGTCTTTGTTGTTATTAATGCTCATATTCCTTGGAGTCTAATTTAACTGACTGCGCTGCAGCCTGGGAATCGGAATAGTTAAAAATCTCCCCAGGTAATTGATCCTTGCTGCTCTAACCGCAATTAAGCGTCTTCAAAGACCCATACTATGGGAACAGAGCAGAGGAGGGTCCTTGAAGGGAAGAAAGAGTTAATACTAATTAACCAACTCATTTTTCTCTCCGGGGTAGGAATGGACTTTTCAGTTTACCCTCTCACTCCTGGGGCAAGGGTTATACAGCAGTTAACCAGTGAGGGTGATGTGAGCTCCTGCATATTCTTTGACACTTGCCCCTCGCCCTATTCACATATCTGCCTTCTGTTCATTAGAAGGAAAGCCCGCGGTCTCTCATAAGTTTTGTGTCCGTTATTTTACCAGGCTGAGCTGTCCTTGTGTTCAGAAATGCCCTTGATCAGATGAGAGAGAGCTATTGGGGCCATCACAAATTTACAAAAGCTGAGACAGTGACCTTACTCATAATTAAGGGAAGGAGGCCTAAAATTGCTCCTGGTCAATAGATCTGTCTGTTTGCTTATCTGTTGCAATGACAACAAACGTATCTTCATTTTCTTTTTTTTTAATAGAGCATTCTCCCTCCTATTTGAAAAATGCTAGATTCTCCAAGAAGGAAAAGGTAAAAAGGGATTAGGAGGAAAGACGAGGGGTGAAAAATACTGTAGGAAATTTGGTGTTGTGGTGCCAGTTGTGAAAATCATAATCTGAGTTGTCAGTGGTCAGTCTGACTAAGCAGAGGTTTGAAATCAGCTAGTTTACGGAAATGAATACAGAGCTCTAAAATCCCACAGCTGTGCACCTGGGCATAGTGCCGCATTAATATTAATCCTGTCATTTTAAGCAAAAGGACTCACAGAGGATACTTCCTACCTTTTTAAACAACCCTCTGTGTCCAGAAATCACACACCCATATTAAACAAAATGAGACTCTAAACAATGTTTGCAACACACAATGCCATTTAATGAGAACACCACAGACTTCATTTTGCAGTTTCTTACTTCCTATCTAAGTTCATGGATTTGAAACTATTAGTGACATTTCATGAAAATATAATAATTCAGTCCAGATTCCTCCCCCTCACAAAAATAAATCAGAATGATCATGCATAGTTCATGAATTAGATGAGTATAAGAATTGAAGATCAGTTGGGGAGTAGAATAAAAGTCAGAAAATTATGACTTAAATATTTACCTTTTCCTTTACTTGCCAACAAAGGGGAAAACTCCCTAGGAGATGAAAAGTAAGTGTGCTAAACTAGATGTCTTAAAAGTTCACTATTTTTTATTATTATTATTTTTTAATCCTCACTCGAGGACATTTTTGCATTTATCTTCAGATAGAGTGGGAGGGAGAGAGTAGGGAAGAGAGAGAGAAACATCAATGTGAGAGAGACACATCGACTGGTTGCCACCCACATGACCCCAACCGGGGCCGGGGACAAACCGCAACCGAGGTACGTGCCCTTAGTGGAAACCGAACCCGGGACTCTCTGGTCCACAGGCCAACACTCTAACCGCTGAGCCAAACCGGCCAGGGCAAAAGTTCACTTTTTAGGTATAATGATACAACCTCTGATTGGGAGCTAAGAGGGGCCCTCACAGATATATCAAGGAACATCCAAGAATGCTCACCTCATGGCCCATTAAGGGGGAAATAACCCTACAATCAGGGGTATCTGTCATGAACAATGCTACCAGCATTTCATAAGCACTCACAGCAACTGATGAGTTTTTTATCTTTTTTTTTTTTTTTTTTATCCTCACCCGAGGACATTTTTGCATTTATCTTCAGATAGAGCGGGAGGGAGAGAGAGGGGAAGAGAGAGAGAGAAACATCAATGTGAGAGAGACACATCAAGTGGTTGCAGGACCGAGGACAAACTGCAACCGAGGTACATGCCCCTAGCGGGAAGCGAACCCGGGACTCTCTGGTCCGCAGGCCGACGCTCCAACCACTGAACCAAACCGGCCAGGGCCTGATGAGTTTTTTAGACATACTTAGAAAAATGTAATGATGAGTAGTGATTGAACACATCTTTTTTTTCTGTTTGGTCTAAAAATGAGCTTTCCATTGCCCTTATCTTACTTACAGTTGTGTCTTTAAAGCCTTGTTTGAAAATGATCACTGCATGTCTTTTTTGCACTCAACACAAACCAAAAACGTCTGGGAACTGTACAAGAGGCTAAGTTAGATGTGATTATCGGCAAACAGATAATTGGTCCTTTCCACTTCTGATCTTCTTTTGTCTCATCCAAATTTCCTAACAGCCAGTAACTGGAAAACTAGGTGGAAAGTATATCATATTTTTTACAAAGTAGCAGAGAAGCTCAGAACACATTTAAAATCACCAGCCCTGAAGTTCTGGAATCAGGGTTGAAAGCCATTTCCAGAACAACTTAACTTTACTGGAAGAATCACTGCAATTACAAAGGTGGATGTGAGTACATTCAAATGCAAATGGAAAGTAAGTCATAAACCTTATTTCCTCCATGGTTGCTAGGCATTAAAGAATATGAATATTAGTAGATCAACATTAAGGCAAATTAATTATGTTGTTAAATAATAGATATTCTATGTAAAATAAAAATGTAAGTATATATATATATTTATGTATGAATCAATCAAAATATAATTTTGTGAAGTGTTCTGGTCTGGAAAGTAAACTTTAAGTAGTATTCTCAAGAAAATATCAAACGCCAACATTGCTCTATTAGCCCTAGGAACTCTGTGAAGCGTCCATTGCCCTACTAGCCATTGAGTATGTTGAGTCTACAGTCACAACCAAATCTCTCCAAATCCCATTGCTCTAGGTCACATGGTCATGCCCTTATTGCAAGAAAGTTAATTTTTTTTTCTTTTGGTTTTTTCCAGTATGTGAAAACCCACAGGCATACCCTGGGACTAACTAGATCAAGCAAAGTATGGGCGGTCGGGCAAGCAGAGAAAGTGATGAAAGCTACAAAGCTAGGTTTGAACCAAAAACCCTCCTCACAAAATAGGAGAATATAAACATATATGATCATTTCCACTACCATCAGTTTTTCACACTTTTAACCTCTCTGAAACAGGATGCTTTTTATAATAGATAGTATCTCATATTCAGTATAATACAAATCATAGACTCAGAGACAAACTTATGAAAGTCTGACCTTAGAAACCCACATTCTATCATTCACCCTCTGCCTAAACATTCATTCTTCAGCATTAGTAATCTTCTTTCTCACAAGCAGGACATTTCATTTTTAAACAGTTTTAGGCAATAGAAAGCCCATCTTCATAAACTAAACTAAAGCCCATGCCTTCTACTCTGATTTTAAATTCTGTTCCCTTTCTCGTGATAATCATCAAGTAATTGATGATGGCCTTTGCAATCCCTAAAATGTCTCTTTTCTTAAGCTAAATGATATCTAGTTCCTTCTATCACCTCCTTGCACCATGAGGGAGCAAATCAGAATCAGCACTCTTGCATACTAAGAGAAATGCGAAAATGGTGAGTATGAAATGAATTTGGGGCCAACTGCTTTGTGAGTTCACTAAAAGCTTAATCACTATGACTAGACTCACAACAAAGCAGAATTAGTCAATACCTATGAAACAAGTAACAGGATGTCGAATTGTGTTTAGTCATGATTCGATTCCCTTCAGTAAACATGAGGGCTGAGTCTCACACAAGCCAAACAAATGTGCAAGTTGAAATAATTATTCCTGCAACTCAAGCCAAAAATCCCCAAAACCCACGACTATTAATCAAGAAAAAGAGCAGTAGGGTTAAACTGGTTTACGTAAATCGGCTATCTATGTAGATGAAATGTTCTGGGTGATATCTTCCTGCAAAATTATCCTCCTTCTCTGTGAAAAACAATCTCATATCTTCCCTGGAATACCTGCTGACAAGCCTTTCTGGTTACACATCCTATCAAGTCCTCCCTACAGAAATCATTGCAAGTCAGAGAATCTAGGTACATATCTGCAGTTTCCTTTCTGCCTTCGGTCCGAGCTACCTACCTTCCCACCTGTTTTCCCTCCTTCTTTAGTTCTTGCTCTCTCTCTCCTTCCTTCCATCTCTGCTTCGCTCCTTCCCTTCCTTTTCTCCTTCTTATTTTTAATTTTTCTGTACTCCATTCCCTCAACATACAACAAACAAAACCCTACAATTGCCCAAGCTTTCTACTCTTTATGTGCTAGTATAATTTGTAGAAATCTTTACTATAAACCTTTATTTTTTATTGATGCCTTAGTATAAATTTATATATACATTAACAACTTTCCTTTTATAAATCTATACATAGATATTTTATAAAATTTTATTTCAAAATTAAGAGATAATGACTAAACTTAATGGTATAAAAGTGATAAAGGTAAATGATAATAGAATTGAAAATAACATAATCATTAAAATTGAGGAGAAGGGAGAGAGAACAGAAAGGGGAAGAAAGGGAGGTATAAGTGAACTAAATTTCCCACCTAATATAAAATAATGTCTAAAATAAATGAATAAAGAAATATCTATATAACCCTCCCATCAGAATGGCTAAAATTCTGAAGATAGAAAATTTAAGTAGAAAAAACATACATGTGGAACAAGAACTCTAGGAGATTGGGAGGGAAGGATACACAACTCAGATGTGGCAAGGAGAGGCCCAGAATCCAGTGCCCGGGGGTTTCTAAAGGTAAACTATTATTTCCTTCCTGCTCTTGAGCTAGAACAGTAGGGTAGAAGGCAACCATTTGTGCAAGGTCCAATTATTTGTTTGTCCTCTATAAATGGCAGGAAAACATCGAAGGTCATCTTGCAAACAAACACAGAGTCTTAGAGACAGGGTCTAGTCACTAAGGGAAGTCATTACTTCTCTTCTTTTTTATTTTTAAGAAAGTATGGATTTCTCAAAGTACCACACAGGTCAAGAAAAATATTTAGTGGTAGGTAATAAGCACTAGGTCTAGCACTTAGACACATTCAGTTTCCTACATGGGAGTGCATTCAGTGGACTTATAAAACTAAAATTGTAAACTGCCCTTTTGAACAACTGTGTGCAGCTTTGTCCTTTTGTGCAGAAGGACAAATAGTAATGTCATCTTGTCCATTAAAAAACAGAGCGAAAGGGAACATGGAAGTAGCCATGCAAAATTCTCATTTTTCCAAGAGCCACAATTTCTATTCATGCTGGAGAATTATTTACACATGATTTTGAATCTGAGCATATTAATTGGAACCTTATTAAGCATTTTCACCACTCAAAACAGAACAAATTTGTGCATTTTTCACTTCTAAAGTACAAAGGTGAATGAAGTGAAAGCAATTAGTTAAACAAGAAGTAGCATTTCAGTTACCTTTTCATTTCTTATTATAATTTCAAAATTCACTTTCTCCAACTCATGCAAAATCATTCTTGGAGCTTGAAAAGAGTCTGAAGCAGAGGCTCGATGAACTAGCTCAAATTCTCAAGCGCTTCACATGTCTTCTCTGACTTCCACAAAAGAAACAAAGCCACCAATATGCTAACAACGAGACAAGTTATTGTCTTTAACATGATATAGCCCATAAAATTATCTTTGCCGTGTGACTGGGATCTTGAGACATTCAGTAGAGCTTTCAATACCTATGATGGTACTTGGGAAAAAAATATGGTTTGTGTTAAACTGGGTTTTAAAGGAAATACATTGTACTAGATCATGCAGAGTCATGCCAATCATCTAGTTGAAAAGAAAGCTGATCTGATTGGCTGAAATGTGCAATCTATATTATGACAATAAAGGAGTTTAGCAAAGTTGCACGTCCGGGTTGGTGTCATGGAAACAAAACTCATCAGGGTGTTGAAAGCATAAAAAGATGTAAAGCAGTGCCAAGCTGGTTAAAATTAAAACTTAACCAAAATGAGAAAGGCAAATGGGAAAGCCACAGTGCTTCTAAGCTCTTATTTTCGAAAAGGATTTTATAGATAAATGCGTCTCTTACCTAAAGGGGAAAACTTAAATGATTTTCAGGATTCCTACCAACACGATGCCTCAGTATTTGTTGATAGGTGAGCCAGCCTCACTTCTTACTTTCTACCAGTATTTTTCAATCAGACCTGTCATGGAGCCATGGCACACACATGAAGCGGTCCTATTCATTACTTCCATCACACCCACTGATAAAGATTCTGTTGGATGCTACACAGTGGTTGAAAGTTCTATCTAACCAGCTCAACAGCTATTACTTGGCTAGCTGGGTTTCAAATATTATAAATATCTGTGATTTTTAAAAATTGTTCCCAGAATCTCAGCTTCCTGACTGTGTCTATGAAGAAACTTAGCTTAAAGATAATGAGTAACATAGAAACGTGATTTGTCTGCCATGACCATATTCTTTTCCAATTGCTTTATGATGCAGAGTAAACATACTGATCAAGATTGTGGTAGCAATTTTAGTTCTGTCACCAATTCATTCACATAGTATTAATGAGTGCCCCGGAAGTCCACGTGATATGTTGAAAAGAATCCAAAAGAGAAAGAAAAACAGTAAAGGTGTGAAAAGAAGAAGAAAGTATAAGAAACTAAAAACTGCCCTGGCCAGTTTGGAGCATCGGTTGGCGGACCAAAGAGTCACGGGCTCGATTCCGGTCAAGGGCATGTACCTTGGTTGTGTTTTGGTTACAGGAGGCAACCAATCGATGTATCTCTCCCACATCGATGTTTCTCTCTCTCTCTCTACCTCCCACTGTATCTGAAGATAATGGGAAAATATCCTCAGGTGTGGGTTTTTTAAAAAAAAAAAAAAACTAATAACAGTGGAATCACAATGGTTAAGATTTATTAAGCACTTACTATGTTCCAGGCATCATCTCTCTACAGGGATTAATTTGCTTAATTCTCACAATAGGTTCATTTTATAGATTAAGAAACTGAGACAAAAGAGGTTAAACAAATTGCTAGAAAGCGGCAGACCCTAGACTTGAACCCAGGGAGTCTGGCTCCTGAGCTCATGCACTTTACCATTATGTCATTATACGTGGAAAAGGGAGGAAATCATTATATCTGCCTGATATGCCTGCTTCTTCTGTGCCAAGCACTGTGCTAAGTGTCCTGAATGAGATCACTAATCTCAGAAACTCAATGAAGTAGAAAATATTATTTTTATTTTTCAGATGAGAAAAATAGAGATTCACAAAGAGTAATAACAAGACTTAAATTATTCAACTTCGAAGTTGCAGCATTGAGATTAACCTCCAGTCAGGAGTTACTGTTACCTTTTTACAGTAACAGTATCAATAACAATAATAAACTGCTGGTATTTATTATTTACAATGTAATCATCATTGGGCCTCACTCATCCATTTTGGAATGAAATCACTCAAAATTCAAAATATTCTGAATCCGTATTTTATGTTTCTGCTTATCTTTTTAAAAAGATAAGTACACAGAGTATTATTTAATTCTATTTGTCAAAAAGGCTATTCAATATTTACTTATTCTTTCTCAGTAACATCTGCTCTCCATCAATTTCTTAATAATTTGACATAGTAAATGATTATTTCTAAGTGTGGAGGCACCTTTGAGACTTTCACTGTTTACAGAGGACTTTGTACTAACTGTGGCAGTGCATTTTTCAGAGACTTAATGAGACTATAACTCAGGCACATTTATTACCTTGGAGAGAAAAAGAAAAGTATTTAAGCCACCCAATCTATTCCTTTATATTTTAATTTATTACAACCTGTGTTTCGGTGTCTGGGAGAGAGAGAGTTCCTTTTCTGTTTGTAGTATTTATAAATAGTCCCCAAACTAGAGTCTGGCTTTCTTAAAAAAATTATAAAATCTCTTTTTGAAAGGCCAATTATTTCCTTTACTTTTTTGCCTGATGTATTTCATTCCCTTTACCCTAGAATGTCTCCTGGCTATAGGAGTTTGCAGCTGAGCCCTTATGTACAATTCTTAAAATAGGAACAGTGATCTCCACAAAGGAGAGAGCCTTTATTATTAGAAATAATTGTATGGAGGTGTGTGTGTGTGTGTGTGTGTGTGTGTGTGTGTGTGTGTGTGTGTGTGTGTGTGTTCAACCCCAAAAGCAAGCAATACATACCATTAAAAAGTTTGATTAAGGGTGGTGTCTCAGACATCACACCCCACTCCACTTTTAACCCACCTCTCATCTCTTAAATGCTTATTATGTTTTAAGCCAAACAATGCAATTTGAGAACTGATTAGAATAACCCAGGCAAAAGCCAGAGTCAAAGAAGGCCCAGGAATTCCCCACTCTTCAGATGAATCCAAGGGTCTTACCAGGATAGATCTATCAGCTTGGCTTCCCCTCTAGTCCAGCCTAAGAAGTCATGAGAACTCGGAGCCCTGTTTCCTTTGAGTCCCTTGATGTCTGGACTCTCACACTTGGGGATGCTCCAGAATTTGCTCTGTCCTTGCAGAATGTGGTAACTTGAAGGTTACACGAGCTGATGGATTAGAGGGGGCTGACAGGTTCTTTCCTGACTATTCCTGGCTCCATGGTCCAATTCTACTCTTTTACCCAGTGCTGTTCTCTAGATGATAAACTAGCGTACCACTTCTCCCAGCAGACATACCATATGGTGCTCATTACTTCTTCTCTCCTAAACAAAATGTCTGGAATTATAAAGCTTTTTCTTCTAGCTGCAAAAGATAATAGAGCATCATTTTTGCATTTTTATATATATACATATAAATATATAAATAATATATCTAAATATATACAATATTATGACAATCCCTGTTCGACAAGTATGTATTTATAATCTCTTAAATTCAGAAAGTTTCTAGGGAAACTACTCCTACCATAAGAATAGCACTAAGTTATCTGACACTGCAGTTGATCAAGTTTTCCTTTATAAGCTAATCTTCTGGAAATGACATGTTTCCTAGGTGATCTTTCCCTTAACTACCACATTTTTTTTTCGCAAGAGTAACAGATTTTGTACTGGCCAGTGTGGCTCAGTTGGTTGGGCATTGTCCCGTGCACCAAAAGGTTGCCTGCTCGATTCCTGGCCATGGCACACACCCAGGTTTCAGTCTCCATTCTGGTATGGGGCATACAGGAGGCAGCCAATCAATGTTTTGCTCTCACATTGATGTTTCTCTGCCCCTCTCCCTTCTTAAAAAAAAAAAAAAAATCTTTACTGAAGAGAGATCAAGAAGATTTGACCTTTATAACAGTCTTATCTTTGGAAAAAAAAAAAAGAAAAGAAAAAATGTCTTATCTAAGCCAGAAAAAAAAAATTTGTCTAAAAAGCAAGATTTGGGGTTGAGACAGATCTGAGTTCAAAATCCAGCCCTTACTTGCTATATATGTAATTTGGGGCAAATATCTTCATTTTTCTGACCCACAGTGTCTTTGTTGTATTGCATGGTATATAGCATAGGCACAATAGCATCTACCTAGTAGTAATTATAAAGCACAGAGTGCCATGCCTATTGGATAAAGGGTAGCTAAATGATACCTATTATTTCCCACTTTTACAATAACTACTTATTAAAGTTGTACTATTTTCACAGTTTCATATATATTTAAGTATTGTTTGAAACTGACTCAATTATTTCATTTGCATTATTATTTTCTGTTCTATAATCAAACAAGCCAAAAAACCTTTTCCCCATAAAAAGATTTCTTTTATTTTAACAAGATACATGTTTACTTTTTTATTTGTGGCCTGAGAAATTTATAGAATTGGGCTAGAGAAAAGCTAAAGCCCCTTTCTCTAAGTTAATGAGTCAATACAAAAGAAGCCACAATAACTTGGAAGTCACAAAACTGCTCTCTGCACCCTGCTTCTACATAGAAGGAAGGGTTTTTGCAATGATGCTGGTGTATCACAACACTGTAGCTTCAGATATAAAGTGAAGAAAATAATACAGCTCAGAGCTACATCAAGCTTACATATGCACCCACATGTGTGTGCACATGCACACACACACACACACACACCACTGATAGTAAATAAAAAGGCAGCTGGACCTTTTAAGAAAAGTAACCAAAGAAATCTAAAACATCAAAGAGCTATAAATAAAGCTTAGAAGACATAAGAAAATCATTACAATGTTTGTCACACAATCTCAATAGTGTTGCAAGGGAGAATATCACTAATATTTAAGGTTTTAGGTTGGTGGATTTAGGTAGGAGTTGAAATATATATATATAGGGTGGGGCAAAAGTAGGTTTACAGTTGTTTATATAGGAAATAATATAATAATGAACAAATAATGATACAAGAATAAACTCTGTTTCACATACTCACAACTATAAGCCTACTTTTGTTCCACCCTGTATTTTGAGGGTGCATCAGAAGAAAGGATTTAAAACTATTATTTGTTTTATCTTGAGGGGAATAAAATGTGGAATGGGAATGTCTTAAGCTCAAAAGACTCAACACTTCAACTACATTCTCATCCACACCCAGGTTGAAGTTGTATGCCATTTCAACCTTGATTTTTGCAAGCTTTATGCTACATTTCCTTACAACCTCCTAAGAATCTGTAACTATTTAAAAATAGAAAGTTTTTATAAATTCTTATCACCTTCTATCTAAACAATCTAACCTGCCCGGCTGGTGTGGCTCAGTGGATTGAGCATCATCCCATGGACTGAGAGGTCCTGCCTGGTTCGATTCCCAGTCAGGGCACAAGCCTGGGTTGTGGGCTTGATCCTCAGTAGGGGGCGTGCAGGAGGCAGCTGATCAGTGTTTCTCTCTCACATCAATGTTTCCATCTCTCTATCCTTCCTCTGTCTCTAAAAAAATCAATAAAATAATTTTTCTTTTTTTTTAATTTGTTTTTGTTATAGACGTTTCTCCTTTTCCCCGCACTGACACCCTCCTCCCCATCCCCCCCGCCCCATCCCCAGCACTGTTGTCCATGTCCATCAGTTATGCGTACATGCATATAGGTTCTGTGGTTTATCTCTTCCCCCCTCATCCCCTCTTTTGAGGGTTGTCAGTCTGTACCCTACATCCACGTCTCTCAGTCTACCCTGTTCTTCAGACTGTTATGTTTATTATATTCCACAAATAAGTGAGATCATGTGATATTTGTCTTTCTCTGCTTGGCTTGTTTCACTTAGGATAATACTCTCCAGGTCCCTCCATGTCGTCTCAAAAGATAAGAGATCTTTCTTTCTTACAGCTGCACAGTACTCCATTGTGTACCACAGCTTTTTTATCCATTCGTCTACTGATGGACACTTGGTCTGTTTCCAGATTTTAGCTATTGTAAATAGTGCTGCTATGAACATAGGGGTACATACATTCTTTCTGGTTGGTGTTTCAGGCTTCTTAGGGTATATTCCTAGAAGTGGGATCACTGGGTCAAATGGCAGTTCAATTTTTTTAACTTTTTGAGGTAACACCATAGTGTTTTCCACAGTGGCTGCACCAGTCTGCATTCCCACCAGCAGTGTACTAGAGTCCCCTTTTCTCCACATCCTCGCCAGCACTTGTTGTTAGGTGATTTGTTGATGGCAGCCATTCTGACAGGTGTGAAGTGATACCTCATAGTTGTTTTAATTTGTATCTCTCTGATGATTAGTGACATTGAGCATTTTGTCATATGTCTCTTGGTCATTTGTATGTCCTGTTTGGAGAGGTGTCTATTTAGGTCCTCTGCTCATTTTTTAATTGGGTTCTTTGTCTTCCTTTTGTTGACTTGTATGAGCACTCTATGTACTTTGGAGATTAACCCCTTATCTGATGCATCATTGGCGATTATAGTCTCCCATATAGTGGGATCCCTTTCCATTTTGATGGTTAATAAAATATTTTTAAAAAATAAAAAGTTTAACCTACAATTTGTGAAATCTTTTATTCTTTTAACATTATACTCAATAATAGTAAAAGAATTTATTGAAGCCAATTACACCAAAAAAATATGTATTGAATATATTCAATATGTAAGGCATGATGCTACACCTAAAAATAAGCATGAAGCTTGTTATTCCTTTAGGGGGATGGGTATAGGGTTTTCATATTAAAAGTAGCTTTAAAATCTTTATTCTTAATTTATCAACATATTGTATTCTGAAAGCTTATTTTAATAAAGGTAATCTTTTTATGTTAAGTGAAGAATATAAAAGTCATATAAATTTTTGCACCTCAAAATCTTAGCTATTTATTGTACTTGAAAATGCCACCACTGATGGTGATAATTATTTTTAGAACAAATTGGGGAATACATGACTAATACACATTTTAAAATAATATTTGGCACTTGTATATTGTTTCCCCTTTTACTTACATAATCAATTTTAGCCCTGCGAGAGTGGGGAGGCAAAGAGTTTTAAAAGGTGGTGAAGTTTATTCCATCTTTAATGGAGAAAGCCGGTTCCTGACATATCACCTCCGGAGCGATGGTGGTGATGGAGCTAGGGCTTATGAATGATAATAATGATGCTATATTTATTTGTACAGGTTCTGCTACTTTATCTACTGTTCAGCTTAGGCCTAACCCAGGATGATGTTATCACACATTTTAGTGCTTTGGGAAACACTTCCCACCAGCCAGATTTCCAGCCGAACTTTTAAGCTAACAACTGAATACTACATAAGGTCTATCACCCAGCCACCCCCATCCCTGCACCCCAGGGCTCAGGAAGAAGGGCCCATGAGTCATGGAGGCAGTTGGTGGGGAGGTGGCAGCTCTACCTACCAAAGATGATTTTTAAAAATAACTGAGGGCTTTTATTATACCTTCAATCTACGATTTCCTTACCTCCATCACAACCAAGCCAATGTGGTAGGGTACACATCATCAGGGTTTTTTACTATTCATTTTAAAATATGTCTTAGCTGGATTTTTTTTTTTTTAAGCATTCTGATGTCGCAGTGGAGAGGAAGGGAGAATGAGAGGGAAATTTGGCCCTAGTCTTTCTCTGTCTAACAAATGTCAGGGCCCCTGAGTTGTACCACTCTGAGTCTGATCATCCAGAAACAGGTCATTACATTCTCCTAGGTGAAGGGGCAGTACAACAAATATTGATTATGTGCTGGTTACGTTAAATCCCAAGATCTAGCTGTAAACACTCTTGGCTTGCCCTTGACACACGGAAACACAAAAACTTGGAGCTCCTTTCACAAGTCATTTTTTGAGCTTGGGAACATGTACTAGGTATCTCTTGTCTATATTCATGGTGTTCTTGATAGATAAGCCACTCAATCTGCGTATGATGTTCAATTGCCATCTGCATCCAGCTTTATCTACTTCTTAAAAGTAATGCAATGCAAATCCATGACACTTACTTTTTTTTAATCTTCACACCTACTTGCTCCCCCTCAGATATATCAGTCTGCCACTTTGCTCAGAGGTGCGGAACTCAAGGAAGCATTTGACATTCATCATAACAGGTAGATATTTATTTAATACAATTAAATTTATAGGATATTATGTTTCTCATATGCTCTGCCTTCCTCTAAGGGGATAAAAATTAAACCTTTATTAACTTTTTTGTGTGCGTGAAGGAGGGGATGCTTATTTATAAATGGATTTGTTTTCATTTCAACTCTTCCCACTATTTTAATTACTGCTTTTATTTTTCCTTCTTGTCAGCAAGAGATCCCACCTTCTCTCTGATTTAACTATAATTAGCCTCTCTGTTTGGTATTATTATTGTGTTTTATATTCATAGTCTCATCTTTTGTAGTGTTTTAAAATTGCTACAAATAAAGTTTTAAAATATATGGCACAACATTTCTCATTTCTTTATTCTGTAAAACTTTTTATTTAATCTCCTAATCTCCAAAATTACTCTATTTTGCACACAGATGATATTTAGTAAACACATGCAAATTTTTAAAGGCTGTCTTCTAATAAATAAAATCATGAAGGATACTAGTAAACATCAAAGACACAAGTGGGAGACAAAGTCCCAAGACTGAAGCATGCATCATGACCTTGGAGGAGGATGGATAAAGGGGAGGTCATTGAGATAGAACAGTATCCAAGTAATTGTGTTAATTTACTATACAAAATGATGGCTTAAGAAGTTAGTATGTATGACTTCTTTAAAAACATTGGGAAAATAATATCCTATATGGGAAATATAAAGACTATCATAAGCCAGGCTGAGAAATAGGTGAAATTTGCCTTTTATAACTTCCCACCTTCCATTTAGCATCTCTCTCTCTCTCTCTCTCTCTCTCTCTCTCTCTCTCTCTCTCATCCCCTCCCTCCCTCCCTCACTTTCTGTATCTTACACACACATACACACACACATCATAGGTGTATCTCATTACTGAGTCATCATTACTTTTTTAAACTTTATTTTTAAATAATTGTAGATTTACAGGGTTTCAAATGTAGCATGGGGTGGTCCCCTGTACCCTTCACTCAATTTTCCTCAATGGTTTCCTCTTGTGTAACTAAGTACAATATCAAAGTCAGGAAATTGACATTGGTAAATGTAAGTGTCTTATTCTATGCCATTTTACTACATGTGTAGATTCCCGTAAACTCCGTGGGAGAAAAGGCATACAATTACGCCAAAAATCCACTGGTACCACTTTACCAGAGTTAAAACTCACCTTCCTTTAAGGACCTTTACCCTCCTCTATTCATAATATAATTGTCTTAAATGTTTCCCCCACCCGTTTTGAGATCCACATCAAACAAGGTTTTACTTTTTGCATAGACTGTCCAATATAATTTGGAAAACTTGGGAGGAAAAGGTCTATTGCATTTATCCATATTTTGGCTCTTTCCATTGTTCTTTCTTCTAAGATATACTTCCTCTTTCAAAACGTTTAGCTATTCATTTAGGATAGATCTGCTGGTGAAAATTCTTTGTATTTTCCTCGTCTCACGATGTCTTTATTTCCTCTTCATTCCTGACAGAAAATGTCGTGTGATGTAGAATTCAGGACTGACAATTCTTTTCTTTCAGCACTTGATCAATGTTGTGCTACTCCTTCTGGCCTCCATGGTTTCTCTTTTGTTCACAATCTAGTGCCACTGAGTTGTTATTTTGACAGTGCTGTTTCTCTCTCACTGGAGGTGGGCAGAGAAGGGGGAAAGGGGGGACATCTGTAATAGTGTCAACAATTTTTTTAAAGATTTTTTTCTTTGCTTTTAATTTTCTGAAGTTTAATTATGATGTGTCTTCATGTTCATTTCTTTGGGTTTATCCTGTTTGGGGTTTGTTCAACTTATTTTTATTTTGACAGCTTAATTGAGATGTAATCCACGTAGCATAAAATTCACCTATTTAAAGGGTATAACCAATTATTTTTAATATATTCACAGACATGTGCAACTATCATGACAATCTAATGTTAGAATGATTTCATCACCTTAAAAAGAAACCCCACACCCATCAGCAGTCAGTCCAGTACTCCTTCTCCCCCTACTCCAGGCAACCATTAGTCTACTTCCTGTTTCTATAGATGCACGTTTTCTGGGCATTTTATATAAATAGAATCATACAACATGTGGTCTTTTGTGCCTGGCTTCTTTCATTTAGCATAACGCTTTCAAGGTTCATCCAAGTTGTAGCATGTATCAATAAGGCATATCTCATTTTATTGCATTTCCTTTTATTCAGCTTCACAGGTGTTATGTTTTTTTTACAAACTGAAGGCAAGACTCTTCCCCAGCAAAAAGATTATGACACACTTTATTGTAATATTCACTTTATTATGGTGGTCTAGAACCAAACCTGTAATATCTCTGAGGTATGCCTGCAGTTCATTTCTTTTTATTGCCAAATAGTATTCCATTGTATGGATATACCACAAATATTTATCCATTCACCTGCTGAGATACTTTTGGTTTGTTAACATTTTTTATTTAGTATGAGTAAGGCTATTAGGAGCATTTGTATACATGTTTTTGTATGCATGTATGTTTTTTGGGTGGGGGGCTATATACTCAGAGTAAAACTATAGTGTTGTATAGTAACCCTATGTGTAACATTTTGACGAACTGACAGATTTCCAAGGCACCTGTACCATTTTACATTCCCACCAGCAATGTATGAGGTCTAAATTTCTCTATACCTGTGTCAACACTTATTATCTGTCTTTTTTATCATAGCCATCCTAATGGGAGTAAAGTGATATTGCTTCCAGGTTTTGAACTAATTATGTTGCTCATTTTTACATGTAGTTATTAATCATTTGTATATCTTCTTTGGATAAATGTCTATTCTAGTCCTTCAATCATTTTAATTGATTTTTATGTCTTTTTACAATTGATTTGTAAGTTATTTAATTTATTTTTTTTATCCTCACTTGAGGACATTTTTGCATTTATCTTCAGATAGAGCGGGAGGGAGAGGGGGGGAAGAGAGAGAGAAACATCGATGTGAGAGAGACACACCGAGTGGTTGCCACCCACACGACCCCAACCGGGTGAGGACAAACTGCAACTGAGGTATGTGCCCTAGCGGGAACCGAACCCAGGACTCTCTGGTCCGCGGGCCAACGCTCTAACTGCTGAGCCAAACCAGCCAGGGCAATTTGTAAGTTATTTTGTATACAGGTTGCTTATCAGATATATGATTTGCAGATATTGTCTCCCATTGTGTGAGTTATCTTTTCAAATTTTGGATGGTACCCTTTAAAGCATAAATGTTTTAATTATAAGGAAATCTAATGTACCTATTTTTTGTTTGTTTGTTTGCTTATGCTTTTGGTGTCATATTTTTAAAAGTATTGTCTAATTCAAGGTCCTGAAAATTACCCCTGTGTTTTCATCTAAGAGGTTGATGATGATGCATTTTGAGTTCACTTTTTGTGTGGTATAAGAAGGGGTCCAAACTTCATTCTTCTGCACATGGATACATAGTTGTCCTAGCACCATTTGTTGAAAAGATTATTCTTTTTCGCATTGAATTTTCTTGGTAACTATTTTGAAAAATCAATGGATTGATAATGTAATGGTTTACTTCTGGATCTCAATTTTATTCCATTCTTCTGTGTATTTTCATGCCTGTACCAGACTGCCTTGATTACTGTCACTTTGTAATGAGTTTTCAAACGGAGAAATGTAAGTCCTCCAACTTTGTTTTTCAAGATTTTGGGGGGTATTCAGGGTCTCTAGTATTCCATTTAAATTTTAGTATCAGCATTTCCATTTCTGAAAAAATAAAGTCATCACGATTTTGATGGAGAGTGCATCAAATCTGTAGATCATTTTGAGGAATATTGCTATCTTAACAATAATAAAGTCTAATAAGACTACCAATCCATGACTGTGAGATTTTTTTCCATTTATTTAGACCTTCTTTGATTTGTTTCAACAATGTTTTGTAATTTGTAGTGCACAAGTATTGAAAGTCCTTAGCTAAATTTATTCTTAAATATACTTTAAAATGGAATTGTTCTTTTAACTTAATTTTTTATTGTTTATTCCTAGTATATAGAAGTACAAGTGATTTTGTATATTGATCTGGTAGCCTGTATTCATGCCAGTTCTAATAGCTTTTTAAATTGGATTCTTTAGATCTTTCTACATGTAAGATCATGCCATCTGTAAATAGAGATAGCTTTACTGCTTCCTTTCCAATTTGTATGGTTTTATTTCATTTTCTTGCCTGATTGCCCTGGTTAGAACCCCCAGTACAATGTTGAAGAGAAGGGATGAGAATGGACAATTCTTATCTTTTTCCTGATCTTAAAGGGAAAACATCCAGTATTTCACCATTAACTATGATGTTAGCTGTGGGTTTTCTGTAGATGCCTTTTATCATATTGAGAAAGTTACCATCTATTCCCAGTTTGTTCAGTGTGTGTGTTTTTTTAATAATAAAAGGGTATTTATTTTGTCAAATGCTTTTTTTGCATTTATGGCTTTCATTGTGTCTATGACCATGAAAAATTGATGATAATATTCATTTCACAATTTCTAAACGCTTCCTACTCTGAAGGACCACTTTCATATGCCTATAAAACAATTTCTGCCAGGATTTCAGGGTGATAACTGACTCTCTGATTTTGTATACCATGTCTATAATGACTACCCCTGATTCTTGTCTATTTGTTTATAAATACAGGTTGTTGTCCCAGAAGTAAAGACATAAGAAGAATGTTATGAATGATAGGAGGAGGATACAGTCATTAACCTAATTAAAACAAACACAAGTAGTTTAACTGAGGATCTTACTCCAAGTGCAAACAAATAAAGCAAATTTCATTTTTATGAATACTCTGAGGACATGATCAGCTTTATGCAGTGTCCTATAATACCTTCCCAACCTCATAACCATACACAATCCCCCAGCTGACTGCAAGTACAAGCCTACCCTTTTTCACTGTGAAAGAGGTTGAGAAATAGAAGAATGGAAAGTGAAAGAACACAGGAAAATAATGTCAGTTCATAAAAAGTCTGATTTAAACCTTTCCCTGTTCTCCTTCATCTATGCATGTTATAGTTTGAAAAATGAGATAAGCATCTTTTAATTCCAAAAGTATATCTTGTGAATTCTGCAAATAATTGTTACCATGGAGCTCTAAGTATCCTATAGCAAACTAATGTGTTATTGGGGCTAATGCTATTTTGGCATTTAATGTGCTTGCCACTTCAAAAGAGAAACTTGGGAGGAATAAAAATCTTCCTCCATTCTCAATTATTCCCTTTTAAACACATTGGTGTTCTTATTTGTTCCACCAAACTGTGTTAAAATAAAGCTCATAGATGAGAAAAAATTAAGAAATGATTTCTTTTTTAGAACCTTTATTTAGATGTATGCTATGCAAATCTGAGTGTGGTAAAATAAAGCAAGCATTTAACTAAAAAGATGAGTGGTAAGTGAAAAGAACTTCCCATTGTGCAATTTGTTGAATAGCTCAAGATAAAAACAATGCAGCAGAACATACTGATATTAAATTGCCTATAACACCTTTCATCTGAAGCTTTTAAATCATGTTACAAATGTATCTATCCCACAAATAATCACAGGTGGGAGGATGAAAAAGAGAAAAATACATGCAGATCCTGGACATTTGCCCTTCTTCAATAATATTATCATTTCTTAGATGATACAGCAGTAATCTGATCAGCCTCAAGGAAAAGAATCCCCAAAAGATTGTCATGTTAAAGTGCAGAAGATTCCTACAACTATTTTATAATGGGAACTTGAGAGCAAAGAACACATGAACATTTAAGGAGTTATCAGAAAGTTAAGTACTCAACAAAACTTCTCTGTGCTTTTATTATTCTTACTGTTACTGCTAATGTTGCTGTTTTCCATTATAATACCTTGCTCTACAGTTGAAAAAGAATTTATAAATACATTCTTAATCCTGAGAACAATTTTATGTAGAATGTCTTCACTACATGGCTGGAAAACTGGAGTTTAAAGAAGCTGTATCTCTTGCCTAGAAGCACACACCTAAATAGTAAGTGAGAAAATAGAATTTAAACCTAGACAGTAGAACATGATGGTTATGTGCATAGGTTTGGGACCCAGGCTGCTTGAGTGCAAATCTCAACTCTGTCCCTTGCTGTCTGCATCAATTTAGGGAGTTACTGAAAATCTCTATGCCTCCGTGGTCATATATAAAGTGAATTTAATGATGCTACCTGCTTGAAAGGATTGTTATTAAGGTTAGATGCATTTAAAGTGTATTAAGCTATATGAAACATAGGGCAAATACTCATAAGTTAGCTCTTTTTATATTCTAACAACCCACTGTTGTCTTGATTGTTTTAGTCTTCATGCCTACAGTGTCCCAAATCCCTTTTAAAGGAAACAGCCTTACCTGTGGCCCCAGGTTTGGGCAGCCATTGATGGATGATGGATTAGACCAGGCACTTGACATAAATATAGCAAATCTACTGTGAACAGCCAAGCTGGGCCCATCTTACCCTCATGGAATTTGTATTCTAGAAATGGGGAACAGATTAAGTAGTTTGCAGATAAGCCAACATTGAAAGGATGTCATGAAGAACAGAAGTAGCCGTAAAGAAAAGAAGTAGATAGAGCTGGAGTTATGAGGGAGCAAGTTTCCATAAGAAAGAAGAAGAGTATGTGGGCTTAACATTTCTTTGGTTCTTAATTTCTCACTTCCATTCCATTTAGAGGTTTAAAATATTTTCCAGTATGCTTTTCCAAAGATGTAAGGGTCAGGTGTGGCCCTAATCTCAGTCCTTTCAAGATATTTGAGGCCAGCTACTCTCCCTGGTAGTGTCTGTGTTTTTCTGAGTCTACTCCACTCATCTACTGACTTCACTGTTTCCATTTTACTTACTATATACCTTTTACTTCCGAGTCATAAAGTCTGTCACTTCATAACTTCATCTTGTCTCATAAGCTCCAAGAACTTTATAATTATTCAATTGTTGAAGGAATGAATAAATTAATTTATTAAGAAAGTTTATTCAGAGCAACTCACTCCTGTGCACACGAAAGGCAGTACTTGTGTGATCTGACATCAGGGATACTGAGAAAGATCTCCTACCCTTCCTCTCATGACACCCCCCCCCCAACCTGAACCCTAAAAGATATAATACATTTATTAGGTAATTGTAAAAGGAAAAGAGAAATTGTACTGGGGCTAATAAATTAACACTTTGTTTAAACTGGGCATTCATTCTTTACATGAGATACAAAATGATAAAGTAAAAATGATGAATATTTTTTAAAGTTTCTTAAATAACGGATGTTGATTGATCTTATAAAATGGTTTAAAATAATCTCCCTATGTAAGCATTGACTAAACAAATGAAGTTTTGACTCAACAATTCAGAATGCAGACACCTATCAAATAATCATTTAGCAAATTACAAATGGATTATAAAAATTGTGCCGTCACTTTCTAAATCTATATGGATTCTTACTGATAACTATAATCTTTTTCATAAATTTTATGAAAGATTAGTTGCCTGATTTACATTGTATTTTTATCATTGTTAAGTGTCTTGTCTGGTCTAGTAGAATAACTCCTAACAGATTACAATTACGTATACACATGTATATTCTGTATGCACCCATGAGCATGCATAGTTTCCACTCAGCCATACTTCAGTAATTGACTCTACCATGATCCATTTGCAAAATTTAGAAAACTAGGCCAGTCATTTTGACCACTCCCTTTTCTCTGTCCCATATGTCCTATCAATCCCCAAATCTTGACAATCTCATCCATGCACTTTAATCTAACCCCACCTGACTGGATTATTACAACAATTTCTGAACAGATCTTCTTGCTTCCAATTTCAGTCCATTCTAATCCATTCTGCCCATGGAAGCAAGATTAAGCTTCTAAAATGTATATCTGAACATATAATCTCCCTTTTTTGATACTCTTAATAACACTCCTTTCCCTTTTGATTACAGACTCTTACAATGCCTAGAAAGTACTTCATGATCTGACTTCTGTCTACTCTTTCAACATTACTCCTTTCTCCTCTCTCCTTTTTCATTCTACACCCCAGCTTCACTGAACTTCTTCTAGGTCCTGGAGGACTCAGTGAAAGGTGTTAGTCACTTCTGTTTCTCCGTATATGTCATTCACTTGCCTACAACACTCTTCACCCTCCTGTTTGCCCTGGTGATGCCTGCATATCCCTCAAGTCTCAGCTGAAATGCGACTTCTTCTAGAAAATAAATCTTCTCTGATATTTTCCCTAACCCACAACTAGGTTATTCTCCCTTGCCAAGGATTCTATGTCACCTTTCATTGTACATATTTCATTGGATTGTATTTACTTATTTAATTAGCTGCCATAGCTGCCAGATTACAAGCTTTAAAGATCAGAGGCATCCTCCACCTCTCTTTCCAGTTTAACCCCTTCTTCAAACACATAGCAAGCACTTAGTAAATAATGTTACCTAAATAGACACATACTTGCCTGAATGGCTCTTCCAAAGTACAGCTTTCCCCATTAACAAATACTTTCAGTAGATTCAGAAAGAAGAACCAATAGATTTACCCAGGCTATTGCCTTTATGCCACCTTATACTCTGTGTTTCTAGAAAAGACCATGTTCCCCATATGCAATATTCACTTTCCTGCTTATTTCCTTTGCTCATACTGAAATGCTAGTCTTGACCAGCTCTACCTATTAAAACCTACCCATTATTCAGTAGCTAACCAAGGATCATTCACATTTTCAATTATTATTATTTCCTCCTCCTACAACCTCTTGTCACTCCATGCAAAGACTAACTCTCTCTCCTATGGCATTTAGTGTATTTTTTATAATATATGCCCCATTCTACTTTGTAGTATAGCTATCTGTCTATATGTTTGCTATAGTAATAGACTGTAAGTTCCTTATAGGATAGTTTTGTGGGGTTTTTTGTTTTGTTTTGTTTTGTTTTGCCTGTCTTCTTTAATAGATGAGATCCTTGGAGAAGAAACCATCCATGCCTCTTTCATTTTGTATCTTCCAAAAAGCTAGTATAGTGCTTAAGGCATTGTATAGATCATGAGAGTAGAAAGTGAAGGCATTTCTGACTCAGGCAAATTTGGATGTTTGATCTTGACTGTGTTACTAAATATCTGTCAACCTTAGTGTTGTCATTTGCAAAATGGGGATTAAAGGGCTGCTATGAGTTAAAGTAATATTCCTAAATTCTTTTTCATTCAGTAAATATTGACAATTTCCTATGTATCAAGGATTAATTTTTTTTCAACAAATATTAATGAAGCACCGACCATGTGAAAGACACTGTTCTAGGCGCCTGGTATGCACCCGTGAACCAAACAGACAAAGATCCCCACACTTGTGAAGCTTACATTCTAGTGGGGAGAAAGAGACAATAACTATAATAAATCATTAAATTTCACAGTATTTTAGATGGTGATAAATGTTATAGAAAATCTGGTTTGGGGGGAAAGTGAGGATTTCAGAAATGCTCAGAATGGTGGGAGGCAGAGTCATTACAATATTAAATAGGGCAGCCAAGATAGACCTTATTAAGAAGTAAACAAAGAGAAATTTGAGCAAAGACTCAAAGATGTGAAGAAGATGTGAAGTGAGCTATGTGGATGCATGGGGAGATAGTGCTCCAGGCAAAATGAACAGCTACTACAAAGGCCTACATGCAAACATGCCAAGTGTTTTTCAGGAAAAGCCAGGTGAGCATGTGGATATGACAAAGTAAGCAGGGAGAGGAGAGTAGCAAGAGGTGAGGTCAGAGAGGCAACGAAAAGTCACTTCTTACAGGGTTTTGCAGTCCACTGTAAGTACTTTGGCTTTTATTCCAAATAAAATGGGGAGACACAGGAAGTGTTGAACCAAGGAGTCCCATCACCTGATTTGTATTTTGACAGGATCTCTCTCTGACTGTTAACGTTGAAAACAGACGGTAGGGGGCAGGGCTGAAGGCATGGAGATCACGTAGGAGGCAATTGGCTATAACCCAAGAGAGAGTAGATATAGTCTTGAAGCAGGGTGGTAGAGTGGAGGTGGCCAGGATCTGGATAGAGTTTAAAGACAAGGGTAACAGGATGTCTAAGAGTTTGCATGAAGGGTATGAAAGCGAGGAGTCAAAAATGACGCTATACAGACTGACAAACCTCAGAAGAGGAGGTCAGGGGGGAGGGAAGAGATAAACCACAGAAATTATATGCATGTATGTGTAACCATGGACATAGACAACAATGCTGGGGATGGGGTGGTGGGGGGGGCGATCGGGAGGAGGCTGTCAATGGGGGGAAAAAGAGAAACATCTGTAACAACAATAAATTAATAAAAAAAAATTTTTAAATTAAACAAAAATGACCCTAAACCTTTTCATTTGAACAATTTGAGGGATGTGTTTCCCATCAGTTGAGATGGGAATGCTGAAAGTAGAGTAGGTTTAGGAACAGAAGTTCATTGTCAACTTGTTAGGTTTCAGATGTTGACTAGACATCTGCATGGAGGTAGTGAGTGGGTATATGAGTCTGCAGTTAGAAGTTGTTATCTGGGCTTAAGACACAGAGCTGGAGTTGTGAGCATATAAATGGCATTTAAAGCCATGAGACTGAATGCTCTGGTGGTAAATGAAGAACCAGAGTTCCTGCTGGTGGGAAGCTTATAGTCTGCTTACAGTTCCTGCTCACAAAATATGTATCCTTTTCCCTACTGGTGCTCCTCAGAGTATGCTTTGTAGAGCACCGATGTTAGCATTGCCTGGGGGATAACTGTCAATAAAATTATATAAGTTCCAGGTGTACAATTCTAAAATACATCATCTGTCTATTGTCTTGTATTTACCACTCCTGGAACCATTTTAAATAAGCCTTTCAAGTGATTCTTCTGTTTGATATTCGAGAACTACCCTAATAGGAGCTTAAATATTTGTTGACCTCATTCACATTTTTAGGTTTTAATTTCTCTTTAATAACAATGTGACACTCATTGGCTCAACCTGATTTCATTTCTAATCATAATCGTGAGACTGAATTTTAATTCCTATCTTACAGATTAGGGCTAATATTCCCAAGCTGTTGAGTATCATACCGTGAGAGCTCAAATGATGGAGGGCCATCAAAACCCAACTGGCATCCTGATCCTAATTCCTTCTGCTATCATGGGAGGAAGCACTGGAATTATACAGTGTGTCAGCAAAGGGGAGAAAAATCAAGGTTTTTGTTGTTGTTGCTGTTGTTCTTTTCCTGGCCTGGGTTCTCCACAGGAGGCAAGGCCAAATGACTTCTCAGAGGTCCTCCCAGTCATATCATTCTTTGATTCCTCCCCTGAGGCATCTACAGAAATCACTGTGAAAGCATCACCTGTAGCCAAGTGTGATCATCCACACAAGCACACATTTCTGATGTTCAGCCCAGGGCACTCAGACACCGTCTGTAAATAAGTGGGCAATCCCAGGGGTTCCATGCAGCTGCCACCAGTCACAAGTAGTGTTTGTGTTGCTGGCCTTAAAAAGAAAATGCTAAAACAAAGTAAAAATGTCTCCACGATGCCTGTGATTTTGTCAGCCAGGAGCACAGAGCAGCAAACCTATTGGGAGTAGATAGCCATCAGAGGTGTTTTGAAGTGAAATTGATTACACTTTGTCAGAGAGTTTGTGTGAATCTACCCGGCACCTCATCCCTACTTTGCCAAGCTTTGTTCGGCTGGAAAAATGAAGACATTCTATCTTCATCATCAGTTCCAACCAATTTCAGAATCTACCCACATCTGGTCAGGGATAAGTCTGGCTCCTCCAGGAAGTAAACCTGGGTTACCTACATGCCCACAGAATCACAGCTTTCCCTTACCCTCTGCTTATCTTGCCCCAGTGTATGATGGGATTCTCTTCTGATTTGCATTTCCACTCTCTTGAGGGATGAGAATCCTGTCCCCAGTGCCAGGTGGCTTGGCATGGATGGGGAAAGGGAGGATAGCGCAGAGCCTGCCATCCTACCTATTTCCTGCCCCAGCCTCCTTCCCTGGAGTGTTGCGTCTTTAGTACTTTAGCTGATGACTGGAAGCCTCTGCTATATTTTCCAATCCCTGGACAGATGTTGCTGTTACCCACTAGTTGATTGCAAATTATGCCTTAGCAGGTTCACACAGGCAAAGATGATGGAGCTGGTCAGATCTCGCTTTTTCATAGCAACTATAAATTAGGTTTCCCTATCTATTGTACTTCTGCCATTCCATGTTGGTCAAGGCAGCAGTCAGGAGCCAAAGCTGCCCCCACCCCAGTCCTGCTCACTCATCAGTTCCTTCCTTCCCCCACATCAGTGCTGCGAAGGTCTCGGCATGGCTCAAAGACAGATTCACCCAAGCTATGGCCATGCTCTTCAAGACTTCCAGATCAATAAAATGGTCAACACACATGCCCACAACGCAAATCATTTAATTTGGTGACCATGCATTAAACCACTGTGTGAACCAATATGATTTGGTATTAGCCATAGCTGCATGGATGTAGTAACTGCTCCCATTGACAGGCATACTGCCTGTCTTTGGGGCACATGCTATAGTCAACAGCCGAAAGGGTAGACATTCTTAATCCTGAAAACCCAGTTTCCTTGAGTGTTGAACACCCAGCTCCATTCACTGTAAGTTGCACATATTTAAGAGAAAACAGAAAACCAAATTAAAGGGCAGAGGCTACTAGAGAAGCACCCAGGATGAGATGAGGGAATATCCAGAGCAAGCAAAACGTAATGGAGTGTGGGAGGCAGCTGTGTCATTCTTCAAAGAATCTCTCATAATACATGTGCATATTAAGAATCTGGACATGGTGTAACTGTCAACCTGTGCTTCCTTGAGGACAGAATCTATGTTTGAGTCATCTCTCCCTACAATCCTGAATATTGTTGACACCTATTAGCACCAAGTAAAAATCTAGTGAGTGATAAGAAGGAAAGGAAGGAAAAGGGAAGAAGGGATGGGAAGAGAAGAAAGAAGAGAGGAAGGCAAAAATGGAAGGGAGGAAAGAAATTGTTGTGGCCATTGGTGAGATTTTTATTAAATCACCAAACTAAAATAACACTCTACTTCGCAAACCATCATATTTCCTTTTGCCTATGCTGATTAATTAAATGTTCCTATTTTTCAAGATTTATATTACAAAAAGTTTTCTTTCTTTTGATATAATTAACCAACTTCTATTTTAGTCAATTAGACTAAAGCTATACATGCAGAACCTGTCTTTATTATTTTTAATAAAAAATAGATAACATTCATCTCCAGATATATTATAAAGTAACTATTTTAACCATTCCATCTCTCTGCAGCCCACCTCTGCTTTCTACCTTTGTATCATTGCAATCTCTAAAATATGTTCATTACACAGAATACGAAGCATAGGTCAGCATAGTTCTCCAGGAAGAGGAGCAAAGAAAAAGAAATCTCACTTCCTATTAAATGCTTATTAGTGTTAAAACACAATAGATATGCTGGATTTTTGTTATTCTCTCTCTCGCTCGCTCTTTCTCTCTCTCTCTCTAATAAACCAGCCCACACTGGATGTGAACTTGTTTGCTGGTCAAGTAATGATTCATTCTGAATAGAATTATTCATTTATTTGCACTTCTCAGGGTGAGAAGGGGAATAGGGGTTTCACCCAGAAGCAATGACCAAGAGGAATCTATATGAAAACTTTATACAGGCAACTCTGTCCTATAACTTTGTCTCTTTTTTTTTTTTTTTAATCCTCACCCGAGGACATTTTTCCATTTTTGTTCAGATAGAGTGGGAGGGAGAGAGAGGAAGAAAGAGAGAGAGAGAAACATCGACATGGAAGGGACACATCGAGTGGCTGCCTCCCGCACGACCCAACCAGGGCCGGGGATAAACTGCAACCGAGGTACATGCCTTTAGCAGGAACCGAACCCGGGCCTCTCTGGACCGCAGGCCGACGCTCTAACCACTGAGCCAAACCGGCCAGGGCTATCCTATAACTTTGTCAAAAGTAAAAACTCAGAAATTTTGAGTCAAGCATGAAGGGAAAAAAATATATTATAATGTAGCTCTCTTCTTGTTTTATTTATACTGAACACATACCTAACACAATAAATGGCACCCGAGATGACAGTGAACCAGAGCAGCAGCTTCACCTGGGAACCCTGGGAACATGTTAGAAATGCAGATTCTCAGACCCCCACCTCCATCTACCATAGCAGTAACCCTGGGGAGGAGACCCAGCACTCCATTTTTCTACAAGCTCTCCAGGTGATCCTGAAAAGACACTGCTTGATGAGTTCTACTTTTATAAAGAATAGAGCATCATCCTTAATGTGAGTTAATGATCTGTGTACGTATCTTTTCGGTTTGGGTAGTGTTAGTGGCTCTATTGATATATTTTCTGTGTGTGTGTGTGTGTGTGTGTGTGTGTGTGTGTGTGTCTGTACTGATTCTTCATAAAAGATGTGCAAACCACCAGGAGGTGACCTAGCTAGAAAGCTCCATGATGGAGCCAAGGCCATAGAGTTCAACAACATGATCGGCCACCAGATGGCTGTTTCAGCCTTCCAACCTCCTCTGACAGCATCCATGGCCATGACTGAGGAACTCCAAGAAACATCTTCACGTGTGGGCTGCCAGCCAGCCACCTGGTTTTGATTTTGCTCTGGAATAAAAATGAAGCAATTAGCTTCCTGTTGCTAAATGGACTTCTCCTGATGCTTTTTACACATGTATTTTTCCCCTGTTGAGATTTGCTGTGATGAATTTGTGGTTTTATTGTCCCACCCTGCATTCCACACTCTTAATAAATACAAAGATGGCTCTGCTGGAAGGATCCGAAGCTACAAACACTACACCACCCTATATCGGGCCAACATAGAGCTGCCCAGATCTAATATCACAGCCTGAAAAACTCACAAAAATCAATCTCTGTCAAGTTTTTTTCCATTTATTTATTTAGCTACTTCTCCCAAGTATTGATTATTATTTTATACATTTTATTTATGTTACAATAAAAAATTCACTTTCGCTTTTCTTTTTTTAATCCTCACCCAAGGATATCTTTTTCATTGAATTTTAGAGAGAGTGGAAGGGAGTGAGGGAGAGAGAGAGAAAAAAAACACATTGATGTGAGAGAGGTACATCAGGTTGTTGCCTCCTCCATGTGTCCTGACTGGGGTGGGGTTAACCCTAACCCAAAACCTGGGCATGTGCCCTGACTAGGAATCAGACCGAGACCTCTTGGTCCATGGGACAACACTCAAGCCACAGAGTCACAATGGCCTGGTGGACATAGCTTTTTTATCTCTTTATTTCTCTACTGTTATCCATAGCATGCAGAGGTAAAAATATTAACTATATATCATTTTGAAAATAGCTTGTAAAAATTTCAATTCCACAAAGTATTACCCTTGGTCCTCAAATATGAATTGACTTCATCTACCTCTGGAATTTTCAGACATATCCCTTTTTGCCCAACTTTTTTACTCTGTCTTAGATTCTGACCCATTCTGCCTTTGTATCATATTTCTGTGCAAAATCATAACTCTAGAGTGATAAGAGTAAATTTCATGCTTGACTGTAAAATCAGCCTCCATACTTCAGAATCATAACTCCCATGTATGCACACCTATGTCCTTGCACAGCAACATTTCTCCCAGTAAATCATGTTTCCATCAGTCTCTATGGGTTGTGTGTGTATGCTTGCCCAACTGTCAACCCTAAAATGTCTTAATTTAAGTACTTTTTACAGGTGCTAAAAGTAATAACAATATAGCCCTGTGATTCTACTCCTGAAGAGTTCATATCATTGGCACAGTCACATTCAAGGACACTCCTTTCCGAGGACACTGGGCAACTAATTTCCTGAAAATGTGCCGGGAATCATCCACAGTCAATAATAAACATTTGATTAAACTAATGCCTAAATGAATGAATTAAGAATGTATAAATGAAATAATGAATATTTGCATTTATCTTCAGATAGAGGGGGAGGAAGAGAGAGAGAGAGAAACATCGACATGAAAGGGACACATCAACTGGTTGCCACCCACATGACCCCAACCGGGGCTGGGGACAAACTGCAACCAAGGTACATGCCCTTAGCGGGAACCGAACCCGGGTCTCTCTGGTCTGGGGGCCGATGTTCTAACCGCTGAGCCAAACTGGCCAGGGCCTGAAAACGTTCTGACAGTGAAATCCAGACCAAGCCTGACTCCTGCCTCTGAACCATGAGATGCCAACAATCAGCCTGGTGTGAATGTCTTCTTCCCTAGAACATTCAGGAGAATGTTACTTTCAAAGAAATTTCCTTCACCTTTAGTGTTGGGTGCAAAATGCAAAGCGTTGGGAGGAAGTTAACACAGGTCATAAAGATGCCTTCGGGCTGCCATTAGAGAGATCAATAGGCCAAAATGATGGAGGAAAAAGCTTGAGAATGAATCATCCTACCTTGGAAGCCCATGAGAAACAGCCTACAAGAAAGATACTCAGAATTTGACTACAGAAAGTTAAATAAAACAATATAAAAATAATCCTCTCCCCCTAAATGTTCTGATGTTGTTTTTGTCTTGGCATATAAACCAGTATTTACATGTGATAAAAACACCTGTATTAAAAGGTTCAAAATTAACATGTTCCAAATGATCAATTTCTTAAAACAAACAAAAAATTATCTTGCAAGTTTAAAACAATACAGCAAAATTGAGAACCACCAGAGGAACCCATTAATATCAAATGTCATGTTATTGATATATGCACTTGGAGATGCTTTTTCTTTTAAAATCTTTCAGAAGAGAAAAGGACAGAAACCCAGACTGAGAGAGACATTGAAAAATAAACGTTTTAGTTCCAAAGTAGCAGAGTTGACACTCTTGCCTTTTGACTTCAACAGATAACATCCTGTCACCTTTACCTCAGCCCCATAACTCCACTGAAGTCTGTGAGCATAGAAACCATGTAAAAAGTACACGAAAAATTAGCTGAGAACATCAACTGTGACATTTATCTGGAGCCCTCCGTGGATTTTTGGTCATGGCTTTCTTCACCTAATCTTAACACAAGCCAAATGATCTGAAGAAGAAAGGCTTTAGACAAGTTGTAACTTTTAAAATTAATCTGCCTACACTCAGAGAAGCTCCAATAAAATATTATTACTATTTTCATTTCTGGTTCCCAGTGAAAAATAATGCAAGACTTGTATTTTTTCTGCACCATCTCTCAGAACACAAGACGTAAGAACACATGTTCTAGACTATGGCTTCCTAAAATATATACATACAAATACATATATATTGGGTAGACAACATACAGATGTAGAGAGAACATTGTGGCAGACATATCCTGGGTTTGAGTGGCAGCTTCAATGCTGTATGATAGAAGTAAATCTTTGGGCTCTTTACTCTTCAGTTTTTATATTTACAGGAATGCTTCTCCTTCCAACTTCACTTGGCTGTTTCAAGACTCTAATAGTGAAGAATAGCCTGTGAAATTACCTTATATCCTACAGAATGTATACAAATAACAGTATTACTAAGCTTATTTCTCACTTGTCTTCATGTTTTGTTCATGTGAGAATGTTGGGCTTTTTTGTAGCCTGTGTCTTTAACATGTCTTTTGGTTGTGGATTAAAACTTATTTAAGATTCTCACAGTAGAATATATTATCAATCAATAAAACCCTTTGGTAAATGCTATATAAAGCATTCATTTGTCTTTTAATCTATATTTTTCTACACTCTGTTTGCTAATGCAGGACGATCTAATATTTATTATAACTCAAGAAGAGCCTTTATCAACCTCAGCACTATTGACATTTAGGGATAGATCATGCTTTGTTATAAAGGCTGTCCTGTGCATGGTACAGTGTTAAATAGCATCTCTGGACTCTACCCACTAGATACCAGTAACACCTCCACACACACACACACACACACACACACACACACACACACACACACAGTTATGACATCCAGACATTGCCAAAGGGAACACCTGGGAAGCAACATTGCCCATTTGAGAACAACTGCTCCAAAGGCAGAGAACATAGACAAAGGAGGGAAAAAAATTTTCATCAAATGCAAGAATTCTAGATTCGAATCCAACCCCATTCCTCCCTCTGGCTATGCAAGCTTGAACTAACTTTTCTGAACATGGTTCCACACCTACATGACACAATTAGACAGATAACCTTTAACAAACCTCCTAGCTCTAATGTTCTATAGCTTCTGTGTTTTCATTTATTGATTCCCTCCATGAATGGATTTGTCTTTTCCTTTTGTAAAATTTTTATTGAATTTATTGGTGTGATATTGGTTAATAAAAATTATATAGGTTTCAGGTGTACAATTCTATAATGCATGATCTGTATATCGTATTGTGTATTCACCACTCAAAGTTAAGTTTACTTCCATGACCTTTATCCCCCCTTTGCCATCTTCTACCTCACCCTATCCCCTTTTCCTCTGGTAGTTACCATGCTGTTGTCTGTGTCTATGAGTTGGGTTTTTTTGCTTAATTATTTCACTTTTTTCACTCAGACCCCAAAACGCGCCCCCCAACAGCTGTCAGTCTGTTCTCTGTATCTATGAGTCTGTTTCTATTTTGTTTGTTAGCTCATTTTGTGCATTAGATTCCACATATAAATGAAATCATATGATACTTGCCTTCCTCTGACTGGCTTATTTCATTTAGCATAATACTCTCCAGGTTCATCCATGTGGTGTTAAAGGAAAGATTTCCTTCTTTTTTATGACTGAGTAGTATTCCATTATGTAAATGTATCACAGCTTTTTTATCTACTCATCTACTGATAGGCACTTAGGCTGCTTCCAAATCTTGACTATTGTAAACAACACTGCAATAAATGCAGGGGTGCATTTTTTTTTTAATTAGTGTTTGGGATCCTTTGGATAAATTCCCAGAAGTGGAATCACTGGGTCATAAGGCAGTTACATTTTTAATTTTTTGAGGTAACTCCATACTGCTTTCTATAGTGGCTGTACCAATCTGCATTCCCATCAACAGTGCATGAGGGTTCCCTTTTCTCCACATGTTAACCAACACTTGTTGTTTGTTGATTTATTGATGATAGCCATTCTGACAGGTGTGAGGTAATGCCTCATTGTGGTTTTAATTTGCATTTTTCTGATGATTAGTGATGTTGAGCGTCTGTTCATATGTCTATTGGCCATCTGTATATCCTCTGTGGAGAAGTGTCCATTCAGGTTTTTTGCCCATTTTTTAATTGAATTGTGTGTTTTTTCAGAGTTTTGTTTTGTTTTGTTTTGTTTTGTTTTGTTTTTGGTGTTAAGTTGTATAAGTTCTCCATAAATTTTGGATATTAACCCCTCATCAGATGTATCATTGGTGAATATATTCTCCCATTTAGTGGGTCTTTTCATTTTGTTGGTAGTTTCCACTACTGTGCAAAAACATTTTAGTTTGTAGTCCCATTTGTTTATTTTTTCTTTTGTTTCCCTTGCCTGAGGAGATATATCAGAAAAAATATTGCTATGAGAAGTGTCTGAGATATGATTGCCTATGTTTTCTTCTAGGATTTTTATGGTTTTGAGTCTTACATTTACATCTTTAATCCATTTTGAGTTTATTCCTGTGTATGGTGTAAGAAGGTGGTCTAATTTTATTTATTTATTTTTGCATGTATCTGTCCAATTTCCCCAAAACCATTTATTAAATAGACTATCTTTACTCCATTGTATGTCCTTGCCTCCTTTGACAAATATTAACTTACCATAAAGTTGTGGGTTTATTTCTGGGCTCTCTAGTCTGTTCCTTTGAGCTGTATATCTGTTTTTATGTACCATGCTGTTTTGATTAGTATGGCCTTGTAGTATAGGTAGCATGATTCCTTCTATTCTAGTTCTGTGAAATATGCTACTGGTATCTTGATAGGAATTGCATTAAATCTACAGATTGCTTTGGGTAGTATGGACATTTTAATGGCATTAATTCTCCCTACCCATGAACATGGCATATACTTCTACTTATTTGTATCATCTTCAATTTCTTCGTTAGTGTCTTATAATTTTCTGAGTACAGGTCTTTTATATTCTTGGTTAAATGTATTCCTAGGTACTTTTTGATGCAATTCTAAATAGAATTGTTTTATTAGTTTTCATTTCTAATAGTTCATTACTGGAGTATATAAACTCAACTAATTTCTGGATATTTATTTTGTATTCTGCTACTTTACTGAATTTATTTATCAGTTCTAGAAGTTTTTTGGTGGAATAATTAGGGTTCTTTCTATACAGTATCATGTCATCTGTAAATAATGACAGTTTTACTTCCTCCTTTCCAATTTGGATCCCTTTTAATTTTTCTTCTTGTCTGTTTGCTGTGGCTAGGAGTTCCAGTACTATGTTAAATAAGCGTGGTGAAAGTGGACATCCTGTCTTGTTTCTGGTCTTAAGAATAACACTTTTCGTTTTTGTCCATTGTATATGATATTGGCTGTAGGTTTGTCATATATGGCCTGTATTATGTTGATGTATATTCCCTCTTTTCCCACTTTGCTGAGAACTTTTATCATAAATGGGGGCTAGATTTTATCAAATGCTTTTCTACATCTATTGATATGATCATGTGGTTTGTATTCATTTTGTTTATGTGATATGTCACATTTATTGATTTGCAGATATTGTACCAACCTTGCATCCATGGAACAAATTCCACTTGATCATGGTGTATGATCTTTTAAATGTATTGCTGGATCCAGTTTGCTAATATTTTGCTGAGGATTTTAGCATCTATATTCATCAGGGATATTGGCTATAATTTTCTTTCTTGTAGTGTCATTATCTGGTTTTAGAAAGCTAATGTAATTTTCCTTTCTTAGGTGTAATTGAAATGTTTTCAAGAACAGTCACTTCATTGGACAGTTTCTTTTTATAGTTAGTACCATTCCTTCAGGTTAATCTTGAGAACGCTTGGCTTATTTTCATGTGAAATTTCAATTACAAATTGTTGTGCTTTTGAGATGTACTTCATGAATTTTCAAATGGAATAGTAATTCTATTTTGCCAGAATATTAGGCACCAGGTGTCATAACACAAACCTTGACATATTAAATAGAGACCAGTAACTAAAAGGCCCTCTAATAATGTTCCCTCCTTGGTGTTCTAGATAAAATCGACTCCAGATCTGTGACTTCTCCCAGTGGGAGCAAGTCTTGGCTATGTACAAGTAAGGTAAGTGTAGTCTGGAGAAAAAAATAATTCAAGATTCTAATTTGGCATCAGCTGCACTCTCCTCTTCATGCTTCAGTTGTTAATCATATCTCCTTTGGCCCCTTTTAAATACATCAGCACTACCTGGGTGAATTTTAACAAAAGCATTTCTAGCATTAAAGGGTTTCCTTTGTTTCTAGATTACTTCTCACATATTAATATGAGCAGATCACACGGCACCTCACAAAAATAAAGAAGTAAAGATAGCTGGGCCATTGTGGCTCAGTGGATTGAGCATCATCCCATGGACTGAGAGGTCCCAGTTCAATTCCCGGTCAGGGCACATGCCCGGGTTGTGGGCTCAATCCCCAGTAGGGAGCATGCAGGAGGCAGCTGATCAGTGTTTCTCTCTCACATCTATGTTTCTACCTCTCTCTCCCTTCCTCTCTCTCTCTCTAAAGAAAATCAATAAAAACCTATTAAAAAAATAAATAAAGAAGTAAAGATAATTTTATTTCCATCCACCCCAATGTGGTGGCCAGGAATAGCCCTAAGTAAAATTATGATAATAGACAAATATCTTTAACTTTTGCTACTCTTTCACACCCATGTTCCCTTTGTGACTCCTGCCCTAGCACCTCAGGGTTCTCAATTAATCCTGGTCCTTCTGCTACTCAGAAGAGTGAGCTGATGAATGTATTCGTGTTGAATTATGTATATTTTAGGACACAGCCAGAGCTGAAAGTTTTAAACACAAAAGAATAAATGGGGAATGGTGAAATTTCAAACCAAAATTACATATTTGCAAAGATATATTTATTTTTTTATTATTCTTTTAAAAAATGTATCTTTATTGTTGAAAATATTATAGATGTCCCTCCTTTTTTCCTCCATTGACCCTCTCCTCCCCACCCCCCACCCCCCCATTCACCACACTATTGTCTGTGTCCATTGGTTATGCACATATGCATATAAGCTCTTTGGTTTATCTCTTCCCACCCACTCCCTTTCCCCTTCCCTTTGAGGTTCCTCAATCTGTTCCCTGCTTCCATGTCTCTGGATCTATTTTGTTCCTCAATCATCGTAGGGCTTTCTTTCTGCCCATCAAGTTACATCATCTAGATGACTGCTCATTTTACCATCACATAAGACTAGCAATAGTTTCAAGATGCAGGCAGACTTTCCAGACAAAATCTAAAGCAGCTTTCAAGATTTCTCCTCATCCTACTAAGTTCAGTAGCAAGGAAAAGACAGGAGCCTATGTCAGTCCTGATCTTCCCTGTCCACTCCTAAAAGCTAAGAGAGATCTGAGATTGATGGAAAAGGTTTATGACTGCGGCTCATATGTTTTCAACTGCAAAGACTCCATACTGCATTCCCCCTTAGATAGAGTTGCATCATCTTGGCAACAACCATCATCTGGCTGGAGGGCCTCCTGGAGAAGGTAGCACATGAACAGGACTCTGCCCGCTTGAAGAACATAATTCCACGGCAGGAGAGTAGACTGTTGTAAGTAACTCCTACCAGGGATGATGAGATGAGTGAAGAAAAGTGTAAAAGTTAGAGGCAAATAACTTGCATGCTGATCTTCATCTTTCACAGGAAATAAACAAGATCTGGGCATTTGGGACCAGATGAATGCTTCTTGATCCAGACTACACTAACACACAACTCATCTTTCATGGGGAAGGAGACAACAGTGAAGTGGAGGGATTGAAACATCCCTGCCAAGTAAGAAAGCCATTGAGGAAATGGCCTGCCCCACACTAGTGACCTTCTATGCCAGGGCAATGCCAGGGAAAGTGTTGCTGAGGCAGGGCTATTTCCCTCTCATTTTGATAACAAAAAACTAACTATAGAACTGATTGTATCTCCACATTGTTTTGGCTACCTGGAGAATTTGAACAAAATTGTTAGTTTAATTTTAGGAAATAATTGAGATTGTTTAGCCTGAATTTGTCCTATTGTCTCACAATCTTGGTTTCCTATTCAAATTGTGTTTTTAACTCTTGTTATTATTGTTTGTTTACTTATATGTTATATTTAAAGCTATGTTTATCTTAAGCCACTTCTCCTTCAAGTCTTTTTGTAATAAAGCTGAAGAAGATGGGAGATACATCTAGACACTGAGATCTTAAGACATATCACCCCTTATCTCTAGGAGACAGTTCTACTTTTATCATAAAGGTTCAGTGACGTGTACCTCGAAGCGTGGGCTCATGACCACCTTCAAAAGAATCTCCTGTGTATTTATATTAAAATGCTGATTTTCAGCCTCATCCAAGATATACTGAATCAGAAATGTTGTGATGGGTCCCAGAAATCTAAAGCTTTAAAAAGCATCCCTGAACATACTTATTATCATTCAAGTTACAGAACCAATGATCTAGAGGAAAGACCTTCTCTATTGTGTAGCATGTCCCCGACAAAAGTGAAAGCAACTTCAGCCTTAGGGACCTGAGGATCGGTCATGCCATACATCACTTTACCATCAGAATATTATGGGATTCCTCAATGAGTTTAACTGGAACTCCAGCCTCTAAAATTCTGTATTCTAACCAGTGTTATGATATTAATAAGAATACAAGTGTTACTAATGTATAAAATTGCAATTACTCATTTTTTAACCCATAGGTGAAGAGCACCTTTATGTTTACAAAAAAAAATCCAAGGGACAGCAACATTCCTAGTCAGAGTATTAAATCACCCTTCCCATGACCAGTGGTGGTGTGCCAATGTTTTGCCTACCTCCAGAAGCATTCAGCCCTAGGGAACCATGCCCATGTTTCATGTGCATGACGACACATCAAATTAGTTCCAGTGGTGGTGACGGTTTGGTGCCATTACATGCAAACCAAGTGGTTTTTATCTTACCTGTTTTAAAAGGACAATGGAATTCTGAAATTAGAATTAACAGATTGGGACACTCTATCAAGGCCCAAATATTTATACTAATTATGTTTTCATTTTCCTTTGACATTTAGGTAACATGAGTGAGAAAAACGTTTATTTGCTCCCAAGTAGAGACACAAACACTGATTAAAGACGAAAAGGTGAAATTTTATTTTAGTCACAAGCTGACTTAATCTAATAACATTTAGGGCATTTGTAGCAAATGGAAATATCTCAGAGAAATAATGCTATTATCACTTTAAAATCATATAGTGCACTTATCTGCCGATCATTAATTTATCTGCTCTCTGTTCTCATCAAGTTGATGATCCCATTCAAAGCTAGTTGGATCTGTGCCTTGCACATTCTACCAGAAAATTCACTGTACTCCACTATGCTGAATGTATTCTCATACTGACACATCAGTCTGTTACAAGTCAAACCTAAGGTGAACTGGAAGGCTAGGATTTACAATGTTATGAGTATCCTTCATAAGCTACCAACGTTGTTTTCAGGCTTTTCTCAAGCAGAAAAGTGAAATGCAGTATGCGGGTGTAATCTGATATGCTAAATGGAATCAGGTGACTCCTAATTTATCCAAGATTCCTTAAGTGAGCATGTCAGCCTCTTCACAAATTAGATGGTGAAAAGTGACTGTGGTGTCTGTTAAAGGTATCTAACGTAAAACAAAACAAAAAATTCCCTGTGTTCTGTCCCTCTCTGTCCCTACTTGTGCAATTTCTATTCCACCATTCTAGAAAAACCACCCATGCATTTAGCAATTTTATTCTAGAAAATTAAGTTTGCCAGTTGGTCACACAAAGAATAAGAATAATAACTAATATGTGGACTCCAGAATAAAGCCAAATGGAACTGACCTGAGCACAACACATTAAAAAGTGACCTACAGCTGAAGCAGTTATCCGAGCCAACTTATAGACATGTGAGAAGGAATAAAAGCTTTCAGGCTTTAGCATTAAGTTTGTTATACAGCAATGGCTCCCTGATACAAAGATCATCTATGGAGTACAAAAATTCACCTAACAGTAGACTTCCCAGCAACTGTGACGGAGGCACATTTTCAATGTACGGATATAAAGTAGTAGTTGACCTAGAATTCTAGAACCCCAAAACTATTTCTAAATGGGGGGAGGGGCATTTGTACTCAACAGATCTTTATCAAAGAAGTTTCATAAAGGAAGTACATGATTCCCCAGAAAAAAAGTCTGAGATGAAAGAAATAATGGTGAGCAAATTGGGGAATATGTGGGTATATTTAAATAAACATGGTTGGTATAAAGTAATTATTTCTTACTAACAAAGTTTTTCAAGAATAGAATTAAAATACTAGACAATAGCATCCTGATGAGAGTATAGTCTCTCAAATTCTTATAAGGTAATGATTAAGACAGTAACTCTAGATTTTGTAAAGTTAAATGCACATGATAAAAATTTCAAAAGTAACCACAAAAACAATAGAAGCAAAGTGTATAGCTACTAAACCAGTAGGAGGCAAAATTAAATAAGAAATGCTAAGCAAGAAAAAAAACTTCAAATAATTTTTAAGGGCAAGAATGAAACATGGGAAAATGATAAAAAATAAAGAGTATAGAAATTACAGAAACAGACCTATGCATACATGGAAATTTGATATATGATACGGTGTTTAGGTAATTGGTTATCCATAAGGCAAAAAACTGAACTGAGTGCCTACCTCACACCATTCCCAAACATCAGCTCCTGGTATATTGAAGATAATATAAAAGCAAACTATATGAGAATATCTTTATTACTTTAAGTGGAAAAATACTCTTAAACACAAAGCAAGAAACACTACTCATAAAAGAAAAAGTTGAAAATTCAACTACACTAAAAATAAGAACTTCTATTCCTCAAAAACTACCAAGAAGTGGGAAAAAAAAAAACCAAGCCACAATGGGAAACAGTATTTGTAGTGCATACATACAACAAAAAGCTGATGCCTAATACTACAATAAAGAACTCAAAGAAATCAATTAGAAAAAGACAGTCCAAAATTTTAAATATATGCAGGACTTGGCCTGAAATTTCTCAAAAGAGGGAACATAGAGATTAAAAACACAAAATATTGTCTAGACTTATTTGTAATCCAGAGAGTAAGATCACAGTGAGATTCAACTTTATAGCCACCAGACTGGCAGCATCAGATGTTGCTAAAGATTTAGTAAAGTCAACTCTTGCACACCACTGGTGAGAATATAAACAGGTTATACCCTTTTGGAAAACATGTTGGCAATAATCTTGCAAAGCTGAACATTCACATATCCTGCCACCCATCAATTAGACTCATAGCACATCCCCTAGAGAATGTCTTACATGCAGCAATCAGAGACTTGCACAAGAACATTCATAGCAGCATTGACTGTCATAAAAGAAACAGCCTAGAGTGATGAAAAACAAATGAACTAAAGTTATACACAATAATGGGGCTGAACCTTAGAAATACACTCTTGAATAGAAATTTCCAGATGATTATTACATTATGTCATTTTTAAAAGCTCATAAAGAGTTAAGCTAAATAATATATAATATAATATATAACACAGCATATACATTAAATAAAATTATACTTGTGCCCTAGCTGGTTTGGCTCAGCAGTAGAGCGTCAGCCTGTGGACAAATGAGTTGTGGGTTCGATTCCAACCAAGGGCACATACCTCGGTTGCAGTTCGTCCCCGGCCCTGGTCGGGGTCGTGCGGGAATCAACCAGTTGACGTGTTGCTCTCACATCGATGTTTCTCTCTTTCTCTCTCTCTCTTTCTTTCTCTCTCTCTCTACCTGAAGATAAATAGAAAAATATCCTCAGGTGAGGATTAAAAAAATTATACTTGTAAAGCAAGGTAATAATAAATACAAAAAATTAAATACCATTTACCTCTGATCAGGGCCGCAGGAGAGGGAGGAACTCAAAAGTGCAATAGGATAGGATAGCTTCTCGCTGTTAAGTTGGTGGTAGGTTTGTGAATGTTTGTTATGCTTTACTTACAAATGTTGCATATATATTCTGTTTTATTTATCTAAGGGAACATAATAAACTGACTAAATTCATAAGAGCAATGATACAATAAGGCAGAGTTCTTTTACAGACTGAAGTTTAGGACTATAGCAAATACTAAAAGTGAGGCAGACATGAGGTTAGGTAAAACCGTTCAATAGGTCATTATTAGCAATTATAAGTTGAATGAAGTCTTGGTGCTAAGATATGAATTACAAGCTAGACAGAGGCAAGAGTTAGAAAATGTCTACATTTTTCAAAAATAGATTACAGGTGCAGAGCATTGCTCAAGAAGTACATAGATGTGGGCTTTGACCTGATCCAGAGTCATAGTGTGATTTGGCTTCAACCAGCATTATCTGCTAATTCAGAGGGAAAGGGAGCTTGCTGAATAGGTGAGGACTTCCCTGGACCAAAGGGTTTCAGTCATAGCTGGCTGAAATGCCTGCTATGGGCTCCAAACTATAATAATAGCTGTAATGTGGATATTCAGGAACATGTGAAAATGTTGTCATCACTGAGCTATCACTATAAAAAGTGGGGAAATATCTCACAATAGGCAATGTAATTACTTAATCACTCTGGGCCTCTCTCTCCAACTACAAAATGACATCACCAATAATACCTACCTTAGAGGATCGCTATGAAAAGTATTTTCATGAAAAGTTAAATGTACACCTACCATATAACTTAATCATTCCAGGCCTAGGAATTTATCCAAGACAAATGAAAGTGAATGTCCATTCAAAGACTTGTGTAGGAACGTTCAAAGCAGCTTCATTTGTAAAAGCCAAAAACTGAAAACAACCCAAGAATCCATCAACAGGTGAATGAATAAACAATTTGCGTTATAGCATACACTAGAATACTACTGAGTAATGAAAAGGAATGTCTGCAGATACATACATCAACACAGATGAGTCGTAATAATTATGCTGAGTGAAAAGTGTGTCAAACCAAAGAAAATACATACTAAACAACTGCATGTATATAAAACAAGAAAATGCACTAATCTATAGTGACAGAAAGTGGATCAATGAGTGCATGGGAATAGAGGAAGAAAGGGCTGAGGGGAGAAGTGGGAAGAAGGTGATTACAAAAGGGCAGAAGAAAGCTTTTGGTGATAATAGGTATGTTTGTCTTCCCAATTGGAATTGTTTGTCTTCCTTGTGGTAATGGTTACACAGTTGTGCACAAATGTATGTACATTCTAAGTAGGTAAATCTTACTGTATATCCCTAATACCCCAACAAAGCTATTTGTAACAAAGGCAAGTGCTGGTGGGAAAGAATGCTGGATCAAGGGCAAATGTTACCTACTTAGAATGGCCAGAACTACTGCTTCTCTGTCTTTACAAGTACACACAAGTCCCATGGGGGTCTTGTTGAAATGCAGATTCTGATTCAGTAGGCCTGGGGCAGGACTACCGAAGGTGGGTGGACAGATGGATAGATGGATGCCCATGCTGCTATCAGTGATCAGAGTTTGAGTAGCTCTAGAACCACTGCACAGTGTGGCTCTCCATTATAATCACCTGTGGATCTTCAAAAAAAAATGACCGATGACTAGAGGTTCTGATTTAACTGATCTTGGGAGAGTCCTGGGAATTGGGATGTTTTTAAATTCCCCAGGTGACTTTAATATGCAGCCAAAATAAATAAATAAATAAACCCCACTGGTTTAGGCTGTGGTTGAAGCTATACCAGATGGCATCTTCATGAGCTAAATTGTGTACAAAAGAGGCACCATGTTATTTTCCTAAGAGGTTAACAACCCTGATAATTATAACAGCATGCTTGAAAAGGCATACGATTGTTTACAATACCATATCTGGCACATGCCTACTAGGTATTCCTATAGTAGAACCACCCAACTGCATGGTTACAAATGAATTCTTTTTCATAGCCACCCAGGGAACTCCTAGCACAGCATGACCCTGTTTTGATTCCTAAACACAACTTCTTCCCTTTCTTCACCCTTATGTAATTCTGGAGCCTCCTGGTGGCCTCCTCTCAGTGCCAACCTAACCATTTATCTCAAAATTTCCTCTTTAAATAAAATGAGAATTTCAGGCACCTGGCAGGCAGGGACTGTATTGTATATCAGTCAAGAGTTAGTCATGAAAACTGCAGCCACTGTACATTGTCCATTTAGAAGTAGAGACGTACATAGCCCCCAAAAGTGTTGAGAGAGCAGAAATAGGAAAGCTGTCACTGATGAGCTCAACCCATGGCCCTTTTGCTGGAAAGTGGCTATGAATCTCCAAAACGTCTGAGATGCTCCAACCAGCCAGCTCAGCCTTCAATATGAAGTGGGTGGTTCTCCAGGATTTGCCTTGAAGCTGCTTAGAACCGTTTTGTTCAGGCTCACATCCGTCCACCACTGCCTAGGGAAAATAATGGTCTCTTCTGCCTCTTCCTTCTAATCTCTCAGAAGTGGCTTTCTTTGGCAGACCCTAACAATGAGCCCTATGGGGAAGGGAATTCTGGGAAAAATGGTTCCTCAAATCTAGAAGAAAGTGGTAGGGATGCTGAGTTGAAACATGCAAGACAGCACATGCTAAATATTTTCCATCTGTGTCTTCGGATTCAATCTCCACACTTTTCTACTTACCATAAGCCCTTGGAGACTCCCTTGCCTCTGGCTGATGGCTGGATTTGGCCAATTGGAAATACCAGAAAAGTAGGAAGACGGTGAGCCAAGGAATTGCTAACCCTGGAGGACACAGCTCTTGTCAGGAGGCCCTTATATAGCTACTTTGTCTGGATAACAGGTAAATGCTCTTTCCCACTGTCCCTTCAGTCCTAGAGAAAGTAAAGACACTGATGGGTTTCCCTAAACCCTGGCCACAACTTTTGCTTTTATTATATGTTCAAGTAATACTCAGTTTGAGCCTTCTATATTTCCTGCTAGGTCTCTGACTCACCGATTAAGGGCAACAACAACAACAACAAAAAAAGGATGAGGGAAAAAGGTAATAAGTAGAATGGTAGAAATAAAGGGGTCTTTCCCAATAGGAACATACATAATTTGAGAGTAGGGACATCACAACACCCTTTCATCAGAGATAAAGGCATCAAGCTTGGACATGCCAAACCTTGTGAAAGCAGCACATTTCTCCAGGAGAGAGTGCTCAATGTGTATCTTTATTTTGGTTTTCCATTTTGTTAAAAAAAAAAATTATTGAAAAACACAAAGAACTGTGACTTATGCTCTCAAATTTAGGTAGTTATATTTGTTTCAGCTTCTATCAGATTTCTGACAGTTCATTATTCCTTAGTTTTATCAGGACTGAACACTGTGATATGGGAGCAATATAATCTGGGGAACACAGAAACTTATGCATAGTACAATAAATTATTGATTTTACATCATCCAATTAAATGACTCTATTACACAGCATTTCTATTCATATGTATAACATGGTATCTTACACACAGAAAGCACCGAAAAAATGAGTATTAGAAAAATTAATATATGAACCAATATATAAGTAAAAGAATGATTAGTTTTTTTGTGTGTTTTTTTTCTTTTTATTAATTTATTTTTGTTACAGATGTTTTTCTCCTTTTTCCCCCCATTGACTCCCTCCTCCCCATCCCCTCCCACCCTGTCCCCAGCTTTGTTGTCTATGTCCATCAGTTATGCATACATGCATATAAGTTCTGTGGTTTATCCCCTCCCTCCCCCCCCTACCCCTTTTGAGGACTGTCAGTCTGTGCCCTACTTCCATGACTCTGGGTCTACTTTGTTCATCATTTGTTTAGTTCATTATATTCCACAAATAAGTGAGATCATGTGATATCTGTCTTTCTCTGCTTGGCTTGTTTCGCTTAGCATAATACTTTCCAGGTCCCTCCATGTTGTCTCAAAGGATAAGAGGTCTTTCTTTCTTACAGCTGCATAGTACTCCATTGTGTATATGTACCACAGCTTTTTTATCCACTCATCTACTGATGGACACTTGGGCTGTTTCCAGATCTTAGCTATTGTAAATAGTGCTGCTATGAACATAGGGGTACATATTTTCTTTCTGATTGGTGTTTCAGTCTTCTTAGGGTATATTCCTAGAAGTGGGATCACTGTGTCAAATGGCAGTTCAATTTTTAATTTGGGGGGGTAACACCATATTGTTTTCCACAGTGGCTACACCAGTCTACATTCCCACCAGCAGTGTGCTAGAGTCCCTTTTTCTCTGCACCCTCTCCAGCACTTGTTGTTTGCTGATTTGTTGATGGCGGCCATTCTGACAGGTGTGAATTGATACCTCACTGTTGTTTTCATTTGCATCTCTCTGATGATTAGTGATGTTGAGCATTTTCTCATATGTCTCTTGGCTATTTGTATGTCCTATTTAGAGAGGTGTCTATTTAGGTCCTCTGCCCATTTTTTAATTGGGTTCTTTGTCTTTCTTTTGTTAAGTTGTGTGAGTACTCTATATATTTTGGAAATTAACCCCTTATCTGATGTATCATTGGCAATTATGCTTTCCCATATAGAAGAATTATTAGTTTTAATGACTCCAAAGTACAGTGAAATACTGAATTATCTTCTGAATCATTAAAGGGCCAAATATGACATATATTCCATCAATCAAGATATTTATTGTCATGGCATATTATTTTCTAACCATGGGTATTAGAGAGAAATTGCTATACCTAAAATTTTGTATTAATGAATAAAATATACTTGGGGGTCAGAAAAATGAGGCAAATACTAGTACTGACAACAAAAGTAGCACATTTTTACAAAATTCCTGTTTTGATTGTGCTGAATCATCACCTTGATTTTAGGAAATATAGCAAATTCACTTAGACACAAGGTGATGTTATAATCCCCTCTACACAGGCATATTCTCTGAAATTTTCTTCACCTCTTACTCCAGTGCAGAGAACTCATCTGCCCTGACTGATGGACTCATTAGAAACCAGCAGTAATGCCTTCAGAGTTGAATCCCTTTCATTCATTATTCAGTATTGGTATACTTAGGATGATATGCATTCGAAATCTCTCTTTGAAATGAAAAATACCCCCAGTTTTTACTAGTGCTCAGCCATCTTCTATTCAACTGTGTGCCCTTCTTAAGAGACTTAAAGGTAGCACATGTGAATGAAGAATATTATATCTTTAGGTTTTTTTCTTTCTCTTTGGATTATATTTTAGTAGACAGATCTTAGAATGTTGAATATCTGTTACTGGTCTTTAGGTACTTTGTCCCAACTACTTAGGCAGCTCAAAAAGAACTTGCTCTGCCTTAAAAAAAAATTAGTAAACTTGATTATGGAAGTTCTAAAGTTCTATAACCTGGAAATAGTGGTGCTATTATACTTTTTAATGGACTAAAGTGGTAAGGCAAATAAGGCCTGTCAGTCATTTAACATCAAGTATCAATATGTAAACACTGTTGTAGACCAAAATGGGAAAATGGGCAGTCTAGTTTTTCCTTCTACAAATAGAGCATTATTTTCATGAAAATCAGATTCATTCTTTAAATAATGTACACATTGATTGTGATTAACTCATTCACTATCAGTAAGATATGTAGTTGGAATGTCCAAAGATAGATAATTTTGTAGGAGATCAATCAATCATTTTGTGGTAAAGCACAAGGCTTGATTGTGTATTATTTTTCTCTTAGTTAAAAATTTTTAATAAAATAAAATTCTGTTTGCTCATCTGAAAATGAGCAATATTTATGCCCAAGTAATACAAAGGATATACTAAAATAATCAACAATAAAAATATATGAGTAAAGAACTCATTAGTTATGTTTACATGTGAGAAAAGTAGGCAGATTCTGGGGCACGGGATGCGGGTGGATATTTTGAAGAAGGGAGCAGCACTGAATTTCCTGATTTTTAAGCCCTTTAGTCTAAAGGCAAGTCCCTTCTATCATCATGCTGATGGAAACCAGCAGTTTTACTGGCTTGATAAAGAAGACAGATTTCAGGACAATCACAGCAATTGGAAAGTGAGAAGACCCAGAAAAAAAAAAAAAGAACCAAATGAGTGATGGCCTCAAATTTGGTATAAAAACTCTGCCCAAATCACCACCTGATGTATAAAATACTCATAAGCTGGGCAGACTCCAAGCAGCTTGACTAATGCTAATAAAACTGACCTGAGATTTGGCTTCTGCCCCCACAGGGAAAGCTGAGTTGAAAGTATCAGTTCAGTCCATTCAACTGACTGCAGATAAATATAACAGAATGTAGAGTCTCTATAATATATAACCACACTGTGCTGTATATAATCCATAATGACTGGGTTTATGAGGGATCTGAAAATTGTGACCCATATTCACGGGGATAAGTAATCATTGGAGATGGATTTCCAAATTACCCAGATATTAAAATTACCAGAAAGGGTTTTTTAATCAACTACTATCATTCAAAATCTAAATATTTAAAAGTTATAAATCAAGAAAATAAATTGTTAAATAAAATGTGTTATATCTCCTGCCTTGAGGGAAAAAACAAAAAACAAAACAAAATGCCTTCACTATGACCTGAAAGACCAGATTCAGATTTAAAGTTTCTGAACTCCTTGAAGTTCTAGGCCAGATTTTTTACAATAGCTGATGCCAGGAAAGCATGGCAGCACCAGGGCTGTATTGGTGCCACCTCCTTCCCTCATCATCCCCAACTTCATCCCACACCTCATGGTGCTCATGTGCCCACCTGTGGACACTCCATCTCACAACTCCACTTGGGGTGTGCACACCATGAATGGTCCATGCTTAGAAGGATACAATGGCAATGGGTCTGAGCAAGTTTGAGAAGCTGGCTATGGACTTCAACTGCAAGAATCTCAAGGTTCTAAGTACTCAGATTGTGGTGTAGAAGGGGTCACAGTCTCTCCCTTTATATTCCCTTAGCTCCTCAGCCTCTTGCCTCTTGGGAAAGGACATAGACAGAGAAGGGTGAGAATAGATCCTTTTAAGTGTAGGTTATGGAGCAAGGGCCCATTTGCTTAGACCTAAAAGTAGTCCTGGTCATAGAAGAACCTGTACTTTGGATTAAGACAGAAAAGTGTCCAGCTCTGGATCTTCTACTTACTAGTTACATGACCATGAACAATTAATTTAATCTCTATTCCTCACTATCCACATCCATTAAGTGGGAACAATAAATGTCCTAGGGTTTTGCAAAGATTAAATGAGATCAAACTCTCTGTGCACAAAATAAGCTTTCAGCACATTTTAGCTACTATCATTACTTTTTTCTTATGATTATTGCTATTTTCATACTACTATTGCATTTCCACTGGTCTGTATAATTTATATATCTGAAAGGTTTTAAAATTTAAGGTTTTATTTTTTAAAACCTATGTAACATCTTTTTTATAAAGAACCATTGTGATATATGAACTGAAAGTGAGCCTTTCAAATTCTTCTTCTCATCCAGATACTGAATAATGTACGAGTTCTTACAATCATCCATAATAAATGAGAGTGCTCACATTCATTGACTGTCTATTAAGTTCCAAGCTTTGGGCATAAAACTCCATATACAGTGTTTCATCTAATGTCTTTAATAAAGTTGTGAAGCAGGAATTTTCCCCATCTTATGGATGAGCAAATTGAAGTTCAAAGAGGTTTAACATGCCGTGGTCACACTGTTAGTAAGTAGGTAAGTGAGATTCAGCTCAAGCAACCTTGTGATTTTCGATTCAGGTCATTTGAAAATTGCTACCTATTATTAGAAATGCCCTTTATCACTATCACAATTTTAGAAAATTAAAGCTATTCTGCTTTCAGATCCTTTCAGATCATGATCTCAAGCTCACAGAACATAAGTAAATAATTCCGTATTATACATTATATAAAGATACTAACTACCATTAAATAGATAGTATAGTTCTATTTATTCCTATGTGCACATGGATAAGGTCCAAAGACGAACTTCAGGAATTAGAAAATGATGAAATAAAGTGTGATGTCATCAAGATGGTGACATGGATTGCTCTTGACTCTAGTTAACTAACAACTATTCATAGGCAAGACACCAGTGTGGAAATCCCAGAACGTGGCAGGAGGCTGAAGCAACCCTTGGACCACAGGACAGAGAAAGACTGCATTAGAAAGGTAAGAGCAGAGGCTTCACTTGGACCACAACGCCCTTCCTCCAGATGAGCACAGCACTGCACCGAGAGGACCCCCCCATCCCATAATTTCTCCTGTCAGGAAAGAGAACCCAACATTACTGGATGCTTCCAGGGAGGCCCACTCAGGATTCACTTCACAGAATTCACTGGGGGAATCTTAGAACTTGACCACCGGTGATCAGAAAGAGACAGAGAAGGGGGAAGGGCTTATAGCAATTAGTGCTCAAATGGTGGCAGACTACATTCTTGCTTGAAGCAGCCACCAAAGCAGAGATTCCAGCCAGTGGCTCTGCCCATTTTGCCAACTTAGCTGGTAGCCCCATCTGGCCAGGGAGCTCAGTTGGCAGTTCTAGCTAGATCCCCAGCCAATGAGCAATACCAGCTGTAAAGTCCATTCTTTGGCACCACCCAAGCAGTGGAGAAAATCTGCAGTACTACCCAATTGCTCAGTATTACCTCCAGTCCTGCCCCTCTGGAAAGCCTGGCCACCGACATTCAGCAGCCACTGAGCACATCCTATGGCCACCCAGCAGCCCTGCCCAACTGTTGAGCAAAGCCTTGAGGTTCATATAATCAGGAGCCTGAACAGTTGCCTTGTATAGCTCAGAATCCAGCCTACAGTACCACCAAACCATAAAGCCCAGCCCACAATCCCAAACATTTTAAGAAGAATTAACACTAATTCTTCTTAAACACCCCAAAAAAACTGAAGATGAGCGAACAATGCCAAATTCATTTGACAAGGCCAGAATTACTCTGATACCAAATTCAGATAAGGACGCCATAAGAAAAGAAAACTATAGGCTAATATCTCTGATGAATATAGATGCAAAAATTCTCAACAAAATACTAGCACATTTAATTCAACAATACATAAAAGAATCAGAAACCATAATCAAGTGGGATTCATCCCTGTGATACAAAGTTGGTTCAACATACACAAGTCAACAAATGTGATATATCACATTAACAGAATGAAAAATAAAAATTATATCATCATCTCAATAGATACTGAAAATGCATTTGACAAACTTCAACTTCATTTGATGATAAAAACTCTCAACAAATTGGTTATAAAAAGAACATACCACAACATAATAAAAGCCATATATGGCAAACCACAGCTAACACCATACTCAACGATGAAAGGTTGTAAAGTTTTCCTTTAAGATCAGGATTAAGACAAAAGTGTCACTTTACCACTCCTATTCAACATAGTACTGGATATTCTAGCCAAAGCAATCAGGCAAGAAAAGGAAGTAAATGTCATTGAATCAGAAAGAAAGAACTAAAATTTATATGTTTGCAATTGGATGATATTATTTTTAGAAAACCCTAAAGACTCAATTAAAAAAATGAAACAATCAATGAATTCAGTAAAGTTGCAGGATATAACATCAACAGACAAAAGTCAGCAGCATTTCTCCACACTAACAAGGAACTATCTGGAAAATAATTTTTTTTAAATGATCATATTTATAAGTACATCAAAAATAATAAAATACTTAAAAATAAATTTAACCAAAGAGGTGAAAGATCTGTATACAGAAAACTATATGACATTGATAAAAGAAATTTAATAAAATAAATGAAAAGATATTACATGTTTATGAATTGAAATAATTAGTAATGTTAAAATGTCCATAGGATCCAAAATCATTTTTAGATTCAATACAACCTCTATCAAAATTCCAATTCATTTTTCACAGAAATAGAAATAACAACTCTAAAATTTATATGGAACAAAAAAAATACTCTTAATAGCCAAAGAAATCCTGAGAAAGAAGAACAAAGATAGATGCATCACACTTCCTGATTTCAAACTATACTACAAAGCTATAGTAATCAAAACAGTATGATACTGGCATAAAAACAGACACATAAATCAGTAGAACAGAATCAAGAGCCCAGTGGTCAACTAATATTTGACTAGGGATCCAAGAATACTCAAGGGGGGGAAAGACAGTCTTTTTAATTAATGATGTTGGAAAATATGGATATTCACATGCAAAAGAATGAAACTGGAACCCTATTTTACACCACCCACAAAAATTAACTCAAACAGATTAAAGACTTAAATGTTAAGACCAGAAACCATAAAACTCCTAGAAGAAAACAGGGGGAAAGTTCCTTAACATTGGTCTTGGCTATAATATCAAGAGCACAGGAAACAAACTCAAAAGTAAACAAGTGGTACTACATCAAACTAAAAAATGAAATTTAAAAATGGAAAATCATAAAGAAACTACTCAAATGAAAAACAAAGAGGTATGAAAAGAAGCAGTGAAAGGAGAGAACGATCAGTATCCAACTCCTACCAATGTGAGTTCCTTTGCAACTATACTGCAACATGTAGTAACTGTGACATTGGCGGAAGGAGAAAATGACAATTAATACAGTATCACTGCTAACCATCTCACCCTACCCTTCCAGCAGCATAAGTATTATTCAGTCATCATTTCTCTATCAACAATCTCCTCTTGCAATAACATTTGAAGAAGTTACTAGAGGGTGACACAGTGAAGCAGCAGTGAAGAGATGATCCAGAACACTCCAAAGTTCTATGTGTCCAGAAGCACTGAGTACACTCAGGTCCTGCAGTAAGGTTCCCTTTATTTACCTGCATCACTCTGTCTCTAAAACTCAACAGGCACCATATCACATCTGATCTTACTTTTGACTTGTCTGTTACATACAACTGAACAATTTAATACAGCTTTATGCTCTTTGTTTCTTTTTTGGTTTGCGTACCTTGCCAGTCTGATAAGAATGCAGGCCTTCAATTGTAAGTACTTTGACTAAAACTGCCCTTGTACCATGTGTGGTTTCTTGGTATGCCCATTGAATGGTTGAGCTGATACTCAAAAAATCCAAATGAGAAAAGCACTTAGCCAAATAAAAAAAGCAACTACACCTAGTCTACTTTCCTATTTCTCTGGGCTTCCTGATTTTCTCAGAATTCCACGTTTATTCACTTCTTTTCTCTCTCACCAGACTTTAAAGTCTAGGATGAAAGAGATCTGGTCTGTTTGGTTCACCCTTGTTTTGTCAGAATATATAGTGACCCAGTTCATAGTGAGCACTATTCACATATTTGTTGAATTAAGTGAATGGGTGGGTAGCTGGATGGATCAATAAAAGATCTCTGATGTCATATTGTATATGTAGATCTCTGAATTCCCTTAAACCCAACAGTGGGGCATACTAGAAGGAATGTGATGTCTCATTCGTCCAGCTGTAATCATGGGTGGGGCAGACGGGAATTTTCAGATAGAAGGGTATTTAAGAACTATTTTTAGGGCCATTGGGTTTGAGAAAGAGTGGGCCGGACTAATGACCTGACAGTGGGGCATCAGCAAAGTCAGTGGAGGCCATACTACACATTTACTAAACCACCTGTGCTGATATTTAACTTGTGGGGCCTTGAGTAAATTTTTTCTTCTTCCTACATTTTCTCAAAATTCTTTTTTTTAAGTTTTTATCTCATTTTTTAAATTTTTATTGTTGAAAGTATTACAGATGTCCCCTTTTTGTTCTCCCAATTACCCCTCCTCCCCACTCTTACAGTTGTTTAATGTGCTTTTTGACTGGGGTAGGGGATGGGGATGAGTCATAATTGTTCAGAGTATTTATTGAGCACCTATTACATGCTCAGTTCTGTGACAGGCAGACTTGGGAAAACACAAAGAAAGCAAGAGACATGATCCCTGCCAAAAAGGAGCTCACAATTAAATTCTAGCCTTAGAACAGTCCGAGGCTGGATTTAGTTATGGATGTTGCTGAGATCTCAGCAGGGCCGTCTCCTCTCCTTCCATCATCATTAGTCTAAAGGTGATTCAAACTCAGTTTGGTAGTATAGGAGCTGCAGAACCCAGGCAAATAGCCAAGACGTCTGTCTCATATTTGCAAAACTGAAAGGCAGACTACTCTTATTTGTAAAGAAAATCTGGGGCATATTATTTGCAGATCTTAGGAGTGAAGAGAGTTTTGAAAGGGGATTGTGATGATTTATGTTTTTTTAAAGATGTGAATTAAAAAAGCTGAATAAAATAAATGGCATGGGTTTAAAAAATGTTCTTTGAGTAATATTCTCATTTTTCAAGTGAAACTTTATGTTAATTCATGTTGAATTGGCAGGTTTAAAATCCACGGCTCATTTGATAAGAAAGCTATTCTGTCTGTAGCTACTCTGTCTTAGCGTAGCAGGAATCCAGGGGTGTCTAGGAAGTGACAGGATAATACTCTGGTACTTTGGGTGATGGAAACACAGTTGGAGAAAGAGCAGTGCAGCCGTGACAATGAGCACTCTGCTTGCCAGTGATGAGCAAAGATTAGATGCCAGCAATCTTAAGCTATAGTTACTACAGGAAACAGGAAGTTTCTCCTGCAGCAACTGCTAACTAATGCTTCAGAAGGCTACATTGATTTGATTGAATAATATTTGCTGAAAATAAAAAGATGTGAATTATCATAAATGATCACAAAGTCAGCTATGGAGAATCTTACAGAATTGGTAGTGACAAAACAGTTTATATCTTCTGAAATTGGTAAATAAAAGTCTTCTGTGAAAAAAAAATCTACTTATAAAGGTAGACAAGTAAAAAATGTAGGTCATTTTCTTCCCCCCTTAGCAATGGAAGAGTCTGTTTTATATAACTCTCTCTTGGGGTCTTCAAGGAAGTTGAGCAGAGGTAGGACTGGTAGAGGTGAAGAATGAAGGACACTAGGAAAAGAATGTCCCTGACCCTACATATGTTATGGGACATGTTAAGCCAGCTTCTCCTTTTATTCTTGGGAGCAGCTATGAAAATACTATTTGAATCCAAATATTAAACTCCAGTGACGGAAATGAGCAGCTGAACTGAAAAACCTTTAAACAATAGAAAGCATGCATGCCTGTGTGCCTAAAGGATGTTTACAATATATGATAACAAAGTATGACCGCAAAAGCATGCCCTTATCACAGAAGAGGAATCATGCCTTCTTGTTTGCAATGACAATAGGATCCATCTATGAGTCAAAAAGCAAAATTGGGCCATGTAAGTATACTTGTAAAATACCTTTATGTCTGGCATGCCAAGAATTCAGGCTATTTTGAGTCTCCTAATGCTTTTAATATATAGATTTTATAAGCATTAATAGATAGGGATTAATATTAAGCTCAAATATTAAGACCAACTTCAGGTAAAATAAAATAAAATAAAATTATAAGGCCAAGCAAGATAAATAAAACTATAAACAGAATTGTGTTTTTTCTTGCTTTAGTATCATAAAATCAGAGGATAATAGTTAATGATAGAATGGTTTCACCTTAAACTTTTTCTCTCCCTTTTAAAAATATTAGACCCAATCAGAGACAAGAAAAGATTGTTTTTATGTTTTGTTTTGTTGTTCTTGTTCAGTTGCTTGGTGTTTTGATATAGTTTAATTTGAAAAGAGTTTAAGAGGAGAAAATATAAAAGAGTTTTAGATCACTGAAAATGCATGAATGTTGCCTTGGTTGGTCGGTGCAGGGTGAACCTTCGATCCCCTTAATTCCAGGAAATAAATTAGCACTTGTCAAAATAAAAATGGAGGCCTTCCTACCCCCAGAGCATTTGGCCACACAACCTCCCTCAGCACTTGCTTCTAGAAATGCTATACCTATCTTTTTGCCTGCAAATCCATACTGAGAGCCCCAGTCCAAATAATTCAGATATTCAAATGTCAGCTCTTGGGGGACATGAAAAGGAGCAGTTTTCATTTTCAGTTTCCAATGCATATTTTTCCTCCACTCAGTCTCTTTGAGATCAATAGGCAGTCTGCAGGGTACAATCAGAAATAAAAACTCATCCGAAATATAGAGAAATGCGTGTTGGATTAAGAAAATAGCATTGGGAATATCTATTAAATTCCCCAGCATTTAGCATGTGTAATTTTTCAGTAAGGAATGTGCATTAGGGACTGTGCAAAGCCAGAATTTCTCCCCACACACTCTTAAAAAATAAATAAATAAAAATTTTTAAAAATAAAATAAAAACCACCATAAACAGATTTCCCTTTGACTGACTTTAGAGGAGCTTCATGAACAGAGGCCAAAGGAGGTCAATGTTGGCTCCAAAATTCTAATCATAGGATTGTCCAACATTTACATTCACTCAGCCTCACTTGAAATCTTTGGTTCTGGAAGGGAAAAAAAGAACTTGACAATCTGGTTAACATCTGGTTTTCTGGCAGCAACTTAAAACTCAGCTGCAGCTCTCAGTTTCAGGACATTGTGGAACTCCCTGTAGATTGTGCCTGATCTCGGAAAGTTTAATGAAGCAGATGGCTCTCCTAAACAGGAAAATCTAACTGTAGGAGGCAAGCACCCAACAAGCTCCCTCAAAGGAGCAATTGTTCTCTTCCCCAACTCCCACTCTGCCAACACCATAGGAAATCACTTTAGGACTTGTTACCAACTTTAAAAAAACAAAATAATATTTAAAAACCAAAGTAGTCCATTACAACCCTTTGTCTCATTTCCCAATCCCTCTGCTGACGAGCATCTTCTATAATTCATTCTTAGAGAAATTCAAATTTATCCTTCATTCAGAGTCTTTACCAGGGTAAAGATTTTATTTAGGGTTGTTTATTTTTTAAGCAAGGCAGCACCCCTTTAAACCTCTGTTTCTCATACCACTTTCTACATGAAGGTTTTGAATTTTTCAATCAATTGTTTTCATTAATACATCAAAAATCACTCATGGCTTGTAATGCACACATTGGGAAGCACCTCATAATTAGATGTTCTGTAGTAAATATATGTCTCTGTTCACAACTCCCTGTAGAACCTCAGAGGAACAAGTCAGCAACTGTGACTAATACCTTAAATCAACCACAAATACTTGGAGCATTATATGTGTCTCCTGAATGAAGATGAAGAAAAGACATATTCCTTCCCACTTGGTACAAGAATGAAATTCTAGTATCTATGGCACGAGCAAAACTGTTGCTCCTTAGCATGTTCACTCTGGTCATTCCTATATTCACTGAGAACCCATGCGGAAGAAACTGGGCTAGCGGCCGAGCATACAGTAGGGAATGAGGAAACTTGGATCCTGCCCCACATAGCTTACAGTCTAAAGTTTTCCCAGTCCCTCAACCATATTCTGCCATGACACACATGGTAAATGAGGCACACAGGTATCACACACTTCCAGAGAAGTTAGAAAGTATAGGTAATTCTCACCATGCTATCCCAAACTCCACCCATTCTTTTCCCACTAAGAAAATGTTTGAATGCAGATGAATGACAGTGACATCACTATAGACATAACTTTGAATATACTCTTAATGTTTAAAAGGGCTATATGAACATTGGATCTTTATGATTAGTAATAAATTACTGGCAACAAATCATTTATCCCTTACAAATTATGATGACATTCCAAGATATTTACATTTGGGTTGAGAATCAAAGCTCTAGTTACTATTTCTTTGGAATGGCTTTGTAGGTGACTTATCAGTTTTACTCCCAATAGCTCATTCAACTCTTAGAATCACCTTGTAAGATAGTGAGACATGCATTGTTAGACCCATTTTATGGATAAGAAAATTATGGCTCAAGTCTCTCAACTAGACAGTGGCTAATTCTCTTCCATGGTCCCCTGGCTCCAGACTACATGCCCTTACCAATAATGTAGGAGTTAGCTGTATGTATCATCTGGGTAACAGAAAAATACATGAGGAGGGCTTTACAAACATTAAAAACTGCAACTAAAATATTGTCATCAGAGAAAAGTGGAGAACAGAATTCTGAGTAATTTCATAGTTCAGTCTGCATGATGTGTAAATTAGATCTGGGGCATATACAGTATATGTTGTCCAACTTGGGCCTGATCAATACATGTACATCAATCACTTCATTGTTAGAGAAGGTGCCCACATCTTCCTCTGAAGTCACCAGCTATCCCATTTCCTACTGGATAGCAAGCTTCTCTGAGAACTGCCAGTTGAACCAGGGTGGACACCAGACCCAGCCTCAGCCAATCAGATTCTCATTCTCTTAAATTTGAGTATTAGGTATGTAAGAACATGTAAAGTCAGGACTGAGGTGTCCATGTTCAAGACATGAATGATAGTAAGTAAATAGAGAAAATCAAACTATAAAGAGAAACAGAGAAGGATAAAAAAGAAATGGGCAAAAGAGAAGAGAGGTTCCAGAGAGAGAAAAAGATAGCGATAAAATAACAGCTTTCATTCCTTGGGCAATCTTGTTTGAGGCACTAGTCCTCTATGAAGCCAAGCTCTATGTCTTGTTCTTGAATTCTTTGAGACACTCCTATATCTTTGTAGTAAATTTCCTCTCCTCCTCCTCCCCCTCCTCTTCCTGCTCTTCCCCCTCCTCTTTTCCATAACTTCATTTACTTGTAGATTTCTATTTCTTGTAGCCAAGAACTAGTTAAGGCTATCTATGAATGTGTCTTTTCCAGACCAGCTACACTAGAACCCTTTCTTTCATTCTTAGGTTCCAAATTTTGGTAAGGACCAAGAACATTTGTAAGTGGAGTCCATACCCTCCCTTATGATCTAAAATAAATCTACCTTCCCAGAAAATTCTGCCTCCTAACACAGAAAATTTTGTTGTTCTGCATTCCATAATCTCAGACATCTATTACTCATATATCCTAGGTTTACAGCCTAGGTCAACCTCCACATCAAACATCTGTGATGAGCCCAAATCTATTCTTCTGATAACTCATTACCATCTCTTTACCTTTTTAGTTTTAATCCTTATCGGTTTCATTCTCTTATTCTTTCCCACTGCCAATTTCAGTAAGGAGTTTGCTCTGTGTTATATCATTTTATTTCTTCTCATTTTATTACAACAGCTTCCAGAATTATAGAAATCAATATTGATTCTTGGCTAATATAAGGTAGAACTTGCCTAGTGCACAAGGTGGATATAACTATGGCACTATATTTATCAGGACACTTGCTGCAAAAAATAGAAGTCCTACTCAAATTAATTAAGGAAAGGGAGGGATTTATTGGCTCACATGACTGTGGACAAGATAGTAAAGTAGGTACTGCCAGGACTCTCATTTATCATCTTTATTTCTTTCTGCCTTCTGCCTTAATTTCCCCCTTTCACAGAAGGGTCTTCTGCACATCATGACAGGGCATCCGACCACGGATAGTATCTAAGCTTCACAGCTTCTGCAACAGAGAGGACTGAGTTATTTCCTCAAGCTCCACTTTGAAAACTCCCAGGGAGGAACTCTTATTGGCTTCACTTGGGTCGGGTGTTAATCTGCCTGTGATTCAACTGTGGCAAGAGAAAGCATGGTGCTATGATTGGGTTGGCAGCCTCTACCAGAACCACATGGTTGAAATGGTGGTAGAAGCAATACTTTTTAAAGAAGAGAAAGTACTCCAGCAATTCCACTTCTGGATATATACCCAAAATAATTGAAAACAGAGTCTTTAAGAGATATTTGAACATCCATATTCATAATAGCATTATTGACAATATTCAAAAGGTGGAAGCAACCTAGTGTCCATTAACAGCTGAATGGATAAACAGAATGTGGTTTATACATACAAGACAATATTATTCCACCTTGAAAAGGAAGGAAATTCTGACCTGTACTACAACATAGATGAACATTGAGGACAATATAGTAAGTGAAATGTCAGTCACAAAAGAGATAAATACTGTATGGTTCCACTAATGTGATGTACCTAGAGTAGTCAAATTCATAGAGACAGGAAGTAGAATGGTGGTTGCCAGAGGCTTTGAGAATAGGAGAATGGGGAGTTGTTGATTAATGGGTACAGAGTTTTAGTTTTGAAAGATGAAGAGTTCTGGAGATTGGTTGCACAAGGTGAATGCACTTAAACTACTTAAACATGGTTAAGATAGTAAATTTCATATTAAGTATATTTTACAATAAAAAATAAATATTTTTTAAAATTTTTAAAGAGGAAGTACTATTCCCAGAAGAAGGACAGGATGATAGTAAGATAAAACAATGCATGACCACTAGGGTTACAAATGGGAAGGAAGATTATTCATCCTATTATTAATGGGAAAGACCTTAGGGATGGGTGAGCACAGGAACCATGGAGCTACTCTAAGGAATGGAAGGAACCTTGTCTAGACTAATTGCATACAATCAGGAAATAAAAACACAGCGAAGCTACCAACAACAGCTTCACTCACAGCATGTGGGGGGAAGAAAATAGAAATTAACATCAGGTTGAAATTTCATTCAAAAGTTTGATTTCCACCCTGGCAGTTTGGCTAAGCGGTTAGAGCGTCAGCTTGCGGTCCGGAGAGACCCCGGTTCGGTTCCTGCTAAGGTTATGTCCCTCAGTTGCAGTTTGTCCCCAGCCCTGGTTGGGTTGTGCGGGAGGCAGCCACTTGATGTGTCCCTTTCACGTCGATGTTTCTCTCTCTCTCTCTTCTTCTCTCTCCCTCCCACTCTATATGAACAAAAAATGGAAAAGTGTCCTCGGGTGAGGATAAAAAAAAAAAAAAAAAAGTTTGATTTCCTTAATATGCATTTTTAATTGAATAAAAAACAAATACAGTATAGTAATATCAAATAAAGTTGAATATGCCCATATTCTACGACTCAGAGATTCCATTCCTAAATATGCAGTGTAGAGAAACTCTTACACAATCACAAGGCAACATGGACCACGAATCTCTCCAGCAACGTTCCTTGCAATAAGAAAAAACCCTATCGGTTACACTACATATGCTGTAGCATCGTTTCATATGTTGTGTAAAACAAAAAGCATTGAACAAAGCCAAAGGTGATGTATGTATATGAGAAAATTAATTATATATCATTCCAGTACATTTTGTTGTACAGTTTAGTCTCATTTACTTTCTCCTTTTTGTTGGTAAGAGGATGCAAACTATACAGTTTCCAATAGTTACTCACATTAGAGAAGAAATAAAAAAGAGTATTAGAAGAAAAATAGGAGATAAAGAACATTTTTGAATTGCAGTTGTCAAAAATAAAATAGCCTAGCTGGCCTTATTTGTGAAGCATACTTGCTTTTAGCATATGGAAGTATTTTTCACAATATCTTTGTATAAAGTCCATATTAAATTTTTTTTAAAAAAGAAAGAAAAGAAAAAATCTAGATCAACTCAAAATGTCCCTTTATAGGAGAACAGCTAAATAAATAGTGGAATTTTTTTTTTCATACAATGAAATGTTATGCAGTAGTGAAAATAAATGAATTACAACTACCCACATTAACGTGGATGGATCTAAAAAGAACAATGTTGAGAAAACAAAGTATATATTTCATATACTTAAAGTTCAAACCCCCCATGCTCGAAAATTACTCATAAATCATACAGATAGAGTAAAGCTTTAAAGAAAAGTGATAGTAACAACTTTCAGCATAGAGGTTATTTCTGAGTAGATGGATGAGAGGTGTATTAGGAAGGGTAATGCAAAGGGCTTAGAAGGCACTGATAATTTTTTGCTTCTTAAACTGGTTGGTGAATATACAGATGTTCAATTTATAATTAGTCTGAATTGTACATAAATGTTACACATAAACATTGTGCAACCTTTTTAGGACACAGTTTATACCAAAATATATTTTTAGAAAGCTAAGTAAAGAGAAATCTTTTCACTCATCTCACCGTATTGATGCTGTAGGACCAAATTATTATTTAGAAGACATGGACTCCAGTGTGTATTGGAAGTCAGTTACCCAATGTTGACATGTACAATGCACAAGGGTAGGTTTTATTTTTCACTTGTCTCTTCAATGCATTCTTGTTTTTACATTATCTTCTGTCACTTAGAAGACAGAAGAAGAAAAAACATAACGGAAAAAATTAACTGAGAATAGCAATTGACATTTGAATGTATGCCCAATAGGTGTTATGCATTTGCACAATTCACAATGGAGTTCTACATAAGCAGCTGAGAAAAAGATAAATAAATAAGAATCTAGAGAGCTGATAAAAATACGTCCTTGTTTCAATGCTTTATTGCTTGCAATGGGTGGTTCAGATCACAGCTCCTGGTGGGTCATATAAAGCTTTACCCCATGAGTGAAAATATTTCTGATTAGAGCACTCCCCAGGTTACCTACTGTGTTCTGTTTATTCAGCTTATTTCAACCATTTGCAGAGGAGGGGGCATACAATTAACACAGAGAAAAAGGATGAAAGCTGTGACGTGGATTTTTAGTTTGACTTGGCAAACTTTAACAGGCTCATGGATACAATATCCACAAATTAAATTCCACAGACACTGAAATTGTGTTTGACTTTCAACCAAGTAGGGTGGTCAATCACTGCTTAAATTTTGACATATGGTCCTAGACTTACTGACTTTTGCTGGAACTTAATACGTGTTTGTAAAGGTCTCCACATAAGGAGATTAAAAAATAAGTAAACTAGTGGCTTATATATACTATCCAGAGTGATGAGTATCTTTAGAAAATGTCCTTTATCAATCTCTTTGGGCTGCTACAGCAGTTTACTGGTCATTCCATTCAAAAAGGAGCATTCTTTTCTACAATAGAGGTAAGATAAATTAAATAAATAGTCTCTGGGCATTTTTTTTTTAAGTTCTATACACAGAGAGCTATCTTCTGTTTTTTCTTTCAAAAGGAAATTATAAGTGGGAAAACATGTGGGGGATACGGTTTATACATCTGTTCCTTCTGAGTCTCTCTGAGGCCACAGAAAATTGTCCAAGAATATTGGATACCAAAGGGAAAGCAAAATTGGTGACCTCACAACAACCAAAAATGAAGACAGAACACATACAAAATAGTATGTGTAGGAAAAGTTAATCTGAAGCCTTATGTTCTTTTTGGCAGGCCCAGAAACATGAACAATAGCACAGGATAAAATTACTCAGAGGAACTATATAAATGAACTTCATTGTATAGAGCTTTTAGAAAACGGTCCAACAGTTGCAAAAGAAAACAAAAAGCCAAAAACTATCCAAGACTACACTCCCCAAACAAGTCAGTCCGAAGAGAAGAGGCCAATATGGAAACATTGCATGGATTGGATTCCAGAAACTTCCTTTAGGAATATTTCCTCCGTATCTATTTGACACTCAGTCACCATTTATTAATTTCTCCTAAATATAGTTTTTGCAAGTTAAGCTCTTTAAAGAGTTTTCCTATCAAACCACCTACAAATATATCTATATGCAGGTGACAAAAAGAACCTTTTAATTTACTGAGATGTATTTTGTTATCTTTGTATGTCTGTCACACCTGACCCAAGAGAGCAACGGATTCTATTTGACAGATCCTTTCTGGATGAAATGAATTCATCCATTGAAAGCTTTGATTAAGAGGAAGTGATGTCCTTTAAAATATACTAAAATTATTATAAAGAACAGTGATCAGACAAGATCAGAAATGTTTTCCTAGTCAATATGTAATTTTAGAAATGATGATCCTAACAGGATTCCAATGAGATTTTCTTTTTTTTTCTTTTTTTCATGCCAACAGTTTGCCCAGCAGAGAACTTCCCTAGAGCCTAAAAGTGCTACAGAATGGTAGAAACTAATGGGGTGTATATCTTTAATTGATGTTTTTGTACAACCTCTCAGCTCTCCTTTCTATTGTTATTAGAGCATAAAAAAATATAAGGCACCTGAGCAGAGGTAATGTAAAGACAAATTATGAAGTCTGTCACTGTCCCAACACACTTGTCATTGTATTTGATTTTTATTTAACACTATACTCTTCAAATCAGGGAAACATCCTCTTTCTCCAACTCCCTCCATTTACCTAACGGTAAGTATTCTAATGACCCACTGCTAGATGATTGCTCTCTGCTACATCAACTTGATACTACTCAATCCATGCACTGAGAATAAATTGATTTTATCCCAAGTGTTAACCCTAATTGATTGACAATGCCTCCTAGAATTTGTATTGGAAAGGATTCTAAGGCCACATTTAGATTCAGTGGCAAAGAGTGTCATGGTTGATTTGCAATGTGTGCCACAGAGCAGGAGTGGAGGATGAGTATCATACACACCGTGCATTTATCATCCTTATGCCAACATAAGGATGTGGCTCCTCGTAGATGCTACAGCTTTATGGCCTTATTTTAACATTGTTTTATGAGACAATTATTTATCCGAAGATATGATTCTGAAAGGAGATGCTCAGCACTGTAGCCATTTAATGAAGGAGAAAACATGGGTGAACTCAGCTTTGCAGAACCCCTCAATTCACGGACATAAAATGCAACTGCAATGAGCTAACCAACAAAGAAGTATAAGAGGCATATTTCTTATATGTTTTATTTTAAATAATACTTCTCTTCTGCTAATGGTGTCCTGAAAGTAAACCAGCCGCAGTCTAGCAGCACTGTAATATGTCAGAAGACAGCCGTGTTGACTGTACATGTGTATAAAAGACGAGATAAAGGCTTGAAGCGCAGGATATGGTCTGGTGCCCACAAAAACATGCATACACAAAACTTCACTTGTCTTTACATGAAAGTATTTTTAAAGATAAGATGATGTTTTCTTTTGTAAATGAGTCCTCTCTAATAAAACAAAGATAGTCATGCCAAATCATTGTCATGAGTTTAGAAGCAAGTGGGCTCAGAACCAAGCAAACCAAGCCAGATGACCACAGAATTGTGTAGTGCTTTCAGAAGAGAGGATGACTTGCTACTCCCTCTATCCCACCTCCCTCCCCTACTCTCTTCAATACAAAACATTTATGAAAACAAATGAAAATGTGGATTTGCTCCCTGCTATAAATGCTAATGCACTTGGCTCACTTCTAGTATGTTCTAGAACATTCTAGCTGTCTAGGAGATGTTCTCGGCTATCCTTCTCAGTAGCTGAAAACTTTTATTTTGGCCAAGGATTCCTTTTAACTTCTGAATATATATTCACCTCTTCTTTCAGGTTCTATGGCTAAACTTTTCTTCCCCTCACACCCACAACCAGTACTTCTCTCCTTCTCAATTACGTTTGCTATAATAAAAATGTGAATCAAGCTAAAATTACTATAGTATCCTTCACCTATATACCAGATATTTGAAGACCATCAGAACTCTATAGGCTTGACACCCCCTTCTAAAGGTCAATGGTAGTGAAGGCTAACAGACTTGAGAAGCACCCTAGTTCCTGATCTCATTCCTTAAACTTCATAAAAACTTACATGGAATATGATGAACAACATACTTCTAATGTGTCAGTAAGCTAGGACATTTTCTCTCCTATTGCTTCAAAAATGTATACCCACCCTCATCCTAGAAGACCCTTGAGAACTAGTTATAATCATGGTCCCAGACTCAGGGATTCAGGAAGTATTTTTGGTTAGGATAGCCCTTCTGCGGCATCAGATTACTCCAGGAAGAAGGAGTCTATTTTACCATCTCTAAGATCAGCCCACCACTAAATATTTTCAGAACTTTACAGTGGAAGAGAATAGGCCTTAGCAGAGTCAGAAAATTCAGAAAGGAGTTCAAGAAATGTGACCCAGGATGAGTTCTCAAGGACAGCCATACAGACAAAAATCTAAAGGCTATTGTGAATTGACACCTACATTATTTGTCACACAGAAGGGAAGACAGGCAGAATTCAATTGCCAGTCACCAAAATCCTTGAATGAGATCAATGTTAAAGGATCTGTTCATGTAGGGAAAGGTAGGAAACAATTAGCTTTTTTAAGAAAAAGACCAAACACCTCCCTGTGACTTGGAAGTTCTCATGATCTTCTCACTTTCTTCCTTGGTTTCCTCATGTGCTCTCACTCTCTTAAACACATTACACACAGAGCACCATACTGGACCGGTTTCGTTTTCTCACAACTCTGAGCCTTTGCAGATTCTGTTCCCCATACTTGGGCAGCTCCTATTTCTTGACCCAGCTAACCATACATTTAAGAACCAAGGATCCCATTCATGGGAAAGCCACTTTTCAGGCCTGGCCTTTGTATATGCACGCCTAATGCTCTCTAATAATTTGGAGATTATGAGGCAGTCTTCTCTCACTGAACTTAAAATCTTGATGCTGGAAACCATTCCTCATTTTCTCTCCATCCTTAACCCAGAACTAAGCAGGCCTGAATAATATTTATTGAGGAAAACAACATAACTTTATTCAATGAATGAATAATTGAAAAGCTGAATTTAAAGGACAAGATAATGGAAGGTGTTCCTACACCAAAATGGGCAACAACACAGAAAAGAGGAATTAGAGAACCAATATTGGGCCTAATTCTGTGGTAAAGAATTTGCAGAAAGAAAATCCAGTTCCTGGCAGAGCTGGGGTAATAAACAGAGTTTCAGTCAAAGAACGACATGGCAGAAACTGGAGTTCTCAGTAACTGAGAAGGGGAGTAAAAAGAAGTTGGTCATAAAGTTACAAGTGGTCAGATTGATGTCACCCTAGGGAACAGGACAAAAATTCAATCATAGTGAAGCCAGTAATATGCAGCCATAGCAGGAACCCAATAAATGGAGATTTAAGAACAGAGAGTCAAGAAAAGCATTAAATCTTTTACCAGTTTATTTTATAAATATCTGCCATATCCATTCTTATTAGCCCAGAATACAATTAGTTTTTTTTTATTCCTATCTAATGGATAGTCCTCACTACTTTTCCATTTTGGAAACTATTCTTCCTCTACCACACAGAGACTTACTTACACCAGAATGAGGGTAAACATGTAGCCCAGACAAGCCAATCAGATTACCTCATCCCTCTAAGCAAAGTGGTTGTTCAAGGACGGGCATAAGATCCAGGTATGGCTAATGTAAGTTCCCCCACTAGAGTTTACTGAAATTCCTATCTGAAAGAAAAATGTAAGCCTCAACTAGATCAACTCTTCATGGAAAAACTATTCTTGAATAGGAAGCAACAGAGAGATATAATTGCCACTCATTAGTTGCAATTATATCCCTGCATCTAATTGTGCCTCAACCTTGGATATCTCACTGATACAGCAAAGTACATTCTATTTTTCCTTAAGCTAAGCTGTTTGTGGTTCTTGTTACCTGCTACCAGAAAAAAAAAAAAAGTCTATCAAATATCCTCTAATAAAATTTGTAAAACATCTAGCAGAGTGTCTAGCCCAGAGTAGCCTCATGTTAGTGCCCTTCCCCCCAATCCACATACTCCTGATTCTCAATTTTCTTCCTTTAGATCAAGGGTATCCTTTCATCAACAATATATCTATGATCAGAACTCTCTTCTACATGGAAAAATTTAAAAATTTTAGGAATGAATTCCTAGCTTTCTCCAGGAATTTGTGTTTTCTTAGATCATGAAGATCTCCATGGTCTGTTTATCTAAAGCACCTAGATTTCATTAGGAAAATATAAGAAACAGATTATTTCCCTGGAACAAAATATTTCTTCAACATTTTTTATCTCTACTATGCATATGCTTTCTTCTAACCTTTAAAATTTTTCAAGTATTTGTTTTATCCCAAAAGGAATAATTTTTCTGATCATTTTTGTGGTTGCTGTCCGAAACAAATGAGTTAAGAGCTCTAAAATGTGATCGTAGCATCAGAATTCAGAGTTTAGTAATAATTAGTAGGCTCAGGTACAAGAGATTTTATTAATGTATGCATAGTCTAGTCTGGCTTAAAGATACAGTTCGTATATACAAGTAAATATCTATGTAATCACAACAAAAAGTTAGATTTATCTATATTGCTGAGTAAAATACAAGAACATGAATAGAATGAGGCTAAATCACAACAGTAACTCAGAATTTGGAACCTCACTACAACAATCTTTTTATTGCTTAAAATATGACTCTATTAGGAATATGAACAATGTTCCTACTAACAGTAAGTAAATTCTCTCATAAAGAAAAAAAAATCAGAGCAAAATAAGAACAGGACAAAGAACCCTGGTAAGTGCCATAAAAATAAACCTATAAACAGTTTTAAAATAATAATACAAGAAGCATGTGATACTAGATACATACCTACCAGAAATGTCACATGATTCCTTACAAATAAACCATAGAATAATAATTGTTAAAGAGGAAACCATAGGCCCCACACAGTGTCACTCATGCTAAAGCCCAGGACACCAAACCTAGACTTAATACCTGACTTAATAGCAGTTTCAACCTTCACAAGAAATGCAATCTTAATCAAATAGTCTGGAATATTCTGGTCAAGCCCTGGTAAAATAATCTGTCACATGGGCCCTCTCTATCCCCCAAAGGAAGAAGTGGCAATCTGCGTGATAAATCCCTTCCTTGCTGGTCCCTTTCCTCCAAAAAGAAGATATCCTAGCCTAAAAACAATTCTTTCTTCTATTTTGCTAACAGCTCCTTTGCCCCACCCTTGTCTATATAAACACAGTCCATTTTGTGCAACCCCTCCAAGCAAGTCCTTCTAATTGCTGGATGGGGTGCTGTCTGATATATGATTGTTCAATAACTCCAAGTAAATCTTCAAATTTACTAGGTTGAATTTTGTTTCTTGATGTAATATAAAAATATTGTCAGTTAGTACATATTATCAATACATGCCAGGCACATTTAATATATTTATTAAATATATTAATGAATTTATTTAAGCATCACAATAACTCTACGGGATACTATTATTATCCTCATTTCACAGATGAGGAAACTAAGATGCAGAAACTTTCCCAAGGTCACACAGTTAATTGGTGGCAGAGCTAGTGTTTGATTTGGAGGATGAGTGTAAATGGTAACTTCTGAGAGGGAGAGCTCTCCATAGGTTTGAGGGCTTTAGGAAGACATCATGGAGGGGAAGGACATAAGACAGTCCTCAAAGGATAAGCAGGACCTGGCAAGAAGGCATTAGAAAATGTCATGGGGAAGGGAAGGCGCATTGCATGCTTGGAGAACATGATCAGACCAGGTTGCCTAAAGCACAAACTTATCATGTCTAGACTATAAGCAATGGGAGGACAGGGACCAACAGTTCCTTATCAGCCTGTGGCACATGGTAGATGCTTGCTAAATATTTTACAATGAATGAATAACATTAGATGTGGGGAAGCAATTGGCATGAAGCAAAGGGTAAATTAGGGTCCGATTTTGGAGTCTCTTTGGAGGAAGTCTAGCCTAGCAGTTAAACTCACAGTCTTTGGAATCTGGTAGATTAGCTTCAAATCCCAGCTCTACCACTTATGAGCTGTATGACCTTGAGAATATTACTCAAACTCTCTAAGCTTCTCTTTCTCTCTTCATTAAAGGGGGAAATGATATCTGCCTCATAGAGTTATTGTGAGGATTAAATAGAATAATGTACATATATACACAACCCTTAGTATCTGGTAAACGCTGAATAAATGACAGGTACTTTTGATTGGCAGGCAAAATAGATTACATATCAACTATTAGTAGAATGAGCCAATGAGCCATTGCCAGGGTGTAAATGATGAAGGTGCCACTCAAAGAAGATTAAACAGTCGGGATGAAGTGAGCAGGAGAGACACAGTGAAGAGAGACTGCTTTACGTGCTATTCCAATAGCCCAACCCTGAGTGAAGTGTCTGAATCTGGCCAGTGGCAGCAGAAATAGGAAGGAAAACTGGAATAAGACTCATGATTAAAATAATTTTATATCATTTCCCTTCTGCCATGTATGGACTAACATTTCAGTTTATTTAGTAAAGACTTCCATGAGAAATGTATGTTAAAACGTCATCCTAACCATTCATATTAAGTGTTAAGTTGATAGTTAAAAAAAAAAAATAGATGAAAATCAACAAACAAGAAAAAAAACTACACAAATATTAATATCTAATGTGCCAACCCATCTTTATCATTTGCAGGCCCATCTATTTCAATCAAATTACGTGATTTATACCCAATCCTCCACCTTGATAACGTTCCAAATTATGGCAATTTGTGTCCCCTAACATGAATTTATTGTACTGCTTGCCTTCTAATAATATATTATTTTAGAGGATTTGATGGACTTTTGTGAAAAATTACTAGTTTGGGAGCAGAAGAAAGGAAAAGTCTGAGGCCTGAAGCTGTGGGTTAAATCTGTGCCAATCCAGTACATTATAATTATGATGCAGTTAGTTTGGGGTTACCTACTGTACCAGTGCCGGCATAATTAACTCTGTCAAATGTTAAAAAATAATTTTGGAAATTACTCATTTAATTGTTTTCATCTTGGATATAGAGACATTCTTTTATCAAGCATGAGTCAACTAACTGCTTCACAGGCTGATATGAGTGGAGTGTATACAGGAAGCAGAGTGCAACTCCGGAAGATGTTTGGACCTTCCAGCCTGGCAAACGTGCTCTGAGCATCGCCTTCCTCAGCATGAACGCCAGGTCCACATGTGGGGAACTACTCTTGTCGAAGTGAAACAATAATATATGAGAGGGTGCCGTTTTCTAACTAAGAATCTACAAACACATAAGCAACTTTTTGTGGCTCTTCTTATCAGACACCAAAGGTACATTAGCATTGTTGACCTGTTCAGAGAGAACTTACTTCCTCAGAACCATACAGAGATACAGACTAGGAATTAGGATAAGAATTCCTATTTGCCCATCAGCAAGCTTGCCTCCATATTTACCTAATTACGATGCTTATGTTCATGATAGCCTCTTTGTACAGGTGAGCAAGCCATCACATAAAGCTTGTCCCTCCCTTCTTACCCTCTCCTGGTCCAAAGCAGCAGGCCCTTTCCTTGGACCTATTTGTTTTGTTTTCTTACCTTCAAGTTCCCAGAACTGGAAAATGTCACCAGTTTCATTTTAGCAAGTTTAGGTTTAAGCCTTACAAAGGAGAATAAAAGGATCACTTCCATCATCATTGTCTTTCCTGTGTACACCTAATTTTTTTAAACAATTTTTTTAAAATTTTTCTTTATTAATTTTAGAGAGAGCGAAAGGGAGAGGGAGAGAGAGATAGCAACATCAATGAGAGAGAACATTGATTGGCCACCTCCTGCATGTCCCCCACTGGGGATTGGGCCCACAACCTGGGCATGTGCCCTGACCGGGAATCAAACTGGCGACCTCTTGGTGCATGGGTCAACGCTCAACCACTGAACCACACTGGCCAAGCTGTACAACTAATTGTATTCCTCTATGCATCGGCCAATAAGACTGATGTTCAATTTCCTCACAAAATTTTTCATTCATTTGCCTTTTGGTTCCATTTCTATGGTTGTGTTAAGTTTCACTGAAGAACAAAATAAGATACAAAACAGCAATCTGCTAGGTACAAGTTAAAAATTGCCAATCTAATAAATAAAGATCTAAGTAGATTGACAACCATGACCCGGCTGTAAATTCTGATACTCTGTGAATAGAAATTTACCTTATGGTTGTGAGGGGAAGCAGAGTTTGCCACCCCAAAATCATATTTTAATCTGATTATTTTAATCTGGTTATTTTCAAAAAGCAAAAGACTCAGTACAAACCTTTGAACTTCCCCCTAACTGCCTAAAGGGATTTAGATAGAGGACCTACTCCAGGAAGGGAGCTGTCATCTTAGGTAACCATAGTTTACTATGAATTAGGTATGACAGACAGGGAGGAACTTAGCAAGGCCCCTTGGATCCAAGTCTCTCTGTGTCCCATTGTTAAAGATGGCCCAGCAAACATGTGTTTACCACATATTTGCTTTTCTATCTCCATGCGAATTGCCTTCCTCCCCTCTGAAGTCCCAAACCACATCCCCCACCTTTTCTCCTTAGCTCAAGATGGCATAAAAACCTTAAATACCCAATCTGTGCTCAAGGCCCCATATCCTTTTTTTTGTTAAATTTGTTGTGGTGACATTGGTTTATAAAATTATAGAGATTTCAAGCGTTCAATTCTATGACACATCATCTATACAATGCATTGTGTGTTTACTACCCAAAGTCAAATCTTATCTTGTCACCATATATTTGACCCCCTTTACCCTTTATTATCTTCCACCAACCCCTTCCCTCTGGTAAACACTATACGATTTGTCTGTGTCTATGAGTTTTTTGTTTTTCTTGTTTGTTCATTGTTTTCAGTTTTATATCTCATATATGAGTGAAATCATATGGTTCTTGACTTTTTCTTTCTTTATTTCACTTAGCATGATTTTCTTGAGATTCATTCATGTTGTTACAAATGGCAGGGCTTCATCTTTTCTTCTGGCTGAGTGGTATTCCATTGTATATATGCACCACATCTTCTTTAACCAATCATCTAGTGGACACTTCTGTTGTTTCACAAGTAATAACAAGTGTTGGAGAGGTTGTGGAGAAACAGGAGCCCTCATTCACTGCTGGTGGGAATGTAAACTGGTACAGCCACTATGAAAACCAGCATGGAGACTCCTCAAAAAAATTAATACAATTACCATATGACCCAACAACCCTTCTTCTGGGTATCTTACACAAACATTTTGAAAACGTTTATTCGCAAAGATATATGCACCCCTAAGTTCATTACAGCATTATTCCTGGTGGCCATGACAGGGCCCCATATTCTTATGGAACCCTGGTGTTTATATGAGTAATAAATTTGGTTATTTTCTCCTGTTAATCTGTCTCATATTAATTTGATTATTAGTCAAGCCAGAAAAAAACTTAGAAGGGTAGAAGAAAAACTAATTTTTCTCCCCCAAGTTGCCAAAGAGGGGGAAACAGAAGATGGGGGTGAGGTGGTGAAAGTATACATCTTTTGTAATAAATTGACCTTAGCAAATTTCCCAGAGTTATGTATGCTCAGACCCTGACAGACCCAATCACAAATGAAGCGTCCAGGCCATGACATTTGAGTTACCTGACGGGACAAGATATCAAGGCCTTCCTCTCAGTTACCTTCTCTACGATGGTATTCATTCACTTGAGGACTTACTGTGCCCAGGCTGGTTCCACATTGATGGGGGGGGGGACATTTGAAATATGTGGCAGCCATTGTGGTTAACACACTAACAGGGAGACAGGAGGCCAGGACAAGTAAACATCATGAGTGCTTCAACATAAATACTTCAAATGGTCTTCAAAGGTTTTTGCTAAAATAATCATGGAAAACTACTATGGACCACTGGTGTATTTACTCGTGTACTTTAAAGTTAACATTTAAAAATTGTTATATGTTTAATAGCTGCTACAGGTATACTTTGCGCCATATGGTAAAATGCATATGGGCTTTTTCAAAACCTGAGAGCTGAAAATTTAGCTTATTTAATTTAGAAAAAAACATCTGTCACACAACCCAATAGGAAACACTGGTCATCGTCAAATCCATCAGCCAAATCAGATTAATGTGCCATCCTAAAAAGCCAGGTTTCATTTTTATTTTAAATAAGCATTACCACACATGCTTGGGACAACCATCTCACTTCTGGATTCCAATTCTAAGATAGAGAGGGAGAGACAGAAGCCACAGGGACTCACCATGAGTTTACGGCATGGATGACATAGAGGCTACTCCTTCACTATTTCTTACTGTAAACCTTTGCCTTGCTATTACTAGAGCCATGTGCTCTCAACTGTCCCTTTGTCACCCAGAAGTTTACCCAACTTGGGTCATTGACTAGAGTAAGGATCAAGAAGAAGAGGTTTGCCTTCTTATTGTAAAATGGTAGAAGTGTAAGGTGACCGTACAAAGCAGCTTTATCCAAAATAATCCTGGTTCACACTTTGCCTTGGCATAATTTTTAGTAGTGCCCCCATTCACTCTCAAAAATGTTCCAGTTTGAGTGATAAATTATATAGTAACCAGAGAAAGGGCATTCATGGATGGTGGGCTAGGGAGGAACCAGCAAACCTCAGGTCCACCAATATTAGAGAAAAGTATACGTGAATGTTAAGAGTCTGGGAAGTCTTCATGCACTCCCAGTGTGTGTGAACCCCAATGTAAAGACAGCTGCCTTGGACCATTATTTCACCTGACCAGAACTTTTCCTAAAATTTTGCTTAAAATTATAGACAAGGCACAACTGTAACCTAAACAAATGCTGAGGCCAATTATTTTTTTTAGAATCACTTAGAAGGCACTCTGGTGTCATGCTTGAGGTGAAATAGTACCCAAAGTCTTTTGCAAGAACCCAAGGATGACGGGGTTGTTCAAGACCCAACTATCATCCATTCAATAATGCAATCTATAACAACTAAGTAGGCATTCCCTACATGTTTGTTTTTCAACTGCTTCTAGGAAGAGTCCACTGCAAAAATACACATAGATCCACCTCCCTAGAAATCAAGGCTTCTCACTTGGGAGGAAGGACCCTTCTCACTTGGCCCTCCCAGATGGGATGATGATAATAGAAAAGCAACTTCAAATTCAGAACGGTCTTCTTTGACCCTTCAATTTGGCACAACTTGTACACACATTGCCATGAGCCACACACTCACAGCAGAATATTTATCTTGCCCATAACTACAGAGTTCAAAACACATACAGCTTCACCAGCACCACACACACACACACACACACACACACACACACACACACACACACACACTGTTATAGAAAGGAGTTGTAGTATTTTCAAAAAACATTAGTAAACTGGAATCCCCAAGAACTGGAAATGCACTCTGGCCGTACTTATTGCTGGCTGTGTGTGCTTGGGAAATTGAGTTAGCCCTACTGACTATCAGTTTCCCCATCAGTAGCATAGGCACAGTCATGCCCACTTCATGGAATGTTGTGTGGCTTCCATGAAGTGGTTTGTAGGCAAGTACTTTGCAACCTGAGCAAGGTGGCAGAATTCCAAAGACTTTTCCTAATTATGTATGTGACTCCCCTCTGGCTTCATCAGAGCATGCCTCCCTACCTTTGACGAGTGATGGACAGTTGCTAGCTAAGTAGGGACCCCTTTATTAGTTGGGCTATGACTCCTTGTTTTGTAACCACTCTAACTCAAATAGGATGGACTTAAGAACATTATGCAATGGAGTAATTTGCAAAAACCAACATGAGGCTCTTCACTGAATGTGCAGATTTGAGGACCCTGTGAGAGGTTCATGGCATAATCCTGACCCACCACTTTTGGCTTTAGTTATGGGCTTTGGTGATGGAGTGTTCTGTGTGAGATACTCTGCTAGAGCAATGTCTTGTGATAAGGAAATTCCACTTCATAACAAATATGATACCCCAGAGCGGATACAAAAATCCCCAGGCACTACCACAGAACTTCTGATTCTACAAACATAAAATGGAGACTAGGTATCTGTATGATTTACAGACACTGTTATTTCTAACATCAGGCAAATTGGAATATACTGCCCAAGGAATGGCAAATTAAAATAGTCACCCTAAAACCAGGTGGGTGGCTGAAACTGGTTAATGCACGATAGCAAAACATGATAGAGAAGGTCAGGCTACCAAATGGTTCTCAGTAAAAGGTCTGATGTCATCTAACACATAGTTAACCAGGAATTAGGTAGAGAAGAGTTGGGGGTGGCTGTCCAGTTGCAGTACCCTAATAGCAACTGTACATACCACTCTGGTGTGGTATTGAGTTTTTTTAAATCTTCATATGAATGATTATTATAATCATATTTCATGATTCCAAGTAATGTTTGAAAAGAGTAAATCACCTCACACAGTCACCTTTTTAGTGTGTGATAAGAAAACTTGAAATCTACTCTCTTAGCAAATTTCAAGTGCAATACAGTATTATTAACTATGATCAGCATGCTGTACTGGATCCCCAGGACGCATCCATCTGATAACTGAAGGTTTATACACTATGACCAGCATCTCCCCATTTCCCCAGCCCCTGACAAGCCCCACTCTACTCTTTTTTTGTGTGTGTTCTTTGTTTGTTTATCTTAGTTTGATTTTTAAAGATCCCACATATACATGAGATTAAACAATACAAAAAAAGAGTAGGTCACATTTTCTGGGCCAGCAGGTACAGTTGTCTGCTATGCACTGCACAGTTCTGGGAGTTACCATGCACTTCCATAATGGTAGTGTCTCCCTAGAGCTGTATGGTGCACAGTCTGTGCAGCCTACACGGTGGCCCTGCTGGAGTGGGGGAGTGCCACGAAACCCACACCTTTCTAAAACCTGAAGACAAAAGTGTCACTCTTATTTTGCAGTGACTAATTTTTATGAAGACTATTTAAAATATCATTTTTAAATCTTCTTTCAAACTGGTAGTTCAAAGCTACAGAATATCAATAAGAGGAAATAAAAATTGAAAGAAAAAAACCTCAAACATGTACCTGCTTTGAGAACCTGAATTACCTAGTTGAAGACTGCAGTGGTTGGAGAAAGGTGTCCAGATGTTTACCACGTAGGAGAGTTGTAGATGTAAGAAGACGTGGTGGTATCTGGCACATACTGGGGGCTTCATTCATTTATTCAAATGTTTACTGTCTCAATTAACTGATTTTGTGCTCCGACTTTTCTCCTCAATGCATTGCAGCTCCTTATCCTTGGCCTGAAGCATGCATGGAATTTCTTCAGCCTTGACTCAAACCCTTGAGCCCCTCTCCTTTCCTACCCTCAGCTTTATGGGCAGCTGTCCTGTCTGTCCCAGTTTCATAGGCAGGACCCCAAATAAATTATTATGGAACCAGACTTCAAGCCTAAAAGAAATAAGGATAAATAAACCCCAAAGAAGGAATGTAAGTAACATTATATAAATATTTGCACCAACCACACAGGTGCAACCCTCAGAAGCAGAAGCCTATGAAATTTTAGAAGGTTAATTCTTCACACCTATTTGCAAGACTATATTGTAATATTATAGTGCCTTTTTCCATCTGCTCTAAGCATCACAGTGTGGATTCTTACAGGACTATAAGGCATAGTCCCTATAATTAAAGCTATATTGGAGCTCAAAGCAAAAAGCCACACTAACTGATTTTACATTAGAAAGAAGTCATAAATGTAAATTTTCTGCAGATAATTCTTGGTACACTTTCTGACTTTGTGCATGCATTTATATAATTATATAGCCTCTGATTATTAATGAAAAATGTGTTTTACATGAAAATACCATTATGCCTTCATGTTAGTTTAAAATGGTGATTCTACTTGGATTGAACAACTATTTCAAAATATATTTCAAAATGTCTTTAATTTAACACTACATAGTTTATTCATTGAACTACTGAATATTTGATTCTGTGCAATTGTCTTCAATATCTACATTAGGAAATCTACAGCATTTTGAAATCAGGAAAGAACAGTCTGTCATCAACATTTAGGACACAACTGTTACACAGAGGACTGTATAAAGGCTGGGATGTATACAATATTGGCGATGGAGGCAATGAAAAGAAGATTGGGAATGACCAAGAAAGGGAAGACAAGAGCCCTGACCAAAATACGTGAAATGTAACTGTAGACCCAAACTACAAAGTCTTGAAGCAAATGCATTTGCAATACAACCATAACTACCCGTATTCATTGATGTCCTACAGAAGGGGGGTGTAGATCTAAAGTGTGAACAGTAACAGGGAGCAGCAGGCAGTGTTCACAGGTAGTAACTGACTTCATCTTAACCCCCCAGTATACAGCTGAGGAGACAAAAGCTCAGAAAGCCGAATATCAATACATAAACTGATGAGTTTGAATTTTAACTAAGTCAGCCTGACGTCTCTGTAGATGCTCTGTCCACTAGGTAATACTGCCTACCGAAGAGACAAGTAAATTTTAACTGGATATTTAAGGAATAAAGGCACATGAGGAGCCAACAGGAGACCAAAAAACAGACGTATCTTGCAGGGATTGTAATATGTGATGTAGGAGTTGAATGCATACATCACTGGGGGGAGGTAGGTTGCAGCAGTGGAATGGCTGGGGTGGTTGCTACTGTCAACCAGAGCACACCACATGAGTAACAGCAACAGCAGACTTGCCTATCACAGACAAAGTCCAAGTGCAATCTCCCTCAATGTCTATCCCTAGCCTTGCTCAGCAGGATAGCTGCAGCCTCAGTTTTACACTTGGAATCATCTGGAAAACTTATTAAAACTATAAATGCCTAAGCAAAATACCTAAGAATTCTCAGTAAATCCATCTGGGGTGAATCCCAGGTATTATTATGATTTTTTAATTGCTCAGGTGATTCTAATACACATCCAGTATCAAGACACACTGACCTTGGCATAGTGTTTTTCAAACTATATCACAACACTGGCGTGGCCCTGGCCAAGTAACTTGGTTGGAGCGTTGTCCTGTACACCAGCAGGTTTCAGATTTGATTCCCAGTCAGGGCACAGTACCTAGGTTACAGGCTAGATATCCGGTTGGGGCACATACAGGAGGCAACAAGTCAATGTTTCTCTCTCACATTGATGTTTCTCTCTCTCTCTTTCTCTTTCCCTTCCTCTCGCTCTAAAAATCAATAAAAACATATCCTCAGGTGAGGATTTAAAAAAAAACACTGGTATTCACAAGAGAAAAATGAGGTTGTTTTCAACCAAAATAATTTCTTTTTCCAATTTTCAAATGGAAATTGGGTTAATGAGCAAAACATTGCTATGTCAATCTCACAAGTTTTTTTCCACCTTTGGTTGCTTGTTCATAATAAAATCTATCATGAGATAATGCACTAGTTCCAAATATATATATTTAATAATTCTAAGTTTGTCTTAATGTTACTATGCTGTACCACAACGAAGTCCCCAGGGTCCAGGTCCTCAAACTTGCCACCCGAGCAAGTTTGAAGTCATCGTTGTAACATATCTAGGCAGGGTCTCGTGGGGTGCACTTTTTTCTGTGAGGAAGCTGGGTTGAGGAAATTGTGGGAGGGATTGTCTGTATGTGAATCACGAACAAGAAAGGTACAAAACTAGACTAGTATACTTATCACTTTCAAGAAATCACTAACAACATATCAAAAGTTTAGGGTGACATTTGGTTGCTCACCTCTCAAAAGAGATTTTTCTGCAAGATGCCCACTCAATTCATCAGGTCTTGTCAGCTCTTCCGTTAGGGAATTCTTATAATGAGGTGAATGAGTAAGAGAAGAGAATTGTGTGATTTTATGGCTCGATGGCTAAAATACTTGAAGATTTATGCAAAGAACCATACTTAAAAGGATATATTTTGCTTTTGCTCTCACTATCCTCAGGTTAATTGTAGGAAATTCAGTTTCTATAAGCATAATGTCAAAGCAATAATTATAGATCCTGATGGTATGTCCGACTGATTAGAAATTTCATTCTTAATGCTAAAAATAATGTAGATGAGAAAAGGGCACAAACGTAGAAATAGCCAAAAGGACAAGGAAAGAAATACAGAAAGCAAACACAGAGTTACTCATTTATTTCTTGCTAAAATAGATTTTTTTTTTTTTTTGCCTTGGGAACATCAGCCTGCTTTTGGGAGTCTGTGTGCTGCATATCATTGACTTAATAAATATAGAAAGTAGAAAGTATTGTCCCCATGACTGACAGACAAGGGATTGACACCTCCTTTTCTCCTCTGAAGCTTGATATATGTCATGTGTGATGCTTTGACCATGTTCTACTCACTTGCCTTTCAAAAAAGATATTTAATTCTTTCTTGGTATTTAGTACTTTATATTTAATAAGAAAGAGCCCATCAGTGAAGGAGATTTTGCCAGTTAAAGAATTTTTTATCTAGCTTCTGCTTTCCAGAGAATTCTATGATCTTTTAAATCATATGCTTCATATAGTATCTTTTAAGGAAAAGTAAGATGATATTTCCTATCACTTCTCTATTGTGCTGTGTAGCAGTTACCACTTTTTAAAAGTTCCTACTTCACCTTAAACTGAAATTAAAACTGAAATTTTAATATACCACCATGAGGTGGCAAGGCTGTCTCCCTTGTTAATTCATATCACATGGTAAGGACTCCACTCAGATCTTCTTCATAAAAGGAAGAGGGTTTGTTTTTGTTTTGTTTTTTACTTGCTAAAATGTAAAATTTAACAAATTAAAACAAAAGTATTCATTAAGTGAGCATCATTTCAAAAGTTGATATTAGAAAGCAATTTATAAAGAAGGTAAATTTGTTTCTCATTTGTATAAAAGATTTCCTTTAACCACACTCTCCAAATTTTTCTTAGCATGTAGGGAAATGCTCTTCTAGGGGGTTCGTCCTTACTTTCAGCGTGGGTTAACATCAAGTTGGCCTGAAGCTGCTTTTCATTCTCAGCCACCTTCCTTTTTAATTAGTTGTTAAAAGTCTGAGCACCTCACCTATGTTACTTACTTAAAATGTAAGACTTTACTTACCTTTCCCCTGGGTTTTTTTCATTTCTTTTCTAGCTATTGAAGAAGAGATGGCTATGAGGGAAATAATTAGAGAACCCAACCAATCAGCTTCATTACCACCAGCTTTTCACAATAGAAAGACACACAGTATTGTTAGCAGACACACCCACCGTCTAGTCAACTTTTTTAAAAATCTCAAACATATGCTCAAAAATTTAAGCATAGCACTTCTATGACATCTTTTCCCAAATTCACAATAGCTGCAACTCAGCACCCCTCAACACCACTTCCAGAACTATTTGGGTAAAGGCCCTGAATTTCTAAAGCTTAAATGCACATTGAACAGCATTATTAAGAGGCATTTTATCAAAGCCCCAAACTGGTTTCACTGCTACTTCAGTTGTATTTACAGACAGGAAAAGAGTGAGAAAACCAAAATACCCAAAGCCATAGACGAAAGTTAAATTAAACCCAGTGAAATGTAATCTAAAAAATATCTGGTTCTGAGGTCAATTGTCATGAGGTTCAACAATAATGATGTTATGCAAGTATTTCTTGAGCACGTAGTATCTATAAGCAGCTTTAGGGTCCTCTGTTCTGACAAATCTTCCAAAATTCCCCAAAGTTCAGAACTCTGCCTACATTCTCTTCTAATATTTGTATGTTTAAAATTGTTTATTATATCATATTGTATTTGTGGGGTTACTAATTGTTGTGAGCTATTTGATGTTAGGAATCCCAAAATCATAAAAATGTGCTTTATCTGCCCTCTAGGAAAACTAATAAATACGTTTTCCCTTGCAAATCACTCATTTCTCTATATACATACAACTTAATTCAAATATTTTATTCATAAATTTATACATATTTAAAAATCTCAACTCAGCAGATTTAATGGCTTATGCCTCTCTTCCTAGCTGTTATTTATCTCATTTTATTGTTTTCAGTAGCATAGCAAGATGATGTGTGTTATGTTTATTTTGGGGTGTCTATATATTTAACCATTCTTTTGGCTTCTGAAGAGCCAACATTTAAGTTGAAAAACCTCAACATAGATACAAATGACTGGATTTTATATTATTGATTTATTTACATATGCATATTTCTTTGCTATAAATGATCAGCTCTAGGTCAAGATCTTCCTCACAGTCTGGAAACCATGTAGACCTTGTAGCTCAGCTTTAAAATCACAATGTTTTCAACTGTCACTGCTAATGATGACAGTAACAACAATGACTGACAATAATATTGGAGAACTGACCTGTTATTTTTAAAACTCAGGAAATGTCTTGAAATTGTCCCTCCATAGCTATTATACGTACAGTCCTCATTTAGGATTATTAGACCAGTCATACTACCTGTCGCCTCCGCTTTAACCTGTGGTGCACTGGATAAACTAGTCCTACACAGTCTAATTTTAGCCATCCAGGTTAATTTCTTCCCCATGAAACTTTGTCAAAATGCTAAGTAAAAAAAATCGACTGTATGGAGGTGAGGAGTGGGAAGGAGGTGTCTGTATTTCCTCTTCTTTCAAAGCATCTGAAACAGCTAAAGCAATGAATCTCAAAGTTTACCTAGGCAGTGGTTCTCAACCTTCCTAATGCCGCGACCCTTTAATACAGTTCCTCATGTTGTGGTGACCCCCAACCATAAAATTATTTTTGTTGCTACTTCATAACTGTAATTTAGCTACTGTTATGTCTTAGGTGACCCCTGTGAAAGGGTCCTTCGACCCCCAAAGTGGTCGCGAACCACAGGTTGAGAACCACTGATAGAGGATGCCTTTTGAATAGGCAGCGTCCAGGGATCAACTCCAGCAATTATAATTTTGCTCCCACTTTGATAAACACTGATAGAGACAAGCTGCAAAAGGAGATTTGAGCAGGGGGAAGCCTACATAAATCACAAACTAAAATAGCAACCTTAAAAAAAATGTGAAAGGATGTTTCAACCCCATATTTAATTGTAAGTTTTCTATTTGCTATAAATTCTGTAAGAGATAAAGTCGTGACTAACAAAAGTAAGAAATGTAGGTTTGGCTTGAAGAAAACAGTAGCCATACTTTGGCAGATTATGCAACACCTATTCAATAGTTTTTGCTGTAAATTAATATCTCAAAGGGTTCTTCTCTTCAAATGCCACCAGATCAAATGGTATCCAGAAAACAGTTTGCCTGTGAAATTTTAGCCTTTCTGCAACAATGTTGATTTCCACATTTGCCAAAATATCAGTTTAGAACTGGCAAGGTCTCCCAGTGTTTACAAAGAAAGGTTTTGCTACTGAATTTTAGCACACATCTACTGTGTCCAAAGACACTAACAGAAATGGAATCAACCTACAAAAAAATACAGAGAATGAGAAAATAACTTGGCCATTTCACCCAAAATTTCCAGCTAAAATCTATACATAATATAGGGTTCTACACAATTCATATCCTTTCAACTATGCAAGTCAGGAAGTTTTTTCCAGTCACTTGGAGACTTATTGAAAGGAACAAAATATCCTTGGCATATGTTTTATTTTCCTGTACTGAAACCAAACTACAGTGTGATTTTAGCAACTATGTTCAGATTGAAAGAACAATTTAAAACAGTTCCTATTCTATTAACTTCCTGAATCATCATCACCTTCAAATCTCTGTTCTTTGGATAGCTACACATCTGAAATTGTTACTTTCAAAGAGATGCCTAGGAACTTCAAGGTAAAGAAACAGCACACAGTGAAGATGGCTGTCAAAACAGTTGTGACTGTGCTCAGGTTACAAAGATCCCTGGGTTTCCACACTTAACTCCAAGCCATTGTCAACAACTCATTCTCCTCATGTGATGTGCTTTAAAAACTTAAGACAACTACTCCCACCAAGCTCCAGTAGTTATAGTTTTTAGCCAAAGAGGCTGATGCTATTTGTTATGTTTATGTGATTTTAACTTCATACAGAAATTTTAATCGGGAACAAAGCCTCAAAGTTAGTGACCAGGGCCTAAACATTTAAAACAGGTTCATATTATTTCTTTTGTTTTAGAGATTATGGAATCTCTAGTAGGAAGAATTGCATGGTGAAATGCTTCACTGATTTACCTAAAAGTGGAGCTTAAGGTAGCAATGCAGAGGCCTATTCCTAATTGTCCAAGCTTTATCAGTGTGCACATTTTATTTTTCCTTTATTGATTTCAAAGTGAGAAGGAGAGAGAAATAGAAACATTGACGAGCGAGAACATTGATTGGCCACCTCCTGCATGCCCCCCACTGGGAATTAGGCCCACAACCTGGGCATGTGCCCTGACTGGGAATCAGAACCAGCGACCTCTTGGTGCATGGGTCGATGCTCAACCACTGAGCCACACCTGCTGGACCAGTGTGCATATTTTAAACATAAAAATTAGTAACTTTCTTCAATTTTTATCTTGTGTACATGTGCAAAATTTCCTCAGGCTTTAATCCAGGACAAAGACCACATCTCCTAGTCCATCTGCAACGAAAGTTGACTTTCTACATTCTGGGTAACTGATATAACTAACATGAAATAGATGTCCTAAACAGTTTTATTCCTCACACACCTGTCGCTCCTGATTATGATGCCCTCATTTTTTTCCTCTAAATTGTAAGAGAGAGTTTAAGGACATTATTACTTTTCTAAGGCTACTTACATCCTAAGTGAAAAGGCAAATTATTGCAAAATCAAAGAGAAGTAAAACCCTCGGTTTTTCATTGTTTTCATAATATAAATATCCTGGTGATAAATTTTGCAACTCCCCGACAACAACAAACAAAAATGGCATTAGTTATGGAGTAGTATCTTAATATGCAAAGATATCTCCTTAGTAATCAGTTGTAAGAACTAGTTATTAAACTAGCACCAAGGTGAAACTAGTCAGTTTGTGAGACTAATTTGTGTGTGAGAGCTATACTGACCTAAATCCAAATTAACTTACTTTCAAAAATATCCTCCCCCAAATTTTGCTTTTGTTTTCACACTCTAAGAGCCACTTCAAATATTATTTATTTCTACTTTATAGGATATGTATCATATAAGAAATCTAATAACTATCAGAAATTACCACATAATTAAACTCCCTGATTTGATATTTTTTAATATCCTAACAACTTGTGGTATTTATACAAAACAAAGTCAAATGTATTTGTTTCAATATTTTTTATAGATAGTTTTCTCTATTACATACACATTACACACTTAATATTTTCTAAACAAAGCTTTTGTACTATCTTTGATCTTTTATATATGCACATACACACACAAATACATGCAGAAATTTTTATGCACTAAAAAAATTGGGTATGTCGTATAAAAATACTCTTGAGTCACATTGTGACTTTATATACCTTTTTCTGATACTTTTTTTTTTATATAGTAGGTGAGATCACCAGTCACAGGTAGAGAATAGGGCTAGACAGAAAAGCCTTTAATACTAAAAAGTATTTCAAATTACTGGGAAAGGCACAATGATGCAGAGAATGCCTTCTGCCCGTCTTCCAATGATTTAAAACCTGCTGATGCCTCAAAGAAATATTCAGAACAATATTGTGCTTGGAGGGGGTTTTATTTTATTTTTCATTTTGTACTGCATCCATCTGGAACAAATCTCCCTGGGTGTGTTACATCTTGAAAACACAATTAAAAACATTAATCGGATCTGGCCCACCAGATCACATAACCTTGGTTGCCCAGTACACTCTGACATTCTCTAACCAAAGCAAGGGGGGGAAGTTGTTGAGATTAAAAGAGTTGTTTCAGGTGTGGCTTGTGGTGTCACTACTCCAGGAAGGGAGAAAATCTGGGTGACTAAGCAATCCTGTCTCCTTACCTCCATACCTAATCAACCTATGTGTGATGAACTTAAAGATGACCCTCATGGAGACTTCAAAAGGAAAACAGAACTATTGATATCTTCTTATTGAAATTCAATGAGAATAAACTTATTTTAGTTGTTCTCTTAGTTATGAAGAACCTTAATTTTTCTGATTATTAAAATATTGTGTGCAGGTTATTTTTAAACAAGATAAAAATCACTCAAAATCTCATAATTTCACCAGGATGGCCAGATTATCTTTCTTCTAGTATTTTTTAAATGCATGTGTTATCTAAGAGAATTACATTCAATCTCAGTAAAAAAAAAAAAAATCAGCCAGGTATTCACCAACGCACAAGGAGGTACTAAGAATTCCTCTTGACCTCACTCTTGGTCTTTTGGACACTTGGTCACATCCCAGCTCAGACCTGCTGCTGTGAGGTAGACTGATGTGCACAGCTCCCATCCCAATTTCCAGGATCTAGTAGTATTTACACCATGGTGTAATTTACTGGCTTTGGTGAGTATTTCTTTTACCTTCACTGTCTGGGTTTCTGATATTCTGAAGACATGGCTATCTCTAGGACTTACAGGAACTTTGTGTGAAATTTGTGCATGCACACACCCAAAATCTCAAAAAGGTGCTGTTACTTTTTGAGACATCCTCCATCTGCACTGTTCATTTGGGGAAGAACGCTAACAGCATAGCCTTCTCAGGCAGCCTGACTGAAGAGATGGAGTCCGTGAAAACCTCCGCTCCATGAGCACTCTGCCTGGGCTTCTCCCCGTCTTCCGGCCTGCCTGCACAGCTGTACCAGGGGGTGCAAGACGTCATCACCATTGTTAATCCTCCATTCTCTTTCTCCACGGCTGTTTACGTGGTCTGCCACATCTGACAGTCTTAGAAAAAGAAATACTAACATTTGGGAGAAGCAGAGACAGAGAGTACTTTGACTTCCTCAAAAACAGCACCCGCTAAGAGGTTGGAGACCCAGTTCCTGTTTAACATGGATGGTGAGATTATGAATTAGGAGTCAAACACAAGAAGAGCTATAAAGTGGGTTTCTTTCTATTTTCTGGTCACATTGAACCTTGAGTCACTGATGTTTTCCAGCTCAGTGAAATTTCTGTCACATACTAACTATAGGTCGACAGTCAGTACTGGTCTTTGGAAGTCTTATGAAATCATCTTTTAAAATGTCTTCCTAAGATTTTTGTAAAGTGGGGAACTGTTGAGTCAGGGACTGCTAGCCAGATGCTATTTTAAGCTAGTAGCTGATAATTAGTTTTGTAAAATTCCTAACACCCTACTGATTTGATAACCCTAAAACCATAAACTTCAGCTGACACTACTATTGTTATATTAGAGGTAGTAATATCGAAAATACCTTGAGAATTTTAATACAGCCAAATATCTTATTTGCTTGCAAATATATTTACAAGTATAACGATACCCTCCAGGAAAAAAAGTGTTCTAAATGATTTGTAATGGAGACTCTTTATGAAGTGTTCCCTTGATGTATTAATGGCCTACTAAGTCTTTTTAAATGAATCTTTGTAGAACTCAGTCAATAGTAGCTATATTGGTGTTTACTATGTTTAGCATTAAAATTAAAATGACGGTGTAGAAATCACTTGAACAGCCTCCTTTATCCATTTCCATAATGAAGTATTCCATTCTGAAGAAATGAAAACATCCACATTTTGGGAATAGGAAAGAGCCCATGTTTTCAATATCTAAAATACACTGTGCCAAGCAAATCTTGTTGTATCTATTTAATATGAAATAAAACTTTAAATGTCAACAGAGGAATATTTTAAAGAGTTATGGTTTATCCATTTAAAAGAATATTATGTAGCTACTTAAAAATAGCCATGAGTGTTTGAAAATAATTAATGTTTTATGAGAAAAGGAAGAATATATTTTGTACATAGAATAATGTCACTTTTTTAAATATGCATACTTCCTACCAATAAATACACCACCATTATATTTAATAGCCATCTCTGCCTTTTGAAACTGAGTGGTTTTCATAACTGCTTTTGTACTTTTCTGTATCTTCTCATTTATCCACAATGAACATGAACTATTTTTAAAATATTTTTTCAAAAGTAACATAAATTTTACTGTGAATTAAAAGCAACTACCTTGATAAAGTTTTCAACTCCCATGCACCTTGTGAAACACATATTCCAGTCAAATAGCTAATAAAATTAACTTACAAATTACAGAGGCTTTATTTTAAAAATTGGATGGCTTTGTTTGTAAAATGTAAATTAGAAAGTAAAAGCTTAAACATACAACATTGGGTACCAAAATAAGAAAAATGCTGGCATTTGCCATAGAAGACAAAAGATGGACAATCGCAGTTCCTTCCCAGTAGTGAAGCCATATTCCAATCACCAAATTAAGTAGTTTGTAAATTAACCCTCAAATTTTGAGGGGGACAAATAAAAATGGCTTTCTGTTGAAAGGCTATAAATTGTTTTTAAACCTTCATTTCAAGAAATTCTGCACACATCATTGAAAAAGTAGAATTTCTCTTGCAATTAGATGCATACACACATTTACTCGCCTTCCATTGGAGAACCAACCAGTACTATAGCTCAGTACTTTGACCAGACTACCTTGAGAATATATCCCAACCGAACCTCACTTGGAATTCCTCTGGTAGGCTGTCTGGTATGAATCCAAAATGAAAACCTACCTTTGGGGGCTCCTGTCCTCAAACCTACCTTTAATGGAGCTACATCCCAGAGGCTAAGAAAATGGAAATCAGGTCAATGGAGGAAAAAGATACATCAAGGAGGTTAGGATTTATTGGGGGAAGAGATCAATATCCATGGTCAGCTGTGATTTAGAATTACGATGATGACAGTCACAGTGTTTGATGTTTAACCTTTATACATTATTTAATTCAAGGGCCTCTTCCATACTCAGTTCTTCTTCCCCCCTCCTCAGCAAGCCCCTTAAAGCTGTCAAAATAAGACTCAAGCTAAACCAAAATAACTATGCACTGAACAGTTCTCAATTAAATGTGTAAATCAAAACAATTCCAAGTAAAAATTAATTTTTTTAGATATAGCCATATTACTTTAGCCAGGAAAAAAAGTTAGCTAAAAGCAAAATATTGAGTTTGGAGAACAAATAGAAAAAAATCTCAGAATAACTAAGATAGATTTTATCACACATATAAACATTATCAACAACAACAATTAAAATATAAGACACTTTGCTGTGCTAGTTCTATCCAGATAGCGTATTTTTTCATTTTCTGCTGTTAAATAGAGGAGTGACATGACCAAAAAGTCATTTCAAGCATATCAAATTAAAGATTAAAAAATAGCTTTAAAGTACAAACCATCTATTTAACCATCCCTCATCAAAATAGAAACTGTAACTTTAATATAAGATTTTTATACTCATAAAATTTAAATATTCAAATACTACTTACTTTTGCTACTATAATCTACAATTACAAAGTAATTTTATATTCTTTTACAAATAAAACTTTTAAGAAAACTAACAAATGCTAAGGTAGTGATAGAAAATAATAAATACACATTTTGTTTGCCCCTATCATTGGAGTCTAAGCTATTTAAAATATTGCAGTGTACACTGAAAATAATGTGCCAGTTATTTTATCTACATAATATCTTTATATTTTAAGACAAAACTTCAAACTTGGAATCTAAGATTAATCTTCTTTTCACCCAAAGTATTTAAATTACTGAATGCTTTAGAATATATCTCTGTTTTTCTCTAAGAAATCAAGAATATTAAATAGGTAATCAATCATATTTACTTATCCTTCTATAAAATAAATTTTTTTCAACTATGCTCTTCACTCCTACCACCCGAAATATAACCTCTGAGCTCACTACATTCTCCAGAGATCAGCAAGCAATGAGGATACTTAATAAGCTTTATAAAGACTTTTCACAAATCACACAAGTTTAATAGACCTGATCCTCTTCTGCAACTTCCTTCTAAAGTTTTCTAACAAATCTCCACCAAGGATCAAGCCATGAAGAACACTTTGGTATGCTGCATTTAAAAGGCTCCTTTGATCTCCTACACCACTTAGCAGCTGCATTTCTGTACACTTAAAAGAAACATGAAACTCACCAGATTTGTTTGTTTGTTTTTCATTTGGGCAACCTTCAAACAGAGGAATTATAATCACTCCAGCTGTCTCCTCATTTCACTCTGCTAAAGCTGGCCAGTGCGACAGGTGCAGAGAGAGCAGCAGCCAGGCTCACTGTCGTCGAGGTGGACTGAGGGGGAGGGAACCCGCTCCAGGGCAGTGGAAGAGCGCGGGCAGTGGAGCCTGCCACAGGTTGAGGCAGGGATTGGCTTTGGCAGCTGTCTTCTAGCTTTGCTTCCAGTGCTGTGGTGAGTTTTCAAAGGAGGCTAACTCCCGTGCTCCAAGGGCTGGCTCCTAGAGTAAGCTCCAGTACCCCTGTGTCCACTGTGGAGCTGAATCAATGCAAAGAGGGGAAATTAAATTAGTAAAGAATCCCCCCATCCTTTTCACACCAACTGCCACCTGGGGCAAAGGAAGTCATTTCTTCGTTTCCTCGGGATTTCATTGGTTTTCCTAACTGGACAATAATTACTCTGGCCCTCATCAGACACTGTGTAGTGCATGGATTATTAATACTTGCATGAAAGGTTTCCTAACATAGGTCCTATTTTTAGCAGAAGTCTCCTTTGTTTACAGAGCCTTGTGGGATCAGGAGGGAATATACCATTTACCCTGCGCGGCATGGGGCTTTGCCTCTCCAAAGCTTAGTATTTATACTAAATATAAATATGAACTGTGATGCTTCCTAGTACTGACGAAGTACAATAAAATGGTCAATGGCTCCATCCTGCCCACTTTTCTCATTTATGCAAGAGTAAGTGAACACCACCAAGATGAGCCTGCTGAGCCACCAACATCCTGATGGTGATAAGAAAGTGCTGCCTTCTGACGTAAGAGTCTCACCTGGGGGATGTGCACAGTTCTCTCCAGAGATGTTAAGAGTTTGCTCTGTTTTCCTACACTATGCAGTGCTCCAGAAATAGAGACAGGAATCACATTCAACCCATCTTTCACGTTCCTGAAAATATTCCAGGAAGTAAAATTCCCATTTCCTCCTTTTTTATCTTAGTTATATCTTGCGTCTCAACTTTACAATGAAATTTCTGAAGGGGAATAATGATCATCACACAATTTTTCCTTTTTTATTATTGATGTAACATTGGTTAATTGCATATGAATTTCAGGTATGCAACATTATAATTCAATACCTATATACTTTATTGTGTACTAACAACCAAAAGACTAGTTTCCTTCCATTATCATATAGTATTTGAACCCCCTTTATCCCATTTGCCCTCTCCCTACCCTACTTCCCCTCTGGTGACCACAATTCTGTTGTCTGTATCTATGAGTTTGTTTTTGTTTTGTTAGTTCACTTGTTATTTTTGGGTGGAATAATTTTTGTTCTTTTCTGTCTCACTAATTTAACTTCACATAATACCCTCAAGATACACCCATCTTGTCACAAATGGCACTATTTCATCATTTTATGCCTGAGTAGTATTCTCGTGTGTGTGTGTGTGTGTGTGTGTGTGTGTGTGTATGTGTGTGTGTGTGTGTGTACAACATATCTTTATCCATTCATTCATCAGTGGACACTTGGGTTGTTTCCATATCTTGGCTATTGTAATAACTAATGCTACAAAAGACATAGGGGTACATATATCTTTTCCAATTAGTGTTTTCATATTCTTCAAATAAATAACCAGAAGAGGAATTGCTAGGTCATGTGATAATTCTATTCTTAAGTTTTAAAGGAACCTCCATACTGTTTTTCCACAGAGGATGCACCAATTTATAATCCCACCAACAATGTATGAGGATTCCCTTTTCTCCACATCCTTTCCAACACTTATTTCTTGTCATTTTGATAATAACCATTCTATCAAGTGTGAGGTGATATCTCATTGTGGTTTTTATTTGTATTTCCCTAATAATTAGTGATGTTGAACATCTTTTCATCAGTAACCTGAGAAAATATTATCATCTTCATATTTATACACATGGAAGAGGGAATCAGATGGCTTCAGTGACTTGAGCTAAATAGGACCTAAATCTGGATCTCAAATTCCATGTGTATAAATATGAAGATGATAATATTTTCTCAGGTTACTGATGAGAAGTAGATGAAAAGATGAATGGGAAAATGGAGTCTTAGCAATCACTTAGCATAACAAAAATAAATTTCACTTTGAGATAAGATCAGAGTTTGTTTTAGATAATGTTGACCACAGGCCAGGGTTGCTGCATTATTTGACTGAGTCAATCGATTTATAGAATCTAGAAGTTATACAAATGTAAGATATTATTCATTGTAAATGTATTTGGTGTGTTTGAAATTACAAAATTTATTCAAGCTTAGTATAAGAAGTAAAACAATACATAATGAAAAAAATTAAGATATAATCTTGTTCTTGATCTGTTCTCACCTATTTGTGTGCAATATTAAGTCTGGGTGGACTTTTTCATGCCTTATCCCTTGCATATATGTGTTTGCATAAATCTATACATATATGTGCAGAAACATATATACACATACATGAGTGATTATTTACTTATTTTACAAAGATAGATCATACTATACAAATTAACCCATAAATTGAAACTTGAGAGAATATCATAGACCATTTATACATGGAACTAAATTTATCCTTTTATTCCCCCTTATTTCTGTGTGTGTGTGTGTGTGTGTGTGTGTGTGTGTGTGTGTGTTCATTTTATTTGGGGTTGTCCATCTGATTTTTAGTCTAGGTATCTTTTCCAGGCTTTCTATCCATCATCCTTCATTTGCCTCTACCCTTGTCAACACCCCTCCAGGTAACCTATGTCAAACTCTACTATGTATCTCTCTAATCACACACACACACACATACACCCAGTCACTTATATAGGAGAGTTATTATTGTTTAAAATAATTAGATCATATTATGCACATTTCTGCAAATATTTGTGTAGTCAACAGTATTTCATGGAAATCCTTCCAACATGACTAATACTGCTCTGGTTCCTTCCTTTTAATAAATGCGTCACTTTCCATGCTGTTTCTCATAATTTATTTAACTATTATGAACAATGTGGCAATAAATAGCCTTGTGTTTAATTTTTGAGGTTGACTTTTCATTTCAAAGAAATACATTTCCATAAGTGAAATTGCTAGATCAACAGACATGTACATTTTTTATCTTAATTTTAGTAGACATTGCTATGTCTCTTTCCTAAAGGATGCCGCAAGTCCTGTCATCAGTGCATGAATGTACTCTTTTATGGGTGTGTCCTCTAAAACTGGTCTTTACATTTCCATGTTTGTTTGTCTAACTTTGTTGATCTAATGGCAGTAAATTGATACATTATGTCCACTTTTTATGTTTATTGAGCATATATACCTTTTCTATTCAAGTTTTAAGTGTTCTGAATATTATCATGTATATAAAACCTTTGCTTTTGCATTACCAATACTTTTCCAAATCTGTTATTTTTTACTTAGATTATGGTATCACATATCATCATTGTTTTTAACTTTTAATAAATTTACCTATATTTTTCTTTTATAGAGGTAAGTTTCTAGACTTGGTTATGAATTTTTCTCCCTCTTCTACATATAATTTAGGTTTTCTTGTAAATTTTAATTTATTTATGTGTATACATATTTGCATTCCCAGCTTTAATCATCATAGAGACTAGTTACAGATTTCTAAATTTGTTCCAATTATGAGGACAAATTCCTAAAACCATTCAAATATTCAGTGTTAGACTGATTCCATTTTCTCCTTTCTATAAACCTGATAGAAATTTTACAATTAAGTCTGATATTTTATATTCATTTTCAGTATCCTCAAAATATTCATTCCTAAAACTCATTGGATTTAGGTTAAGTGATTAAATTGTAAATCAGAATTTTTTATCATTCTATCCTATTGTGGCGCAACTATAGTAACTGCTTCCATCTATCCAGTGCACGGCAGGGTAGGTCGCTGAGATATTAACGTGTGCTTCCTATTGGCTGCAGCAGGTCTTTGTTTACACACAAGAGCTGCCTCACAGAAAGAAGAAATGTTCTGACATCAATTCCTCTTCCTGGCTTCTGTTCCTAATGTATGAACTGTTTGAGATTATGTTAGGTTGGCCCAGAAGAGGACAGGGGGAAAGGAGTGTCACCGGGTGAGGAGGGGAAAGATATGGCGACATCTGCCAGGCTACAGGTTTGGTGAGAATGGAACCACTCCTGCCCCCAACCTCCCACACAGGGAAGCTGGGCTGGAGACTCCCAAATTCCCAGAGTTGGTCAACAAAGCCCCCAAGCCCTGCCTAGCCTGGCAGCAGCATAGGACCATGTGGAATAACCATATCGATAGTAGCACCCATGAACTGTGAAACATCATAGTAATTAAGGACCACTCTTTTCTTTACCCAACTCTAGACAAAGAGAAGGGAATCCATGACTAAAGTTTGAACAATCTGACAGAAGAAGGAAGCTCCAAAGAGATGAATACTGGCTTTTAAAAATCAATAGTGTGGCCCTTATTTATACTCTTCCATTCCTTGAAGTAGAGGTCACGCCGATTATAAATAATGTATACCCAGTAGTATGCTAAGTTCTTTATATACCTGAAACTACTCAATGCTGATAGACTTATGTGTATGGTACTGTTATTATCCACTTTAGCTTTATTTTACATATAAAGTAAATTAAATTAGCTCATCCAACATCACACCGCTCATGAGTGGCTGAACCATGATCAAGACCCAAGACTAAGGTTTGGGTTTTTAGCCATTATTCTATACTGCTTCAACAAAACATACATGAAAGCATTTTGCAAACTATAAAGCTTTGTATAAATGTAACATAAATGCAATATATGTTATAACTACAAATATAGTAGAATAACTTTTTTCATATTAAAATTCCTTCCCTGCCTGTCCTTGCCCACCTTGCTTTTTGAACTTGTTATCCTTCCCACCAGTAAAGCTGAGCCACGAACATGAGTCTAGGTTTACTGGATAAAATGAGGGTAGATACCTCCTGTAACAAAGGAGTCATTGCTTGGCTTTGAGTTTCAAATAAAATGTTTTTATACCCAGAAGAAAAATAATCCTCCAAAAACCAAAATGCTTTTGATGAGTCAGAGCTAAGCAGCAAGGTGAAAGCAGATTATATTTTGAGTTGCAAAACAGACTATGTTTAGAGGACTGAGCTTAGAGAGTTAATAAAATTAAGTCATGAAGTAGAGAGGATTTGGAGAACGTGAGACTGGGGTTAACATGCTACATGGGTCACTGAGACAGTTTTCAACACCCTATTTCTCTGGCCCTTGGCTGCAGGGAGTATACGATAATAAGACCCCCAAGGAGGCTTGGCAAAATTGCAAAGAAAGTCAGCTGGGCCTGGCTTTCCAGGAAATATCCTGGAAAGAGTATAAGCGGCCTCAAGGGAGCCTGGCATTCCGCCTGGCAATGCAGAGACGTGGTGCTTAGGTAATAAAAATAGCACTTGCAGGTGGACCCATGGGAGCCTGGGAACACACACTGAGATAGTCCAGAGAAGGCAGCTGAACTTTCTTTGGTTTCTAGAAGTTAAAATGTCTGTGAACAAGAAGTGACCTAAGTTTGAGATGAGAGAGATGCAAAATGTAAGGCCCTCAAGATCATAGGCCTGGCAGGACCTGGATATCATCGTGGGTGCTAGCTGATACCCAGTAGCCTGACAGCTACCAAACAAGACGCCCATGGTTAGGCAGGACAAGCTGCACCGCAGTGCGAGCCACAGGTCAGAAGATGGCTGCAGAGCAGATTCCCACTTTCTCATAGCAAAGAGCATTTAAACCACCCCAAGTTAGACTGCCTTCTCCATGAAAATAAAAGCTTTTCTTTCCCTAAAGAGATTGAGCTAACATGGAAGAGACTGTCATAAGCTGGAAGTTGCTAAGTGACCTTGAAAAGACAAGTAAGGGCACAACAGTCCACTATAAATAGAGTGTCACGCATATTTGAGTCATACTGTGAATATTTAGATCTTATTAGACTAGATTTCCTTTTAAAGAACCATTTCCTGATGTAGTGTCTTTGGGGACTATGACAGAAGCTACTTTGTTACCAGTGGAAGCATCTGCTTAGGTTCACTGGAATGAATAGCTATTACCACTCTTCTCAAATTTGGTTCCACAACAATTGTACTTTAAACATTTATTGAACACCTATGTGGCACTTACAAACCAGCGAGGAAGAAAGACAAAGACGCTTTGTGGTCCAGTGTGTTAACTCTTATAAAGGGGAGGACACCAGCAGCTATGGAAGAACATGGAAGGGCCACCTAGCCAGTCTTGGGGATGAAGGAAACCCTCCTGGAGTAAGAGAGCGTTTGGCTAAGCCCTAAAGGAAAAGTCAGCCTGTTGGTGGGAGGCAAGGCAGGTGGAGAGAGGAAGACGACTGCTCTGGCAGTGAGAACAGCAGGTTGCGAAGACTGGAGGTGTGCACGAACATGCAATCTGTATGTAAGGAATACAGAGCTATTCGGTTTGGCTGGAAAGATATATATTTCCAGATTTTTCTTTCCTTAAAACAGCATCTTCATGGATGAATCACTAAAATCTCAAAGCCCCACTCTCCAGAATTCATAACTGTTACTTTAAGTTTCTTAGGAGAGACTTTTATTCTCTTGACATGATTCCAAGTACACATTTCTCATAGTCCAAACTTGAGTTCAGTGATTCTTAGGTCAAAATGGGATGATCATGGGCCAGAAGTTACCTGCCAAGATATTAAAGAAGCAACCTCCCCAGGTATGCCCTATGAATATGACCATGATGAATAATATAAATAAAGCCTAATGTCAGAGGTTCCCAAACTTTCTCAATTCACATAGTCCTTAGTGTCTTGGGAATTTTTTATGACTCCTCTAGATATTGATATACATAAAAATTCCATTCACAAAAGTAGTTAGGTTACAGCAACTGCAAAGATGTCAAAAAAGAATGTAGCATAATCTTATGTTGAATCTGTGAACTACCTTAATCTAGTATTTCATGGAGTCCAACAGATATCAGGCAACACTGTGTTAACCTTAAACAATGTGAGTATCTTGTGATATCTCTCTGAGTGTACTGCAGAACCATGGGGTGCCTCGCTGCAGATCTGATGCAACACATATTTGCCAGTCCTAGGAACGCTTGCCCTCAGATCCATGGCTTGCCTTTCTCCAACTCTGCTCCGTCTTCCAGGAGGACTGGCTCTTGAAGGCACCTTGTCAACTGACATTCAGCAAGGAAGATGAGACTGTCTACTTCAGAGTGGGGCAGAATGGGGAAGAAACCAGGTTATTCTCCACTTCTCTCTCTGTTCATATAGCTTTTCTGGCAGCAACAGAGTCTTCTCCATGGCCCCAGCTGTGGCCAGACAACCTACTACGGTTCTAGCTTCCATCAGGTGGGAGATGATCCAGTGGGCTCTGAAACTTCACCACCACTCCTTGTCTTCCAGACTAAGGGCATATGTAGGCAGTCGCTGAAATGACCTCCAATGATGCTCAATGTTCTAGGTTGAATAGTGTCCTCCCAAAAAAGATATTTTGAAAACCTAACCCTCAGATACTCTCCATGTGACCTTATTTAAAGATAGGGTCTTTGCAGATGTAGTCAAGTTAAGATGAGGTCTTTAGGGTGGGCCCTATTACAATATGACTGCCAACCTTACTAAAAGAGAAAATTTGGATAAACACAAGGCAGATATTGGGATGATGCATCTACAAGCCAAGGAAGATCAAAGATTGACCGACAGCCCTGGCCAGTGTGGCTCAGTTGGTTGGAGTGTTGTCCCATACACCAAAAAGTGGCAGGTTCACTTCCCAGTCAGGGCACATGTGGAAGGTGGCCAGTCGATGTTTCTCTCTCACACTAATGTCTCTGTCTGTCTCTCTCTCCCCCTTCCTCTCTCTAAAATAAATTTAAAAAATAAAAGATTGACCACAAATTGCCAAAAGCTAGGAGAGAGGCATGATACAGGTTCTCCCTCATAGACCCCGGAAGGAAACAACCCTGCTGAAACCTGGATCTCAGACCTCTAGCCTCCAGAACCAAGACAATACATTTCTGTTAAACCACCCGGTTTATGGTACTTGTTGGCAGCCCTAGAAAACTAATATACCTACCTTCTGGTATTCACACCCTTGTTTAATCCTCTCCCTTTGAGTGTGGGCTGAACTTAGTGACTCACTTATAATAAATAGAAAACAGTAGAAGTTCTGGGATTCGTTTCAGATATAAAAATACTGAGGCTCTATCTTGAGTCCTCGCTCCCTCTTGTGGACCACTTGCTCTAGGGGAAGCCCACTGCCGTTGACGTAAGGCTGCCCTATGGAGAGGCCCACATGGCAAAGGACCAAGGCTACCAAACCATCACCTGAGGGAGTTTGGAAGTGGATCTCTCACCCTAGTCAAGCATCCATAGGTGAGACTACACACCCAGCCAATAACTTCACTACAGCCTCATGAGAGACTTTGAGACAGAGGTAACCATCTAAGCCACACCATTATTCTGGACCCTCGGAAACTCTCTGAGATAATATTTTGCTGTTTTAAGCCACTAAATTTAGTGCTAATTTGTAACACAGCAATAGATTACTAACACAAGGTGGCATGACTTCCTGTTGCTGTTACTCCCTAGATCACCTACCTGTCCTCAACTTGGCTTCTCAGCTCTTCCACCAACTGTGTAGCCAACCTGGTATTAAATATCCTGCTTTAAACTCCGAGTAGTTCCAGTTTGGAGTCTAGCTGATATTTACACACAATTGTCATATACTCTCAGGTATAGGAATTATATAGCTAGTAAATAGTATCCATTAGTTTTATACAAAGGCAAGCTTCACCTCAAAAATGTAAGGAACTTTTCAAATAAATCAGAACACTACCAATCTAGGTTTTGTTGTTGTTTTTTTCTTTTAGCAAATGGCATGAACATAATGTTTCATGGGGAAGAATGTTGGTGTCTAGCTTGATTGGTCAGAAAAGTCTTCAAATAACTGCCAGTGAGAAAGAGGCAGCATTTACAAGGTCATCCCAGCATCCCAGGCTCTTGGATATAAGATGAAGCAAACATTTATTATTTATGTACTGTCACCACTGTGTGTGGTCGTAAACAATAGCTGACATTCCAGTCTGTCAATTTTGCATTCCAAAGCACTTCATGAAAAAAAAATCTCAGTGCCAACTCTAATTCCTTTTATTTTCTAGACTAGTTGTTTCTATTTAGCAGACTTCACAATGACTTGAAATTAAAAGGGAAACACTGTTTTGTTTTTATTATTTATCTAAAAAGATATTGAGGGGTATTTATTGCCTTTTTGGAATCCTCATGTCCAGGAGTGTGCTGGGCACACCACAGCTGCACATCCATGCATTGCTTCCTGAAATGTTCCTGTAGGCTTTTCATCTGGCCATAATCGCTCTTGTTCATTTTCGCCGACATCCAGCCTATGTGCTTCGATTCCTGGGGAGTTTAATTACAAATCTGAATATTGCATTATACATACAGGGCCACATGTAGAAAGTTTCCTCGATTTTTTCTTCCTATCACAGAGCACTTAAACTTCTGCTGGGTTTCCAATTATTTTCTTAAGTACCTTGTGTTGAAACCCCATTTTCTAGGAAAAGCAGCCTAAGAAATTACAGTTTGCCCAAAATGTTATAGCAGTATCCTGTGTACTAAGACATACTTTTTACGTTAGGATCTAATTCTTTTTATTTTCTTTTTGGGGGCCGTGGGCAAGTTTATGAACTTCGGTTTCCTAATGTGCACACATGCACACAGTCCAGCCCAATGCGAGGTTCACAGCAAAATGCTAGATCGCTCTAGCTCGGTGGTTGCAGAAATAGGACATCCTCTGGCTTTCTTCAAAAGCCAGCCTTGAACTCCCTCACTGTGATTTGAGATCACTATTATCAACTTGGATTTCAGAAAGGAGGATCCGGTAAGATCCTTGAAGACTCTCAGGTTTCAGTAATGTCAACCAGGTAAGAATTAAGACACAGAATCACTGCCCCTTGCGGTGGGCACCAAAAAGAAACAGTCAGCTCTTCTTTATCCCAAGCAAAACCTTTGGCATCAACTTCCACTTTCAGGGGCTCCATCTGTCTGGGCTTGGAACCCCGTGAACCAAAAGGGAAAGAACCACCTTCACTGGGATTGGAGTTGGGACAACTCTTCACTGCTCTTGCACCTGGGCTGGGGCAGGATCCTGACTGCTCCGAGAGCGCAGTCCACCCCACGTTGTCAGTTTGTTGGTGAAGGGGTGCCATTGGCTCTCCGTGTGGAAGGGCTTGCAGGTGCGGATTATGTCCAAGCCCAAATGGTTCCCTACGTTCTGCACCAGCGTGGAAATGTCTTCGACCCATTTGCAGTTGATGCCCTCCTCACACACAGCCCTGCTATAGTATTTGGCCGTGGCTCTGGAACAGGGCCGCGGGTTCACGTACATTACAATGCCTGGGTTCAGTCGGGCCACCAACGCCGTTGCACTGCAGGAAAAGAGCGCATCACCGCTGAGGCTGAAGCCAAGACAATGCAGATGTTGAAGGCAGCCACCCAGCCCATTGTGGAGGACACTGGTGGGGAAGCGGCTCGGGTCCTGCACTCCGTCATGGTTCCCAGGACCGAATCCTTCCATAATTGTTTACATTCTATTATTAGAAGCCACCACGCTACATTTTTTATTCTATAGGACTATATATAGTAGTCAGTTGAAACTGGGGGGGCAAGTGGAACTGGAGGATCCTGAAGAGAAGGTGGTGGTTATGGTGGTGATTTTTAGGACAATTAACACATCCCAGGGGCTTGAGAATATCTTCAAGTGTGGTGTGTTTATGGGCAAACATCAGAAGCAAAGACTCTTTCTCTAGTTCCTGCTTCACATGAAAATCAGGCCTTCTCACTGAGCCACAGTGAGTGCAGAGCCACCTGATGACCACAATTCAAACCTCAGAAAAGTCAGTGAGGGAAAGTGAGCTCTTTCCATAGTTTTACTTTTTTCTCATTTTTCACTGAGAGTGGCTTTCTGGCGTTATTTGTGTGACTTTAGCCCCTTGGGATTCAGAGTCCCCCTCAATGCTCTGGAAAGCCCACAGCTGGCAGGAGCAACTCAGCAAAGGGGAAGGCTGCTAGTTGATGTTGCCTTTTCATGAGATCTTTTTCACCTCTTTTGTGAGCATCACAGATAATTAAAATGATCAAGGCTACATGTATTCTCAAAGGTACCCATTGGCATATTCAATCCATTTGGCCATGTGTCCAACCAGACTGACATCCAGGGATACTGGGGAACACTAAGTCACTCTTCACAGGCACTCTCAAACCAACAAAAATGAACTTCAGCAAAGACATAGCTCCTGTATATCTGAGGTATCACTCAAATCTAACATGTGTTTTCCATGTACAGAGCCTACGAGTGCTCTGTCTTTAAGAACGAATCATGTGTTTGGAATAAATAAATGAAACTCAAGGATAGTATGTAATACCTTTGTTTATCCCAAAGCTTTTCACTGGTGGCAAAAATTATCATTACTTTCACATTCCTCATGCCATGCTCTTGTCTTCTGCATATAATAAAGGGAATAGAAAACCTGTTGAATTTGGAACACTATTCCATTTAATGAATCAAGGTGAACAGTTGTGAATTTTAAAGACATTAGTTTTTTTTAATTTTAATTTTTTTTATTTTTTTTATTAATTTATTTTTGTTACAGATGTTTCTCCTTTTTTCCCCATTGACACCATCCTCCCCATCCCCCCACCCTGTCCCCAGCCCTGTTGTCCATGTCCATCAGCTATGCATACATGCGCATAAGTTCTGTGGTTTATCTCCTCCCTCCCCCCCACCCCCTCCTCTGAGGGGTGTCCGTCTATACTCTACTTCCACATCTCTGGGTCTACCCTGTTCCTCAGACTGTTATGTTCATTATATTCCACAAATAAGTGAGATCATGTGATATTTGTCTTTCTCTGCTTGGCTTGTTTCGCTTAGGATAATACTCTCGAGGTCCCTCCATGTCGTCTCAAAGGATAAGAGATCTTTCTTTCTTACAGCTGCATAGTACTCCATTGTGTACATGTACCACAGCTTTTTTATCCATTCATCCACTGATGGACACTTGGGCTGTTTCCAGATCTTAGCTATTGACATCAACACCTTGAGTAAAGACATTAGTTTTTTTTAAATCTAAGTTTTTCTAATACTTGAAAGGCAAGGAGAAGATTACCTGTATTTAAATGACTGTAAAACAACTGTGCTCAATGAATTTTGTTGCCTCAAGGAAAGCAAGAGTATAAGATATATAAAACCAATGACCACTTTGCCTCAGGGGAGCTGTTGGACAGCAAGGCAGAAGAGGTTAAAGTTGCCACAAGTGGACTGTTTTTATCAGCATCAGAAGTAATACTAAAAGTTCATCAGAAAGGGAGAATAAAGAAATGAAAAAGTCTCACTTATAAAATGTATAGCATCCCCAGTTAGAAATAATTCTGTAAATTTTCACATCATATGACCACATACTATACAAACAAAGTCTTAGGAGTCAGACCAACTGGATTTCTAATCTGCATTACACTAATTATTACATGTCTATTCTTGAGCAAGTTACTTAACTTCTCTCAACCATAGTTTCCACATCTGTAAAATGGTGATAATACAATAATCCCCTCAAAGAAAGGTTAAGATTCAATTAAATAATACATATACAGTGTTTAACCCTGGTAGCTAAAAACTATTGTTTGTATGATAAATAAAACCATTTTCCAATAGAAATACCAAAAAACTGCAGCAGCTTTCTGCCAGTAGAGACTAATTTGATTTGGGGCAGAAGGTGAAAATCCACACCCAGTAAGACTGTCAGTAAAAAAGGCAAACGCAGTGGAAAAGGAATGGAGAAAATCCACAGCATTACTTAATACTAAAGTACCAGTTGGGGCAAGTTGTGAACAAATCAGAAAGTTAACAGGGAGAGCCTGAAAATGAGAGAACCATACAAGAGCTCAATAAGCTCTTCACATATCCCTATGTGACCAGGAAACTAAGCATGTGTGCAAGGGAAATTTGAGATGGTCTGATAGAAAAATAAATGCCAAAACAGATGAGAACTACTTGAACTTTGAACATGTGACCACATATATATGTAGATTCATTAGCAGAGTGTGCAAGTTTATAGGTTTCAGGTGTTTGAGTACAACCTTGGCCCAAATCATTGGCTAACAACTAAGGTATGAAGACATAAGGACAACTATTAGGAAGCCAGACAAGAAATAAAAATAAGAACTTAAAAATGGAGAAGAGACATTAGAATCCACGTACTGTAGGAGAGATTCTGCAGATAAAGTCCAAGAAAATTACAAAATTTAAATTGAAGTCATCAAGGGGAAAAATGAAAATCCAGAGGTGTTACAATGTTATCTAAAATGTCCAGGTTTTAACAAAAAAAAATTAAAAGACACACAAATAAATGGAAAGTATAACCCATACTCAGGAGGGAAAGATAGTCAAAAGAAACTATCTTCCTATGTTAGATTTAGCAGACCAAAACTTCAAAGCAGCTAATATAATCATGTTCAAAAATTAAAGATACTATATCTAAAGAACTAAAGAAAAATATGATAAGAATGACTCAACAGATAGGGAATTCAATAGAGAAGTAGAAACAATAAAAAAATTAGAATTGAAATGAATAATAATTAAATGGAATCATTCAGCACATAGGCTCAACACCATATTTGAGATGACAGAGGAACACAAATCAGTAAGCTTGAAAATAGGTAAACGGAAATTATCCAATTTGAAGAAGAGAAAAGGACTGAAGAAAAATGACCAGAATCTCAGAAACCTGTGGACAACACAAAGTGTACCAACATATGTGTAAGGTCACCTCACACACACACACACATATATATATGCATATATATTTTATATGTATATAAAACATATTTGGCAATATTAGTACAACAGGGGGTGGAGCTGAAGAAGGAACTCTGTTGAAGCAAAATTTCTATATTTTACTAGTACTGATTCAGTATTAACTTGAGTAGACTGTGACCAACTAAGATGCATATTGTAATTTTTAGAGCAACAACTAAAAAAGTAACTCAAAAACATTTTTTTAATTAACAGAGAAAAGTAATGATACACCAAAAGCTTTGTTTAACACAAAAGACATTAAAGAGGAACACAGGAACAAAATAACCTCAGACATATACAAAATAAATGCAAAATGGGAGATGTAAATTCAAATATATCAATAATTACATTAAATGTAATTGTACTAAATACTTTAATCAAAAGACAGAGATAGTCAGACTGGATAAAAAGCAAGATCCAGTGAAATGCTGTCTACACAAGACATACTTTACATTCATAGCCACAAACAGATTGAAAGTAAAAGGGTGAAAAAAAGATATTCCATACAAGCAGTAACCATAGCGATTTGGAGTGGCTATATGAATATCAGACAAACTAGACATTAAGACAATAAATATTTCTAAAGCCAAAGAGGTTCATTTCATAATGATAAAACAGTCAATACATCAGAAAGATATAATGGTATACACACTTAAAACTACAAAGAAAAAAAGAAATTTCAGGTAGCCTCAATTACTAAAACTGATTCCTTAAATCTTCTGCTCTGAGTTCAGGCTAAGTATAGTGACTAAATTAATACAGTTTTGAAATAGAGATTCACAAGAAGTTACAAAGATGGTACCTAGAAGGCTCTTGTACCCTTCCCCTAGATCCCCTCCTTGGTTAGATCTTAAATAACTATACAATATCAAAACCAGGACATTGATATTGTTATATGAGCTTATTAATTCTATATTGTTTATTATATGAGTAGAATTGTGTAACCCTGGTGTAATCAAAATATAGAGCTGTTCTATCACCACAAACATTTCCCTTATGTTACCCCTTTATAGTCATACCCACTCCCTACCCCCACCTTCCCTAACCCCTAGCAACCACTAAGCAGTTATCCATATTTTATAATTTTTTTCATTTTAAGAATTTATATGAATAAAATTATGCAGTGTGTGACTTTTCTAAATCACCTTTCTTTCACTCAGTATAATGCCTTTGTGGTACTTCCAAGTTGTATGCATCAATAGTTTGTTCCTCTTATTGCTGAGTAATATTCTGTGGCATAGATGTACCACATCTTGTTTAGCCATTCACCTATTGTGGAATACTTTGTTTGTTTCCAGCTTGGGGTTATCCTTAAAAAAACACTTCTGTGCAATCATTGCATACATTTTTTTTTTCCCTGTGGACAACAGTTTTCATTTACCTGGGATAAATATGCACAAATGTAATTACTGGATCATATGATAAGGTTATATATATATTTTTTTTAAGAAACTACCCAACTATTTCCAGAGTGGCCATACCATTTTACATTCCTATCAGCAATATATTAGAAATCCTTGTCAGCAGTTGGTGTTCTCCCTATTTTTTATTTTAGTTGTTCTAATAGATGTGAAGTAGTAACTCAGTATGGTCTCAATTTTCATTTTCTTTTTCTTTTTTTTTTTTTTTATCCTCACTTGAGGACATTTTTGCATTTATCTTCAGATAGAGTGGGAGGGAGAGAGGGAGGAAGAGAGAGAGAGAAACATCGATGTGAGAGAGACACATCAAGTTGTTGCCACCCACATGACCCCAACCGGGAACAGGGACAAACCACAACGAGGTACATGCCCTTAGTGGGAACCGAACCCGGGACTCTCTGGTCTACAGGCCGACGCTCCAACTGCTGAGCCAAACCAGCCAGGGCTCAATTTTCATTTTCTTAATGGCTAGGGATGCTGAACATATTTTCATGTGCTTATTTGCCATTTGTTTATCCTCTTTGGTGAAATGACTCTTCATGTCTTTTGCCCATCTTCTAATTGAATTGCTTGTTTTCTTTTATTGTTGAATTTTAAGAGTTTATTATAAATTCTGGATATGATTCCTTTATTAGATATGTGGTTTGCAAACATTTAAATGTAAAATACAGAACTACAAAACCTTTAGAAGAAAACATGGAAGAAAAATTTTGGAATCTAGGGTTTGGACAAGAGTTCTTAGACATGATACCAAAAAGATAATTGATTTTTTTAATCAATCCATTTAAATTAAAATTTTAAAATATTGCTTTGAGAAGACCCTGTTAAAATAAATATTAAGAAAATGGAATGAGAATGCTGTAAGAAGCAGGGATAAGATACCAGGTGCTGTGGGTTGAATGGTGTACATTTAAATTTATGATCCATTTTCAGTTAATTTTTGTAAAACATATAAGGTTTAGGTTGAGTTTCTTTTTTCATTCTTTTCTTTCTTTCTTTCTTTCTGCCTATGGACATGCAGTTTTTCTAATACCATTTGTTGAAAAGACTATCATTTCTCCATTGAATTGCTTTTGTACGTCAATCAAAAATCAGTTGGGCATATTTGTTTGGGTGTGTTACTTGGTTCTCTGTTCCATCCCATTGGTCTATGTGTCTATCCCTCTGCCAATACTACACAATCTTGATTACTATAGTTTCATAATAAGGCTTAAATAAAATAGAATCATTCCCCTCATTTTGGCCTTATCTTTAAAAATCATTTTAGCTATTCTAGTTCCTTTGCTTTTTCATATAAATTTTAGAATAATCTTGTCTATTTATATAAAATATCGTGCTTGGTTAATACAGTTTTTGTGGCTATGCATTCATCAAGTGTATTTAGGACTCACCCGGAGCTCCTTCTACCTAAGAAGTCCTGCCTATGTAATCCCAGACCCAGCTACTTGAACCAAGAGTGATCACCTAATTCAGAAGTGATGCCTATTTTGACTGACTATAAATTAAAGCCTAGTACTGAAAAAGAAGATATGGCCAATTGGAATCATCTTTCAGGTATTTTGATTGGAAAATAAAAATGCTGTGGTCAGATTGAGAAGTTAAAGAGAAGAGAAAATGAGGGATAAATATGAGCTGGAGTTGGCAAGATGCAAGCAAAACCATGTACAAGACAACGTTGTGGGGGAGGAAGGAGAGTGACAAAACTCTGGTTAACAGAGAAAGCCATATGGAGGAGAGTGAGAAGGAGAAAAATCAAATGGCAATGATGTGATAAGCAAGGATGAGATATCAGATATTGTAGGTTGAATGGTGTACCCCAAAAAGATATGTTCAAATCCTAACTCCTAGTCCCTCCAAACATGACCTTATTTGGGAATAGGGTCTTTTCAGATGTAATCAAGTGAAGATGAAGTCATACTGGGTTAGAATGTTTTCTAAGCCAATGTTGTGTGCCCTTATAAGGAGAGGTAACATTGGACAGAGACAAACATGAGGAATAAGACCATATGAAGGCAGAGGCAGGGATTGGAACTAGACTGTCACAAGCCGAGGAACACCAACCTTTGTGGGTGACCACCAGAAGCTAGAAAAGGCAAGCAAAGATTCTTTCCTAGAGCCCTAAGAGAAAGCATAGCCCTGCCTACACTTTGATTTCAGATTTCTAGTCTCCAGAACCGTGAGAAAATAAACCCTGGATTTTTAGGTCACCAAGTTTATAGTACTTCATTATAGCAGCCCTAGGAAAGGAACACACCAGATAATGCTTGAGAGATGGAAGGGAAACCTCTGTCCTTTAACACTTTCTAGTTCCCATACAAACTGGCGGTGGCCGCTTGCCCTAAAGTTCCTATGACAGATTCCTGAATCCTTATAATATGCTTTTACATAAATGAGTATAAGTGGCCTTCTGCTTCTTGCAGCCAAAAGAAACGAAAAGAAATATAAATGGCAACACAACAAGAAACAAGCTTGTATTTCCAAGTCTAGCAATACTAATGATCGTGTTTTCCATGATTAGTACCCTATTAAAAATGGAAAGTAGTGAAGAGGATGAAGGTAGAGCCAGATGGCATCAAAGAAAGAAGTATACTTATAACAAGAGATCAGGCAAAGTCCCAAATACAGCCCAACTACATATTTTCACTGCTGAGAGAAAAACCAAAAAAAAAAAAATAAGACATTAGAACATCAATGAAAAATGCTCTGGTTTTGTTTCTCTTCCTCCTTCTAAAGAAAAAGTGGTAACTTATAACAAATTGAGTCTGGGTTTATGCTCTGATAATGATGACTTTCTAATATTCCACTGCTGAGTAGGAATATTATGAATGTGTGTATCCACACTTACTAAGCACTAACATGGTTAATTTTATGTGTCCACTTGGATAGCCACAGTGCCTAGATATTTGATCAAACATTATTCTGGATGTTTCTGTGAGGGGTTTGGGGATGTGATTTACATTTAAACTGGTGGACTTTGAGTAGAGCAGATTGCCTTCCATAATATGGGTGCGCCTCATCCAGTCAGTTGAAGACCTGACTAAAATAAAAGACTGACCTCCTCTGAGCAAAAGGGAATTCTACCAGCCTATAGCCTTCAGATTTAAACTGCAATATTGGCTAATTAGCTGATTCCTGGGTCTCCAGCCTGCTGGGAAACTCCGCAAATGTTGGACTTGCTGGCCTTCATAATCATATGAGCAAATTCCTTAAAATCAATGTCTCTCTCTCTCTCTCTCTCTCTCTCTCTCTCTCTCTCTCTCTCTCTCTCTCTCTCTCTCTCTCCGTCTCTCCCTCCTTCTCTCCCTCTGCCTGGAGAACCTTCACTAATACAGGTACCTTTATGTACAAGTCACTTTCACTTTAAAATTCATGTTAACTGAGCATGTGCTGTGTACTAGACATTGTTCTAGGAGTTGGATATTCACAAGAAAGAGAAAACTAAGTCACTGCCCTCAAGAAACCTTATCTTACAAATATCTCACAGTTGTTCTAATTACCCCTAATCCTCATGTAACAAAACTGAGTCTCAGAGAGAGTAATAACTTGACTTAGATCTATAGTCACTAAATGGCCAAGCTGGGCTCCCAAAATGAGCACTGTGACTTTAAACCTTGGAGTCTTTTGACTACGCTGCTTCTCTTGGATGATGTGAACAAAAGAAATCCATAGATCTATCACCAGATTTCATTTCAAACTTCCCCTTAACTATATCCACGATTAAACTTTTGGAGGATTTGATAACAAATATTCCCTGTCCTTGACCTCTTTTGTGATAAAAATGCTAGTATAGAGGTAAAAGGGGGAACAATACAAGAAAATTGTACATGACACGAGTCCACTATGAATGTGTCCATCAGCCCCTAGAAGAAACCTGTGAGTGAGGAATACCCTCTGCTGCTGTTTACCAACAAAGAGAAGGAATAATTTGAGTGCTCTTAAGAGCTATTGCAACCTCACAATTAATTTCTAGTTTCCAATTTTAGTAATTATCCTATGCCACATTTAATTATTCTCTCATCACTGTCTTTGACCCAATACAAACACAATCATGAAAACCATACACAGAGAATTCAACTAGCTGTGCTTTTCTATCATTTTTAGGTGATTTACCACAGTGATCAATGTTCCCTTTCCATCAAAAATCAACCTCTTAAAGATTAAAATCTCTATTCAGTGGGAAAGCTGTTTAAAAAAAATTGCAAAAAAACATTTCACCCTGGGTTTCATCTTGGTAGTATTCCAAGAAACTTTAGCCTACAAATCTTATAAATTAATATTGGTCAGAGCCCTCTTAAACCCTCAGGGAAGTGTTCAGAACGTCTGAAATCCCATCTCTTCCATAAAGCCTTTCCTGCACACAAATGTGCTCGCTTCTTAGGCAGCTGTAATTGAAACACGCTGCAGAGCATGGACTCTGGTGGGTAGCCCCAAAACGCATTGACTAAGATAAGCAATGCCTTGTTCCACTGATTTCTTCTTCTAAACTTTTGTTTATTTATTTACTTCATGTTTTTATAACTACCTATCCTATTGTCTATCTCCTGGTAATCTGTCCACATAGATGGCCTTTGACTCTCCACTTCTAAAATGTAAATCCGCTCCAATGGAGAAAGACACTGACTTTCCATATTCTATTGACTACATATTCTATCCATATCCATTTTTCAATGTCTAGTTAAAATCCTAGATCCTAACAGACTCTTCTTCTGACAACTCTAGCTCAAACATAATGTTTATTCTCTCTGAACACATACCTACAACTTCTGCCATTTGTGTGATTCACTCTGTCTATTAACTATGTTTATGGAGACTCCAGAATGGAAATCGAAGCTATGTGTGGTCATTGAGTATTTTAGTGAGGCTTATGGGATTTGCCTGGCCTAGGATCTAGACAAGTGAATATTTGAGAAAGCTCAGGGAAAGAAATTCATGCTAAGAGAAGAGAGAATTGAAGTACATACATTTGGTTTAATGTCACTGAGTTCTTTCTGAACAAAGAGATGATTATATCTTGACACCTGACCCTCCAGTTATTCACAGCACCATCTTCAAGGATCAGTTCCTCTGTCCTGAGATGGGGAATGGGGCTGCAATACACATGAAATAAAAATGTGTTGGAGCTGTGCTCTCTATTTGTAAGAGACTTGGAGTGCAGACGGCAGTGCTTTGCAGCAGAAGGTAAAAAAATAGGCAAAAGGCATTTCCCCACACCTGTAACATGACTTTCAAGGTGGCCAGTTAGAAACAACAGAGGATTAACAACCAGGTACTCCCAGGTATGGGGCACTGTCCAGGTGAGGAACTCAGGCTGATAGGAATCTTCCGTGCTGTGACTGCTGACATGCTCAAGGAGATCTAGCACAACCTTCATAATGTTAAGATGAAACTACAAAAGGGAGCATTGTGAGAAGTCCTTCAGCAACCTAGTAGGTTAGGAAAGACTTCAGAGGGGTTAAAACTTTCTAGTGATGCAGTACAAGGAGGAGGAAGGTAAAGGAGCCATACGGAATAGTTTTGTTTTCCAACACTGTTACACTCTTGGCCAGGTCGGTGGCACATTTATTGTTCTTTATTTTTATTTAAATACATTCAGGCGCATTTTTTAATTGCAGGTTCCCTGAGGGTATCTAGTCTACTGTATAGGCTTTAGCATCCCCCACTCTACCCAGTACTGTATGTGGAAAAGCACATGCTCACACTCTCATTATTGGTTACATTGAATCGAGAAATGCTTTTTATTATGATAGTGAGAATGGCTGAGTTCTTTCTGCTTATCAGGCTCAAATATGGGCTTTCACTGATGTTGCTTTTGCATCTAGAGGTTGTGTAAGATTTGTGAGAAAATAAGCAACTGGCAGGAAATTAATAGAGCAGACAAAGCTAACAGAAATTAGTTGAGCATCTTATGCAAAGCCTGTATTTTGGCTGTTGCTCAAGTCCATTTAGTTTTTTTAGTTTTGTTCCTCTAATTCATCTGGGTCTAAAATGTGTATTTTCTTATTTCAAGAATAAGAAATCAAGAGTGAACAGAGGGATTGTTTGAGTCATGACAAATATCTTTTCCAAAGAAGATTATAGATGTCACATATAAATTAGATTTGAAGGAAAAGTGAAGGGAAAGGGATTAGGAATTATGTTCTGAAATTGGGGGTGGGGGGGAGATAAATTAAATAATGTGGAAGAGAGTGGATAAATACTGAATCTATAAACTCTGACCAGCCTTACTTATATTTCACATTCCTGACACTATAAAGACATCAACACCTAGGTGGGGAAGGGTGTGTCAAAAATTAGACCACAATATTTTAGAACAAAGTTGTGATGCAACAGAGAATGTAATGTGCCTCTTGAAAGTGTACTTAACCCTAGCTGGTTTGGAAGCTGTGAGAGAAGGAAATGGTTAGTACACTTTAAAGCAGGGCTGCTAAATTACAGCCCGTGGGCCACATTTGGCCCACCACCTGTTTTTGTAGGCCCGCAAACCTGGGAATGGTTTTTACATTTTTAAATGTGTGTGTGGGGGGGGGGGGAGAATATTTTATAATATATGAAATTCAAATTTCAGTGCCATAAATAAAAATTTATAGGAACACAGAAATACCTATTCATTTACATATTATCTATGGACGCTTTTGAGCTCTAACGGCAGAGCTGAGTAATTATGATACAGACCATAGGACCTACACAGCAAAAAATATTCACTAGTAGGTTCTTTATAGCAAGGTGGTCAACTCTTACTTTAGACAGCTCAGTTAGGTGGTAAGTTTGCTTGATTTTATATGCTTGATTTTAATCTTTAACCTACTGTGGATTTCACCCACTTGTACTTTGTTGAGTAGGGGTGATTGCAGGAGGGTCTTATTCCGGTAGGCTATCTAACATGGGGTTCCAAGTTATAGTCATACCTGCTGCTATATGTGTATTTTCCCCTTCAAAGAAAACTCAGTCCCCCCCAAAGACTAAAAAGATTATTTTATAGTGATTTGTCTTAATCCACTGAGTGTACAAATTACCATTTTTCAGTCATCATAGATCTTTTTTTAAATGGTACAAAAGAACATGGTTTATAATTCATGTCATATATAATCATGTTGTCAAACAAAACTGTCCCACCAATCTGTTTTATGACATAATTATGTCATTACTTTGGAGAAACAACTACATCTTTCCAGGAAGCAACAGACCTTTGGGACAAGAGATAAGCGTGGACGTAAGTCATAAAATGAATTAATAAAGTCAGTGACAATGGAGTAGATCATTGATATTCTTTAAATAATATTTAAACTTCTGCATTTTCCTTTCAAAGTCCACATACTTTCAGCACATTTAATATAAACAGCTTCATATTTTTTAAAGTCTGACTATATACAGTTGAGAAGATCTTTCTGCTACTCTTACCTTTCAATATGGGGTTTTCATATAATATTCTCGCTTGTGTTTTGCTCCTTACAGATCCCTTTTATTGCCTATCTACTTAGGTATTTCCCATGAGCTTTCTTTTTCCACTTGGAAAATTCAAATAACAGTAAACATTAATGATAAGTATTGCTCCTGGCACCGGTTACTAATTCAAAGAAAATACCCAGTTGTATGTGTTCAAATTCAAACCTCCAAACAAAAACTCCAGAAAGTGTTTCAGAATTATTTATTAAATAAAAAAAATTTTAACACTCTTGAGGGAGAACTATAATATTAGGCTAGACATCCAGTCTTCCCATACTTAAATCCCAAATATCTGAATTATTAAATTATAGAAATGAAAAGCTATATATGGTTTTTACTAATTATTTATTTGGCTATACCTGAGAAAGATTTTTTTTTATTTCAATTTACCATGAGCATTGCTCTTTAAAATAAGAAAAGAAAAACTAACCTTAATGAAATTTGGCACAGTGCCTATCTTATAATAGACACCCAAGATATACTTTTTGAATGAGCAAAAGAAATTACAATGAGTTATTTAGTGGCACATTATCAATCCAAAGCCTGTTTCCATTCTCTCTGAGAAATTCAAGGTAAGTGTTCTCAAAGATTATACCCACCAAATCTTCCTCAAAGTTCTAAAGGGTTGTTTCATTAGATAGTCCAGGAATATTAGAAGCTATAATTTCAAATGTCTTGTCAGAGAGTAGGCTAAAATTTGTCCATTACTTAAGCAGGAAAGAAATTGGACCTTCTGGAAAAAGTCTGGGTCTATGAAGTTACCAAATGCCCCCAAAATAACTACTTCTGTTCTAGAGAAGTTAAATAAACATATAACCATAATAATGCCACCCGTGGCAAGTCAGCAAGTAATCTGAGATGGGTACTGTGGGATACAAGGCACCTTGGGATATTAATCATGAGCCAATAGCAGAAAAAAAGGTAGTCATGATTACCTCGCCATGATTTCACACAGCACTGAAAAGAAGAATCTACTCACCCATAGCCCTGGAAAGTACAACCCTATTTTAGAGGAATTTGCCTCACTGGTCACAGTTAATTGGTCTGAATATCTGACTCAAATAGATGGTTCGTATTTGTTCAGATGTAAGAAACTGGGACACTGAGTGTAGTGACCATTTGGTTATTTTGTTTTTGTTTTGTTTTGTGGGCTGCCCAGAACATAAATACCCTTCTTAGATTTATAAAACATGGCAGGAGGCATAGCCCCCTTTCCTTATAGAGCCTGAAAAGGTCTCATACTTGTTCTCCCAGCCTCCTTTGCAGCCAAGAAACTAATACATCACTTAGGCTTAACCAATCAGAAATACCTGCTCTGAACTTTGAATTAGAAGCTACGGGTGCTCGGTTGTAGGAACACTAAAGAATCTTGCTTCAGGGAGAACCGGATGGGCAGCAATGGAAGCATCTGAATCCAGTGCCCCCAGCATCAGTGGTTTAAGTCTAGTACTCAGCAGGTTAAGGACTAGTCACGTCCAGTACTCAGCCGCAGTGGCATCCTCACAGGACCAGTTCTGAGGTATGTTTCTTGTCTGTGGTTCTGGATGCAGTGCCTCCTTTCTTTTCTGCCTCTTTTCCATCCCTTGTCAATAATTCTGTGAGCTCTCCAATATCCACCATTAAGTTCCTTTTCTGCTTAAGTTACCCATGGTGGTTTCTGTTGCTCACAGACCAAGAAGAGTGACTGAAATACATAGTCTATGTCAGTTGGCTGCTAGCATGAGACCACAAGACAGGGGAAATATGGGAGCTGAAGCTGCCATTTGGGGATGGCCATGACAGGCCATTCCAGTAGCAGAAAATAGTCTGTAAATGCTTCAAGAAAAGCAGACACCAAGTACAATAAGGTTTGGGGAAGAAAAAGTAAGAGCGTTTGTATCCTGAGTTAATACTTTGGAGTCCCAGTTTCATAAAAAGAGGCTATACTTCATTTCTTACCTGTGGGATTGCCTTGAAATTCCCTGCTGTATCCTATGAATCCCTCATTGTTTAAACTTAATTCATTTTATAAAGAGTGTTATTCAATGCAACCAAATGTGTTCTTATTAAATCAGCCAGATAAGTAGCAAACCATAATTATCTAGAAATATGCAGAAGAGCATTACTGGGACACAGAGGGACTCAGGAGACAAACCATGAGAGGAGCCTCTCCCCTATCTACTCACAACAGTTAGTGATGACTCTACCTTCAGTTCCTGGGTAGTACAAACATCATATGAATGCACTGTTGTATTGAAACATATTAATTAGTGAGTCACTTATACACCTCAGTTCATATGAAAATCACTACATCATATCTATATATTGCCCAAGATAACAGAGAAGGATTTATCTAAAATGTTAAATATAAGTTGAGAGCTAAGAAAGCTCTCCAAAAACAAAAACAATTATAACATCACATAAGAACCATCTGTCAAGACAGACCCTGATTGCAGAGAAGATGGTGGCAAGGTCTGCTGACAGATGGAGAATTAGATCCACCCTGCGAGGAACAGGACAGCTGGCTCATATAGCCCAGGCTTCTGGCCATCACTTCACACACCACGGCTACATCATGACTACTCCCAAACGTGGATGAAAAACTCTGAGCAAGTTACCTCAAGAAGGGCTGACGGCAGTGTGGAATCCTGTGGGGGACAGCACCTTAGTCCACTCATTGTTTGGGAACCCAGCAAGTGTTCAGTTCTGTCCTGTCCCAGGGAGGGTGTCAGAAGCCAGACAGGTCATCTGCTCTTCCTTTTGGCCTCCTAACCCCTTTCCGTTACCTTTCTTTTCTTTTCTTTTTTGCTCCATTAACCAAGTTGGGAAGAAACAATGAAAATCCTTTAGAGAAGCCACTCTGCCTCTGCTCTCACTCTTGATGTGTTCCTGAGTGACATAAGCAAACCTGCCTCACATCAAGAAAAGCTAAAGAATGATGGTTCCAGTCCGGCCAGTGTGGCTCAGTGGTTGAGCATTGACCCCTTGCACCAAGAGGTTGCCGGTTCGATTCCTGGTCAGGACACATGCCCAGGTTGTGGGTTAGATCCCCAGTGGGTAGCATGCAGGAGGCGGCCAATCAATGTTCTCTCTCATCGATGTCTCTATCTCTCTCTCCTTCTCACTTCCTCTCTCTCTAAAATTAATAAAGGAAAAAAATTTTTTTTAAATAAGAATGATGGTTCCAGTTTTGAAAATCAAAGCAAAAATTCTGATGTCATGGGAAATTCATAAGAAGGACAGTGACAAGACCTAAACCCTTAGCAAACCACAAATCTCTGTAGGTCAATCTCGCCAGTAAAATTCTGTAATCTTTTTCCATTTAAAAATTCTGGGAATCCAAGATTAGCTGTTGCAACTTTGGAAAACCCCGTGTCTCTGTACAATTAACATAAAAATAGCTCTATTTACTTCAACAGTTTATTAAAAGAATCAGATAAATAAATGTGAGAATGGTTTGGAAGGTATGTAGTACTGAAGCATTATCATCATAGAGATAGTGCTAATATTTATAATCACCATTCTAGCAATTGATATCTTTAGCAAATTATCCAAATCTAGGACCTGATCTCTGGAGCTCATAGTTCAGTGAGTCCATGTATGTAATGCACTTACAACAGTGCCTCATGGTAAGTTCCTCTAAGCCTGAGCTTCTTCATTAGGATGATTACCCGAGTAGTAGTGGTAGTGGTTACCTTGATTCTTATTATTTTCAATAATGGGATGGGGTCTTTGACTTTACTGTTCCCTATAACTTTCTTATAATAGAAACTCAAGTGTGAGGGAATTCTCAGTCCCCTAATGCTGTCAGCCGAGATTACATTTACTAGCAACTGATACCCAAGGAGGCACTGTGTCACTACCACCCAGAGACCCTGATCAACATAGCTGCTGCCAACAGATCGATGATTACTCTTTGGTTATACCCTTCTCAAAACTTAATTTACATCAGCCCCTCCTAAAAGCCCCAAGGCCATACATTTCTTTTTAATTAAAATAAAAGGAAATGTTCTTTGCAGAATTGCACGGCAGCCCTAAGGCATCACAAAAACCAGTTGGGGGAATCACTGCCAGAGTTCAGTAGTACTGAAGACAGTCAGAAAGCCTTCTCATGTCACCCTAGTATGTCTCAAATGCATAGTCTAAATACGTATAAGCTGACAAAATTTACACTGCATGATAGTCACAAAGCCAACCCATATCACAGCCTGCTACAGTGAAAGGTCACTTCACAGGTGTCCCAGGGCCCAACCATCAAAATGAGCCCTGAGTTTGTTTCACCCAATGGCAATACTAGCATTCAACTGTCACCCTCTCCTTACATTAGCATGCTGTGATTATTCCCAGCAGTGGAGCTGGGCCTCCATGGTAACGCTCTTCAGGGAGCTGGGGAAGCTCTTTAATTATTAAAATGAATAATTCTTACCAACACATTTAATTGGGAAATATTACATGTTAAAGGGGAACTAATGGAACAGCTCTGAGAACCGAGCGGTGTGATAGAGGATGCTTTTTGATGTGAATTTTAGCAATACTCTCCTCATCCCATCACACCATGCATTATTTATTTGTGTTTTTTTTTTAACTATCATTTTATTTCTAAGTGGAGATGGAATTATTGAACTCAAAGAAGCAAAGCTTTGAATTACTCCCAGGCGTTTGAACCATTACCAACCCACAAAAACCAAATACAATGACTCGTCATATTAACTCTGATTGCTAGGAAATACACCAAAAAATACCCGTAACATTGGATCAGCCAGTTAACACAGAGATGTGGGTTAGCTATACAGAGAGGAGTAGCTATATTTTTTCTTTCTTGAAACACAACAATTTGTATATTGAAAGCATTAGTCTAATTTCACCCATGGAAATCCTTAAGTATATTTCCCGTGTTTACACACTGTCACATGTGTGTATTTCTCTGTATGTGCCATGTATTCTCAGAGAAATGAGACATAGTCCAGAGGCACACAAAAGAACTAAATCTTATTATTAACTTGTCACATGCAAATATAGATCATTTAAGCCCCCTAACATATTTCCCTGAATGTTCTTTATATAGAATGTTTTCATCATTGAAGAAGAAAAAAATATCGAGTACTAGTATTCTCATTCAATCTCTTCATTTTGAGTAAATTATAAAGCTGTTTCTATGAGGGAGAAAATGATAGAAACACAGGGAATAATAACACTGGAAAACTAAGGAATAAAAGGCAAACATTTATCCATTGGCAAGGGGCTGTGTAATCATCAGAAATTTCATTCTTGTAAGCATTTTCTTTGGAAATAGGATGTAGCTGGTACTAGGTTTAAAGATTCCAAGTATTTTTTTTTTAAAACCTCTATTTTGGTTACAGAACTATATTTAGAACTTTCATACATTCAGTTTAATTAACATAAGATTTCATAAGCCTCAAGCATCTCACATGCTGCCTACAAGAAAGATAATACTATATACATCTTTCTAAAACTTCTCTGAGGGTCATTGGTGTAACACCCTTGGGCCTCCAAAGAGCTAGAAAGATCTCATGGGAGAAGTGAAACAGCAGCTGCCCATGACTTTTCCCTTGACCTTGGCTGGTCCTCCTGCCCACCCACACCCGTTGTTCACCAGTACCAATCTTCCAGTCCTGGGATACTTGCCCCTTGTCTCCACCTCTCAGTATCCCACACCAGTTTGCCCTGTAGAATGAAAAGCATAACCCAATGCACTGCTCAGATAATTCAAATATCACATTGCACTGCTGTGTCCAAATTCCCTAACCAGCTTTCCAGATTTTCTAAGCTTTCTGAATCACCCTTCTTGTTTCACTGTGTCTGTCAGGCTGCCTGGTCCCTGAATGCTGGAAGAAAATCAAAGAGCTGCTTGACTGGAAAGGGGTAATTACTATCAGTGACATTTCCATTAGGAAGTTTCCTACTGAGCTGCTCTCATCTTAATACCAAATACTCATATTAATGTTCCTCCCCAACTCAACTCCCTACACTAATTTTTTAAATTAAAATTCTAATGATTTATAATGAATGACTGCTCACTCTTAGGCTGTAAAACTAATGACTCAAGAGCACCTAAATGGCATGTACTTCTACCCACCTAGACTTCCACGTGCCTGATCTTTACTATTTGGTTTATATCCTGCTTCACGGTTTGGTTTGTATCATATGACAGGCTTTCCCAGTGTTTAGTTGTTTAATAGCACATGCAGCATAAAATACATGTAAGCACATAGGCCAGTGGTTTTCAAACTTGCTTTAGCAACAACCCTACTTTCAAAGGAAATCTTACACTAATTGAGTATAAAAGCAATATTAATTACTATGAATTTATTAGCACATATGTAATTTATAAATTCATACATGTAAAAATTTTATTTATCAACAAGTTTGCTTTAGTGAAAAAAGAAACCAGAAACCGGGATTTAAATAAAATTAGAGTATATATATATATATATATATACTCCAATTCAATTTGTGTATTTAATTCATTGAATTCATTTGCGTATTTTTTTGTTCTTTGTGTAGATAAACTGTTTCTGACAGCTTGTCCTGTGTTCTCGAGCTATTCTTCAATTAGGCAGAAATGGCAGAGGTTTGATCCCGAGGCCTATAGAAAATCAAGATAAACTGGCACCCTAAGTTGTCATATAAGTGGTCCTCATTTTGTTAAAATATGGTACATAATACATGTGAGTTATTTCATGTGGCTCATTTGCATGTTATTTCATTATCGTTTTAATACTCAAAATATATTTTTAACGAAATCTGAACCACACCTTTAAGGAATCACTAAAATGTGGCCATGGAACACTAGGGCTCTGTACTGTAGAACCAAACACCATTGCTGCAGATGCAGTGAAGTTTAGGGAGAAACAAGTAGCTAAGAGATAAGGAAGACGTGAACTTGGAGAAGGCTGTGCCGTTGCTAACTTATGTCCCTCTGCACTTGGTTGTGTCCTATCCGGTGCTGGTTTCATTCTCCCTGCATTACAAGAAGTTGAGCATGCCTATCCCTTCCAGGAGAAGACCACTGATAGGAACTGAATTGCACCCCTCCAAAATTGATGTTGAAGCCATAACCCCAATGTTGCTGTATTTAGAGATAGGACCTTTAAGATGGTAATTAAAATTAAATGAGGTCATAAGGGTGGGGGGTCCTAATCTGATAAGACTCAAGTTCTTGAATGAAGAGGAAGAACACCAGAGATACCTCTCTTTCTCACTGTGAATATATATATATATATATATATACATATATTTTTTTCTCTCTCTCTCTCTCTACTCTATCTCTATCTCTTCATGCACAGGAAAGACTATATGAGGATACAGCTAGAAGGCAGCCATCTACAACCCAAGGTGAGAAGCTCCCTGGAAACCAACCTTGCTATCACCTTGATCTTGGACTACCAGCCCCCAGAGTTTTGAGAAGGCATTTTGACATGGCAGCCCAAACAGACTAATAATCATGAAACAAATATGCTAGAAAATATTGTTAAGATGAACACAATAAAGGAAATTTCCTGTTTATCATAGGAAGGTCAACTAAATTTGATATATTACAAAATGCTCAGTGGAATCACTTTGTAAGGACTACCAGTATTACTCTGCCTGAATAGTAGTAAAATGTTTTGGCATTCAGGCTTGGGTGTCCATTGATTTGAAGGGATCTCAGTTTTATCTAATAACCCTCTCTCCCCATAGTCCATAGTACATGGTTTTGTACAGACTGTTAAGCCATTAATGTGTCAAATTGGGGAAAGACATCTTTAATTTTGTTTTAATGAATTCATTTAGTTTTTATATAATTGTTTATCCTAGTTTCTCTTTCTTTATTCATGTTTTTTTTTTATCATATTTTACACCAGGTATTGCCACTTATTTGCCAGTTACTATGACAATCATGAATAATTGGTCATGACCCCTTTTCCCTCTCAGTTTAGATGTGGCTTCAGAATCCTTCTGAACACAGTTCTTCAGGCAGCCTCTATCCATGATCAGTATGTAAAAGGGAAATTATTTGTCAATCCTGATGTCTTTTTTTTTTATCAAATATGGTTTTAGACCTCAGTATGTATAAAAATTTCAATATTTAAGAATTCTTGACTTCTGATCGAGACAGCAGCATAGGTAAATGTGGTATTCGCCTCCTCCTACAACCACATAAATTACAACTAAACTACAGAAGAACCATCATTCAGAACTGCCTGAAATCTGGCTGAATGGAAGTCTTACAACTAGGGAATCAAAGAAGCCACATTGAAACTGGTAGGAGGGGTGGAGACATGAAATGGGCTGGTCCCACAGCCACGTGTAACAAGTAAAAATTGGCAAGGACATCTTGGCTGCAGAGGTCCCCCTGAGGAGCAAGGGGTCCTAGCCCCACACCAGACCCCCTAGCCCAGAACTCCAGTGCTAGGAAGAGATGTTCCCACAACTTCTGGCTGTAAAAACCAGTGGAGATTGAGGATGAGAGAGACAGAGGGCTCCCAGAGTTCCAGGCAGTTCCTCTTAAAGGGCCTGTGCAAGGACTTACTCAGGCTTACCCCCTCTGAGCTCCAGCACTGGGGCAGCAGCTTGAAAGGCACCAGAGGTATACAGGGAGAAACTGAATTGTCCAGCATCAGGGCAAGAGCTGGTGTTGGGGAGGGGGGGGAGGGGGAGGCAGCTTTCTCCCAGACAGAAGTGCTGGCAGAGGCCATTGCTCCTTTTCTGAGACTTCCCCACATAGAGCTGGCATGCAGGCACCATATCTGAGACTCAATCAACCTGGCTCACACTGTTTGCCCTGCCCTGGTGATTCCCGGAGGCCCTGCCCCATTCAAGCTGTTCCCGTGGCTTTTCCATACAAATGGCCTGTCTTGGCTCATGCTTTAGATTTTCCTAAAATCTCTCAAACAAGTAGCATCTGGCCTCAGCATGCCTCATACCTCTCACTAAGTGGCCCCAGGCCTAGAATTAGCAGCAGCTGGCCTTGGTTCACAGTTTGGCCTCTCCTGGGCGCCTCCAAGCCCAGCACGAGTAGCAACCATCTGCAGATTACTTTGTAGCTCACACTGGGTGGCTCCAGGCAGAACGCGGGTGGCCCCAGGCAGAACACAGGTGGCCGCTGACCTTGGCCTGCAACTCCCAGGAGGTCCCAGAGCCTGCGCACCTAGTGGACAGCTTCAGACAACATCAAAGCACCACCACTCAACTACCTCCACAAGTGTCACACCCAAGAGGTGAACCCAGTGGGCACCAGATCCCCAATGAAGTAAGTTCTGCTCTGTGTGGTGAGCCCCTGCACAGCTGATCCTCCACAGTGGTTGGAGGACAGTGGTCAGAGGTCAGTGGTCGGTGGCCATAGCCAGTCCCTGCAGCTGATTGGCTGGAGGTAAATCCCTCCCATTGACATGCCAATAGCATCAAGGCTTAACTACAAGAGGAGGGGGTACACAGCCCACACGTTGGAGGTGCACCTCAAATGCCCAGCTTGGTGATCAGGGAGGTTGTGTCACTGGACCCTACAGAACACCTACTACATTAGGCCACTCTACCAAGCCTGGGAGAAGTAACAGCTCTACTCAATACACAGAAACAAACACAGGGAAGCTGCCAAAAAGAGGAGACAAAGAAACATGTCCCAAATGAAAGAACAGAAGGAAACTCTAGAAAAAAGAACTAAAAATGAAGACAAGCAATCTTCTAGAGGAGGAGTTCAAAACACTGGTTATAAGACATTATGCTCAATTAATATTTGACAAAGGTGGCAAGAGCATACAATGGAGTAAAGACAGCCTCTTTAATAAATGGTGTTGGGAAAATTGGACAGCTACATGTAAAACAATGAAACTAGACCACCAACTTACACGATACACAATAAACTCAAAATGGATAAAAGATTTAAATGTGACTCATGAATCCATAAAAATCCTAGAAGAAAATTTAGGCAACAAAATTTCAGACATCACACGCAGCAGACTTTTCACTGATACAACACCAAAGGAAAGAGAAACAAAGGAAAAAATGAACACATGGGACTACATCAAACTCAAAAGCTTCTGCACAGCAAAAGAAACAACTATCAAAACGGAAAGGGAACCCACTGTATGGGAGAGCATAATTGCCAATGATACATCAGATAAGGGGTTAATCTCCAAAATATATAGAGTGCTCATACAACTCAACAAAAGGAAGACAAAGAACCCAATTAAAAAATGGGCAAAGGGCCTAAAGAGACACCTCTCCAAACAGGACATACAAATGGCCAAGAGACATATGAAGAAATGCTCAACATCACTAATCATCAGAGAGATGCAAATTAAAACAACAATGAGGTATCACCTCACACCTGTCAGAATGGCCGCCATCAACAAATCATCAAACAACAAGTGTTGGCGAGGGTGTGGAGAAAAGGGGACTCTAGTACACTGCTGGTGGGAATGCAGACTGGTGCAGCCACTATGGAAAACAATATGGTGTGTCCTCAAAAAATTAAAAATGGAACTGTCATTGACCCAGTGATTGCACTTCTAGGAATATAGCATAAGAAGCCTGAAACACCAATCAGAAAGAATATATGTACCCTTATGTTCATAGCAGCACTATTTACAATTGCTAAGGTCTAGAAACAGCCCAAGTGTCCATCAACAGATGACTGGATAAAAAATAAAAAAAAACTGTGGTACATATACACAATGGAACACTATACAGCTGTAAAAAAGAGAGATCTCTTATTGTTTGAGATAATATGGAGGGCCTGGAGAGTATTATGCTAAGTGAAATAAGCCAATCAGAGAAAGACAAATACCACATGATCTCACTTATTTGTGAACATAATGAACAAAATAAGCTGATGAACAAAACAGACCCAGAGATATAGAAAGGAGTACAGTTCAGACTGACAAACCTCAGAGGAGGGAGGTGGGGGGGATGGATGAGATAAACCAAAGAACTTATATGCATGTATGTGTAACCAATGAACATAGACAACAATGCTGGGGGGAGGGTGATCGAGAGGAGGGTGTCTGGGGGGAAAAAGGAGAAACATCTGTAAGAAAAATTGCAAAAATATAAAACACTGGTTTTGAGGATGCTCAATGAACTCAGTGAGAACTTCAACAGCATAAAAAAGGAGCGGTAAGAAATAAAGGCTACACTAACTGAAATGAAGAATAATTTACAGGGTATCAACCATAGAGTAGATAAAGCCAAGAATCAAATCAGTGATTTAGCATATAAGGAAGCAAAAAACACCCAATCAGAACAACAAAAAGAAAAAAGAATCTGAGAAAATGAGGGTACTATAAGGAGCTTCTGAGACAACTTCACGCATACAACATTTGCATAATAGAAGTGCTAGAAGGAGAAGAGAGAAAGCAAGAAATTGAAAACCCATTTGAAAAAATAATGCCCAAAGCTTCTCTAACTTGGTGAAGGAAATAGACATAAAAGTCCAGGAAGCACAGAGAATCCCAAACAAGATGAACCCAAAGAGGTCCACACCAAGACACATCATAATTAAAATGCCAAAGGTTAAAGAAAAAGAGAGAATCCTAAAAGCAACAAGAGAAAAGCAGTTAGTTAGCTATAAGGGAGCTCCCATAAGACTGTCAGCTGATTTCTCAACAGAAACTTCGCAAGCCAGAAGGGATTGACAAGAAATATTCAAAGTGATGAAAAGCAAGGACTTACACTCAAGATTCTTCTACCCAGCAAAGCCATCATTTAAAATCAAAGGACAGATAAAGAGCTTCCCAAACAAGAAAAAACTAAAGGAGTTCATCACCACCAAACCAGTATTACATGAAATGTTAAAGGGCCTTCTTTAAGAAAAAGAAGAAGAAAAAGAGGTAATATATATATGTATACACACACACACACTAAAATGGCAACAAATACATATCTATCAACAATTGCATCTAAAAAACAAAATAAATAAGCAAGCAGAACAGAAACATTTTGATAGTTGCCAGACTAGGGGGAGTGGGAGTTGGGGGGATGTGTGAAAAAGTTGAAGGAATAAGAAGTACAAACTGGTTGTTATAGAATAGTCATGGGGATGTAAAGTACAGTACAGGGAAACTAGTAATATTCTAATAACAATGTATGGTGTCAGATCGATACGAGATTTATCAGGATGATCACTTAGTGAGTTATGTAATGTCTAATCACTGGGGTGTACATCTGAAACTAATATAATAATGTATATCAACTGTAATTTTAAAAGGAATTTTTAATAATTTTTTTTAAAAGAAAAAGAAATCAAGCTAAAAAAGAAAAACCATGAAAACAAAGTTGTTTACATAGGCACAACATAATGTATTGGCACACATATCCTCATCATAACTTGGGACGGGATCCACATAAGGATGTTCTATTTCAGGAGGTGGTATTACAGGTGAGCTTCCATCTAAATTAGGCCTCTATATGTTGTGAACAATCAGATAATTTAATGAGAGACATTTCTGTGGAAACAAAAGAAAAACAAAGGTTAATAATTTGAACAAATTATAAATTCAGTTTCTGAGTTTGGAGAGCAGCCAATTGAAATGAGTTCTAGATATCAGATTTCAAACATCTTCAGATGGAGGGACGGCAAGCAGTGACAGTCTGACAGATTTCCCTGGTTTGCAGTTTGAATGTCTCTGATGCCCTGAGTGGCACAAAGATTGTCCACATATCAGCTGCTGCAGTGATCTCTCTCAAGTCGATATGAAGTGTTAGCTTGCATGGCTTTAGGAAAAGGGCAGTTTAATTTCATAGTGATTCCAAGTCAAAAGAGTGGGAGAAAATTGAAAATGTTAATTTGGAGGATTCTAGCTAAATATTGGAGGAAACTAGAAGATTTCAGGATCCAGTTCAGTTTACAGGTAGAAAACAAAACCTTGCAAAAAAATAATAATAATAATATAAATGGAGCCACTTTAAAATGGAGTTGGAATTGCCATCGCAGAGGGCACTGCCTTGCCCATATTATGCCTCGAACCTTTGGAATGTTAAAACAGGGCAAAATAACCTTTAGGCTGACCAAAGGCAACAACATTGTGTCCCAAAGAACCGTTCCCAAGGATAGCAAAAAAAGAAGGTATTATGACTATTAGACTGATGGCTGTTGAACTGAAAATTGAAAACAATGTTTAGAATTAGTGTCACTAGATTAGCTTGTCCACACCTATACAGATGCCTCCCTCTATGGACCTTATTGTTCCCCTCCCTTTCACATAAATAACCCTTGCCTTTGTCTCCTAATCGGAACAGTATTTGGGTTTCTGCCTGAATCATTGCTTCCTGAATAGCTATTCTTTTTGGATCTCAAATAAATGCTTGTTACCTCTCAAAAAAAAAAAAAAAAGAATTCTTATGGCATTTAATAAATGGCAGAATTAATTTTACTCCAATCAGAGCTGCTGAATCAATCAGCTCCAGGGGCATCATTTACCCTGGAGTTGTACACTGAACAGCTTACACAGGTATAGGGTAAGTTTGCCACATGTTATTTATATATTTATTTTACTTATCACTTGTAACTATTTTTAAACAAAATGCTTTTTAGAATATTTTGACTCCAACAATGGTATAAAACAATCTGTTTTTTAATATTTTAAATGCCTTTAATAACTATCAAATAAAAAATATCGATTTGTACTATTATTAAATGTTCTTTAAAAAAAAAAATAAGATGGGGCATCCCGTTTAGGATGGCGGCCCCAATGTAGCTTCTCCAAATTTTTCAGCAAAGTATTATTAGAAATAGAAAAAGTTGAAAACATAATCCATTTCCAAAATCTAAAACTGATATAACATACCACCAAATCTGGGAGATATTTGCATTCTCTGCACAGTTAATAAAAGAAATTAAAAATCATATTGGTATCGCCCTGGCCGGTTTGGCTCAGCAGTTAGAGCGTGGGCCCATGGACCAGAGAGTCCCGGGTTCGGTTCCCGCTAAGGACACATACCTCAGTTGCAGTTTGTCCCCGGCCCCGGTTGGGGTCATGTGGGTGGCAGCCACTCGATGTGTCTCTCTCACATCAATGTTTCTCTCTCTCTCTTCCTCCCTCTCTCCCTTCCACTCTATCTGAAGATAAATGCAAAAATGTCCTCGGGTGAGGATAAAAAAAAAAATCATATTGGTATCTAAAGGCAGAGAATATCTTGGAGGTTGGGAAGGTATAACCAAACATGTTAATTTACCACCCACCTGTGACACCAAAAGAACTGTAAATGGTGCCCGGCTGGTGTGGCTCAGTGGATTGAGCGTCATCCCATGGACTGAGAGGTCCCGGTTCAATTCCTGGTCATGGCACATGCCCGGGTTTCAGGCTCAATCCCCAGTAGGGGGCATGAAGGGGACAGCCAATCAATGTTTCTCTTTCACATTGATGTTTCTATCTTTCTCGCCCTTCCTCTCTAAAAAAAATCAGTAAAAACATTTTTTTTTTTAAAGAAATTTAACTAGTACTCAAATGGACAGAATGAAGCCAGGGTCATCTTCTCCTTCAAGTATAGTTAAGTAGGAGACAGAGACTACAAAGTCTTTTTTTTTTTTTATTCTCCATGCACTCTTTTTTTATTATTATTTTTTTATTATTATTATTATTATTATTATTATTATTATTATTTCCATGCATTCTTTTGAGGATGATAGCATTTCCTCTCTGGATGCTATGTAGGTGATTTTTCAAAGCTCCGCCCTTCTTCTGAGTCTCCCAGGTACAACTACCTCTCCCTTATTCTATAAGGCTTCTTCCCAGAACTTGTGTAGGTTAAGTATCTCTACTCACCCTCAACTCAGGCATGATTTGCCTGGGCTAGGTGACTATCCATGGACAAGCTGTGGACGTAAGCAATGGTTCTGCTATCTGTCCACTCCTGCCCAGCCCAGTCCAGTCCCTGATTTCTTTCTAGCAAGCAAAGGAGCAATACCTCGGTATTAATTGCTCCAGTCTTTTCACTCTCCCTTTTCAGGCTGCAGTCAGGCCCTTCAGGCTTATGTTTTGGGGAAGGAAGGACACAGAAGGACACCAAAGAATCATGTCTCAGCTCTCTTCACATGGAGTTCTGAAATGCTTAGCAGAGGTAATACTTTAAGAGATCTTTCTGAGTCTCAAAAACTGGGTTTTGAGCACCAAGGACCAAAGTTTATCCTATAAATAACAGATGACTTAAAAGCCAGTTCCCAAACCCAACACTTGATTAAAAGTACATTTAAAGATCCTGCTCAATGTCTCCAACAAGTGCCCACCTCTGTTGGGACAGATCTCATGAGAGGGACAGTAAAATCCCAGAGTGCCGTGGGGCTTAGAAAGCAGAAAGGACCCTACTTTATTTTCCATGAAAAACCTGAACTGTACCCCAGGACTCTTGCACAAGTTCATGATAGTTTGAAAGAAGAGCTGAGTGTTTCTTGTACTTTCAAAAGGATGCAGAAATGGCTAAGAAAGACTTGTAGCCTGTGCAGCTCCTTACAAACAGGAGCAAGTGGACCCTGAGTACCCTGACACCTGTGTAGGACTAACGGTCACTGGGCACAGGTGCGAAAAACCAAAATCCAAATGAGATGAGTTAAATGTCCTACCTATCAAAGGGACAGCTGGCAATGACTGGGGACAGACCCCTCCTGGGATGCCATCATGCTATTTAAACCCCTGGACCTGAGAAAAGAAGAGAGAAAATAAACTCTCACTTGATGTGGTTAGGGGTGAGAAGATAAAGACCTGAATTATTTGAGTTGAAACCTAAAATAACTGAGATTACAGAAACAAACAAACAAACAAAATGACTGAGACTATGTTCTGTCATCAGGCACCGATAATAAAGACAAGCTGTAGTACAGAAAAAAATGAAGAAAGCTATCATGTGCACACCTGGTTAGAGATTCAGACCCCCTCATACGTTTTGGGCAGGTCTGGACATCTGTGACTCAGAAATATCTTCCTGTGATCCCCATATTTTGTTCTCTGATATACTAAGCAGTACATGAAAATCATAACTTTCAACATACAGGCTTAACAAGATGCATTCCATCTCTTCCATGACCATCCCACCCAACAGACAGAGTGGACAGTACTATTTGACAGGGCCTATACCTGCCAACTTACACCGTATCTCTTTAGAGTTTAGGCTCTACCTAAGCTGTGAGAGAGAGGCATGGCACCAAGCTGGGGTTGGGAGGGCTGCTTCTATCCAGTTGAGCACTTTTTCTTTGCAAATTAGAAGAAGATATCTGCTATGCCAGGCACTCTGGTGCAGAAAACAACCTACCCAACTGTACACAGTGGCACTTGGTCAAGAAATGAGTAACTTGCCCTGGCCAGCGTGGCTCTGTGGTTAGAGCACTGGTCCACACACCGAAGGGACTCGAGCTCAATTCCTGGTCAAGGGCATGTACTTGGGTTGCAGGTTCGATCCCAGGCCCCAGTCAGGGCGCATGCAGGAAGCAACCAATTGATGTGTCTCTCTCACATCGATGTTTCTCTCTCTCACTCTCACTCTCTCTTTCTCTCTCTCTCTCTTCCCCTTTCCCCATCTCCTCCACTCTCTCTAAAAACCAATGGAAAAAATACCCTCAGGTGAAGATTAACACAAAAAAAGAGAGAGAGCACGAGAGAGAGAAACTTAATCTTTCTTCACAAGCAAGAGCTCAAGGGAGGGATGCTCATTTTCTGGTTAGCATTAGCCCTGGCATTACAAATAAGAAGCAAATGTGGAGGAAGCATGATGTCTGTCCTGACTGCCAGACACTCTTTATTTTATGAAGAAACATGTAGTAGGACATGTGCTAATGCTTGTTTTTTAAATTTAATTCAATTACTCCAATTAATCTATCTGCAAATACTTTTTAAATAATGTCAGTTCCTGATCAGATAGAAGAATTAAATTATCCTTGATAAATGCAGATGTTTGGACCACATCTGCATCCTGTGCGCATGGCTTTCATACCCCATGTGCTCTTTACCTCTCTCCACAAAGCTTCTAGCTCCCAAGCGAAGTCAGCAGAGGCAAACAGGGAGGATAAGCACCACTGTGCTCTCCTCAGCAGTCCCATGAGTTTTGCAGATGCTATATGTACTCATTCTTAAAGCTGTTTTTAATATTTCCTGGAGATTTCGAATGCATGTAGAATAACCCCAGGTGGCCATCCCTAAGTAAATTATGTAAATTTGCTAAGCCTCAAATTGCTCATTATCAAAATGGAGCTTAAAATATCTACCACGTAAGATTTGGTGAGATTTGGTGACCTAGCACGTGTGAGAACACCTAGCACAGTGCCTGGCACAGCGGATGTGCATACACCTTACTTTCGTGAGCCTGTGGTGACAATGAGGTCACGTTGCCAATAAGAATGCAAACTTCCCTGGCACATGCCACATCTGAACCATGCAGGAGCTGCAGATCCATTTCAGAGATGTGTATGCTTAATTCTGGGAAGGGCCTGGAGGTGTCCCTGTGAGTATATCGGACGTTCACTTAATTTCCCCCCAGGGATTCCTCACTTAAGTCTGCCTCACCACAGCCTCCATTGCAGGTTCCACCCGATGGTATTGGTGTCCGCGTTCCTAAAATAACAAACCCCTATGGGCCAAAGCAGCACTGCATTTCTGCTGCCTACTGCACAGAAGTAGGCTATGCCATCCTGTCATCACGTTTCATTGCACCTGCCTTTCACCAAGCAGCTCCTCCAGTTGGTAGGGGGACCAACTGCCCTTGTTTTCTCAGGACAATCCTGGTGTTTGCTTTGAAAATTCCACATTTCTGGAAACCCTCAAGCCCAGGCAAACCAGAACAGTTATTCATCCTAAATTTCAGGCACCAGATATATGAAGCCCTCAGGGAAACAGACATCATCCTCTCTTCTCCAACCTCCTTATGCCCCCAGTCCCAACCCATCTGTGTTTGCTCCCAGAAAATATAGATAAACCTGTTTTCGTTTCCAATGATTGTCTAACAAATTACCATAAGCTTAGCAGTTTAAAATAACATCCATTCATTTATTATGTCATAAACTCTGCAGATAAGAAGTCTGAGTGTGTCTCAATTGGGTTCTCTGCCCAGGGTCTTCTGGGGTGGATATCAAGGCATCAGCCAGCCTGAGTTCTCACCTCATGGTTCCCTTTAGCTCATTAAGGTTGTTGGTCAAGTTCAATTATTTGTGGTTGTAGAACTTAGGTCTCTTGTTTCCTTTCTGATTGTTAGTTGGGGGCCACTCTCAGCTCCTAGAAGCCACCCATATTCCTGGCCATGTGGCCCTCTCTAGCTTCAAAGCCACCAACAAAGCATCTCCCTTGCATTGAATCCCTCTCACACATCTCATCTCTTCAGGGAGAGCCAAGTCCCTTAAGGGCTCACCAAGTAAGCTGGGTTTTCCCAGGATAATTTCCCCTTTTTAAAGTCAACTGTGCAGTACAACATAGCTTAATTGTGGAGTAATATCTCACCATATTTAAAGGTTTCACCCACTCTCGAGGAGAAGAGTTTATACACGGGTAAGAGTCACTGGGGGTCATCTTCGAATCCTGCCTACCCCACCTCCTTTCCCCAAAACTTACAAAGAGATGCCTGATGAGGGCAAGGCCCCAACACCTCAGCAGACACATCCAGACAGTCTCATTTGAGGCTCTTCAGTATCAGCCAATGTCTCTGATATAGTCATGTATTCTTTCTCATGGAACAAATATTGATTGAAGGTCTATTGTGAGCCTGGTACTCAGTCAAGTGTTAGAGATACACAGTGAACAAGAGGCATGACCCTTGCCTTGTCTCGTGGGGCAAAATTAAGAAAGTAATCGTAAAATTGTGCCTTCGACCAATGTGAAAAATATGAGTTTTATGGTGCCGTGAGATCCTATAAAGGGAGGATTTAACCCCATCTGAATCAAAAAGGGGGGCAGAGACTGCTGGCTGGCCACCAAAACCCACTCCCAATCTCTGTTATAGAAGAAGGCACAGGACTGCCCAAATGCACCTCATTTCCTAGCTTCTTTTGCCTTTAGGTGTGGCCACGTGACAAAGTTCTCCCCAATGAGTAGAAGTCATGGTGCTCCTTGCAGGCAAGAGCATTAAACTCATTGTCAGACCCATGAGGAACAACGGCACAGCCCAGAGCAACCATGAGAACGGCAGGGCCACACTCAGCCTAAGTCCTTGAATGACCACCCCCACCCTGGCCACCACCACTGTCACCACCTGTCAGCCTGGGCTGTTATGTGAGAAAGGAAGAAAGTTCTCTTTTGTCTGAGCCACTGCTTTTCGGACTATGGTTTCAGCAGTTCAGCCTTCCCCGAGCGATACAGAACTACTTGCTGGCAGGCAAAACATAACATACACTTTCTTATCTTGCACTTATATAATGTGTCTCTGAAAGGCTTTCACATCTAGTAGGTTTAATTCTCTCAATAAGCCTGTGAGACGAGTCATAGGACATCTATTACTCTACCCACCTGCCAGATGAAATTCAGAGGAATTCAGTGGCTCAGAGAGGCTTCCTTAGCTCATTAGTCATTTATGGGATCTCTGTCACTGAGTCACCATTTAGATTTAGACAAGTCATCCCTTTCTTCCTTCATTAATAGGATATGGTTGTTCCTGTCTTCCCACCTAAGAGGAAGAAATTCTGTGGGCCTAGTCTATGAAATACTCTAGCAGAAAGACAATGCAAATGTGATACTCAGTTACAGGTGCAAGAGAGATATTATTAATATTATTATTAAATATTAAGAGGACAATGCCCTCTTAATGATTTGCTCTTCAATATCTTGGGTCCATTGGAAACAGATTGATATGATATGATATGCTGAGCTACTACTGGTCTTAGCATTCCTACATTTCAGCATGAGGTAATCTCACCCTTGGTCTCATTTTCAGTGGGGTCATTTTGACTTTACTCGTCTGTGTGCTATCGGAAAATGCACCTTTTCAAACTCTTTCAATTATTAGTGTGTTCACCAAAATTTATGAGCATTTACCATGTAAAAAAGGCACTATGCTAGGCAAGGGGTATCCAGTAGCAACCAACACAGGCATGGTTCTCCAGATTACAGTCTAACAGGAGAGAAGATAAGAAACCAGTAAATGTGCAATTTTATATCATTACAAATAGTCACTGATGCAAAGGAGCCAAGCAATAAAGATGGTGAGAATTGAAACACTCTTTTTATCTCTTCTTACCTCTAGCTGCATAAACAATGCAGTCTACTGGGCCAGGTTTAGGATTATTCACAAATGTATTCTTTCCAAGATGGTAAAATAGGCTATTTTTTTGGCCTCTGGAAAGCTTAGGTGGTTTTGCTTTGCTGTTGGGAAGTTCAGAACTACATTTGGTACTTAGCTCTAGTAAATGGCTAAACTATGTTTCTTAATTCAGGTACCCTTTTACACCTTCTAAATTGTGTTTGCTTTATTTCTCTTTTTTATAGGAAAAGATAGAGGAAGAAGTAAGAGGGAGGAAAGGAGGGAGGGAAGAAGGGAAGGGAGGAGGGAGGGAGGAGCAGGCAAAGAGGGAGGGAGGGAGGGAGAGGCAGGCAAGGAGGGAGGGAGGGAGGGAGGGAAGGAGGGGCAGGCAAGGAGGGAGGGAGGGAGGGAGGGAGGGAGGGAAGGAGGGGCAGGCAAGGAGGGAGGGAGGGAAGAAGGGATGGAGAGATAGGCGGAGAACACTGTTATAAGTAGAACATTGTTCTTTTTCATCCAACATTCTGATCATCTCTCCTCAGGCCCTGACTGAGTGACCAAATGTGATGTGGGCTCTGAACCACCCTGGAGATACTTCAAAAGTAAGGAAACCCCAAAATCATCATAATTTGAGAAAACTATGTCCTTGCCCTGAAAGCCAAAGCAGAAACCGTAGACCTGCTAGCACAGTCCTGCTTCCACAAAGCCTGCTCTGTGTCCCCAAACTGGCAGAAGAGTTGGTAGGATCTGAGGACCAAGGTGAGAAGGGAAATGATTTTAGTAAAGGAAACGAGAAAAACATGTATTAAGTGCTTATCATATTATATATACTAAGTACTTTCATGAGCATTCGAATTCTCATTAAAGTCTCACAACTTGACAGTTCCATAGACTTCTCAGAGCATCCCCCTGCTTGGCCTGGGTTAGGGTCTCATGTCTCACTCTCCCATAAGCCTCCAGGCATCTCTAAACCCAAAAGGCAAAGATGAGCCCCTGATATAGCTAGCCTGGTCATTTTACATGCACCAATTCCAACTAATGAAAAGCTTACCAGGAATCGGACTGAAATTTTTGGCAGATCATAGGCTCAGAGCCATATGGCAATGAGAATAAAACCATAGGGTTACTTGGTCTCTATTTCAATCCTCAGCTCATGCAATTTTCCCCCTTTTTAAGCCTAGGAGATACAGTTCTGAGGTCCCTGGCTCCCTACACATCAGTGAGACACACTACCACAGAGCTGAAACCCTGGGGGAGCTCAGACCCAAAGCATTCAAGGATGAACATATGGCTCCCCTGAAGCAGAGTGGCACAGTGACATCTGTCTTTACAAACTTAACAGGCCGTAGTCTGCTACAGCTGCTGCAGAACGGCCTGTCTGTCTGGGCATTCGCCACCCTCCGCTCACAAATGAGCTTTTCAGCTGGGTTTAGGTATGGAAACCAGACAGCTTCTAAAGTAAAAGAGGCTTCTCAAGCAGAACAAAAAAGCACATTCAGCTACTGGGCTGAGTACCAATAATATTTAGCTGTTTTGTTGGTTAATAAACAGTCATTTCTTTACTAGTCACAGAAACATCAGCGCCTCCATACTGAAGCATCACAGTTTTGCACAGTTTCTTGGGGGAAATGTTACTTTCTTGCCTGGGAAGGAATCTTTAGGTACAGAGCTAGGGAAAGCATAGGTCTGCAGCAGAGTTATGTGTTCATCTCCACCACCACCATCACCGTCACTGCCTAGTACTTCTACCATCTCCTTCCTCTCTCGCTCAGGTCTGTCTCAGATGCTTTCAGGTGCTCCCATAGCAATGGCCCATCCGAGCATCTTCACTGTGTGGCAGCGCCCTTCTTACCTGCCTGTATCCTCGCTAACATGGAAGGTCAGTGAGGACGAAAACCACATTAATATTGGTGACCGTCGTATTCTTAACACCTCTCCTAGAACCTGATACATAGCAGGCACTCGGCGAGTGTTTAATGGACAAATTCCTTCCAGCTCAGATCAGATTTCTTCTCTCCCTTTGCACACTTTCCCCAGCCTTGGCATGTGCTTCCTGGCCTCAGACTTTACGGTCCCCAGATGGTTCCTCACGACATGAATTTTCTCAAAATCCACATTTGGTTCATTTCTGTGAAAGTCAGTACACTTATAACATACATGCAGTTGAGGAGGGGGTTGGTTAGTCACAGCCCAAGGTAGAAGGAAGATGCCTCTTTCCTTGAGACCATAGACTCTATGGGTCACGACCCCTTTGGGAGTCGAACGACACAGGGGTCGCCTAAGACATAACAGTAGCAAAATTACAGTTATGAAGTAGCAACGAAAATAATTTTATGGTTAGGGGTCACCACAACATGAGAAACTGTATTAAAGGGTGACGGCATTAGGAAGGTTGAGAACCACTGCCATAGAGAGACAGCAATATTTTAGAATCAGCTAACATTTTTAACCTTTATTGCTCCAAGGGGTTTTCTTCTGCCTAAATCATGCTACCAAACTCTTTCTCTATCTGATGTTTTTCTAAGTGTTTTTAAATTATTATAAAAGTAGCTGCTGCTCATTGTTAAGATGGGGGTGTACAAACGTGGAAATGAGAAGTGACAAAACCTCGGCGGTATCAGTGTTCCCACAGCCACTACTGGCGTGTTTCCATCTGATTTCTCCCCTACTTCTTCTTTCACAGTAGTTACATGACGTAACACCTGCCCCTTAAATGTTCTGTTGTGTTTTTGTTTTGTTTTTTTCTAAAATTCTGTCATCTTTTTCCTTCTTTTCTCATTTTATATACTGGCCCTGGTTTATCTACTTACTTCCAAGGCTTCAGATAACTTATAGCAGCGGTTCTCAACCTGTGGGTCGCGACCACTTTGGGGGTCGAACGACCCTTTCACAGGGGTCGCCTAAGACATAACAGTAGCAAAATTACAGTTACGAAGTAGCAACGAAAATAATTTTGTGGTTGGGGGTCACCACAACATGAGGAACTGTATTAAACGGTCGCAGCATTAGGAAGGTTGAGAACCGCTGCCTTATAGGTTATTTAAATGCCCTTAGAGTGGAATTAAATTGCCATTTTCTCCTTCTTCCCTTAAGGCCCAGCCAGTGAAGCATGCACACAAAGATCTCCAGTCAATTAAAACATGCTGTTTGCTAATGGCATTAGAAGAGCAGAGCTCTAGTAAAAGCTGGAATGGGAAACATAGCTCTGGCTCAAGGTCACCACGGGACCTTCTGCTTCCCAGCCTTGAGCCCTGGGACTCAGCTATGCCTGGAGCTAAGAGACAATAAAGGCCAGCACTGCATGGGCAACCCCAAATTCTCTTACACAACTTCCCACACAGACAAGAATCAGAAGCCAGCCTTGCCAGCCCCATCACAGAGACAGAAACAGAGACAAACAGAGAGAACTAGAGAGAGAGTCACAGAAAGAACAAGCTTAACTCCAAAGCTTTCCTCTGTGCTGACCTGGCTTTGCAGTCCCTACTACCCCATGGGGGAAGACAGAGCAAAGAAAGGAAATACTTTCCCCTACTTCACACGAGGGAAAAGTCCTTGACAGTCTAAACCTAGCAGCATGGATCCAGAAAGTGGATGAAAGAAGAGGGCATGTCAGTAATGCCACTCACCATAACACAGGGGCAATGCCCACAATAAAATGCAACCCATTAATTTCAAGTTCTGAGCTATTGATGAACCTTTTCTCCCCACCTTAGCAACGAGTAAATGAGGGGTTGTGAGACGAGACAAAGCACCCTTCCTAGTACTCCCCCAATTAGTCCAATTTTCTATGCACTAAAGCTACAGGGAACAGACAATATTGTTCCCCAAAATGTGCCTGGCATATAGCAGATACTCCATAGATATTTGTTGACTAAATAAATAAATGTCTCATGAATCTGTTTCTCCAGGCCAGATCCTTGTCATGATCTCAAGACCTACAAATGTCCATTTTTCCCAGCCTTCCTTCCTATAGCCCATTTTAGTCAATGGAACCATTATTTGTGTAATTATTCAGGTCATAATCTTCCAGTTCTGCATAACACTCTCTCCATTAAGTATGGATCACACCTTCCCCCCAAATTAATTTATTACCCTGTAGTCTCAGTCTCTAACTCCCCCTCCCTCCTTCCCCCACCTCTCATGTTTCCAAGGACAAGCAGACAAAAGAAATTGGGCTTATTTAAAGGATTTTTTTTTCAGTTGCTGTTTGCTTTCAATATTATTCTGTATTAGTTTCAGGTGGACAGCATAGTGGTTGGACAATCTATTTAGGCTTTTGATGTCCAAAATCATTCCTTGAAAAGAGCAAAGGTTAGACTCACTTCACTGCATTCTCTTACTTGGTAGATAATTAGCCTCCAAGCCTTCCTCTTCAGATCTTGTGGATTATCTCTCTACGTTTTAAACCACAACCCTTGCCCAAAATCAAAAACTCCCTGGAGCCCAGCTGGTTTGGCTCAGTGGTTGGGCATCGACCCATGCACCAAGAGGTCACCGGTTCGATTCCTGGTCAGGGCACATGCCCAGGTTGTGGGCCAGATCCCCAGTGGGGGGCATGCAGGAGGTGGCCAATCGTTGTTCTCTCTCCTCGATGTTTCTATCTCTCTCTCCCTCTCCCTTCCTCTCTCTCTAAAATAAATAAAGAAAAATATTTTTAAAAACTCCCTGGATATTGTTTCTTACATATATTACATTTCTTAAGTTAAAATTATTCTTCAACGTTTTCTAATATTACACTGGTTAAACTATTTCCCGTTGCCTTAGTATTCCACGTATTTTTTTTTCTTGGTTTTAAAATATTGGAAATCATCCTCAACTGTTGAATTATCAATCAAGAAAAACTATATCTTCTTTCTGATATAAAAGTTTCAATGGAATGAATGTTCATAACTCTTTTTCTATGTGATTTTGAAAATCTCATTTCCTCTACAAATCCTCTGAAAGTAGCCAAAACTCAAAATATCAACATGAAAGACTTACATCAACACCAACATCTTTATCATACTTTTTTTTTCTAATTTACCAACTAATTCTCAGCAAGAGCCTGGATAACTCATTTATAGAACATCTTATCATTGACTGGTTTGATGTTGCTAGAAGTCGCTCACAAATGTGCAACATGACAAAGAATTTCAAGAAAACAATTTGGTATAGTACCAAACAATAAATGTATTGAAAGAGAACATGTATGAAACCAAAGTTTGATGATAAAAATAAATTAACACATAAAATGTGTAAAAGAATACAAATAAAATGCTACCCCTACTAAGTGGCTGTAGTAAAAGGGGTCATAGCCTTCATTCATTTCTTCCTGATTGTTAAAGAACACAATTACTGCCCAGAAAGGACCTCAGACTGTTCATCTGCTGGTTTGTGGCGACACTGCCCTGCACTTTATTTTAACTAGAATATATGGATAACCAAAATGTTCCATTCATCTACATTATGTAAATTAATGACTTTTACTCGATAAACTAGTTCTTGCAATCTCTGCCATTATCCCCAATATTTTTTATTATCTAGCCTACATAAAGCTATTAAAATAATTCTTTTCAGGATTGGGTATATGTTTCTGAGGATAGTATTTGTAATAGTTTCTTTTTAACTTATGAATTTATTCAAATTAAATATCTTCAGGCAGAGTCATCTCTAGAATATAAAATACTTGAAAAATTCATATTATTTGGAGTCAGAGATCTGACCTCCAGTCATTAATATACCACTTCTCAACAGGGTGACCTTGAATAAATCATGTTTTCTGACCTGTAAGTTTTTCATTTGTAAAATGGGCAAAATAATAATACCCTATCTCATAAGATTTTGGTAAAATGTTAAGGAAATTATACATGTTATGAGACAAACACAGCTCTTAGCACATCCAATAAATGTTATTTTCAAAGCACATACTGGTGAATAATTTTATTTCTTTCAATAAAGCCAGAAACCATAAATTAAAATGTTAATATATTTACATAAAACCAAGTTTTTTAATAACAAAAAGATTTCAATCAAGAGTAAAAGACAACAACTGGAGAAAAATAGTTGCTACATATGCACCACGAAAAGGCTAAATATGCATAGTGCATCAAGTTCTTATAAGTCAGCACAAAACAGAAAGAAAATGGGCAAAGGATATGAATAGGCAATTCCAAAAAACAGGGCCAGTAAATATATGAACAGATGTTCAGCCCCCCTAGTAATCAAAGCAATGCAAACAAAACAATAGATTCACTATAATTAAAAAGATGGGTAAAATCCAGCATTTGTAAGTGTGTAGGCTGCTCTCATACATGTCTTCTAAGTATATTGGTTGATTCAATCTTTTTAAAGGGCTCTGTAGTGATATGTATCAAAATGTTAAAGATATACCCCCTGTTCTTTGTTATATTTATTTTCTGGATAGTCTACATATAATTATTATTTCCACAATCAGACAAAAAATAAGGCTATTTTTATTTTTTAAAACAAAATAGTTTCTTCCCCTCTTCTCAGGGTTATTAGGAGAATGAAATTACATTCTCTTCCAAATAAGGTCTCAAACAGCCAACAGTGAGTGGTCATAGCAGTAATGACTACTAACTAACATCTATGGGCACCTCATGGATTGCAAAGTACTGTCACTTACCTTAATTCTCACAACTGCCAGACGTAAACAGAGCTGGGACTATGATTGTTCCATTATGAATGACTAAGATCCCCAAGGCTCTTTTTATCCCCATCTGGCTTCAGACATTGCCTCATAGACTGCGAAAGTGAAAAGGGGGCCAAAATTCAGGAACCTGGACCATCTTCTCCTCTGCCTTCCCCTAGGGGGCGCTCAAGGGTCAGTAAATTAGTAGCTCCATAGCAACCATAGGCTCTTTAGCCTACTGCAATATATTACATAAAAGAAACTGACTGCCAAGTGTTAGATGTTAAAGAGAAGCTCTCCTCATTGCCAATTTGTGAAATCAGTCTTTTTCTTCAAGCTCCTTATCAAATCAGACCACGGGATGAAAATCGCCCTTTCCACCATAAGACCTGAAATCTACACTATTATCTATGACCCCACCAGAAATTGTGGTGGACAAAACTAAAAACGCCCAAGCTGTCCTGTGGTGGTTTCAGACCCCAAGTTCAGGACACCTACCTCTCTGGCCCCCTACCCAGCCCTCCCCACCCCGTCACACTTGTCAGGCCACCTTCCTTTATCAGGTGCCTACTATGCTTATCTTCTCTCCCTCTCACAGTATTTTTTCAAAAAGGGATCCGAGAAAAAAACTCACAAGGCTTCTGAATCTGAGTCATATCATAGTATAAATGATGCAAACGACAATGGCATTTCATAACCATGGGACCAAAAATATAAGGTAAAATAATGAGGTTACTGTAAGTAGGATTTCTGAGTATTCAAATATTGGCAAAATATTTGAGGCAAGCAGCTGTTTCTGGCATCACATTGATAATGATGGTGCCAGGGAATATCTGTCCAGAGGATCTGGGCCCAGCTTTAGCCACATACAGGGATCTAAACTCTATTTATCAGTAAGTCCTGAAAGTTAGGGAATTTTTCTGAAATACATTCTAATCTTCTTTAAGACCTTAAACCTCACTAGCAATTGTTTGACTGTTAATAGCTGATATGAGCATTAAGTTTACTTAGAATGTTCTGAAAATCCTTAAGAGACTTACAATTTCTTTTCAAAGGCTTAGAAAAGAATATACCAAAGTATAGAGGTAGCAACTTTGGGGCCTGAAATAAATCATAGCAAATACTATGAGCTCTATGCAAAAGAGTTTTATTAACAAAATATTTTACTTTCTATATTAACAGATGTAGGTCAAGTAAACTACACTGGAATAGCATGGACTCAGTAAGAATGACAATGCAGGTTTATTTTTGAGGACACAGAAAGCTATCCATAATACATTACTTTATAAAGCAGATTACAAAACGTATTAATGCTATGGTCCCATATTTTTAATGTATATAACAGGGTTTTATACCAATGTATTTTCATTCTTAATAATCCGTAGTTCAAAATCACCCTATGGCTTCATTATCAAGATTTCTGTCAGATGGCCTCAGAGAGGTTCTGCCATAGCTGATGACTCAGAGACGAGAAGTGGGGGAGTCCATTTGTTGCAGAGGTTAAAGAGGATATGTAAGCCCTGACCGGCTTGGCTCAGCGGTTAGAGCGTCAGTCCACAGACCAATGAGTCATGGGTTCAATTCTGGTCAAGGGCACCTACCTTGGTTGTGACTCGTCCCCGGCCCTGGTTGGGGTCGTGTGGAAGGCAACCAGTCGATGTGGCTCTATCACATCGATGTTTATCTCTGTCTCTCCCTCCCTCCCACTGATAAATGGAAAAATATACTCAAGTGAGGAATTAAAAAATAATAATAATAAGAGGACATGTAAAGCAGAGGGACTCTGCCTTGCTTTCTTTAAGTAACCTTGACTTCCCACTTCGTTATTCTCTGTATTTAATAGGCATCACAAAGGAAGTAAGCACACTGTTTGGAAAATAAAACGTGCAAAAATAAACATACAATTGTGCCTGTGAGGTGGGGATGGAATATCGCTTGCCCAGGAGAGATGAGAAAAGTAAGAGCTAGATCAATGATGTGGAGCGTAACTTAGAGTCGGCATTCTGGCCGCGCATCTTTCTCCTTCCTGGCAAGCGCAGGTCCCACCTTCATGCCATGCCCTGCCCACTTCTTGCCACCAGCAACTAATCATTTTTCCAGACTAGACAATAGACTATCTTCTGGTTTTAATTACTCATAAAAAGTGCTCTGTTAAGTAAAAGAATATGGTCAGTGACAAACCCAAAGAAGAATATTCCCTAAGGAAATTCTGATTAGTATTCTCTAATAGCACAGAGCCAAAGAGAAGTTCTAGAAAAAGCAGGCTGTGATTAGCAAATAAAAAGAAAAAAAAAACAGGACAATCTCACGTTTTGGGTTTTAAAACTATGTGCTGTTTAACACAATATTATGTTGCCAAAAGCTGTGAGGCTATGAAAATCATGACCTGTAATCATTAAAAATAGAGCTTATGTCTTCTCCATTCCCAACAAATTTAAATTTAAGACAGATGACATGACTAGCCTCATCCCAGCCAAGTTAGAGAGGCTTTTTTTTTTTTTTCCCCTTCTCATTATTCATAGAGTATGATTTTCTAAGAACTAAAGCCTTTACAAATGTAATTGACTCTTCCAACCAGTTGGAGTTGCCAGTTGGTTCTGAGCCGAAGGCCATGTTCAGGGAGTTCTGTAAACTTCATGCAGTGCCAAATATGTACTTCTGGTCTCTAAACTTTCACAATGGAAAGACAAAGGGGATGTTGTTATTTCAGTCAAAGCAGTTGTTCAATGGAACCCAAGGCTTGTGGAAGAATGACGACTGGATTGAAGCACTCGGATTCTGACTTGCTGGGCATAACATAGACCATGGTACTATATGGAGAACAAGCTTCCAAGGCCTTCTGCCTGCTGAGCAAATGCAACAGTTATTTCACCATGCGGCTGGGAGTCAATTCTGATTAAATTAAAGGCCGGCTATGATATCATATTTGATTCAGTCCTGCCTAAGTTTTGCTAAATATTACCTTCCAATACCATTAACTGTTTTTGAAATGTTATCATTAATGTGCTCTGTGACTATATTTTTCCTTTTTTTGAAAATGCCAAAAGGGCTTAGTCACCTGTTTTGGAGAGGAACAAAAGCTGGAACGCTAACATGGAAAATACTTCAAGTAGCATCGCATGGCTGTTTAAGCCAAGCTTAGTCTTCTATGTTTTGTCCAAGTGAATATTAAAAGCAGTTTCTTTTTTTTTAGCACATGGTCTTAATGGGAGGCAATTTCAAACAAGAAGTATTAGTTGAAAACCATGTAGCAATGCAGTGCTAACCGGTAAGTGAGTTGTATCACCAGACCTTGGGAATCCACATTCATATATTCAAATACATATATTAAATGTATTTAGCATTTACTGTGTGACAAGAGAGCCATGATCCCTGCCTTCCCAGAGCATATACAGAACGGTGGAGATGATGGATACTTCAATAAGCAATTACAATGCATTATGATACGTGTGGTGCTGGAGGAAGACGGGGATGGTACGGGAGCACAATTGAGAACCTAACATGCTCTTAGAAAGTCAGAAAGGCTTTCTAGAGGAAGCTGAGGCCCAAACGATGAGTAGACTTGATATATTATCAAAATACATGGAAACAGTAACATAAACGGGAATAAAAACAGTAATGTGCTAGTGAGTGTTTAACAAGTTCTCCCCCGCAAAAAAAACCCCAAAAACATCCCACTTTGACTTCTTCTAGTTTCTGTGGTATGTATACCTCCACCATAGCCAATTTTAAACTACCAATGTTTTTACAACTGGCTTGAAAAATTCCTGAAGAGTTATTAGCAAACCTTCAGGAGCTGGTATGAGTCAGCTTCAGCACACCACTTGGTGGAAGTTAAGGGATGTAAACTACTAAGTTTCTCGCATTGTCCTGGATATATTAAAAAAAATAATTTATATTAGGTTTTAATAAATAATGATGCGTATTATCATTTCTAGGCAACTATTAAAAGAAGTGTAGTGCAATATATTACTAACAAGCAAGTAGAGGGAAAATGGAATAATAAGAAATATTTAATTAATCAAAGAAAATGCAAGAAAGGAGGAAAAAAGAAATGTAGAATAGGTGGTACAAATAAAAAGCTAATAGTAAGATTGTAGACCTAAACCAAGATATGCCAGTAACTGTAGAGTGTAAATGGGCTCTATACCCCAATTAAGTGTCAAAGATGTCAGACTGGATATAATTCAAAACCTAATTATATGGTATTTACAACACACACACTTCAAATATAAGGATATAGAATGAATAAAACTAAAATGATTGTACTTTGCAACATATACAGATATCAAATCACCATGTTGGACACTTTAAACTTACACAATATGTCAATTATACCTCAATGAAGCTGGGGAGGAAAAGAACACATCTTAAAAAAAGCAAAATGATGGAAAAATATAAATCATACAAAAATCAACCAATAAGAGTTTATAACTATACTAATATTACACAAAATAAATTTTAAGGTATGATCATTTCTAGAGATAAAGCTGGACATTTTGTAATAATAATGGGTCAATCAACCATTGAATACAAATTTTAATTTGTATTCAATGAAAAAATTTGATAAAATTAATGAGAGCGATAGACAAATCCACATATTATGTTATAGTTGGTGATTTCAACATTCATTTCTCAGGAATTGATAGAACAAGAAGATAGGTAGTCGATAAGATTATATAAGATTTTAGCAACACTATTAACCAACTAGTCTGAATTAACACATAAAATACTCAGCAAACAACTGTGGAATACTTCTTCTTTTCAAGTGCGCATAGAACATATACAAAAAGTTGACTATATACTGAACCATAAGACCAGCTGCAACAATTTTAAATGACTAAAGGCACACAGAGAAAAATCTCTGACCACTGTTGAATTAAACATTAAATCAACATAAATAGATAGCAAGAAAATTCTAAATGTTTAGAAATTAAACAATATCTTTCTAAATAACCTATGGGTTAAAGAGGAAATCACAATGGAAATTACATATATTTTAACTGAATAATAAAATTATAACACACCAAAACTTGTGATTTGCTGCTAAAGCAGTTCATATAGAGAACTGTAGCACCTTAACTACATATATTAGAAACAAAGGCTGAAAATCAATGACCTAAAACTACATCGCTAGAAGTTAGAAAAAGAAGAGTAAATTAAACCCAAGGAGAAAAAAATTAAGGAAATGACAAAGTTACAAAAAAATAATTAATGAAGGGGGAAATAAATTATTCAGCAGAAAAAAATTAACACAGCTAAAAGTTGGCTTTTTGAAAAATGATTAATAATTGATATACTTCCATTAAGACTTATCAAAGAAAAAGAGAAAGGCATAAGTTACCCTTAACAAAAATAAAAAGAGGACACCACAGATTTAAGAGACATTTTTTTAAAAATGAAATGATATTAGAAGCTATCTTATGTTACTAATTAATCTGAAACTTTAGATGAACTGAACAAATTCCTAGAAAAACACAACTTACCAAAACTAACATAAGAAAAAACAGAAAATCTGAATAGTCTTATGTCTGTTTAAAAAATTGAACCTTTAATTAAAAATCTTTCTACAAAAATGTGTAGGTTCAGCTGGTTTCATCAATGATCCTCCAAATATTTAAGGAAGAAATATGAATATTATTTAATGTTTTTTATTTCCAGAGAATAAAAATGAAAAAATACTTCTACCTCATTTGATAAACTCAGTATAATTTGATCCCAAAATCTAACAAATACATTGTAAGAAAAAATATATATAGGCTAAAGTCTCTTATAAAGAGATTCACATCATTTTAAAATTTCAGAAAATCAAATCTGTAATGCATAAAAATTATGATACAGGCTAATCAAGTAGTTTTTGTTTCAGGAATGTGGAGATGATTTAACACTCTAAAATCAGTCTAGGAAATTCTTCATATTAACAAAAGGAAAGTCATTTAAATCTCAGTAAAAAATAATCGCTTGATGACATTAAAAACTCATTTATGATTTAAAACAAAAAGCTGTTAGCAAAATGGGAGCTTCCTTAATCTTATAAAAAGTTTCTGCATAAAAGCTGCAGAGCAAACATTTAGAGGTTCAGTCTAAGAAGACAATACCTGAATAATAGGAGTCCTAGGAAAAAAGTACAGGATATAAAAAGGAGGATATTATCAAAGAAACAATAAATGTACATGGTTAGATCTGTGTCTTAGAGAACTTTGATTGGCACAAAAGAGTATCCAATAAATACAGGAACATATATTAAGGCATTCTTAACAACAGTGAAAAAATAGAAACAAACCAAAACTATCAATATTTGAATATAAACCATAAAATATTATGCAGGATTTTAAAAATATGAAACTGACTTGTAAAAACAAATATTAAAAAAATGTTCAAGCTATATCACTAAGTAAAAAGCAAGCTGCAGAGTATTTACAGGATAATTGTTTAAGTTAAAAATAAACAGTAAAGACAGAAAGTAGATTAGTGGCTGCCAGAGCATAAGGGGAGGGAGGAAAGGAAGTGACAAAAATGTTCGAGTTAGAAAGTGGTGATGATTGTACAACTTTATGAATATACTAATAATGAGTGGATGATATGCTTTCAAAGGGTGTTTTTTAACAGTATGTGAACTATTTTTTTAATAAAAAGCAAGCAAACAAATCCCAGGGGGAAAAAAAGAAATAATAAATGTGCTATCATACTATCTTAGACCAGTCAACAAAAAGAAACTACTTTAAAACTTTCAGAGATTTCTCCTTCGTCCATTGATTGGGAGAAAAATTTACCTTGAAGAAAAGACTTTATGAAACTTTCTAGCACATATTTGCAGGGAGCAGGGGGCCTAAACCAGAAACTAAAAAAAAAAAAATTCATTTGCAATAAATAAAATTCTCAAAGTGAGTTTTTGCAGCCATGCCCACCGACTTACCCCTTTTTATAAGAACTCCCATTAGTTACAGAAAGAAGTCTTTAATCACTGACACAATACAACAATAAACACACATTATCTCAGGAGGAACTCCCTGATCATAAATGGCTATGTTAGTAACATGCAAAAAAACATTTTATGAAACTAACAAAAATATAGAGAAATTGCAACAAAAGCAATAAAATATATTAATCTCCACCCCCCTCCCTACACACACACACACACACACACACACACACACACACACACAAACCTCTTTATTAAGAGATGAATGTATTTAACCTGTACAGTATTTTTAGAAATATAAATTTCACATAACTTTCTCTTGATAACATTGGGTTTCTCTCCTGAACATTTTAAAATCTAGCAATATTTGCCTGCATTTTCACAAGGCAACAATTGGCTGATGTTGAGAAGCAGCTGCCCCTTTAAAATGAAACATTAACTTCCTAATTTGCCACAGCTGCAACCCCTCCCTACTGTCTTACACAGGGCCCACTTACAGTACTTGGCTGGCACCTCTGGGCGTATGTCTGTGACCTATGTCCTATATCTATGCTACTGAAAATGTAGTCCACAGACCAGCAAAATCAGTAGGGAATAAATGCAAATTCTCAGGTCCTACTACAGACCTACTGAATCAGAACCTCTGAGTATGGAGTCCAGGAATATGGGTCTGATGCATATTTATGTCCCATATGAAACCCTATGTTAACAATTCCTTTTAGAATTTACTATTAGGAAATCTTTGTTTCCCATGAAGAATGAGTATATGGTTTCTACCCAAAGGCTCAGATACTGTAGATCTTTCCTAGGGTCCATATATCTGTTTTCTATTCCCACTTAGAACTGCCCCCTTGGTTTTTATCTCCTATTGAAATTTTTATGAACTAAAGATATAAATAGACAAACAATGGTTTTGAAGTCTGACTGCCTTGGTTTAAATCTTCGATCTTCCATGTACTGGCTGTGTGACCATAGACAGTCATTTAATGATTCTGAGCTTTCCTAATCTTTTAAATGGGTGTAAAATTTGTGCTTCATAAGATAGGATTGTTGTCAGGGTTAAATCAGAGAATTCATGAGAAACAAAGAGCATGCTGCCAACAAATAGAAAAGCTCACCAGTTAGGGATTAATTTCAGCTGCAAGTGACAGAAACTCTATTTCAGGGATTACAAATAGGAAGTTATTGTTTCTCAAAAAACTTCATGTCCAAGACATCAACTGTACAGTGTCATTGGTTGTTCCAAGTTATTCCTTCTCACTGCTCTGCCAGCCTCATGCATGGCCCTTATTCTCATGGTCTCCTTGTGTCCTCAAGATCGGAACTCTACCTCCATCCTCATTTCAACCTTCTAACTATAAAGTACAAAAAGAGAAAGAGAAAGAGGAGGTAGCACTATTAGGGATAGAAAAATTTTCCAGAAATCGTGCACAGATTTCTGCTTTCTTTTCCTTCGTCAGAACTGCATTACATAACCACTTCTAGCTGCAAGGATGCTAGTGTTTTGGTGTGGTTTTTCTTTATCATGGCATATTAGGGCTTTCTTAGGAAAATGAGAAAAGAGATATACAGACAACCAGCATTATCTACCATCTAAACTTTCAATATGTGTTCATTATTTTTATTTATTTAAAAAATGAAACTAAGAGATCAGTTATAGATGCCTTAAAAAGTTTATATATTTTAATATTTTACATACTTATATATAAATGTTTTTTGTCCTGAAGCTCTCTAGTTCAATGTTCCCATGCAATCTTATATTGTTCAGGATGCTTATGAAATCACCAGCAATATTAATAACCACTGGCTATGTCCAGCTACTAAAATAATTTTATACATTATTACATTTAATCCTCACACTATTCCTATAGGCAGCTATTAATATTTATACCCATTACACTGATGTGGAAACTTATGTTTCAAAGAGAGAATAATTTTCCCAAACTTACATATGTAGTAAGTGGAATAGTTAGAATTTGGATTGAAATGTGACCCACTTCAAAAACTTGTTCTAAAATTTCTTCTGAAAACCATTGCTTTACCTTCCAAAAAGAACACATTTACCATTTCTTAACAAAATAAGCCTGACCATCCTTACCCCCTTAGCAGTTTTTTGCCCAAACATTTCTCTCTCAGGCAGAATACATTTCTCATCAAAGAACAATCTATAGCTTCTTCTCAATGCCTGAACAAGGTTCCTGAGTGGGTGTTTGTTTCTTTTCTACAAAAGAAAGACAGAAAAGTCTTTCAAGGCATCAAAACATCCAGTATCCCCTTAGCTCTTGCCCTTAGATAAAGGCCACATCGCTCCTATTAAAGACACCAAAGCTCTCAGAGATGCATTTAATAGTATTTTTGTGTACATATTGTAGATCTTTTTTCAACACTCAGACCTAAGAAGAATGTGAGAAAATGCATGTGGGAGAATAAAAGTCCCTATAGTTTATTACTTGAGAAGACAAATTGCTTTTGCACAGAAGATAAAAGATTACCAGAAAACAGCATTCATTACTAAACACAGTTCATTGTTAGGATAGTTAAAAAGGAATTGGTATGCCATTGGAAAAGTAAAATCCAGGAGGACCACAGAGGGAGACAGTGAGGTATAACCTGTCAACTTCCTCCTTGTTGTGAAAGCAGCAACAAAGCTCTGAACTATTCAGCTAGATCTTGGAGAACTGAGAAATATACACAGTCTGAACTTATAAGGTAAGTAATGCTTGAAAAAGGAGAACCAGCTTACAGTTTCAACCTAGTTTTTCTCCCCCCTGACCAGTTTTCCCTAAAGCACCCTTAAAAAGAATGGCTTATCCTTACAGTCAGGAAATGAGGCATCCAGTTCCAATAACATAGTTCTAATGGGCAGCTCATTAAAATAGAAGGATGATACTTGTTTGTGTCTCCCATAGAATGAAGTTAAAATAATGGGTTGTTTCTCAAAAGAGACTCATTTAATATCTATGGATTGTATGCCCAAAATAGAGGGTCTTTTTGAATGTTAAAACTAGGACCAGACTGACAATCTTCTGTACTTATGTCTTCACAATTATTTCTCATTAGACTCCATGGAAGTTACAGTAGATACTAAAGATAGGTCCAATCAACACGCATTTCAGACTCTTTGTAGTGTCTGCCTTTGTAGACTAAATGTTAGTATCTACATTACCCATATTCTCTCATAGAAATACCCCTTTAGAGACTTGTAACGCATAACCAAACATTGGGAGGTGGCAGCCACAAAGGTAGATCAGATCTTCAGACAAGAAGAGGCATTTGGATCTCCTGGGGCGAGTGTGGTTGAGGTTCTACTCTCACGTTACTAATATCATAGATGTCAAGTAGCATGCAACAGCAACAGAAAATTTTCCATTAAAATCAATGTCAAAATAGTTTAGAGTTTACACTATGTTGTTCCTGATAATACCCAAACTTAGTTCCCTAGACATCCTAGAAATATGGTATGCTATTTAATGCTCTAAAATTAATCACTTTTTGTTTAAACTACCTAGAGTAGATTCTGTGGTCCACTGGTCCACATAGAAATTGGTACCAGAAATACTTGCCCAAAATGGGCCCTTTAAGAAATAGGAATTTGGAGGGGGGGAAAAATGGCGGTGGAGTGAATGGAAGCTACACAGACGATCTCCCAAGACCAAATGGGAATTACAACTAAAATAAAGACAAATCGTGAGAAAAAAGCAACAGAAAAGCAGCGGGAAAGGACCATATAACCAGGGACACTGAATCGATCCTGGTAGGATTGCGGAGGCACGAGAGGGGGGCTGGGAGCCCACGGACAGCAGCGGTCTTACCTATGAGCAGCACCCTCGAGGTTAAAGTCCCAAGCCCACTCCACAGCACAGAGGGCCAGAACAGAGCACTGAATTGGCTACAGCCACTCACCTTGGGCTCCGGCAGAGAGAGGGCGGACTGGACTGGAACTCAGTGGGGACACCTGGGATTTGGAGGGCGCTCAGAGTTTTTGCTGAGTCGCAGCCACAAAGGTCAGTGGCCAGCTTACTCCCTCCTGGCCACACAGGAAGGGGGCCAGCTTGCTCCTTCCCAGAGCTGTGGGAAAACCAGCAACCCCTCCCTCAGAGATTCAGCCCCTTCCAGGTGAGTCAAAGAAATGCAAATTGAGGCTCATTAACAACCAGCATCTGTCCCACCCTCTGGAAATCCTCTTACAGCAGAATATCAGAGGGCTACATTCCAAGGCCCTGAGTAACTGAGACTAATAGCCTCCAGGCAAAAAGCTAGAGGATAACTGAACATTTCCTGGGCTTGAAAATCTACCCAGGAAAGTAAGACTTGACAGTAGTGGTTAACGTGGGCCCTCCCATGCTCATCCAAACCCAGTAGAGGGAGCCACAAACAGCAGAACACCAACACCCACAGGGAAAATTTGGCAGGCTCCAAAACCCACTGAGTCAGCCAAAATGGTGAAACAAAGAAACAGATCCCAAATGAAAGAACAAGAGAACTCTACCGAAGATGAGATAAATGAAATGCAGTTAAGCAAGTTATCAGAGATAGGGTTCAGAGCCATGATCTTGAGGAAGCTCAACAGCATGAGTAAAGACATCAACACCATGAGTAAAGATATAGAAACATTGAAAATCAACCGAGCGGAAATGAAAAACCACCAAGAAGAAATGAAGAATGACATAGCAGAAATGAAGAACACATTGGAAGGACTAAACAGCAGAGTAGAGGAAGCTGAGGACCAGATCATTGAATTAGAAGACAGGGTAGAAAAAATCAACCAATCAGAAAACCAAAAGGAAAAAACAAGTAAAAAACAGGAAGACAGCTGAAGAGAACTGTGGGACAACTGGAAACGTAATAACATTCGCATCATAGGAGTCCCCGAAGAAGAAGAAAATGAGCAAGGGTTAGAGAATATATTTGAAGAAATAGTGACAGAAAATTTTCCTAACTTGGTGAAGGAAGAAGACATTCAAGTTCAAGAAGCACAGAGAGCCCCAAGTAAGAAGAACCCAAACAGGCCCACACCAAGACACATAATAATTAAAATGCCAAAAATTAAAGACAAAGAGAGAATCCTAAAGGCAGGAAGAGATAAGCAACAGGTTACCTACAAAGGAACACCCATAAGGCTATTATCGGACTTCTCAACAGAAACACTACAGGCCAGAAGAGAATGGCATGAAGTAATCAAGGTCATGAAAAACAAGGATCTGAACCCAAGACTACTCTACCCAGCAAGGCTGTCATTCAAAATAGAAGGTCAAATAAAGAGCTTCCCAGACAAAAAAAGGCTAAGGGAATACATTAGCACCAAATCAGCACTGCAAGAAATGTTATAAGGACTGCTGTAATTAGTAGAATAAATAGGAAGGAAAATAGAACCACACTAAACAAAAATGGCAATAATCACCTTAAATGTAAATGGATTGAATGCTCCGATAAAAAGACACAGAGTAGCTGATTGAATAAGAAAGCATGACCCATATATATGTTGTTTACAAGAGACCCACCTCACAACAAAAGACTCACATAGGTTGAAAGAAAAGGAATGGAAAAAAATGTTCCAAGCAAATGGAAAATAAAAAAAAAAGCTGGGGTAGCAATACTCATATCTGATAAACTAGATTTCAAAATGAAGGCCATAACTAGAGACAAAGAAGGCCACTACATAATATTGAAAGGATCTATCCAACAGGAAGATATAACCTTGGTAAACATATATGCACCCAATATAGGAGCACCAAAATATATTAAAAATCTTCTGGAGGACTTCAAAAGAGAAATTGACAGCAATGCAATCATAGCAGGGGACTTCAACACCCTGCTGACATCACTGGATAGATCATTTAGACAAAAAATTAACAAGGAAACAGAGGCTCTAAATGAAGCACTAGATCAAATGGATTTAATAAATATCTACAGAGAATTACACCCAAAACTGCAGAATTCACATTCTTCTCAAGTGCACATGGGACATTCTCAAAGATAGACCACATGTTAGGGCACAAACTAAGTCTCTACAAGTTCAAGAAGATTGAAATCATATCAAGCATCTTCTCAGATCACAATGGCATGAAACTAGAAATCAATTGCAACAAGAACATGCAAAGACATTTGAACACAAGGAGGCTAAATAGCATGTTATGAAACAATGAATGGGTTACCGAGGAGATCAAGGAAGAAATTAAAAACTGCCTGGAAACCAATGAAAATGAACACACAACAACACAAAATCTATGAGATGCAGCGAAAGAAGTTCTGAGAGGGAAGTTCATAGCAATACAGGCCTACCTCAAGAAACAAGAAAAATTTCTAATTTACTACCTAATCTCAAAACTTAAAGAACTAGAAAGCAAACAAAAAGAAAACCCCAAAGCAAATAGAAGGAAGGAAATAATAAAGATCAGAGCAGAAATAAATGACATGGAGACCAAAAAAAATTCAAAGTATCAATGAAACAAAGAGCTGGTTTTTTGAAAAGATAAAATAGATTGACGGATCCTTAGCTAGACTCACCAAGAAACAAAGAGAGAGAACCCAAATACACAAAATCAGAAATGAAAGAGGAGAAATAATAACTGACACCACAGAAATACAAAGGATTGTTAACAAATATTATGAAAAATTATACGGCAACAAATTGGACAATCTAAGCGAAATGGACAAATTTCTAGAAACACATAGTCTCCCAAAACTGAACCGGGAAGAGATAGAAAACTTGAACAGACCAATAACAGCTAAGAAAATTGAAGATGTAATGAAGACTCTCCCAACAAACAAAAGCCCAGGCCTGGACAGCTTCACCGGGGAGTTTTACGGAGCATTCAAAGAAAAACTAACACCCATTCTCCTCAAACTATTCCTAAAAATTCAAGAAGAAGGAAGACTTCCAAACTCATTTTATGAGGCCAACATAATTCTAATTCCAAAACCAGAAAAAGACACTAAAAAGAAAGAAAACTACAAGCCAATATCTCTGATGAACATAGATGCCAAAATCCTTAACAAAATACTAGCAAATCGGATACAGCAATACATCAAAAAAATTATTCATCATGACCAAGTGGGATTCATCCCAGGGATGCAAGGCTGGTACCAATACTCACAAATCAATAAATGTGATACATCACATAAACAAAATGAAAGATAAAAATCATATGATCATATCAATAGATACTGAAAAAGCATTTGACAAAATCCAGCACCCATTTCTGATAAAAATCCTCAGCAATTTGGGAATAGAGGGATCATATCTCAACATAATGAAGGCCATATATGAAAAACCTACAGCCAACATCATACTCAAAGGATAAAAACTAAAAGTATTTCCCTTAAGAACAGGAACAAGACAAGGATGCCCACTTTCGCCACTCTTATTTAACATAGTACTGAAAGTCTTAGCCACAGCAATCAGACGTGAAGAAAAAATAAAAGGGATCCAAATTGGAAAGGAGGAAGTGAAACTGTCATTATTTGCAGACGACATGATATTATACATAGAAAACCCTAAAGACTCCATCAAAAATCTACTAGACCTATAAATGATATAGGCAAAGTAGCAGGATACAAAATTAACGTCAAGAAATCGACGGCATTCTTATACACCAATAATGAAATCACAGAAAGAGAAACTAAAAAAGCAATCCCATTTACCATCGTGGCAAAAAAATTAAGATACCTAGGAATAAACTTAACCAAAGAAATAAAGGACTCATTTGCAGAAAACTACAGGACATTGAAAAAAGAAATAGAGGAAGATATAAAAAAGTGGAAGCACATACCTTGTTCATGGATTGGAAGAATTAACATCATTAAAATGTCCATATTACCCAAAGCAATCTATAGATTCAATGCAATCCCCATCAAAATACCAATGACATACTTCACAGAACTAGAACAAATTCTTCAAAAGTTCATATGGAACCAAAAAAGACCCCAAATAGCCACAGCAATCTTGAAAAAGAAGGACAAAGTAGGTGAGATCACAATACCGGATGTCAGGTTATACTACAAAGCTACTGTAATCAAAACAGCCTGGTACTGGCACAAGAACAGGCACATAGATCAACGGAATAGAACAGAGAACCCAGAAATTGACCCAAAATATTATGCTCAATTAATATTCAACAAAGGTGGCAAGAGCATACAATGGAGTAAAAAAAAGTCTCTTTAATAAATGGTGTTGGGAAAATTGGACAGCTACATGCAAAAAAATGAAACTAGACCATCAACTTACACCATACACAAGAATAAACTCAAAATGGATAAAAGACTTAAATGTGACTCATGAATCCATAAAAATCCTAGAAGAAAATGTAGGCAACAAAATTTCGAACATCATACGCAGCAGAATCTTCACTGATATATCACCTAAGGCAACAGAAACAAAAGAAAAAATGAACACATGGGACTACATCAAACTCAAAAGCTTCTGCACAGCAAAAGAAACAACCATCAAAACAGAAAGGGAACCCACTGTATGGGAGAGCATAATTGCCAATGATACATCAGATAAGGGGTTAATCTCCAAAATATAGAGTGCTCATACAACTCAACAAAAGGAAGACAAAGAACTCAATTAAAAAATGGGCAGAGGTCCTAAAGAGACACCTCTCCAAACAGGACATACAAATGGCCAAGAGACATATGAAGAAATGCTCAACATCACTAATCATCAGAGAGATGCAAATTAAAACAACAATGAGGTATCACTTTACACTTGTCAGAATGGCCGCCATCAACGTAGCATCAAACAAGTGTTGGCGAGGGTGTGGAGAAAAGGGTACTCTAGTACACTGCTAGTGGGAATGCAGACTGGTGCAGCCACTGTAGAAAACACTATGGCATTACCTCAAAAAGTTAAAAATTGAACTGCCATTTGACCCAGTAATCCTACTTCTAGGAATATACCCCAAGAAGTCTGAAACACCAACCAGAAAGACTATATGTACCCCCATATTCATAGCAGCACTATTTACAATAGCTAAGATCTGGAAACAGCCCAAGTGCCCATCAGTAGACGAATGGATAAAAAAGCAGTGATATATATACACAATGGAGTACTATGCAGCTGTAAGAAAGAAAGATTTCTTATTCTTTGAGACGACATGGAGGGACCTGGAAAGTATTATCCTAAGCGAAACAAGCCAAGCAGAGAAAGACAAATATCATATGATCTCACTTATTTATGGAATATAATGAACATAGTCTGAAGAACAGGGTAGACCCAGACACGTGGAAGTAGGGTACAGACTGACAATCCCCAGAAGAGGGGGTCAGGAGAAGAAGAGATAAACCACAGAACTTATATCCATGTACACATAACAAATGGACATGAACAACAAAGCTGGGGACAGGTTGGGGAGGGAGGGGGAGGAGGGGGTCAATGGGGGAAAAAGGAGAAACATCTGTAACAATAATTAATTAATTAATTAATTAATTTTAAAAAAGAATAAGTAAATGACAACATGATGTATTTTATATATATTGTAATCCATTTTTTAGAAATAAAAAAACAATAAAAATAAAAATAAAATTTAATGGGAATTTAATGTTGGTTATTGTATTATTCTGCTCAGGCTGCCATAATAAAATACCAAAGACTAGGTGTTTAAACTACAGAAATTTATTTTCTCATAGAAGCTGGAAGGTTCAAGATCTAGGAGCCAGCCCATTTGGTTCCTTGATGAAGGCTTTCTTCCTGGCTTACAGATGGTCTCCTTTTCACCATGTACTCACATGGCAGAGAAAGAGAGAGAGAGGAGAGAGAGTGAACTGGTCTCTCTTCTTATAAGGACAACTTATCCCATCATAGGGGCTCCACCATCATGATCTCATCTAAACCTAATTATGTCCCAAAGACCCCCACCTCCAAATACCATCCACATTGGGGTTAGGGCTTCAACATATGAATTGAGGCTAGGGGATGGGACAAACATTTAGTCCGTAATAGTTATCTCTCCTGGTTAGGTATGAAGTTGGTCAGTGCTGGTTAGTATTACAGATTGGGACACTAGTTGTCCAATGGATGTCTATGGAATTTGGTGTCAAATTATCACTGTGATCCCCTTAAATAAAATAGTAGAGATCTTTGATTCAACAAAGTTACCACTATGAAAAGCGATTTTGAAGACCATGAGGCATACAGTGGTAATGGAGGTGGACTAGATATTTCCACCTGTGCTGCAGAGCCTTAATAAAGAAAATGACTTCCTGGCTGGTGTGGCTCAGTTGGTTGAGCATCATCCTATGCATCAAAATGTCACTGGTTTGATTGTCAGTTAGGGCACATGCCTGGGGATTTAGGCTCAATCCCCAGTAGAGGGCGTGCAGGAGGCAGCCAATCAATGTTTTGCTCTCACATCAATGTTTCTCTCTCTCTTTCCCTTTCCCTTCCTCTCTCTCTAAAAATCAGTTTTTTTAAATCTTAAAAAAAAAGAAAAGAAAATTACATGCTCCGGTTTTTTTACCCTTGGCCAAAGGCACAGAGAGCCTTGACTTATAGTGGACATTATTTTAATCAGGGTTGGCCCTAAAGGACAGCAGGAGGAAAATGTCTAGAGGAGAAATGACTGGAGATTCAGACCTATATTAATTCACAGAAGGTAGTGGCTAGTGGTTTGTCTGGATGCTTGTTGACTTGGATTTACAACAAAGTATCAGGAAAGAATTATATGTGTGATCTTTCAGAATGCACTAAAGTCATCCAAAGACCCCTTCCTATAGTGTTTAACAATAATCATGTTGAGAAGACTGGCATCTTATCCAGACAGTTCTCAATGGGTTCACCTATCAAGTAAAAATAGTGGAATGAAAATGATGCACAGGTATAATATCACCAAGGTTCACCTGGCTAATAGCATTGATGATTGTGCAGACTTCCAACCACAAAAACCAACTGCTAGCACCACACCTCTGAGAGATCAGCCAGCCACCACCTGATGGAGTGGAGAAAGTAATTTGTCTTCTCCGGAACAGACATTTATTCTGAATATGCATTTGCCTTCCCTGCTAGCCATGCTTATGCAACATCACAACCCTTGGATTCTCCATTAAAATAGATCACAAAATATTACTTCTGACTAATTAATTCACCTTTATAGCAAAAGAACTAAAGCAATGGGTACCACTCACAGGAGTCACTGATCTTATGAGGTTCTCCATCACAGTTGACTCTATTGAAAGTGAAATTGCCAACTGAAGAGTCATAACATATGAGTTGCTGGGAATTTGAGTTGTTCTTCTAAAGTTTGTTCTAAACAAGTGAATAATATATGGTGCTGCTTTATGTGAAAATGTTTTTCTTGTCATTGTTATTTTGAAGTTTAATTGTAGGTCTTTGTGGACCCGGATAAAGAGATGAAACGTGGAAGGTATCACAAATTTGCTTACTCAATTCCTAATCCCAACCCTTTTATCATGCTTTTCTGTACAATAGAGGGTGAAAAGTCAACACTTCTTTTCTAAGAATCCCTTTTAGCTGGAGCTTTTCATGTGACCTAAGTGCCAACAAGAAAACACATTCATTCAAGGCCTGAGAGTAGAAATGAGGAAAACGAAGTACAGCAGCTCAGGGAGATGAGGCGTTCAGAGAAGCACAGCAGCAGGAGAGCCTGGTTCTCTTAGGGCTGACATGGGGAAGATTTTACTGTGTGGTCTCTAAAACCACTGGAGTCAAGCAGAAAGCAGCAATGCAGGGAAATTGCACTAGAACAGTTTGGGGCAGGATTGGAGGTTTCTTAAGATAGCATTGTTTCCAACTGTTGGCATCCAAGGTTGGTTTACTGCCCGCCAAGAAAGTAGAATACTAAAAAATACTATTTTTTATATGAATCTCTCCTCTTGTGAATAAGGACTCTCTTCTAATAATTATTTTTTATTACCCAGCAACTAGTGTAATGCCTAACACATAGTTGTTATACATTAAATTGTCGTGAATTGAAATGAGTCCTCATTAGTATCCTAAAGAGATGAGCCTATTGCTGGAAGTGTGTAAGGCTGAAGAATGTTGTAGTGATCATGACAACTTTATTTTCCCCATATCAGCCAACTTCGGGGGCTTTGACAAGGAAATTTATTAACACAAGGAAATTTAATAACAAAATATTTTTTAAATAACCCTCCAAAAATGGAAGGGACAAGTTTTGTTAGGTTAAAACTTCACCTTTCACAAACAAAACCAAAACTCTGGGGGTAGCACTGGTGTAAGGCGTCTATGTGTGTGTGTGTGGGTGGGGGGGGTGTATGTATAAAAATCATTAATTTACATTTATAACTAATAATGAAATAATTGATATACATTAAGCATCTCAGTGGCAAAACCCTGATATTATTAGAGGGAAAAGTAATTATTGTATGTCTATTATGTATTATATATCTATTATATATTTATTATTGTAAATCTCTAAATACACTCTTATTTAATCCATACAACACTACAAAGTGGATATTATTTTATCTCCACAGCCCCATAAAATAGGTATCATGAGAAAAGTAGCAGTGGGGTTGGTTAAGTAACTACTAATAGACATTTATTGAAATGTCATTCGTAGAATGGATCATTCTCCCCATTGCCTCAGGCTTTGCAAAAGATCTTCCCTCTGCCTACAACATTCTGTATGCTTGGTTCCAACTAATTTTTGTTTACGCATCCTTCATATCTCAGCTAAACGTTGCTTATTCAGAAAAACCTCCCCTAACCACCTCCCAAAACCAAATCAAGTAAGTCATTGCTCCCTACATCTTTTCTTCTCAGCGTGTATCACAGTTTCCAACTACTCATTGTGTGTCCATTAGATTTGTCTATCTCCATTGCTACCATGTAGGCTTATTGAAGCTACCTAGATCATTGTATTCCCAGTGCCCGGCATAGAGTTGGACACATAGTAGGCACTCAGTAAATATTTCCTGAATAGATGAATGGATCAATATCATGTACCAGGAGTATTGTAAACACTTTACCATAGTTATTTTATTCAATCCTCACAACAAACCTATGACTTGTGTCCTATTTTTGCAAATGAAGATGCTGAAGAGCAGAAGTATAATAACTTGCTAAGGTTCACCTACATAGTGAGTGACAGAGCTGAGATCAAGTCTAGTATCTTTTCACTACATCATATTATTATTATACATTTTTAAAATATATTTTTATTGATTGTTTAGAGAGTGAGGAAGGGAGAGAGAGATAGAAACATCGATCAGCTGCCTCTGCACATCCCCTTCCAGAGCTTGAGCCCGCAACCCCAGCATGTGCCCTGACTGGGAATCGAACCAGGAACTCTCAGTCCATGGGACGATGCTCAATACAATGAGCCACATTGGTAGGACTATTATACACTTTAATTCGCACCTTCACATAGATTTTTATTGTATTTCACATGAAAGTGAAGAATAAATCACTACAAGACAAGCAAAGAACAAGCACTATCTCATCACATGAGAAGCCTGCTACAAAAGAAAGAAAACACAATATCAGGGTTAGACTTGAGATTCTATTCATACTTTTGTGGAAGGAAGCAAAAGCTGGGATTTCAGAAAACAAATTTTGTGCTATCACAAATTTAGAAATAGCTCAACAAATCCTACTATACACATTGAATTTCAATGACACCATAATTTCACAGAGTGGTCATTTAGGCTTTGGCATAAAAAGAAGTCATTAAATGAGACTATGCATAGATGAGTAAATTATCTTCCATACAATTTCACTTTTCTGGAAACTTTTTTTCATAAATGTCATCATCTTAATTATTTTACTTATAAATGAACTTTTATTTATGAATATATATATTCAGACATAATTTTATGTAAATGCATAAATGTGGAGCTTTTTGCTTGTTTGTTTGCTTGTTTGACTCTTGCAATCTCTTAGTTTCTATCTACACACATTGGCCCTTACTCCCACCCCAAGGGTATCCATTTCTACAACCTAGTCTATATCCTTTCATATATTATTTACACTCAAATAATTCCCTTTAATCATATATATGATTATATATATACACATCTATACATTATATAGATATAGACATCTATACATTTATTATATACACATCTATGCATTATAGGGACAAGTTTTTTGGTCATTGCTTTACAAGAGGGAATTAACATTATTTACACTTTTCTGCATCCTGCTTTTCTCCTTCAGCTTCTCATGGAAACCCTTCCAAATTGACTGGGATTGCTCCAATTCATTATTTTTAAATGACTACATAGAATTCCACAGTCTGCTGTATGTTGCATGATTGATTCAGTCCTGTTCCCGTTGATAGGTAATGTTCTTTTCCTATGGGCCACTAGAGAGCACCCTTGGAGCAGAGTCAGGTTCAGCAGAGTCTAGTTAGGGGTGAAGATTTAGGGACATATTTGTTATTAAATTTGCCTCTTCATACTAACTCTCTTGATCAAAGCTTTGCTGATCCTCAGTTCAGGGAGAAAACCCATTCTCCAGCTTTCTCAAACAGTATCTTACCATTCCAGCCCCTGTGGGATGATAACAGACTTGCCACTGTTGTTGACAAGCCCAGAGGGAAAAGGCTCTGCAGAAATATTATAATCAGCATAACAGCAAGAACAGCCACTATCACTGCTGTCACGGAGATTACTGCAATTTATGGACAACAAAAATTTGCCAGTCATCAGGCCAAGACCTTGACATACGTTATCTCACTTTATGTTCGCCACAGTCCTGTGAAGTAAGCTATTATCCTGCTGTACAGATAAAGTGTGTAGTATAGAGATAACACACACAGATTCAGACCCTTCAGAGATCCCAGGGATTTTCCTCATGCCTGTGTATTAAGTCTGTCACTGGGTGGCCCCTCCTGGACCTCCATCTTCAACTCCTGGCACCACCTGTCTGGATCCAAATCCAATCCAAATTCCCTACCATTTTCCATAGGCTGCAGAGTTCCTATGACTTGGCATCAGTTACTATTGCTTTCCTGTATGGCTTCCTCAGCTTCCCAGGAACATCATTCTGACCCCAATCGACCTTCTATCTACGAGACAAACTCCTTCTTCTTCAAGGAGTCAGATTACATTTTGCCCTGACTGTGGGGCTTCCCCAGGTAGTCTTAAATACTCTTTATATCTCAAAATAATGGAAAAAGTTGCTTACTTATCTAATTCCCTAAAGCTAAGTCTTCCTGTTCTTACTATCCCTGTGCCTGGCACAGTGCTTGGAACATAGCAGATATTCCATATATGTTCATAAATGAATACATGACTGAATGAATGAGCTGCAAGGGGTCTCTCCAAAAAAACCTGAGTCAAACCCAATTTTTAGCAGCATAAAATAAATAATAGAAGCCAACAGACTTGGGTCACTTCCTTTCAGAGAAGATTTCTGTGACCGAGCCCATCAGTAGCCAATAAAGAGCCCCTGGTTTTTGTTCCACAGCTGAGCTTGGACAGTTAAACCTGAAGAAAAGGAGAGTGTGTTGGGCTATTCATATATGCCTAGGGTGTGCTATTAGTTGCTGCTGAGAGATAAAGGGGGATTTTTTATTAGAGCAAACGTACTTCAGGCTCCAGAAGTACACAGCCGCTGTTGAAGGGGGAGAGAGAAAGGAAATTCACCTTTCATCAGAAAAAATTTGTAGTAAAAGTGGATATTATTTTTCTCTGTAAAAACACACAAAGAAACTGTTTGGCTTGCTCAGTCTTACTTATTACTTCCTCTTGCAAAAGGCTTATCAGTCCTCCTGGGGAAAGAAATGAAGACCCAGCGACATGAAAGTCGCTGGGGCCACAATTGGAAATGTTCCTTTTTATGTGGTGTTTTCTTTTCTGTAAACTCCCAATGCTACTAATGAGAAAGCCCAATTATTACATCTATTAACCAAGGGCAGTGCTCTTTGCTGCCCAATTATACAACATTTTCTGGCAGTTCATTCTAATGAGAAACTGGGTTATTGCAGTTTTTTGCCCAGGAATACAGTCGAGAAGTTATAGCTTCAGTCGAATTTGCAGCCACAAAGGCATATACTCAGAGGCATTGTGAGGCGACCTGGGGAGATTTTTTTCCCCCTTCTCTGACAGAAGTTGACATTCTACTTTTTTGCATGTTCCAAGTCTAATCAAATAGAAATACATATATTTTTCCTCTTTGTGCCCCAAAAGTTTAAATGCGTTTTCAATATCAGAGAATCAGAGATTTGGATGGGATCGCTGAGTGTTATCTGCCCCACACAGGCAGAAGTCTACCTAATCCCTGAAAGCAAACCACCCACCCTTTTCTCAGAAATATCTCAAAGGGACATCATACACCCATGCATCCTGCTATCTCTTGGCACCGTTTGCTTCCTTGAGGTTTGAATGCCATTGTCTTCATTTCCTCTGCTGCTCAAGTAGGAGTTTAACTTTTCCATTGCTTTCATTTCCTCTGCTGTCCACGTAGAAGCGTAGTTTTTTCCAGAGTCACTGTGGGCTTTCAGGCTGTGGAGAGATCTGTCTACAGACAGGTCCCTGTGTGCTTTGTGCTATTGCGTGTCTCGGTGTCTTTGCATATCTTGTGCCATCTGCCTGGAAACCTTCTCATCACCTGTGATCCACCCTCTCCCTCATTAAGAATTCCTGCTGAATCTCCAACACCAGGTGCTTTGTGAAGAGCCTCTTCATCTCCATGTTCTGTCACTCCCCAACCTAGGACTTTTTAAAGATATTTTTTCTTATTGACTTTTAGAGAGAGAGGAAAGGAGAGAGAGATAGAAACATCGATGAGAGAGAACTTCGATTGGCTGCCTCCTACATGCCCCCACTGGGGATTGGGCCCACAACTTGGGCATGTGTTCTGACTGGGAACCGAACCAGTGACCTCTTGGTACATGGGGTGACGTTCAACCACTGAGCCACCCCAGCTGGGCCCAACCTAGGATTTTTATTACTAGTACCTGAGTGCTGCCAACAGGTCTTCTGAACCTGTGCTATTGAAAATGTAGTCCTTAGACCAGCAACAACAATATCAGTTGGGAGATTATTAATACTGAGCGTTATATATCTGAGAATGGGACCTGGGAATCCAGGTTTTAACAAGCTTGCTTAAATTTAAGAAGCACTATTCTACAATAGTTTAATTTCAGATAACCATTGGCAATTGTGGATTTAATACTATTGATAAAGAGAAGGTTCATGACATGCAGTTATCATTTCACTGAACAAAATTGGAACAGAATCCTGTGGAGGTCATTTACTGAAAAAGAATACATAATAGCCCAGACTCTATAGATCACTGGAATTGTTGGTTTACATTCTTGATTACAGACATATTTTGAGGTAGGAATTATATGGCAGATTTGGAAAGCCACAGATACCTTCCCGGAAAGTACCAAGGGTCAATGTTTCTGCCTTTTTTTAAATTACGTTGAAATTATTCCTTTGCTGGTCTGTCTCATATTGGCCTTAAGTCTAGATCCATCTCTCTTTCATTTCAGAATGGATGAGCTCAGGCCCTGATGCACAGTAAGCATTTAAGCTTGGTGGAGCTGAGTGAAGGGGGTGATGGGTAGGTGGAATGGGGACATCTGTAATAGCCTCAGCAATAAAAATAAAGTTTAAAAAATAAAAATAAACATTAGGGCATCTTGTTAAAAAAAAAAAAAAAGATATTAACTCAAACAATGAATAAATGTCCATACAGAGAGCATTTCTTTCTGAACGCTTGCTGCCTATTTTAGATAATACAATCACCAAATTTTAGATTTGGTTGGTCTCTGCAAATAGTTTTGGCTTACACTACTGTTTTCCAAACTGTGGTCCCTGGACTGACCAGTTGCATCAGCATTATCTGGGATGTACGCTCTGTACAGATTCCTGGACCCATCATAATATTGTGTCTGAATCCCAGTATGCGCTCTCCAAGAGTCCAAGTGATTCTTATGTGGACAAAGTTAGAGAACCACTGGATTATGTAGCTACCCCAATTTGCAGCACTCTAAAATTGGTCATTAGCCACAGAATAGGAGGGGGGAAATCTCTAACCAGAAAGCTCATTATTTAAAGTCAGTATAAGAGGAGTCTGATGAGATAGGAAAGAAAGAAGTCCATGGAGAAAGTTCATTATGCAAAGATCCAAACAGTCCCATCAGTTCCACTGTATGTCTGGATTGAAATCCATACCTTCGTCAATAGTTGCTTTGGGACGTGGGAAAGAGTTTAACTTTCTTTTGTTAAGCCACTCTTATGTAAGAAACCAGTGAAATATACTCCCAGGAATCCAAATCAACGAAAGGAAAACAAGTAGAGGAAGTAGGGGGATTGTTTTTAAAAAAAGAAAACAGCCAAACATAGAGTTATATATTCTTCCCAAGCCTCTTCTCTCAAAAGACAGATACAAAGGCCCAGCAGACATCGATCGACTGTGGCATGATTTCAAGGGATTGAAAACTCCATTTCTGTTCCCTGAGAGTCCCTGGAGATGTGTTCTGTTCCACAATTTGAGATAACACCTAAAATATAAATACCCTGTAGAACAAATACATTGGCAAGGCTGTGTAGTTTATCTTTCTAAATCACCCTATAAAAACAGAGAGAGCTTAACCAAAAAGCCACAGACAATATCTATAACATTAATAAGTTATTCTCGTGAACCCCAGAATAGGAGTAAGTGGGAACAAGTCACCGAGACCCATGTAGTATCAGCATCTATACCGGAAGAAGCCAGCAAAGGAAGGGGGCAGCCAACAGATCTGAGAACAAGATAAGGCCAAAACTGCTGACATATATTGACTGGGAAAAAAATGGGCAGCCTATTTGAGGACTGCAACTGAATTGGAAGGGTTGTTTGCAAATGAGCACAATGGGACGGCACTCTGCTTTTAAGCGGCTGGATTAATCTGGGGCTTGCGAACTGTGGAAACAAATTTGCAGAAGTGCTCTCCCAGGACAAGCTCCACACCCAGGAGAAACTGCTGGAAATAGAACCTACATTGATCAAGAGAGGGGAAAAAAGAGAAGGTCCATAGAAAGTGGGGATGGGGAACAAAATCAAGAGATGTCCAAAAGTATGAAACCATATTTTTGAACAAAAACAATACAACAGAAAGTCCAAATTCTACAGCAATGGAGCTAGAAAACAAGCCAAAAACAACAAACAAACAAAAGCAGAAACCATTTTCTGGAACAAAAACAAACAGAAAGACAAATCTCTGCAACAATCCTGACATCCCTTTCTTCTAAAAGTTGAAAAAATTGATCTCATGTAAAAATGAGCAACAGAAAAGAATCGTAGTTGAATTCTATATAACATTTTTATAAGAAAATAGAAAAGTAAGTGCAGGACACTTACTTAGATAATGAAAGCACTCCAGAAAAATGTCCAAAGAACAGATGAAAACTGCAACCTAATATTTTTCAAATGCACTAAAGGAAATTTTTTAATGATAAATTCTATGAAAAGACAGCATAAATTAGAATTAGAAAAATTCAGAAATGAGGTGAAAGAACTAAAGACAAAATAAGAAAAATTTTCAATTATTTCAAAATATGAAAACCTGAATCACATCACAAAAGAAGATATCCAAATGGCCAATAATAATATGAAAAAGTGCTCAATGTCACTATTCATCAGAAATTCGCATTTAAACCACAACGAGATATTACACACTCATTAGAATGGCTAAAATTGAAAAGACTGCTAACACCAAGTGCTTGAAAGGAAGTGGAGCAGGTGCAATTCTTATGTACTGCTGGTGGGAATGTAAAATGGTACAGCTGCTTTAGAAACTGTTTGGCAATTGCTAACACAGGTAAAAATACATCTGCCCTATTATTCAACATTTTGGTTCCTAGATAATTTCTGAGAGCAATACGTATGTTCTCACCAAGAGTTATGTAAGAATATTTATCACAGCTTTAGTTCATAATAGCCAAAAATCTGGAAACAACACAATGTCCATCAACAGAAGAAAGAGTAAACTGTGGTATATACAGGAACTGCTGATATACATTACAATGGATATTATATTGGGTATTTTGCCTATATTGAGCATTATATCAGATATTTTTATGAATCTCAAAAAACATTGCCTTGGTGATAGGAGTCAGACTTGACAGTACATACTGTTATGATTCCATTGATTTGAAATTCAAGAAAAGGCAAAAACAATCTATGAAATAGAAGTCAGAATAATGGTTCCCTCTTTTTAGAAGTGGGGGTTTTTACTGGAAAGAAGCATGAGGGAACTTTCTGGAATGATGGAAATAAATGTTCTATATCTTGATCTGCTTGATGGTTACACAGGTTTATATGCAAAAGAGCCATGGGGCCACGAGACCACTCCCAAGTTCAATGAGGAGGACACACAGGACTCAGCATATGGTCATACTATAATTTATTACATAAAAAGCATGCAAATTAAAATCAGCAAAGAGAAAAGGCACATGGAGCAAAGTTCAGAGTAAACCAGGAGCAAGCTTCCAAGAGACCAGTCCCAGTGAAGTCACACAAGACATTAATTTCTACAGCAACAAACTGTGACATGTGTGAAGTGTTGTCTTCCAGAGAAACCTGTTAGAGACCTAGTGCCAGGGGTTCTATTGGGAGTCAGTCTCATAGCGAGCTTCTGCCTAGCATGTACCAAAACTTCAGACTCTCAGTAGGAAAACATCTGTTTAGCATAAATCACATTATTTGTATAAACATATAGTGAGCCATTCTTATCAGGAAAATAACACAAACCTTACTGAAATTCAACTTTCTAGATGCCAGCAAAGGGCCAATCTTACAAGCGGGTTTTTAAAAAGACAGTAATAAGGCCTGCTATATTAATTCTTCTCTGTACAATATGTAAAAAAAAAAAAAAAAAAAAAAAAACCTTCACCAACCTGTGCTGTTTTTAGCATGGATGGACCTAGAGAGCATTTTGCTAAGTGAAACAAGCCAGTCAGAGAAAGACAAGTACCATATAATTTCACTCATATGTGGAATCTAATGAACAAAATAAAACTGACAAGCAAAACAGAAACAGACTCATAGATACAGAGAACAGACTGACAGCTGTCAGAGGGGAGGGAGAGGGGGACTGGGTGAAAAAGGTGAAGGGATTAAGCAAAGGAAAAAACAACTCATAGACACAAATAACAGTATGGTGATTACCAGAGGGAAAGGAGGGTGGGGGGAGGTAGAGGAGGGTAAAGGGGGAATAAATGGTGATTGTAGGAGACTTGACTTGGGGTGGTGAACACACAATACAAAATACAGATGATGTATTATAGAACTGTACACCTGAAACCTATATAATTTTATTAACCAATGTCACCCTAATAAATTCAATAAAAAAAAACATAAAGTGTCCAGCCAGTGTGGCTTAGTGGTTGAGTGTCAACCCATGGAGGTGACCAGTTCGATTTCTGGTCAGGGCACATGCCCAGATTTTGGGCTCCATCCCCAGTAGGGGGTGTGCAGGAAGCAGCCAATCGATGTTTCTCTCTCTCCCTTCCTCTCTCTCTAAAAATCAATAAAAACATATTTTTTAAAATAATATAAAGCAAACAATAAAATAAAAAATAAAAATAAAAGATTTTGTTGTTTTGTTGCATGTAAATTATATATAATATAAATTATATAAATGCATGTAAATAAGCATTTTTTAAATTTAAAAATATAGATAATATAAATGACAGTTCCACAGATTCTCTTCTTTGAGCAGGTTGTCATGAGTCATCAAACAAGGAAACCATAGTGACCTTGGTCTACCTCCCCCAACTTGCTAAAGCTTAATCCTCTCAGCAGCCTAATGGCTCCTGGTCTTAAGCAACATAACGTAATATAAAGAACATGGACTTTGGCATTAGGCCACACTGGTTTTAAGATCTGGCTCCATCATTTGCTAGCTGGGCGATAACAGTCAAGAGATTTCACTTATCTGATCTTCAGTCTCTTAATCAGCAAAATGAGAATATAATATCTACCACCAAAAAGTTGTAAGGATTAATTGAAATACACACGCAGTTGGCATGCAAAAAATGTCAAGTTCGTTACTAAAGGAGCTAAAACTCTAGCAGAAAAGACAAACATGCATATGAAAGATTATGAGATGACAGAGAATATAATAAGTGCCATGAGGGTTGTTCAAAGGTTTGACTTCTAGGAGACCAGATGGAGGGGTTGCTGGTGGCCTGCAACAGAACTTGATGAAAGAGGTAGCACTTGAGCTGGTGATCGAATGTTTTGTGGGATTTTGAGATTCAGAGATGAAGAGGGAGGCATTTGAGGACCATGGAAGGGTACATGCAAATTAGCAAGCTGGATTTGTCTTGGGCTTTCGCCAGCCCAAATTTTGCTGAGAGTACTAGCATTTATTTACCTGCATGATTTGCCATACCAGGCCATTATGGACATCAAAAATAAAGCCATGCAAATGGAGTAACACAGTGGGCTCTTCCAGTCTGAATCTAAGGCAGATGCCATTTTTGCCTCTTGACATGTAGCAATATGGAGCATAGGCATGACCTCAACCCGGAACACTATTGAATCCACAGGGCAAAGTGGTGACTTCTGGAGAAACATCAGATACATTCACAATCTTGCCTTGTATACTAGTCTGGTCAGACTCTGCCTCTTTTTTCTTTTCATTTATTAAATAGATATTTACTGGGTGGGTAATCTGTGCCAGGTATTTTGCTACTCCCTAAGGATGAAATATATGGGTTTCAGCCCTAAGGAATTCACAGACTCTACATGCAAATGCATGGATTACATAGGGAACGGTAGGAGCTTTAGGGGAGAGAACAACAAAGGACTTCAGGATCACACAGGATAGGATGCATCTTGTTTCTTCTTTGACGATATGCTCACTGCTAACTGTGAAACTGAAGGATGGATATGATAAACTAGCTACTTCCCAAAACTGGTCAAACGAAAAAAACACTGGGCTCTAGGTAAGGTCGGAGTGCCCTCTACTGAAATAGGAAGCTGGAATTAAAAGACAAATGAGAAAGACAACTACCATATGATTTCACTCATATGTGGAATCTAATGAACAAAATAAACTAACAAACAAAATAGTTACATAGAGAACTGACTGACAGCTGTCAGAGGGGTGGGATGTTGCCAGGCTGAGTGAAAAATGTGAAGAGATTAAGCAAAAAAAACGTTAAACAACTCATAGACACAGACAACAGTATGGTGATTACCAGAGGGAAAGGGGGTGGGGAGAGATAGAAGAGGATACAGGAGGCATAAATGGTGATAGAAGGAAACTTGACTTGGGATGGTGAACACACAATACAATATACAGATGATATATTGTAAAATTGTATACCTAAAACCTATATAACTTATTAACCAATGTCTCCCCAGTAAATTCAATAAAAAAGAAGGCAGCTATTCTAAGTTTGTCTATATAAAAACACTCTCTACATCCTTTTATTTGTAGAAATGAATAAATAATCTTCCTCTCCTAACAATACTCGGTTTTGAGCCTTGTTGAATTCCTATGTTCATTGAGAGGCAATAAAGGAGCACCAGAAAATATCAATCAAATGGATGGGGACATCCCAATGGCAAAATAGACTTAGGCTAACTAGCATATAAAAACTTTCCAGGTTGACTGGTGAGCTATCAAAATCCAAGGTGTTTTAGCCTGGGCCTTTTCATAGGTTGGCAACAACACTGGAATCCCAACTCCTAGCAATCTCCCATGTGTTTTTATTCTCCTCACTCCAACAACAACAACAACAAAAAAGAAATTTTTATGTGGATAAAAAGAAGTTCAGCCATGAAAGATATAGAGGAAACTTGACTTCTTTACTTACAAATGAAAAAAGTCGATCTGAAGAGGCTACATACTGTATGATTTCAACTATATGACATTTTGAAAAAGGTAAAACCACAGAGACAGTAAAAAGATCAGCGGTTGCCAGGGGTTGAATAGAGCTCAGAGAATCTTTAGGCTGGTGAAATGAACCTGCCTGGTACTATAATGGTGGATACATGTCTTTATACATTTGTCCAAACCCATAGAATGTACAGCACCAGGATCCAGCCCTAATGTACACTATGGACATTGTGTGATGAGTATGTCAATGTCAGTTCATTGATTGTTTTTAACAAATGTACCAGGGGATGTTGATAGTCAGGGGGGAGGTTGGTTGGTGGGGGAACAGGGGGTATACATGGGAATTCTGCATATTCTGCTCAATTTTGTTGTTAACCTAATAAATAAAGTGTATTTAATAAAGAAAAATAATAATTCAAGCTAAATTCATCATAAGGGCAGGTCTCAGAAGGCAAAAGATCATAAAAAGGTCATTTGTCCTACCATCTAAAAAGGCTGTAGATAGGAAGAGAGGATGTATGTGACAGGCCATATGAGCTTCCAAGAAAGCCACCTTATGTCTTTCCTCTTGTCCAGTCTCCCTACCAAGCAGCAACCCCTAGAGATAGTGACCATCATTACCTGTGGTTTGAATTCCAATTAGTAGAAATGGAAGCATTCACTCCAAAGTAGCAATGATTGTAATCTTAACTAACTCTTATTTTTAATATACATCCTAAACTGTAGAACTCAAACTGACAATCAGACTCAAGTGTGACATCGAAAGGAAAAGTGACTTGCTTGAGGACTCACCTCCTGGGAGCACCTGGCCCTGATGATTGGCAACGTGCTGAGGACGGGAAGTTTGTCTACTCTGTGTAATAGAAAAGACAGGGAGGCAATCCTGTGGCTTGAAAAAGTGGAAGTTCTACAACAAGTGACTGGTTAGCAGAAATCGGGGCTGCTAAATGTCAATAGCTTTCCTTTGGGTGACATTATTTGATCTGAAGTCCTTTTTGCACTCTGAATTAGCTTCCCAAAATGAATTCCCTATTTTAAAACAGTGATTAATAAGTCTTCAAAAATGTCCCAGGAGGAACAATAGTCATTTACTTAACTGGCATTTAGAGTAACGTAATTAATACTTTTAGAAATTTTTCTAGGCTCTTTAATTATGGAGTGAGGCTAAATATTTCATCACTCCTGCATGATTAACATGCTAGTACACATGAAAAGGTAAGGGGGAGGTCTCTTTGGACAGGTGCTGAATGCCTTACTTGCAATAAACATCCCCAGCCACCACAAGTTGGGACCATCTGGTAGACATTTTTTAGCAATGAACATCTGGAATTTAATTTGATACATGTAGTAGAAACTCCTTTCATTAAAAAAAAAAAAAAATCTCTTCTTTATTCAAAGTCATTTGCAGCCTCTCATAATCCACTCTCACCCCTCACCCAGGCCCTTGGAAAAAAATCTCCACAATGCCTATTGTGAAGACCCTTGGAATTTCTTGGCTTTGCAAAATGGTAACTTAATGCAATTCAAGCAAGGTTATTTCTGTTTCTTCTTCCTCATTTCAATCCATTGATGAGCTCTGGCTTTATAATTAAAGTGACCTCTCCGGGTACTTCAGCTTAATCAGTCAATGCTGTCATCTATTCTATGGCCTGGGACTCAACAATATATGAAGGCATGGTACGAGGTAGGGGGAGGAGAGGCAGCAGGAAGTTCATTTGTGTTCATTGTGTATAATGTTCTTTTCCTGTGGAAATGGGCTTTTCTGACTGCTCTTTTCAGAGCTCGGTGGATTGCTTGCTCCACTGCAAATAGCTGCTATCAATAAACACTCTTACTCTCATTTGTGAGACCCAACCATCATTTCCTGGAGATAATGAGGGCTTAGATTTCAGTGCAATGTAAAACATATTCCAAGACATTTCTTGAATGGAGTCAGGATATTTAAAGAAAACCCAAAGGACAGACCTTAGATAAGATGGCTTTTGCTCTTATATATTTTGCCATCCTCAAACACGGGGTCCACTGACTTCCAGAAAGCAAGAAGGAGCCATTAGAGAACATCAGCCCCTTTTTCAGTCTCAAGGGTGGCAGGGTTGCCCCACAAAATGAAAGGCTAGAAGCTGACATTTAGATCCTGAGTGTCTTTCCCAATCCTTTCTAAACTTGGCTTACAGGCAGTTTCATGTGCAATATAAGCCAAGAAGTACTTCTCGGAATGATTTCCTCTTCCATTAAAACAGATCTTGAAAGGAAACGTTGACTCTGACTCTTTCCTCAATTACTCATATTCAGCATTTCCTACCATCACTAACACCCATCTCATTAAATTAAGTGTCCTGAAACAGTTATGACTGTTACAAAAATTTTGTTCCTTTCTTTCATCTATTTCTCCTTATAACGAATTTTCCCTTTGGATCTAATATATCAGATTCAGTCTGCTAAAATATTTATTTTTCTAATAAGTGAAATGTGAATTGACAGCCTGTGAGAACAATGTTAGTCCAGAAAAACACATCCCTGTAGTTGGGACCTCTTAAAATGGGAAAGTTACATGTGGGAAATATACAATACGGAAACAGTTTAAGTGGGTTTCTCTGAGTCAGTACCACATGACCTTCCGGTAGTCTTCAGCTTTAAGATGAAATGAAACCTAAAGTCGGTTCAGTAAAGGAGAACTTGTGAATTTGTGTAATCATATATTAGGAATTGGGGACATATGTCTTTTAAGAAAAGGAAGCTTGATACAGTTAAAACTTCTGACACGACCAAGGAAGAAAATTGATCTGAGCGTCTGTAACATGCCATTTGCTATAACCAATCTCTCATCCAACCCTGATCTCTGGTGTCCCTGTTTATACTGGAGCCATTTCCTGCATGATAGTACGTTCCTGTTTGCCACACCATGCTTGGGAAAGGGCAGTATCATTTACCCCACCCAGCAGACACAGCTGTGAGACGTCATCGGAACCTTTTCTGTTTCCGTTGCTGGGTGTTGGCCATTCTGCAGGATTTGCATCTCAGTCTATTTACTTCCTGCTCAGTTAAGGGAAAACTATGGAAGTGTCCAAAGACTTGGTTTCAAGATGAATAGGAAAAGCTCAGAAGAAGAAGACAAGAAGAAGGTGGAAATATATGTCAAGGTCCAAGACCAGAATTTTGAAGCCTATAGAATGTATCTGTCCCCTGCTACTCAAAGTGTGATCTGTGGACCAGCAGGGCTGGAATCACACAGCTGCTTATTACAATTGAAAAACCTCATACCTGACCCAAGACCTACTAACTCAGAATCTGCATTTGAACAAGATATTTGATGAATGTGTGTGTACTCTAGGGTTTGAGATATGTTTATCTAATTCAACCCTTTTATTTACAGATATAGAAACTGAGTCTCAAGTAAGTAGATTATGCCAACCAAAGCTATGTACATCAGACAGGCTAGGACTAGAACCTTAATATGAATGCTCCAGTTTGTCTACTTTTACTGTGTATGAAAAGAAGACATACAGCTCAAATGCCCCAGGGACAACATTTCTTCAAACTTCTCATCATCTTTCAACCCACAGGCCAAACCGTATGCTCTTGCCACCTTTGTCGAATATTAATTGAGCATATTGTCTTGGGTCAATTTCTGGGTTCTCTGAATCCTTACTTTGAACAATTTCCTTCCCCTTCTTAGTTTTATAAGTTATATTATTTTAACTTTGTCAAGATATTTAATACTTAAAATACATTTTGTAATTATAATCCTCCAAGTATTGAGCCCTAGTTCTCTATTTAAATGCATCTAATTCTGAACACTAATAATTTTTACTGTAGGTTTTTCATTCCTGAGTATATTCAATAAATATATTTGGGGAGATGAGAGTGAAAAATAGGTTAAGATCTTTGCACTTACGGAACTTACATTCTAAAGTGGGAGAGAGAAAATATACAAAACAAGATACATTTCAGATTGTACATAAGTGCTATGTACATCAGGATACATAGTGAATAAGTGGAGAAAAGGCCGTTGTAGCCAGGAAAGACCTCTCTTTAGGTGTGACACATATATTGAGTCCTGAATGATTCAAAAGAATCAATGAAGAAAAGGTCTTAAAGGGAAAACATTCTACATGGAAGGAACAAAAAATGCCTAAGACAAAAATAAGAGTGACTTGTTTGAGTACCAAAAAGAAGGCCAATGTAGCTAGAGTTTAGTAGAAGAGTAGGAGAGGAGAATACACGATTGAAGAGGTAGTCAGGAGTCATTTCACACAGGGAGTTTCAGGCCAATATACAAACCTAGGACTTTATTCAAAAGACAGTGCAAAGCCGTTAGAAGATATAAGCAAGAGGGAGAGAGATGGATATGAACTGATTTGCATTGTTAGAAGACCGATTTGACTCCTGTGTAGAGAATTAATTAGAGAAGGTAGGTTGAAAAGGTAGAAGTAGAAAGTCCAGTTAGGAGGTTATCATAGTAATCCAGGCAAGAGATGATCGTGGCTTGAACTAGAGTGATACCAGTGAAAATACAGAGGGTGGCATATTTGGGATATGCATTACAAGTCCAGTGGATGGTACTTCCTAGAGTGGATGGGATTAGAAGTAGAAGAATGAGAAGAATGGAACCAAGGACACGTTCTAATGTTTGGTTGGTTGGCTAGTTGGTTCTATTTTGTTTTACTTGAGCAACTGGGTTAAAACTTGTGTCATTTATTAAGAAGGAAAAGGGCTAGAGAAAAGGCTGGAGAGGTAATAGGTCAGATTAGGAGCAGGGGTCCAGGAATATTAGTTATATTTTAGATATCTACTAGAAATCCAGGAGTCAGAGGTTCAATTAAAAAGAGAAATTTAGAACTGGTCAACATAAAGCCAGGGGGGAAATCACTTTGGGTAGACAGTAGTCATTAGTCCTCACTGTACAACAAAATCACCTGAGAAGCTTTAAGAACTACTTATGCTCTGATCTCCACCACAAAATAAAACAGCATATATGAGGATGGGATGTGGCATAAATGTAGATAGAGGAGTGGACCCAGGAGTAAGCCTTTGGATGCACTCACATCTGGAGGTTGAAAAGAGGAGAATCCAGTAAAGTAGACTGAGAAGGAGTAACCAGGGAGGGAGGAGAAGTAGAAAAATATGCTGTCCTGGAAGACAAGTGATTAGATATCTGCCACATGTGGGTGTGGGATCAACCTGTGCATGTCTCCGCCTCTCCTACCAGTCTTTGTGTGGCTTCTTCTTTATATCCTTAGTTGTAAGAATTCTGTTCCACTAGATTTCAGGTGGTTCTGATGATGGTTGTTCTGTAGTTTAGTTGTAATTTTGATGTGGTTGTGGGAGGATGTGAATACCACATTTATCTACACTGACATCTTGACTGGAAGCCCAAGGAGTGTGTTTTTAAGTAAATCTAAGCTGGATACAGAAGGAGTGAGGATAGAAAGCTTGATGAATAATGAAAAGTGGTAAAATCAATGGACTGGGATCCCAATAAAGCAGGAGAATCAGTAGGGTATGAACAGGTGAGCCAGAGCACCAGCGGTGGTAACACTCTGTTCCATTGCTTTCAACTCTGCATTTCTCCTCTTTGTTTACTATGATTATCTTCAGCTTTTTTTCTGTGTAAATAATTTGATGTTCAGCTATGTGTATTCTTTTCTTTGTGGTCTCTAATTTATATATAAATTTTGTAGACGTTGTTTTGGCTCTTAATTTGTTCCCTTAGCTCTAAAATCATCTTATGCATTTCGTGCTGTTGTTTACCATTCTATCTTTGAAATATTGTTTTTTATATTCCCATTCTTAATAAGGAATTCCTGCTGATAATTATTTTATGACTGGAAACACCCATGGAAATGTGGATGTAACTACTCACCTGTGTTTTTCCCAGTATGTTTCTCTTTCTTCCCTCCTTCATCCTCAATTTTCTTCTTTTCTTCCTTCCTTCCTTCCTTCTTTCCTTCCTTCCTTCCTTCCTTCCTTCCTTCCTTCCTTCCTTCCTTCCTTCCTTCCTTCCTTCCTTTCTTCCTTCCTTCCTTCTTTCCCTAGTCTTAATCTATCTAGCACAAGCCTCTTTTTTTTCCTTACACAAGCTTAAGGTGGGCAGCTCTAACAAAACTTCTTTTTGCTCTAATAACATACAAATCAGTTTTCATTGACACCCTTTGCAGCTCATCTGAAACTGCAGTTCTGTAAACCAGCTCTCAGCAGGTGGAGGGAGGGGAGCCCCGATTTGTAGAGTTTCCAAATTTCTGTGTACACATACTTACACCATACCATTTCAAACAACTAATAATTTAATAACCAGCTTGAAAAGTCCTGACTGTTTAATAATGGGCTCTTGTGAGCCAACATGAGACAGCAAACGGCAAGCCTTTCAACCTGTGACCATGCAGGCTGCTGCTCTGGAACCCAAGCCAGGCCTTCTTTTTAGAGCGGCCTTGAACAAGTTATTTAACCTCTCATAATCTCCATATTTTCATCTTTATAAGACAATTAATGATATCTAACCAATGAAAATTTGTGAAGGTTAAATCAGGTAATGATTAGTCCATGAAATCTTCCTAATTCATCAAGAACACACATGGGGGGGAATCTATTATAAACTGAGATCTGAACCAGAGATTTTGAGGGGCCTCAAAACAACTGAAGAGAAGTTTCTGCACTCAGTCTCTGTAGAACTCAGTTATGAGGTTGCATTTCCTTCTCTTGGGGCCTCTTTCTCAGACCCATGCAAGTTCAGTTTAAGCTGTCAGAATGTCCCATGGTGACAACTCAGCCTCCTGCTTTAGTCCCAACTTCCTTGGGGACTTCTGACAAGTTATTCTGGCTCTTAGCCCTACCACTTCCTCATTTGGAAGAGGAAGCTTGTAATCAGCACTCAAACCCACAGACCTCACAGGGAAACTGTGAGGTAGGTGGGATTAAGTAAAAATGTTTACCTTCCTCCATAGCCTCTAGTCCATTATTATATGTGACTTTGTGAATCTCTCTCCTCAAAGACTTCCAAATAGAAACAAATGCAAAAGGCAATCACGAGAATACAAGAGAAATGTGCCTTGGCTGGTGTGGCCCCTGCCTGTGCGTTACCTGGAGAGCCAAGTTCATCTCCCAAGGAAAACTCCCCTTATCAGAAGGCAGAAAGCACTAGGTTTGGATCCAGCTGACCTGACTTATACAAAGGACTGAGTTTTCTCACCAATAACCTGTGCGTAGTAATCATGCGTACTTCATAGTGAGTATACATAGATGCTTCTCAATTATACATACTTCTTCATTGAGATCTTGTGTGTAAAATACTGAGTATAGTGCCTGGTACATAGAATATACCATAAATGTTAGCTAAAATTATTATTAAGTGTATCTGCTTATTATTAAGAACATCCTTTGGTCTTTAAGAATTTTCACCTAAGCCTGGCCGGTGTGGCTCAGTGGTTGGGAGTCGACCCATGCACCAAGAGGTCACTGGTTCGATTCCAGGTCAGGGCACATGCCCAGGTTGTGGGCCAAATCCCCAGTGGGGGGCATGCAGGAGGCGGCCAATCGATGTTCTCTCTCATTGATGTTCCTATCTCTCTCTCCCTTTCGCTTCCTTTCTCTCTAAAATCAATAAAGAAAAAAAATGTAAAAATAAAAAAAGAAATTTTCACCTAAGACTTTCTTGAAACAGGCGTCCTCAAGTCAATCTCAAACGCACATTTCAGGACTTGTTTCACTGTGTTGCTACTTTTTAATTTATCCAAAAGATCTTTTGTGATTCTTTATGCCATTTTGCCTAATAGGAATTTTTATGGTTGACTTTTCTTTACATGTTATTTTGATGGTTTTTAAACCTTATTCGAGATTCATTTATTCACAAAATAGATACAGAGACATGGAAGTAGGGAACAGACTGACAAACTTCAGAGGGAAGAGAGGGCGGGACGAGATACACCAAAGAACTTATATGCATATATGCATAACCAGTGGACACAGACAGTAGTGTGGTGAAGGTGGGGGAGGGGAGGAGGAGCCGAAAGGAAGGCATCAATGGAGAGAAAAAAATGAGGGACATCTATAATACTTTCAAAAATAAAGATAATTTTTTTCAATTCACTTATAAATTATAGTCTTTCAATCACTCTAAGTGATCACTTTAAAAGTACAACTGTGTTTATATTATACTCTTCTCATTTTGACAGAGTAGGCTAAGAATTGTTGGAAATATAGATGATCAGATGGATCATGTTTTTTAATGTGTTTGCATATACACATATGTGTATTAGCTTGCTCATTTTTACTTTCTACTTTATACCCATATACAATAAAGATATTAAGGGGGTAAAATTCGCTACTAGTGTGAGAAAGTTTTCATTATGTATTTCCATATTTTTCCCATTTTTCTAGAGGGCTGACCTTCAGGTCCTGATTAATTGAATAGAAAAACAACAACATAATATATATCAATAATTGACTGCTTGTACCTCAACCAGAGATTTGGGGCTTATCAGTCTATCACTGGGGCTCTTAATTCACCCCACAGCTAAAGTATCACCTGCTGTCCTTCATCAGATCTCATTGCCAGTTTGAGACTACGCTGAAACCATTTACAAGATCCAGCCTCCTTCTTTTAGGCCATCAGAGGTAGAAGGAGAACAGAGTTGTCACAGTGTAGCCACGTAAACATGTTCCTCTTGAGTAACAGGGTGCCCCTCAGGTCAGCCTGTGATAAACCCAAGCCAAACAAGGCGGAATTCTGGATGTTTTATGTCCTGAGGATCTGAAAAGTGTTCACGACCAGCCCTAACCCTCCAGACCTCAAATGGTCACCTAAGCAGTGACATAAATTGGTGTAAACTTGCTCTTGTGACATAGCTGTGAAAGCCAGACTGGCGAAAGTACAGCCTTCCCAGGGAGGAACGAATGTGTTTGTAGACACTAAATATAAAGAGGAATGTGTTGATTACTTCGACAGGCAATCCAACTGTGGTGGCTACATGCCCAAGGCTGACAAATTCCGCATCTCATCACTGCCGTCAAGTGGAGATGCCTGTGAATACTGTCAGCCCAAAGGAATTGAGAAACAACTTGCCTTCCAGAACTGCATCCCAACAAAATCTTGACAATGCCAGCAGTTCATCATCTCATATTTTTCAACCCTCCAGAAAATGACCTTCCAGCCTGGGACAAACCAAAGCACTGTCCAGACCAAGAAAACAACTAGAAGCTAGTAGGAATGTCTAAAGCCTACCTACATAGGAAGAGCCATTCGGAGAGGCACAGCACATTGAAAAATAAACAGTCATCACCACATCTCATCCAGGCCATGTGGACTAGCTCGATATTCCATCTGGACCATGATGATGCGAATGATCAGAGTGTTCCAAGCGCCCAGACCTTCCAAACGGAAGAGAAGAAATGTAAAGGTAACTAGATTTTTATTAGACCATATCAAGTGTTTCAACAAGGAAAAAAAATTCTCTGTTGTAACTGTGTGCTTAGTCTTCGTGTATTCCAATGTACAGTGTCCATGTGTTTTCCCCAACGATTCTGTTACAAAGTTTCTTTATCCTCAAATCTTCTTCTAAACATAAATAAGTGGGGTCAATACAAAGATTCATTTGTTCAACATTTCTGTCTTTTTTGAGACATTGATTATTTTATTTCTATGACTTCCCTTTTTTCCTTTATTTTTATAATGTGGACTGAGAAGAAACCAGTGCCAGTGTGGTGGCCGTGGGGAGTTCTGAGGGCAGGCTAGATCCATTTATTCAAGCCACAAATGTCTGTTGAATGCATATCTTATGCCCATGTGGCAGGGACAGAAAGCAAAAACACAGTCCCTGGCCTCAAGGACCCCAGAGAATAAGTAGAAGGCATAGACAGGCCAACTGATAACAAATGTATGGTGTGATAAATGCTAGATACAAAAATTTCTAGGACGCTGTGCAGAATGTGGTCCGGTGTAAGTTAAACTGAGATAGGAGGAGACAGAAGAATGTGGTTTGGAAGTGACAACTGAGGTGTAATCAGTTACAAAAGCAGACAGAAAAGTCCCAGGCGCAGGGAACAGCATATGCCTAAGCACAAAACCACGAGAGAGACTGGTGCACTCAGGGAACCATGTGTAGTTTGACTTGTTGGAAACTAGGAATGAAGTGGGGAGTTTCCACAGATGAGGTCTCACGAGCCATGTTAACCAGTTTATATTAAATCCTGATGTCACTGGGGAGTGATCAAAAGGCCTTAATCAAGGGAGTAAAGAGACCAGATCAGTGCTTTGAGAGGTCACTGTGGCAGTGACATAGAAAAGACTTAAAAGGGGACTTCCGGTCAAGATGGCGGCGTAGGTAAACACAGTATCAGGTCCTCCCACAACCACATCAAAGTTACAACTAAACTATAGAACAACCATCATTCAAAACCGCCTGAAATCAAGCTGAATGGAAGTCCTACAACTACGAAATTAAAGAAGAAGCCGCATCCAGACTGGTAGGAGGGGCGGAGGCGCGACAGGCTGGTCCCACACCCACGTGTAGCGGATAAAAATTAGGAGGACACCTCGGCTGGGAAAGTCCTCCCTGAGGACTGAGAGGTCCCCATCCCACATCAGGCACCCAGCTCAGGGTTCCAGTGCCAGGAAGAGAATCCCCATAACTTCTGGCTGGAAAAACCAGCGAGAACTGAGGCTGAGGCGCCTGGAGCCCCCGGCAGCTCCTCTTAAAGGGCCCACGCACGGACTTACTTGGACTCACACCCTCCAGGCTCCAGCGTGGGGGAGGCAGCTTGAAAGGCACCAGAGTCATATGGGGAAGAACTGAGCTGTTTGGCATTGGCGAGTGAGGGCTGGAGAGGCAGCTTTCTCCTGGACAGACGTACTATCAGAGACCTTTGTTCTTTTGGTGAGCCCTTCCCTGGGCCTTCAGATGCCGCCATATCTGGGACTCCAGCAACCTGGCTCACACTGTTGGCCCCACCCTGGTGATTCCCTGAGGCCCCGCCCCACCCAACTTTCAGGCCCACTCAAGCTGTTGCCAGTTGCTTTACCATAGGATTAGCCTGTCCTGGATCCTGCTTCAGGTTTTCCTAAATTCTTTCAAACAAGCAACATCTGGTCTCACCTAGCCCCATACCTCTCGTTAAGTAATACATAGAAACAAACACAGGGAGGCAGCCAAAATGAGGAGACAAAGAAACAGGTCCCAAATGAAAGAACAGAACAAAACTCCAGGAAAAGAACTAAATGAAATGGAGTTAAGCAACCTAACAGATGCTGAGTTCAAAACACTGCTTATAAGGATGCTCAATGGACTTAGTGAGAACCTCAGTGAACTTAGTGAGGGCCTCAAGAGCATAAAAAAGGACCAGTCAGAAATGATGGATGCACAGTTAGAAATGAAGGAGGCACTAACTGAAATAAAGAATAGTTTACACAGATTCAATAGTAGAGTAGGTAAAGCCAAGAAACAAACCATCGATTTGGAATATAAGGAAGCAAAAAACACCCAATCAGGACAGCAAAAAGAAAAAAGAATCCAAAAAAATGAGGATAATGTAAGGAGCCTCTGGGACAACTTCAAGCATGCCAACATTCGCATCTTGGGGGTGCCAGAAGGAGAAGAGAAAGAACAAGAAATTGAAAACTTATTTGAAACAATAATGGCAGAAAACTTCCCTAACTTGGTGAAGGAAACAGACATACAAGTCCAGGAAGCACAGAGAGTCCCAAACAAGATGACCCCAAGAGGCCCACACCAAGACACATCATCATCAAAATGCAAAAGGTTCAAGACAAAGAGAGAATCTTAAAAGCAGAAAGAGAAAAGCAGTTAGTTACCTACAAGGGAGTTCCCATAAGACTGTCAGCTGATTTCTCAAAAGACACTTTGCAGGCCAGAAGGGAGTGGCAAGAAATATTCAGAGTGATAAAAAGCAAGAACCTACAACCAAGATTACTCTATCCTGCAAAGCTGTCATTTAGAATCTATGGCCATATAAAGAGACAAAGAAAAGCTAAAGGAATTTATCACCACCAAACCATTATTATATGAAATGTTGAAGGGTCTTTTTGAAGAAAAAGATAAAAAAATATGAACAAACAAAATGGCAATAAATATATATCTATCAACAAAATCAGCAAGCAGAACAGAAACAGACTCATAGATACAGAGAACTTTTTGTTGCTTGCCAGATCGGAGGGGGCTGGGGGGATGGGTGAAAAAGGTGAAGGGATTAAGAAGTACAAATTGGTTGTTAGACTGACAAACCTCAAAGGGAAGGGGGATTGGGGGTGGGAAGAAATAAACCAAAGAACTTATATGTATATATGCATAACCAATGGACACAGACAACAGTGTGGGGAAAGGTAGGAGGGGGGCGGGAATGGGGAGGAGAGGGGCAATGGGGGAAAAATCAGGAACATCTGTAATACATTCAACAATAAAGATAAGTTTAAAAAAATAAATAAAATAAAATAAAAGACTTAAAGAGGAGAAAGCCTGAAGATGGAGAGACCACTTAGTAGCTCCGTGTAATAAGCAGAGGAGGGTCTAAGTTAAGGCAATGGCAGTGGAATTGAGAGAAGTAGATGGCTATAAGAGATATGAAGTAGCAAAATCAATAACATTTGGTGACCAAATAAACATGGTAAAGAAGGGGCAAGGATGACTCTTAAATTTTGGCCTAGGCATCTAGACAGTTTTGGGTGGCAATCACTGAGGGGAAGCCCAGGAGAAAAGATAGATATAATGAGTTAAATAATTATCCATTTTAGGTGTATTAGGTTGAATTGCCTATAAAATGTCCAGATCAGAAAGAAAGAAGTGTTTTAGAGGGGTATAGTAAACATTTTGCAGTATATACCTATATCAGATCATCACACTGTACACCTCAAACTATGTTATATAGTCAGTGGTATCTCAATAAAGCTGGGGGGAAAGAGTGGTGCCATTTATCTAGTTTGGAGTTTAAGAGACAAATCTAGGCAGGATAAAAATGATAGTCAAGGCCACAGCATATATAAAGAGTGAATAGAAAGAGAAGAGAATAAAGGGTCAAGGAGAGAAGACTGGGGAACACACAGAGTGAAAAAGAAGACAGGTGAAAAGAAAAAGCTAAAGAGATAGAATGAAAATGAGAAAAGTTGGAAACCATATTAATACTCAACTTTTAAGACTCAGTTCTGGTACCACCTTCTACAGTAAAAGCCTTTTCTTCTCCTTACCTTACCACGTCAAGTGCTTTTCCTTTTTGCTCTGAAGCTAAGTTATAGCCCAGCGCCCATGATATCAAAGCATCATTTAGCTGTCTTCTCCCCTCCCAAAGGCAAGGTCCACATCTTACTCATCTCTCCATCTCTAGCACCAAGGGTGGTTTCTGACACATTAAATGTTTGCTCAACGAAATTAAATCAAGGAAGAAAAGACATTCAAATAGGAGGAAATAATTCACTCTATGAACTACTTCCAAGAACCCAAGTCAAAATATCGTACTTACAAGCAAAATGGTGTATTGGCAAAGTTTTTGGCAAAAGAACTTAGTGGACTAAGAGATGTAGAAATCAAACAACCATGCATGTGGATTGAGACAGTAGAGAAAGTAAAAGGAGATTTCTCTCTCGAGAAGTTTGGCAGCAAAGAGTTATGTTACCTCATGTAGAAGCTGGTCAGGGAAGGGTTTTCACCATAATGGCTCTTCATTTAGCAAGTTTTTATAAATGAATTAATGTTGTTAAAGGAGGAATAAATAGGAGTAGGAGGAAATGGGAGGATGATAGGGAATCAAGGGAGATTTTTTTAAGTTGGAAGATATTTTAGCATAATTATCTACCAAAGGGAAATAAAAACACATAGAAGATAATAAAGACAGAGGAGTCAGAAGCATCATTGATAAAGTGAGATTCTGAGAAAATAAAATAAAAGGAGGTCCAGAACACTGATGGATGAACTAATGTAGAATGAAGGCCACTGTTCTCACAAAAACTGAGGAGAATGGAGAAGACTTGATTTGGGGGAGCTGGGGATGGGGAAGGATGTTCTGTGTATCACTGTTTATAAGAATTATATATTTGTTCTTGCTAAAACGGCCCAAGGTAACCTCTAAAAATGGTTCACTATTCACTTGACCCAGAAAACCCCACAAAATCATTCAAATCACGAGGTTCCAATCTTCGTGTTCACTTTAAGAACACTCGTGAAACTGCCCAGGCCGTCAGGGATATGCATATTGGAAAAGCCACCAAGTATCTGCAGGCTGGCACTTTACAGAAGCTGTGTGCCATTCTGCCGTTACAATGGTGGAGCTGGCAGGTGTGCCCAGGCCAAACAGTGGGGCTGGACACAGGGTCGGTGGCCCAAAAAGTGATGAATTTTTGCTGCACCTGCTTAAAAATGCAGAGAGCACTGCTGAACTTCAGGGTGTAGACATAGATTATCTGGCCATTGAGCACAGCCAGGTGAACCAAGCTCCCAAGATGTGAAGGCACAGAACTTACAGAGCTCATGGGCTGATTAACCCACCCGAGCTCTCCCTGCCACGCCCAGATGATCCTCACTGGGAAAGAGCAGGTTGTGCCCAAACCAGGAGAGGAGGTTGCACAGAAGAAAAAGATAATGCATAAGAAATTGAAGAAACAAAAACATATGGCCCGGGAGTAAATTCAACATAAAATAAATACTAATAAAAGTTTTTTTTAATTATATATTTAAGGAAAAGAATACATTTTTCACATATTTTTAATATATGTTCCATAATCTAAATAAAACTATATGATAGCTTATCCTTTTAAAACCCAAGAATCCAAGTATCCAAGTACTCATCACCTATATTCAACGTAAGGTATGTTTGCCATATTTTCATCATGTGTTTTAAGAAATAAACGTGACAGTGGTGATCACCAAGGGCTGGGGGTGGGGAAATGGGGAGATGTTGGTCAAAGGGTAAAAACTTTCAAAGGTTAACAAATTCTGTGGATTTAATGGTGACTATAGCTAATAATTCTGTATTATATACTTGAAAATTGCTAGGAGAGTAGATTTTTAATGTTCTCACTATACCAAAAAGATTTTTAAAAGGTAATTATGTGATGCTTTGGAGGTGTTCGCTAAAGTTATGGTAGTCATCACTTTGCAATATGTAAGTGTATCAAATTAACACAGGTACACCTTAAACTTACACAATGTTATATGACAGTTTTATCTCAACAAAGCTAGAAAAAAATAAACAGGACAGATATCTTTGAAGTTTCTTTGTACCTCCTCCTTCCTTTCTCCCCAGACATTATCAGTTTCTTTGACTACCCTCCATTTTTCATAATTTACCACCAAAGTATATTATCTGTAAAGAATATTGACACTACAATATCTGTCAATAAGTATCATCCTACAAATAAGTGTCATCCTACTGTACATATTCTGCACGCTGCTTCTTCCACTCTACTTTTTGTGTTTGAGATTTCCCGTGTCAATATATGTAACTTGAAAATTAGATTTAGTTTTATAGTTTTTAAGTTAATGTGAGAAGCATTCATTTATTTCACTTGAAAAAATATCTTTTTGCAAGGAGGAAGGTTTTAATTCCACTTGCTAATTTAAATGAGCAGTATTTATATACTCTTTGTATTAATTACAAAAAAAAAAAGAATGACTAAGTTTATTTCTTAAGTGAAAAAAACAATTCTCTATTACAAATATTTTAATAAATGTAGTTTCTTAAAACAAATGGACATTATCTCAGGTTTACAAGTCAACAGTCTTTGAACAATAACTATTAAACAAACTTCTGCATATTATAGGAAAGTTCTTTGTTCTTTTAAGTAAATAGACTTACCCAGAGACAATTTTATAACAAAATACAAACGAAGCATAGACTAACTTAAGATCGTGGTTACTGGAATGTAAATATTCTTCAACCTTCTGTGTTATCTTACTAATCTAAACAAAGAGTAATGACTAGCCCAGTATTTTGGATTCTCAAAAGCACGTATGCCAATAACTTCATTGAAGTGTCTTATTTACCACTGAAACATGTTGTTCACAGTTTCAACTATAATTTTCACTCAGTTTGATTCAAAGTATTTGGTGTTCATAATGTTGCACAATATAGAACATCAAAGAATCTATAGGTAGATTCTAAATCCACATAGCACCAATTTATTTTTATTCTCTGTAATATTCTATTTTATGAAGATCCTACATTTTTATCCACCCTCTAGTGAAAGAATTTGGTTATTTCCAGTTTTTCATTATCACAAGCAATGCTTCAAGAAGATGCATGTACACACCTCTGTGGACACATGCAAGAGTTTCTCTAGGCTCCTCATCAGCAGAACTGTTGGGTCACAGAGAATGGGCACCTTGATTTTTACATGATATAAAGTTCATATCCTTACTAGATATTGTCAAATTGTTCTCGAAGGAGTTATATCATCGCATCCTCTCACCACCTGTGTGTGAGACAGCTGTCTTGTTTCTCCACATTCCCACTCACAGTTAGAATTATCAGACTTTTAAGTTTTCACCAATCTGTTGGGTAGGAATCCGTGTCTTAATTTGCATTTCCCTGGTTCCTGGAGAGACTAAACATTTTCCATATGCTTCGTGGCCATGTTGGATTCTTTTCTTGTGAATTGCCTGATTGTATTCTTTGCAAATTTTCTCAAGGTTTTGTCTTTTCTTTAAAGGTTTATAAGGTTTTTAATATATTCTGGTTACAAATTCTTTTTTAGATTTATGTGTTGCAAAAACTGTCTTCAAGTCTGTGGATTTATTTCTACCGTCTTCATTTGCGTTTGCCGTTCTCCTTTTCCTCCTCATTCTCTCATGTTTTCTCCTTTCTTGTCTTCTGTGGCACTTACTGTTATACGCATTCTTTTTTCTCATCTGTGGTTTTAAAGCTACGCATAGTTTCTATTCTTTTTAAACAGCTTTTTTGTTTTTTATTGATTTTTAGAGAAAGAAGAAGGGAGAGGGAGAGAGAGAGAAAAACATTGGTGTGAGAGCAAAACATCGATCGGTTGCCTCCTGCACGCCCCCTACTGGGGACAGAGCCCACAAACCAGGCATGTGCCCTGACCAGGAATCGAACCAGCAACTACTTGGTGCATGTGACAACACTCAACCAACTGAGCCACACCAGCCAGGGCTAGTATCTATTCTTTTGATGGCCACCCTTAATTTTGGACGTAGAGAGTTAGCTACATTTTTCTAATAAAGTCAGGAGGAGTGATTCTCAAAGTGTGGACCTGCACCAGCAGCAGCAGCATTTAGCGGTTATTAAAAATGCAAATGTTCAGGTCCCACCACAGACCTAATGATCAGAAACTCTTGGGGTGGGGCCCACAACCTGTGTGTTCCAAGTGACCCTGAAGAGTCAAAAGTTTTAGGTGGATTTTCGACTGCACAGGGGTCAGCGCCCTAACCCCGCATTGGTCAAGGGTCAACTGTATTACTATGTCTCTACATGTGCATTGGTTTCTGTTGATCCTTTTCACTATTCTTTGTGCTCTATGAAATGTGAGGACTTATGAATTTCTTTAACTCTGAACAGTTCTCAGTCATTCTCTCTTTGAATATTCATTTTCTCTTTTTATACTGCTATATATTTGGAGCAAAAGTGGAGCTTCAAAAAAGAAATATAAGATGCCTTTGTGACACACAGATCTGACACGGAATCTGCTCTGTTATATTTTTGGGACCCAGGAAGTACGCAGGTGAAGGGAGCCCTCAGTTTCCAGTATGGCATGTAAAGCTGTCATTCCATCCAAACAACAAGTTAAAAACTGAACAAACTGCAAATTGAACCTAACCAATTTGAAGGGAGGGAAATATCCAACTTCAGCTCTTTTTAGCCTTGGACCCACCTGCAGAGGAAGGGCGTAGGAGGTGAGAATTTCTTGGGAAGTTCACAATCCAGAGGCACAGGCTCACTAACAGACTGAGACCTGATCGTAAGACTCCAGAAAATGTCCCCTTCTGTCAAACTTAACAATATACATTCTAAATTTCTATTTTCTGAACTTTCTAAACCAGGAAGAAACAGCTCATAGAATCAGTATTCCTTGAAGCATACTTTGCAAAGTATAATTCTAGAAACATTCACGGGTGCGTTGTTCAGAAGGTAGAGAATTTTGGAGGTAGAGCAGGGGTTGGCAAAATTTCTCTGTAAAAGGACTGATAGTAAATATTTGGGGCTTTGCAGGTCAGACGGTCTCTGTCACAATTACTCACCTTTGCTGTGGTAGAGAAAAAGTAAGCCATAGTCAACACTACGTGTAGCTGTGTTCCAATAAAACTTTATTTAGGAAAAGACACCTGAGGGCTATAGTTTGCCAAGCCCTGCTGTAGAGGCTAATGAGTATGCTTTGCCACAAAACATTCTTTCATTCAAAAAATACTAATTGAGTGCCTACTACGTGTGTTCTGACTCCATAAATACTGTTGGATGCACGAATAGATAAATCATTGTGGGGGGGCACGGTGGTTAGGGCATAGACACTGTACAAAGTCCTATAACCATTACAGTTTATGTTTACATGGCTTTTCACTTGACATTTATTTAAGTCGGTATTTTCAACATCGCCATTGCACAGAGTAGGACACGGAGCAGAACTTCCCTTGGTGGACATGCCAGAGATGGCAGCTAGGAATGGAAGGTGCCTGGGCCCACTCTCGGTCTGCATTCCTAAGTCACTTATATTTCCTATGTCAACTTGATGTTATCCCTAAATTATAGTGAGTCCTACAAATAATGAACCACAATTAAAAAAAAAAAAAAAAACAGAAAAAATTAACTAATTAGCTTTTGCTTAGGCAATGAAAATAAATCCAACCGTGCAATGATTATTACATAACCATTCCTCTAAGTAGAAATAAAACAAAGGCAACGCCAGCTCACTCTGTGACCCATGTCACTGGATGCATAAATGGCGACCTCATGGGAGTCTGTTTCCAGCCCCCAGATAAAGCTGCCCAGGCAGGTGCCCAGGTGCTCCCAGAGAGGGGCTGTTACATGTTCCAGGATGGGATAGACTCTTGAGTTGTTCAAAGAGGCTGACTGCATCTTTTTCTACATCCAACTCACTAGTCCTCTCGCTGAACTCAAGGGGGCCAAGGGGGGGAAAGGGGAGGACATCTGTAACACTTTCAACAATAAAGATAAATTTTGTAAAAAATCTGGCCAGTAGCAAGGAAAGTTAGAGGCATCCTCTGTTTTGTTCAGTGCTCTGTTTTGAAATTCCCCACAGAAAAGCTTTATTTATCTCTCACTAGCCTGCAAAACTTTCCAAACAAAAGATTCACAGCTTGGTTTTTGTCCAGGTTCTGTGGATTCCTGTAAATCAAGTTAACCCCGGGCACATTTGGGCTTTGTTCGTATCACCACTGGCCTCCACTTCCACACCCGTTTCCCATGCCAGCTGTTTGTTCTGCAGAGTTCAGATCTCGGCTGCCCCAGGTTACACCGTGTCCTTCCCCAGGAAAGAGAACCCCAGAAGATGAAAGCATTTAGCAGCTGACTACCACAGACTCGGGGAAGAGGAAGCGATTGACAATGAAAGGGGAGATGATGCCCGTGATTACTTTCTCAAGCTCTGTTCTACTACCCTTTCCACGTGTGACCTTGTTGAATAAGCACTGGGAGTGAGCCTGTGTCTGACCAAAGAAACCACTGGACCCCCACAGCACTATAGACCAAGTTGCTGATGTGAAACAATTAGCGTTGTGGCCAGACATAGGGCTCCAATTTTTAAAAGTGCTGTGTTCCTTGGAATTCTTAGGCTTGGCTACCCTGCTGGCCGCAGACCCAGCCACTGGAATGTTGAACGAAGCAAATGTTGTTCTCTGCCCGCGCCCCTTTTTGCTCTTTCTAGAATTCTTATGGAAATTTTCCTATGAAACAGATTCAAGAGTCAGGATGAACAAAGCTTCCTTTTGAACAATTGTCTTCCACTCCCCTACACTCAGCCACACCAGATGAAAGCAGCATTCTCAGATTGCACAAGCAATTTGGGGCCTCATGAGGGCTTATAAGAGTTTGCAAAAGCGGGGGCCATTCTTCAATGGGTTCAAATGTCTGATTTACATGAAAGCAAATTCCTGGGATTCCCCTTCGGCGGGCATCATTCAGTGCAGCCAGTTCCCGAACAAAAGCCCTGCTACTACATCTGCCAGTGGGGATTGTCACCACGCACAAACATCTGCAGATTGAACTCACCCCAGAGCTTTAAAGAGTGGGAAATCAGGCATTTGTTATTTCTGCAGAACAAGCAAACCTTTTGGCCCAACAAGGGACAAAAAGAAAGCAAAGCAAAATGAAATGACAAGAGATAGTGTGACTGAAAGAAGGCAGGACATAGAGACGGGACAGGGTTTGTTCTCCGGAATGTGTAAGAGTCAGTGAAGAACACCTGACTGGCATTTGGAACCGTGCCTTGTGTTAAATTAAAGCAGGAGGCCGTGCAACTGATGTAGCTCTCACGCTGTGGCGGTCTACATGAGCAAACCAAAATCTCAGCTTCTACAGCATAGGCCTCAAGGTTACACAACCAAAACACTAGGAACTGCCCATCACAAACAGCCAACGAGGCTTTAAGCTACAGCCAGCCCATCATTTCCTGATTTGGGTTCTGCCTCTTCTCTGTCTGTCCCCTAGCACCTGGTGGTGGAGCTTTCTTATCTTCTTCCAGTTTGGCGCTGCCTGATTTGAAACGATGTTTGCTCAAATAAACTCTTTAAATGTTTGATATGCCTCAGTTATCTTTTAACAGTTCTGATGTCCCTTCAGCTCGCTGCTTCTCGCTGCCTCCGGAGTTGGTGGGTAAGTCTCTCTTCCATCCTAGCTCCACAGTTTCTGTGCTATGAGCTTTCAGGCTTAACTTGAGCATTTCTTTTTTCCAGGCTGGATCTCAAACTGGCTAGAGTATGTAGTACTGGGTCTGAGGTGGAACCAAGTCGACTGAAAAACCGAACTGGGTCCGACTTAAACTGAACTGGGTCTCCTGTGAGACCCCAGGTGAATAAAAGTTTGTTTTAAGACTAAATAAGCAAGTTAACCTTACCAAAGATAATCTTCCATTACAGTGGAGAACTTTTAACCTAGACAAGCTTATCCATTTACGAGATACTCTAAAAAAAAAAAAGGGAGTCTCGGCCAAGCCCTCGCCATCAAGGGGAGAGAGAAAATTACTTTTCCTTCTCTACAGTTTCTGATGATGAGAATGGCACCTCCTGGAACCTCCACTTGCTCCAGAGCCTGCAGACAGCATCCTGGGAACGCTAGAAGCTGGAGTTGTTTCTTCCCTTTCTTTCTTAGTACATGAAACACCTAATAGTACATGAAATAACAGTGAGCCTTGCAATCAGTGGAATCTCAGAGTTGATGAAATATCTCTTCTTCATCACGGCTGAGGACCAAGTAAACCTTGATAAGAGTTTGAAGTAACTTATGCCTCTCACACAAAAACTCATCTTCTTCATGACCTCCAGGCCCTCAGACCTTGAGTGACACACACACACACACACACACACACACACACACAATCATACACACGTATCCAATATTGAACTTTATTTAAAAGTATAGTCTGCAAGGCATATATGTGCCCAGCCATCTACATGGAGAATTGTGTACTGCCTTACACCCCTCCAGCCTAGAGAGCTTCTAGAAAACAGGTCCAGGGCCATTAATCGGGTTTGCTTACTTAACAGAAGAGATGACTAGAGGAACATATCCACTCCCCACACACTCGCCAAGAAGGGCATTAGCTACTATGAGTGAATTCCCCAACCTCACAGCTCATATAAATCAGTCTTATTCCTGCGCAGAGGGTGGAGTATAGGATAGAGAAAGACCATATAACTGAAAATGTTACTCTAATGCTGTTCCTTCTTGAGAAATGGATCTCAAGTCTTGTATTAATTTCCTAGGGGTACTATAAAAAAATCACCACTGAGTTAGTGGCTTAAAACAACAGAGCAAAACACACACACACACACACACACACACACACACACACACACCTAGAAATATATCTTCTCACAGTTCTAGAGGCCAGAAGTCCAAAATCAAGGTCTGAGCATTAGTGCCTTTTGGAGGCTCCAAGGTAGAATTCATTCCTTACCTCTTCCCTGTTTTTTGATGGCTGCTGGCAATCCTTGGCATTCCTTGGCTTGTAATTGCATAAGTAGACTCTCCCTCCATCTTCGCACGAACAGGATCCTCTACCTCTGCGCCAAATCTCCCTCTCCCTTCTCTTAGAAGAGTATGTCATTGGATTTAGGGCCCATCCTAAATCTAGGATAATCTCATCCCAAGATCCTTAACTACATCTGCAAAGACCCTTATATATTACATCTATTATATATAAGGTCACATTCACAGGTATTTAGGGTTAAGACAGATCTTTTGGGAGAATAATCAATCCTTATAAAAGCATGAGAATAAGGATTCTCCCTTTACCTCTCTTTCATTCCAGGAACTGTGCCAGGCACCAGAAATCCATAAATGAGTAAAATCAATGCAGTCGCTGTGCTCATGCTTACAGTCCATTCTTCACCTTCCCTGCTGCCAATGCCCTTTGGGAATGATCTCCTAATTTTTCTCCCAGCCTCAAGTCTAACTAATGTCAGATCTGAAAACAACAACAACAAAAAAACCTATAATAACCAAAACAGGCAAGGTTATGCTGCAATAACAAATAACCACTGTATCACTTAAAGAACACTTAAAGGTTTGTATCTTTTCGTATCCATAACAAAATAGCTGAAGTTCTCTATGTCACTCTCACTCAAGGACCAAGGCTTATGCTTCCACAATGTCTATGGCAGGAAAAAGGTAAATGACAAATCTCTTAATGTCTCTGCCCAGAATTGGCACACTTCACTTTTACTCATTTGCAGTAATCAAAGTAAGTTGTGTGGTCCTGCCTAATTTCAAATGTAGGGAAGTATAATCTTAATACAGGCTTAGAGGGGAAGAACTGGAAATAGTCAGTGAATAGCTCTAATAACTACCACAATCATTCTACTGCTTAAATGTCTTGAATGGATACATCTTGCCTACAGATTAAAATGTACATTCCTTAGCATGGCATTCCAGGCTCTATCTAGGAATCCCAATTTTAATGTCCAGTTTCACTTCTCCCTCCTTCATTGCCACATATGCTCCGGTTACACTAAATCTGCCTACTCCGAATTTCCTACCCTGCCATGCTTGCACTAGCCTCCAGGCACTGGTTCACACTGTTCCCTTTACCTGGAACAACCTTTGCCCTATTCATCCTCCAAGTTTTTTTCTTAAAGTTCACCTCCTCTTTGAAGCCATCTCCTTAGGTAAAATTAATCCCTCCATTTGTGATCTTATTTTATTTTTATGTATCTCTTCCTTCATTGACTTATTTACTCAAGAAGCAAATCATACGCCGGCACTATGCTGTAGTAGAGGGAAGAGCATAGCCCAAGTCCTCGAGTGCTTGTGGGCACTGGGGGAGAGAGAATGAACAGGCCATTTACAATACAGAATTACACATGCCACCGTGGGAGACGTATGAGGTGCAATGGGAGCCCCTGGCACAGTGACAGTTTCCCAGGGGATGTGACAGTTAAACTGAGGGGGCTGGAGGGAAGGCATGCATTAGCCAAGAAAAGGGGTGCAGTTATGCTACAGAAATATCTAGGTAGAGAGAAAAGCATATATGAAGCTCCAAGGTGAGGGAACATATGGTGAGTTTGGAGAACTAGAAATATGTCCTTAAGAAATACAGAGGAAATATGTGTCATACATCGTAAAACAATGGAAGACTGGAACCTAGATTTTGAATGTGGATAGCAAGGGTGCCTATTTGTGCCTTTCACAATTCATCAGGGTAGCTAGGTCCTTGATTTGGCCTCCTTGATCTATCAGTTTCTGAGAGGGACCTTCCTCTTTGTCTCCTAACGCTCCCCTAACGCTCCCTCCTATCATCGCATGTTGTCTCTATTCCCAATGCACTTTCTTGCTTAATCGCCTATTAGTATTCTATTGATAATATTCTGTCAATATTCAATATTAACACTGTTATATCAACTTTGGGTGTTAGCATATCATTTTCTCTCCTTTTCATGTCATGTTAAATTGTTCCATATAATTTTGCTTAAGGTATGTCTATAAATAGCTTATAATTATGTTTTTTAAATTGAGGTATAATTGACATATAAAATTATATTAGTTTCAGGTGTACAACATAATGATTTGATATATGCACTGCAAAATGGGCACAATATGTCTAGTTAACATCTGTGGCCAAGCACAGTTACAAAATGTTTTTCTGGTTACAAGAACATTTAAGATCTACTCTCTTAAATATTTTATTTTTTAATCCAAACCGACAGATTTTTGTATCCAATATTAGAAAAGCAAGTGTAGCCTTGGCCTGGGTGGCTCAGTTGGTTGAGCATCATCTGGTGCACCGAAAGGTCACAGGTTCGATTTCTGGTCAGGCCATATGCCCAGATTGCAGGATTCATCCCTGGTCAGGTGCATGCGGGGGGCAGCCGATGGATGTTTCTCTCTCACATCTGGGTTTTTCTCCCCCTCTCTCTCTCTCTCCCTGTCCCTTCCTCTCTCTAAAATCAATAAAAACATATTTTTTAAAGTGAGTGTAACCTACATCTAATTATTATAAGTATTGATATATTTGAATTGATTTCTACCATCTTTGTATTTTATTTTTTGCTATTCATTCTTATTGTTTTTCTTCCTTTTGCTATCTTTCATTAAATAGATCAATTTCTTAAACTTCTTTGTTTTTACTTTCCAGTTTGGAAGTTATGCATTTTGTTTATTGTTAGCATACATTTTTACATTTATAATATACTGGCAAAGTCAAAGTTCATCTGTATCTCTTTTCTCTACTGAAAAAGACAAGGACCTTAGCGCACAGTAAATTCTTCTGTCTCATGACTTCTACTTCTGTGTTATTATGCAGTATTTTGCTTCCAGTTTGTTTTCAAGCAGTTAAGGAAAGCATTTTTTTTTAAATTATGTTCTGTTTCACTGCTTCATTTGTTCGTCAATTCTTTTTATACTTCATAGCTTCATTCTGCAACCATTTTCCTTCTTTCTGAAGTATGTCCCCATGACTATTTAGAGTATACCCTTAGATCTTTGGATCTAGTGCCCTGATGTGTGACCCAGCAATTTAGAAGGTCCCTCTGGGCCTCCACTGAAGTCCCCATCATCAAGAGCCAAGGAATTCGAGAGCCAAAGAAGAAATTCATCTGGACATGCACTTCTTGTCCTCTTCTTGACCATGTTCCAAAGATTCGGGACTCTAGACTCTCCTGCTCGGATGGCAAATGTTAGGGGTAGGCTTTCAGTAGATGTTTCTGGTCCCCATCAAACTATTTCTGGGTGCTGCATTTCATTCTACTGTTTAGGCTGCTTATTTAAATGCAGATTTCTGGGTTTCAACCAAAGGTTATAATTCAATCCATCTAAAATGAAGCCCATGAATCTGCAGTTTTAACAATAAGCCATCATGGATCTGATGGAAATGGCCCATAAACCACATTTTTTTTTATTTTATTTTTTTATTAATTTATTTTTGTTACAGATGTTTCTCCTTTTTTCCCCATTGACACCCTCCTCCCCAACCCTCCACCCCTTCCCCAGCTTTGTTGTCCATGTCCATCAGTTATGCATACATGCGTATAAGTTCTGTGGTTTATCTCTTCCCTCCCCACCCCACCCCCTCTTCTGAGGGTTGTCAATCTGTACCCTACTTTCACATCTCTGGGTCTACCCTGTTCCCCAGACTGTTATGTGTATTATATTCCACAAATGAGTGAGCTCATGTGATATTTGTCTTTCTCTGCTTGGCTTGTTTCGCTTAGGATAATACTCTCGAGGTCCCTCCATGTCGTCTCAAAGGATAAGAGATCTTTCTTTCTTACAGCTGCATAGTACTCCATTGTGTATATGTAGCACAGCTTTTTTATCCATTCATCTACTGATGGGCACTTGGGCTGTTTGCAGATCTTAGCTATTGTAAATAGTGCTGCTATGAACATGGGGGTACATGTATTCTTTCTGATTGGTGTTTCAGGCTTCTTAGGGTATATTCCTAGAAGTGGGATCACTAGGTCAAATGGCAATTCAATTTTTAATTTTTTGAGGTAACACCATAGTGTTTTCCACAGTGGCTGCACCAGTCTGCATTCCCACCAGCAGTGTACTAGAGTCCCCTTTTCTCCACACCCTCACTAACACTTGTTGTTTGATGATTTGTTGATGGCGGCCATTCTGACAGGTGTGAGGTGATACCTCATTGTTGTTTTAATTTGCATCTCTCTGATGATTAGTGATGTTGAGCATTTCTTCATATGTCTCTTAGCCATTTGTATGTCCTGTTTGGAGAGATGTCTATTTAGTTCCTCTGCCCATTTTTTAATTGGGTTCTTTGTCTTCCTTTTGTTGAGTTGTATGAGCACTCTATATATTTTGGAGATTAACCCCTTATCTGATGTATCATTGACAATTATGCTCTCCCATACAGTGGGCTCCCTTTCCGTTTTGATGCCAAAATCCTAAACAAAATACTAGCAAATCGGATCCAGCAATACATCAAAAAAATTATTCACCATGACCAAGTGGGATTCATCCCAGGGATGCAAGGCTGGTTCAATATTCACAAATCAATAAATGTGATACACCACATAAACAAAATGAAAGATAAAAACCACATGATCATATCAATAGACGCTGAAAAAGCATTTGACAAAATCCAGCACCCATTTCTGATAAAAACGCTCAGAAATTTGGGAATAGAGGGAACATATCTTGATATAATAAAGGCAATATATGAAAGACCTACAGCCAACATCATACTCAATGGGCAAAAACTAAAAACATTTCCCTTAAGAACAGAAACAAGACAGGGATGCCCACTTTCACCACTCTTATTTAACATAGTACTGGAAGTCTTAGCCACAGCAATCAGACGTGAAGAAAAAATAAAAGGAATCCAAATTGGAAAGGAGGAAGTGAAACTGTCATTATTTGCAGATGACATGATCTTATACATAGAAAACCCTAAAGACTCCATCAAAAATCTACTAGACCTAATAAATGAATTTGGCAAAGTAGCAGGATACAAAATTAACGTCAAGAAATCGACAGCATTCTTATACACCAATGATGAACTCACAGAAAGAGAAAAGAAAAAAACAATCCCATTTACCATCGCGGCAAAAAAATTAAGATACCTAGGAATAAACTTAACCAAAGAAGTAAAGGATCTATTTGCAGAAAACTACAGGACATTGAAAAAAGAAACAGAGGAAGATATAAAAAAGTGGAAGCACATGCCTTGTTCATGGATTGGAAGAATTAACATCATTAAAATGTCCATATTACCCAAAGCAATCTATAGATTCAATGCAATCCCCATCAAAATATCAGTGACATATTTCACAGAACTAGAACAAATACTCCAAAAGTTCATATGGAACCAAAAAAGACCCCAAATAGCCACATCAATCTTGAAAAAGGAGGACAAAGTAGGTGAGATCACAATACCGGATATCAGGTTATACTACAAAGCTACTATAATCAAAACAGCCTGGTACTGGCACAAGAACAGGCATATAGACCAGTGGAACAGAACAGAGAATCTGGAAATTGACCCAAGACATTATGCTCAATTAATATTTGACAAAGGTGGCAAGAGCATACAATGGAGCAAAGACAGCCTCTTTAATAAATGGTGTTGGGAAAATTAGACAGCTACATGCAAAAAAATGAAATTAGACCATCAACTTACACCATACACAAGAATAAACTCAAAATGGGTAAAAGACTTAAATGTGACTCGTGAATCCATAAAAATCCTAGAAGAAAATGTAGGCAACAAAATTTCGGACATCATACGCAGCAGAATCTTCACTGATACATCACCTAAGGCAACAGAAACAAAGGAAAAAATGAACACATGGGACTACATCAAACTCAAAAGCTTCTGCACAGCAAAAGAAATAAACCACACTTTTAGAAGAGAATCGCAGGCTTTGGAAAACAGTAAAGAATGGCAGAGCCCAGAATATTCCATAACAGGGATTCCTCCCCTTTAGAACCTGTTATTTTCTGTGTGTTACCAGAAACCTTAACATTCACTATTAACAGCCCATTTCAAGGCAGTTTGACTCACAGTAGTCTAATCGAAGAGAAAGGGTAAACCCTCTTTTCTCTCTAAACTTAGGAACTCATAGCAAGCAAGTGGGTACATCTAAATCGCTAACTTCCCCATGGTGATTAATAGTAACTTAACCTCACCCTCGGCGCAGGACTCTACCTACACTGAGAAAGACTCTCTCCTTGACTAAACAGGTATCAGGCTCCTCTGAGCCCTCTTTCTGACTAGGCCCCTGACCTTGGACTCTGTCCTTGACTCATTTTAGTCCGGTTTCAGCAAGAATCCTGTTGTGTTGGTGAACTTAGGGAAAATCACTGGCTCTTAATATCTGATCCAATTCATCACCCCCAACCTCAGAAGTTTATCACTCTGGCCTTCCTTCAGCAGAAGTCCTGTCAGGCCAGAATCCCCCTGCCTATGATGCTTCCTTGTGGTCACCAGCCGTCCACCAATCCCCACCTTGCTCCTCGGCGACAAATCTCCATTCGTCCCTGTATTCCTAGTTGAGCTTAGTCTGTGTCACCCAGTACAACACTTCATTGCAATAGCCCCCTTGAATAAAGTTTGCCTTACCATCTTTAAGAAGTATCCTGAATATTTTCTTTCTTTAACACCACACAAACCAGTATAATATTCTCTGTGTAGCCCTCATCAAGGTAATTTTTTTTTACAGGGTCAGAACCAAAACTTGTGTTTAAAATGTGAGTTGTTGACACTCGGGAGGATTTCATTTCAAACTTTCAATTGTAATTACAATTATAATTACAAAACAAAATCCATGTTTCAGGGAAACATACTTATTCTTTAACATAAAGTTCATGTCACTTATCACATAGTTAAGTGGATAAAAGAGAAACAAAACAGATGCAGGATTTACAAATTTAGACTACATGGACATTGTGAAGAATCTTTTGTTAATAAGCAACATAATACATATTTTTACATACTACATTTCAAAAATGATGAAACGTGAAAAATATAATAAATATTGTAGTCTTAAACTTTTAATTCAAGGTCATAATGTGGAAGACTACATTCAAGGTCAGTGTTGAAGACTTTCAGTTGAAGGTCAAGGGTGTTGGTGATTAAATACAAGGTCAAGGTCATAGTGAAAAAGACTTTACATTCAAGGTTGTAGTGAGGATGTGCTTACCTTTATGCTTCATATTAATCATTTATCTTCTATATGCAGATAAAATAGAGGACTAAAGAAAATTAAATATTATTTCAATCAGATATGTAGCAGTAACATAAGGATTAGGTTTATAATTAATAAGGTGACTATCCAAAATATCTAATAATTATTTGTCAACAATTTTAATCCAATTATTTTATATATTAAATTAAAAATTTATAACTGAAATCATCAAACGAATGTCAAGAAATTGGAAGCAAGAGCCAGAAAATGCAGGGTGGGGCAAAAGTAGGTTTACAGTTGTGAGTACACAAAACAGTCTATTCTTGTATTATTTATTAATTATTGTATGATTTTCCATATGAACAACTGTAAACCTACTTTTGCCCCACCCTGCATAGATCATCAATATAAGAAAATCACTCCCTCTTCACACACAAAAATTGTGTTTGTAATTGACCTTCTTCCTCTGGATAAAACTGCACAGGAAGCCCCTAATCCTTGGGATTCCCAATCTTGTTTATATATCATCTATCCACTTGGCTCCTTACTTAGCCTGGCTGGCATGTGTTTTCAATATAAAGCTGCAACAAAGGAAAGCTGTAATTACCAAATCTCTTCCTTTCAGCTATTAAAAAAGGTGATTTACAGAAATGCAAGACACTACAAACAGAGGGATTTTCCAGTGCTCACAGAGCACAGCTTCCAGGAAGATGTTGGTCTAAGTACGCTTTCTTGTGGCCAAGACCCTGGGCCTGGAATCCAAACGGATTATATGTTTCAGAGCCAGGTAGGGTTACTTATCCAGTCTCGGTTTTCAGGAGGAAAATCTGTTTTATCTATAACCTTCCTGAGGATGATCAGGAAGGACTCCATTCCAATCCAGGTACTCACATCCTGTAGATGGTACTGACTCTATTACCCAGTGAATGCTTATCCAGTTTGTGGGTTTTCCAGATTTGTAACTCCTCTAGACGGATGGCATCAGCCTCATATGTAGGGGGAGTGGGCAGGAGGGCAAAATTGATTTAAAAACAAACCAACCAAATCAGATAAGCAAAACTTCCAGTAACACATTACCTTAACATTATAGACACTGTGGGCAGACATTAAAATAGCATTGTTGGCCCAGCTGGTGTGGCTCAGGGGCTGAGCATCGACCCATGCACCAAGAGGTCGCCGATTTGATTCCCAGTCAGGGCACATGCCCAGGTGGTGGGCCTGATCCCCAGTGGGGGGCATGCAGGAGACAGCCAATCGATGTTCTCTCTCATCGATGTTTCTACCTCTCTCTCCCTCTCTCTTGCTCTCTCTCTAAAAATCAATAAAGAAAAAAAAATAGCATTGTTGCCTAAGAGGGAATTTGTTTCAGACATGGAGACCAACCTGATTTTGTATCGGTTTAGCAAGAGCTAAGGATCCTGGGGGACACAGAATATGTGAGCAGTGATGGGGAGTGAGAGGTCTGGGAGTGTGGTCTTTCCCAGTATGATAAGGCTGCGGCAGTGGACCCTGGGCAGGGAGGAGGGGATGGAGGCATGAGGAGGAAGAAACGGGGTGCAGAAATGGGAAGGTTCGCTGCCAAAGTCGCTCATTTTCCAAGTCCTCTAACTCAGCTTCCACGTGTCATATAAATCAGCTCTGAAGTATTTCACTGCATGTTAACATTTTTCCTACTTGAGAAGAGTGAAACTGTGAGTGGTTAAAGTACTGAGAGATCATTAGAGATGAGTTGTTTTTATTCCACGTTAGTTTATGGTAAACGGGATTGGAAGAGACAAAAGAATCCTTCAGGAGAACGAAGAGCAGAACACGGCACACACCAGTGGCAGAACAGGGGCAGCCACGTTTTCATTGCAGTTGTCCTTCCACATTTCATAGCTCCCATTGTACACAGCTGGCTTACCGAGGACAGAAATACAGAACTCAAGGAGATGGTTCAAACCAGTTCACTAAACCAGGATCGCCTGGCCTGAGGTCTTGTTTTCCAGATACAAACATTGGGTACGGGAAGTGTGTTAAAAGTAGGGCAAGGGCGTTCATAGGGCATTCCCAGTGGTTCCCAAATCTGGCATTATCTTGGAAATTTGTTTGGAATAATGCACATTTCCTAATCCTTAGCCCTTGAAAAACTACTAAATTAGAATTCACAGATGTCTGGAAATCTAGTATTTTTTTTTTAGACAAACCACCTGGGTATCGATGACAAGTCATATCTACAAACCATGGCTAGCCTCATATAATCCCCTTTGTAACTCTACAAAAGTATGAGCAGTTCCATTTTATAGATGAGAAAGCTGAGGACCGGCAGTAGGAAACTGCTCAAAGTAACACCACTGGTAAGGAGCCTTGGCTGGCATCAAACCAAGGTTGGTGAGCAAGGCATCCACCATACATACCCAGAGCAACAAACTGTATCAGGCACTTACCTCACTTCTCGAATCCACTCACTTCTCACATGCACATTTTAGAAGCAGGCGACAAGCTCTGGCATGGTCTCCGCTCTGTCAGAACTGCTACTCACATGGGGAGCCAGTGATGTTCCTTGCCTCCTGAGGTTTGTAAATCCTACACTCTGCTCCATCAGACACCTATTGACCTAAGCCTTCCTCCCTCAAGAACTGGGTGTCTGTGATCAATATAAGCTGGTGGGAGAAAGTAAACTTTTCAGGTTCTCCCAGATAGTGTTCCACCCTCTTTCCTGGCAAAGACCAATTTTATTATCCACCTAGTCTATCCAACCACCTTCCACCTCTGCCATAACGTTCCTATATTAAAAGGCTTTTGCTTCTAAAGCAAACTGCTTGTATGAAATAAATCATCCCACCTTAAGAAAAGATCTGCAATTACCAATCAGTGCTCTGATAAATGTGAAAACAACTAAGGTGGATACAGTCCCGTCCAAAAGCAAACTGTTTTTGTTCATTTGCACAGCCCGACTTTGGCTATATGTGCATTTCCCCTTAAACTCCTTAAAAGAATAAAAAGAACTTGCAGAAAACAAAGGATGGCTGGGATTTCATTGTAGGAATAACTAACTTATGGGAGGAATCATTCTAGCAGTGAGAATGTCAAACTCAGTGGAGAGAGGACTTTACTAGGCTCCAACCCTTTGCCCCAGTAACAGCCACAGACTGTGCCATGCATCAGACCTTCCCGCACTCAGCACAGAGTTCTGAGGAAGACGGTATAGAATGGGGCCATCGGTGTTAAAAAACCCAACATTCAGATTTGTTCCAATGTATTCTCTATTTACAGAAGAGGGAAAGAAGTAACAGGGGCTCACCACTATGTGGTCCTCAACAGTGTTCCTAAGAAACACTTAGGGAGCTTGTTATAAAATTATACTGCCAGCTTCAACTCCCAGAGGTGCCAATTCTCCAGTCTGAGCTGTGGCCTGGGATTCCACATTTTCAATAAGCACCTCGAGTGATTCTGATGCAAGTTTTTTCCTTAACTTTCTATTTTAAAAAATTTCTCAAACCTTAGGAAAGTCCCAAGAACAGTACAATGAGGAGCAGTATACCCTTCCCGGAGAGCAAGGGTCAGCCAACGTTTTCAGTAACGGAACACGTAGTAAGTATTTTTGGCTTTGCAGGCCATGGTCTCTGTGGCAGCTACTCAGATCTGCCATTGCAGTATGTAAGTCGGTCAACATGTGAGCAAATGAGCGTGGCTCTCTTCCAAGGCGACTTTATTTATGGACATAATTTTCACATCATAAATTACTCTTCTTTTGATTTTTCCCAACGTGTTAAAGATGTAAAAGCCATTCTTTGCTCAGAACTGGTACAAAACCAGTCAGGGGGACAGGTCTGGCCTATATGGGTAAGTTTGGCAAACCCTGAGAGTCAACTGTGATCATAAAGCCTGAGCTTTTCTAAAGAGGAACCTTAAATGTGTTATTGCTTTTCATATCGACTAGTCACACTGTCTATCTGAGGAAGTTAAGAAAAGCAAATTTATGATATTGTTTTCTGATCTCTTTGTTGTATTTTCAGATATAACATTTTCATGGCTTGCTACGGCTAATATTTTTGGATGTCCTCTGGGGCATAGTTCCTCATTTACAAATCTTCATAGTTTGGTTATTCTCTAATTTTATCACATAAAAAAAAAGCTTGAGTGCCCTTCCCCACAACCCCAGGGCCTAATTATCATCCTTTTTTCAGCTTCTCTCATACTGAAGATGAATTAGGGTAAAAAAAGCTCTACCTTCCCAATGACTCCAATGATCCAGCAAGATGTGAACATTGTGTTATTTGTGAACAAGGTACTGGGATGTCTTTCCTTAATTTTTTCCTCCCTGACCCGATGTTGAAAGTTTGCTCCAGCCCAGCATGTCTGCTCCCGTTTCTAGCACACCGGGCTATTACCAAGACTGACTAACGATACAAATCCGTTACCCAATTATCCCCATCCAGTCTTCACCTTTAGGGGAATTTTTTGTTATTAAACACGGCTTCATAAGTATCTGAAACCCAAACAAGAGTTCTGAAGGATAAACCCCAACCCTGCATCATGAAAACAACGAACATTGTCACAATGGAATCTAAGTACTTAACTCCTAGGACCAACTGGAGAGAAAACACACACACACTTGCATTAACTAAGTGCATTCCTGCTTACTGAGCTGCCTTTCAGCTGGACTTATCTAAACATTACCTCATCTCTTCAGGAACGAACACCTAGTTATCTGAAGCATTCAAGCCTCTATCCATCACCTCCTTGCCTCCCCCTCCTCAAAACAAAGTAATCCATTTAATGGCATGAGGATGTGTTCTCTCCCGATGCAGCCGGAGAACACAGGAGTCATAAATACCACCCCCACCCCCCGTCCAAACACCAGCTTAGTGGTTGCTTTGGAGTCTCTTCTACGAGGCTGTGTCTGCCTTTCATCTCACCAGCACTCTCTTCCAGCCCCTGAAGATGATATACGGCACGCTGGTTCAGGTGGAGGGGCAGGAACCTCACTGCAAAGACTTCAAACCCAAGTAGCTGACTCAGGAGAAGGCCCTGTGTTTCTCATCAGCTGGCTGATTTGTGGATGGCAACATTTCTGGAGCTCAACCAATTGCCTCACCTGCTGGAAAATGCTTATGAACTTATAAATTACCTTTGAATATATTTTCTCAGTAGAAAGAAAAAACAGATTGCCAGCTCCCAGTGGCCGAAATGTATATATCACTTTAGATGACCAATTTAACAATTTGAGAAAATTAAGGACTAAAAATTGTACTGAAAAGTTCTAATAAAAGAAGAGAATAGTAACATGCTTTGTTCAGGACTAGGAGTTCTATAATATAGGAATCACAAAGAAAAATAATAGATACATGTAATTTTGTTTTTGTCACAAAAAATTACAGACTGAACTTAAACAGTGGGCCTATTATATTGCTGCAGTGGGTCCTAAGCCTGGCTGCATGCTAGAATCGCCCAGGGAGCTTTAAAAAAATTCCAGTGCCCAGGCTGCACCCCACACCAATCAAATCTGAATGTAGGAGGTGGGGTGGGGTGGGGGTGGGGCCCAGGCCTCCATATTTTTCAAGGCTCCCAAGTGATTTCAATGTGCAGCCAAGGTTGAGGACCTCTGCGTTGGAACAACCCCTACTCTTCTGAAACGTAGTCTTACAAAATCTACTTGGTGGACAGTTTTCCCTTTCTCATTTCTGCCAGTAACTTCTTTTTAGCTGGAATATGGAATTTAAAAATGATAGATTGATTGATTGCCAGATAGATAGTCACACACACACAAAATACATGCACACATATTTTTATTTATTTAACTTAGGACCCAATAATTAGCATAGAAATCAGAAAAAACTGAGTGCCTTAGAACTGTCTTACATATTCTCTCCAAATCTTTAAAGAGCCAAACTCTAAAAAACACACATAAAAAATATTTAAGTCATAAAAAAAATCACACACACACTCAAACTAATCACCTTCAGGAACCATGATCCAATAATATATTTAATAGGTAAGATCTCATTCATCAATGTACAAAACGAACAAACAAACAAACAAAAAACCCTAAATTGTGATTAAGACGTGTGCCCTTAGGAAGAGCACTTACAGTCAGAAAGGTCTATTGGTAGCACTTTGAGGTAGCATATTTTGTAAAGTAACAGAAATCACAGAGCTGCTCTGCAGTCTCTCCTGGACACAAGAGACAGGCCGTCAGCCGTAGCTCTTGGCAGAGGAAAATGAATTTGTCGGTACTCGTTGCCAAAGCCAGCCTGAACGCATGTCCTCCTATCTGGCTGTGGCCATCCATCCACTACACTCCATGCATTGTGGGCTTAGGAAAAGGTCAAGGCATTTTGATGTTTCTTTACTCATTGTGTGGTGACGTCCCAGGCCAGGAGCCAATCTCCTTTTGCCTCATGCAATCCTCACTGGCAGGAGATGCATGCACCCAGGGGAAGGGAAACAGGGCGTCGTGGCACCTTTTTAAACTTGGCTCTAACAATTGGATTAAGAGTAACTGACTCCTTTAAGGCTATAAAGACATTCATTTCTGGACGTTCCCTCTATGATCTGACCCTTAAAAGGTTCTCCCTTTTCTCTCCCCCTGAGTATAATATTTTGGGGTATCATTAAGCATTCTGCAGTTTTCTTGGCACGATGGTGAACAGAAAAGCTTTCAAAAAAATCTACACACAAAAACAACAACAGAAAACCTGGGTGCAGACGCTAAGAACAGACTTCCTTTGTGCAAGTTGAAATGACTTGAGTTTACAGTCCAGGAAAACGGCCTGCTTCTTTAAAAAAAAAAAAAAAAAAAAGTAAATATTCAGCTCAGCTCTGCATTTTCAACACAAATATAGTCAAAACAGGTTAAGGATTAAAGCTGCAAAAATGGTCCCAACAACCTCAGACCCTGGTGTAGGTCAAATGTTTGCCCAATGGTCACAGATTAAAGGAATGTCTAATCCCTAAAAGCCCTTTTGTCCCAATGTACTTCCTGTTGGAAAGTTGAACCCTTAGAAGGCATTGACATACAAATGAATAAAAATAGCACATGTCCAGGCAAAAAAGGGCATGAGCTGGGCCTGAGTTGCCACTTAAAATTCTATCATTCAGTATCATATAAAATCCCCCAAAGGCTGCCCAGAACCAGGGCCCAAGGCATCACTGAACACGCCAGCCACCCAAGTCAGCTGCCGACCCAAAGTCAATGACACAACTGAGCATTCGACTTCAAGTATCCAAGGTGCTACAAGAGCCGGTCCTCTCAAGGACTCAGGCTGACTCTCAGAAGCCCCCACCCCACGCCACCACACACCATCCCATAATACAAAAGGTGAGGCCCTGCTTATGGTCACTGCAGAACAATGAGGTGGAAGGTGAGGAATAAGAGAACTGCTCCCTACATATACCAGCCTAACAAGTACGAACAAATTCCTTAACATTCTGTACAACTACAAGGTGCATGAGCTGGTATTCAAGCAATGACTTTAAACTCTTTCTTTTCTCCCTTTTCTGTATCAAACAGGAAAATGGTTCCATTGGGTTAACAGTGTCATCTTAAAATGCCATAAATTAAATAAGTTAGTTCACATTTTTCCCCCAGCACTTAAGTTACAGTTAGTCTCTAATGTGCTTTTGAAGTTTGCTTTAACAGCTCCAAGTCTCTTCTGCGGACAGCGCCGATTCTGTGACAACCGTATTCCTCCAGCTGCAAAGGTATGAATTGTTCCAGCAGCCCAAGGCCCTGTCCAGCAGGACTGGTAAACAGCTTAGTCCATGACGGTTTAGAGTTTCCGCTGAATCCCAAAAATATGGTGCTCCCTAAAAAAAAAAAAAACCCAGAAAAGTTCAATTTGTACATCTCTCAGTTCTAGGCAAGATAATGGAGGAGGTGAGCAAAACAAAGAAGGCTATAAAACAAAAAAACTCCACTTTCTTAGATCAGCAAATGAACTCTTACCACCCACCTCGTGTCCCAAATCACAAACCACATCCCAACACACTTCCTCTAACACTGTCTCTCATTTAGAAAGGGTCTCCGTGATACCCTCTAACAAAACAAGCTCATGAAAACGGTCTGGTAGCTAGCTGCATTCCACCACAAAAATGTGTATGTTGCTGGCCTCATAAGAACTTCATGGAAGAATACAAACACAAACCTTTGTTAGAAAGATGAGCTGGTTTGGCCAATCCCAGAGGTATTAACGAATCTGAAATATTCAACTGCTTTATTTCTCCTCTTGTGCTCAACAGGACAACAGACCTGTGTGTAAAAGTTAGAAAAGTCAGAGCAAATTTCAATAATTTACATGTATTTATTGGGTTCTTTCCAGAAGTATATACAGTAGAGCAGTGATTTTCAACCTTTTTCATCTCGTGGCACAAATAAACTAATTACTAAAATTCTGTAGCACATCAAAAAGTATATTACACTTTTTGCCGATCTGACCAAAAAAAAGGTACAATTTTGATTCATTCACATCAGACAGCTATTGTTGTGTTGGCTGTGGTCATTTTTTTACTTGACAATCTCAGGGACAAGAGGTCAGTGCCCCTGACTCAACAGTCAGTTACTGCACCTTTTAAAAAATGGCACATCGGTTGAAAAGCACTACAGTAGAGAATAGAAATACTAGATAAAAGCAGAACTCAAAACAAAAACAAAACAGAAAGAACCCAGATGCTTTTGCATTCCTGCTGTTACAAGTTCCCACCTCCCTGCCCCACCTAGAACTTATGTTGTTATTACAAGAAGTCTCTAACTGCAGAGAAGACAAGTTATTTTACGTCAGCTGGCCTAGTGGATGCTTAGGACACAGACCTTTTATGGAATAAACTATTGTAACAGGGGAAGTTAGTGTTGTTTGTTTCAGATGTTGTATTTATCTATTTATTAAATACATGGATATTCACCAATTCTAAAAAGAAATAAAATAAAATCTGTTCCCCATGGTTTGGCTTAAATTGCCATCTTTATCATGCAGCAGTATATCAACACAAATCCTCAGATGTCTTTGTGGACTGATTCTCTCTTCTCTGATCTCTCCTCTGCCAAGTCCACACCAGCTTAATCACTGTGACTTCATGGTTTATTTTAATATTGGATCAAATAAGCCCCTTGTATTAGCATAGTTTGTTTAAAAATTGTATTTTCTTACTCTCTCACATTTATTCTTCCAGATGAACTTCAGTGTCATATGTGAAATGCAGCGGAAAAGTAACTGACTGGGACACTAGTGGAAATGCGTTAAATCTCTTTTTAATTTGGGTAGAGTAAATCTAGACAATATTAACTTTTCCATCCAGAAACAGGAGGAGTCTCTCCTTCTAATCAACTCTCCTTCTATTCAACTATTCTATATCCTTTAGTAAAGCATTTATTTTCTTAATGTGGGTCTTGACATTTCTTATTAAGATTCTTAAGTTTTACGTTGGTGTGTGTTTTTGTTAGTCTTTCTAACAGCAGTAGTGACTAAATCCAGAGTCAGACCAGAGGTCTGACCGTAGCAACCCTGCAGGCCTGATCTTCTTCAATGGCTCACAGTGACTCAGGCTGGTCCATGAGATCACGTACAGGTCCCCCACCCATCTGCACCCCACACATGCCCAGTGTCCCTAGAAGTCACTGCCAGTTGCCCCATAACTCCCTGACACTTTGTTAAGCTACAACATACATACAGAACAGTATTCCTAAGTGTACAGCACGTTCAGCTTTTGCAAACTAAACATACTTATGTAACCAGCACCCAGACCAAGAAACAGAGCACTGCAAGGAGCTCAAAAGCCTTCCTTGCATACCCTTTCTAAAATCAACCTCCTGACACTTTAATGAGTTGGCTGTAACTTATAAATCTATAGGTAACTTGCAGGACTACTGTGTTGCCCTAAACATGTGTGGTGAGATTTAGGTACTAGATTGTTTTCGGTGGAGTAAGCACCTGTCTTTTCAACATTAGGAAAAATCTTTAAATCCTCAGAGAAAATGGAAGCCTTGGAAAGGAATTCCCTACAAGTGTCTTAAACCAGTTAGAGCTATACGTACACACTGACTACGACACTCAGATAATCCAGTGACTTTATGGGACTTACTGAGATCCGGCTCTGTAATGTGTGAAGAGCATACATGATTAGATCGACTGCGGATGAGCCAAAGCTAGACGGGCCTTTAATCCCTGGGAAGCTACGTTCTTCCCTCTCCCTGCCTCCAGGCAGGGTCTGACCAACTCAAAACAAGAAAGGTCTCTCTCCTGTGCACCTTTCTTCAGAAACTAACAAAGAAAAACTAATCAGACCTGGCTCTTAATAGAGAGACCACACACTCTTCTACTTGAAAATCAATTTACTCTTTTCTAATCACTTCCAAGTGACCCAGGCGATGGCTTCATATACCACAGTCACAGTACTGAGGTGCCACCAGAGGGACAGATGGCTGCAAAGGTAAAACTGTCTATAAAAATTGCTTTGAAGTGATCAGGAGCCTCCTGAGTGAGTTGGAGGCGATGTAATCAACTTAATACTAACACATGGAGAGTAAAGCTCCAAACATTGAGCTTTTCTCCTTGTAGGAACTTCCCACTTGCAAACTCTTACAAAATCCAAGCTCTCGCTGTCGATGTGCACAGGTTTACAATGCCAAGCGGCTTAGACCACACAGGCATCCATCTGAGATGAGGAAGGAATACAACCTTTCACGAGTCCCACCTGCCCACAGATGAAAGGGCAGGTAAAGAAGCCAAAGCTCGGAGTGAACCAGAGGGCACCTTTCATGTGGCCAGCCCCTCTACAGAGCAAGTGTCACCTACCTTGGAGGGATGCCTGTTTTTAAATACTCTTCCACGAGCCTGACGTCAGCCAGAGAGAAGAACTTTTTCTCGGTCAACCGGAAGGGGGCACTGCAGGCGTCCACAATGAGGAGGAGGACGCCGGCACTTCGGAAGGTAAAGTCGGTGCCGTTGACCTGGGGATACAAAACCATCCGCTGTCGTCACCATTTCAGTGTTTCCGGATGACTCAGTTCTCCAGCCCCATCCCTGTGTGTTCTAAACCCACCAACCAAATTACATCCAGGACTCAGATTCCACGTTCATTTACTCTTTCTCTGCCAATATTTGAAACGTGCTATGCGCTCATAGACTTGGCCTTGACTGGACTTTACAGACTGGACAGGATGCTCTGTGCACAGTGTGGAAGCCCACGCTGGGCTGGGCAGGGACTCTCTCTGCAGGTCCAAGGCCTTCATTCTTACACACATACTCTCTCACTGGGCCAACGTTTCCTAACCCAGCAGTCAGGTGTCTGCCTCTACACTGCAGCTCAGCCCACTCCCTGTCACAGTGGTTCAGGAAAAACACCCCCGCCCCCTTGGAGTTTAGGTTTGGGACATCAAAGGGGCCAGACTGCCTGATCTCCTTCATTTCATAGGCAGCTTTCCTTTGAAATCAAAGTGGAAAAGTGGTCATTTTACCAGGATATAAGCCCCAAGTATATTACTATACTGTATAATTCCCAGTCGTCCACTTTCAATTCAATGAATGGTTTGCAACCTTTTCAAGAAAAAAGGACTCTAAACACATCCAAATATCATTCATTCCTCAGGCTAAAAGGAAGAAAAAAACCTTAATAAACTGAAAAATTATTCAACACTGAATCAAGCCACAGACATTGTTTCTGTTTAAAATTTGTAAAATTATAAACTGCTAAAAGCTAATAACGGAGAAATACTGTCACTACTACCCCTGTCCTTGCTTGGGGAAACTATTTAAATTTTATTTCCAATCACTACTGATCTCCCAGGAAGCAAAATGGCCTTTTAGCTGCGTTTAAATGGCTCCAACCCAGAGGGTGGTTCTGGAAATTCTTGAGGTACAGTGCCATTTTATATTGGGAAGGACTGGAAGTGATTCTCTTATTTTTTAAAATCCAAATACTTAAAATGGAGATACAGTTAAGAAAAAAATATAAAATGATCTTTAACACACTCAAACTGTCCCCTTGAAAAGTACCCCCTCCCCCAAAACCTATTGCTTAAAGGAAACACAATACTTTCCATAAAAACTAAATAAAACAATGCCATGTCCTAGCAAAGACTCTTCAGGAAACGCATGTGAAAAGTACTGGGGGTAAATATGACAAAAAACGGTGTCCTATAATTGTCTGGGGTCCCAGACACCTAATGTACAGTGATAGAGCTAAACGTATCTTCGGACCCTGGGCATAGCCCGTATGAGACTATTGGGGCAGAACAATATCTTCTTTAATTATCTAGTGAGTATACAGCACAAGGAATATAGTCAATAGTATCACAATAACATTGTTCAGTGACAGATAAGGTCTAGATGCATCATGGCGATCCCACCATAAGGTTTATAAAGGTAGAATCACTAATGTTTGTACACCTGAAACTAACATAATATTGTACGTGCTTCCTTGACACAGCTGACTCCCACCAGGCATCAAGCTGGGTCTCGAGAGCTTATACGTCTCACTCAACTGAAACTTTATGCCTGTTGATTTATAACTCCCCATTTCACCCTCCCCCTTAAGTGGGAATATTCTGAACTCACAGTTGTCAAAAAGTCAAGTTTATGTTCTGGAGATGGAAGGTAGTGATGACTGCACAATACGAATGAACTGCACACTTAAAAATGGTTAAGGTGGTGAATTTTATGCTATGTGTATTTTAACACAATAAAAATTGAGAACGAAACAAAGGGCAAGATTTAATTTTTTTCACATTCAATGCGGATTTGTGATTGTGTTGCCCACCACTTTAAAAAAACGGAGCTCCTGCCCCGGCTGGTTTGGCTCAGCGGTTAGAGCATCAGCCCTCAGACCAAAGAGTCGTGGGTTCAATTCCAGTCAAGGGCACGTACCTCGGTTGCAGTTCATCCCCGGCCCTGGTTGGGGTGATGCGGGAGGCAACCAATTGATGTGTCTCTCTCACATCGATGTTTCTCTCTCTCTCTCCCTCCCTCACCAATGGAAAAATATCCTTGGGTGAGGATTAAAACAAACAAAACGGAGCTCCTAAAGAGACCACGTGAGACTGGGCCCAGCCCTGGCAGGAAATAGCTGGATGGCTAGATGTCTGCTCCCCAAAAGCTCTTTATAAGGTGGCACTCGGGTCAACCTGATTTTGGATGGGCCATGTGCCAAGAGCTGGTTACCACTGGCCAGCTTGGTCTTAGCCCAAATGATAACGCAGACCCCGAGCCTCATACTTCCACGAACCCACTTAGGAAAGACAACCAACACTTTGCATCTTCACTTCGCTCTTCTGAAAAAATGGGAGCCAGGCAACCTCGAACTGAAAGGCCAGGGGAAAACTAAAACTCATTGCCCACATTTTAAACAAACAAAGCTCCTTTGAAAGTTTCAAAACCAAGGCTAAACACCATTTTCTACATTTCGATTGCCTGTGGCAATTATTTTTTAACCAAGGATGCCTTTTCTCTTATAGAAATGAAATCTGGGTCACTTGTAACACCATGAATGAATGAAATGCAATGTGAACAGTTGTACTTTCACCAAAAAGTTATCGATAAACACAATCTACTGAGAAAAAGTTTTTTAATATAGTTATCTAAAAATGCAAATGTTTAGGAGATACTTATACCTCTATTGTATCACTTGCCACCCATAACCAAAATGTGATTACAAACGAGCGACTGTTGCCAAAAATAATTAATGTCACCAGGGTGAAATGTAAAATGGAGAAGCTGAGGCAGTGTACACGCCAGATGGTACTTACAGTGATAATAGACGGGTCTCCGCGCTGAGTCTCCGCTTTACTGGGTGAGTGGAATTGCACGGGGAGGTAGCTTTTATGAGGATCGCTAGTGAACACCACCTGAACAGGGAAAAAGCACCATATCTATTACTGCATCTGCCTCCAAATAAACTCAGTTATAACAAACTAGTTTTTCCTGAGCCTTTTATACCTATTTCATGACCTAAAATTCTACCTTCTGATACAGGCTTAATAGGAGAAGGGTATGTCCCTCCTTTTCTGGGACAATCCCAGTTTCAAATAACTGTAATCTTGTTAATAAAATCAATTCTACAAATGACTAAATGAAAGTGTTTTTTATTTACATCTTTGTAAACATTTTACACAAAAACAGTCACAACCTTTTTAAAGGTCCTTATTCTGAATTGGACTCAGTCACTCCAGGACTGAGGAAAGAAGTACAGACAAGTTTAAAAACCTTCAGTAGCCTTGTGCATTACCAGGTCTAAATGGAGTATGCATTTCTGTGGCAGTTCTTGCTTTAAAAGAAATTGTCTAGCCCAGTTGTCTAGCCCAGTGAAAGTCAAATGTGGACACATATCAGAACCCCCAGCAGGGCTTGTCGAAGCACAGACCGCTGGGTCCCGCTCCCAGAATTTCTGGTGGAGAAGGACTGGAGTTAGGCTCAAGAATTCCAATTTCTCCCCGGCTGGTGTGGCTCAGTGGTTGAGCATCGACCCATGCACCAAGAGGATCGCTGTTAGAGTCCTGGTCAGGGCCCATGCCCAGGTTGTGGGCCAGATCCCCAGTGGGGGGCATGTAGGAGGCGGCCAATCGATGTTCTCTCTCATCGATGTTTCTATCTCTCTCCCTCTCCCTTCCTCTTTCTCTCTAAAATCAATAAAGAAAGAAAAAAAAATTTTAAAGAATTCCAATTTCTCCCAAGTTCCCAGGTGCTGCTGTTGCTGCTGGGCAGGGGACCACACTTCGAGCACCATTTCCCTTAACCTGTGTTTGTTTATATAAAGATGAAGTATTCATTAGAGCAGTATTAACTCTACACTCTTTTGTACTTGGGATTGATCTGACTTCCTCTGGAACATGCCTGATTATAGGTCATATTTTGGATTTACTTTCATTGTCATGTTTTGTCAAGATCCCAAAGAAGACCAGCTAATTAAAAATATGTCAGGAGAAGCATTTCACTGCTAACCACAGTCAGTTTGTCCTTCCAATTATAGGTAAACACAATAGCATATGCTTCCAAATTAAGACTGGCTTTCTGCCTTAAAAAAAAAGAAAACAACTTCCATGAAGTTGCATTTTCAGAAGAGAAAATTCACACTGCCAATAAAACAAAGTATTTTCTACACCACTGACATGGAAACCCAGAAACAACAGTGTAACAGAATCACATCTGGAAAGAAGAGATGACAACCAGTATGTCCACAGTCACCCAGGGCACACTGATGTGTCACAGAAGGAAGGTATTTTTATTATAATTTGGACAAGTTTGCTTCTTATGAGCACCACATTTCAGAATGGGCCAAAATTCAGGACAAACCATGCAATAGTTACAAATTGGCAACACAGATGTTTCCAAAAAAACACCTACTGCAAAGAACCTTTTGACTCTTTTCAGGCCACAGCCCATTTTTCGTCCTCATTTACCTGGCGGGTCCCACAGCCTTGACAGGGTTTCGTGAGCATTGCTGGCATCCGCTTGAGGGCTGCCGGCTTTCTGTAATACTGGGGATATGCTTTGGCCATGCAGTTACTAGTGTCTTTTGAGTCTGTTGCCGCCTGGATCCTGACTCTTTCGCATCCCTGAGATGAACAGTAACTGTGGCCATCCCTGTGGCCTTGGGCTTTGAGATACAAAAACAGCAACCTATACAAAAGAGAAAGCAATCCACTGGGTGTTAGACTGCCTCTCAAAACCTACAAATTTCCTCAAATTAACTCATGGCCGGAAGGCATATTTCTCTAATAAGGTAAATTTTTCCCTAAAAGAAAAATAAATTACAAAACTAATAAAGTTGTTTCTCTTTCCTTTCTGTCCTCCTAGCCTCCTAAGTCAAATTCAATACTCCTCTAGAAAATCTTTTGATAACCTGATTCAGGCGTTGTAGAAGATATCAAAGTTGATTTCTGGTTTGAATTAAGTTCAACAGGTGATTTGGAAGGAGGGAATTTGGCTTGGCTCAAGAATTCCTTGGAAAACTTTATACTTGTGCTGAGTTTTGGATTTGGTAAATTAGCATGGTTTATTCTTTTACTGGTTTATAAATCATTTTGGTTTAAGGCACAGAATTCTAATAAAAACAGCAACTGTGATTCGTTTGGCTGCAAATCAATTCAAAAAGAAATGGTTTCAAATCAATTCCTGTGATGTTTACTAAGAGCAGATGGGCCTAAGGTCCTTCTGTCTGTACTTTGGCCAAAACCAAATGAAACGAGCAGTCCCACTGACTCTGAATTACCCTCCCACTGCCGAGATGAATGGAAAAGTAACTCCCAGGCAGCAGTCCAACACCTGTCAGCAAACCTAGTCCTAAAGCAAACGAACTCAAGATTCTAAAGGACTTGATCAAATGTAATCAATTCCTGAAGATCAAGAATTCACCTTTTCATATGAGGTCAATGAACAATGCAAAGTAGCAATTACAAGGTAAAAAGCAGCCATTGTCCCAACATCCAGTAATTTTAACATATATACATAAGGAGTGACATGACACTGATTAGCATGGGCCTTTTGACATATAATTGAAGTCACCAAAATAAACAGAATTAAAACCCCAAAGGTTGAGGGATTCTAGAAATACCCAGACGATGACACATTTCCCATCTTTTGACACATTTAATCATTAATTTGTGATCACTACACTGTCCTTACAAATTTGGTTGTTCTGTTTATGTTTGTGAAAAATCAACTGGGAACACGGAAGCTCCGTCATGTATAGAGTAAAAGCCCCAGTAGGTTAAGTCTAATTAGAAACTGAAAATCAAAGACAACTGTGATATAAAAAGATTCAAGCTGATCACACTGACTGCCAGAGGGGCCCTGGAGGGCAAATAAGTTGCTTCTCACTCAAAGGCTAACAAGGCACTTAACGGAATCCCCAACCTCGTACCCTCAATCAAACCTGCCACCCTCACCCGTCTGAGCGTTTGTCTTCCCCCAAACATGCCATGCCACGCCAGGTTCTTCCATGCATGCCTCCATGCATTCATCCACATTTTTCTCAGGGCGATTCTTTTTCCATCTCCTCCTACTCATTCTTTGCCCCAGTGGTTACCTTAGGCTGGACGTCAGGGTCACCTCAAAAGGCACACTGAATATCCCACAATAGGACTTTTGGCATTTAAACTCTTCACTCTCCAATTACCTGCTTTACATGCCCACATCCTTCAATGGACTATGGACGCACAGAAGAAATGCATCTTATTTACATTAGTACCTTTACTATGGTACCTAGGCAATGCCATATAGGAGGAATATCCGCTTAAGGCATGGCTAAAGAGCATGCTAGTTGCTGGAAGAGTACAGGAGATCGAGCCTACCATCACCCAAAGGCTGAGAGACTGTAACTGGATAAGAGCAGACAGAGCCAACAGGACCCCAGGTGAACAGGATTAGAATTAAAAAGTGGAAAGACGCAGCCTAGAGAAAGTTGAAAGCAAATATGCCACGGTTATACAGTGCTTTTTAAAAACTCAAGGTCAACTTGAGAGATAGCTTTAAAGGAAAAGAAAGAATGAGCTTTCACTGAAATATGAACTATAGCATATGTAAATAATCATCTTAAAGAGCTGTTATGGGAAAGAAATTAGTTTACGTTTCCATTGGGCCTACTGGTTCTTTATTGACAAGGCCAATTTCTCTCTCTCTAAATTGCCTTAATGGGTATAGACAAACATCTTCACTCAGTTCCTACTGCCAGCTATAATTATGAGTCATTCTAGTCCTCTAAGCCTCTAATAGTGATGAGCAGAGAATTACCCACATCAGCTGCTCATCTAAAGAGCCATCACATCAGAGTCTATTCTTAGTGAGGCTGAAGAACCAGTAATTTCACCATTAAAGAAAAATAGCAATAATTCTCATTCACTGGTTGCACTGAATTACCCCGTGCCGGAGTCAAAATAGAATTTCCTCTCAGACTGCTTCCTCTGCAATTCTTCCAGTGAACTCACAGGCTCATAATCTTCCATTTTGGATAACGAGCCATTATTCCGCTGTAAAAAGCCAAAAGTAATCTGAAAAATTGCGTTTGATGGATAGCAGAGGCCAACTCGAATCCAGTCATTCCTATCAAGGAGAGAAAATTAAAAAATGAATTCACATCTGAGCCAATATACTCCGGGCATGACAGCACATGTAAACGTTCGCCATGATCTCCTCCCTAAGTGGCTGCTGTGGGTGGGGCTATTAACGATGGAAGTCCTGAGCCCTGATGTGCTACTGAATCATCCACCTCTAAATGTTCCCCAAATTTCTCTTATCAATGTATCTGCAACAATCACATGGCTTACAGAAACGTCTTGGTTTCAACAGGACTTCCAGGAATGAGCCTGTAAGTTGGATAAGATGGGCTTCGACGCGGCAAGTGGGTAATAACATTAGGTGAGATGGTTGGGCTTGTAGTGGGAGGATGAAACACTAGCAGCCTGAGAGTAGAAGTGTGCACTGGTAAATCTTTCCAAAGACATTTTTTGTTCATAAATACATTTTTATCTTTTATTATGACATTCGGATAAATACTTACTGGTAAAATTTCTGAATATAAAAGTATGTGTATGTCTTTTTTTTTTTTTTAATCTTCACCCGAGGATATGTTTTTATTGACTTTAGAGAGAGAGGACAGGAGAGGGAGAGAGAGAAATATCGATCAGCTGCCCTCCCGCACTCGGGGGACCGAACCCGCAACCTGGGTATGTGCCCTGACCAGGAATCAAACCCGCAACTCTTTGGTGCACGGGACGATGCTCAAACCAACCGAGCCACACCGGCCAGGGCAAAAATCAGGGTACTTTGACAGCTTTTGTTGCATATGACCAAACTGCCCTAGTGTTTTTTCATCACTAAAAATCCTTAGACATAAAATGAATGCTTTTTATCATTTGCTTTTCGGAGGGCATTTTTTAACTGTGGTAAAGTATACATAATATAAAACTTACCATTTTAGCCATTTCAATTCTACAGCTCAGTAGCATTAAGTATATTCAAAGGTTGTGCAACCACCACTACTACTCCCATATCCAGAACTTTTTCATCATTTTAAAGAATTTTTAAACAATATGTAACAAGGCCTTAAAATTGTTCACACGGGCTTCACCCACTAAAACCACTAAAGAATAATTAGAAATGCAGACCAAAATGTATTTAAAAAAAATATGTTCTTTTTGGTATATTTATAATAGCAAAGGGAGGAATGGGCAGGAGAAAAACAACCCAAATGTTTATGGGGGAAGGGAGTAGTTAAATAAATGTCGTCATGTCTATATGCTCAGAAAACACTTGAGGGTGGAGAGAAAGAACACTGTAAATGTTTATAATGCCTCACCCTGTATAGGAGAATTATAGGTATTTCCATTTTCTTTATGTTTTTCTGGGTTTTCCTTATTTTGTTTAATGAATAAGTCCAGCTTTTATAACTTTTAAAGTGTTATTTTCAAAAGTGGCATTATGACAAAATCTATGACCTCTCTGTAATTAGGTTACATTTGGAAAATAAGATTGTCCATCTCTTCCTCTCGCCTCTGCCCATGATGTAATTTTTACAAACTTGCAGCTAATTAAACAAGGAAAGTTTGACTGAACTTCAAGCCCATGTGGATTTTTGAAACTTCTGGGTTCAGCCTTTTTTCACTTCAAAATGTTTTTACTTGGTATTTGTTCAAAAGTTGTGCATGACACTGACAGCACCCTACATATCACGTGGTTGTAATATCTCACGTAAAGTTCATAACCTGCCAGATGTAAGTGTTTGGATCAGTGATCACTCTGTCAGTCCTCGCCGACCTCATTTATTTCTTTCATCGGCTGCTCTGCAGCTCACTAATGAGAATGAAAATACCAGATTGGCTTTTAGGAACCTCACCCCGGACACAATTCGGACTAAGGATGGGAGGTGAGGAGACCAAGCAGGACCCAGACAAGAGCCGGTAATGGCCTAAACTCAGCCACAAACAATGGGGGGTAGAAAGAAGTGGAGAGATGTGAACAGCATTAAGGACACAGAACTAACAGGGTTTGATCTCTGCTAAGATGGAGAGATGAGAGATGAAGGAAAAGGAAGAAATAAGGATGTGTCCTGGGATTTTGGGGTTGGTTAACTCAGTAGGTAGGGTGCAACTCCCCAGCAAGGACATAGAGAAGCAGCAACAAGCATGATAGGAAAACAGTGATGTCCGGCCAGTGTGGCTCGGTGGTTGAGCATCAACCCATGCATCAAGAGGTCACTGGTTCGATTCCCAGTCAGGGCACATGCCCAGGTTGTGGGCCAGATCCCCAGTGAGGGGCATGCAGGAGGCGGCCAATCAATGTTCTCTCTCATCAATGTTTCTATCTCTCTCTCCCTCTCACTTCCTCTCTCTCTAAAATCAATAAAGGGAAAAAAAGGGGGGGGGGGGAATGGGACAGTGATGATTCCATGTAGAGCCTGTGCCAGAGACCTCACAGCTCAGAATAAGAGCATCCACCACGATGTTCACCCATCCTTGGAAGTGACCTATTTAGAAATGACTTCCTACATGTTCTATGTCCACCTCTTAATTTCAATTGTGTGTTTTAAGAGCATTCTGACAAGTCAGCTAACCACCACACATATCTACACTGATTTAATTCTGCCTTTCAAAATAGTCCCATTGTTCCTTTCTGGTTTCATCTCCTGTCACTTCCCCCGACACACCCTACGCTCCGGTCACACTTAGCCCTTCCCCAACTCTTGCTTTTGTAACAAGACAGATCATTTAGTATCACTTGCTCAGCGCAGCCAGGCCCGACTCCCTCAGGCCGAATTAGTTGCTCTATCCTTTGTCCACTGAAAAACAGTATTGGTTTATTGATTTTCTTGAGTTTTTTCCTACCTGTATACTGTGAGCTCCTGGAGGGCAAGTACTTTTCTCACTGTGTTTTCTGGCACACAGTAAATGCTTGAGTAAATTAATGTACAAATAGAGCCTTTGATTGTAAGTAATATTATTAGGACAGACAACTGAGAAATCAAGATGGAAACAGGGAACAGACTAACAAACCTCAGAGGGATGTGGGGTGGAGGGGTGGGAAGAGATAAACCAAAGGACTTACATGCATATATGCACAACCAATCGACAGGTTCATTAGGTTGGGGAAAGCTGGAGGGGAGTGGGATCGGGAAGGAGGGGGGCAATGGGGAAAACAAGGGGGACATCTGTAAAACTTGCAACAATAAAAAATAAAATAAAAAGAAGGGACAGGATGATGCAAGGGTGGAAAATACCCGGCATTCATGCCACAATTCTTCCGTCCTTCACCCTTAGCAGACATGCCTAATCAATCACACTACTCTCTTCTGTCAGATCTGAACTTGGCCTCAGAAATCTTTTCTAGGTAACCAAGTGCTCAGGTGGGCACCATATAAAACTTCTTCCCATCTCAACTAAGGGGAATTAAAGTATCCAGCAAGCTAGATGAGAACCTACTGTCAAATGGCTTTCTGTACACAATACCTCGACCACAGAGAAACAGAAATGCTTTTAAAAGGAAAGGATTCAATTTGTGTAATCTTTTCATTTCATCCACATAAAATATACCGCCTCCCCACAAGAAGAATGAAGTCCATGGAATCGGCATTCGTATTTGCTACAGAGGAGACGTGTTACTATTTTTCTCCCCTAAATTCCTACTTGCTCAGCTATGTGAAATAACAGTCATGGAAACATACTTGTTAAAATTTATGAGGTATAGAAATACAGTCTTCGGTGCCGGCCCGTTCCAGTGGATGGTGTAGCCTTTCTCCAGCATGATCACAGGCTGGTACTGGGGAAAGGCAGCCTTCTGGTTAATGCCCCGAAGCACCATCGGGTGGGATGGATACTCATCGCGGGCGATGGTCATCGTCAGATTCTGAGTGCTCCATGTCTGCACATAGACCTTCAAAACATAAATGAAGAATTATGAGGAAGAGCGTGAAAACATCAAGAGCTACACAAACATTTCCAGCACAAAGCCAAGTGGCTCTGGTTTCGAGAGAGAGAGTCTGTGATCTGTGCCAGACTAAATCAGTAGTCGCCAACTCCATCCTCAGCCGCACTTACAGTGAAGCCTGCTTACACTGAAATGGTGAAAACAGACCGTGTGTTCGGCTGGCCAAGCCCGTCATCATCTCTTCCACCACGACGGGCCAGCTTATTCATCAGAATATAAAACCTCTGTGGCTTAGGCAGCCTGTCAGAGAAATCCCTCGATCTGAAGAGTACCCGTACAAGAAATTAGTAAATTAATGTGAAAACGGATACCCTCTGCTCAAATCTGAGACTTTCCTCTAAAACAAGAGAGGGAAAATGTAAATATCTTAAGAGTTCTGGCTTTCAATTTTCCATGACCTACATCAGCCCGAGAAGTCATTTTTCACCCCTTCAAAAAAAAAAGGGGGGTGGGGAGGGGGGTTATAAAGCACTCTGCAAAAAATGGAAAAACATATTAAACTGAGACAAACTGAAAGTCCTGACTTTATTCCAGGGGCATGAGCCCCTTCCTTGCTGTGCCAAAAGAAAGCCTCTCTCAAACAAACCTAGGACAGTTTCCTAACACAAATGAGTATCCTGTAACAGATTTCCCCAAACATTTGCAGAATACTGTATTTAAGCCATAATACTTCTCTCTATTTTTCTCTTTTGGTCGTTTCTACAGTTCTGTTCATAACTGATGCCTCAGTTAAACATCCTTTGAGCCAGAAAATCTTCCTGTCATTCGTGTTTGACTACTTCAAATACAACACTCTTCTCTGCTTACACCACTCAAAGATTTAAAATAAGAGATAGGAAATATATACTTTGAGACTACTGCCTTTATTTAAGTATATATTTAATATGTGCTTTAATATAGTATATATTATTTATTTAAATAGATTTATATTTTTAATAATTAAACATGTTTATGTTATATATAATTAAATATAGTTTACATATAATAGGTTATATAAATGTAGGGTATACACATATACATATATATACACACATATATACATATAGATATAGACGGATAGATATAGATATAGATACAGATATAGATATAGATTAGATATAGATATAGATATCCAAATCCAACAAGGATTTGAGGTAGCACATGTAATCTTAATTCTCCTTATGTTACCACCTTTCCTTCTGGACACCTTTACCCCTTGGGTCAGCAAAGAGTAGACATTCCATTAAAATATATTTACAAATAGCTAGCAGTCTGGCTCAAGCCTCTGTGCTCTTAACATGCTACCTCCAAAACTAGTCGATCCTCTTATACTGGGCAGCCCATTAATAAATGCACACTAGCTTAATGTTCCCAAAGAGGTGTTTCCCAATCTCTAGCATCCCCTTCATATTTTCATAGCTATTATATCATAATATAATTCAAAGAATTTCCCTGGATTCTTCCTTGTCCACTCATTTCCAATTTACAGCTCTGTCTCTGGGAACATCTCACCTTCCATGTGACACTGACATTCTGCCCCAAAAGTCAGATAACCCATGTTTAGTAGAGATAATAACCCCAAAAGCAAAGAATAAAGCTCCCTCTCTGGGGGCAGAGCTGGAGCATGGCAAACAACCTGGATTAAGACTCAGGAAATAGACGTTCTCACCCCAACTACATCCCAACTATATTTAACCAAGGGCAAATCATCTTGCCTGTTGGCTCCACATTTCCACTTGTTAGTTTGGAGTAGGGGAGCTTGAAATAAAATCCATGAGTCCATGGTTCCTACTAAACATTTTCTTTTGCTTTTTTCCTAAAGAAAATCATGCTTTGGCAAGTATCAATCACGCTGAAGAGCACTCCTCTCAGAAGCAGTGAAGTCGGGGGCTGGAAAGGAACCAGGCGTCCTAACGCATTCTGGCCTACCTGGGCGTAGTTCCCACTGCAGATCACTGCGTTCCATCTGGTGACATTTACACAGCTAGGATGGCGGATCAGGTAGTTGTCCATTCTTCCCACGTAGGCGTCCTTGTAGCCTGTCACAGAGCCATCAATGTCATGGAATATGGAGTTCTTGTCACCATCCAGCTCACAATCTTCAAACCAGGGTCCAGGCTTTCCAAAGAAGACATTCAGAGAGACCTGATGGCAGTGAAAAACAAGGACATCACAAAATGAGGGCTCCTGACATCTTAGGCAGCAGCCCCTGCAAGGATCCCACTCATATCCATTCCAACTGCTTGGAGATGAAAGCAGTTCTGAGTCACAGTTCACAGTTGTCAACTAAGGCACCCAGTCAATCAAAGTTGTCCATTAATTATGACATGTTGGGGGCGGGGGTGGGGAGGATTTCCAAAGCCTTATGGAGTTCAAGTAGCAAGTGTGAAACTTCATCTTTGTTGGTTTCCCTTTCTCCCAGTTAAAACTATTACCTGCCCTCCAGACAAAACTAATCTGTAACAAGAGAAATTAGAACAGCTGTGGGAAGGGGAATTATGCAGTCATACGTATTTGTTAATAATTATAAACTTTTACTTAAGATCTGTGGATTTCCCTGTATGCATATTATACTTCAACTAAATTAAAATCTATTATAAATTCTAACTTCCAAGCTAGTTAATCATTTTCTTTCTCTCCAAGTGCTTTAGTTACTTGTTCATATGTCTCCTCCCACTGAAAATAAATACAGTTGCGAATTAAAACCCAAAGTACTGCCTTAATGTGAATAGTAAAGTATATAGAACAGAGCCTGATACATCATAAGCATTTAATAAATATTATCTATTAGAATTCCATGAAGTTCCTTTCCTGGTAGCTTCCATGGTCTTCCTCACAGGAGTTCACATAGCAGAGCACAGAATGATGTTCAATATTTCCCCAACGACCAGCCCAAGGGGAGAGGGGCCAAGCATAGGTCACCCTCTGCCAGAAGCTAATGAAGTCCTTCAATAAAACAACTGGTTTCACATCACCCAGTATTCCTCTTCTTTCCCCACCTTTTCTCCTGCAGTTTCCCAGAAGAACAGACTCCGGACAAGTAAAATTCCAGGCAGATCCCAAATCTCTTCATGGATCATTACACTGACGTTCCCAAAACCATGTCCTCTTGTTCTTATGAAACTCTACAACCCCTGTCCCCATGTCATCACATTAGGTCATTTTCCTTTTCAAGATATTACTTGAATGTTAAAAAATACCCCAGGTCACATGGGACTTCTATTCGCACCTTGAACTCAATGGGACAGAGTGAATGAAGTTAAGAGTTTCTTTTGCATGTATTTCTCCCTCCAGTCATAAAGACTTGGTACAAATCCTCTGTCTCTGTTTTTGTCTTTAGGAATGTACTATCTCCTTCTCCCACCAGCCACCATGTAGGAACCATAAGAACATACTTACATGCGGACCAAACTTCACAAGGGAGATGTTATTTCTGGGGGTTATCTGCCAGGAGTTCTTCATGAGGAAGCCAATAGCACTGGTATACCTATCTGGAGTTGGCACATACTTTTTGAAAGTGCACCTGGTGAGATGAATGGGCCCATCATAAATCTGAAAGCCTCTAATTGGGAATGTCCTGTTGAAATACAAGATTTTGTTTAATGCACATGGGCCTATGCCCCTTAATAACACTTCACTTAACACTTGTTTTATAAATATGGCTGAATATTCTATACACACAAAACACAATTCTAGAATACAGTGGCAACCAAGACAAGATATCTGATCAAATGAAAAACACACTGTCGTGGGAAAGGCACAAAGGAAAACAACAGATAATCGCAGATAAGTGCTATGGCGGCAATAATACATTAGGCTGGGTGGGAGAGATGCTATTTTGGATAGAATGGAGGCCTCTCTGAAGAGGTGACTTCTGCTTCCTCGAATCAACCAGTTAAGACATTTTATTTGGTTATTCATATACTTTAGTTTTGGTTCCAAAATCTCTGACATGAGAACAAAAATGAATCTGTGCTTTAAACAGAAAGAACCCTCCTTTCGAGCCTCTAAATGATAGTAATAAGGTGAAACGATATACTTAAAAGTATGCAAGTGTAATTCCTGAAGGCTTACTTTGTCAAAAGGGCTAGCTAGATTGAGAAATTAGTTGTATTCATTTTCCTCCTTTCTGTTCAAACACAAACTCCTTAATCATAGATTATTAAGCATAATTAATGTACAAAACCCATAATATTCTGTATCCCTTGGGTTTCTCCCCTATTAAATTCTTTGATGGCATTGCAGAGGATTTCTATAGCAACTAATTAGTTTGCAACTTGGCAGTGTTTTACAATATATGCTAGCAACAAAATCAAATAGCCTAGCTAAAAATCTATGCGTCTACATGGATTTCTAAGGACATATCCCCAAATGGCTCTCTTCCATAGAGAAGGTGGTACAGACACAGTAAAACCAAAACTGGAACCACTGACCAATGAGGGATCTGGTCTGGAAAATCCTCCTTACAAGGAAGCAGTAAGTGTTTCGAAATAAAACTAGAGGCCAATGCAAAACAAGAATGAAACTGCATCGGCTGCCATCATACTGCACCCTGTACCCCAACCAATCCAGCTATTTTTCCTTTAACCTACACGTGAGAAGAGGCAGCCACAGCCTAAATGTGAAAAGCACAGCATTGATGCCAAAGGAGCAGGGTTTAAATCTCATATCAGCTAGTTTTATTCAGCTTTTCATACAGCGAGATGATGACAATACCCACACCTCATTGGGCTCTGTGAGGACTAAGTGAATAATAAAGTATTTAGAAGAGGGCAGGATACATCATAAGCATTTAATAAATGTTAGCTACTAACACTCCATGAAGTTTTTTCCTAGTGGCTTCCATGGTCTTACAGGAATTCTACACAGAGTGTAGCATAGAATGACGTTCAGTATTTCCCCAGCGACGAGCACAAGGGGAGAGGGGCCAAGCACAGGTCACGTAAAGGCCTTCCATCAACCCCCCTCGTCCCCCTGACCCACCCTAGCCCAAAGTCCGGATAGAGGGTATAACTAAGGGAGTGGATGCCTCACGGAGTCTGACGTCAGCTCTGAGGCATGGCCTTGAGAACACTGGGTTTTCTCCAGCTCGTTTCTCCCCAGTAAGATGAGGACAACGACAAAGCATGCCTCAGAACCGAGGATGAATTAATTAGTTAATAGTTCCCTAAAATCTCTCAAGAATCTTTCTAGTGCTAAGTGCTATTTTAATGACTCGGGTTATTTTGACAGAAAACATGCCGAAAGTCTACCCCCGAGCCCCTTTACATCTGAAACACTTAATTACACGGCCGTGGTTAGGTTTTGAGTCAGCTTTGGCATCTCTCAACCCTTATTTTCTAGGACTCTTTTCAATAGGTAATTTCCTTTTTCCAGTGGCTATTTTTGAAAACCAACATTACAAATTGAGGGAAAACTGACCTAATGTCATAGTTTACGGTTTGGCAACTTTCTGTGGTTCAAAAAGAAAAGAAAAATCACCAGCTTATATAAAGCCTTAAATAAGGAATGAAAAAAAGGATAGGTTCCTTCATTATAAAATTATTAATGAAATCTATAAAGTGTTTAATAGTTAATGCTCCAGAATTCCAGAGGATTATACACAAACAATAACAGTTATAATAATAATAAGGTGGGGAAAGTGTCACAGTGGGAACCAATCGTCCAGAATTATTACAAAAACTTTCATAAGGATTAGGTTTTCATTTATTGTTTATTTTTTTTAAATATATATATATGTATTTTTTTTATACCTCACCTGAGGATATTTTTCTATTTATCATCAGATATAGTGGGAGGGACAGAGAGAGAGAGAGAGAGACAGAGAGAAACATCGATGTGATAGAGCCACATCGACTGGTTGCCTCCTGCACGACCTGACCAGGGCCAGGGACGAACCGCAACCGAGGTACGTGCCCTTGACCAGAATCGAACCCGTGACTCATTGGTCCGCGGGCCAACGCTCTAACCACTGTGCCAAACCAGCCAGGGCTAAATATATTTGTATTGATTTTTTGGAGAGAGAGGAAGGGAGAGCTAGAAAGATTGACGTGAGAGAGAAACGTGGATTGGCTGCCTCCTACACGCCCCACACCGGGGATCAAGCCCACAACCCGGGCATGTGCCCTGACCAGGAATCGAACCAGGACCTCTCAGCCCAGGGGAGGATGCTCAATCTACTGAGCCATACCAGCCAGGCTTATTGTTTAAATTTAATACCCCACTGCTAAGGCAATGCTTACCTATTCCTGGGCAATGTCCGAGGCTTCTGGTCTATGCCTCCCAAGCCCACATACTTGTTCTGACCACCCTGAAAGCCGTAATTTCTGCTCTCTCCAACAAAGAGAGATTCAGACACCTCCTGGCTAGAACCTTCATCACTTGGGAAGCTTCCATCACTGTTAAAATGAGAATAATTATTAACAACACAACTCTAGAAGAGTTATACTGACCCTCAAATGAAGGCAAGCTATCACTCAAATAGTTAACAATTTTCAAAGCAGCCAGTAGCTTTTATTAATACACATTCTTGAGTCATCAGAAAGTACTTCTAAACTGTGAATATAACTCTTATAAATTAGTAGAAATTAATTGTATTATAAATTAGTGGTCTGCAAATTAGATTTTTTAAAAATGAAATATAACTGAGCAGCAACAACTGATTATTTTATTCTCAAGCAACAGTCTTACAAATGGGGAGAATAAACTTGCCCTGAATACAACAATTAGATGACAAGCATGTTCCAGACGGCAATGAGAATAACTTACCTAGGGAATAATGTATAAAACAAAAAGTTCAGTTCTTAAAGACCACTGAGAAATTTGACCAACTTCTAAGAAAGAAAATGTTTAATGTGCTCTCAACTTTTACTCTCTTCCTCTTTATTCTCATAGCTTTTAAGATTTTTAATCTAATGCTCAACTGTTTTCTTCTAAGCAAAAACCCGATGGGTCTAGCCTGCTGTGGAATTCCAGCTATACTAACTTACTACTTTGGTATGAATTCAATTAATCCTTAAAAATGTATTTTTGGCCCTCTAGTGGCATTAGGAAGCGGGTGCTAATTTTTTTTTTTTAATGCTAATAAATAGCATTAAATATAACATTCCAAGGTGTTCTCCAAAAAAATTTAAAAATAAAAACATCAAGGATTATTTTACCTACAGCTTTAAAATAATCAGAGAGGTACTTTTAAAGTAATTACAAACCTGGCAAAGGTCAGTCCTATCCCATTATCTGCAAATCTGTAAGAAAAGAGAGATGAGGGAAGATTTTAATTTACCACATCATGTAAGAGGAAGTATTCTCTCAATATTTAATTGTCATGAAATCCAGGAGGTTCCAGTGTTTACTCTCCAAAACCACAAAAGTAAGTTTCACTTCCCGGTAACCAAAAGCACAGACTCCACAGAGCAGGCCCCTGGTTCACATCTCAGCTCTGCCGATCCCTAGCTGTGTGACGTGGGCACATCACTCAACCTGACTCTCCCTCGGTTTTCTCACCTACACTTAAAATAATGATTTAACCTTCCTCATAAGATACTTGAGAGCATTACACATATTAGTTAATTTCAACCATTTAGAACAATACCTGGCACACAGTAAACAGTATGTAAGTGTTCGCTGGAATTATTATTTTTACAATTAGTTTTTAAAACAATTAGATCATGGTAGTCTCTTCAAAACTTTTCAACATTAACACTCAAGCTATTTCTACAGATTTAATAGAATATCAATTTTTGGCACAATAAAAGGCAGGGATGATGATAAAATGCCAAGAAGCTAATGTCAAGTCCAGGCAGAAAAAAATGTTTTTCTAGACCTTTGAACACCAGATCTTAGCTCAATATACATCAGACTTCCAAAATCACACAAATGGAAAAAAGTGAGATGCTTACTGCCTCAAGTCATGTTAAGACATAAGTCAACACACTTACTAAGGTAGAATTCACAACTTTTGTTTTGAATGTCAGTAAAAGCATCAAAAAAACTTTGAGTTTCCAAGAGGAAGGGAAAAAGTCCAGCTAGATTCAAAGTCTTTATTTAGCTCTCTGACATAGACCCTGTTTGTTATATAAAGTTAAATTCCCGGTTTCTGTTCAATCTCATCAAAAAACTTTCATGTCATCAGACAAGTTCAGTTCCAATAAAAACAGTCGAATGAGACGATTCCAAACATTTGCAGTCTGTTAGTGCTAGCGTACTTCCTCGGAGCTTGTCCTGTCTATTAGTAACAATAATACGATTCCAGAAACCAGCACTGTACTTTCAGTCTACTGGGTTTTTCAAAATAGCCTTAAAAAAATAAATACATCAGTGTCATCAGATAATAACTTGGTAGAGAATACCCACGCTGAATTCTGAACGACAATGTCTCCCCCTCTGACCCACGCTCCATGGTCATTATTTTTAAAAGCAATGAGCCTGTCAATTAAAGCAGCAACACGTGGCTTTTCAGGGTCACCATCCTGATGAGGCCGAAACCTTGAGGTTGGAAAAAAAAAAAAAAAAAAAGACTTTTTAAAAAGTAATAAAAACTTAATGAATATCAGCTATTTACAACTCTAAGCTTAAGTGTCAAAAAGATTTAAATTTGACCAAAACCAAAAACATTTAAAAAACACACAAAAATCTTAAGACACAACTTAAATATTTGTATTACAAATATTGGGAAAAAATAATGACATTTATTTACATAAGTTTATGTAAATGAGAACTGCTTTCATATCTTTTTTTTTTTCAGTTGGAACTGAGTGAGGAGAAGGACTGAGATTACTTAGTAGCAGATAATATTAGCCTGGACACTGACATTCGTTTTGTTGTTGTTGTTAATCCTCACCCGAGAATATTTTTCCATTGATTTTTTTTTTAAGATAGAGTAGAAGGGAGGGAGGGAGAGAGGGAGAGAGAGAAAGATAGAAATATCACTGTGAGAGAGATACATGGATTGGTTGCCTCCTGCACGTACCCCAACAGGGCAGGGAATCAAACCTGAGACCCTTCAGTGTGTGGGCGACACTCTAACCACTGAGCCACATCAGCCAGTGCAAAAATTAAAATTGTTTAAAATTTAAGAAAGAATAACAATAAAGGAAGTAGGAGTAAACTTTGGGAGGTGATGGATAGGTCTACGGGCTTGATGGTGGTAATGATTTCATGGGTATGTACTTATGCCCCAACTCAGGGAGTTGTATACATTAAATGTGCACAACTTTGTACATGTTAAGCACACCTCAATAAAGTGAGTGAATAGATAGAAACATATATAGATAGATGTGATGAAAATTCATCAGAAACATGGAATCAGGGAAGTGATATGACCAGATTTCATTTTTTAAAAACTGGCCACTAGCTGCTCCTTGGTGAAAGGGTCATAGAGAATGGACTGTAAAAAGACCAGTCTGGAAAGTATTCTATCCACCCTTAGATTGTGTATATGACCCTTACACCAAACAGCTCTAACCTAAGGGGTAAAAAACCATCACCCCCTCTGCTGGCATTGTAGTTGCTGCCAAACAGCTTCACAGTCATTATATAATATCAAGCAGATGGAAGAGTTCTGGAAAGAAAACTACACAATGTTCTCAAAGAAAGCCAAAAAAAAAAAAAAAAAAAAGTACCAATAAAACATCTGATTCTCTGCTATAGCCATCTCAATCTTTCTGAATATCTATACAAATCAATTGTTGACCATTTGCTTAGATACCCTTTCTTTTCATCCTCTACCCCACATGGTGTGCAAAAAACAGTCATGTTCCCAGAGATGTGGAAGTAGGGTATAGACTGACACCCCTCAGAAGAGGGGGTGGGGGGGAGAGATAAACCACAGAACTTATGCGCATGTATGCATAACTGATGGACATGGACAACAAAGCTGGGGACGGGGTGGGAGTATGGGGAGGAGGGTGTCAATGGGGAAAAAAGGAGAAACATCTGTAACAAAAATAAATTAATTAATAAATAAATAAAAAAACAGTCATGTTTCCCAATTTCTCATCATCCTCATGGATGAGCTATCAGCATACTTCCCAACCTCTCCCTTAATTGTCCTCGACTTTAAATGTACTTGTTGGTTCTCAAGATGTTTCACTTTTAGATGAAATTTCCCAATCTCAAACCAAGAATTTTCTTGACTTAAAATTTCCCATCTTTGGATTCCTGTAATTTCACATCTTGAAGACACAAGGAAAGGCTCGTCTGATTAACTATTGAGTCAACTTCCCCTGTGATGAACAGACTGAACATCTTCTGGATCCCAAGAGGCCGACGTTTAATTCATTGGCTGGCTTATTACTCACTTGTGTTAGAGTTTTACCATTTTTACTCCTGTCTGGACTGCATGATGCATGTGGTCATCTTCTATACATTAGCTTAAACAAAATTAAATGTATACACCGGCTGCCAAATGTCTTGTAACTCTCCTCTATAATCATTTCTTTTCATCAATAAGAACTTCCAAATGAAATCTAATTCCTTATCAAGGTATGCAAACCCATAGACACAGACAATAGTGTAGTAATGGCCAGAAGGAAGCAGGGACAGAGGCTGGGTGGAGGTGGGCAAAGGGGGTGGGGGGAGGAGATAGGGACATCTGTAATAGTGTCAACAATAAAAAGAAAGAAAAAAAACATGTATGCATTTATAAACTGGTAAGAGACTTAATAGAGAGCAGAGGAAAAATTATCGTTATCACAATATCATATACACATACCCTGTAAAAAACCTCTTGGGCTATTAAGGATACATTTTATTATTAGGACTAATTAAAATAGCAATGGATTCTGAAACATATTTCCCCATCCATCCATTCATACACACACACATAATTTCTTAAGGTAGAGAAGAGAGTCAATTTTGTTGTTTTTAGGATTTTTCTATTAATACTAACTTAGCAATGTACATATACCAGTTATAATGAACTCTTTAAAACTAAAAAAGTAGCAGCAACCATCTAGCAAATATTTCTTTGTTTTGTCAAATAATATTCCCTTCTTGTTTCATAATTTGTCATCATCTCTTTGTTCCTTTTCCATCTTAGTCTTCAATTGCATAGCTTGCTCAGCTGTAAGGTATACAGTGCCTTGTGTTTAATTAACTTCTTTATTTTTTTATTTTTTAAATAGTTTTTCTTTATTGACTTTAGAGAGAGAGGAAGGGAGAGGGAGAGAGAGTTAGAAACATCGATGGGAGAGAACATCAATTGGCCGCCTCCTGCATGCCCCCCACTGAAGATCGAGCCCACAATCTGGGCATGTGTCCTGACCGGGAATCGAACTGGCGACCTCTTGATGCATGGGTCGACGCTCAACCACTGAGCCACACCAGCCGGGCCCTTCTGTTCAATTTAATAATGCCCACAGTTCTGCAGCTTCTCAAATGCTGTCTAATCACTGCTGTAAAATATTTCAGGCTCAACTTGACCTTTAAGAAATCCTGATGAGCAATCTTACTAAGTACACTTTCCCCGCTTTTCTCCTGACCTCATGCCTTATTACTGTGTCATAAGCATCTTGCCTCACACCTACATTGTCTCACTGACCTAGTGTGGCCCCTAATAATCAAGCCCAGCATCCTTTTCTTAAATGTCTACCAACAGACCCCAGCACCCTTTCAACATCTTAAGTTGGTCCATCCACTTGAAGTACGAAAAATAACATTGACACAGTTCCTACTAAATATGACTTTAAGTTGCCATCTTTTCCAGAAAACTATTTCTTTTTCTTTTTTTTATTGTTGATGCTATTACAGATGTCCCCCACCACCCCCACCAATATTGTCCACCTCCACCCAGCCCCCGCCACCTCTCTCCTGGGCTTCACCACTCTGCTGTCTGTGTCCATGGGCTATGGTATATATATGTTCTTTGGCTACACTCTTCATCTTCTTTTATACAGTTTCCCCTCCCCTCTCCCTTCTGACCTCTGTTAGACTGTTCCATGTATTCATGCCTCTGGTTCTATTTTGTTCGTAGGTTTATTTTGTTCATTAGATTCCACATAAAAATGAGATCATATGGTGTTTGTCTTTCTCTGACTGGCTTATTTCACTTAGCATAATAATCTCCAGGTCAGAAAACTGTATTTCTATTGGAGACATTTTATTTATTTTGGCTCTCATATAGCATATAAAAGAACTTGGTTGAAAGGCTGATCCATAGCCCAACCACGTTCTGTGGTTATAAAGGAGAGTAACATAGAGCCCCGCTCTGATGTGAATCTGAGACTACAAATGACTAAACCAGAACTAGCTTGATCATCAAGTTTGAGACCTTTCCTTTGAAACAGACTTAATGCAATGTTCCATTTAGAGCACTAACAATAAATTCTGTATGCCCTGGTTTTCAGGGATTACACTAAAAAAACATTTAAGCTTAACTTGTAGTTCAATGACTCATACTGTACGTTAGGCCAAATATAGACCCTTTTTCAACATATCTCTTTTTTTCTTTCTCTTTCTGCAACTCTAACAACAATTTACAACTATGAAAAGGGAAAAGGCATTAAAAAGCCCTAACACAGGACCCAGGACAGCAGAATAAATGTTTTTCCAAAACCCTCCTACAAACTTTGAAAACTTCATTTCAAATGTGTTACTGGAGAAAAGAACACAATGGTTTAACTGAGAACGTTTTGCTTTGGCAAAATATGCTTAAGTGTGAATTTAAAGGACTAGCTCTACCTTGCACTGTTATCCAAACAGAGGTATTCCCGTGGGTCAACAGCACTAGCCTTGGTTGTTTTGACACCTTTGTCAATAAATAAGCCAGCCTGGAAAATATAATAATGGACTGAAATAAATACGAATCCCAAGTTATACAATGTATATAATGATTCATAAAAATAAGTTTTAGATTAGTACATCTACAAAAAAAAAAAAAAAAAAAAAAAGAGGGGAAAGAATAAATAGCGAAGCACAGGTATCATGAAAACAGCTACTTTCCTGAATATTTTTATAATTTTATTCATTCAGTCATTTGCAAATGTAAATGTTTTGGTAGGCACCACGCATTACACATTAACTAGAACACTACAGCCTTTGCTGTTACTGACACACAAACTAGCAGGAAGATATGTAGTTAAAAACGACTGCAATCCCGTATGAGAAGCACATGATAAAGAAGTAGATGGCGTTTGGCCGCACGTAAGAAAGGCACCAGGATGAGACCTCTGGCGAAGGGGGGAGTGAAAGGTTCAGGAATGTCTCCTAGAAGATGTGGCGTCCTAAAGCTGAAGCTCGGAGGATGGGGAGGAAGTAACCATGCAGAAGGACAGGCTGAGGATGAGTGAGGGGCAGGGAGGGGGTGGGAAGCAGCTAAAGAACTCAGAGGAAAGGATTCAAGGGAGTGGTTTGTACAAAAAGTCTGGCGATGAAAGAGGGCATGGAACATCTGGGAACAAAAGAATCTTAGATGGACCGACCGGAAATGTATGGAGGGAGTAAAGGTAAAGAAGAAGGAGAAGGACACAAATGTTGGGTGATGCAGAGTTGATAGGCTAAAGAGTCAAGACAATGTGACTTTTGTTTCGTTTTGTTTTTTTATCCTCACCCGAGGACATTTTGGCATTTATCTTCAGATAAAGCAGGAGGGAGAGAGGGAGGAAGAGAGAGAGAGAGAAACATCGATGTGTCTCTCTCACATTGATGTTTCTCTCCCTCTCTTCCTTCCTCTCTCCCTCACACTCTGTCTGAAGATAAAATGCAAAAATGTCCTCGAGTGAGGACAAAAAATAAATAAATAAATGAGGTCAAACATTCTTAAACAATATTTCACTATTTACATAATTAGTATTAAATACCCATGGGATGCTCCACCAGCACTGAGAAAATATGCTTTTTCACCCTCAGAAGAACATATCTAATGTGTTTATCCCTAGAAACATATAATGATATTAAAGATTGGAAAGAAGGTGAGAGGGAGGGAGGAAGACGACTCATGAACCAAGTCCATTATTATAATTATTCCAATTGCATGAGAATATGTGTTTGCATATATTCCTGTGTGTTACTCAGATTTCACCCGCATGTGTTCGATAGGGTATATTCCTGTGTGCATATATAGAAAAAGGTGTATATAACCTTAATATGGAAGGGTTAAGAGTCTGCTTTTTTAATCTCTGATGACAAGGTCTATCTAAAACTGACATTTCTCAGTTGTAATCACAGTAGTCTATCCTTTACCCTATAAATCATATGTACTTATTGATTGTTAAAACTTAGGAACCTACCTTAAAACTTGAATGGACCCTGTTGTTATAAAATATACCCAACGGAGTCAGTTCTGGTTTCGTTAAGAGCTGCAATCCACTGGATTCCCCAGTAGGTTCCTTGTGAAATAAATACCATATTCCAGCATCCTATAATTAAAAGGGCAAGATCATTAAAAGCCTCCTTTTATAAAGCCACTCTGTGAAACACCCTCATAAACTAAGCACTTCACAAGCAAGTTTAATCATTTTAACACTAACTATTCATTGTTTCAGGTCAGGAATTGACTATAAAAAGTTGTACACTCATGTAGCACCCTCAAAGGAGTTATATCACGCTTTGGGAAAAAAAGCAAATTTAATTTTGCTTGCAGGATTGGACAAAAGATAGAAATATTTGGCTGACAGCAAAATTTATTTTCAAAATACGTTTCCTATTATTGTCTACTTTAAAAAGTTATGCAGAATTAGAACCAAACAAGCCTTCCTTCCTTCCTCCGTGTGACCAGGACAACACAGCCTTTTAGAAAGATGGGTTTTTTTTTCTGTTTACCTCCAAACCTGATCAATAGATGAGTCATTCCTATTAAACAACTATCCGCTAACATGCAGAGCTCACTGACTTCTTTCAAACTCCAATGCCCTTCCTGTCCTGAGGCAAATTTTTGCCAAGAAAAAAAAAAGCACCACACGCATGAATCAGGATGCTGTCTCGGTCTGGATCCTGTCTATTCAATTTCAGTATTACTGACCTTAACAGGAGCAAAACAGTTCAAAATATTCTGACACTAAAAATGAGATATAAAAATCAAAATGAAATGTTCCAATCCCTGTGACAATTTTGTATTTTACAATTCCATCGAAAACCAGCCCAGTGTGAAAGACAACTTCACACCATGGAACTTTGATCAAACAGGTTGTTGCAACTTAAACCTATATATAGTCCAAAAAGTATGGTACTGATTCAAATTTGGCAAACATTTATGTAGTGCCCACTATATGCCAGGAGTACAGTAAGGCTATTCACAGAGAACTCATAGTTTAATGGGAAATACAGACAGAACTAAAATATATGTAATAAGTACTATATTAGCTGTAACAAAAAGTCCTTTGGGAGCATCTAGAGATGAACTGAGAAAAGCATATGTACCTACATACCAAAATGAATGCAATATTTAACATGTTCCCATAAGTTTACACATGGGTCTTAAAACAAACTGATCTGCCCTGGCCAGGTGGCTCAGTTGGTTGGAGCATCCTCCCATGCACTGAAAGGTTGTGGGTTTGATTCCCAGTCAGGGCACATAACCTAGGTTGCAGGTTCAGTGCTCGGTCTGGCACATATGGGAGGCTCTAAAAAAATCAATTAAAAGGAAACAACATATCCTTGGGTGGGGATTTTTTTTAAAAAAACTGTTTTATAAAATGTATTTACCACCTCTACTCTTTGGGGCACAAAACAGACCAATGAAGACATGGAGGGTTGTGAAAAAGGCACCATAGCCTATAAACTGAGGGCACAGCGAACCCTCCAGGGAGCGGTGGCGTTTGGGGATGGGGGTGGGGTGGAGGAGAGAATAAAGAGGTAGTAACCGTTTCCTGTTAAACACTGTGGTGTCAAAACAGGTAAAGGGAGCTTTGTAAAAGGCAGTGGAAAGGTACAAGTAGAAAGGGTTTGATTGACTTTGGGAGAAAACACTTGCCAAAACATGAGCTTTACTGGAACAGTTTTTCTAGAGAGAAAAGAAAGAACTCACAAAATGAGAAGAAGAATGTACATGAAATGGACCTTTGTTATTTTTTTCACATGGGCCCCAAAAAGGGTTTCTGGCAACCTCGCCTTACATTTTTCATGGACTAGTTGCAACTTGCTTTGATTTTCAATCCATGACTTCTGAAAACAGCTGAACGGAATCTGCTCTGGGTGTTCATTTCTAATGATCCTGGGTGAGACTGCTTACCAACTTGGTATTTTTACCCCAAAACTCATCTTCCAATGAGAAACTCTCAACACAAACTCATTACGGGGTTTGACAAATATTTGATGAAAAAGGAATGAATGAAAACCTGAAATGATTAAATGTCCAGGTCTCTGCCCTGTCAAATAGGAATTTTATGTTTTATGTTTTTAAGGGAAAATCACGGATGTGAATTCTACCATCACCTAAAGATGCCTGTATCCTATTCATCTCAAAGAAATACTCCCTTTGCCCTGGCCAGTGTGGCTCAGTTGGTTGAGCATAATTCCTGCACCAAGAGGTCGCTGGTTCGATTCCCATTGGAGCACATGCCTGTGTTTTGAGCTCCATCCCCAGTCAGGTGTGTGCAGGAGGCAGCCGAGTGATGTTTCTATCTCTCTCTCCCTCTCCCTCCTTCTCTCTCTAAAATTAATAAAAACATATTTTAAAAAAAAAAGGAAATATTCCCTTCAACTAATCTTTTACTTCACCCTGAAAAACAATGCGAGGTATTTCTTTCATTTTTAAAATCTTAATAGTCATGATGTAGAAATATGAATATTTAGGTATTACTATAAAGCCCATTTTTTTTCTGTACAGTAGTTTTCAGGACAGATATAATCATAATAGTATAATGTCTTAAAGATTCATTTTTATATTATAAATGAGTAGTTTTAAATCACACTCAATTATAAATGTAAATTTCTCCAAGCCTATCCATGAGACATTTCTGCCATCTAAAAACAGTTCATTTATTCTTTTAAGTTAGTCTTACGTTTGTGAAACAATTCAAGGCACACAGTCAATTTAAGGCGCAGAGTTGAATTTAGCTGCTTTACCAAGGGGATAAAACCCCCAAGTACATATGATTAAGAAAAGGATGAGTCCCTTGACCAGAGAGATAATGTTCATAGTATCCTACAGAATAATCCATTCCTATAAAATAAAAAAAAAGCTAAAGCTTTCTTTGTTCATCAACACTAAAAACTGAAATGATCAGAGTTACTGGGTCACAACTGACTTAAATATGAGAAGCCAGAAAGACTATATATCACACACTAAAATTATCCTCTGGAGATGACATGATAACCTGAGGGATTAGCCCACTTTTCCTCCAATTGGCATCTGTCTTACTCTACTCAGAGATACTAACTGGCATAAAGGATTTTTCTCTTTACTTTGACAAGATCATTTTATTGGGACACTTGCATAATTCTTTATTTAATTTTGATGATGGCCATGTCTTTTTCCCATTTTTACAATGTGGTATTTAATAATGACATATAGTTTCTGTCACTTATCCATTTGGTGGGCACCAGTTAAACAAGTTGAAAACTTAAAAATGGCAAGTTGAGCTCAATTTAAATGACATGACTTGATAAAATTCATGATGAAGAAATTATTGAACATTTCAAACTACCTTAAATTTTTTATTACAAATATTCCAGTGAAATATAAAAACTTTTAAATGATTGCTTTACTGACAAAAAAATAAAACGGAGCATTATAAAATTCATCTAATGCTATAAAAAGTTAAAATATTTCATTATATACTTTTAAATATGACTACTAGCTATTGCAGGGGAGGAACCAACTTTCCTCTACCCTCAAGACAGACATGAGACAGATTAGCAGGAGAAAATAAGCAAATTTAATGCATACATATGTATGGGAACCCCTGCATACATGAGAGTCAGACACCCCACATGTAGGGGAGGCCGAGATAGAAAGGGGGACTGAGGTATATAAGATATCCTGGGCTAGGCATGAGGTGAGATGCCTTAGGGGCATCAAAGGGTCACTGCAGAATGATAAGAGCAGGCACAAATGATTTAGAAGAAACAGAAGCACCTTAGCCACATCCTACTCCCAACTAAATAAGTAGCATCAGAAAACAATAGGATGCTGGAGACAGACTGCCGCACATCGCGTTATGTGGCATTTCATAAACATGAATTTTAAAAAACTGAAAGCACTTCGGCGTTACTTACCTGTGAGCCGGCAGCTGCATTATTAATCAGATTATTGTTGGGATGAGCAATCCAGAAAGTTGAAACAGCCCTGCAAGGCATTTTTAAGGTGATTTAAATAGTCGTCATGAAATATCCTGCCCACTAAACACTCCCCCCAAAACCTCTTCCCCACCAGCCAAAGACCTTGACCAGCACACACGAGTTTTTCTCTCTGCCAGTTACTCACATGCAGTCAGTGGGAGGTACAGGGATGTAATTTCCAAACACTTTTTCTCGCATTGTGATGCACATGGAGTTATTTCTGTCTGTGGGGAGGAGGGTGCCTGGCTTGGTAAGGAGTCCCAGATTGTGGAACAAAGTATTTCTCTGTTCAACACCATCTTCCAAAAAGAAACAGTGACCTAGTGTGTCAAACCCAATGGTGTCTTTTATCTGCAGAAATACAAGTGTATAATGTCATTGGTAGCAAGATTGATTGTGGTTTAAGTAACAAGTGCCATTCAGTGTAGCATGCTGGGTACAAATGCAAAGAGAACTTTTCATCTTCTCTGAAGAGGCACAGTCAAATGTAAGGTTTTATTGATCTCTTAAAGAGAATAATTTGAGTAGCTAAAAAAGTAGGCCTTCTTCACACAGAAAAACAGAATAGAGTAAGGCACGTGTGCAAAGCTTACTTCTATAAAAACTGAGAAGTCATGAGATTTAAGGAGAGGTAACAGCTTCAATAATAAGCACCAACATAATGTGAGGCTGCTTACCAGCAAGCCATCTGTCCCATGCACGGTGATGCACCGGGAGAAGCTGTGATGAATAGACAGCCCGTCCACAGATGTCCTGTGTCTGTACCCTCCTTTAGAATCCACGTCTCCACACAGGTGAAAATGAACAGGATACCGTCCCAGCTGCTGCTGCTGGCCCATGTGCTTCAATTCCACATAAGAAAGATGGACTGAAGTAAAATTTTTCCTTATCTATAAGACATGATAACCAAAATCAAATGATACATTTCATTCCAGAAAAGTAGCAAAAGATAGTGTTTTAATAGGAAATGTCTGAAGGAGGATACATATTAAATCATTTACTGTCTTTCTAGTCCTATTTTACCAGATCCCCAGTTAATAATTTAGCAAATGATCCTTTACATAAGTGATTGCTTTAAAGAGCTACAGATTAATTGCATCTCATTTAAAATAAAAGGAAATGCAACCAGGAAAACTGCAGAATGACTTCTATATGTGTGTTTTGATTTGTTCAAATGTTGTGGTCAGTTCCAGTCTCATCTTGTTTTATTTCCATAACTTTCACTGTAGTTTGAAAAATAGTTATTTCTAAATAGTTCCTTGGTATTTTTGTTAGCACATAACATTGTTTACTTTAGTTCTTTTAAAAAATTCCTGTGATCCACAATCAAAGCATTCAGTATTTTTAAAAACTGGATTTTCAATCATACTACTAAAAACAAAGAAATAACACTGACCAACATTTCAGAAATTAGTGGAAAAGAAATGTTGCTAATAAGCATAGCCCACTCATCGCACTGATTAAAACCTGATTTTAATTTTTTTTTTTTTTAATCCTCACCCGAGGACATTTTTCCATTTTTCGTTCAGATAGAGTGGGAGGGAGAGAGAGGAAGAGACAGAAAGAGAGAGAGAGAGAGAAACATCGACGTGAAAGGGACACATCAAGTGGCTGCCTCCTGCACGACCAACAGGACCGGAGACAACTGCAACTGAGGTACGTGCCCTTAGCAGAAACCGAACCTTGGTCTCTCTGGACCGCAGGCCGACGATCTAACCGCTGAGCAAACCGGCCAGGGCAAAACCTGATTTTAAAACACATTAGCCAAAATGCAGCCCAAAAGTCCAATAAATTAGCACATAGAGCAAAGCTTATCACATAGTTAAATGCTCAATACTTTTACAGAATAAAAGTCTAGATACATGCCCTGGCCGGTTTGGCTCAGTGGTTAGAGTGTCGGCCCGCAGACCAGAGGGTCCCAGGTTCGGTTCCCGCTAAGGGCACGTACCTTGGTTGCAGTTTGTCCCCAGCCCTGGTTGGGGTCATGTGGGTGGCAGCCACTCGATGTGTCTCTCTCACATCGATGTTTCTCTCTCTCTTCCTCCCTCTCTCCCTCCCGCTCTATCTGCAGATAAATGCAAAAATGTCCTCAGGTGAAAATAAAAAAAAAAAAAAATTAAAAGTCTGGATACAAAAAATATTTTTACAGAAACCTATTTTGTATGTGTATGTTGCTTAATCATGTTTTAAAAAGAACCAATTGATTCTTTCATACCAAGATTTTTGTTGTTGTCACTATATATTTGGTTCTTCCCAACATACTGACTCAATTCTTCATAAGACAATTCTTAAATGGCTTAACCTCAGGTTCAGGTCAACTAAATGAAGATAGAAACTTTCTTTTAATTATCTAAATTCTGCTCTTTGTCATCTGATAAATAAAATATGATTTTTTTAAATATCCTTATATCTCATTCTAAAACTTTAAAGTTTTTTCAAATATATCTAGCAACCAGAGTTTCAAAGAACTCATCAAACCCTTCTGCCTACCATGACGTGTCCCCCGAAGGTATCGTAATCGAAGAATTGGCACTGGTTTTCACCGTAGCATGAGTCTTCCATTTCTCCTTGGATTGCAACATTCCGGGTGAGAATTCCAACCTCAGCTCTCATGTCTACACCATCTATGATCTCACCCATGTGCAGGAACTGAGGGACTTCTGGTTGATGTGGGCAAGAGAAAAAGATTATTGGAACAAAGAAAACATGGAACTTAAGTCAAAAAGACAGTCACGTTTATTCGGTAAAACCAAGACGTTATCAAAACTTACGTCTCCTTCCATTCTGTACTGCCTCAGAATCCCAGAATCCCAGGAAGTATATTACAGACCATCTAGTTGAACCACCCACCCAGTGCCCAAACCCTCACTACCAACTGTCAAATCCACGCACAGCTTGCTCCTCCCTGAAGCAGCTCCATTGTCTCTTGAACAACACCAATAATCTGGAATCTACTTCAGAATCCCTGTTCCCTCTCTCTGCTTCCTGTCCATATGCTTTTGTTCCACTCCCCTGAGGACTCGTGAAGAACCAAATGCATGGTGAGTCCAGAAAAACGAATGGTTTTCTAGATATCCATGACAGGGTGTGAGTTTTGTTTCTAATTCAAGCTGAAGTAATCTGCATTTGCACATTAACAGCACAGAAATGACCATCTTTTCTTTCCTACTTGTTTTAACATTATTAAGCATTCTTTTAAATTCCGACCTCGATCAAAAATTTAGAAACCCTTTAATAATGAGCTTCTCTCTGCTGTTTTTATTATATAAACTCAGGGGAAAACTACAAGTAAATCAAGGAGTTGAGGTCATGGAGATTTATGATCATGGAGACATGTTAACAAGAGTGGGAATTTCCAATCAAAGTCAATGCCAGATGGTATCATAGTTTTCTGGATTTTTCTGTTTGCTGCTTATGCCCTGTGTTATCAAGAAGGAAAAGTACAACAATGAAGCACAGAGGAAAAGTGCCAAGTGAGCAATCATCCTGTTTTATTTTAAAGCAAAAAAAGTCCCTTATCTTCAAAGCTCTAAATTACCCATTGAGTGAGTACATATCAAATATTTACTGTAAGCTCCTGTTTTGTACCATAAATGTGTAATCTTTTTTTAAAATATGTTTTATTGATTTTTTTAGAGAGAGAGGAAGGGAGAGAGACATAGAAACATCTATGTGAGAGAAAAACATCTATCGGCTGCCTCTTGCACGCCCCCTACTGGGGATGGAGCCCACAACCACCTGGGCATGTGCCCTGACCAGGAATTGAACCAAGACCTCTCAGTCCATGGGAGGATGCTCAATTCACTGAGCCACACCGGCCGGGCCATAAATGTATAATCTTGAGCATCGAAGTGAGGAAAGCAATATAATGAGTGAAATACACAATGAAGTCCATAACTGAGGCAATGCATGAAGAAGCTTTGCCTATTGCCAGGCTCAGAATAAGTAACTGGTAAATGTCACTCATTATTTCTAAACAGTTTACAGTGAGAATCTCATTGTGCACTGCTCTCCCTCAGGGAAAAAAAAAAATGTATTAGTCAAGATTATGATAGGAAATGTAGTCTTATGAAAACATCTTTTAGGTTCCATTCTAAATATTAATAATATCTACATTTTGCCAAGGAAGTAAGCACTCAAAAACCATGGAATTTTTTTTTTAATTAAGAAGACAAACTTCTATTTAAAAATGAATCTAGTTGCATGGTTGTGTTTACCATTATTCGACAGTGGAAAATTAAAAAGAAGTTGGAGAGGACCTTGGAAAACAATCGATCCACCAAGTTTGCATCTTTTATTAAACAAAGAAACAGGCATAAAACACAGCGGAGGTGGGAAGGGGGGGGATGATTGGAGGGAAAAAATATAACTCCAGCAATCAAATCCCAAGAAAAGAGTGTTTCCCAAAAAGCATCTGAGCAGTCTGATACCTTTGACTTTGACCTGGAAACGGCTGCACTCAAGACAGGGGAGAAGCGTGAACTCCTCCGCCTGGTACATGGAAAAGTCTGTGCTCGCGACCACAATCTGGTCTCCGGGCTTCCAGCTACTAACATCATCAAGCAGGTGAAGCTTCACTCCATCCACAACTTCTACCCGGAAACCTGAAAGAGAAACGCCTAAACCAAAAAGCAAGAAAGAGATGCATTAGCAAGAATTTGTTTCTCCTAATATCGACTCTCTCACTGATTAACAAATCAACAGTTAAGATAAATACAAGTCGGCAATTTCTCACTAATGGTAACCATGTGGAAGTCACTCTGTAGATATCAATGAATGACAGATGCAAACACAGCCCTGGCAGGTGTGGTTCAGTGGTTAGAGCACCAGCCTGTGCACCAAAGGGTTGCAGGTTCGATTCTTAGTGGAGGGCACGTACCTGGGTTGCAGGTTTGATCCCCAGCCCCAGCGCATGCAGGAGGTAACCAATGGATGTGTCTCTCTCACATCCATGTTTCTCTCTTTTTCTCTCTTTCCCCCCTCCCTCCCTTCCACACTCTCCAAAAGTCAGTGGAAAAATATCCTCGGGTGAGGATTAACAAAAGAAAGATGCAAACATAGATCCCTGCCAAGAGCGCGCCCCACCCATCCCTAACCAGAATATAACATACTGATCTGGTGCTCCTTTAAGACAGTTGTTACCAGAAAGGAGACCCGGCCCTTGGCAGATCTGCCTAGGGCCAGGCCGGTAGTGTGTGGGTTTCTTGACTTCCTGCAGGAAAAATTTCACAACACGAGTCCAGGTGAATTTTAAAGGGCAATTATTAAAAATAAGGACAGTAAAACAAGGAAGGGCTGGGGAAATGAGCCTAGGCTGGGCTTCTTTGGCTCACTGAGAAGTCAGAGAAGGGGGGCCTTGGGGACAGGTTCAGGGGGTTTGTCTGGGATGAACTGCTGCTGCCCATTGCTGCCCTGGCTGCAAGCCTTGTGGGGTCCCTTAGAGTTTAGGAGATCCATGACTGTGGGGTACTCCTGGGAAGGAGAGTGCATGCTGGGTCCTTTGTTTTGAAGGGTTTTAAAGGCTGGGTATTTAGGGGAGATCTTAGGGAAGGATTTCAATAGAATATTCATCAGCTTTATGATGATGTACCAAAATGAGATTTATTCCCTTAACTTCATCTGTCCTTGGGTGTGGTTGGCAAATGGCATTAATTGAATTTCTGGTATCCGTCTCCCTGAGTGGGTGATTTAAGCTACTTACCCTCTGGTTGAGGAGGAGAAGTGCAAACCATTTACTCTTTTTTTTTTTTTTTTTTTTTATCCTCACCCGAGGACATTTCTCCATTTTTTGTTCAGATAGAGTGGGAGGGAGAGAGAGAGAGAAACATCGACGTGAAAGGGACAGATCGATTGGCTGCCTCCTGCACGACCCAACCAGGGCCAGGGACAAACTGCAACCGAGGGACGTGCCCTTAGCAGGAACCGAACCTGGGTCTCTCTAGACCACAGGCCGACGCTCTAACCACTGAGCAAAACCGGCCAGGGCCAAACCATTTACTCTTAAGTGTCCCTGGTTTAGGGAAGACAGGATTTACCACGTGGCTGACACTGCTTGGCATCTAGAGTTCCTAGATGGCTGCAAACTGCTGTTTAACTATGTCTCAGTTTCCCTATTCCACTTGTCCTGGCTTCCTGGCCTGTCTCACAGTGACTCTAAAGGACAATCACAGGAGTGAAAAAACACATTTACTAAGTTAGTGAAATAAAAAGTAGGGAAATTCAGGCATGGCACAAGGAAAATACAGTTTTCTTTATAGTCTTGAGCCAACTATCCTGATAAAAACTGCTCTGCGCAGGTCTTGGATCCTGTTCCTTCAGACTGATCTACCCTGCTTTTCTGTGTCTACCAAGCACCCAAAAAAGAGATATTTAATAAATATAACATGCATTTCTTAAAATATGTTTTTATTTATTTGTTTGTTTATTTTAGAGAGAGAGGAAGGGAAAGAGAGATAGAAACATTGATGTGAGAAACATCCATTGGCTGCCTCCTGCACGCCCCCCACTGGGAATCGAGCCAGCATCCCAGGCATGTGCCCTGACCAGGAATCAAACCAGGACCTCTCAGTCCATAGCATGATGCTCAATCCACTGAGCCACACAGGCCAGGCAAATATAAAGTGCATTTTTAATATGTTTATTGCATCCAGATACTAAAGCCTATCATTGAATTTTGTCCAAATAATAACTTACAATAATAGCAATAGCTAAAATTTGCTGGGACAAATACACATATACTAACCTTTCATTGACACAACTATGAGAGAGAGGCACTATTATATGTATTAGAGATAGAGAAACCAAAGGGCAGGCAGTTTGAATAACAACCAAAAAATGGTAGAGCCCACAACTGAATGCTAATCTAGTACCAGAGCCCAATTTCTTAACCTCTGTATTACTCTGCATTCCCAAGAATGAAAACAGACAGGTAAAGAACAAAGGTAATAAAAACCTCGCGGCAGCAACAACAATCACTACTCAAATTTTCATATTCTTACCAAAATAATTTTCTAAAAAAGGGCAACTAACCATTAATTTTTTCATAAAAATGTCATATAAATTTCAACAATGCTTTAAGACGAAAAGGATGATTTTAAGCAAAAATGCTTTTTAAAAAACTAGATAGCCCTGGCCGGTGGCTCAGTTGGTAGAAGCATCATCCCATGCACCAAAGGGTGGCAGGTTTGACTCCCGGTGAGGACACATATTCAGGTTGCAGGTTTGATCCCCAGTCGAGGTGCAAGTGGGAGACAACCAACTAATGTTTCTCTTTCATATTGATGGTTCTCTCTCTCTCAAAAAAAAAAATCAATAAAATTTTTTAAAAATCAGATAAATAAGTTTTGACTTAAATGATCATCAGAATTTCTTTTTGTTTTTGTTTTTTCATCCAGAAGGTTAGATGGGGAAGATCTGTATTATTCAATAATTCCTCACTCTTTTCCTGGCTTTAGAAGAAAATCCTGCCTAAGATGATCTCCTATTAACACTACTGAATTGAAAGTATGAAAGGAAGTAAGTTTGCCCTGGCCGGTTTGGCTCAGTGGTTAAGAGCGTCGGCCCGTGGACCAGAGAGTCCCGGGTTGGGTTCCCACTAGGGGCATGTACCTCGGTTGCAGTTTGTCCCTGGCCCCAGTTTGGGTCGTGTGGGTAGCAACCACTCTATGTGTCTCTCTCACATCAATGTTTCTCTCTCTCTCTTTCCCCCTCTCTCCCTCCCGCTCTATCTGAAGATAAATGCAAAAATGTCCCTGGGTGAGGATAAAAAAAAAAGAAAGGAAGTAAGTTCATCCTCCCAGCTTCCTGAAGAGAAATGCCACCTCTTCCAGAAAGTGACAGTTATTGAGAACAGGGGACATAAACAATATCTTATGACAGAAAGCTAGACTGTACCCTCCTCCAGAAATTAACAGTCATCAGTAATGTAGAAATAAAAACAAAATTTCCCACAAAGGAAGTGCTGGTTTGTCAGTAATTATCTTTTCCCTGGAATCTTACTGGAGGCAGTTGTAGCAAACTTTTCATACAGGTCCAAATTCCTACTAAGAAATGCTACTCACCCACCGATGCTTTTTGCCAGAGGCAACCATGGTGTGGTAGAAAAAGCAGTAGTCTTGGAAGCAGAAAACTGAGGCTTTATTTCAGCTTCCTCGTCCATAATGATACCATCTCCCCACCCCAAACCCAGAAGGTTGCTTACAGTCAACATGTGTAAGTCTCTGTTTCATAACAGAAATTCTACTTATCTGTCTGTTTTAAAGCAAAAGTCTCTCTTTAATTACGATATGAAATACACCATTATAATCCAAGTCATGTTTGCATCATCATTAAAATAGGTAACATTCATTGAGTGCTTACTATAATCATCATGCTTAAAAAAAAAAAAAAAAAAAAAACTTCATATTCATCATAGCAGCTCTATGTGGTAGTTTCTATTATCATCCCCATTTTTCAGATGAGGAGACTGAAGATTAGGAAGTTAAAGTCACACACGCCCCATCACAGAGTACGTGAACGAGCTGGGATATGAACCCAGGCATTTTGTCTCCAGAAATTCATTTTAGTAAACACTTTGATACATTGCTTCTAAAAACAGAGGTATAAGCCCAGTCTAAACTAAGCCTTTCTGGATAATTAGGGTATAATAAAGCACCTCTTACACACTCATTTTACATTCATTTGGGTGTAATATTTGGTTGGGGGAAAGGGTGGTGGGCAAGCACAGACAGGAGCTTGCCTATGTACCCGAAGCCAAAACTCTGGCCACAAAGTGGGTAAGTAAAAAAATTATACAGTGAACATCACTAAGAGAAAAAAGTCAAAAGCACCCTAAACACCCAGTGCTAGGCATTATTCGAACAAATTATAGCTCTTCTGAAAGATGGATTATCATTAAAAGTATATTGAAGAAAATGTAAAGACATGAGATACCTTTACAATATGTTATTTAAAGAGAGGAAAACAGCCCGGCTGGTGTGACTCAGTGATTGAGCATTGACCCATGCACCAAGAGGTCACCGTTTCCACTGGTCAGGGCACATGCCCAGGTTGTAGGCCTGATCCCCAGTGGGGGGCATGCAGGAGGTGGCCGATCGATGTTCTCTCTCATCAATGTTTCTGTTTCTCTCTCCCTCTCTCTTCCTCTCTCTCTAAAATCAATAAAGGAAAAAAAAAAATTTTTTTAAGAGGAAAACAGGTTAAAAAAAAAAGGTAGCCTAGCCAGTGTGGCTCAGTGGATTGAGCATTGCCCCATGGACTGAGTGGTCCTGGTTTGATTCCCAGTCGGGGCACAGGCCCAGGCTACGGGCTCGATCCCCAGCAGGGGGCATGCAGGAGGCTGCCGATAGATGTGTCTCTCTCACATCGATGCTTCTATCTCTCTCCCTTCCTCTCTCTCTAAAATATCAATAAAAACATATTTTTTAAAAAAAAAAATGAACACGAGGGGAGGGAAAATACATAAGAAATACTAGATTATTTGCAACAAAATAATTATCTCTGAATGATGGGGTTAAAGATTAATTTTTACTGTGTGTTTTCTGTGTTTTCTAGTTGGTATTAGCTGGATCACAGGGAGAAAATTGCTAAGAAAATGAGAAGTTTGTTTGCATAGCATGTATTCAAAGGTAATATTTGCTGACATAGCTACATAAAAAGAAGATACAAGGTACAAGATCATGTTTACTGACACAGCATAACCAAAGACAGCTCACCGTAGCACATCCCGGAAACAACTCTGTCCTCACTAGTAAGCCACACTATATGACTCAAGAACCATGAACAAAGTCCAGCTGGTGGTGTCCAACCTAGAATAGATCATTGTCTAGTCCGGAAAGAACCCTGGAGTCTAAAAGATCAAGTACAGTATGAAAACCATAGGTTTACTTTCAACCAGTTGAGAAATCTAACTGGAAAGTCATTTGAATACAATATCACTTTTTTTTTTAATCTTCACCTGAGGATATTTCTCCATTCATCTTCAGACAGAGTGGAAGGGAGAGAGAGAGAGACATCGATGTGAGAGAGACACATCGAGTGGTTGCCACCCACACGACCCCAACCGGGGCCGGGGACCGAACCGCAACCGAGGTACGTGCCCTTGGCTGAAATTAAACCCGAGACTCTTCAGTCTGCAGGCCGACGCTCCAACCGCTGAGCCACACCGGCCAGGGCATGAATACAATATCACTTTAAAAAATAAAATCTGGCCCGGCCGGTGTGGCTCAGTGGTTGAGCATCGACCCAAGCACCAAGAGGTTGCCGGTTCGATTCCCAGTCAGGGCACATGCCCAGGTTGTGGGCCCGATCCCCAGTGGGGGGCATGCAGGAGGCGGCCAATCAATGTTCTCTAGCATCAATGTTTCTATCTCTCTCTCCCTCTCCCTTCCTCTCTCTTTAAATTCAATAAAGAAAAAAAATTATTTTTAAGATTATAAAATAAATAAAATCTGTCACAATATTTACCAATGTCTTACAAGAGTATAAACCATTCTTGCCTACCTTCAATCCATTCACTGTAAGCTGTCACAGCAAACTTCTGACCATCCACAGTATAAAATTCTCTCTGGGCGAGAGCCTTTCCACCACTACTATGATTTTCATAGTTTCTCACAGATTCATTGCAAGAAGTACTTCCTCCATCAATGACACCCACCAAAGCCCACGCTTGCCTGGAAGGACAGAGAGCACAAGCACTTGGTTATTTGTCATGGTATTGACCCAAATCCCTGACACAGATGTTAGGTCAGGTGCCGTCTGATTCACATATTCCATTCCTTGTCAGTCCCTACACCTTTTTCTCCGTATGAGGTTGTAAGTCCAAATGCTGACTGAGGTAAATGACATCACAGAAGGAAATGCACCTGGACTGCTTGCCCAGCTCTGTAACAGATGAACCGCTGATGACTGTGACTTCGATTAATCATTGACTTCTGTCTTCAATACACACCCATTTCATTCACTACCATTCTGGCCATGAACCCATTTATTTTTCCTTCTTATAAAACCTGCTCTTTTCAACTCTCCTCTCTGCCATGTTCTCCAAGCTTGCTGTATAACAGAATCATATGGGGAGCATTCGGAACATAGCTCTGCTCAGACCCAGCCCAGACCGATGCAGGCATCATCTCCACAGGTGGGGCTCGACATTAGTCATTTTCAAAGTTCCCCAGGTGATTTGAATGTGCAACCACACCTGAGAGCCACTCAGTCCCATTGGTGGTTCTCAGACGTCAGCAGACACCAAAACCACCTGGAAAGCTTATTCAATCAGATTGCTGGGCTACAGCCCCTGTTTGAAATGAGGCCAGAGAATTTGCATGTCTGACAAGCTCCCAGGGGATGCTGAGGCTTCTGGTCTGGGGACCACACTGAGAACCCGGGAGTCAAAGGTCAGAGCAGAGAGCAATAGTTATCAACCCTGACTGTACAGCAATTGCCTGGGGTCCTAACCTTCAAGGATCCTGAAGTAAGTGATTGAGAGTGGGTCCAGGGCATCGGAATTTTTTTAAATCTCTGGTGTACAAGGCTGAGAACTACTGGGTTAGTTGTTTCTTCACATTCTTAAAGCTGTAGAATTACTACCCAAACAGATTTTACATGCTACATGTGTTTTTGAACAATGTGTTTTTGAAAATGCCATTTTATTTCTGTGATTTTGTGATAAACTCTCAGGGACTTGCTTAGGCTGGTTGACAAAAATCAAAAAAACAAAAAACAAAAAAAACGAATATAAAAAGCTAGAAATTTTGCCTTAAGAGTCCCGGTTTAAAACGTGAAAAGAAAAATGTCAACTTCTTTCTCTAGGGAAAAAAAACAAAAAATTCACCAAATGTAATCTACACCAGACAGATGGCCGGATAGGCAGAGATAAAAGTTAAAAAAGCATGCCTACATCCTTATAAATTCCGCACCCGTCCCTGCCTGGATTTAGCTCCTCTTTGGCTGACAAGGCTTTGCAGCTCTATTTATATTCCTTGACACAGCAGAAAGAATCGAATGAAGAATGTCTCATTTTAGCATCTCCTGTGTGAGAGGGAAGGAGAGGAAAAATATCGGAGACTCCCTTTATTTACCAGGACTGCCTCAGCAACTATAAAACAATGTTGTATTTTACTGACACTCCAAACGCTCCTACTTCCCTCCTCTGCTTGAGGAGAATTTCAGCGCACCAGAACGTTATCTTCAAAGCGGCATGTTTATGTACACTGGAGATAATGTCAAAGCAGTGGAGCACTGGCAAGGGATCACAACACTGATCCCTCCATCACATCAGCAGCCACATTTGAAAGGGAATTTAGAAACCAGTAGAGGGAGTAACCACCCCCCGCCCCAAAAGTCAAATAAAATACTCATGGCTAATGATCATGCTGACCTAGAACAATAATGGCATACGGAAACAAAAGCCGGCCCTGGCCTATTTGGCTCAGTGGTTAAAGCGTCGGCCCCGAGACCTAAGAGTCTCAAGTTCAATTCCTGGTAAAGAGCACGTACCTCGGTTGCAGGTTCGATCCTGGCCCCCTTCGGAGTCATGTGGGAGGCAACCAATCAATGTTTCTCTCTTGGTCTCTCCCCATCCCTCCCTCCCACTCTATCTAAAAATCAATGGATTAAAAAAGAGAAACAAACAAACAAAAGCTGTAACCCCTGGCATTACTGGATAACGAAACAAAGTGGAAGGCTAACTTGGAAAGGACCACGCTCCACTCCTAGGTCTGTGAACTACAGAAATATGTGCACAGGTGCATCAGGAGATGGGTAAAGAGCATTCAGAGACTCACTTATTATAACAGAGGTCCAAACTGGAAAATCACCCATGTGTCCAGCATTGAATACATTGTGGCATAAACATACAGCAGAAAATAAACAGCAATGAAAATGAGCCAGCATTGCGTGCAACAACATAAATGACCCTCAGGAACAGAGTTGAGCAAAGCAGCCAGACACAGACACAATATAATTGTTTGCCCTCATTTATATGAAGTTCAAAAACAGGCAAACCTCACACCTTTAATGTTCTCCACAAAATCAGGACAGTGGTTCCCTCTGGTGAGTGGAGGGAGTGATCAGTGAACAGGAAGGGACAAGAGGGTGGCTTCTGGGCCTCTGGCAATGTTCTGTGTCATGAACTGGGTGGTGGCAACCCAGATATCACATTGTGCTACGTCATTAAACTCTACATTCTTGTTTTTAGCATTTTGCTGTATGTATGTTATATATATATATATATATATATATATATATATATATATATATATATATATTTGGTATGTGTATTATATCTAATAAGACCTCCATTCCACCGCCTAGATAGCACACTCCTAACATCCTTGCCTCTGGGAGGCCTCCATGGACTAACCCACGCCTATGTGGGGCTCCTTCTACTACGCCCCCATTATAGCCTGTAGATGTAGCAAGTGTCTTACTGTACGATCCTCATCTATTTAGGTCTCTGTTTATCCACTAGACTAAACGAAGGCCCTGACAGTGTTGTTTCATCTAAGCATCTATGGGCACCCAGCTCTGAGCATCTCTTAAATATTCCCTGGGTGAATAAAAAGTATTTTTAAAACATTCCAGACTCCTTTTCTTCACTCACTTTGTCTTCACTTTCTCCAGAATTTCTGTAGATAATGTTCCATTCCAACAACCAAATTTCCAAGGAAAAACTAATAACCAGATCAACCAACCATCAAAAAAATAACTAGATCATTTCAATATGTGAGTTTTGAAATCCTCTTACTTTTCACTGCAGAGATTCCCTGACTTTACTAAGAACAGTAAGCAGAACTGAAACTTCTGTTTTTTGAATTAAATGTTGAGCCAGCTCGGGGCGGCCTTAGGAAATCACGGTTAAGGAGACTATGGCACAAGACCCACAAATAGTACAAATGGTTCTCACTATCCGGGTGAACTTCCAGCCCTCCAGCTTCTTCCTTCTCGCATGCGCCAGGCCTCCACGGACCCCCGTGTCCATCCAAGCGAGCATGCAAAGGATTCCAAAAAAAAACGAAAGGAAAAGAAAACAGTGCTTGTCCCACCCCTCAGGCTTTTAAGACTTTTACACCTACCAGTGAAATTAGGTGCTAACCTTTCAACTTCTAAATTGCCTCAATTAGCCTGAGTTCCATATGACAACCTTGTGAATGTAATGAAAGAGGAAAGTAAATTGTCCTTAAACTGCCTGATCAGGTGTTTTCTGGTTTTTTTGTTTTTTTTTTTTTTTGGTACGTGCCCCTAGCGGGAACCGAACCCAGGACTCTCTGGTCCACAGGCCGAGGCTCCCACCGCTGAGCCAAACCGGCCAGGGCGGGTGTTTTTTTTTTTTTTCAGTACCACATTTCTGTTCTTTTCACAAGCCTGACACTACAGTTCACAATGTGCTTCAATGCCCCCAAAAAAGAGCTTTTGTAACCAGTATCCTGTCCCCCAGTATCCTGTCCCCTAGTCCCATGTTTCAAAGCAAGAGGCAACCAGACCTCAGAGGGTAGTGGCCATTCTGACCTGAAGTCAGGCTGTGGTGCTGTGTGTCTTTCTCCATCCTCGCTCTCCTCTCACACAGACGGACTTGAACACAGAGCTGGGGAAGAAAGTGCAAAGGTATGCCCACCTGTAGCCCAGTCCTTGGATCAGCTTACTTCCCAGCCGGTCCTGGATCATTTGGATGGTTCCCTGTAAGAGGCTTTTGGCTGCTGAATCTCCCACGGCTATCGCAACAATCCGGCCCGGATCCTGGACTCTCAGAAATTCCTGAAGTCGCCTGCTCTCGTTGTGGTATTCGTGGGTATCAAACCTCACGCTTTCTAAAATTTTGGCTGTGTCTTGGTCGATGACCCTCACATTGAGGCCCCTGGAAAAATTCTTTTCAAAAGCATAGGAGCCATAGGTCAAGCCTGAGGAGTGCAGAGTTCTCGCCAACAACGTCCACGCCGCCTTCTGTGCCCCGTGTAACTCCAGTGTCCCGCCAGCTTCCACACCGATAAACTTTTTGCCAAATGTTGGCATACTTTCACCTTCATCTGACTTGCCATACAAGGCAATTGTCGCTTTGGATGTATAGCGGCATTTTTCTGCTCCAATATGAAGCGCCCCACCATCCTTGATCAGGATGTAACGAGTCCTCAAAGTAATATTTCTGGATCCATCTTTATTGTCCCCAAATACAAGCAGTCCTGCAGAGAACAACATCAGTGTCAGCTCACTTCCGAAACATCTTTCTGTCAAACAGAGAAATAGATTTCACGTGGGGCGGGGAGGGGGGCACTTCCACAATTAAGTTGGGTTTTAAAAGAATTCACTAAAAGTCTCAGTAGAAAATTAAACCTATTTTCAAAACATAGTAAAGGGCCCTGCCCGGTTTGGCTCAGTGGTTAGAGCGTCGGCCTGCGGTCCAGAGAGACCCGGGTTCGGTTCCCGCTAAGGGCATGTACTTCGGTTGCAGTTTGTCCCCGGTCCTGGTTGGTTGTGTGGGTGGCAGCCACTCGATGTGTCACTTTCACATCAATGTTTCTCTCTCTCTCTCTTCCTCTCTCTCCCTCCCACTCTATCTGAACAAAAAATGAAAAAATGTCCTCGGGTGAGGATAAAAAAAAAAAAAACATAGTAAAGGGAGAAATGAAGAGCTCATATCTCAACACACTAAAAATGCCCGTGCTTATGAATTTCAATCCATTCACTTCGGAGGTAAATCATTTCCAGAAAAGTATCTAGGAGCCTACAAATCTGAATCTCATTTTTACATGTTAACCCATGTTAATTTTCTCATCACTCTCCACCGCAGTATCAAAGATTTGGCTATGAGAAACCACCTTCTGGAACTGTTTCCTTTTCTATAAATCAAGGGTGCTGAGTGATTTCTAAGGCCCGTCTAGCTCTTGAATTCTATGGTTCCACCTTAGGAACTTTTCATGTCTCCGTGGTTAGAGTGACAACACATCCCAAAGGCTAAGAACAGTTTTCTACAGAAAGAACAGCCAATGTGCCCCCACAGTAAACAGCAAGCTCGCAGCTCCCATGGACAGGGACCATTCTTTACCTCCGTCCTGAATGACGATAGAATTCACTGTGGCATCTGAGGTCAGGCGGAACATATCTCCCTCCTTGATAACAACGTGCTTTGCGGAATCTTGTCCTGGATCCCAGTTCCTGAGACGGGGGTTTTGATCTGGGCAATTCTCTGCAAGACAATGCAACACCAATATCCCATCAACCCAACAGAATGTAAGGATACCTTTAGCCAAATCCAAACACTGCCATCATTTACTGCAATCTGCTGGCATATTTTAACTTCCTTCCATTAGGATGGAAATCCCACCCCTTCCCACACAGCAGAGATAAGCCAAATTCTTTACTTCCTCCACACATATTAAAGATTTCACCACAAAGCTAAGTTGCTACCACCTAGTTCGGGTCAAACTCCACAAGATCCACGTGGAATTCCCCTGAATCATTACTTTGGAAGTAAATCAACAGTAAGAGGCAAAGCTGTGCATTGTCCTTGGACCCACACTAGAAAGCTGTTTTAGAAAAGAAAAGATGTTCACAACAAACACACTGGTAAATAAAAAATGGACACTGCTAAGCATATTAGGTCTTCCCAAGTTCTTTCCTGTGCACAGTGAATCATTACTAGGTGGTAATAGCACCTCTTCCACGCCAAAGGCAGCAGCTGGTAAGTATCACTACCTTTAGACAATACCCTTCCCCACCAAAACTGCAGGAGGCAAATGGCCAAAAGCATGACTTCTCATTTACAGAGAGATGAGGAAACCACAGATTACAGAAGCCAAACCCAAGATTACTCAGCATGTTGAGTGATAGGGAAGTTCTCCTTTAAGAAAGGAGGTTTACGTTACTTGCAGTGGCCCTTTACTAGAATTAGAATTTACTTCTTAAATAGATGATGATGAAAGCATAAAAGTATTCTGCATTGCCCCAGCCACTTGATGCATGAGACCTTTCGTTTCTGTTTTAACTTGAAAGAAGCGGGGTCAGGGAATCACACCAATTTGGATCAACTAGTGACCAAGTATTCATTGAGGATCAATCTGTCCACTGTATACTAGATCCTATAAAATAAATAAATATAGAAAGCAATGAACCCACAGCCCTCCAAGTTTATAATCTAGTTTGGAAGGAAACGCCACGATGTAGGAAATAATTAAATACTGAATACTGGGGTAGTTACTTTAGGTGCAAAAGAGCTCAGAGAAGAGAGGGGTGGGGCGGCAGTACCTGAGGCAGCTTCAAGGAAACAAACAGGTGACAGGAATAGGCAAGGTGTGCTTGGGAATCATATGAAGGTGGAATGTACACGATGGGAAATCATGTGAGAAGTAAAGAAACTGAGTGCGGCACAAAGATACCATTTTTCACAGAAAGAAAATTGATTCCTCATTCTGAACTTGTATAACACTAATGCTAACCTCTTATTTCTAAGTACTCATGTTGCCCTAGGCTTAAGCTTCCTGTTTAAGGTGATAGTAACCACTGAGTTAAAATTAGTCCCGCTAGTGCCTGACCCGTGTGGCTCAGTGCTTGAGCGTTGACCCATGCACCAAGAGGTCGCCGGTTCAATTCCCGATCAGGACACATGCCCAGGTTGTGGGCCCGATCCCCAGTGGGGGGCATGCAGGAGGCGCCGATGGATGTTCTCTCTCATTGATGTTTCTATCTCTCTCTCCCTCTCCCTTTCTCTCTCTCTAAAGTCAATAAAGAAAAAAAAGTTAGTCCCTCTAGTTAAGACCTTGGCAATTATTTCATGAAATTCATTTTTCTCATAGCAGCTTCATAATCATTGATATTTAATTCTGACAAATCAGTGATCATCACTGTCACGCTAAGAATAATCTTTAACTTTCCTTCCCATAGAACAAAACAAGAAATTTCTTGAATTTGTTCTGACTTAATACTGAGGATTTCTTCAACTTTTCTTCCACCTCCCTCTCTTGCCATAAAACATCCAGCTGGAATTCTCCATAATGTTCTATCAGAAACAAATGTATGCCCCGTGTAACAAGCACTGTGCCCAGCTACAGAGAAGGAAATCCAGTCTCTTGTTATCTAGAGCCTACTATAATAGTTACATAATTTCTCTTTATTGTTTATAATTATTTCCCAGGACAGCATGCTTCACTGGAACCATCACCAAAACCTCCAGGCTTTCCTTCCAGTAAAGTACATTTAATGAGAAAATGTGTGGTCTGCAGAAAGCTTTGAAACATAGCTTAGCCCGCCCCAGCTTCCTGCCCACTTGTTGAGCAGTGGGGGCATTATCAAAGTTTTGTAAGAGCAATAACCACAGTGGGGCTGACCCTGAAATACTTCAGCATACCAGATCTTTCCACTGATATCCTGCACTTCCACTGCCAAAATATTAAACTAAAGAATGCTGATTCGAGGAACCACATCAGCAATTCAAAGTCTTGGATGGAGCATGAAAACATCAGTTAAAGCCACAGATTTCAGCTCTGATTTTCCACTAAGCTAGCATCCCTTTATTGCAAACTACTTGGAAAGAATAAATCAACAGCAGTGAGCTTGGTTATTCTGCCGGAGAAAAGGGGAGAGAAAGTCAATGTTATGTGCAATGAAAAGCAACATTACAAGTTCATAACGTGGTCCACTGGTGTGGTTAACAAAGACGGTGATATGAACACCTCTCTTACTTCAGGTCTACTTAGCAGTAGTAACACTACCTCTCCCCAGGACCATAAAACCCCTAAATCACCCATGAACCCTAAATAAAATAATATTTGTAAGTCTTACAAATGGTAAAGTGCTTCTCAAATGTTATATCCATTTAAGGAGGCATCTAATTTGACAAAAATACGTTGTGGACTCAAAAATGCAGATAACTATGGCGCCCAGTCCTGGCCGTTACAGTCTGCTTCTCCTCCCACAGTCGAGCCCTGTGATTTTCACATGGATGGATGGGATTCTCTCATGAGGCCGTTCTTTGTTGGTATAGTATTTAGGCTGACTGACACCAAACTTCTTCAAAATCATCTGAAGTATTAATATATTACCAACTTCAAAAGCAAAGGCCATCAAGAAATTCAAACCTCCCAACACGATGTTTAACTATGATAATGAGTGATTTTTAGACAACTGTTTCAGAAATCACACCTCCTAATGGATGTTTTCCTTTTAGGATACACACTGTCCTCAAAAATAGTTGAGGCTTCTCTTTTAGAACAGTCCTCCAGCCAGTTCCAAACCGCAGAACACAAATCTTATTACTTTCACTTACATATATTTTTAAATTTTTATTTATTATTTTAAAAACAGAGAGAAAGGAAGGGAGAGAGAGAATGAGAGAGAGAGAGATACTGAGATTTGTCATTCCACTTATTTACAAATTCATTGGTTGATATTTTTATGTGCCCTGACCGGGGATTGAACCCACAACCTTGGCGAATTGGGTTATGCTCTAACCAACTGAGCTACCCGGCCAGGGCTTTCACTTATATATATATTTTTAAATCAAATGTAGTTTATCACTACAGTTAGTGTTTTTTATCACTAAAAACTTGGCAGTCAGAAAGTCCTATCTCCCACAAAGGATGAAACTGTGCTACTACAAGAATTCAGTAAAGTCTTAATTAGCATTTTGAAAAGAAATACTCCAAGAATGTCTTGAGCACTGAGATGAAGTGACAAAAGGGAAAGGAAGAGCCATCCTTCAAGGTTACCATTTCCAAGGGTTCCTTCAACAGTCGCTCTCATCTGAGGTTACACTTTCTATTGATTAGTCACACAATAGGTAGCTAGAGCCAATTTAGAAGGGCTTTTTAATCTTATCGTATTATTTCCTTCCCTTCTTTCTTCTCCTAGAATATATTCAATATGCACACACACGTCCACACTTACCATCTGGAGCATATTTTGAGGATATCCCTAAAATGATTGCAAGTGCAACAAAAAATGAGAAACTAGTGATAGCGAAGCAAATGAAAGTATTTTTGTGCCTCTTCTGCTTTTGGCTTCTTCCCTGGGCTTGCTGCTCTTCAGGTGAGAAAGCGAAGCTGGCCCTGGCTTCCTGTCTGATGGAGGGACATTTGGCGGACGCTTGGCTCTTTGGAGGAGGAGGGGGACGCAGTGGGACAACCTTCCCTGGAACATAGCCAGAGGAGCGATGGCCGTTTCCGTTCTGAGGTTGTAGGAAAGCAGGGGAATGTCCCCTGGAATTAGTGGCATGCATGATACACTGTCACTGCAAAAAGAAAAGAAAAAGAAAAAAATTAAGGCTCAGAAATGTGAGAACTGGAACGGTTTTTTAAAAAATATGTTTTAGTATAGAAAAATATACACAACATAAAACTTACCATTTAAACCATTTTTAAGTATAGTTCAGTGGCATCAAGTACATTCACAATGGTACACAACCATCATGACCATCCATTTCCAGAACTTTTTCATCATCCCATACAGAAACTCTATAGCCTTTAAGCAACAATTCCCCATTTCCACCTTCTCCCCAGTCCCTGGTAAACACTGTAAAGACTTCTTGAAAATACCAACTCAGCTTACATCCCTGTGTGGCTGAAAAATGGGTTCTATGGAAAGGAACCTCACATAGTGACCTGATTATAAATTCCTAACTGGGCAGGTCAGGGTGGGTAGTCATGCCCCAGGCATACAACTTCTTTAGTGAAAGGTTTATCTTTGCCTTCAGCAACCCCTGTCTATTGTTGCTGTGCAATTAGGTTAACACCTTTGAAAAGCTTCTTTTCAGACCCCTCAAGCAAAACCACCCTCAAGACAGCACATATAATCTTAACTACCCTGTAATCTAAATCCTGCCTGGCTTTCTCCTACCTTCATGTAATCTTCCTTAAATTCCCTGCATAAAAGAAGCTCCAAATGACTATTCTAGGAAGCATTTTTAATTTTTCTCAATCTGTTGCAATCTTGCTTCCAGGTATATCCTGTTGGGTTCAAATAAATTTTTATAAAAATTCTCTACAGGTTTGGACAGTTTTATGTCAACACCTAATATAATAAACTATGTGGACAATCACCTTCACTAATGATCTTCTAATGCCACTGCTTCTCAATCTGGCTGCACATTATAATCACCCGCTAATGTTATGCCCAGTGCCACACTTCAAACAATTAAGTCAGTATCCAAGCACCTTTTATATTTTAAATGTGCCCCCCCTCCACGTGTTTCTAATGAGCACCTAGGTTGAGAGCCACTGTTCTATGGCAAATGTTCTCAATTTTCATTGTGCATATGAATCACCAGGGAAGCTTGTTTAAAATGTAGATTCCTGGGCTCTCCATCCCAGTGATTCTGGCTCAGTTGGTCCAGAGCCCTGGAGTTTACGTTTTTTAAGACAATACCCTGGTGACACAGAAGCAGGTGGTCATACATGGAGGATCATTATTCTAAGTTCTTCAAATTGCACTTGAAGTTCACATGTCATATGAGGACCACAAGGAGGTCCTAACAAGTTCCAATAAACAAGCATTCTCTGTTTAGTGTTTCATTTCCCCTACCAGGTTCATCTCGTGGTGAAACAACTTATGTATTTCTACTTGTATTATCTCTTAATTAGACACTGTGAATTCATTTAGGGAGAAAGTCTAAAGTCCGTATTATCTTTTAAATCCTCAAATTTTGTTTTAAAATAGTAAGCATTCAAATATTATGATTAAGATGATTAAAAACTAGCTAACACTCAGAGCACCTACTGCCAGCTTCTGTATGTTCCAAACACCTTACGTGTATTAACTCATCTAATACATTTAATACAACAAATATATAGGTAGATGCCATTATTCCCATTTTACACATGAGAAACTGAGGCCTAGAAATGTTAATTATCTAGTGTACAGGAGAACCAGGACTCGAACCCAAGTATTTTTACTCTAGAGTTCAGCCTCTTAAGTTACACCAGTGTGTCTTCCAAAGCAATTTAGAGGCACTAATTTCCAAGAATCGGTTTCACAAGAGTGTAGCTAGAACTGTGCTGAAAGAGCAGAATGTTTCAGAAATTCTTCATGCAAAAGTTCAAGGGACTACATGGTTCTTTCTTACCCAAGAGAAGCTGACACAAAGAAAGACAGTCCCTTTTTATTTTTTATATTCTTTATAGTAAGCACTAATAAGTTTTTGAATGAAAGAATAAGTTTTGAATGAAACTTGACCCTTTCTTTGCCAAGTGAGAGAGAGAGAAGGAGGAGGGAGGGAGGGAGAGACGGAGGGAGGGAGGATGAAAGGTGCCATGACTATATAATTAAGAGGTGCTCAATGGCTTCAGAAACATGATGTTCAACCTTTTCCATTACTTCCCTTCCTCAGCATCTAGAGTGTCCCAGAGTCCCCTGTCTTCATTCAATACCCTTACAATTAATCCCCCTCCACTTCTGTCAAAACAGTGAATAAGAATCCTACTTATAAGGGTACCTCCAAATTGCTCTAACCTACAGCAAATCCATTAACACAAAACGCGGTCATTAGAGAAGCCACAAATAAGTGTTCCCAGGACCCAAACGACCTGGAAATTAATGGGGACAGAAAGGGAATCTAATCAGGAATTGATGTTGATTTTGCATGGGGCAAAGAACATTCCCAGAGTCAGTGTGCCTGTCAAAAACACTTGGTTTGTGGGGTGTGACTTCTGAACAAAAGTAATTATTTAGATGAAGCTTAAGCTCCAGGACAAAGGGAAAACATCGTGACTTAAGGTGCTATTGAAGAAAACCCTGCATGTGCCAAGGAGCAGAATGAAATCATGGACACATCCTGCTGGAACAAATGAGAGAGTATAACAAAGACCCCTTTATGATGGTCTATTAACAAAGAAAGGGCTAAACTAGCTGTTCTCAAGTGCCAGCCTCGCCAGGATGGGAGGGAATCAGGACTATAATGTGCTCTGAAGGGAGTGGGAATCTTTTGTTTGAGGCTGCAACCATCTGATACTTCATTGTTTCAGGGTGAGAAAGGTTGTTCCTTAAAAGGCTGGATAGGCCTTTTGTGGGAGATAATGTGTCACCAGATGTACCTGCAATAAAATAAAAGGCAGGGAGAGGCTAAATGAAGTCACTATCCCACTGGGAATCATTTGTGTTTTCACATTCACAAAATAGTATCCTCCCATGAAAATTCAGATGGTGCCTACCCCAAATTAAAATGGTCAATCAATCAAAAATAATCATGGTTGTGTTTTCCCCATGACCCTTCTGGAAAACTGTTTTTCCTACATACATATGCTGAACCCATTAGTTCTATTTTACTGAAAAACATATAAATGCATGAGCAGCAAATACTCTCCTTTTCTAAAAAGTAATGCATTCTCATTGTTTATGCCTGGTTTTCACGTGGCATCTTATGAGCTGCACATCGGTGATTCTTATTTATCTATGGCCTGTTATTACAACGAAGACACAGGAGCGCCTCTTTTTGCGGCATTCTTTGAAGACCAAGCTGAGGTGAAGAGGGAACGTGCAAAGCAATTCCTAAGATATCTAAGAAAACGTGAGAGTAAAATCTGCCTACCGGTGATGAAGAGGCCTGACATGGGTAACTGGGGAACTGGTGTACAAGCTCTAGAGTCTGCTCTCGATTGGAGAACAAGTTAACCAACCTCCTGCTAGATCTGAAGAACACAGCTTCTGCCAACAAGGAAACTGATCTCTTACACTTCAGGGGAAAGTTCCTGGTCAAACAGCAGAGGAACACAGGCTACTTGGAACACCAGTTTGTATATCACAAGGGAGTAGAAAAGCAGGCCCAGGAGGAAAAACCATTTAAAAAGCCTGCTCAAATGTCAGGTAAAAAGAGACACAACATCTGAAGGCAACAAAGCAAGTTTTCCTATTGTATTAATAGTAGGTCCCAAATCAGCTACTTAAGAATCTTAATCTTCTCCATTTGAAAGAAGACTGCTTTCCTTTACTGGTGCGTGTACAAATAAATCTGTTTTTGCATTACAAAAAAAAAAATTTTTTTAATAAAAAGGAATACATTTCTTATTATCAAAAAATCATATTTTATGTAAATATCCTCAATTTATTATGACTTTTAAAGATATAAGTTATAGAGACAGTGCTTTAGAATTTCACTTTACATTTATGAGTTTACATTAGGAATAGTATTATGAACCAATTACTTTAAAATATATTGATTGCAAGTTACAGGTTTTAATTATTCATGGAGAACAACTGACATTTCACTCATTCAATAAGCCATCATGAGCTCTTGTGGTCATTAGAAGATTGTGGTGGAAACGAGGGGGGGATAAACAAAAGATTTACACCAACCCCAGGAAATGTAATTTCTAATTTCAATTTGAAATCACTCGATTGAAGGCAGAGTGAAACTAACCAAGGAAATACTGTGAAAATGGTGGTCAGGATCCCAGGATCTCAACAATGACTGGTTAATCCATAAGGTTCTTAGAATTTGTAACATTAGTTAGGGCTTGGGATCCTGAGGCCAAAGTTAGAACCTAACACAGGAAAGAGGATGAACAGTTTCCTCTGGCTTTTGAGACTTCAAGAAGAGTACTATTAGGTGTCATTTTAAAATTTTTACTACAGACCAATGTTTTTACTTAATAAACTGTAAATCTGTTTATATTACCTGTCATTTCTAGTGGAAAGCACGTACTATATAGAAGGAACACATCCATATTTAGTGAGATATTTTAGGAGCTATTACAGCCTGTGCTAAACCCCTAAACACAATCCAAAATGGGGGATAACCCAAGTCATTCACACTGAATTTGGAAATAAATTCCACAAAGGTTTTGAAGCATAATTTTTGGTATTTAGATATTCCTTGAAAGAGTTATCTTGTGAGTATTTATTTACTGTGGATGATAAAAGGTGGTAGCCCAGCCCTGGCCGGTTTGGCTCAGTGGTTAAAGCGTCGGCCTGGGGACCAGAGAGTCCCGGGTTCGGTTCCTGCTAAGGGCACGTACCTCCGTTGCAGTTTGTCCCCAGCCCCGGTTGGGGTTATGTGGGTGGCAGCCACTCAATGTGTCTCTCTCACATCGATGTTTCTCTCTCTCTCTTCCTCCTTCTCTCCCTCCCACTCTATCTGAAGATAAATGCAAAAATGCCCTCGGGTGAGGAAGAAAAAAAAAGTGGCAGCCCAAAAGTCTTGGTAATAATTAATTTAAAAATAAGATCATGCAATTAAAACTTTGCACAGGGAATTTAGGCAAAAAATTCAAGTAGATAATGAAGGAGCTAAAAATATAAAAACATCATACCTACAAGATACAAATGCAAATGCTAAAAAGGGGGAAGCATTCAAAACCTAGTACTTATGTCTAATTCTCAGTTTTCCTCACACACAAAAAAAACCTTTAAAACTTGCTGTCATTTTAAATAAAAAGAGTTTATAATCTCAAACAGTAACTCAAGGTGGAAGAGGCTTTTACAGTTGTAGGAGCATTCAATTAATTTATTTGGCAAAAAATTACAGTAAGTAATCATAGAAATAATTTTTAAATTTCAATAACATTAAAAGAGATTATGATTGTTGGGAGGGGTGAGCAATAAAAAGGACATGATTTGAAATGAGATATTCTCATTCAAAGTTTTCAAACATGGTGCTATCTCATTCATGAGGCCTTCTCAGGATTCCACAAATTCCATTTTTCCCTGTCCTCTGTTTAAAACTCTTATTAGATCATCTTGCTTTATGCCTTATGTAACTGTCCATCTCCTACAATTGACTATACGCTTCTTAAGAGCAGGGACATCTTACTTATCTTAATATTCTCACAGGACCTTGCACATAGTAGGTACTCAATAAATGCTTATTGAACTTAGATCTCTCTTTCTCTCTCTCTCTCTCTCTCTCTCTCTCTCACACACACACACACACACACACACACTCACACACACACACACACACACACACACACACACAGGAATTTCCCATTTAATCCTTCTTCAACATCCTTGAGGCTCTAAAAAATTTGTCTAACCTCTCTATATCAGTTGCCCTGACTTGGGAAAAATTGAGAACATCTACTACGTCAGGCAAAAAGTCAACATCCTGTATTAATTTTTACAAAATGCAATCCTAGTATGCAGTCTAGGGGGCAAAAGGCATAATTAACAACCACAAACAGGAATTCTAGAGATAAAGAGCAACAAGCTACCTAGACAAGCTCAACCTTTCACAATATTTTGTAATAGCTTAACACCATGAAATGCAGTAGGCACACAGGAAAAAGAAAATGTTCCATTCCACTTATATTGTTATGCTGACAGCCAACAAATGCTGTGATCAAAGGAAAAGTCTTCTCAATGCAGAGATAGCAGCAGTAACTCAAAACTAATAAGGGCTCTTTAAAAGATGAGTTTTCTTGTTCTAACTGCTCAGATGCTAACATAGAAGACACATTCACTTCCATTCATGCTTAGCACTTACACACAGTGGTTGAGGACACTTGTCCTGTAGGCCATATGATATGCTCCATCCCCCAAATCATCCAGCCCCTCCAACCCAACACAGTAGGGGTTCCACTGCCTGGTGCTGGGCTGTGCATATTGGCCCCACCATACTGAACACCTAATGAAAAAGCAATGATTTTTGACTCATGTAAGCTCTTTTAAATCCTGCCTACACTTGTTAGGAGAACATATTTTTTTAATGAAAAATCCAGGCTTGCAAGAATAGTCAAGAAGCTGGCATGATCTCATCAAGTGTTTTTCTTCTTTGATCAAGGACATAATTCTTAAAACAGTATCCAACCTACAGTTCCACAAGTTACAGTTTTTTTATAAGAGTTTCAGTACAACTATCCAATCTTTTATTAAAATCTTAGTAGATCTTTATAAAACATTGACTCATATGCTCATCATGGCAAAAAGTAAAACATGCCAGGAAAGAGAGGTATTCATGAATTATTATGAAAACAGATGAGAGATGTTTATAATTATTAGTAATTATGACCTAATAAAAGTTTTAACCAGCTCCTAATGGCCTTGAACTTCCAATGAATGGTTTAAACTTCCAATCTCCTGTTTCAGGAGAAAAACAACAGATAATAACATCAAGATGATTTTCAGGTTTGGGGCTTTTTTTAGAAGGGGCAGGTAGGATGTTTCATTTAGTTTGTTTTTTTTAGATTCAAATTATGTCTGTAGTTATAGATAAACAATGGGCTCAATGCCTCAATCATACAAAACTGTTCAGTAAGGAATAAACTTAAGAGGTCAACTTTTATGCCCTTTAATTTCTCAAATTGTCAAATATATATTTAAGTGTCATCAAAATTCTCATGAAGATTGTGTATTTAAATACATAGTATAGCCTGGCCAGTATGGCTCAGTGGTTGAGCGTCGACCCATGCACCAAGAGGTTGACGGTTCGATTCCAGGTCAGGGCACATGCCCAGGTTGTGGGCCCAATCCCCACTGGGGGGCATGCAGGAGATGGCCAGTCAGTGTTCTCTCTCATTGATGTTTCTATCTCTCTCTTCCTCTCTCTCTAAAATCAATTTTAAAAAATTTAAATACATAGTATAAAAATTTTCTGAAACAGAGTTTTGGGAGGAATCCTTTTACATATAGTTTAGAGGAATATATTTTATTACATATTCTATTCCCAAAGCATACAGTATAAAATACATTTTTCCACAACCACTGCAAAAGAATGCCTATAGCTATTTTGCAGAAAACAGACAGATAGTGGGGCGAAATTAAGTTCCCTTTCATTCAGAGATGTGCTTGGTTTTGTGTAAGCAAAGTCCCAGAGAATCGAATACCCTGCGCTCTCTGGACAGAACAGTGCCTTCACACTGTTGCACAGGACACATTCTCCATGATTACCAAGCCTTCAGCCTTCTCCTAGCCCTTTTGTCTTTTTCTTTCAACTCTTAAAATCAAGATGCGTCACTACCACCTGCAATTATCTGGCACGCCTCCAAGAAATAAGACACTTTGCAGTTAGTATACTTACATTGATCCTGGCTCACTTTTACTAAGCGGATGGTACCCAGGGCAACGCTTAGAGGTAGAAGGGGATGCACCAACTGTTCATCAAACTTTCATCATCAACCTCTCCCCATGAAGTGAGAGCTAAAGGACTGAGAAACTTTCATTCCATTCCCCTACCTTCTTTCTCCACTTGGTCAATTTAGACATACTGATGAATGATATTCCCCCAAATTAAGCTATTATTATATACAAACACCAACATACACCAGACTTCTAGTTTGGTACCATGTATTGTTCACATCAGCTCCTCTCTCAAAAGGAAACAACTTTCCCAATATGTACTAACTCTATTAGAATATAATACAGAGAAATTATAAGGAATATTTCAAATATAAATTCCTAAAAAGACTTAATTTATTTTTTTTTAAAATTGGGGGGCCTCTAAACATTTGAGTTGGAATAAGTATGTGAGTTAGAATAAGTATTATTTAAAGTTAGAAGATATTTGTTTTTTCCTGCTTAGAAATTCACTTTTTAATTAAGCGATACTGTACACTTTGCTAGAAAACTGTTGTCAAAAAATAGTAAATCCCTGGAAAACAAAAATTAAATAAAAACACTAAGAGTTTGCTTATGTTGAAAACAATGAGACAAATACTTATGGATCTGTATTTAAGGAATTCAGATTAGCAAATTAGCTACAATCAGAAAGTGGATATATCCTTGGCAAATTATATTGGAATCTCCTGTTAAAATATGGAACTCTCAAAACAAGAGTCTTTATTTATAATATCTAACGCCCAAAGTAAATCAAGTAAACACTTGCTCGTTTTTAAAGTTAAATAAGTGAGCTTTAAGAAATACTTTTAATTCATTTATTCCTCTCATTTATCCAAGGTACATGAGGCAGATGTCTAATTTTTCTGCCACCAAGTAACTCATTAATCCTGTCTTTTTAAAAATCTGTTAAGCATGTCCATGAAAAGCAATGCTTGACACCAAAGCCACGATGGCGGATGAGGCAAAAAGGCAGGAAAACATTATCATGGGCAACAAAAGAGAAGCCAAAGGGGAAAAAAATACAGATCGACCGACCAAGACACTGACACTCTACAGAAACGATGATCATTTAGAATATCTAACACGCGTTCCCAATCAAAGACAAAAATTTTTAAACAGGACGTAGGCCTCTGGGTGGAAGGACTAAAGGATAAAGCTGGAGGAAGATTGTTTTTCAACTTGGAAAACTGAAGAAAGAAGAGGGTCGTGTTACCTACCCGTCTTCTGCTTTTCCCTTGTTTCCTTTTTTCCGATTATTATTCCTCAGATCCCTTTTTCTCCTTAATTCTTTCCTTTGAAAAGCTGTTGTTTTCTCTTCTCCCTCCCAGTTCTCCTTGGAGCATCCCCCTTTGCCTCTGCCCCCACTGGCTGGGAGGGCACAGCAGAAAGGCTCCCAACCTGCTGACAGTGACGGACGGCTGTGCGGCACACACAATGGCAGGCCCAGGCATGTCATGGGCCTTGCAGCTGGCCTTCGAAAGAAAGAACCAAAACCAAAGTCTGACCGGAGGGAGGCTGATTTAATTAAGGTTACAGCAAAGGGCAGAGCTGCCTGTGGGCTGAATTCTCTGCCAAGCGCCAGGGACAAAGCTTTAAAGTACTTCTCAAGAAGAAAGATCCAAGACAGTTATGTTGGTTGCATGTTAAAAGGTAAGGAGGGAAAAAAAACAGAGATGTGTTTGATAATTAGGCACAGACGTACCAAAGGTTCATGATCTACTGATATACAAACATCAAAATGCAGGGACAATAGGAAGCCTATAATGAGTATGTTTTGACATGCCTTTCAAACTAAGAAATATCCCAGACAAAGAAGATGTGCAGACTGAAGTGATCCAGAGCTACACGACCGAGGATCAAAGCAAAGTTTCTATTAACGGCAGGGCCAGGATCAGAATTCAAGTGCGCTATTTCTCATATCTACAACACATAGCCTATTTTAAATACAGTATTCACCACTAAGGGTCAAGTCTTGCCAAACCGGGAACACACTCAGGTTTGAGCATCTCTTAGGAGACAGGGACTCTGCTAGATGATAGGGCCCTAGTGATGCAAAAAAGTGTACATGTCTCCCTTCAATGAACTCAAAGGCCAGTGCTGACTGGGGTCAGGATATGATGAGCAAGTAATTACCATGCATGTTGGGGCAAAGACACTGGGCTAGTGAAGCGCCTGCATTTATTAAATCCCTACGAATGGAATCGTGTTTCAAGTTTTAAGAGCCCTGGCAAATTTACTTACCCAAATGTATATAATCAGACTACTGCTAATAGCTTCCTTACTTTGTGTGTGTGAACTAAAATCTACCACTGAACTCTGCCACTAAAATGACAACAGACTGTCTGGCAATGACCAGTATGGAGGAAACAACAGCCTCATGAAGTCTTTCGTATTCTCTGGAAGGCTGGCAGGCAGAGTCACCTGCAAATGAGTTCCAAGACAAAATACAAAATAGTCAGTCACAGTCCCTGTCCTCCTCAGGCATGTGAAACCCAAAGGGACCATATTATACCTCCTCCATGTTCCTCAAAATTCAAGGGTGCCAGAGAGAAAAAAGGCAGGATCCCCAGTGAATGAGCAATTCTCAGCATTAGAGCAGCGGCTGGACTCTGCCTGGCTAAACAGGGAGAGAGACCAGTCAGCAGAACAGGTGAAAAGGGGCTGCGAGATGAGCCACATGCACAAACAGGGAACCAGAAGAAATGCTTTAAGGTTAATGCCGATCTCAGATGACATGGAAACCAGGCAGCTGGGGAAAGTTATCCACGCGCTGACCATGCGATGCGAAGGCTGGTCACATGGTAAGAACAGGCAGTGTCTAAATCAGTGCAGGCACTTGGAGACACAGCAATTACATTAATCAAAAGATGTCATTAACGATGCTGAAAAGACTGTTCATCTCTTTTTCGACCTTTTCAGATATACCTTCAAACACAGCCTAGTTCCTACCAGAGTCTGTCTGTGACTATGCCAAGGATGGCTGGGGAATGGCTATCATGAAACACCTATTAAACAATTAAAGCCACATCTTTTGCATTAATGACGTATATTTTTAAATCCTCATATAAAATTTATTTTTAATAGTGGTGGCACTGATGGTATTAAAAAACAATGTCATGCCCTGGCCAGTTTGGCTCAGAGGTTAGAGCATCGGCCTGCGGTCCAGAGAGACCCAGGTTCAGTTCCCGCTAGGGGCACGTGCCTCGGTTGCTGTTTGTCCCCGGCCCTAGTTGGTCGTGCGGGAGGCAGCCACTCGATGTGTCCCTTTCACGTCGATGTGTCTCTCTCTCTCTCTCTCTCTCTCTCTTCCTCTCTCTCCCTCTCTATCTGAACAAAAAGTGGAAAAATGTCCTCGGGTGAGGATAAAAAAAAAAACAAACAAACAATGTCATGTGGGGTTTTTTTAAAATCACGATAAGCAAACCAAATAATGACTCATTTTCCTTATCCCTTCTGAAAAAGAAATCAGGCATTTGCCCTTGTGTTAATCTTTCCAATCCCTAAAATGTTAATAATTGGTTTCTAACCTCATTGCATGTGAAGAAACTATTCAACTCTTCAGGAAAGTGAGTCACTATTAGTAGAGACCAATTATGACAACAGAAAGCTTGCAGTCTCCAATCCAATAATTAGGCAAGGGCCCCCAAATCAATAACAATTTCACTCTTTGGAGAAACTCAGTAATCAAACATGACCAGGACATCTCATTTGCGGTGGATGTTCATATGTTTTAAGATACATCAAACTCAGAGTCAAGGACAATTCTCTTCTCAGCAGCTCAATAGAAATGGTCTTAAATTGCAAGCCTTGAAGGAAACAATAACGTTGCAATCGCACTTCTGTGAAGTGCTAAAGCCACTTTTTAGAAACATATTAAAGCTAAGACGATCACGGCTCTCCTAGGCAAACGTTTCATAACATAAAATCCAATGAAATGTGGCCCAATTTTTACTTCTTGTCCAAACTAAATGGAGCCCTGATAAAATAAATGTGAAATGTTTATCCCTTGTCACCATATTATGGAAACAAATGTCTTGTTACAAATCTAGTTAAAAGGTTATTCTAGTAATAACAATTTCAAAGCAGACTTACCTACTAGATCAAAGGAATGATTTGCTGGGAGATAGCAGTTCTGCGTTTTAAGTGGCAGATAGCTTCCGAGTCTGTTTCACTTTTTTTTTTCAGAGACATTGCAATAAGGACCCTATGCCCCATTCATCTTTGTATTGCTCACAGCAACCAGTACACTGCCTTGCACGCCTTAGGAATGCAATAAAATATTTGCTAAACATAAATCCTGACAACCAACATTAAAGGCTTCCCAAAGCAAGTACAGGGAAAAGAAAAGAACATGCCAACAGATTGTTATATGCTTTTTTACCCTATGATTCATAGCACAAGTCTGAATAATGTTTCCAGGAACTTGCTTCTTTTAAAAAATTAAAAAATAAAGTGCACTTCTACAATATTTGAAATTTCTTTACTATTTATAGAAAATGCAAGTAAAGCTAACATTATTTTTACATTTAGTTTCTTTTTTGACAGAAATTTATTACACGCAACATCACCCAATTATATGCACCATATCATCTGTAAATTCTCCCAAACAAAAATGAAGTTATAGTGTCTGCCTTAAAATTGGGTGTAATGGGTTTCCAAGCCCAAATGCAAATTATTTCACCATTAAAACATTAAAATAACTAAACTGCTAATAAAACCAAACAGTAACAAATTAGAGTACATTTGGAAGAAAAAGAATGCTGACTGGAAATAGGGACAAAGGGGTTCTTGTCCCTGTGCAGCCATTAATTTACTATATGACCTTACCTAATTAGTTAGCCTCTCTGGGTCTCAACTTCCTCATTTTAGTATTATTTTTAAGGACCTTTAAAACTACATGCTAAGATTCAGCATGTGTAGCACTTACTTGAAACTGATGTACATTCCTACTGCCTTCTCCCCAAAAAAGTCACATTTAACATAACAGTTTAAAATATCTAAGTATGGATTTCTATCAAAGGCCATTTATTAAAATGTCACATGAGCTTCAGTCCATTTCACGACAAGAATTAAGGCAAGTATATTAAAGCAAGTATATTAAATGCTTAAAGATTCAAGTTTCACTGAGACAGCAGCTGCTGTTATTAAGAGAACAGTCTTGAACAATGTAGTTGAAAATTACATCTCTTTACAAATGGAGAAAACTAGTTAAGTTAGGGTGATTTTTTAAAATTTATTTTTCAATTACGGTTGACATACAATATTATATTGGTTTCAGGTGTACGGCATAGTGATTAGACATTTATGTACCTTATGAGGCGATCACCCTGATAAGTCTAGTACCCACCTAGCAGGGGTGATTTTTATGTTCTCAACAATTGAGATGCAGAGCTTTCCTTTCCTTTTCTATATTCATCTTGTTAGGATAGAGGAAAGCAGAAGGGCTAGCTTGACTTGAGAGGGGGTGAAGACGGAATTATAAAACAGACCCAGACAAGCCCCTCTCGATTGATGTACATGCTATACGAGACAGCCCATCCTTCTAATTAGTGCTCACAACCCAAACACCGTGAAAAGATTTCCAGTGGCTGGGATGCCTGGACAAGTGAGGAATGCCATGTGACAATAGCTAACCTGAAGTCTGAAGACTTGCACTATCCAGAACAAAACAGAATCGGTGACTGAGATCCATTAGACTAATTTAAATTACCATTTGTATGTATTTATAGCTTTAAAAAGAACATATTTTGAAAGTACCTTTTGATACCAGAAGACACTAGCTTGTATGGTACTTTATCATATACACAGCATATTAAATCTAAGTGAATCCTCAATGAATTCCACAAAGTATTTTAAACTCATCTTACATATGAAGAAGCAAAGTATGATGAATCAGGGGCTTTGCCCAATAGCAATTGGTTAACGATTGTCAGAGCCCTGCGGTGAACTCAGTTCTGATTTCAAGTCCTCCAATCTTTACATTTCAAAATGGTACCTTTGATACGAGTTTTCAGTCTGTACCATTTGGTCTGATTTAGGAAATTTTATTTTTCACTAAATTGCTCTGTCCTCCCCTCCAAAAATACCTGGTCCTCTGTTGGGTTCTTAAAGCGTTCTATGCGTAATTCTCCACACACACACTATTGGGCCTTCTCATCTCATCGTTCCTTTCTTTTCCTCCTGGCTAGGTTCATTTCTTCAATATCAGAGATCGTCTTATCTTCCTTTATAGATAGAAGCCACCACACATTATAGTCACTCCCTGTGACCTTCCAAGCTTTGACCACTCCATCTAACTCCCTCTCCCAAACAACACGCCACAGAGCTGGTTGGCATTCAGTTTGCTTCCACAGGGCCTGACACACAATAGGTGATTAATAATTGTTAGTTAACTGGGTGGTGGGTGGGGGGATGGATGATGCAATATGCATATTTTACAGCACTTGACAAGGTACACATTTACATACAGCATCCCATGTGAGTCTTAAAGTGTGAATTTAATAGTGATTATTTAAATTCTCTTTAGTGTAGTTCACTACATCATCATTCTCAATTTCAGAAACTTGCCCAGACGTGCATAGCTAGTAAGTAGCAACATTTCAAATTCAGTGTGGCCCACAACTACTCTGCTCTCTTGCTTCTGTCTTCTATTTCCAAGGTAGCAGTTTGAGAACAGGCTGGATTTGGTCTATTAGAACAAGAATGAGGTGTTGTCCCATTCTGGTTTCCACTTGTGAAATCTGAGACTTCTGAAAATCTGTGGGTTACAGGCTAGATCAATAAGGGAGACTTTATTAAATTATTTGTCACAAAGGAAATCACGTAAGATTTCAACTTCCCTGTCCACACACACAGTGACCAGTCTTCAGCTTGCTCACTCAGACACAAGCTGTTCAAGTAGAACAGGTGATGACTCAGAATTCACTTCTAACCTCAATTTGCTAAGCCTGTAAACACACATTCATCAGATAAAAAATATCAGGGGGACTGACTTGAAAGCCAGAAGACTGACTTCCCAATTTCACTCCCACACACTCTGATCCTGTAGTGCAGATGCACAGAGAGCTGAGGGGAGTGATGTTAATGTCAAGCACCAAAAGGTGTTACCCAATGTTTACTAAGCAGAGGAAGTGCCTACTGCACTTTCTTCAGCTTTGCCCAGAAATGCAAACTCAAAAGAGCCCTTTGAATAGCCAATCAAAGGCACACAACCAGAGTATGATGCCCAGAACAAGTTGGAAAACAGCAAGTTTCCTTGAAGGGTCAAACAAACAGTAATAGCTCCATTACAGCCAACCAAAGAAACTTAAGGCTAAATATTTTAAATGTGTTTGTTTTTAACACATACCATTTCCAACAGGTATGCCTGGATGCCCTGAGGATTCAGGCCTCCCTCAGCTCAGGTGAAAACTTTCCCTATCCCCCCTCGTCTAAATTATTTTCACTCTATTCTGGTTGGAGCTCAGGAAGACAACATCTGTACGCGCTCAACACGTGCAATTATGCAACATCAAATTACATTGTCACACTGAAGCAAGGAGAGTGAACACAGGCCAGTGAGTGGCTCCCATGCTGAATGAAAAGTTCTTCATATAATTAGGCATTCTATTCTTAACCCCTACTGCTGATGAAAGGAGACATAGCAAAGTCTGTTTTCCTAACCTTACAGGGAGAATTTAAGTGAGCGGTTTCCGCTCCACAGCGAGGTCTGGTGACACCAACCCTCACGAGAGGGCATCCAGGGATGTCAGGCCCTAGGTTTTACAGCAAGGGATGTAGCAACCAACATTAACTGCGCATTTTGGGGTCTTCACGGTTCCCTCTCCTTTGCCAAGACCCCACAACTCTGCGTTGGAAACTTGGAATTGGGGTCCAGTGCTAAATTGCACAGGATTTTAAAGCTTCCCCTTACTTTAACTAACAGAAAGCAAGGTGGGGGCGGGGGCCCACCAACCGCGGGGAATAGTAAAGAGACAAAGATCACCCCAAAGGCAAACGCGCGCGCGCGCACTGAAGCCGAGACTCTGCAACACACATTCCATCAACCTTTCACTGTAGTCGGCTTCCTGTGGGGCTTATTCCCCCAGCCCAGCCCTCTCCAGAAAGTTTGAGGCTGTTCACAGACTTTCAAAGGTCCATTGTTTCCTTCCCCGTAAAAGTAATGAAAAGGGAGGGAGAGAAAGAAATCACACACCAAAGGTTCCCAAAGACCCTTTCTTATGGTGAGGATTTACTCCAGGGTAGTCTTGTTACTCCTAATCCAAAGAGGGGAAAGGCGGCGCGGAGGTGGGGGGGAAAGGGTGCTGCGGGGGAAAGGGTGCTGCGGGGGGGGGCGGGAGGATGTTTTCCATTTCAGCAGAAATACCCAAATGCCAAGCCGCCGGGAGCAGGGAAGGTGCGGGGGGGTGGGGAGCAACGCGGTTGGTGTTCTCACAGTGGCCCCCTGGGGGCAGCAAGGGAGGCGGGGCGGGGAGCGGGTGACCCCATCTCTTCTTACCTTTCCCTCCCCCGCTTAGCGTCGGCTAATTCAGGTGCTTATACCGCGGTCCAGAGAGACGGAGCCGAGCTCTTGGCGACCTCGGGTCCGGATCTCCTCCCCATGGCCAGGGAGCCCCTCGAGCCCCGGTGCCTTCCGCCGCCGCCGCTGCTGCTTTTAGGCAACTGGCAGCTGCAGCCTCAGCCTGGAGGTGAAACTCTCTCCTCCCGGGAGTGACGCGCACTTCCCTCCGCCTCCGCCTCCTCCTCTTCCAGCCCCGAACCTCGGGGGCTGGGGGCCTCGGCTCGCTCGCTCTCTCCCGGAGCAGCCGCTCGGCTTTCCTGCTCCTTCCCCTCCGGGAGGAAGAGGAGGAGAATCGCGGCCCGGACCGCGCGGGCCGGAGCGTCCCCGCGACAATGGGGAGGAGGCGGCGGCGGCACCGGGCAGAGCCGGTTCCCGAGAGTCGCGCTTGTCCCTAGTCGGCGGGCGCCGCGGCTCGCTAGGGTCGCGCTCAGCCTCCGCCGGCCAGACAAGCGATCCGGCTCTCCAGGGCCGAGGGTTGCAGATTGGGCGGGCGGGCTGGCAAGACGGAGGAGGTGGAGGGAGAGGCGGAGCCTGCGGCCGGAGGAGGCGGTGGCTGCGCAGGGCTCCTCCCGCCACACCGGCTCCGAGCGAGCTGCGGGCGCCGGCACGCGGAGCCTGTCGCTGCGGCGCGGAGGAACCTTATTGCCCAGCACACAGCCGCCGGGACAGGCTTCCCAACCAGCGCCGGGGCTGCAGCTGCAAGCTCTCACCCTACCGCCCCACGCGCAACCGGCCTGGCTGAGTCTGACCCTGCGCCCTCATCACCTGTCGGCTGAGCCTGGCTCTGCACCCCCATCACCTACACCTGAGCCTGACACTGTTCCATCACCCCACGGCTGAGTTGGACACCGCACCTTCATCGCTCCCGGCTGAGCCTACCTCTGCGCCCCATCATCCCCAAGGGGACTCCCACAACTCCCGCCACCGCACCACGGCCGCCCCCACCTGGCCAACCACGGACTCTGGGTTCTTGGCCCTTTTCCGAAGAACCAGCCAGCCCTCGGGTCAGGACAGCCTTCTGGCAGCTCTGAATCGCCCCAGCACCCCGCTCTAAAGTCAGAATAAATATATCTACATCACCCCACGCCCCCTTCCCCTGCCACTCTGGAATGGCTGCCGCTTGCGGGAGTGGCGCTGAAAGCCACTCCCCGGCCCACCCCAGTGTCTGGGTACCTCTGTATGGACGCCCCCACCGGGGTTGGAGTAGCCCAGCCACCACCACCACGACCCTCGCTGGAGCTGCTCTCACGAAGGAAAAGCTTTGGCTCCAGCTGAGGGCGGGGACCGGGCTTGATCAGTCAGACCCACGAGGTTCAGAGCTAGTGACAGCAGCAGGATTGCCAAATCCGGGCTGTCATCATCCTTCGGAATTGGAAGTTTTCCCGATAGGAAACTCTTTCAGTGAGTACTGTACAGATAGGATTGTTCAGTTTTCAGAATTGCTTTTTTTTAATTTCCTTATTTCTTTTAATGAAAACTCAGTCATGTAGCCATGACACACCCAGCAGGCGGGAAGGAGAATTTCCTATTTCCAGCGTTTTGGTTCAGGACTTCGTAGGAATTAGTATTTCTAAATCTTAGCTGATTTAGCTGGGCATTTTGAAATTTTGGATTCCCAGACCTCGCACCTACTGAATCAGAGGGACCTGGAATACTAAGTTTGAGAAACAGAGCTAGAGAGCATCCTCGAATTAACTAAAGCCTTGGAAAGATGCCTGCAAAATAGCAACACAGTTCAGTGCTGAGACCTTAAAGTAACACCCAGCTTTGGGAGCCACTGTCCCTTCTGGAAGACGGAGGAAAGTTCTTTAAAAAATAAGACAGATGGACCCTGGCCCGTGTGACTCAGTTGGTTGGAGCTTCCCCTGCCAAAAGGTTACCAGTTGGCTTCCCAGTCAAGGCACATACCTAGGTTGCCGATTTTATCCTGGTTGGACCCACGTGGGAGGCAACCAATCCATGTTTCTCTCTCACTTCAATGTTTTTCTCTCTCTCCTTTTCCCTCTCTCTAAAATCAATAAACATATCATCAGATGAGGGTTTAAAATAATAATAATAAAATAACCATCCGATGGTTTTGAATGACAAACTAGAAGGGACAAAGGACGATTTTAGTGGTTCAAGGGTGAAATGTTTAGGACCATACCTTATAAAGACAGGACAGGAACTGTGTCACCCTGCATGGCAGTCTGAAAAGTAGCCCCCCAAAGATATCAGATCTTAGAACCTGGCAATATCCCTTATATGAAAACAGGGTCTTTGCAGATGGGATTTAACTAATGTTCTTTATTTGGGGAGATTATCCTGGGTTAGCAGGGTGGCCCTAGCTACAATCACATGTATCCTTATAAAAGGAAGGCCAAGAGGAGATTTGACACGCACAAATGAGAAGATAATGTGACGACAAGGCAGAGATTGGAGTGATGCAGCCATCAGCAGTTGGAAGACAAGCAAAGAAGGGTTCTCCCCTAGAGCCTCCAGAAAGAGAAAGACCCTGGCAACAACTTGATTTCAGCTTAATGAAACTAAATTCGGACTTCTGCATGAGAGAATGAATACCTGTTGTTTTCAGCCACCAAGTCTGTGGTAACATGTTACAGCAGCCACAGGAAACAAATGCACCCTGTGGCCTGTGCAGTGCCAAATTTACATTAAAATGTCCATGTTATGAATCTTTATTAAGTGCCAGGCACTTTGCTTGGAATTGGGATATGTTATCTAATCCTCTCAATAATTATTATTTCAATTTTAAAGACAAGGACACTGGGACTCAAAAAGTTTAAGGAACCTGCCTAAGGTCACACAGCAAGAGTCTGTTGGAATCAAGTCTGTCAATTCCTCAAACATTAAAAACACAAAATATTGTCCCGTGCACTGAAAGGTTGCTGGTTTGATTCCTGATCAGGGCCGTGCCTGAGTTTCAGGCTCCATCCCCAGTAGGGGGTGTGCAGGAGAGAGCAGGTTGATGTTAACTCTCTTGCATCAATGTTTCTCTCTCCTTCCCTTCCTCTCTTTCTAAAAAAATCAATTTAAAAAATCTTTTACAAATGTATCAAGAAGCCTTTCTTTTTTAAAAAAAAAAAAAGTTTATATACTTTATTTTAATGAAAGTTTTTGGTTTTAAAGAGGTCTTACTTCGCCTGGCTGGTGTGGCTCAGTGGTTGAGCATCGACCCATGCACCAAGAGGTTCAACTCCCGATCAGGGCACATGCCCAGGTTGTGGGCCAAATCCCCATTGGGGGACATGCAGGAGGCAGCCAATTGAGGTTTCTCTCTCTCTCTCTCTCTCTCTCTCTCTCCCATCCTCTCTCTCTAAAATCAATTTTTTTTTAAATTTTTTAAATAAAAAGAGGTCTTACTTCCATATTCCATATCTATTGCCAAAACCTAGGGAAATGGATGTTGATTGTAGAAGCTATACAGGAGGAAGGGTGGCAGGGGGGACAGGGGAAATCTCTGTACCTTCTGCTCAGTGTTGTGTGAACCTAAAACTGCTCTAAATAAAGAATATTAACCCAAAAAAAAGCAGATGTATCTTTGTGTAGCCTACCTTTGAGGAATTTTATAAACTTTTGTTCTTAGATATTTATCAGGAACATGAAAAAAATCAAAGGAAATTAATGTGAAAGGAAGTTACAGAGGAGAAAAAACAAAGTGAGAGGCCAGAGATTTCTCTGGTCAATGGAATTAATATCATCCCCATTGGGTTCCCAGGGAAGCAGGCCCTGAGACCCAGTGGCAGTATGTTTATTGAGGAATACCCATTGGGTAGACACTTGAGGAGGGAGGGACAGGAAGAGGAATGGGGAAGAGGGTTGAGTTGCAGTGTGGACCCAACAACAGGCTCACCTCACCCCCAAAGGCCCTGGAGCTAGAATGGCCTTTCAGAATTATTGGGCCTACATGGCTGAACCTTCATAGACCCTCCTGAATCAGTCATTAGGAAATAGCATCACCTTGAGCAAGGGGACTCAGCAGCTGAAGCAGTCCCTAAGAGGACCAGCTGTCAGCAGCTCTCAGAGCTGGGCAGTGTCCTCCCTTGAAGGCAGATCTGGTCAGCACATCTCAATGTCATCCACTCCCACAGTATGTGACACCCTCACGGGTGTGCTGTCCTCTCCATTGGAGGAGAGAAGCCCCAGGATGAGTGGGATGCTCACATGGTGTTTTCTGTTTTGTGTTTTTCCTGGTGGTGGCAGTGCTCAGTCTTGCGGCAGAAGACAGTGCTGGTTCAGAAATGACGCTGTTCTGTCAGATGCCTAGGTTAGAACTAGGATCCATAGCTCACTAGCCATAGGACTTCAGACAAGGTGCCTAGCCTTTCTCTGCGGGGGTGTCTTCATTTTAATGTGGGAATAATGATAGTAGCTAGCACATGGAGTCATCATGAAAATTAAATATGGTAATGCTGTAAGGGGCTTGGCTACACAGCCCACAAGTGCTCAGCAAATTGACTTATAGGTGCCCTGGTCATCTCTTCTTTAGCCCTCCATGAATGGCTAAATTGGAACCTTCTATCAGGTTACCTTCACAATGACTTTTTGGTGGAGATAGGAAACCAAGCGTTCCAGGGATCCCGGCTGGAGGCGAAGGCCATGAGAAACATGAAGTGAGCATCACCTCAAGGACTGAAATTTTCTTTTTCATGGTGAGAAACAGCAGCCTCACTCCAAACATGTCTTATTCTTTCAAACCTCTGTGTCTCTGTATGTGCTTCCTTTTCCCCATCTCCCTAAAATGCCAGTCCTCTCATCCCAGACCCAGGCTGGCCTGACCCTGTACCACGCTTGCCTCTGTCCTTTTCAGCTCCTGAGAACTATATTAAAGGTCAGCCCCTCCATAAACATTCTAGGGTCCGTCTGGGCCTCCCCTCAGCTCCGATAGCCCTGTACACACATCTGCTCCAACCGTTCCACATTGTGCTATGAGTACGAAACAGGTCTTACCCCGGCCATTCCCATTCTGCTCACCCCCTCACAGCTGGTAGACTGCACACCTGAAGATTCAGAGATGCAAGATGCAACCTCACTCATATCTAAATCCTCACTGTGCAGAGTGACAGTCCTTGCTGAGTGGATGACAAAGGAGTTTGCAGAGCCTTCAGGAGAGGGGAAAGGACCACAGACCAAGGTTTGGAAAGAGTTTGCGCACCTCTGTGTTCAGCACTTTAGTGTCTCTGCTTGCTTAAATGTTCCAGCTCAAACCCTTATACGACAGAATCTCACTTGATTATCACCCACTCCTCCCCTTTCTGCTTTCCCTCCAGATGAAGAACTTACTAATTCCTACAAACAGTGTTTCATTCCACGAGGGTCTGAACAGATTGCTTTTAAATCATGTTTTCCTGTTCACACTTGTTCCCTGTTACACTTAGTGTGTGGACGTGGAAATGATTCTCCAGGTGACTAATGCTTCACTAGGACGGTGTTGATATGCTGTTTGCCATCTTAGAAGAATTTTCCCCCATTGACCTGGTGCAATAACATTACAGAATGTTAGTGTGACCTTTCTCTGCTCTGGTTCAGCTGAATATCTACAAAACCATCTCTTCTTTCTTCATGTTCTTCCATCCAACTAACTCATTCTCACACTTCATCAGCTTATTAGGAAAACTACATATTTCCAGTTAAACTCTCTGGATACTTGCTTTAAAGTATGATGTAAGCAATTTTGATACAGCTGAAACTCTGACACAGTTATTTCAGAGAAAGGGAAAATATTATTTATTTACTTTAGGCCTCCAAATTCTGTTAGGTAAGTAGGAATTAAACCTCTTTCCTTTTTCTCATCAACATGACCCTTCACTCTGAAAAAAGTGATTCCTGTCCTGGCCGGTGTGGCTCAGAGGTAGAAGGTTGCCTCATGCATCAAGGGTTGTAGGTTCGATTCCCAGTCAAGGGCATATACCTAGGTTGCAGGTTTGATCCCCGCCTTGGTTGGGACACATGCAGAAGGCAACTAATCGATGTGTCTCTCTCACATTGATGTTTCTCTCCCCACACCCCCACCCCCGCCTCCCTTCCACTCTCTCTAAAAAAAATCAATGGAGCCCAGCCAGTGTGGCTCAGTGGTTGAGCATCGACCCATGCACCAAGAGGCCACCAGTTCGATTCCATGTAAGGGCACATGCCCAGGTTGTGGACCCGATCCCCAGTGGGGGGCATGCAGGAGGTAGCCAATCAATGTTCTCTCCCATCGGTGTTTCTATCCCTCCCTCTCCCTTCCTCTCTCTCTAACATCAATAACGAAAATAAAAAATTTTTTAATCAATGGAAAAAATTAACCAAAAAAATTATTCCTGATTCCATCCTGACTCCCATCTGACATCTTCAAAATCTGCACAAATACCCTTAGTATTTTTCTATTTTAAGGGCCTAAACAGGCATCTTAACATAAGTGGTTTGCTTTGCTGCAGGCACCTAGATCTAAAAGGAACATTTCCCCAATTGTCTCATTTCACATTTCCCTATCCTTGAGAAGGGAAATGAGTAGCCCGAGGTCAATCAGCTAGAAAAAAGCTGCTACTATTTTTTATTAAGATTTGCTTTTATGATGCCTAAGATATATACAGTATTGCCACCACTATCTTACGTTTGCTGTATGAGGACTGCATGACATATGTAAGCTGAAGAAATACACCTGGGAAATGTAGCTTCTTTTCATTATGTTCACATAGAGATGTGTACTGAAAGATTTTAAATAGCGAATTTGTATAAGAATTGAAAAAGCTCGTTAGGTATATACATTTTAATTTAAAATGATACCAAGTGTCCTGAAATCATCCTTTATCTCCAGGGTTTTAACCCTTCCTCGCTGTTCCTCTCTTCTGGACAACCAGCAAAGACACATAAATCCACTTTACCTGGAAAGATGAAGAATCCTGTGTGCTCTTCAAAAGAGAATAATTAGAAAGGAAAGGCAAAATTAGGAGTACCTTACCTGCATGGATTCATAGCTGTCAAATTTTCCCAAAATATATTGTATAAAAGCTTTCTGCATTTTCCATAGTTATTTTTGAAAACTAAATAAAGGGACAAAATATATATATCCTGTAGCATCAGGGCCATCTGGATAACAACAACAACAAAAAAGTCTCCAGGGAACTTGAGATCACCACTGATTCAAAAATCCACAATTAACTTGTCAGAAGTTACCAGTAGTCCATCTCAATTCCACAAATCTCTTTCTACATAATCTAAAAAAGAAAGACCATGAAAGATAATCAAGATTACTTGAAATATTATAAACTAACAAAAGTCATCAAGTATGTCCCAAGTGTCTGAGAGTACAATGGAAAAATGCTAAAAATGACAATTGAAAAATCTGATTTTATGTTCCATTTGGAAGGAAGAATTTACCACACCTTTAAACTGAGGAAGTGTTTCAGAAAACCACTGTTAAAATGTACAAGGTGCTTAAAAACCAAGGGAGGAATTTCAACCCTCTCCATGGTCACATCAACACAGGGCCTTTTGTAAATGAGCTGAACACAGCTTAGAAAACTCTGAGCTCAGTTATTTATTCAACAAACACTTATTGTTGTCCTGCGTGCCAAACACTGATAGACTCTAGAGATGAATAAGACAGAAAATGCCAATGCACTTCAGCAGGGGTTCCTCTCTCTAATAGAATGAAACTGATAAGTAAGCCAATTAGCAAGTGATAATACAGATTGTGATAAACTCTGTAAGGGAGATAAATAAAATTAGGAATAATGTGTGCAATAGCAGTTACACTGAATACCCTCAACAAATCACACCTCTCAGTACTGATGTTCTTATGAGGTCCCCCCACAGTCATTCAGGACTTTGCCATACGACTTGCTTTGGCCAATGCCACAAAGACAGTGATGTCAGCAGAGGCTTCAAAGCATTTGCACAAGTGGTTCTTGCCACTTGCTGGAGCTGGGGTGGAGGGAGGGGTGTTCTGGATAATGTCAGAGAACACAGAAGTGATAGTTAAGCTAAGAACTAAAGGATATTAACCCTGAGAACAGAAATTTGAGAAGGAAGATACGTTATGATGATAAAAAGGGAAGGACCAGGGTAGATTAAGTCCTGAGGACCAGGGAATCCAGGCTTAGAATATTGTGGACTCAGAATAGGCCAATGGCAAACATTTTGCATAATTTCTGCCTGAACTGGTCTTATCCAGATACCAAATAAATAAAAAAGAAGCCCTGGCCAGTTTGGCTCAGCAGTTGGATCGTCGGCCTATGGACCAGAGAGTCCCGGGTTCAGTTCCCACTAGGGGCACGTACCAAAAAAATAAATAAGAAAAGTCATAAAGGTCCAAGAATTTTCTGGACGGATTCCTCGCTTTACATAGAGATGTAGGAAAATAGCTTAGCTGAAAATAAGCATCCGTTTTAAGAAGGCCAGTCAGCTTTCACTTTTGTGTCCTTGGCATCCCTGAGTTGCCATGTGAAAAATCTGGTTACCCTGCGGGAAAACCACATGAAGAGAATGTTCTGCCTTCACTTCCTTCTTCTGCCGAGAGACCATGTCTGGGGAAAGAGGAACGGAGACATTGTAGGAAGAGAGAAAACCCAGCCAGCTCGGTACCCCAGCTGAGCTCAACAGCCTCACCTGCCCCACCAAGTAAACGCAGCCACACAAGCAACCAGTGGCAAGAACAGCAGGGGAACTGCCCAGCTGGGCCCCTTCCAGATTTCAGAATCATGAGCAAATGAAACAGTTGTTATTTTAAGCCACTAAGATTGAGGTAGATGTTCTGCAGCAATAAAAAAAAAAATAAAAAAAAAAAAATAAAAAAAAAAACCTCAGCCAGTGGTTCTTGACTGGAGGCAATGTTGTCCCCCGGGGGGATATTTGGCAATGTCTAGAAGCCACTTTGGTTGTCACACTGTGGGTATGGGTATTGACGGCATTAGGTGGACAAATGTCAAGCGTGCTGCTAAACATCCTGCAATGCACAGGACAAAGAAATGTCTGACCCAAAATGTCACTAGTGCCCAGGTTGAGAAACTCTGACCTAAACAAAGGGTATATGCATTTATGATTTTGATAGGTAAATGTCAAATAGTCTCTCATAGAGGCTATGCCAATGTATTTTACCAAGAGTAACATATGAGAACACCTATTTTCCTACCTCCTCACCAGCAGGATGTGTGACCGTAAATACAAATACAGACATAGAGATATGTACCTATCTTTGCCCTGAGAAAAAAAAATATAACTTTAACATATATTTCTCTAATAATAATCGAGGATAAGTATCTTTTCACATATTTCTCTACTGGGCTGTTATTCTTATTCTTATTGATTTATAAAAGCTCTATATGCATTAAGGAAATTATCCCCTTGATTGTGATTTGAGCTGAAACTGTGATTTCCAGGTTAGCAGACTGATTTAGAGAGGTAAATAGCTAGAAACCAAACTATACCAAGAAAACCACACTTAAGTGAAAAAATATGTTTGTAAGTAAGAAACTAACAAATGATGTGTTGAGGAAAGAAAACTGATATTTGCTGCCAAAAACCACACAATGAGGTACAGAGAGAACCAGCCGGGTGAGTAGGGGACTAAATGGGCTGGGAGCTGCCATCAGGGAAGAAGGAAGTCCCCTTTGAGGCCAGCCTGTGAACCCGAGAGACCAAATTTCAAACTGAAGGCAATTACTTAAAACAGCAGATGATACCACCAATCAAATCAGGCTCTAAGTTCAGTCTCTCCGCTCCCCTTTACCTTCTACGCCACTTGACACCTGCCCCTCTCTCAGCCCCTCCTAATATAAAAACGGCTACCAACCAAGACACATAAGCAAGCATTCTGGAGCCACACTGTTTCAGATCTAGTCTCAGCTCGACCACGTACTAGCTGTGTGACTTTGGACAAGTTGCTCAAGTTCTCTCTGCCTCTGTTTCCTTATCTGTAAAATGGGAATAATCATAGTGCCCACCCCACAGAGATATTATGGCAGTAAATGAGTTTCATGTGAAGCATTTAGAAGAGTACCTGGTACATATGTGCATACAGTTAAAGTTACTTAATGTGATTAATGCACACTAATACATGCACATACTTATTCTAGTTCCGATAAGTAAAATTTTCAGTAACCTGTTGGATATAATTATCCTCATTTCACAGAAAAGGAAACAGCCTCAGAGAAAATAAATAAGACCCGCTTTCTTTCATCAATTTTAAGCCATCTGCCAATATTAACTGAAGTACTATCTTTACAAGGAAAAACTGGAGAAAAAAATTCTTAATCACACGGGCAACAGGAAAACCATCTTCAAGTGTATAGAAGGTTATTGTGAGGACCAGAAATTAACCTTGTTCTGTTTCTCCCAGGGCAGAAGTGATGTAAACAGGTAGAAAATCAAGGGATGCAGAATTTAGTTGTCTTATGAAGAACTTGCTGTTTTTCCTTTCCATTGTATCCCCTAGCTCAGTGCTTGGTAACAGCTCTCAGCTCAATAAATGAATGAATAAATAAAGTAAATAACAAGGACTATCCCAAATGGAACAGGCTGCCTCCGGAGCACACCATCCCGACTGTAAGAAGACACTACAGCTAAGCATCTGATGGAGGGTTAGAATAAATGCCTATTGACATTTAATTATCCTGAGTCTTCAAGAAGAAAAAGGATCCTAACAAAAATGCAGTATGAGAGGTTTCCCTCAGAACCACTGAGGGACTGAATTCTGACTTTAAAAATTCCTGTGCTACAGGAGAAAGTAACTTCAAAGGGGACTTTTATCAAATGCTTCTGTACCTATTGAGTCATTATTTCTGTGGGACACAGCTGTCCAGAGGTAAGACTACTGTACTGATATTTTTCTTGTTTGGTCCTCAAGTAAAGGACAATATTGTAAGCAGCCTGCCTCAGCAAGGGGAAATATATAACAAGAGGGAAAGGATGATTCAAAATGGCATTGGCAACATATAAGGTATTAATAGAAATGAACAGTAAGAATTCCTATCATTTGAGAACTTATGTGCGAACCACTGTGAAAACCCAAGTCTCAGTGGGAAAGATGACAGTTATTTCCAATTTTTGAAGCTACTGGAGCGTAAGAGGCCCAAGTTTAAATTCTGACTTAACGATTTAATCATTGTTTGACTCTGGGCAAGTTTTCCAAATCCACTGTGCCTCAGCTTCACAGATGTAGATACAGATACAGATGTAGATACATAGATGAGGTCTGCTGATCTCCACAGCAACCCTATGCGGTAGTTACCACTGTTATCCACATTTTACAGATGAGGGACCTAAGATGGCAATTTAGTAACTTGTGTGAGATTATACAGCTAGTAGATACAATCTGAACCCAGGAAGTCTTGCTCTTAACCATTTCACTGGCTGTGTATAAGCAACAGTGTGAAGGACATATTTGACTGTTATTGGGTAGGTGCTGACATCGATGACCTTGACACTCCTAGCACAGAGATCCCATCTGCCCATAGTCTCATTATAGTGTGAACAGCTAACGGGATGCAACACTAGCAAAAGATACACATTTCAAACGTAAAGCAGTAGACGCCCCGGGCACCTGTTACAGCCAGAGGCGCAGCACCCCAAGCGGGGGAAGCCCCACTCAGAGAAAACCTGCATTACAAGACAGGGCAGCGAACCAAAGACGTTTCCTAAAGCCAGACCCTAGGTGTCACCAGTGTGACAGGGCGACCAGTCATCCGTTCATCCGTTCGTCCTTTTGCACTTTCATTCACACAGGAAATCGCACTGTCGGCAGCACCGTGGCTCGGGCGTGTGCTGTGGGGCGCTGACGCACGGAGGGCGGAAAGGGAGTGGGTGGGAGAACAGGGCTGTTTGTGCCAACAGGTTGCAGCTGGTTCTGCGGCTCTGTCTGCTGCGGCTCCCTTCCTTGCCCCCGGCGACGTCTGGCAGCTGCTTGTACAAGGCTCAGGTTGTTTGGAGGGAGGTGCAGGGAACCCACATTACATATTTGAAACTTTGCTTTTAAAACTTACTAGATAGAGGGGTGGAGGGTAATAAAGGATAAAGGGGGTCAAATACACGATGACAGAAGATTTGACTTTGGGTGGTGAGCACACAGTGCAGTTTACAGATGTTGTATCATAGAATTGTACACTTGAAACCTATATAATTTTATTAACCAATGTCACCCCAATAAGGTTAATTTTTTAAAAAGTTACTACTGGATTCAGGTTAGGGGTTTGGATTTTGAGGGGAAAGGGGAACAAGCAGATTAACAGGTCATAACAGGACTTTTCTTCCTTTGGTCCCCTGCTTTCAGCAGCATTTAGATCTTATGCTAACTCTCAAGTTAAAAGTCATTCTACTGGAGGAAATAATAAAAACAATGCTGACTTACAGGTGCATAGTAGTATTTCACCAACTCTGTCTTGTTTGATCCTCATGACACACCTAAGGAATAGACAAGACAAGGATTAAAATTCCCATTATGTAGATGAGAAAAGTGAGGTTCAAAAATATGGTATATACTATTCCAAACAGTATTCAGTTTGTTTCCAAGAAATAAAAATATCCCCAGTGTTTAAATTAAATTCTTTGCATGATTAGCCCATGTTATATATAAAGACAGTCTTAGTCACCTCCCTCTGCCCAAGCCCAACGAGCTCACACACATGAGCACACAGAGACTGTATTTGCTGGTCATAGGAGGGAAAAAGTTATATCTCAGAGCAAGGAGAGAGCTCTAGATCAAAAGAAACTTAAAATATACAATAACCAAGTACAGTGTGTGGTCCTTCACTGAATTCTGATTTGAATGAATCGGCGAAAGGCACATTTAGGATAAAATGGGAACATTTAAATATGGACTAGGAATTAGGTGACATTAAGGAATTATTGTTAACCTTGTTAGGTGTGAGAATGGTGTAGTAGTTGTAAAGAAAAAATTTCTTATTCTTAGAGCATCCCACTGAAGGATTAGGGGTGAAATGTCATGCCATCTTTAAAATACATTAGCAATAGCTCTGGCTGGTGTGGCTCAGATGGCTGAGCATTGTCCTATGAACCAAGAGGTCACTGGTTCGATTCCCAGTCAGGGCACATACCCAGGTTGTGGGTTCATATGACATTCCTCTCTCTCTCTAAAAGAAAATAAAACACATTAGCAATAATAATAATATCGAAGCATATGTGACAATATATTGACAATGGTTAACTCTGGGTCATGGAAATACAGCTATTTGTTTTACTTTTCTGTTTGTCTATAGGTTTAAATTTTTTCACAAGTTAAAGAAAAACTGTCAAGGAAAACAGTGACTCATTCTTCCTTTTACACTTGAACATCTTTGTCTTTTTAAATTCTTTGTATTTTAACCTTTTCCTGGACTCCCTTTCAATGTATAGAAAATTTGGTGTGGGACATAAATGAAGGGAAAGGCCTGATCTCACATTTGAGTGGAATTTGACAGCTTAATTGTTTTAGATCCCATCCCACCCCACACCTCCAGATTACAAATGGGGGCCCAATTCATAAACTGTGCAAGGTTCCTCAGAAAAGAAAATAGTGCTCTAAAGGTTTTTGTTTTCTTTTCTTTTTCCTTTTTGCTTATAACTTTGAAATCATTTCAAACTTACAGAAGTTGAAAGAAGAATATGGCTCCTACGTAGCCTTCACCCAGACTCCTCAATTGCTAACACTTCGCCACATTTGTTTATCTCTATCTATCTCTTTATCTACACAGTAACATGCATTTTTCTGAACCATTTGAAAATAAACAGCACACAACTTCTTTTACCCCTAAATACTTCAGTGTGTATCTCATGGGAACAGAGACTGTTTGTTTTTGTTTTTGTTTTTGGTACATGCCCCTAGCGGGAACCGAACCCGGGACTCTCTGGTCCGCAGGCCGACGCTCCAACCGCTGAGCCAAACTGGCCAGGGCCAGAGACTGTTTTTACATAACAACATAATTATCAAAATCAAAATATTAATTTTTTAAAAAGTTTTATTGATTGGTTTTGAGAGAGAGAGAGAGGGAAAGAGACAGAGAGACACAGATCAATTTGTTATTCCACTTATTCATCCATTCATTGGTTGATTTTTTTTTTCTTTATTGATATTAGAGAGAGAGAGGAAGAGAGGGAGAGAGATAGAAACATCGATGAGAGAGAACATAGATTGACCGCCTCCTGCATGCCCCACAATGGGGATCAGGCCCACAACCTGGGCATGTGCCCTGACCGGGAATCAAACCAGCGACCTCTTGGTGCATGGGTTGACACTCAACCACTGAGCCACACCAGCTGGGCCATTGGTTGATTCTTATATGTACCTTGATTGGAGATTGAACTCATAACCTTGGTGTATTGGGACCATACTCTAACCAACTGAGCTACCTGGCCAGGACAAAATAAAAAATAAAAAATTTTAGCATACACCAAGTATATTCAAACTTTGCCAGTTGGTCCAAAAATGTCTCCAATCCCAAATTCAGGATCCAGCCTGGGCTCATCCATTGCATCTGACTATTATGTTTCTTTAGTCCTTCTTAACCTGGAACAGTACTTTAGTCTTTCTCTGTCTCTCACAAACAATGAAGAGTACAAACCAATTTTTTTGTATAATCTCCCTTAGTTTAGGCAGAAAAACTAATAATTTTTTTAAAACTGTAATTCTGAGGGTTTAATCAACTCAATCATTCTCTTCTCCAAGAAGAGCTAGAATTACATTTATAAGAAAAGAAAAAAATATATGGTTGTTAAATCTTGAAAGTATATATACAAAGTATTATTTTCAGGGAGGCTCCACTGGTGAATAAAATTAGTTTTAAAAATTTATATGACAACATCAGGTTTTAGCTAGGCAAAAAGATAATAGGCGATTATAATAATTTAGCATTAAGAGACATTACTAAGGAAATCTCTAGTAATCTGTAAAAGTTTGGGTTTCTTTTCTTTTAATGTTATTTATTTATTTACCCTTTCAAAATAACAAATGTTTTCTTATCTGAGATATGTAAGCTATGTTTACATAAAAGCAAGAAAATAAAATTATAATGTAAGATAGTTTCAGGGATTTGGATTCTTAGACAGAAAGAAACTTAGAGATCATCAAATTCAACTCCTTGTTTTACAGAGAATGAGACTGTGACCCAACTATATCCTAGGGAAATAATCAGAGAAGTGCACATGGGTGTTTGTACGAGGATGTTCACCCAGCACTGTTTATAATAATGGTGGAAGAGGAAATGATCTGTGTCCATCAATGGGAGGTTGTTTTTAAAAATTGTTTTGTCAATTCATTAGATTCTTAGCAGCCATTAAATAATAATGCAAATGTATATTTAATGAAAGATGTCGATGATATATATATTTATATATATGAAAGCAAACTCTAAAATATCATGTATAGTATAATCCCATTTTTGTAAAAGTAAATATGTATAAGTGTGTATGGGAGTTGAAAAAAGTCTGGAAATAAATACATCAAATTATCACTAGTGATGGCCTCTAGGCAAGACTAGAATTGATTTCAACTGATATTTTTATCTTTAGTAACGTGTGAATTTTCATACAAATGGTTACTTCATTAAACAGGAAAAATAAAGTTATTTTTATTGCAAGAAGAAGCAAATATCTTTTCATTTTCACTTTCACTGGCGAATTTTAACTACCCCCAAAAGTGTGTTGAAGAATGTTATATGATTGTTACTAGAGACATTAATGATTTCTAATGACCACAATCAGAATTGTATTAAAGATAGCAGGGATAGCATTGTATTTTAAAATGGAATTATGTCACTGGGGTTAGAATCTGAAGAGAAAATAGAATGTGTCTCATTTGAGAACAACATACTGTGGGGAATTTTGGGGATGGATGGGTAGAGGTATGGATACGTGGATAGACAGTAGGATGGATGGACAGGTGGATGAACAGATGGATGGACTTAAATATATTATGAATGTGTATGGCATATCATTACATAAAGGAACTGGAGGTGACTGGGAAGAGAGATGGACTGCTGAATTGATCTTAGGTTATCATCCTTTAGTGTTTTACAGTTGACTTTCACAGTGACCATACTTTTCTAATGTTGTTACACCCCCTTCAGGAAGAGAAAGGAGAACTTCAGACCTCTGCTATGCCTGAAACTTCTGCCCAATCAACAGTCCTATATTAATAACAAAGAGTGGGTGAAGGCATGGTGAATGGTGATAACCCCCACTATTTGGGGAGTTCTTAATCTCTGTAGGAGGTGTTGGGTCTCCTTTAAAATCCAGAAAAATGCACACACAATTCTGGCTCAAGTTCAGGAGATTCTTGAGTCCCCAGAATCCTAACCATTAATTTCATGTAGGTTCACCAACTCCATGTTAAGAACTCCCAAGCTAAACTGTAGCAGAAGATGACTGGACCTGGTCATAACAGGCAGAATTGACCATAAAAGCTTTGGAGGTCAAGCCCATGTATTTCTATTTGACATATGGGATCTTATTAGCTACCATGAATGTAGCTGAAGCAACTGGGCACTTAAAATTAGCAAGGAAGAGGATGGAAGTCAGTCAATTTTTCTGGTTAATACTTTGAGTTAAAACAACTCCTTTCACAATAAATAATTCACCATAGTCCCAAGTGGTAAATTAAGGACAAGAGTCCATGATTCCTCGCAAAGACAAAGAAAGAAAACTAAGGATGCAGTTACTAATTCAACAAATCTATACTGAGTTCCCACTGTACACTGGGCCTTGTTCCCGGAGCTGGAGACACACAAAGAACAGAACAGACAAAGTGCCTGCCACGGGAACTTGCTCTCTTGTTGATGTGGGGGAGGGAAACAATAAACAAGTAAACAATTATATGACATACTGTCACATGGTAATAAGCACCAGAGAGAAAAGTACAGCAGGAGAAAGAGAAAGAGAGAGAGCAATGGGGAGGGTGTACGACAGAGAGCACTTAGGGAAGGCCTGGCTGAGAAAGAGACCCTTGAGCAGATGCCAGGATGGAGTGAAGGAGCGAGCCACACAAGCGTCTGGGGAAAGAGTTTTCCAGGAAAACAGAAGAGGAGATGCAAAGTCCCAGAAGAGGAAATGTACTCCATGTGTTAGAGAAACAGCTAGGAGGCCACTGTGGTTGGAGGGAAGTGAACAACGGAGACAGTGGTGGGAAGTCCAGGAGTATCCTGGAATCAAACCACATGAAGGCTTGGAGGCCCTGGGCGGCACTTTGGATTGTGTTCTCAGAGTTGTGGGAAGCCCCTGGAAGGCTTTCAGGAGGGCAGTATTATGATCTGACTTATAGTTTATGACAAGTCACTCTAGCTGCTATGCAGAGGATGAGCGGGAAAGCAGAGAAGAGGAAAGAGAATGGTTATTTTCCATTTCCACATGGTAACCAGAGATGTTTGGTGGCCCTGAGGAAAAGAACATAGATACAAAGATTACCAGGATCAAAATGTATCTTTGAGACCAGTTCATTCTGCCAGAATGTCACCAACATCCAGCTGGTGGGTCCTGGAAACAAGACAGCAATCACCCACCTAATGTGAGCTGTGATACTGTGGTTTATAATAAGAAATGTATATTTGGTCTTTGTCCCTGTTTCTGGCACAGAGCTGCTAAAACCCTTGGAATTTCCTAAGTGATGATAGTGACAACAGTATCTTTTGTTACATTAATGAGGTGACTTTTGGACTGCACCTAAGAATGGGGGCTGGCTGCCTGGGGAACCAACCACGTGATTAGAGGATTGGAACTTTCAGTCCTACCCCCTGAACTCCTGGGACAAGAAAGGGCCAGGAGGTTGAAACAATCACCAATGTCCAATTATTTAATCAGGCATGCCTATATAATAAAGCCTCCATAAAAACCCAAAAGGCCTGTCTGGTGTGGCTCAGTGCTTGAGTGTCAGCCCATGCACCAAGAGGTCGCCGGTTCAATTCCCAGTCAGGGCACATGCCCAGGTTGAGGGCCAAATCCCCAGTGGGGGGCATGCGGGAGGTGGTCAATGGATATTCTCTCTCATCAACGTTTCTCTCTCTCCCTCTCCCTTCCTCTCTCTCTAAAAAAATCAATAAATAAAAACAAAACAAAACAAAAGGACAGGGTTCAGAGAGCTTCCAGGTTGGTGAACACACGAAGATTTGAGGGAATGGCAAGCTCTGGGAAGAACTTGGAAGCCTCATACCCTTTCCCAAGACATTGCCCTATGCATCAATTCTATCTGGTTGTTCCTGAATTATATCCTTTTGTAATCAACTGATAATCTAGTAAATAAAATATTTCTTTGAGTTCTATGAGCCCTTATTGCAAATTAATTGGACCTAAGGAGAGGGTCATAGGAACCTCCAATCTGTAGCTTGTCTGTCAAAAACCCAGGTGACAAACTGGACTTGTGATTGCCATCTGAAGTGGGAGGGGTGAGGGGGGGACAATCATGTAGGGTTGAGCCCTTAACATGTGGAATATGACACTATCTCCAGGTAGATAGTGTCAGAATTGAGTTGAATTGTAGAACACTTGGTGTTTGAAAATTGCTTGGTGGTGTGTGGGTTACTGCACCCTCCCATTGGTTTCCAGAATTGGTACCACAATATTATTAACTCTTATCTTCTTTAATGCAAGTACTTGCTTGTCTTGCCCTCAATCTTCCCATTACAAGGTAGGCACAATAGCTAGGACACAGTGGTCTTGGACTTGGGATCAGAAGACCTGGGTCAAGTCCTGAGTCTGACACTTACAGGATCTGAGTGGATTGGGGAAGCCATGTAACCTCTCTAGACCTTAGATCCTTCATCTGTAAGATGAGAAATAATCTCAGCTTCTTCACAGAGCAGTTATGAGAAATAAAATTCGAAAAGTTATTTGAAAGGACTCTGTGAACTTTATGCAAAAGGTGTTAATCCAGCTCAGACCTGACAGCCACTAAAAGAAGTGAGATGACAAAGCAAAGACATGATTCTCCCATTATTGTCTTGCACTCAGCCCTGGAGATGGTTGGTTGGAGGGCAGGCTAGGATTTTGCAGAATAGGGATAAACAGAGGAGAAAAGAGAAAAGGAGAATAGGAGAGAAACAGAATGGGAGTCTGAATACTTGAGGGGGTTGGGGAAAATGCATGAAAAAAGGTGTCTGTGTAACAGACAGAGAAGCGCTGTCCAGAGCTTTGCAAGGCTTGCAATCAGCAGACAGCTTCCAACTATCAGTCCCTTCAGGGTCTGCCTTAGCTGCAAAGAGCCACCTCATCCAAGGTGGCTCCCAGGGCAGCTGGCATCTAGTGACTGATAGGGGAGGGATATAAAGGCCTAGCTATTTGGGCCCAATAATGCACAACTCTGACAGGCAAATTCATTGCAACACTGCCCCCCTGAGTTGTAGAAAACTTTATCAGGCCTTACATCATACTTCTTCCTCTGCTTTCTCTTCCTTAAAAAAGTGTTGAACCTCCCAACAAATATCTTGCAACCCAATCTCTGTCTCAGCATTTACTTAGGAAGAACCTGGACTCTATCAGCCATGGTCTGGAAGAGCAGGTGGCAAGATGGGGTATGAAGCTGGATCACTCACTGACCAGACTGGCAATAAGGACTCCTTCATTGAAGTGCAGACAGTCTCTGTCATAAACTTCCACTGGTGGTGAATTGAGAAGGTAGACCTGCGAAAGGGAATGCACTAGCAGGTGTAATGAATCAGACATTTAAGACATGCAAAGAAATAGTAGCTATAAGGATGACAGTATTGGCTGGTTGCCAAGCATCGTTGGTGCTCTACAGAAGGATAGAGAATAGCTGAGAGTAAGAAACAGGAAATTGAAAGCCATGTGTAAAAGACAGAGGGCCACTTTGGTTGCAAACAAAGAAGTTCTCATCTCCTGCATCTGGAGGGTGGAGAAAGTCAAGGTGCAAGCCCAGGTGTTAACAGAATGGTGAACTTCAAAGATGATTAAAAGCCTAGCCAAGGAAGCTCTATTATGCTAAGGTCAGGACCTGTTTGGGGAACCAGTGACTCTGACACATGAGATGGGACATCTGGGCAGACACCCCCAAAGATTTTGATTTCCTAGATTTTTTTGGACCATCTGAAACTGCAGGTGTGGCCCATACCTCCTTTTTAAGAAACAAACAATATTGTACCCTAGGATCTAAAGTATTTAGAGATTGTTGTCACCCATTATATCTCCATTGATTCACCAGTCTGGCACCTGCAGAATGGATCTGTTAGGATGACTGTAGACTACTGCAAACTCAGCCATGTCATAGCCTAATCACAGCTGCCAGGCCAGATGTGGTGTCCTTGACAGAGATTAACATGGCCTCAGGAATATAGACTGAAGAGGACCTGTTAACAGACATTGGTAGACACAGTGCTTCTTTTAGACACATGTATCCAGCAATATCGGTGTAAGCACAGATAATGACAAGTCTCAACCTTTGATGTCTAAACCAATAATATTCCACTTGGAATGGTAACCAAGCCAGCAGCTGAAGTATCTATCATCCTCCAGTCCAGAAGAACATCAAAATATCTTTGCATGGATCAAGCTTTATACTTGACCATTTTAAACATTATTTTTGTAAATATTCCTGTCCACATTCTACTTCAGCTTTGGATATGGTTACCAAGCATCTGTTACCCTTGAATTGTTTTACAGTATTGCCACCTCTGGCCAAATATGCACTTTCCCTAGAAAGCCACATTCCAGCAATGAAACTTTGTGTAAACCACCTGTATATATATCTAGTGTAGGGAATCTGTAAATATTCCAAAGAATTATCACTATTCTTAAGCATTTTGAAAATATTTCTATGTAAATTATTGTAAACTTTTTCAATGTTTGGGACAATGGCAATACAGAAATTGATTTTGATTTTGCAAATATGTCTTTTCTATCCCAATTGATTTTGCAAATGTAGTCTTTTCTATCCCAATCATCAAAGGACCAGAAACAGTTTGAATTCACATGTAATAGACAACAATATATATTTGCAATTTCCCCCCAGGGTTATATCAACTCTCCCTCTTTCTGTCACAATACAGTCCAAAGAGATTTGGACCTTCTGGACATTCCACAGGACATTACATTGATCATTACACTGGTGACATTGTGTTGATTGGACTGGATAATCAAGAAATAGCTAGCACATCGGAGACCTTGGTAAGATACATGTGCTCCAGAGGGTGAGAGAGATACCTTTGAAGATTCAGGGCTTGCCAGATCTATACAATTTCAAGGGGCCCAACAGTAAGGGGTATGTCAGGATATCCCTCCAAAGTAAAAGGTTAATTATTGCATCTTGCATCTCCTACCACGAAGAAGGAAGCACAATGCCTGCTGGGTCTCTTTGGGTTCTGACAGTACATTTCACACCTCAAGGTATTACTTTTGCTCCTATACAGAGTGACACAAAAGGCTGTCAGCCTTTAGTGAGGCCAGAGCAGAAAAAAGCTTTGCATCAAATCCAAGTTATAGTGCTAGCAGCCCTGCCACTGAGCTGTGTGGTCTGTCAGGCCCGATGGTGTCAGATACACTGTGGAGTTTACAGCAAGCCCCAGCAGTGACTCCCAGCACAGGCTGCCCTCCCCGAGTATTGCCTCTGAGCTGGTCCTCAAACTGGGCCTTCCACGGGCTGTTCCAACACTCCCTCAGTGTGGCAGCTCTGGCTGGCGTGGTATGTGATCAGACAATGTTCATGGACCCACTCCCACATCTCCTTTGCTGTAGAGTCCCTGCACTTATACATAGTTACATGGGCATTAAACACTATGGAAGTCCATCAGAGTGGTTCTGGCTGAGGCCCAGAATACTGGAAAAGGCAAACCCATACCCAGAGTATGTAGCTATTCCTGAGATAGAACTGCTGACCCTTCCAGCAAAAAAGAGACCCAATAAAGTCAACTTCTTCCCTAGTTTCTGCTGCTGGCAGTGGGGCATTCATCAGTGGCAGTCTTGGTAAGTGGGAATCAGTAATGCTTGTTCCAGCCCGGCCAGTGTGGCTCAGTGGACTGAGCATCGTCCCATGGACTGAGAGTCCTGTTCAATTCCCGGCCAGGGCACATGCCCAGGTTGTAGGCTTGATCCCCAGTGGGGGGCATGCAAAAGGCAGCCTAACTATGTATCTCTCTCACATAGATGTTTCTACCTCTCTCCCTTCCTCTCTCTCTAAAAAAAATCCATAAAAACATATTTTTAAAATAATAATAATAATGTTTGTTCCTGGCATGGTCTATATCCCCACTACCATGGCCACTTGATTCATGTATCTATCATGCCAGCACTTGGGTTGGCTGATGACAGGGGCTGGTAGTCAGTCAACTGGCCAGGTCATTTAGTCTTCTGGTTGCTTAGTGCCTCTTCAGTAGATGTTCTCTGGTAGATTTTAACATTTGGTGCAGTTCACACCCACTTCTGCACGAATGTGCACATGCCTCTGTCCCAGATCTCTCTGTCTACAACCTTCCATTCTTTTTTTTCCTTCCAGGCCCCTGGCCAACTGACGAGGCCATGTGCCACTGCCCATGAGTTTGTATATATTCTAACCTCAGGCTTCTTCTCTTTCTACACAAAATGGATGCCCAAAGACACCATTCCAAGCTCTGCCCACTGGGAGCACTTTGCCTTGCCATTGTCTTTCAAGGCTGCTTCTGAGGGCACTGTAGAGAAGCTGCCGTCCATTTCCAGCTTGCATTCACATACAGGCTGGACCCACCTGCAAAGTAAACTCAAACTCTTTTCTCCTCCTTCAGTTGCTCATGCAGAACCTCCCAGTCAAGGGTGTGAGCTGAGGAGGGGCACTGGGCAACAGTGCCAGGCACCACGGAGGTTCTGGGCTGCTGCTCATGCAGCTTACTGTGTTTTCTGGCCCTGCTCATGCTCAGCCCTGGATGTAGCACCTTCATTTTATGATGGGTTGATGCTACGACCCCCTTATCTTAGGACTTGCTTAATCTGCCCCAGCTCGTGAGAAATTTCACTTCATGGTCATTTGGTGACCACTGGCAGGCTTTCTGTGTCTACCGAGCCTCACAGCTTGGCAGGGGTAGATTTTTAAAGGCATATGATTCTCTCCTGCAGAGAGCATGGCCTTGCTCCCAATTCCCAAGGCCCTGAATTGTGATTCCCCCGCTGGGGCTTGCCACAAAATCCACCTAGCATCCTTTCCCACCACTGATACCTCTAACACCATGGAGTGTGCAGGATCATACGGCCCCAATGACAGGGCTACTCACATCTCCGCCTGGACCTCCTATGGCGTGCTTACCTGCGCAAGGCCCCACACTTACCTGTAGTCCTTCATGTCACTGAGTGTATGAGCTGTAGCAGCAGCCACAATATCCATACGCCTTCAAGTTCTTATTTACTTTTTATAAACATGACAATGAAGGTGGTTGAACGCTGGAGGATCCAGCAGAAGTTCTTCAGTTTGCGTGTAGGGACCCAGCTGGAGTAAGTAAACACTAGGGAACACAACCCGCCCAAATCTTTTCTTGCGGAGGCACGTAAAAATCAAACTTTCTAGTTGATCAGCCAGGTATGAGCGTCCTACCTTGACAAGAAAAACAGTGCATCCTGTTGTCTTCATGTCTTGGTCTCAAATGGACTCTTGTCAGATATTAATACATTACAATTCTTTAAACACAGGAAGTGGCTAGGGCAAATTATTTTCTCAAAAGCTCAGAATGGTACAATGCTTCCCCACCCCAACACACACACACACACACACACACACACACACACACACACACAATACCTGAGAATATATCTGGCTGGTATGTGGAAAGTTTTCATTGACCCAGTCTAACAGAAGGGGTCAAGCAGTAAGATAGTACCCTAATTATTCCACTATATAAATAAAGGTCAGTACTCATTCATGATTATTTTAAGAGAATCCACTTTAGAAAGTGTTCAGAAAAGTTCAAGCTTGGCTAGTGCTTTTTTTTTTTTTTTTTTTGTCCCATGTCCTGTATAAGACTCAAATTCAGCAGGTTATCATAAAATAAATAATTCTTCTGACTATCATGTATTATGATTTAAAAAAAATTTTTTTTTTCTTTATTGAATTTTAGAGAAAGAGGAAGGGAGAGGGAAAGAGAGATAGAAACATCAATGAGAGAGAATATTGAATGGCTGCTTCCTACATGCCCCCCACTGTGGATCAGACCCACAACCTGGGCATGTGCCCTGACCGGGAATCAAACTAGAGACCTCTTGGTGCATGGGTCGACACTCAACCACTGAGCCACACTAGCTGGGCATGATTTATTATTATTTATTACTACAATATTATGCTAAGTGTGATCACATTTCATTCTTAGAAAAATCTAGCAAAGGAGGCTGTGTGAGGGGTCCTCCAGGCCATTCCCATATTCAATAACTTGCTACGAGGACTCACAAAACAGCATATAGTCATACTCATGGCTATGATTTATTACAGTAAATAGATAGAAATAAAAATCAGCAAAGGGAAAAGATGCACAGGTGAAATTTGGAAGAAACCATGAGCTTTCAAGAGTCCTCTAATAATCACATAGGACATGCTTAATTACTCTAGCAGTGAATTGTGACAACCCACGTTAAGATGGTGTCTATCAGGGAAGCTCATTAGAGAATCAGTGCCCAGGATTTTATTTGGTAAATGCTCTGCCTAGCATTTACAAAACTCCAGACTCCCAGAAGGAACACAGGTGTTCAGCATTATCATATCGTTTGCACAAACAGTTTAAGCACAGTGAGCCACTCTTATCAGGGAATGGTGGGAAGCCTCTCAAATCCAACTTCCCAGGTGCCAACCAAGGGCCAACCTTGCAAGCAGGCTTTTTAGATTAGAGATCTCAGGACTGTTATGTTTTTTTAGCTCTTTTCTGTATATTGACATTATTATCCTTTAATTTTTTATTATCATTATTTTTTTAATCCTCACCTGAGGATATTTTTCCATTTTTCTCTTCAGATAGAATGGGAGGGGGAGGGAGAGAGAGAGAGAGAAACATTGACGTGAGAGAGACACATCGATTGGTTACCTCCCGCACAACCCGACCAGGGCTGGGGACAAACCGCAACTGAGGTACATGCCCTTGACCAGAACCAAACCCGTGACTCTTTGGTCTGCAGGCTGATGTTCTACCACTGAGCCAAACCGGCCAGGGCATCCTTTTAAAAGTATACTTTATATTTCAAATTTTTATACTTTTATATTCTATTCTATTTATACATATTTATTTTTCAACATTTTAAAAATTGTTGATTTAGAGAGAGAGAAACATCAATTTGTTGTTCCACTTATTTATGCATTCATTAGATGATGCTTGTATGTGCCCTCATTAAAGATTGAACTCAAACCTTGGTGTACTGGGATGACACCCTAACCAGCTGAGCTACCCGGCCAGGGCTATATATTTATTTTAAATTTTTATATTATATTTTTACATTTATGTATATTATTTATTTTTAAAAGATGTAAAACTGATACTCAAAATAGGGTGAATATCGTGCCCAAGAGCCTGTTGGGCATTATGGCCAGGCCAGTATTCAAACTGCAGTATGTCTGCTTCCAAGGCCATTCAGTCCACTTCTGTGTTGTAATGTCTCAAATCATAGCATCTAAACAAACATATGTAAAACATGTTTATTTTTATATCAAGATTAATTTATATATAAACAGATTCTTCTATAAGTAAATTCTTTCAGTGATAATTATGGCTGCCACAGATCTCCTACCTGCCTAGATGCCGGCAAGCATCATGAACTTAGACTGGTCTCTGTCTTCCCTGCTCTGCCATGACTCAGGAAGGTGACCACTTAAGCCCAGTAGTAGGGTTTGGTGAGGGATGGGGAGTACTGGGGGCAGTATGAGTTTGCTTATGAAAGCAAACTTTGCTTATTGTGGTGATCATTTAGCAATATATACAAATATTTCATCATTATGTTGTACACCTGAAACTAATATAATGTTATATGTCAATTATACCTCAATTTTAAAAAGGAATATAGAACATTTTACTCTAAGGTTTGATTCCCAGCCAGGGCACATGCCTAAATTGGGTTCAATCCCTGTTCAGGGCACTCAAGGGAGGCAGCCAATTGATGTTTCTCTCTCTCTCTCTCTCTCTCTCTCTCTCTCTCTCTCTCTCTCTCTCTCTCCCTCTCTCCCCCCTCCCTTCCTCTGTCTCTAAAAATTCAATAAAAAACACACCCTAAGATGAAGATTAAAAATAAATAAATAAATGATAAAAAGAGCTTGAAATTTGGAGTCACAAACATTTGGAATTCAAAGCTTGCCTCCACCACTTGAGAGCGCTGTGTTCTTGAACATGTTAGTTTACTCCTGTAACCTTATAAAACAGGACAACAGTGTCTGCTTCCACTGCTTTAGGGCTGCTTAAGAATAAATGGATTAACAAAGGTGGGACTGTTGTATGAATCATCACCCATCCCATGATGCTGTGGTAGTAGCTAAGTGGCAGCCTGGGAGTGGACGCCGTGCGACCTGCACAGAGAAAGGTGCTTCCTGCCTCCCAGATGAGTTGAATAAACTGATTAGAAGGCAACACTCCCCAGCAATCTACCAAATTAATGAGCCTCTCAAAAGAGAACTTTGGGAAATTATTGCATTCAACATAATTTATTTTAAATCTGTTAATTACCTGCTCCCATAAGTTTCTCAATATGAAACACTACACATTAAACACAAACTGTAGAATTAAAAGTTCATCTGATGTTTAAGATGATTCACCTCCCGGTCATTTATTTATATTGATTCTAGGGAGAGAGGAAGGTAGAGGGAGGAGGGGGAGAGAGAGAGAGAGAGAGGGAAAGAGAGAGAGAGAGAGAGAGAGAGAGAGAGAGAAATATGGATATGAGAGAGAAACATCAGCTGGCTGCTTCCCGAACGCCCCCTACCTGGGTGAGCAGGAACCCTGGGCATCTGCCCTGACTGGGGATCAAACCAGCAACCCTTTTGTACATGGGACCACACTCAACCAACTGGGCCACACCAGCCGTGGCACATTTATTTATTTAAATCATAAAAAAGAGATTGAAATGATTACAGGTATCTTCAGATCTACTTAAACAGAAAGAACCAAGCGGTAAAACCTAGTGACAGTTTGGAAATATAATCCACAGGAAAAAGGGTATGATCTGTAAGCCACCTGGGCTTCCCTCCCTGAAGATATCATTAGCATGTATGAAGAAGGTTGCTAAATATTAAGCTGATTTTTTAACCTATTAAACAGTCTGACAGGCCCTACCTCAGTTTCCATGAAGTAGGTATTCTGCAACTGTTGTTACCAGCCAAAGCTCAAGGTTTCTGTACTTTACGTTACAATTTTTAATAATTTGCTTTGTATATATTTCATAGTGAGACTATAAATTTCACAAATGAAATATTTTCCTCATCCTCTAGCTTTGAGGAGATTGCTTTAAATGAGGACATTAAGCCCGGCTGGTGTGGCTCACTGGTTGAGCATCGACCCATGCACCAAGTTCGATTCCCCGTCAGGGCACATGCCCAGGCTGTGAGCCCGATCCCCAGTGGGGGGCATGCAGGAGGCGACCAATCGATGTTCTCTCTCATCGATGTTTCTATCTCTCTCTCCCTCTCCCTTCCCCTCTCTCTAAAATCAATAAAGGAAAATATGTATATTGCCCTGGCCAGTTTGGCTCAGTGTTTAGAGCGTCGGACCGCGGACCAATGAGTCACGGGTTTGATTCCGGTCAAGGGCACGTACCTCCATTGCAATTCGTCTCCGGCCCTGGTTGGGGTCGCATGGGAGGCAACCAGTCAATGTGTCTCTCTCACATCGATGTTTCTTTCTCTCTCTCCCTCTCTTCCACTCTCTCCCTCCCGCTCTATCTGAACAAAAATGGAAAAATATCCTCAGGTGAGGATTAAAAATATGTATACACACACACACGCACGCACACACACACACACACACACACACACTAGGATATTAAAGAGCATTTTATTTTTCTTACTATTATTAATTTTTTGTCTTTGAATATTTTTTCTACATGTGTGGGATATATAAATGTTGTGAGAGCTTAAATTTGCCTGAACCCTTTAGCAAAGGAAGAACAAGCCAAATTTCAGCATATGTAATAGTTATAATTGCCTAAGATCATTTTTAACATATGTTTTCATTTTTTATCTGTTCTATCTTCAAAGATGTCATATCCTTTGTACAGAACATGAATAAAATATAAAATGTGGCACACTTGCATCTCTGCAGAATATTTTTCACTCTACTGAAACTTAAAACATAGATTTCATATAGCATATTCTAAAATTATTAGAGTGTCTATGTTAAGATTTAATCGTTTTTTTAAAATTTTTTTCATTAAAAAAACTAAATTTTTTTCATAATGTGTTGTATTCTACAAGGTTTGCAACAACATTTTAAAGAAAATTTTCCTCTAAGCACAGTCTTTTTTCTTCTTAATTACACAATAAGTGGAACTATGCAAAAAGAGCCATTGGTTTAAAAATACATGGCAACATAAAGCCTTTGGTTTTCCCTTGCTTTGAGGAAATTCAATATAGTGCTTTAGCAAGGTTGGCAGGGGTACCAACAGAAAGAAAAACAGGCCCCCTTGCCCCAGTTTCAAGTGTTTGAAACGGAACTTGCATTCTAGGTGGTGGTTAGGCCCATGACCTAGAATATTTCACCTAGATATAGAGTGCCTTTTCAAAATATATTCCTTTAATTTTTTTTTTTAAGGACTGTTTCATAATATGTATGGGAAACAAAAATAAAATGGAAGCAGTTCATACCCACTGTGACGTCAGGCTGCTTGTGCCAAATTCTTCCTGTCCCAAAACACCGCAGTCCTCAGCAGTTGGCTGTGAGATGACCCCTTCAGCCCTGTCACTGGCAAGGACACCATGAAAGGAAACTACGAAGTGAGCATCGTTATTTTGCGGCACTCTCTGCTAATAAATGACACGCCGATTGCCTCTCCAAATCTGGTTCATGGTCAAATAACTCATCATCTTTGGCGATTATGCTAATACATGGCTAGATGAGCACAAAGGAGCTAGGAAATCATGATGATTAAGAAGAGCAAAATAGTTTAATTCTTGTGTATAGATAATTTTTATTATAAACAATGAACTATATGTTATGTCTCCATTCCAAATCTTTCATGTAGAAAGGGTTTCTAACATGAATCGCTTTAATATTAATTATGAAGCGAAAAAGTTTAAGACCCTCACAATGGAAACAACCCAGCACTGACAAACTCTAATAATTGAAGACATTCTCTTTTTTAAAAAAAATTTTATTGATTGATTTTTAGACAGAGAGAGAGGAAGGCAGAAAGAGAGAGAAACATTGATTTGTTGTTCCACTTATTTATGCATTCATTGGTTGCTTCTTGTATGTGCCCTGACTAGAGATGGAACCCCAACCTTGGTGTATTGGGATGATGCTCTAACCAACTGAGCCACCCATCAGGGTGACATTCTCTCTCTCTTTTTTTTTTAATCCTCACCCGAGGATATGTTTTTATTGGTTTTAGAGAGAGAGAAAGAGAGAAACATCAATGTGAGAAACATTGAGCCGTTGCCTCCCACACACACCCCAACTGGGGATCAAACCCTAACCTAAGTATATGCCCTGACGGGGAATCAAATCCACAGCCTTTTGGTGTTCGGGACGACACTCCAACCAACTGATCCACCGGCCAGGGCTTCTGTTCATTTTCTTAAATGGCAGGTATCCTACCCCACCCTCAATAAAATAACATACTATACATTGGGGAATGTCTAACATACCACACATAGGGCCACATTTCCACAAGAAAAAACAGGCCTGGAGAGTTGGCACTGTAAATGCATGACCAGTTTCAATACTCCTGCTCAGGGGTAAAATTCCAGCACCAATTGCTTTGCTTATTTTAATCTTTAGAAATTAAACACAACTTTTAACATAGAACACTTGAATGGTAAAGAGCAGAGCCCTGTGTATCAATACTGTTATATAAATTGAAGGTGGGTGGTTTAGTCCTGAACTGACCACCCTGCACCTAAAAGTAACTGTCGTCACATTTGTAACAAGACATTTATTATTCTCAGCAGCAGGAAGTCATGAAAAAATCCCTTCATCTTCAATAGCTTTTGTCATTAACTCTGCAAGGGAAAAGTGGCAGGAAGTGAGAATGCAGGCCAGCCTGGGCATCCTGAGGTCGGCTCATTTCCCCTGTACACTCCATAACCTCGTGAACAGAGGATGGTGCCAAGCAAATCTGCCCACCTTTACTCATCTTTTTCGAGAAACAAGACAGCAAAGCCTACAACAGCATGTGTCATTTCTTAGACTGTGTTCCGCTCTCCCCGCCCCCCCAATTCCTGGCAGGAGAAAACTCAAAAGATCTTTTGACTTGACTATTTGCCCATTCTGGAAAGTCATACCATCACTACATAAACTTTTTTTAAAAACATGTTTTATTGATTTGAGAGAGAGAGGAAGGGAGAGGGAGAGAGAAACTTTGATGTGAGAGAGAAACATCAATTGGGTGCCTCCCGTATACACCCCGACAGGGAATCAAGCCCACAATCTGGCCGTGTGCCCTGACCAGGAATCGAACCTGAGACCCTTCAGTGCACAGGACAATGCTCCGCCAACTGAGCCACACCAGCCCGGGCACCACATAAACTTTAAAAAATAAATCAAAACATTGTGCCCACCAGGTTGACATCCAATCCACTTCGAAAGTTCTCTAAGCATGTTGTTGAAAACCAGTGTATTAATCTCAGGGTCTTTTCTCCCAACTGGCCACCCCTTCCTGTGAATACTTTCAGCAATGCCTCTGTGACAATGTTTCCAAAGCATCTTCCAAGTCCTCAACTTCTATAAACTTTGCCACTAAATGAGCAAAGATTGGGCAAGAGGGAAGAGAAACTTGCTGACAGCTATTTACAGTCAGCAACAATGGGAAAGGGAAATACGCGCATGAAAAACTGAATGAGCTAGGATAAGATGAGCTGTTTGGAACTCTGCCCTGGTCGGGTGAAGATTCCCAGCATATTAGGGGAGATAACAATTCACCTTGTTTAATTACACAGCTCTGCTCTTATTTTTTAAATATGTTTTTTATGTATTTATTTTTTTTTTTTTTTCAGAGAGAGAGGAGGGAGAGGGAGAGACAGAGAGAAACATCAGTCGGCTGCCTCCCGAACCCAGATGGGGGATCTAGCCCACAACCTGGGCATGTGCCCTGACCGGGAATCGAACCCACGATCTTTCTGTGCACAGGACAACACTCAACCAACTGAGGCACACTGGCCACAGCTATACAACATTGTTCTAAAGTCCTGTCAAGGACTGAATCATCAACTGTCTTCTCATTTCTACAGAGAAACTAGAAAATGGAACTCTTCTGCTTTTAAGTCTTTAAAGATGTTTGCCTGAAGAGAGAAAAACAGCCTGGGGACACTGGATTCTCTCCTGTGACAATGTGTCTTTCTAAAGCCCAACCCAGGGGCTTGCTTGAACATCTCTGTCTTCTGTGAACCTAGATGCAGCTGTACGAGTGAGCTAGCCGGGTGGTCAGGAAGAGGTCTCTCCTCACTGCATGCAGCAGTGACGTCAGGACCTCCCGCAGCATCCCAGTTCATTCCTCAGCAGGTTACATCACAGAGCTCTCCGTTCAGTACCAGGAGACTCAATGCAAGAAGAGTGCCAGAAAATCCAGCTGACAGCAGGGTGAGAATTAAAACCTTCCACGCTGACTGAGCAATGAGATCTGCCACGCCATCAAAAGGGCTTTCGATCTTGATGTGGGTCTCTGTCAAGGAGCCTCAAAGGACTCCCAGTGCCCTTGTTCAACCCTAACATGGGGTCCACTTATGAAGCACAGAGGTTATAATCAACTGTTGGTATGCAATAAACTGAAAGTTTAAAAAAAAAGAATTTAAGCCCTGGCTGGTTTGGCTCAGCAGTCAGAGTGTCGGCCCGAGGACCAAAGAGTTGTGGATTCGATTCCAGTCAAGGGCACGTACCTCGGTTGCAGTTCATCCTTGGCTCTGGTTGGGTTGTGTGGGAGGCAACCATTCGATGTGTCCCTCTCACATCGATGTTTCTCTCTCTCTCTCTCTCTCTCTCTCTCTCTCCCTCCCACTCTGTCTGAAGATCAATGGAAAAATATCCTTGGGTGAGGATTTAAAATTTTTAAAAAGAATTTAAAACAACCAGAACTGTTTCTTGTTGGTCTTCGTTGCCCAGACCACTGGGGGAATACATCTACTTGACCTGGGAGGCTGTCGGTGCAAGTGGGGTAAGCCTTCAGGAATCGATTCCATTTCCACTGTGTGGCCAACACACAGGCAGCCACGTGCATGCCGAGGGTCTTCTGAACCCACACACGGTTCTCACTAGTCATGGAGGGGCCCCAGTCCCATGGAACCCCATAATGAGGAAAGGCTGAGATAAGGCTTGGGCTCCTCAAGTTCTGTTTCATTCAATATAACCCCGCCGCACCCCCTACGCCCCAGTCAGACTTGGAACAGAAGCTAACATCACAGAACAGTACAGTAATAGAAGTAACTGGACCAGGAAGGGGAGGCATCTGCTCCAGTGATGTCATAGCCACTGGAGGCCACAGGTGTTGGGACTGGTCATGCAGCTGCGAGAGGCGTGATGATTGTAGAGGGGCGGGGCACGAAGAGCGCCATTCTGGCCACATGCTGTGGAGAAGCAATGTATGCTGCACCGCTGATCGTCACCTCTCACTTCGGGTCCTGGTAAGTTCGTTCGTTTTTCTGAATTCATGGGCAATCAGAGCCTTAAAGCCATCTTTCCTGAGTATGGAGTCTCTTATCTGGATCTGATGCTAGTCTTGTTTCTTAGCAACCTCAGGTAAATATGTGGCTGTATGTTTGACGCCTTTTTCATTGATGAATTCAATTCGAATCCCATGGGCCTTCCCAGTCCAGGTAATCACTGGCATCCTCAAAGGTGGTAAGGAGGGAGACAGAGCAGGAACATTTAGGGAGTTCCTCTCAGGTTAGGGGGGGCATCGGCTGTCCTTAAGGGCACTGGTAAACGTGTCTGCCCTGAGTCCTGAATGAAGGCTCCTGGTTGAGAAGGACCCAATGCAGCCATGATACTGCTTGTCCCTCCCTGTCTTCCATGTCACAAAGAACAGATAGGGGTCATTGGTGAAGCTAGGAAGCCGTGGCTGTGAGAAGCCATAGAGGTGACGGTAGAGGACATCAAAGCAGTAGCAGCGCATCTCGGTGGTCACCACCAGATTCTTGGTGGTGCTGGCAGTTCCACTGGGTCAGAGGGGAGGGCTCCGTGCCCCCCGTGTAAATCGTGTAATGGGAGAGTTTTCAGGCCCCAGAGTTAGTCCGATACATTCCCCCGACCACTGGTGCCACCCACATGCTGGTGGCTTTGAAGAGGTCCTGAACTAGAGCTGTGGGCTGGTGCTGTGAGTGTGTAGTCCACTTCCAGATAACTTGGGTTTCTTCACCCCAAAACAGCCTGCTGCCAACTTGGGCTCGAGTAGAGGAACACAAGGTCTTCCCCCATCCTGATTCAGTGCTCAGGGTCTGGAATGCTGCAGAGCCTCTCTCCTGGTCTGGGCGCACCTGGGGCGGGTGGGACTCTTGCTGTCCTGTCTTCTCCTCCTGCTTCATGGAGCAATGCACCTGGCGGGGGGGGGGGGGTTCCAAGAGAAACAGCTGGACTTGCAGTGTGGACAGGGCAGAATGAGGAAGCAGGAGGCAAGAAGAACTGCAGGTATTCCCCAGGCAGCTGGAGGACCAAGTCATGCCGGGACCAGTCCTCCGGTATGCCAGGAACCACCGGAGGCAATGAAGTAATGGAGGATGGATGGAGGGACTTCTCCAGCAGATCACCAAAATAGTTTAATTAAAAAAAAAGAAAATGGCATCTATTTCTTTGTATAGAACGAAGTTTAGGTCGTTGCATTTAAAATTGTAGTGTCACTCAAGTTACTCTGTAAATAACTGCAAGTTCAGAAGCTAGTGCCAGGCAGGTGGTCACTCACAATTCTCTTTCCAGGGGAGAAGAATGAAAACATCAAGTGGAGTACTTAATAATGCAAGATAAAACAGGTGACTTTTACCCAGCCGGTGTGGCTCAGTGGTTGAGCATTGACCTATGGACCAAGAGGTCTTGGGTTCAATTCCTGATTGGGGCACATGCCTAGGTTGCAGGCTTGATCCCCAGTGGGGGGTGTGCAGGGGGCAGCCAATCGATGTGTCTCTTTCATCAATGTTTCTATCTCTCTCTCCCTCTCTCTCTAAAAATCAGTAAAAACATATTTTAAAAAACATAAACAAGTGACTTTTCTCTCACCTGGACAAGCTGTCAGGGGTTCCTTCTGCTCCAGCATCATAGGACTCAGTGGGTCCACCGAGTGTCCCAACAAATACCATTGGCATCTTATAAGAAACCTGGTAGAGCCCTGGCCAGTGTGGCTCAGTGGTTAGAGCGTCAGCCCGCAGACCAGAGAGTCCCGGGTTCGGTTCCCGCTAAGGGCACCTACCTCGGTTGCAGTTTGTCCCCAGCCCCGGTTGGGGTCGTGTGGGTGGCGACCACTCGATGTGTCTCTCTCACATCAATGTTTCTCTCTCTCTCTTCCTCCCTCTTTCCCTCCTGCTCTATCTGAAGATGAATGCAAAAATGTCCTCAGGTGAGGATAAAAAATAAAAAAAAAAGAAACCTGGTAGAACATGACAAGAACTGAGACCTTTCTTTTAAACATGTGAAGACATTTAACATGGATGAATATGTAGGATTTCCCAGAAATGGTCCTGAAAGCTACCATTTTTATGTGTGGACTAACTTTTTTAAGCATGTTGACATAGATCCTAAGAATGCGCATATCTTCGATGGGAATGTTGCAGATTTACAAACAATGTGATGCATTTGAAAAGAAAATGAAAGAAGCTGGAGAAATAGATCAGTTTGTTGGAGGTGCTGCTCCTCGGAGGCACACGCAAGGCATTTGCCCTGTACAAAGAATGGAGGAAGGAGTTGGCCCCTGTGGACGCTTTCACCTTTCCAGCAGCAGCCCTGAACTATTTTTGTTACATAATGAAGACGCTACTTTAGGATGAAGAGTTAAAACTGTGAACTACTTCAAGATTTAATGTATAGGCGCCATTAACTTGGGGATCCCCTGTACAGTATGATGGAAGGACATTGACGGGGAGAGGATAAAAGTTCTGCTTGAATGAACAGAAACTTTTTATAAAGAGTAGATGAATTTTAGGTACGTAATAGGATGAAACGTGGGGAATTTTTAAGATTGCCATTTTAAAGGTCCGATATCTATATGTTAAACATTCTGTATTTAGAATGTGTCTATTTTACTCTAGGGTTTAGGAGAAGTAGTTGGCTCTCACAACTAATCACCTGGTTATTATAAATAAACATCCTATTTATAAATAAACTTCTCTTCTACACAGCCAGCCTATAAAACAGCGCAGAAAAGAAATCTGCTTGCATAGAAAGTTTTAAAAGTCATTAAAGGTGGAGATTCTGCATATGAAGTACCATTCAAGACCTGATTCCAGTGGAATAATATACACAGATGCATATATTATAATTGCATGAAGATATTCCAAGCATTTCAGCTATCAATCAACTATCCTGCAAACCTTAGTAATGGCATGATAGCTTTATCTTTTCTCTGCATTATTCACAAGCTTTTCTGCACATGATTGCCTTAGTCATCTTCCTGTATTAGCATCTGGACATCAAAAGTCCTATATATATTGTTGGTAAGGGAAATTTGAAGAAGATAGTGCCTAAAATTATAATTTATGCCCTTTTAAAAAGTATATATAATTCATTCTTTGGTGCACCTTCTTCTTTAGCACATTTTAAAGAAATGTGCTTTATTTTTATTTAATGACTTGGGTTCATGCCTTTTATATATATAGGGTGTTCCCCAAAAAATGTATATACAACTTTGAAAAATTATAAAGCCAGTGTTGGGACACCCTGCAGATATATATCTTTTTGGCTATCATGAGCTTTATACTAACAGCACATTAAGAAAATCCTTTTGGCCCGGCTGGTGTGGCTTAGTGGTTGGGCATCGAACCATGTTCCAGGAGGTCGCTGGTTCGATTCCCTATCAGGGAACATGCCCAGGTTGTGGGCCCAATTCCCAGTGTGGGGCATACAGGAGGCAGCCAATCGTTGTTCTCTCTCATTGATGTTTCTATCTCTCTGCGACTCTCCCTCTCTCTCTAATATCAATAAAGAAAAAAAATTATTTTAAAAAATCCTTTTGAAGACAATTTTCTAATTATTGTTAAACTTCATAAACAATTAACCTTATTTCTTATACATAAAAACATGTCTAAAAGGATATGATGAAGTATATAGAAAAGGAATTACTGTAAACTACTTTGGATTGCCATAGCAACTTGCATTTTAAATTGCAAATAAAAGTATATTGTTTTCTACCTTTAACTTAAACAAAGCTTATGATAAACAAATTGCTGGCTGGAAGATTAGTGTGTGCTATAGAATGATTTAGCTGAATACCCAAAGCCATCAGCAATCATTCTCCATCCCTTTCTGGAAATGCATGGCTCTGCCAGTAGAGGGCACCATGTGCACACTGGGCAGAGAGAGCCAAGGGCTTATTAAGTACATCTGCCTCTTGCCCTAGGTTTCTTTCTCCTGGAAGGAATACCCAGCCAGTGTGGGTGTAAGTGCAGATTAGAGCTGGGGGTTGCTTGCCACAGCACTTCTGTGGAACTTCCAGCTTTTTTATGATGTCCCTTATCATTTCAGCACCCAGAAGAGCCTGAGTTCAGCCTTGGCCCAGTTGGGAACACAGACTGTATTATAATTGAATGATTGTTTTTAGAGGCAAAATGGACAAAGAGTGAGAGTTGAAGAGAGTCTTTTGTGTTTGAAGCAGTCCACGCAACAAAAACCAGACCGAGCCTGGGAGTCAGGAGACAATTGTGAGGGCTAAAAAAAGCATGAATACCTTTCCTCCCGCCTTCTGGGCTCTTCTAGGCTGGACTAATAATCAAATTAACAGAGACAGATTAACAGAGAACATCAGTTTTAACACATGCACATGGGGAATTCACATATGCATGAAAATGCCAAAGACAGTGAGGCAACATTGGGTATATAAGACAGTTTTGGACAAAGGAGAAAAGGGTCTTAGACTTCAGAAGTGAGAACGGGAGATTAACAGATAGTTGAGGGAGACGGAACATATGTGGCAGAAAATTCTTGCTAGGCAACTCAGAAACAATGAGACCAGGTATCTAGCTAATAGGCTTGGAGCTGTCTGTTTACCATACTTAATTTAAATTAGGCTAAACCAACATCCTAAAATCTCCTTCCTGAGGCAGGTTTCTCTGCCTAAATCTGTTGGGCGGGAAAGGGGGGGAGGCTCAAAGGTCCTTTCTAAGTCTTTTGTTTTTTATAAACAGCTTAAAATCTATATCCCAAAAAGCAACTGCAAGGTGGCGAAACTTTGGTTCTCTTCACCTGGTTCTGCTCTCACATGTACCAATTCCTGAGTAACTTCATACAAACTAAGAAGGGGAACCAAGTTCTCTATACGTTTGGAAGCTTTGCTTTGGCTTTTGTTCTGCATGTTCAATTTAAGAATGATTCATATTTCTTTCACCTTGCTGTATAATTATGAAAATCTATATTTTTATCATTTAAATATTCATTAAATATTTGGTTTGAAGAACACATTCATACTTTTCATGCATTGTATGTGTAAAGATGTAACTCGTTAGTATTTAACAATGCAATGTTAACATAATTCAGATTTACCTAACTTTTAATGTAGCAAATAACAGCAATGGCTGAGTTTATTGCAGAAATTTGCAACATTTTGCATATTTGATTCAATATTTATTTGACCTTCTTCTAAAGGCAGGCCTGCAGTGTCTCAAGTTAAAAATGCCAAGCTTCCTAGAGGCAGAATTTTATATGGATAGATTTAAAAAACCCTGCGTTGTTGAATTGTTCAAAATATCAGGGAAGATAGATGTGAATGGGCTGACACACAATAAATGGCCTGTTTCTTAATAACATTATTTTACGAGTGGCAGTTTAAGTAGCTCTCTCTAGCTCCTAAATCTAAGCTGAGAACAACAGGACCATCTCGTGTCCAGGTTCATGACTTTGTCATGTCTCTAAGGAAGACAAATCCTGCTCCAACTCTGGCTCCACTAAGGAGGCAGCACGAAAGGAGTTCCACAGCATGACACAGCAAACCTGAAAGGAGTTCCACAGCATGACACAGCAAACCTGAAAGGAGTTCCACAGCATGACACAGCAAACCTTCACAAGCATCTTCCTGAGTGAACATCCACCTTTCCTTTTCTTTCCTCCAACGTCAGCTGCTCTTCTTTAGTCATTTCCTTAAAACCCTCATCATTCCAGCCTTCCTCCTCAACTCTCTTGCTCCTCACATTCTTACCTTGGGGGTAGTTCCTCGAGGACACTGAAGTGTGTTCTCTAATACACCATTGGTGGGAATGTAAATTGGCATAAACTTGCTGGAAGGCAATTGGCAGTGGATAACAAAGCTTCAAAACGGACTAGTCTTGACTTTGACTCAGCAATTTGCTTTTAAGAACTTGCTTATGCCTGGTCAGTGTGGCTCACTGGTTGAGTGTTGACCCATGCACCAAGAGGTCACCAGTTTGATTCCCGGTCAGGGCACATGCCTGGGTTGTGGGCCAAATCCCCAGTGGGGGGCATGCAGGAGGCAGCCAATTGATATTCTCTCTCATAGATGTTTCTCTCTCTCCCTATCCCTTCCTCTCTTTCTAAAATCAATAAAGAAAAAAAAGAACTTGCTTATGAAAGCAATCAGAGTTAGGCAAAAAGCAAGTTTCTCATCCAATTACAATAACAAAACGCTGAAGAGCACTAAATACTCAACAATACAACCGAGGTATAAATGAGAGTATGCTATAAGCATAGAATGGAATACTATGCAGCTGCTTAAAATATTGTTAAGTAAGATTTAATAGTATACAAAAATGTTTATGATGTCTTTTGAGAAAAAAATGCATATGCACATGTAGAATCCATATACATACTTTTTGTTGTTGTTGTTTTGTTTTTTTTATCCTCACCTGAGGACATTTTTGCATTTATCTTCAGATAGAGCAGGAGGTAGAGAGAAGGGAAGAGAGAGAGAGAAACATCGATGTGAGAGAGACACATCAACTGGTTGCCACCCACAGGACTCCAGCCGGGGCAGGGACAAACTGCAACCAAGGTACGTGCCCTTAGCGGGAACCAAACCCGGGACTCTCTGGTCTGCAGGCCGATGCTCTAACCGCTGAGCCAAACTGGCCAGGGCCATATACATACGTTTTAAAAGCTACAAAGAATACATAACAAAAACTTCCTGATGACTCCCCCAGAATGGTAATCTAATTGATGGCATTTATTTTCTTCTCTGTATTTTTCTGTACTTTCTAAATTTTCTATAATAAACATAGCACCTTTTGTAATTAAGGGAAAAAATTACTGTGTTTCTTTTCTTTCTTTCTTTCTTTCTTTTTCTGAAGCCAAGCCTTTCTCAGTTCACTGTCCAAATGTGATAATAACATGTATTTAGGGGAAAGTTTGCTGCATAATGAAATTTTTTAGGTAAGAAATTGCAACACTATTGCACTTGTGTTCAGATCACACTTGCTGCTGCAGATGTAGGCAAGCCATTTGTCACCCTTGGCTCTGGAGCTCAGCAGAGACGTTTCCTTCAGCAGCTTGCAATCCAAGGAGGAGCTCCTCAGTGGGCTGGCCCGGAGCCACCAAGCTGTCTAAAACCCTGTTAGAGGAGCAGAAAGGGCAGTTCCTCACTAACAGGCAGATGGTGAAACATCCTCTTGGCTCTTATAAATCAAACCATATTGGTGCAGACACAACCGAAAAAAAGGCAAGCAATTTCTCCTATGTCGGGCAAAATGAGTCTTCTTTCAAGGGAGTGTTGTAAGCCATGCCGGCTGGCATTTCCTGCAATGCCCTCAGCCTATTTCAAGGGCAGATAATGGCCAAAAAAGTAGAGGCAGTAAACTGGAGACCTGGAGATGGGCTTTGAGCCCTGTGCATACACGGTCAGGAAGCAAAGAATTCCATGTAAGCAAAGAGAAAGAGATCTGGCTTGTGAATTAGGAGCCCTGGGTGCTAGTTATGTCTTTCTCTCCCATCTCTCAATTTCAGTTCTTTCTTCTAGCAAATAATGGGGTGGGAGGTAGATAGATTCAATGAGCTATTACATTACTTCTAGCCTCCAAATCCTTTATGATGATTTATAATGAAGTTATACAATATACATTTCATTCAATAAAAATGTATTCAATTCCTATTGTACCTGGCAAGCAGGAGCCAAGGTAAAAGAAACAAAACAAAAACCACTTGCTTACCCACAGGATTCACAGTCCACAGCACTGACAACTTTCCCAGTTCTGATATGTATAATTATTTCATTCACTATTCCATTTACTTAAGAGAATGTTTCTCACCAAGATTGAGTTTTTTCTGTTGCCGAGTAAGCTTCTCACCCTATTGTCAGTGATCAGTAATGTTTACTATATCCTGGGAGACAGTTTAGGTTTGGGTTTAGAACATGAGATAAAATCAGAGAGTTCTATTTAAATCGGAGCTTCACCATTTGCTGACTGGGTGACGTTGGAAAATTTACTTAAATTCTCTCAGCTTCAGTTTCCCCGTCTATAAAATGGGACTCAAAATAGCACCTACTTCCTAAGGTGATTATAGAGAGTAAATGACCCAAAGCATGCTAAATAAGTTTGCAGTAATTCATTGTTACTTGTTGCTATTATAGAAAGCACAAAAATAATTTTAATATCAGTTTAAACAAAGCACAAAATCTTAGAATTTTAGATTAAAAGGGACCTTAGAAATCATCAATTTCATTTTGATCCTCTCACTTAACATAAGGAAACTGACTCAAAGAGGTTGAATGGGGCCCTGGTACCCCCTAAGAGCTATTTTGTTCTCTTTATACATCCCAGGAATTAATTAGAAAATGTAATATACTTTCCTGAAAAATTAAAAAATAACCTTCCTAATTTCATGTAGAAATTATTTCTATGGTTTCTATTATTTTGAATCTTTTGAATCTATTTGCTGCTTTCTGAAATTTGACTGCTATTTCAGAACGTCTTTCCAAAAAAGGATCTGACATTTGGCTAAATGGCACACTTGATCTTGCCCTGCCCCTTCGCAAAATCCATTGTGACTGCTCCAAGCAGACTTCAAATTTCCCTCATTGTGCGTATATTCCCTGCAGCCTGCTTTCTCTCTTAGTTTTTCTAGCCACTCTGACTAGCTAGAAAAAATAATTTCAAGTTGAGGCAAGCCCAGTGTGCTTCACTGACTCCAATCAGACAAAAATACCTTCCCTGGGTAGCCATAGTGTCTTCAGAGCGGTAAGACAGAAGGAAGGGAGCTCAAAGAGACTAAAGAGTAACGAAGCAGCCCTGGCCAGTGTGGCTCACTGGTTGAGCGTCATCCCACGCACCAAAAGGTCACTGGTTTGATTCCCGGCCGGGACACATATCCAGGTTGCAGGTTTGATCCCAATAGATATTTCTCTCTCACATTGATGTCTCTCTCTCTCTCCTTTCCTCTCTCTCTAAAAATCAATAAAGGGAAAAAAAGTTTTAAATAAATAAACGATTCCTACAAGGCTGTATAGTCACGTTTGGAGAAAAGAGATCCATTATGCAATTCACTGAAAGGGTGTTGAATGTCTAGAAGTTGTTATCAAGGTATTGCATTCCAATCATGAAGATTCATCCCAAGTACAGTAAGTGACGCTTCAGTCTTTCCTTAGAAGATTCTGCTGTGTTGTGCGTCATAATTCTTGTTTCATAAGAAAAGAGAGAAAAATTTGATGGTGAAGACAGATCATGCTGAGGGTGTACAGTATGTCACATTTTGATGATTTATAGAGTACATCTGAAGGCCTCTCTCGCTCACTACCCCAACATGCATTTTATTATATAAAACTTTTCTCTAAATCCAATCTCCTTATAATCGATCGAGTCATTTTCTGTGGCCTTTTTGAAGGTTCTTGGTCTTCACCTCCCTCCTCTGGCTTTTTTTCAAAGCATTTTCCCAGTGCACTGACAGTTTAGAACAGATGTCGATGCTGGCCTACCCCCAGAATCTTGTTGCTAAATCATGACTCCTCCAGTCCCTCCGGACTGAGTAATGCCAAAGTAGAAAATGACTTCAACCCACAGCAGAATCCATGTTGCTGCCAGTCCAATTTAAGCCCAAAGGAATCAGTTCTGTTTGCAGTACCTTTTTTCATTTTCAGTTCATGGCGAGGATGTCCAGTACATCACATTTTGAGGATTTACAGAGTTCGGCGTAAGGCCTCTCTCTCACCCACAGCCCAAACATCGTCATTTGTCAATTCCCCCAGACTGGAAGAGCAGCAGAAAAAGCAGTCTTCAGAAAACCTGAAACATGCAGATTAACAGAACTCAACGAGAAAATAAAATGGGTCTTTAAGAAAATAACTGCAAATCATGTAAAATGTGAATAAGCTAGAGTATATGACACGGAAGATGAATACAACCTAACTCTGGGTTACTCACGTGTACTAATGTCAGCTGAATCATTTTCCCATCACTGATAATATAGGAAACTGTACCGTGTTGATGAAGAGCAGATGAGCAAGGGAAGGGCTGTCAGTAACTCAGCCCTTTATTACAGCATAACTATTCCAGGAAACCCCAGGCTCAAAAACCTGTAGCATGCAACAATCAGCAGGAATACAAAGGAACCAAAAAATATTGCTACAACCTTCAATTCCAGACACATCTGGAGAATATCCACCATGGGAAGGCCTTGACGAGGTGCAGCTGAACATCACTACAGATCAAGCAGAGGCACCAAGTAGTATCCTGATGACAAATCTGGGGCCTCAAAGAGCCTGTCTCTTTGTTACATGAGCAGAGCAAGGACAATGGGCCAGGTACAGAAACTCACCAGGGCAGAAAGATCCAGATGCCTAGCAAGGGACAAAACTGGGAAAACAAGAACCTCACCCCCAGGGTAACTTTTCCTTACTAGCATACTGCTGGTCATGCAGGTTGGAACCCCTGACTTTTCACATCGCTAGTCATGCGGTTTAGACCCCTTGACCTTTTCCTTCCTAAAGATAACATCTAGGCCTCAGTTGTATTTCAGCTCCAGGCCCAGAAAAGCAGCAAAACCAGACAACTGACCTTATGGCTGCCTCAGGACCAGCTGCACTGACTAATGAGCCCTTGCCCTGGCACTGACCAATCAGTGGAGACCATGGCCCTGAAACAGCACACCTGGGAAGCTGATGAACATTCGATTGAGACCCTCCCCTGAGACCTCCCCTAAGATTCCCACCTGCAAGAGAGAGATAAATACCCTCAACACTAAGGACCCAGTGCTCAGCTCTCCCCTAGGAGAGCATGTCCATGCCATTCCCTTCCCTCTTCTTCCTTCTAAGGGACCCCAGGAGACTTGCAACCAGGGCAGCAATGGGCAGCGGCAGCTCATCCCAGGCTAACTCTCTGAACCTGTCTCTAAAGCCCCTTCTCTCTGACTCCCCGTGAGCCAAAGCAGCCTAGGCTCTCCTGTTGCTTCTTCTATGCCCTTCCTCGGTTCACTGCCCTAAGTGTGTTTTTGCTGCAGCCACTAAATTCTTGCTTGCTTTGCTGCACTTTGTCTCTTGATTGAAATCTTTCCTTCAAGAAGACAAGAACTGAGGTCCCGTCGTCTCGCCAGTAACATCTTCAGGTTCTCTTTTTCACTTGCTATAATATATTTAGACTCTTTGAGCTCTGACACTCCCCACAAATGGGCTGGTTGACCTCATTCATTTACTCATTCACCAAATATTTGTTGAGCTTCTACTAGGGACAGGCACTGTCCTAGGCACTGGAATCGATATTGAATAGGAAACACGAGGTCCCTGCTAATCCGAAGCGTTCATCCCAGAGTCATACTTTTTCATCCCAGCAGGCATAATGTTAAGCATGTGATCTATTTCATCAGCAAAGAAACTGCGCAGTCCTCACAGGTGGTATTTCAAAGGGAACATGTTTCACTGCCAATGTCAAAATTTTTCTCCTCCAAGGTATCCCTTTTTTTTTTTTTTTTTTTAGCCACACATTGTATTGTTTTGAATGGTAGTAAAAATAAGCAATGAAAACTTCGAACTTTTAGAAAGCTCATTTATTGCTCTCCACTGTGCTAAGCTTGCCCTGCCCTAAAATCGCCACAGAATGAAAACATAAGTGAAAAGGGACACACATTCTTAGGGGGGACACTGGTCTTTGACTTACATACCAGAAAATAGCCTGTTGGTTTCTGTTAACACTGAATGAACTTTGCCAAGTGAACATGAAGAATTAAATGAAATGAACTGCCTTAATGGGAAACCTAATGGACAGAAAATACAATGTAACTAAAGGGGAGCAGAATTTGCATTCCCAGAGTATGCCTCTGTGGCATAAGTATTATCTGGGTCTGGTTATTTTTGAGAAGCTGCAGACCCAGGAGAAGCTCTCAAAACAGAACAGAAGTTGCTGTTTTGTGAGGGAATTTATATTTACAAGGGAAATCTCCATCTGTAAGGGTGTCTCCCTCGCTCCCTCTAGCAGGAAAAGAAGGGTGAGACTCACTCTCCTCGCCAGAAACCATCATTTTGGAGAAGGTCCAACTAAATCTGCATCACAACCTTACCCTGGTTTACCCTGTTTCTCCTAGTGACCTCCCACAAATGTTATCCCCCTACACCCACTATATTTTGTTGTTGTTAGCTAAAGATGGTATGTAAGGTGATGGCTTGGGCTATTTCAGGTAGTACTCAGTTTTCCTGTGTATGTACACCACGTATATAGGGAGTATACATGTTATTAAATTTTTGTTTTGTTTTGTTTTCTCGTTAATCTGTCTTTTATTACAGGAAGGTGTAGGGGAAGAAATTTTTCTTTGAGCATTCCAGGTTCTTAGCTGAGACCCCCACTTTAAATACCATCTTTAGCTAATGACAAAAAAAAAAAAAGAATGAAAGAAAGATGGGCCCAGCCGGTGTGGCTCAGTGGTTGAGCGTCGACCCATGCACCAAGAGGTCGCCAGTTCAATTCCCAGTCAGAGTACATGCCCAGGTTGTGGGCCTGATCCCCAGTGGGGGGCATGCAGGAGGCAGCCAATCGATGATCTCTCTCATCGATGTTTCTATCTCTCTCCCTCTCAAATCAATAAAGAAAAAAAATTTTTTTTTAAAGTTGGGAGCTGAGGCAGTTATGGGAGATTACCAGGAAAAGCATGGAAAACAAGGGTAAGGTGGCAATTCAGATTTAAATCGGACCTTCTCCAATGATAAAAAGTTTCTGGAGATTTAGAGTCTCAACCTTCTCTGAAAGAGAGAGAGAGAGAGAGAGAGAGACCCTTAAAAATGGAGATTTCACCCTGGCCAGTTTGGCTCAATGGTAAGAGCATCAATTCCCTGTGGATAGAAGGGTCACATGTTTGATTCCTGGTCAAGGGCACGTACATCGGTTGTAGGTTTGATCCCGAGCCCCAGTAGGGGTCGTGCGGGAGGCAACCAATCGATGTGTCTCTCTCACATCAATGTTTCTCTCTCTCTCTCTCCTTCTTTCTCTTCCACTCTCTCTAAATATCAATGGAAAAATATCCTCAGGTGAGGATTAACAACAACAAAAAAATGGAGATTTCCCTTATAAATGTAAATGCCTCTTACAAAACAGTAACTTCTACTTGGTTTTGAGTTTCTCCTGTGTCTTAAAAATGACCAGCTCAAGATAATCCTTACTCCAAAGGCATATTTTGGGGTGGCAAATACTGCTTCAGGAGTCTCAGCCAAAAACACAGAAGAGTAGAGGGGAAATTATTCTTCCTCCCCTACTTAACTCTCTTATAAGGGATGTTGGACTAAAGTGTACCCTATATATAGATGAGAAAACTGAGACTTCCAAGAGGTAAAATGACTGGCTCTAAAACACAGACTTAGAGTGAAGAAAGGAGGTCACTGGGCTGGAGGGAGCTCTATAAGTAACAGTGATGCCCACCAGATCCCCGCCTCCACCCCACCCCACCCCCATCAGTGAAGGCTCACTTCCTCCTCATGGGGAAATAATTTTAAAAAACAAATTAGGAAGAGTGGCCAGAAGCCAAACTTCAGCTGGGAACAACAGGAAGCAGCAGCAAAGAGTCATTGTGGCCATTTCAAATGGCAAAAGGTGACAAACCAGCATGGCCTGTCAGAAATATCTATGAGCACAAGAGGCATTTCAGGCTCTGGGATGCAATGATGAATAAGAAATAGGGGACTCTGTTCCCCAAGAACTCTGAGATTATTAGAGCAAACAGACTAATTACACTACATGAGAAAAGGGCTCAGGAGTCAAACACAGTCAGCTGGAGGAGTCAGGTGATTAATTCTGTCAAATAACACAGGCATTATTCAGGAGTGATTATATCCTGGGTATTGAAGTATAAATAGGAGTTTTCCAGGTAGACCAGTGGGTGAAGACCATAGCATTCTAACTTAGAGAACAGCAAGGTAATGAACTAAAATCACATATTATGGCTGAAGCTTTAAACATCAAGGGGGGAAAACAGTAGGAGATGTGTCTGAAGAAGGAGGTAAAGGCTTTGTACATCATTCTGAGGAAGTCAGTGAAGTGTTTTTATAAATGTGCAGAAACTCCATTTCTTTAACATGACCCTTTTTCTTTTCTGTCTGTCCACTCCCTTCCTTAATCATTAAGCACTTAGGACATCAGATTCTGGTCAGTATCAAACTGTCTTAAGAACAAAACTTCAAGTCTGTTGACCACAGAAACAGAGTTTCAGTCAAGCTAAAGATAACATCCTAACTTCAGTTGTGTTTCAGCCTCAGACCCATGAACAACCTGACCCTACAGACCATACCCTCATGAAATGAGACAGCACCATGCCTTGGCTGATGTCAGGATACATGATCAACTACTGTGCTCCCTACCCTCGCCCCAACCAATCAGGAAGACCCATGACCCCAACTCCTTTAGCCACCACTACTAATGATTTTTCCCCTGTCTAACCCATCCCCTGGAAGGCATCAGGGAGCCAAGTCTTTGAGCACCTGTGACTCCAAGCTTGGCACCATTTCCTCAACTAACAAGCCCTTACCTTTTTGGCTGCAAACTCCTGTTCAAGTTTGATTGGGTTTTGATGCACACAGGCAAAGGAACCCCTCAGTCCGGTAACATTTTGTTTTGCTTGTTTTGTTTAACATCATTTTGACAATCATTTTAAACTTACGGGAAAGTTGCAACGGTAAAAAAGAGTACAAAGAACACCTGCATATCACTTACCCAAATTCACCTATTGTTAACATTTTGTCTCATTTACTGTATCATTTTATCTCTCTCTGAAGAACAGGGCAGACAAGTGAAATCTAGGTTTTGGGACAGGGTTCAGGCCCTGTCAAGACAGAGTAATGATAACAGCACAACAACAATATGAATAATTTACATATTTTGTATGCTTATTATATGCTAGGCACTATTCCAAATGCTTTAGCTGTATTAACTTATGAAATCCTCACAACAACCCTATAAGGTTAGTCCTCTTATTAATTTTATTTTACAGATGAGAAAAAAAAAATGCCTCGAGGGCAAAGACGATGGGAGTCAGTTTCTAAGGCAGTAAAGTAAAGAAAGTAGTCTTTCTAGAAGCTTCCAAGAAACAGACAAGAGAAATGTCAGGGTCATGGGTCACGGGATTGTCAGAAAATTTGGAACATTTATCCTTCATCCACATCAGAAGATGGCTTGCCACTCTCCAAACCTCCAACCTTAGTTTGAATGCTGAAGATTACATTAATTTTATGTGTGTAATGCCAGAAGTTATTCACATATTATATTAATATAGTTTTCACTCACAGAGAAGAAAATTAAATCCAAAATATCAGAGTAAGATGTGCTTTCAATCCAAAATTCATTTTAAATTATATGAAGTAAAATTAGATATGAAAACAGCAAATCAATTTTATTTTTATTTCAATATTCAAAATGGGTTTAAATCTCTGAAGATGGAAATCAGCATCTCCCAGGCGCCCCCTTGTGGAGCAGTTTAGTGATTCCTAAATTTATCTGATGGACATAATTGACCTGGAGAACTTAACAGAAGCAGTTTCCAAGGCTGCATCCGCAGATTAGGACAGGGTAGGAGGTGATCTGTATTTTTAAAAAGCTCTCCAAGGTGATTCTGATACTGGCCATTGTAAATACCAACAATTTAGAATTTCTTTTTGTTGTGGTTCACCGGAAACAACTTCTAAAACACAGTTTTTAGAACCAGAAGGAAAGTTAAAGATGATTTTGTACCATTGTTTAATTGCAAAACACTTGAAGGCTGTGAAAAAGCTGAGACCAGAGCTGTGAAATGGCTTGCTCAAGGTCACAGAGAACATACATGGCAAAACCCAGAGCAGAACCTAATGTAACGTGTCAGCGAGATAACCAGAGACGCACAGCCGAATTGTAAAGGAGCACTTCATTACACCCGGCGGGCTGGCGGGGGTACAACTTCCCCAGATCCTCAGCCTCTATTCTTCTAGCTCCTCGGATTTTAAAAACAGAAGCCCCCACCCCTTTTGCCACCCCCCCCCCCAGGGGACTGGTACAATAGTGGGTGTGACAGCTTACGGAAGTCAAAATTAGCATTATTCACTGGGCTCATGATTTGCAGTTGCAAATACCTCCCAACACGAGGGGCAACTATAACCTTAGGCAAAATTCCTTTACTTCTAGGGGTAATTAACCTATTATTGGAAAAATATCAAGGAAGGTCCATTGGTGATAAAAATGGAGTCATTTAGTCGCCTTAGCCAAGGGGCCTACATAAAAATGGAATCTAGTTGCCTTAGCCTCAGGGCCCAGGTCACTAACATCTCCTGGCTCTACATTCAGCGTGATTAATTGGAACAGTTCTGTCTAGTCCAATCCATCTCCACAGGTTTATCCCTCCACTCACCGAGAGTTCTACAAGGTCCCTACACTCCACATCACTTCTGACTAAGGAGAGCACAAGCAGAGTTGCCAACAGATATTCTTTGGAAAGAAACTCTTTCCTTTTTAACATTTGGCATATCTTAAAGACTGATTTTAAGGAAGCACCAGGAACTAAGCAGGAAGAAATATTCCCTATAGAACAAGCCACTTGAACTGACAGGGTCTCTTCTCTTCTCCAGGGTTTGTCTACGTCTGATATTGAAAGCGTACTAAGCAGGGACCCCTCCCCACAAATACCAAATATTGCCTGTCACTCCACATTAAAGTTTCACTTCGGGTCTTGAAATTTGAAGATGCAGCTGAAAATGCATCTTCCTGGGAAGGGTAACAAGAAAAACCGCCTTCCAGTTTGCCCCTAGGGAAGAATTAGTTCGTTAATCTGCAGAGACAAAGCAGAGGCAAAGCGCTGAATGAAGAAAGGAATTTGGAAAGCGGGGAAATAGACCTGACAAAGTTTGTCTGCCTCACCATTTTGCAAGGTTTGGTTCTGTTTATCCCCAACATAATTGCATTTCTGGGATTCCTTTGGGCCTGCTCACTCTGATCTCTCTCAGTGCCCACATCTACTTTGAAAAGTTCTGGGCTTATCTAAAACCTGGCTTTTTCAAAGTCAGGCCAGCAGGCTGGGCACCCCCTGGGAGCTAGTTAAAAATGCAGAATCTTGGGCCGCACCCCACACCTACCGAAGCAGAACTGACATTTTAATGAGATCCCTGAGTAATTCAAATGCACATTAAGGTTTGAGAAATACTGCTCTAAAAAACGAATTGCAGAATCCTGTGGCCGGGACAGAAACAAAAGGTTACTCCGAGTTTTCTCCACTGTATCACAATTCAGGGTTTTATGGAAAGTTTCCACGGTTCCAAGAAGCATAATTATGTTTTGCTAACTTTGCTGAATATATAAATGTTTTAAGCTTGAGGACTACATCAGAACTCAGTTTCTCTCTCTCTTCCTTTACATTGCACACTTAATGGCACCTGCGGTGGGGCGTTTGTTTCTAAATGCAATCAGAGAGAACTAGCTCAAGCACTGTCCTTCGGAGTAGAAAATGTAAGATGCCATCAGCTCTCAGCCTGTAATGAAATATGCGGACTGCTGCGAATGGCTTGGTTTTCTTGAATATTAGTCACTATATCAGTGACATGGAGACATTACTGTCTCCCAAGAATAGTAAAGCAAAAGAATTCACAGTCTCTGGAAATGATGCTGATGACTGATTGCTTAGTGGATCCAACAGAATGGGAGGAGCCGTCCTTGACCCTCCACACTACCGTTTACTCCCAGGCTTATCTCAAAACCTGCCTTTCCTTTTATCCTCTCTGCCACAAATCTGGGCCAAGCCACCTTAACCAGTGACCTCTGGCTCTCCTGCCCTTCAAATTATCATGTTCCCTGAAACCAGAGGGTTGTTTTTTGTTTTTTTAAGGCACAATCTGATCACAAACATTCCCCCACCTACAGCTCTTCTACGGCTTTCAAGGGCCTTTGGGGAAAGTGCCGATCTGGCCTTCAGATCTAGCCTTTGCCACCTTCTCTTTGACCTCTTCTCCAGTCGTATCAGTTCTAAAAATCAGTACTCATAGAACATCATCAGGAAACAACTTAATATCTGTCTCCCACTGTCCCTTTAACCTTTCATGTGATTGTCTTTCCTCTCATTCTTGGATGAAAATGCCAACAGTTTTCATGACATTTTGGTTCCCTACTGGGTAATAGAAAGTGTTATGGCCACTTCCAGTGTCCAGCACATCCTCAGTTCCAAATTTCAAAACATCTAGTCCCATAGAACACTGACAACACCAAACTTGGTCTAAAATAAAATTGTGCCCCTCTGCATGCTAGAGCCCAATGTATGCTGGACCCTTATGGAGAAACGGGGTGGGACATGGTCCCTTCTCTTTTTCTACCACATGGCAGCAGTGTAAACTGGTCCAAACTCTTTAGAGAACAAAATGTCATTGCCTTATCAAGGCGAACATGAGCATCCCCCACAACCCAGTAATTTACTCCCAGGTAGCATTTACCTTGAGAAACATACATGTGATCAGGAGACACGTACAAGAACGTTCATGGTAGCACTGTCTGTGATAGTAAAAAACCAGAAACACTGCAAATGGCCATTGGCAGAATGGGCAATAGACCACGATACATTCTTACAATGGGATCGTGCACTGCAGTGAAGATGAATGAACCACAGCTCTATGTGACAAATGGATACATCTCAGGAACTAATGTTGCATTAAAAAAAACAAGATGAATTGTAGAATACCTGCAGTGTAATATCTTACACATAAAGTTTAAAAACCAAGTTAATGATATATTTGCTACATACATACACAAAAACATGTAATAAAACCATAAACAAAAGCAAAGGAAGGACGACAGAAATTCAGACTAGTGCTTGCTTCTGGGTCAAAAGATATAGTGAAGAAATAATATGCATAGCTGGGTGATACGCACATAAGTGTTTATTTTATTATATACTTTAAACTTATCTATATTATCTATCTATCAATGACCTATCCATAAATTATTTTATATGTACAAAATATTAGATAAACAAAAAGTACGAGGTACTTATTTCTCCCTGTTTCTGCCATAATCAGTTGTCTTTGTTACTTAAAGGTAGATCCTATAATTTCTTGGACATCAACCTTTTCAAGGCCACAGTTCTGAGGAGCCATTTTAAACTCAGTCTGGTGTTAGACAGCAGGGAAAACGGAAGAATAAGAAGCATGTTCTTATTCTGGTTCTGCCATTTATCAGCTGTACAATTTTAGGAATCTCAGCCTCAGTTTTCTTGCCTACAAAATGGGACCAACCACTCCAGCCTCACAGGGTCGCTATGAGGATGCAATGAGACAAAGATGCACAAAGTACTCGGGGCAAAGTAAGGGCTCAGAATGTGTTAATTTCCATCCCTGTCATAAAAGAAATAGGTAAGATTGTGTGTTCCAAATGGTGTGCAGCCCTGGACGGTTTGGCTCAGTGGTTAGAGCATTGGCCCGCAGTCCAGAGAGTCCCGGGTTTGGTTCCCGCTAAGGGCATGTACCTCGGTTGCAGTTTGTCCTCGGCCCCGGTTGGGGTCATGTGGGTGGCAGCCAGTGGATGTGTCTCTCTCATGTTGATATTTCTCTCTCTTCTCCCCTCTCTCTCTCCCGCTCTGTCTGAAGATAAATGCAAAAAAAAAAAAAAAAGTGTCCTCGGGTGAGGATTAAAAAAACAAACAAACAAAATGGTGTGCAACTGTTATTGTTATTTACAAACTAAATTTCAGCCTGTGTATTACTGTAGTCAACTCATCATTTCATTCAAGAGCCATTTGCTGAATGGTCCCTGTGCACCAGACATTCTGGTGATAGACCTGTAGTTTTCACCTTACAAGTGAAGAATGGCGTTTTTTTCTAACCTCAGGGGTAGGCCTCATGAAGAGATTTCTGACCCAAGCCGTGCATAACATAGGGATGGAGTTACAGATACCTAGGCTGTGGGCAAGTAAAATGTTTAATAAATAATGAAAATATGACCCTTGGCGCCAGTAAGGTACTTAAGGCCATTCATACTCCCTGCCTCCGCTGAGTCATTGCTAAACTGGGGAAACATGAGTTCCTGAAGCTACCCGGAAGGCTGGTTATGTCATCTCTGGTTGAAATGGATCCCGAAATATATGTCATCTCCTGGGGAGGTGGCGGTGGGGGGAGAGGTCTTAACTCCTGGGAAGTGAGATATTACTTTGTTCCAGTTTGCAAAAAAGACCTATTAGACTCCATTCCCAGAAACTGTCTCCTGAATGACTTAAAGCAGGGCGAAGGAAACAGAATGCATATTTTTAATTGATTCTGTCTTTCTTTGAGCAGAGCTTCAAGTAGCCTAATAAATTTTTAAGTTCCCAAAGAGCTAGTTGCATTCAGCGTGACTCCAAAAACATGTTCTAATTTGGGACGTCACAGGCATCGCTGCCATAAGTCATCGCAAACAAAACTGCTGCTTTGACTAATTGGGAGCTAGATGAAAGACTGTCCGCCTCAGCTGCCTCCCCCTTCTTCGCTGTATTGGGTATTAGTTCTCAAAAGTAGGGGTCTGAATCTGATCTATCCTTCTATTAATAATTCAGATGTCGGGTCAGAGCAGGACCATGAAATGTCAGAGCTGGAAGCTGAAGCTCAGAGTTGCATTTCCAAGGTCACAATCTTAGTGCAGGGTTCTCAAACTGTAGTGTATAATAGAATCACCTGGAGGGCTTGTGAAATAACAGATCGCCAGCCCCCATTCTCAGCATGTGTGATTCCGTGTGTATGGGGGTGGGGCCTGGGAATCTGCATTCCTGCTCCGTTTTTTGGGTTTTTTTTTAATTTTATTATTATTTTTTTTCAATCCTCACCTGAGGACACTTTTTGCATTCATAGAGTGAGAGGGAGAGAGGGAGGAAGAGAGAGATAGAAACATCAATGTGAGAGAGACACATCGAGTGGCTGCCACCCACACAACCCCAACTGGGACCGGGGACAAACTGCAACCGAGGTACGTGCCCTTAGTGGGAACCGAACCAGGGACTCTCTGGTCCGCAGGCCGACGCTCCAACTGCTGAGCCAAACCGGCCAGGGCATCCTGCTCTGTTTTTAGATGTTATTGCGGCTTCTGGTCCAGGGAGCACAGTATGAAAAGCACTGTCTTAGTTAACTGAAGGACAAGGTATGGCGACCAGCTCTCAAGCAATCCAGTGCATTCTCCAAGAGGGCTCTTCTGGAGGATACAGATGGGTGCTCAAGTTATGAAATCCATGGTTTCCTCCTGAAAGGGGAGAATTGCATTGGCGGTAGAGCTAAAATCGTGAGCTTTGGAATCAGACAGTTTGGCTTTGGGACTTTGAACAAGTTACTTAGCTTATTTGAATCCCAGCTTCTTCATCTGTAAATAAGGAATTACTAGTTCTTCCAATGATTTGAGACTTCTGAAGAATAGTACAAGAACTATTTGACAGAGTTTGAGGACTGTAAGGCATTAATAAGCATCTAATGTAGCTTCTTCACTTTTCAGATGTGGAAACAAATATGCATGGATAGTGTCTTATCTACAAAAAGTGTCTTAATCATAGCACATGGCAGAATGAGGAACAGTATCCTGGTCTTTTAATGAGTTTTGCTGTATTTTAATCCTTCACATGGATGAATATTTCCAAACCACACACTTCAAAAATACTTCTTGTGAAAGACCATTCATATGGCAAGATGTAGATTTATGACAAGCATTTTAGAATCAGATTAGCCAAGTTCTGTGATTTAATCTACTTTTCAAAATACCATTTCTTGTACAATGTTACACATTACACTTATACAATGTAACACAAAATATGGGAAGGTAATAAAGAATTTATTCTGCTCACCCTTAACTATGAAAAGAAAACATACGGCAAGTCACCCAAATTGATTTTTATGTTTCCTTACAGTGGATTTTCAAAAAGAGTCTTCCTTGTGGCATAACAGTGTTTTGCAAAAGGGTTGTGACTATTTATAGAATTCTTGTCTTTGCAGTTAAAAATGAGTACATTTGAAAAAGGAGAGTTTTGTAGATCGGAAATCAATTTCCAAATAAAGGAAGTAAACATTTTAAATGCATTAAGGAAATTATGGTAAGCATTTAAAAGAAAAAAAAAAAAGCAACTCAAAGGACATTACTCACTCAAGCTGTACTTGTTTAGGGTGTATAAAAATCAGGGTACGTGAGAGCTAGCTGAAACTCCTCCCCTAGTAGACCCGGTCCTAGCAGTGGTGTTGGGAGATTTGCTGAGCTGAGTCAGTGGCATTGGCGGAGCCCCGTTCAGTACGTTTGGCACTGTGACCAGCTCATAATCATTTTCATTTTTGAAGATATTAATATTTGGCAAAATATTAATTAATATTTTAATGAAGCCAAGAAATAATGGTGATTGTTGTGGACGGAGAGACCAGCGCAGGTTGGTCCTCCTGCTCCCTTGCTGTTTGTCTGGATGGGAGGCCACTTGCTTTCTAGTCAGACTAAGACCAATGGTGTATTCTATAACATTTATTTGATCCAAGGGGTTAATTTATTTCTTTTAAAATATGTGTTTGTGCAGTACCTAATCTTTTTTTTTTTTAATTTATTTAGTTATTGATTTGAGAGAGAGAAAGAGAAACATGAATCTGCTACTACACTCATCTGTCTATTCATTAGTTGACTCCTGTGTGTGCCCCTACCAGGGATCGAACCCGCAACCTGGGCTTATTGGGACGACACTCTAAACTGAGCAACCTGGCCAGGGCCTGATCCAAGGACTTTAAAACTCTTATTCTGAGACGAGATATATCCACTAAGTGGGTACTTGCTGGCTGTGTAGACCACTAATGGGCCTCTTCTCACAACTCTCTGGTTACCTGTTTTGACCTTTAGTATCCAGATTTAATCAGTCATGCAGCCATTCCGAATTGCCCTGGTGGACATTCTGATATGTCAGAGCTAAGGGACAGGGGATTGTGCCTATCAGGAAACCTATCTTATCTGCCCACCACCTGATAATTAATAACCTTCACTAATGGAAAGGTGCAGTCCCAGGGAGATAATGAAAAATCCCTTTAAAAAGCCAATTTGAGACTCCCACCAAAATTTGCAATGTGTCCTACCTCAGATGATCTGGAGCTCATTGTGACAGGCCTGAATCCCTGAAAAGAAATTATTTGGAAGTAATGACATAAATTATGTATGAGTATCAATTGAATATTCAAGTATAATGGGTTTATGGAATACAAGAGAGTATTTCTTTTGAGATGCTGCAATACTGCTATTGTTAGGTCCAGAGCCCAGCTGATTGCTTATAGGGAGCCTTTGTGCAAATCTGAAAGAGGCACGCCTCTGGGTGATGCAGTCCTGCGGGTACATGGCTTGGCACGCAGAGCCTGGGCTGCAGCTCAGCTCCCTGTGTCCCCTGGCCGGGAGCCTTTGTGTGATGCACAAACGCACTTCCTTAAGCGGCAGCCCCACTGCTCTTGGAAGGGTGTGCCGGCAGAAAGGCCTTCACGGCTTGAAGTGCTTGTGTTGGTTGTTAGAGAGTGTGCATCTGAAATACATAAACCTGATGGTTCCTTCTCCTATCTCAATTCAGAAGTAATCCTTAAGAGATAGCTAGTTAGGCTCCGACATGCCCTAAAAGCAGGTGGAGCCTTCAGGACAGAGAGCAGAGATCTTGTCTTGGCAGGTATGTTTCCTGAAGAAGCTCGGCTGGTGGGCCCATACTTCCCAAAGCAGAAGCAAACAACCCAACACCTGGGACATCTAGATTTCTGGCACCAGAGCTGTCTTTTTTGCCACCTGCTGCACTGGCGCTGGAAGGGGAGAACTGTGCTGTGTTGGGTATGGGGCTAAAAGCCTTTACGGCCACCTAGATGGACAGAAACTGAGGGGTGCTGGGTGTTAGCAATAAAAAGTATATGGTCTCTGCCCTGATCAGTTTGGCTCAGTGGTTAGAGCGTCAGCCTGCGGACTGAAGGGTTGTGGGTTCTATTCCTGGTCAAGGGCACGTACCTGGGTTGCAGTTTTGATCCCCGGCCCTGGTCGGAGTCATCAGGAGGCAACCAATAGATGTGTCTCTCTCACATCGATGTTCTCTCTCTCTCTCTCCCTCCCTCCCTCTTTCCCTTCCACTCTATCTAAAACTCAATGGGAAAATATCCTCAGGTGAGGATTAACAAAAAAATAGTATATGGTCTCAAATGTCCATCCTTCTTCCTGGAACCGTTGCCTTATGGGCCATGGCAACGAGAGCAGAAACACAGAAATTCAGTGTTGAGTTCCCAGTTCCAGGACAAAATGGAGTAGACACACACCTCTCTGTTCCTTGGCTAAGTGTAGCGAAGGGCCCTGGACATTGTACCGGGGTGGGCAAAAGTAGGTTAATAATAATAATGATGATGAATAATGCAATACTTATTAAAGAAATAATATAAAAATAAACTGCGTTTTGCGTACTTACAACTGTAAACCTACTTTGCCCAGCCCTGTGTATAAAACAAATATAAGAAGGATCTAAGAGGAAGAGAGGAGAAGGCAGGCCGGCTCGGGATCTCAGGGCCCGAGGAACGACGTGGCGACAGGGGTCTCCTTGCTTTGTGTAGCCCAGACTGGCTTGTGGAGAAGCGGCAGCCTGGAGGAGACAACAGGCACAGACCAAAGATGCCCAAGTAAAGCCCGTTCACTCTAGTCCAGGACAAGAAAGGAGTAGCCTCACAAAACAGATAACGTGGGGAGGGTAACTGCTCCACTCCAGCCGAACACCACAGAATATGTGAATGGACAGCCCAGACGCATGCCCTTGCCCAGCTCTCCCAGGGCACTCACTCCTCTCCCCCTCCCTCCTGGTGGTGTTCAGAAGCCTGAGCAGTGGTGGTCGGACTCATCCCCACCTGGCAGCAATGAGAGCACCCCAAACTCTGTCCCAGGTTGTCAATAAAGATCATACTGGAAGCCAGCACTTCAGGCCGCACCCCCTGGGGAGGAGACACCCCTGGCTGAGCAGGTGCACAGGAGGGGGCTGAGTGGGAGGCTGGACTTTTACCCCATTCCAGCAGTGACGAGGCTTCCCAGCCCCTGTGGTGTCAGCACACGCCTAGTGGGAGCCTGAACTGCCACCGCCACCCAGCAAGAACGCGCTGCCCTTCTGCTCCCCAGGGTTCAGTGGAGGCCAAGTGCGGAGTCCGAGTGTCCACACATGTGGCAGGAAGATAACCAGACAGCACCACCCTTCCTCCGCTGGCGTGGTGCTCAAAGAGAAGATTTCAATGTGATTCAGAATCTCATGACAGAAGAGCAAAAATGTCCAAGATGTAACTGAAAATCACTCATATCAGGAACCAGGAAAATCTCAACTTAAATAAGAGACAATGAGAAGACACTAATACCAAGATTATACAGATGATGGAATTCTCTGATTTTAAAGCAGCCATCATAAAAAAACAAATGCTTCAGCAAGGAATTTCAAACACACTGGAAACAAATGAAAAAAAAAAATCTCAGCAAAGAAATAGTAAGTATAAAGAACCAAATAAAAACTTTAGAACTGAAAAATGCAATCATCAAGAAAAAACTCAACTGGATTAATAGAATGGAGAGACCAGAGGAACGGGTTATGAACTTGAAGAGAGAACAGAAATTACCCAAGCTGAACCACAGAGAGAAAACAGAATGGAAAAAAAGGAGCAGACCCTCAGGGACTGTGGGACCCCAACAGAAGATACCATATTTGTGTCTTCAGATCCCAGAGGAGAGGAGAAAGGGAGAAATAGACCAGGGAGAAAAAGTATTCAAGGAAATAAATTTGGCAAAAGACAAACTTACAGATTTAACAAACTGGGTGAACCCCAAATAGGAGAATCTAGTACTGAGCCTTGTCTTTGGAAGGACCCCTAAAACAGAAGTCAACTACACAATCAGGTGAGTCACATTAAAAAAAAAAAAGGGGGCCTGGCCAGAGAGGCACCAGTTCGATTCCTGGTCGGGGCACATGTCTGGGGTTCGGACTCGATCCCCAGTGTGGGGTTTGCAGGAGGCAGCAGATCGATGTTTCTCTCTCACATCGATGTCTCTATCTCTCTCTAAAAAAAAATCAATAAAGAAACATATTTTTTAAAAAAAGGAAGAAGATGCCCTGGCCGGTTTGGCTCAGCAATTAGAGTGTCAGCTCACTGAACGAAGGGTCTCATGTTCAGTTCCTGGTCAAGGACACGTACCTGGGTTGTAAATTCAATCTCCAGCCCTGGTCTGGGTCATGTGGGAGGCAAATAATCGATGTGTGTCTCTCAGATAGATGTTTCTCTCTCTCTCTCTCCCTCCTTTCCACTCTATCTAAAAATCAATGGAAAAATATCCTTGGGTGAGGATTTAAAAAAAAGAATTGTTGAGAACATTGCTTTGTAGCATCCCTCTCATAGCATTAGGCATAGGACATTAAAAATAAAACTCGAGGATCAGTGGCTTAGTTTAGAGAAGATTGGCTAAGCAAACACACAGTAATATAATTATTCAACAAGTGAACCACTGACGTGGTTTGGGGATGATTTTTGAGGAGAGACTGGTTGTCGTAAGTCACTAGTATGACTCTTTTCACAGCTTTCATGTTTATTTATTTTCTATCCTCTGAAGCAGACTGAGAGTAAAACCAGGATGCAAGCATTTAAAAATAAACTCATTGTTATTTATTAAATGTATTTAATATTTGAAAATGTTTAACATTTGAGTGAAAACACCATTCAGAATTGTGGGATTTTTTTTTTTTTTTTTAACTAACTATAATAACCACATGTACTATTAATTCCATCTGGAAGTAAGACCATCCTTTTAGCCAGCTTCTAGAATCAAATGGCCCAAAAGGATAAGATCCCTCTGACAAGCTGTTTGAATATTTATTTTTCAATGTGTATTACAAAGAGTATAGGGAATATTCTCATACAAATGACATGAAAAGTGCCTGCTGGTTAATAAAAGTCCTAATTCAAACATCAGTCCCTTTAGCCCTCACAGCAACCCAACAGGAAGAACAAAGAGATTCAGGAGATTAAGGTTTGCGCCGCATCCCTCCTATCTGGTGCCTAGTGACGCACATGACACGAATCTGATATCCTTTCCACTGGCCACTTTAGGATCTCGTGAAGCAACAAACTCCATCTCATTTTGCGTTCTTAGCTACGAATTTGTGGGGGAAATGTCACCTGATTTTACTTTAATCAAACTGAAGTCTTTTGTTAAAGGACATAGGCTACAAATAAGAATATTTAATGTCCCAGAATAAGTATCCTTATCCCAAAGCTATGTTTTCTGCAATGTTTCATAGCTCTAGAGACTGTGCTTCTTGATTATTTTCCCTCGTTTCCACAAACATTTGTGTCTACTATGTGCCAGGTGCATAAATGGTCCCTGCCGTTAAGGAGACTCAAAACTCTGGGAGAGGATGGATATGCCATTTGTTGTATTTCTGGGCATACTGAGTCTATTATCAGTTTTAATCTTATATTGTCAGTAATCAGAATGCTGGGTGTTTTGGATTCTTTGGATAATGCTCTTTAATTTTTTCCTTCCAAACCATTAGAAATCACTAACCATTTTGTGATCTTCTGTTTACTATCGAGAATACTTCTAAACACTTTTCTTTTTCATCCTCGAGGACATGTACAGAAATGGACTTATTTTAAGAGTGGTAGAGAGGGTCATACATTATCCAGGCGACAACTGTGTTGAGCTGTTTCCTGTCCATTGTAGAGCACACGATGATATTCTTCATGTATCCTTTCTGTTCTCTCTTTTTAAATCCTCACCTGAGAATATGTTTTTATTGATTATTTTTAGAGAGAGAGGGAGAGAGACATCAATGTGAGAGAGAAACAACAATTGGTTGCCTCCTGCAAACTTTCGGTGTACGAGATGACACTCCAACCAACTAAGCATCTGGCCAGGGCCTTAATACTTTCAACCACCTCGATGAACAGTGAAAACTCCAAATAAATGTGTGTACACATGTTGTAAAACCTCACCTCTCCCTTCGCAGCCAGTCCGAATGGCCCAACCAGAAATTGTCTGAGGAAGAACCTATCAATCTGTTATCCTTCCCTCTTCCAAGTATCAAAACTATCCTCTCTACTACACGTCTGCTTCTTCTCCTTCCCTCCTTCCCCTTCTCCTCCTCCTGCTGTTTTTTGTTTTTCTCTGCTCTCCTCACTCTTATCCCATCCAAATGAATCTGCCATTAGTATTTCCCTGACGATTTCCTCTACCCATTCTTGCCCCCAAGAATTTAAAAAACACACGAATTTGATCACAGGCATTTCAGGAACAGGCTGTAGTCCTCAGGGTGTATGCAAAAGCCTTTCAGTGCTGTTGGTTCAGTAGGTTTCTCATTTTGTTCACACGAGATTAATCTGGGAGAGCGTTTAGTCTCACCCACAACAGTGTGACCTGAATCTGCTAAGGTTTGTGGCAAACACTTTGATTTGAATTTGATTTTGGTTTTTGGCATCTTCTTCAGAATCTCTTCACTCTTTGAAGTTGTGTTTTTAGATGCTAAGGCTTGGACATGGCTGACTGTGTTTGAATTACGAATAGGCTGTAATCTAACGTCACACTGGACATGCTAGTGAAAAGGCTATCCTCGCATGCCCTCTTACTTTATTTACCAACTAAGTCGAAGTTTGGCAACAGAAGAAAATGTATTCTCTTGGCACTGTGCCTACCACCTGCTTCTTAGAACCACTTTTTTTTTTTTTTTTGGCGGGGGTAGAGGCAAAATTCAGTCATTTAAATAAACACCTGGCTAGCCCCTCCCCATCACAGCTGTGTTGGAGCAGGTTGGATCTTGTTTAACCTCATGATGAACCAACAAATCCATCAGCTATTTCCTTATAGAAGAGATTTCACTTTTTAAAACATTTTTTCTTTATTGGTTTTTAGAGAGAGAGGAAGGGAGAGGGGGAGAAAGATAGAAACATCAATGAGAGAGAACATCGATTGGCCGCCTCCTGCATGCCCCCCACTGGGGATCAGGCCCACAACCTGGGCATGTGTCCTGACCTGGAATCGAACCGGCGACCTCTTGATGCATGGGTTGACGCTCAACCACTGAGCCACACCGGCCAGGCAAGATTTCACTTTTCACCATGAGATAGTAAGCATGGATTATTTGGTGGTTGCTGTTCACTTTTATTTTTCAAGTTAGAATGATGTAACAGCTTGGTAACATCTACAGTGGACTTGAGAGAACATTTTGAATGGGATTCGAATGAAGGTAAAGGGAGGGAAGGAAGAAAGGAAGAGCCAGGGGTAACGTTGAGAGGTCCAAGATGAGTGACACGACGTCTCATGTGTTAAAGGGGAACGTGGAAAGAAAACAGCCATGGAGAATAACATAGAAGCTAAGCCAAAACTTCCTAGATGCAAATGCAGTATTTTAAGCCACAAAAATATGTTTCTTTTTTCTGATTAAAAAGCATCAATGAATCCTTGCTAACATGCATTTGAAATAGCTGAATAATCCAGGCACAAAAACAAATCGACACTCTTGTAGGTGACACTGAAGAGCCCATCTGTGACACCCTGTGTGTAGGCCCCGTTCCTTCCTACCTCCTCTCGAATCATGGCAGCTAGGTTCTGCAGCTTCCCGTCTTCCTCTCTAAATGGAGGAAATGATTTGGGGCAACAGCTTATTTTTCAGATCTGCTTTTTGTGTGTGCATGATTTACAGTCAAGAGCTGACTATTTTCTTGTAAGCCCTGAGAATGAACTCTTTCAGAGAAGGATTACCTCCACTTTTTCTATGATGGCCTGTAGCAAACGATGAGTCAGTTTTTTGCTGCTTTTATGTGCCATTAGACGGTACGTGCTCTTGACACACAATGTCAGCCTCAAGCGAAGTGGCATCAGGAAGGGAAATTGCCCAATTTATATCTTTATAGTTTTCTTTCTTTTCCCTCATTTTATTTTTTCTTTAAATCCTTGAACATACGTATTTACAAAAAAGGCTTTATACTCCTTGTTAGCCAGCTCTATCATTTCAGTCATTTTTGGCCTCTATGATTTTCCTCCTGGTTATAGGCCAGAATTTACTACTTTTTCGCATGTCTAGTCATTGTGTTGTCGTTGTTAATCCTCACCCGAGGATCCTTTTTTCCATTGATTTTTTTTAGAGAAAGTAGCAGGGAGGGGGTAGGGGAGAGAAAGAGAAGAGAGAAATATCGATGTATGACACATCCATTGGTTGTCTCCCACACGCGCCTTGACCAGGGTCAGTGATCGAACCTCGGTGCGCTTGACCAGAAATCGAATCCGTGCCCCTTTGGTGTGCGGGCGTCACTCTAATCACGGAGCCCAACTGGCCAGGGCTGTCTAGTCCTTTTTGATGGATGGATATTATCAAAGTATTGTTGCGTATTGAGATTTTTGTTGTCCTCTTTAAAAAGTAGTGACATTTGTTTTGGTGGACAGCGAATACTTGCAGACCACTTGGATTCTTTGGAGGCTTGGTTTAAAGCTTTGTTACAGTGTGTCTAGTTTGGCCTTTATTCTAGGGCCAACAACGCCCTACTGCTAACGGGTGACCCTTCTCAGATCTCCTCTGATGGTCCCAAATAGGCAAAGAAGAGTCTCTGACCTGGATGGATGGAATTTAAATGTCTCCAAGTCCTATGTGAACTCTTCAGTCTTTATTCTTTGCCTGGCCTTGTGGAATTTCAGCCTATGCACACACAGAGTAATAATATTCAGCCAAGGAACCAAGGGGGCCTTCGTGAGAATTTCTGGAGTCCTTTCACTGTGCACCTTGCTTCCTAAGTGTTCTGCCCTGCAAATCCTGGCCACCCCAGCATCACCGCTAGTGAAATTAGCATGACATTTAGTTTCGTCTGCCTTTGGTGCGGAGTAAAAATGGCCTCCAGGTAGGGTTGCGGGATTTAACAAATAAAAATCTAATACCGCATTTTTATACATAATTATTGTAAAAAAATATTCATGATGTATCTGAATTTCAAATTTTACTAGATATCTTATATTGAACCTGGCAGCCCTACTTCCAGGCAGAAAGCTAGGAAAATTGTGGAGCTCACTTCAACTGTTTTTCTTCTCTTGGGAATCACAATCTTAAACGTACTATGGTCCCAGTATCTGAAAATGGTTGTTTCACTTCTGTTGTAGTTTTCTAGTTGTTCACAGTGGGAGGGCAATTCTGTGCCAGTTACGCCTTGGCTTGAACTGGAAGTCCACAGTGCATCTCCATACAGGCAGGCAAACAGACAGGACAGCTACTCTATCTGGAATTGTTCAGGGGAACCATTAGGAAATGTGTCATTGTCCGGCCTGCGTGCCTCAGTGGTTGAGTGTTGACCCATGCACTGAGAGGTTGCCGGTTCGATTCCCAGTCAGGACACATGCCCAGGTTGTGGGGCTGATCCCCAGTGGGGGGCATGCAGGAGGTGGCCAATCGATGTTCTCTTTCATCGATGTTTCTATCCCTCTCTCCCTCTCCCTTCCTCTCTCTAAAATCAATAAAGCAAAAAAAATTTAAGAAATGTGTCATTTCTACTCATCCTGGAAGATGGCACATAGAGGTGCCCATGTGAGAATGAGCTCAGTTATACTCCAAATCGTCTGCCTTTCGAAGTTCATATTTGAAATCACCATTTCTTCTCTGTTTTACAGTCTCCACGGGCTTGGAATTTACCTCAGTTTTATCTGTTCTAGACAATGTCAACCTATCTCTTTGGGAAGTCACAAGGCTGCAAGGTGAATTCCGGCCACTTTGCACATCCTGCATTGTAGAAAGAACATTTCCGATAGACCCCCAAGTGCCCTGTGCAGGCATCTTCACAGAGACAGTTCATTTTATTTACACAGATTATTACAACAGTGACCCTCTCATCTCGTGGGGAGTTCAAAGAGATGGTGTTCATCAGACAACAGTTACATGATGTGGTAGAAAGAACCTGTGCCTGTGAGGATTAGAGGGCAACTAATCATTATTAAGTATTTACCATACGCCAAGCTCCATCCTGTGGTGTGCTCGGGCCAGCCTGTGACAAGCTCGTATGGGCTTGTGAGAGGCGATTGTTAAATTCTCAGGAATCTTGCCAGCCATTTTTGAACTGATGGAAGCCTGCGATCGACAGCAAGAGAAATAATTATATCATGGAAATCATCAAATGCTACGAAATCATGGCCCTTCCATCAGCTTCAAGAGCTGATTGTTAACCATTTAGCACATGCCTGCAATCACATTTTTTCATTTTATTTTATCCTCCAAATAACTCTGTAGGGTATTTATTAGAAGGTGAAGTTTAAAGATGGAAAACAGACTTATATTACATAAGGAACATGTCCAAAATTTCCCGGAGAACAAAAAACAAAAAACCAATTCTGTAGGTCTATGTTCTTTCTACGTACATTGCTACACCTTTGAGCCAGGAGATGTAAACAGAGTTGTTGCCTGAACACTAACTGAATGTAACCTTGGATCAATACCTTACCACTATGAATCACCATTTCTTCATCTGTAAAGTTGGCAGCACTGAATTGCTTAATATCCAAGGTCTCTTGTGGATGCAATTGTTTCTGTTCCCCACTAATTCTACCTCTGTCCTGCTGTGGCAGAAACACTAATAACAAGTCCCTACCAAGTGGCTGTTAGAACATTGGATTTGTACCATGAGGGGCTTCTTGGGACTTAGAGCTAGGATACTGCTAGATTTTCTTTGCTCAAATATTCACCATCACGGATATGTAATAGGGGAAATGTGTGTAGCAGGTTGATTTATTAAAAACGGGACAGGGCAAAGTAACCTACTGTAAAATTAGCTGTTTTGTTTTTGTCAGACTTTGACTGAAAGTTACCCACCAGCACCCTCGGGTCCCAGAAGGATAACCAAATATTTGTGTCATTGATGGGTTCACCCTTGAGGACAACTAAGTAGATCTTTGTTTCCAGAGGATTCAGTATGGAGATTAAAAATGAAGGAAGAGTGCTTCAAAGGTAGAAGAGGAGAATAATCCCATTTTAAAAGATGGGTATATTCCTAAAACTGGGGGGAAATTGCAGGTTTGTAAGGTTCAGACTGTTTATGGGTTGGTTATGGGAAAGGCTGAAGGTTTTCCCCTAAGTGCCTTGCCCTTAAGGCTCCAACAAAGTTATTAATAATGGGGCACCCATAGAACTTCTAGAACAACTACTAGTCTTTGAATGGACTGAGAAGTAATTTCTGAAGCTACCACAGACTGAGAACCAGGACCTCTTTGTTTACTTTAGGAAAGAGTTCTGAAGATTGACCATTTAAATTTGGTGATTAAACCTTAGACCAAATTTAATCTGGTTATCATGGAGAAATGTGTATCTCTTATCTACAAATAGCTATAATTTATAATATGCAAATATCATCCACAAAGAGATTCCATGATTTTATCTGTATAGCAAAGTGGAGGAAAATGATCTTAAATGCTGGCATCATAATAGGGAGTGCTTCAGCTCAGGTCTTCCAAGAAGCAGATGGAATTATATGTGCAATAGATTTACTGGGGAGAAAGATGTGAAGGATAAAGAGGGGTGGAGGAGCTAGAACAGAGTAGGCAAGGAGAGCCTTCAGACTGTGAAAGGAGACCAGAAGACAGACTGTGCAGACAACCTCGACCGTAGCACAGTTCTGAGAAAGTCTGGCCAGGTCAATGGGGAGTTCCCGAGCAGGGTTCCATGTCAGGCAAGAATCCTGGCCCCTCTAGGAGCCTCCCAGTGTCCAGTCAGTCATTGGCTGCGAGAGTGGAGACAAAGGTTTGGCAGATGGAGGCTCTCAGTTACCTATGATCCTGTAGCAGGTTCCCTTGAAGGGAGATCAGAGGGGTATACTTTGTACTTCCATGCCCACCATGTTTTTTAAAATTATGTTTTTAGGAACATACCCGGAGAGACTGCTTTGGGGCAGAAAGTGAGACCTTGAGACATGAGCTCACCAGAAAAAAGAAAGTAAAAGAGTGGTAAAATTTTTACCTGATAGGATCAGAAATCTGGGGATATAATTCAAGAGTAAAAGAGAGAGTGCTGTGCACCTGAAACTAATAACAAAATAGTGTTGAATGCAAACTGTAATAGAAAACTAAATAAAAAACTAAAAGAATAAAGGCGAGGCAGGCTGAACAACATGACATGGCTAAGGGCCTTTTTACAGATGCAGGGATAACTAACATTCAGAGTTAAAATTATAAATCTGCTGTCATTCCAAACCTTCAATAAAATCTGACATATGTACAAACACCTCATGGGAGTGTGTGTGTGTGTGTGTGTGTGTGTGTGTGTGTGTGTGTGGTGTGTGTGCTGGGGAAAGAGGGAATATAAATCAAGGGAAAAAGGCAAGTTCTAACTCTGCGTTAACAAGATACAAAACAGGAACTTCATGCATGGAAAAGAAAGACAATGCTTAATTAACTAATTCTGTAGAAATAGGATTTCAAAGCCAGTGTCACTAGAGAGCCTAATCTCCGAGGAATTCACAGAAACCTTGTGGAGAGCACTGGGAATTCCACGGATTGTCAATGAGAGCATCGGATCAGCCTTGTCTAGCTCTGCCGGGGTCCATGAAGATTGACAGCACCTGCAAGGCCTTCATGCGTAAGCCACTGCCAACCCACAGAAGTGTATGGAGATGCGAAACAGTGGTAGGAATAGAGAAGAGAAGCCAGGAAATTACATTGCTTGCCAGGGTTTCTCTGCTTTGCTTGTCCCTCTGTCTTCTAGGTAACTTCTGGTGTAATCTTGCTCATCTCTCTTTTCTCCTTCTGTGTACCTTTTCTACAGCATAACATAGCTTCCATGGTCAATCACATAGAACCCTACTCTTCAGACTGGGTAGGGAAGAAACTGTATAATCTCTAAAGTTCTATTCATTATTTTTTCTGCAAACAAATTCTTTGTTTTAAATCTAACCGACCTAGTGACACTGCTTCCATAACCAAGCACCTGCCTCAGACCTGCTTTCTTTCTTCATTTACTCCAATTTCAACTAGTGTCTCGAAGCTTTCCTCAATTAATAATTACAGCAATTTCTGTATGATCTACTTTCTATAGATCTATCTATTTGTCTATCTATCTACCGAATTCTTTCACATGTATTATTTTATTAGATCTTTGAGAAGACCCAGTAAAGTAGGCTGAACAGGGGTCATGCTACAACCACTTACAGATGAGGACCTTGAGGTTTAGACAGGAATGCATTAAGTCACACAGCTAGTAAGACCTTTTTTTTCTGTTTTAGAATTTTAAGAATTGGGCCTGTGTGCACTCAAGTAGTAAGACTGAAGGAATATAAGTGAGGCAACAACAGCATCTTATTGGAAGCATGAATAGAGTATTTTATACCCAGTTATCATGCTCACTTTTATATAACAATCATTAGAATTGAATACAGCATTGTAATTTTAATAACTCTTCACACATATCATAGTCCTTTGATGTACGCAGCATTGTGCAGATGGAAGGCCAGATATAACAAATAACTTGGTCAATTATATTATAATGAACACTTAAGGATGAATACATTTTATCTCCTCCATGAAGATTTCTCATAAATTTAAATATACTTCTTTCCTCACACTGAGTCGATTATTCCAAGTTCCAATTTTTCTTATTTTGGGAATTTGCAGAGCTTTTTTGATGGGGCAGGCATGGAAGTAGGAACATTTAGGAAGTATGGGTGATGGAGAACATTTTGGGGTCCCAATCTAAAACTTCTTTCTCAGAACTATGCAAGCTAGGACAGCATTTTAGAACCTCATTAAAAACAGAACAAACAAACAAAAACAAGTATCAGTTGATGGAATTGGAAAACATAAACCATATAAATTTATGCACATTTTGTCACATTAAAGAGCATAAGAAATATTTTCTTCATTAAGTAGTTTCAATCAAAGTGTTCCTCCTTACCCATTCTCCAAGTTACGAAGAAATTAGCTTATTTATTTATTTTTATTGATTTGAGGGGGGGGGGGGAGAGAAACATCAATGTGCTGTTCCACTTACTGATGCAGTCATTGGTTGATTCTTATATGTGCCCTGACCTGGAATGGAATATGCAACCTTGGTGTATTAGGACGATGCTCTAACCAACTGAGCTACTCAGCCAGGGCAAGATATGCTTATGCCAATGAAGTCAAGTGACCACTGAGAGGTATTGGGAGAACTGCAGGACAGTTGGAAGTAGATTTTGTATTTATTAACTTGTGTTTTGGGGTAACTAAATAAACAGTAACTCCGCCTGGACAATCTTTTTATTTATTTTTCTATTATTTTTTTAAAATATATTTTTATTGATAGAGAGAGAGGAAAGGAGAGAGAAAGAAACATTGATGTGAGAGAGAAACATCAACCGGATGCCTCTTGCATGCCCCCCACCGAGGATCAAGCCTGCAACCCAGGCATGTGCCCTGGCTGGGAATCGAACCGGGACCTCTCAGTCCCTGGGATGACACTCACTCCACTAAGCCACACCAGCTGGGCTGGACAATCTTTTTAATGGGATTGTCCCTTCTGGGTTGAATTGCTATTTTAAAATTCCTCCATCTAAATCCATTGACCTGTGGTCAATACATTATAATAAAATAAAATACAGATTATAAGAATTTGGTTAAGGTATAATTTCTTGTAGGTCATATTTTTGTAAAATAAAGTAAAAGACAGATTATAATAAGAATTTGGTCAAGATAATGAGTTTTTGTGGAACTTTTTGTTTTTGTTTCATTGTAAAAGGAAATGGATTAAGAAATGAAAGGGTTTACATTTATAAATCTTCCATAAGGGATTAAATCTTGTTATTATCATGCTAGTAATTTATTAAGATTGAAAAGTTAAACATCAAACCTCTAACAAATTAAAATTGAATAGTTAATTCTTATATCAATAGAGAAGCACTGTGATTAAAATCGTGTATTCAGGATTTTTGTTGTTCTTGTTGTTTTTAATTTTTGGAAAAGCGAGTACCAAGGATTTGCCAGTACAGATGAAATCTCTTCTGAAGCCCTGAGGGTTTTCATTTCAGCTGTCCCAGCATTGTTTGTCCTGCCTCCAGCATTTCTAGTTTAATTCTCAAAACTCAGAACACAAAGGCAGTATGTGTGGGGACAATAGCACACATTTGGAGCTGAACTGTCATGAGAGCAGGGCAGGACCTAACAGGACAAAAGGTGCATTTGCAATGGCTCATTCAGCTGTTGCCACTTTCCTGGAAGGACCATCATTTTTAAGGCTCAACACACAGGAACTTTTGGTTGCTTTAGATTCTGCCAGTCATATGAATATGGCTAAAGTAAGAAATGGGCCAGCTTTCCTCACAGACTTAACAGTGTTCTCTGCAAATTTGTTAGTAAATTGGCACATTATCAAGAATAATGCCCCTCCCTCCCCAAATTACCTAAAAGCAATTCATGGCCCGATCCTCTTAATTTCTAGAGATAACCTTGGAACATAAACAACCCCTTAAATTTTTATACTCCTTAAGAGTGCTGAAAGAATTCTCATTTAATTTTTGTAGTATACCTCTGAGGTGGACAAAATGGATATTATCAATATCCCCCTTTAACGGATAATAAAACTGTGGTTCCAAGAGATCAATTAGTATGTCTATGTTTTCAAAAACTACCTTCCTTCCATTCCTCCCTGTACTGTTAATTTTGTTATTTTCTTCTCTAACATCATCACTGAGAAATACAAAAGGAAAATATAAAGTCACAGCTTCAAATTACAAAGCTATCCTATTGACTTAAAACTTTGAAATGAACAAAATGAAGTCTTACCTCTTTGGAACATTTTTTTCCTCATACAGTATGTATTCAGTTGTCAGGAAGCTTTCAGTTACTAAGGGAAGGGCAAATATACAGCCGACCCTCGAACAACTGAGATTTGAACTTCCTGGGTCCACTTAAACACAGATTTTTTTTTCAATAAATACAGCCAGCTCTTCATATCCTGGGTTTCGCATCTGCAGATTCAACAAACCGTGGATAGGAAACAGTATCTTCACATTCCCAACTGCAGATTCCAAACTGTAGTTGAATCTGTGGATGTGAACGGGTGACTATAGTTAAGTTTTGAAGAGTCAAAAGTTATATGGGTCCTGGCCGGTGTGGCTCAGCGGTTAGAGTGTCAACCTGCACACTGAAGGGTCTCAGGTTTGATTCCCAGTCAAGGGCACGTACCTGGGCTGCAAGTTCAATAGCCCTGAGCTGGGGGCATGCAGGAGGCAACCAAATGATGTGTCTCTCTCACATCTATGTTTCTCTCTCTCTCCTCCTCCCTCCCTTCCACTCTCTCTCTAAAAAAACAACAACAATGGATTCTCATGACCACAAAATATCTTCCCACTAGGTTTTCTTTCTGCTATGTTGGTAGCATTCAGCCTATTGGGAACATTTTCTTAACCCTTGTTTTCATTGCCTAGATCAGCACCGTCCAGTATAAATATAACACAAGCTATATGTGATTTTGTAATAGCCATTGGTAATCAGTGAGATTTTACATAGCTGCCTTAGATCTCTGGAGTCTTGCAGATGTCCTTTGTCTAGCTAATCCTAGGTTGTTAGTGACCAGATAGTTTGTGATCACATGAACATCTCTATTCCTGTCATATAGGACTGACGGAAATGACAACTGGATTGAGCAAGAAAAGGGATTAAGAATCATACTCAGGAGAAACTAAGGCAGTGTGTGGAAGGACTCAGATGTGAAATTCCTTAAATAAAAACTTATTAACTTTAAATAATTGTGCCTATGTTACAAATAATAGAAACCCTTTATACTTTTTGTAAAAAAAAAAAAAAAAAATCAATGGAAAAAATATCCTCTGGCGAAGATTAACAACAAAAGAATTATATGGGAATTTTTGACTGAGCAGGGGGTCAGATTTTATTTGTTTATTTATTTATTTATTTATTTATCCTCACACGAGGACATTTTTCCATTTTTTGTTCAGATAGAGTGGGAGGAGAGAGAGGGAGGGAGAAAGAGAGAAACATCGATGTGAGAGAGACACATCGACTGGTTGCCTCCAACGAAACCCCGACCAGGGCTGGGGACAAATCGCAACCAAGGTACGTGCCCTTGACTGGAATTGAACCTGAGACTCATCAGTCTGTGGGCCGGCCAGGGCCAGGGGGTCAGATTTAAAAAGCATTTTTATAAAATTATATGTACTATATTGTTGGGCCTATACATATAGAAATATAATATATGTGTAATGTATTAATATTTGCCAACAACAGCACAAATGAAGTGAATGTGAGCTAAGTTGTATTGGGCTGAAGAAATGACTACAGATAGTAAACTAACAGTTATAACAATGCATTGTTGGGTTTGTAACACTAATAGATATAATACGAAGGCATTGCCTAGAAAATACTTTTATTAGACTTGGTACTAAATTAGAGTAAGTTTTAGATATTATACTTCTTGCCAAAACAAAACAAAACAAAACCCCTAAACAAAAAAACTCAACATCAGCCAAATATAAGGAATCCTCTTCTTTTGGCTACTTCTATTTGCTGCTCTGACAGCAGGCTAAAAATACGTTTGAGTTACTTCTCCTTGGTCTATCCTGGGGTCCTATGATTTCAGAGTCCCAGAATTTAAAAAAGTTTTTCTTCCCCTTTCATAATCATAATATAGCCCCCTGGCTGGTCTGGCTCAGCGGTTAGAGCATTGGCCAGAGGATCAAAGGGTCGGGTTTGATTCTAGTCAAGGGCACATACCTGGGTTGCAGGTTTGATCCCTGGTCCCAGCTGGGGTCATGAGGGGCACAACAAATCAATGTGTCTCTCACATGGATGTTTCTCTCTCTCTCTCTCTGACCCTCCCTCCTACTTCCTCTCTAAAAAAAAAAAAAAAAAAATGGAAATATATCCTTGGGTGAGGATTAACAAAAAACAAAACATAACATAAAAGGTAACTTTCTAAGAAAAAACTCAACCCATAATTCTACTACTTTGACAAAATGTTTCATTATATTTATTCCCTTCTGGTTTTATGCCATAGGCATTCACATTTTATTTTATAGAGGTGTAACCACTTACATGTTTTTTTTTTCCACTTGGTATTATACTGGATAGTTCAGCAAATTTAATTATCATTCCTGATAGCATCACATGTATTCAGGATATATATGTATTTTCTGTGTCTCTCCCACCTGTCCATTGTATTTTGTAGTAGTGTGTCTCTCTCATCTCTCCAAGCCTCTAAGGAGGCTTGGAGCCTAGACTTCCAGACTCAAAAAAACAAGCAAACCAGAAAACAAAATAAAAAACACCAAACACTAAAACCTTGAATTTTGGTGAAATAATATAAATGGTCTGACTTGACCAGTTTTAAACTTGTATTTACATATTTTGAAATTAAGTGTTTAAATATAAACATAAGCATCATCTGAATAAGATTTATATTGTAAAATGCTAATTAGAAGTTTTGATTTAAAGTCTGTGAATCCACCATAGTTTGCAGGTAATTTGGAAGAGTTACCTATTTTGTAGTATTATGTCTCTCTCACACTAGACTTCCAGACTCAAAAACAAACAAACCAGAAAATAAAATAAAAAACACCAAACCTACCTGCTACCCTTCTTACCTTTTTAGCATGCTGCCTTAAGCAGTAATGATAGAAGTAATCAACTCTGAATTAACTTAGTATAGTAGCTGAAAATTACATTTTATCAGCAGATACAAAATATCAGATTTAAAACAGCATTTTCTATTTTTCTAATATAAGGATCTCATTTCTTAAAGCATATTACTAAAACTTTTTAATAGATATTATAATTGTGTTTTGCAAGTTCAGTACATGGCCTACAAGAGGAAATAGAGGGTGTAAAATAATTTCAAGTCTATCTGGCTTCAAATGAAAAAAAAAAAAAAACAGTTTAACAGCTTTTAGCTCACTGACATTCAATGACTATGCTTTACTTCCTTTTTTTTTTTAAACTGTAATGTCAAGTGGGTAATTTCCAAGCTAGAGGTATTTGCTTCCTTCCTTAGCACTACTTATTCAACTATTCAGTCAGAGGCACAATCCATTTATAGATGTAGACAAATGACTTCTCTCTCCATTCTGCAAATTTAACTCAAAAACAAAATTCCAACTACCATATGAATAGATCGCTTTTTGGTCACAGGACATCTGGGGTGCACATTACTAGTAGAATGCAATATGCTATCATTGTTTTTTTAATATATTGCCTGTTTTAAAACTATTAGCTAAAAACTCAACTATCACCATTTAGTAGTAACTTCTGATACTTTAAAAAATTCAATGTAATTGCTTGTTCTCAGCATGTTATATAATTTGTAGTAAACGTGCTATTGAAGTAAACACTCGATTATTTGACTAGTTACCATCTTCACTAGATTTTAACACAACCAAATAGCTATTACAGAGCCTAGTACAATGAATTAGTGTTAAATACATAAATATACAATTCATTAATTTTTTTAAAGTTTTGTTTTGTTTTAAAATATATTTTTATTGATTTCTAGAGAGAGAGGAAGGGAGAAGTAGAGATAGAAACATCGAGGAGAGAGACACATCAATCGGCCACCTCTTGCACGCCCCCCACTGGGGATGGAGCCCACAACCCAGGCATGTGCCCTGACTGGGAATCGAACTGGCGACTTCTTGGTCCATGGGTGGACGCTCAAACAGAGCCACATCGGCTTGGCCAATTCATTAATTTGAGAAATGTGAAAGGCACAATCTACCAATCCACTCTTCAGTGAATAACCAGCTGGTAAGGAGTAATCTAGGAGCCATTTACATGAATCATGTTTAAGAGCAAATAAGTTTATGCTATATTATATAGTTCAAAAGGATCATTAGTATATCAGTCCAGATAAATCGACAATTAGTTAGACCTTGGGAAAGTCACTTTTCTTTGGGTTTCCTCACCTGTAAAATAAAGGGATTAGGCTATATCAAATCTATAAAGTTTTAAGACTTAAGAGTTTATCTGGCTTTCCATACCTGTTCTTGAAGAGTTGTTCTCAAGTTTTTGTCTAAATGCACTATGAACTTCTATTTATGTAATTGATGTCAGTTTACAATTAAAAATGTATGTTTATATTGATTTTTTTTTAGAGAGAAAGGGAGGAGAGAGAGAAACATTGATCAGTTGCCTCCTTTAGGCAACCTGACCAAGGATCAAACCTGCAGCCTGGGCATGTGCCCTGACCAGGAATCGAAACGTTGGTATTTCGTTACACAGAATAATGCTCAACCAACTGAGCCACACTGGCTGGGCAACGTAAGTATATTAATCGATCAGTTCTACCTCTTCATTGATTGTGAGGACACCGGTGGTCCAGGGAAATAATTTGTCAAGGTTACAGAGCTAATTAGTGTCAGATGATGAGAGAGCCCAGACCTGATTGCCAATTCAATTCTTCTACATCATACTGTCTTCTAGATACCACAGGGCAAGCAAAGTTCTGAGTAGGTAGAAGAAATCTAAATGGAATATAAAATCTTAAAGGGAACTTACACAGGATCCACCTAGTTCAACTTCTCATTTAAATCTGGAATTTCTTTTGTGGCATTGTGACAGATGTCATTCAGTTTCTGTTCTGCTCCAGTAGTAAGATACTCATTAATGCTTACGAGGCAATTTCTTTTTTTTTTTTTTTAATCCTCACCCGAGGATATTCTTTTTCCACTTACCTTTAGATAGAGCAGGAGGGAGAGGGAGAGAGGGAAGAAGAGAGAGAAACATCAATGTGAGAGAGACACATTGACTGGCTGCCACCCACACGACCCCAACCGGGCCGGGGACAAACCACAACAGAGGTACATGCCCTTAGTGGGAACCGAACCCGGGCCTCTCTGGTCTGCGGGCCGATGCTCTAACCACTGAGCAAAACTGGCCACGGCGGCAATTTCTTTACCTTGACAGTCAAATCACCATAAAGTTATTTTTTACACTGAGCTCTAATCTGCCATTTAAACAAAAAAAATTTTTTTCCTTTATTAACTTGAGAGAGAGAGGAAGTGAGAGGGAGAAATAGAAACATCGACGAGAGAGAACATTGACTGGCTGCCTCCTGCATGCCCCCCACTGGGGATTGGGCCCACAACCTGGGCATGTGTCCCGACAGGAATAGTAGAACTGGTGACCTCTTGGTGCACGGGTTGATGCTCAACCACTGAGCCACACTGGCCGGACTAATCTGCCATTTTCACTTTGTTCTACTCTTAGTGTCAAAAAGAATAAATTATACATGCCTCTCAAACATTTGAAGACAGCTGTCATTCCTTAGTCACATAATACTTTAGTTTTTGTTTATGGGACTCTTTCTAACTTGATAAAACAGTACAGGATTTGTTCTAATTTGTGAATATCCTTTCACTGAATCCTGAAATGAAATTAATATTGCAGATATGAATTGACCAGCACTTTATTATTTTCCCATGATGACTCTTTTAAAAATGTTTGATTTTTTTAGAGAGGTAGGGAGATAGAAACATCAATTGGCTGCCTCCTGCACACCCCCTACTGGGGATAGGGCCTGAAACCTGGGCACATGCCCTGATCAGGAATCGAACACTCAATCCACTGAACCACACCAGCCAGGCCATGATGAATTTCTTAGCACCCCAAGATTACATCAGTTTCTTAAGTTGGCTTCCATGTCATTTCTAGTTAAGCTAAAACCTCCAGATTTTGTCTTCAAACTCTGAAGACAAAATATGGAACAAGTGCAGTTTCATATTTCTACCAATGGCTTTCTATTGTTTCTAGGACAGTGATCAGGGTCCATGATACTACATATGATTGTGCCCCTAACTAGCCTGCCAGCCTCATGCCATCCTTTCCATTTGATCTCTGGCCAATCTTCTTAATTTCAAATACACCATTCTTCTTCTAGGCTTCTACACACTATTCCCCTCGCTGGGAATGTTTCGCCTGGACCGAGAAGGTTTATCTATCATTTTTCAAAGCTCAGTTAAAAAACTACTTCATGGGACTTTTCCTTGCCCTTCTCTGCACCCTCCCCTCCCAGGAGTACCTTTTACCTATTATAATACCCTACTAATTTCCTTCAGCCCTTATCCAAATAGTAATATTTGTGCAATGAGGTATGTCTCCTCAGCTATACTGTGAAGTCTATGAGGACATGGCTGATGTCTATCTTTATATGGCATAGGGTTTTGCACAATTTAAATAGGCAATAAATATTTGCTGAATGAATATGGAATTAATCAAAGAAAACACTCACTAAACCTGGGTATATGTTGTACAAAGAGGGAATTGTATAGGCTTCAAGACAATCTTGAAAAGCAAAAACCTCTCCAAAGGAAAGAAGTGATAAAATTTAGACAACTACAGAACTATGTTCTGTTAAGATGAATGGTAACTTTTTTCACTCTTTATAGAAGGTGGAGAGCATGGAAGAAGGCAAACAAGCACAGCTGAGTGGTATATTTGTTGTTTTACTGTTAATTTGACACATCTGAACCAAAGCATTCACAATACTTGATATACTTTTAAAAGAATCATATACTATAGTCTTAGACATAACCACAGAACAAGCAGAACAATTAAAACTACATAAGGCCTTAAAATATATCCACAGTGTGTATTATTTCAATATCATTCATTTACAAATTAGACTACATACCATTAATTTAATTTTTCTTTTTCTTTCATTTTTTTTTTTAAATTCAGGAATGATTCATTCAAGGAAAGGCAACTTAGTTTTTGTGTGTGAGCTTTATTTTTTTACTACATTGGTTAATATAAAAATTAAGAATTAAATGTTCTTATTTCCTGCATCAGGAGTGAATCCATGAAATTCTCAGATTGTAATCCAAAACGATAGGTCCTATTCTTAAAAATAGTCAAAGTGAAAAGGGACCAAAGCCAGTCTGTTTGTGGTCTTAAAGAACATCCAATGGACTTTCAGGTTGTCTTATAATGAAGAGTACTGCAAATAAGAGACTAGTCAAAATTTAAAACAACGTTGCATACAAAAGTCATTCTTGAAGCTCTAAATGCCTTTTAAATAACTAAAATAAAAAATTTAAGTAGTTGCCTCACAGTACCAAACTTATAAATCAAAACTAGTTAAAATTCAGTGCTATCATGACTTCTCATTTACAAGGTAACTAGTTGGTAAATTAACAGATGGCATAAAAATTAAGACAAATCATTTTTTTATATTTAAAGGAGAAAATGTATGATAACCAGGGAATACAGAAAATTCCATGTATTTTACAATAGAATAACTGTTTACACCTCTATCCCTATACAACAGGGTTTAGGTCATCTCTAGTAAACTTGTGTGTTTTCTTAGTATTCTATTGAGTACTTGAATTGTTTTAGATATACAGCTTTTTATTGAAAGAATATTACATTTGTATACCAGGATAAGATTTAGTACATTGAGATGTTTTAAAAATATTTATAAATTTGTTTCTCATATGCAAAAGCATTTGGCAATACTTTTACAGCATTTGATTTTATAGAATTAAAATTTCATACAGTACTCATCTTGATGTTAAAAAAAAATTCACAGAAAAAATATAAATTACACAGCCTGACTGCATGATACTGTTATTTCCAGTTATAGTTCTGGTAATTAAAACCTTCATTAAGTCTGTTAACAAATCATTACCTGTACATTTATGAAGGCAACTGACATGATTTGCAAACAAAACCTTCAGGTTTTATGTTATTTACCAAGGAGTGCAGTTCAGCAAAAGAAAACCCGGTATGCAAATTTACAGAGTATTTTACAAATTTACCAGTTCCTGTGACACAAACTGTTTCAACCTTTCAAGGTACTGTCCATAAAGTTCCACATCATTGTGACCTGCCCCTTCAACCCACAGAGGCTCCACAGGTCTTTGGCAACGCTCAAACAATGCGAGGCCATGTGAAAAGTCAATGACTTCGTCTTCAGTCCCATGAATGATTAATACTGGAGAGGTTATCTTAGAGATTTTGTCAATGCTGTAAGGAAAAAGGAGGAGGAAAGTAAATGAATTAGCTATGAAAAGGAACGTAAAACAAATGTCCTTGTGCTGTATCAGAAAGACAATTCAAACACCAGAATCTATCCAGAAGGGATGTATGCCTCTTGGATTTCAAACATAATTCAAGTCACCTTTACAAACTCTCTACCTTAAGATTATCTGATCAAGTTAACTTCATGCACTTCTGTCTTGAGGGAATCACTGAATGGTTACTGTCACCATACTGTACATTTATGTAATGTTGATGTTTTGCACAGAGAAACTGAGGTTGCAAGGAGAAGATGCAACTAAAGACCATTTCAAGTATGTGCTAATTTCATACCTTTCTGCACACACATATGGCGGTATGTTTTCTTTGTTTTAGGGTATTAACTCACAAATATAGAGCAAATGTAATAAAACATAAAAAAATTTGGAGTTGAAAAGCAGATAGAAGACACAATTTTTAAGAGTATAGAAGGTAAAGTGAAGCACCAACCCAATTTATACCATGGAGTACCACAGAAGGCTAGGAAATGACAGAGGGATAAAGGTGGGTGATGAAAAGATTTACAATTTGTTCAAAGAAAGAGTTTAGGTCCCTCTCTGACAGCGTCTTTACCCTACTTTTTGCAGCAGGGTAACTGCACTTCACTCAAAACTGGAGGATTTGTGGACTAAGGGACTGCCAGACACAGTTTAGGGCAGAGGTATCAGAGGCCAAGCGAGCATATACATACTGGCTGCTGTGAACCCTTTCTCCCTACTGGACTTCCAGAATGCTGGCATCCAGGGCTTCATCCACCAAGGGTCAATTTTAGAAAGTCTTCTTTGGAGATTGTACCCACTTTAAGAGGAAAGATATGTAAGTATTGACATGAGGGTTTGGGGTGGGGATTCGGAACTAATTGGCTTGACTAGATCACTCTGTAGAGAAGCTCAGAGTCAACAAGTCTTAATCACTTGCTTCAGATCAGCACTTTAGTCCCTCTGTCTTACTATGAGCAGACAACCAAGAATTATCAGACATCAGAGAACACTTTAACATAAGACAAATCAAAACAATTAAAATAAAAAAGGCAGCTCAAGGGAGGCATAAATTACACAGAGAAGAACTCTTACAAACAAATAACTCTTTAAAATCCTGAGAGAGAGAGAGAGAGAGAGAGAGAGAGAGAGAGAGAGAGAGAGAGAGCGCATTGTAACCATTAAATGAGGATAGAATCATGAAAATAAAAACATCATTAAATGAAAGTATTCAAGGCTGCATTTGGTAAGGAAAGAATGTTTGGGTATATTATTTGCTGTCAAATGTTCAATAGTAAAGGAATTACAACCAAAAAATGAAAAGAAATGTATAATCTTTTTCTAAGTTAGCTGTTAGTATTATCCTTTCTGTTGGTGCAATATTGAGAGGGAGCTAGACAGAGATGTAAGTTTTATGGCAATAGCATTACCTCAAATACCATTCTATCATCTCTATCATTCTCCAACCTACTATTATCTAAAACAAAAACAAACTCCAAATAAAAGTAAAAATCATAATCTCCCTCCTGTAGCCTGCTCTGGTGATAAGATTACATGTTCCCATAAGCTTCCCCACAAAAGTGACCCCTTAATGACTAATGATGAAAAAATATGTTGTTTTTTTATCCTCACCTAAGGACGTTTTCCATCTTTGTTCAGATAGAGTGGGAGGGAGAGAGAGGTACAGAGAGAGAGAAACATCGACGTGAAAGGGACACATTGAGTGGCTGCCTCCCGCAAGACTCCAACCAGGGCCGGGACGAATCGCAACCGAGGTACGTGCCCTTGACTGGAATTGAACCCGCGATTCATTGGTCCGCGCGCCGATGCTCTAACCACTGAGCCAAACCAGCCAGGGCAAAAAATATGTTTTTGAAATAGCCCTTATTGTTCTTCTAAAGAACCAAGTGATGACTTTGGCCCATCTATCATCCACAAAAAAATCCTTTGTATTGTTGTCAATTAGGCAAAGAAAATAAAACTTAAATTTGCCAGCTTCTCACCTCTTGAGTTGGTGGAAACTACCATCCTGTCTTAAGAAGCAGTAGAAGTAGCCCTTCTTTCAAATTTGTCTAACACCTCATGTTTGCAGACTTTGCAGTAGCAATCCTTATTCTAGTTCATTTATGACTCAACTTTTTTGCAATTCACTACTTTTGTACCATTAGACATTATTCACTTGTTTTTATGCACACGTGTCTCATTTTCCCTCTACTTGTTCCTTTCCTCCAGTATTGTGTCTCACTGAATGGCACCACCATCCATTAGCAGTTTAAGTCAGAAACCTGGAAATTATATTCAAGTTCTTTTGTTTAACATCCTATATCCAGCCTGACATTTAGTCCTATCAATTTTATCTCTTAAATTCATTCCTGTCCCTAATACTAGTGCCACTGTCTGGTTAAAAGCCCCCAGTACTTTGTACCTGGATCACTACTGCTCAAACATTTGAGCTTCCTGACTGGTATCCTGCTACCACCTGTTTCATAAGTTAATTTTTCACAATATCTATAATATATGTAAAATAGAAGCTCATGGCTGAGTGTGTTGTATCATGAATACCTTAAGTGATGGAATAAAATTCCATTTAAAGTTTCTTTGAATTCAAGTATTTTGAATATTCATACTTACTTTGGGAATGCATCAAAACAATAGGTCTTCTTGGTATCAGGAAAAGCAACTCGCATTCCTGAGGTCAAAGGAGAATGAAGAATAACAGCAGCACTCTCGTACCGAGCAGCAAGATCCACAGATGGTACTGTCCCTATACTTTGGCCATATATAATCACATTTTCAGGGCGAATGCCATATCTACAAAGTTGAGAAGTTAAAAAAAAAAAAAAAAGTTGGACTGGTATGAAATGTTCAATCATCCCTAAGGACTTAATTTTATAACCGAATGACTCAGACAATGTCAACAAATTTATATTTAAAATTTAAGTTTCTTAGTCATCACGATCATATTTAATGATATACTAAAAATCTATTTTCTTAGCTTATTTCATGTTTCAATTTCATCTTTTGGAAAAATTGCTGCAGTCTTTAAAATTTTAATCTTAAAAATGGATTTATTAAACCATTTATGTTACTCAATGTAGCATACTGTAGACTAAATTTGGAACATATTATCACTAATATTTTAATGATTGATATTTAATAGATTGTGTTTATTCTCCATTAAATGTAAGAAAAGTCCTTATTTCTCTAGACATCAAAAGTGGATTATTTTCTTTTCTGAAGTTGGTCATAGTGATGAAAATGTGACATATAGTTACAGTATGGAATGAATATATGTATTGTTTTAGCCAAGAGCAAATTACTGTATTTCTTGAAATCTGCCTTTACTTACCATAGAAATGGATCAGTGATTGAAAAGACAGATGGATGAATGACAATTCCAATGACATATGATTCAGTTAATTATTAATAGACTTCATGCTAAAATCTCAAGAGTATTTATTGCTTTACTCCCTTTAATAAAAACGGTTCAGATTTAAATACATAAATTCATTGAACTCAGTAATATTGGGTACATACTATGTCCCAGGCACTGTTACTTGTCTACAGTATAACTGTCCCAACTGTAAACTACTGTAAGTGTAAGTGAGATGCTACAGGAACTAATGAATGTGGGGTTGTGGGGTTAGAGTGACACCAAATATACCTTTCCATTTTAGAAGTCTGACCATAGTCACTTCTGGTTGCTAAGGGCCATTTGATCAACAGCTTCTAATCTTTTCCAAATTATCTGAGCACTCACCAGGAAAGAACAATACCAGCCCTGTGTGCTCCTCATAGCCCTTTCCAGGGGCACAGGCCTATCTGAACTATCCAGATAATGACATACCTTCCCATAGTTCCTTCCAATCAGTCCTACTCAATCATTTGGATATATCCCAGAGATTGGGCTCCATCTACTCCAGACTAACTCTACATGTAAGTAAACTCAGAAAAGTTTTCTTTACAACAGACCTAGCTGTGCATACTTTATAGGAATGAAAAAACTGGGGAAATGAACATCAGCATCAGCTTAAGGCTGCACAGTTGCTGTTAGCTGTGTAGCAGCATGTTGGTGGCAACTATGGGTTTTAGGCTAAAGTTAGTAATGGGCAAGGCTCCAGAGCAGCAGAGGCAGCTGCTAATTTCACATCAGAGGTCTCAAAGAAATAACAGAATTTCAGAATACTACAAGTTAGAAAAGATTTTAGAGACCATCTAAGCTGGTTCAACTGCTTACTGAGCAGATGTTCAAAGTCAGAGTAAGTGACAGACCTATAATTTGAACCCAGGTATCCTGACTCCCAGTCCAGTGGTTTTTCTATTATAACACAAAGATAATGACTTCAAAATTTGTGTGTGAAGGCTGCATAGTGAATATTAGTCCCCTATTTTTTCTTGATAGATCAGAAGTTCAGAAACTTAGGGTTATTATCAATTATCCTAAAAAGACCATTTAAGTAATAATTACTTAAGTTTATTATTTACTTTTCCCTTCTTGATTACTTAAGTACTAACAATAAAGGTTATCTGCTTTAACTTAGCATCCTTAAGAACCATACTAGTCCACTGAAGTTATACTTTAAAATAAAGAGATTATGATATATGATTTATAGCTCAAAAAACCTATTTTATATATATATAAAATCACATTTTCCTGACAGTTTAGTATACTACATTCAGCTGGCTGACTCTGAAAGTGGACATTCATTTTTGTTTCTTTGTTTGTAGGCTGAGGGGACTGATGTCAGTATACTAAAAGCAGATTTTGTCACTTAAGGTGGTTTTTAAATTTATATATTTTTAACATTCTGTTCTTCCACCCAACCCTGAACTCCTGCCTCAATACTTATTGTATTTACCATCTATTTTTCCCTTATTCATCAGATATGTTTTCATGTCATTTCAGTTGACTTAAAATTCCCTTTATATAGAACTTTGCTAGGAGTTGAGTTTTATTACATATCTTGGAGGAATAATGGTTCTAAAGACATTTTCTAAAAAAGGTTATGCCTACTAACAAAATTGAAGCAGTCCTAAACTAAATGAAATCATTCGTATTTAGACATTAAATTAGAAACAGTAAGTTTTCTTTTTATTTTTTTCACCTCTCTGGTTCTTTTTTTTTTAACTTAATTTTCATTGTTGACACTATTACAGATGTCCCTACTTTCCCCCCTTTGCCCACCTCCACCAAGTCCCCACCTGCCACTGGCCCTTTGGCCATCACCACACTGTTGTCTGTCTATGGGTTATGCATATGTGTTCTGTAAGTTTTCTTTATGTCCTTTAGCTTCCATCTAAAATACTGTGGAAGTCAGGCAGCCTATCAATGTACAGTAGGAAGAATAACTTGTACTAAGGTATCTGTTTATATCCTAAATGATGAGAAAATACACTGAAGTCTATAAAATGGCATTATTTTTCAAAAAATTGTATCCTGGTGACTAGAAAAGATCAATTTAATTTCTAGTTCCCCCCAAAATGTACTGTAATCAAAGAATAACTGACATAGTAAGAGAATTTACTTAAATGATTTATCATAGCATCACAATTACAATCTAATTTTTAACTCTTCATAGGTATATACTGATAAATATAATTTCTATTTAGTACTTCAAGGTGTTATAAAAAAGCTTTTATTCTATTCTAATACAAGACAATTTTAATCATACTAAGTGTGAAAAATAATTCCCAATCACCATTTACCTTGTCCTAAGAGCAAGCCAAGCAGCTTCTATGTCTGCATAGAGGTTCTTCTCTGTTGGTTTCCCAGAACTTGCACCATATCCAGAATAGTCATATGAGAATATATTACAGTTAATCCGTGATCCCAGTCCTATGTAAAAGCTGCTCATCTGACCGAGATCAACAGCATTTCCGTGTGAGAAGAGTAAGGTGTATTTGGCATTGGGTGAGCAACGCACAAACATGCAGGCAATTCTGTTGCCTTTACTGGTTCTAGTCATGAAACACTCAATAGCATCTTTTTCTCTAGAAGAGTACTGCCAGTCAGCTCGTTCTGATAGGTGTAAAGTCCAGCGGCTTCCACTTTCATCACACATTAGCGTGTAAGTTGGGTCAGGTGGCAAAAATGCTAATTTTGAAGCAATTTTCCCTGGACAAGGTGGACAGCAGAAGAGGCAACATAGCTCACTAAATGAAAGATTATTCATCTTCTGAAAAAGAAAAAAGATAGCAAATGTTTTAATCACTGAATTGTGGATTCTGCATTCTCATACAATACAAGGTTAAAAACAAAGACTACCAGTGGTCAAGTATCTTCAACCAAAACAATTTTTTGGGATGTTTCTAGAAATACTGTAAATCTTGGATGAAGCTAATATTCCTGATCAGGAGAGAGACACAAATACTATTTATTTCAAAAACTCAGAATCTCATGGAGAGGCTGGGGATTTAACATGATACATAATAAATATATAAGAGCAGTTATGAAGCATTTACTACTTGTCAGACATTGTGCTAAGTGTTGTATGCATATTTCCATGTTTGATCTTCAAAACAACCCTGTATGGTGGTCTCTCACAAGGTGAGGTAGTGGTGGACTTGGGATTTGACATCTGGCTCAATCACTGTCCTACATTACTGGGCTACACTGTCAAGCACTCGAAACACTATACAAGAACCATATCGTTTTAGCCACAGTGTCATAGGCCCAAATAACCTATAAAACATTAAAATGCATGAATGCATGTAATCACTGTCCACATTAAAAAAGGCTATAATATGAAGTCCACTACAGAAAAAAGGTAAAATCTGATAAAAGTAAAATTTCCTAAATGGTTAGATGGGAAGGAACATAAATGTTTGTAGCCAGAGAGAGGGGGCATCCCAACTCTACCACTTACTAGCTGTGTGCCTTTGGGCAAATTATTACCTTTTTGACTCTCACTGTCTTCATAAGTGAGGCCAATGCCTACACTGAACAGAGTAGTTGTGAAGAACAAGTACAATGATACAGTTTAGGCACACAACAGAGTAACGGCCAGATAGTTGGCTCACTTAGGAATGGTCCACTTTCTTCAATGTCTTTATTATTAATATTTAAAAATATCCACCTCATATGAATTCAGGAACAAAAAATAAGTTCTAGTTTGCCCTACCAGCATTTGCTTCTATGTTGTCCTTTCTCAAATTCCTGTCATTTTTTTAGTGGTAACAGACCTTTGCTTAGTTCCAGGAAGAAGGTATTCAAAACAAACACCTTCCATAGGTTTGGTGGTACCTCATTTTCACCAAAATATCTAAATACAAATATAGGAAAAAATGTACAACATTATACCAAAAATGAGAAGAAATAATCTCAGGAGTGACTACAGATGCAAAATATTTGGAAAGAGTGCCCTTTTCATTTACTACTGAATCAAAATCTAATCTGTGTTGCTCAATACAAATGTGTTTACTTCCTATTCTGAACTAATTAGTTAAAAAGACGAAGCAGAAACTGCACAGATAGAAACAAGGGATGGAGTGACATAAAAGGCTTTTCAGCGGTTCTCAACCTGTGGGTCACGAACCCTTTGGGGGTCGAACGACCCTTTCACAGGGGTCGCCTAAGACATAACAGTAGCAAAATTATAGTTATAAAGTAGCAACAAAAATAATTTTATGGTTGGGGGTCACCACAACATGAGGAACTGTATTAAAGGGTTGCGGCATTAGGAAGGTTGAGAACCACTGCTTTAAAAGATGAATAAGAGAAGGGCAGAGCCCGGCTGGTGTGGCTCAGTGGTTGAGTGTGGACCCAAGCACCAAGAGGTCACCAGTTCAATTCTTGGTCAGGGCACATGCCCAGGTTGTGGGCCAGATCCCCAGTGGGGGGCATGCAGGAGGCGGCCAATCGATGTTCTCTCTCATCAATGTTTCTCTCTATCCCTTCCTCTTTCTCTAAAATCAATCAATAAAATATATTTAAAAAAGAGAAGGGCAGAAAAGTGTCTCTTGGATACTGGGAAACAATTTTACTTATTTTATCTTTATTCTTTTTCAGTCTTCAAAGCAAATACAGCGTGAATATGTTAGTATCTTGGTCTGATTGGAACTAGAGCCAGAACAAAAATGACAACTAGGTATCATCTCTAGTGCCAAACTCCCTGAAGCGGTATGCTAAAAAGGATTCTGAGGGCATGCCCAGGGCTTGGCAGGAGAAGAATGTGTGATAAATGAATAATGTTTACCATAGAATATGGCTACAAATTTATTATTCTGGTCAGGAGGATAAAGGACCTGTGAAGGAAAGGGAGTTCAAAGGGTCAGTTCTCAAGGAGGTGACCTGGAAAAAAGTTGAGGCAGAAGGTATGCTATCTATTACTTCTTGCCCCCAATATCTTACACGCATGCCATCGACTGCTGACCCACAACAGCCTATCAAAAGCTTGATTAATAAGTAAACTGTACATAGCTTGACTATGTTCCTATAATTTACCACTTGAACATGGAGACTTTTACATACTATAATAAAGTAATTTTGAAATAAACCTGGCTGACTGAACATATGTAATGCTTCAGAGATGCTTCTGGAGATGAACACCAAAGGTGAGCAGCACACAGGAGAAAAGCTGTTGTGCTAGGGTCTAGTTTAATGAAAAGACAACCTGACTTTCTTCAGGGTGGCAGAAAAAATTATTCCCATCACCACTGCTTTAAACACAGATAATTGGTGTCTGCTTAATAATAAAAACTTGCAAATTAGCACCTTCCTAATAACAGGTCTGGTATAGAGCAGCAATATGGACTTGCTTAAAAGGTATTTTCTCCTTTTCTGTGTGAAACAATTCATAAAGATCTCAGAGTACACAAAAGCCATAAAGGACAGACAACAAATTGAATGACTTACAGAATTTTGGGGCCAGATAAGGATTTAAAATAAGTTCTAATACAGACTCATAGCTACAGAGAACTTTTTGTTGGGTGCCAGATGGGAGGGGAGGTTGGGTGAAAAAGGTGAAGGGATTAAGTAAAAATTAGAACCTCAAGAGGGAAGGGGGCAAGGGGCGGGAAGAGATAAACCAAAGAACTTATATGCATAACCAATGGACAGAGGCAATAGTGTGGGGAAGGAGGGGGACAGGAGCGGAGAGGAAGGGTTAATGGGAGAAAAAGGTGGGGCATCTGTAATACTTAACAATAAAGATAAATGAAATAAGTTATAATAAACCTGGAGAGAGAGAAAGAAAACACATCACTTAAGGATGAAGAGAAAAAGAGTGTCAAAGAAAAATCCATCCAACTGGAATCTCTGATATAAAAAACAACAACACCTGAGCGCATTAGTAGGTTGAAAGATCAGGTTGAGGAATTCCCAAATATGAAAATTTTCAGGAGAGGGATGAAGAGATTGAAATTATAAAAGAAAGTTTAAGGAGCATAGAAATACCATTATCAATACTATAGAAGTCCCAGGAAAATAGAGGAGAAAATAAAGATAATCTAAGAATTTCTCAGAATTAAAATAAGTTCAGATTGAAATAGCTCAGTGCCAAACAGATACTTAAGAACAGATTAACTACTAAAGAACAAGAATCAGATGAACATTGGACTTTTCAATAGCAAGACAAGAAACCAGAAGACATTGGAGAGATAGTATTAAAGGAAGGAAAAAAAATGAAGGTTAAATCTAGAATTTTACATAGTGACAAAATACCATTTTAATGAGGATAAAATAAAAAGCTTTGAAGGTTTACCAAACCAAGACCCTCTTTAAAAACTCCAGCAAGGAGGAAAATAAATCTAACAGAGTCTATGAGATAGCTGAGCTATGACAAAAAAAAGTTAATCTATTTTTTGTAAGTAAGCAATGGATTAAAAAAAAAAAAAAAGGCAGCAAAGTATATCCCTAACAATCCAAAATCAAAACTTTGGAGAAAACCAATCTGAAGAGGATTGGAAGAAGAGTTAGGGAGTATTTAAGAAAATGTGCTGGGGCACCAGTCACTTGACTTGTTCAGAATGATATTAATATTGATAAGCATAAGACATGGAAGAAAAACATGAATATGACTCAGATAGAACTACCATAAAGATTATAGTTTGTAGGAGTCACCTCAAGTAGTTATTCATTGCAAGTGTCTAGCTTTGAATACTTATCAGCATGTTAGATTCAAGAAGGAGCATAACCACGAAGAAAAGAGAAAAAAACAAAAACAAATTAAGGGCAGAGAACAAAAAGCAAAAAGAAAAATGTAAAAGACCTAAAAGCTGATTCTTAGAAAAGGCTTCCACTATTACTAATAACAACTAGCATTCACAGAGCACTTACTGTCAGGCATTATTTTAAACATTTTTCATATATTAACCCATTTAACCTTTTCAACAACCCTCTGACACAGGGACTATCATTTGAGGAAACAGGGGCACTGAGTAGTTATGTAGCCTGCCAAAGGTCACATAGCTGCTAGGTGGTAAAACTGATAAGTGGTTGAATGACTGGAGCCTGAACTCATATTTACTGTTTTGTGAAAGAGTACTCAGACAAGACTCATCAAGAAAAAAACAAAACACTAAATACTAAATGAAAAAGACGACAGACTTACAGATAGTTAAAAAGTGACAATAAATTTTGAAATGCATGAACTTGAGTAATAAAAAAACAAAAAAGGTAATTAAAAAATGGACAAAGAATAGACATTTCTCCAAAGATATAAAAATGGCCAGTAAGCACATGAAAGGATGCTCAACATAATTAGTCATCAGAAAATACAAATCAAAACCATAATACCACTTCTTACCCACTAGCATGGTATAATAAAAAAAAAATCATATCAAGGGTTAACAAGGATCTGGAGAAACTGGAACCTTCATACACTGTTGGTGAGAAGTAAAATGCGGCAACTAATTTGGAAAACAGTTTGGCAGTTCCTTAAAAACTTAAACACAGAGTTATCATTAGACCAAGTGATTCCACTCCTAGGTATACACACAAGAGAAATGAAAACACATGTCCAGCCCTGACCAGTGTGGCTCAGTTGGACTCATGCACCGAAAGGTCACCAGTCAGGGCACATGCCCAGGTTGGGGGGTTGTTCCCTGGTTGGGTGCATGCAGGAGGTGACTGATAGATGTTTCTCTCTCACAATGATGTTTCTCTCTCTCTCTCTCTCTCTCTCTCTCTCTCTCTCTCTCTCTCTCTCTCTCTCTCTCTCCCCCCTCCCTAGCCCTCTTCCTTCCTCTAAAAAAAAAAGAAATCAGTATGAAAACATATGTCCACACAAAAATTTGTACAAAAATGCTCATAGTGCCATAATTCATAGTAGCCAAAATAACCATAAAATGTCCGTCAACCAATGAATAAGCAAAATGTGTTATGTCCATGAAATGAAATATTGTTCATAAAAAAGAACAAGTATTGATGCATATTTCAAAGTGGATGAATTTTGAAAAAATTACGCTAAATTAAAGAAGCCAGTCACAAAAGATCATTTGCTATATGATTCTACTTATATGCAATGTCTAGAATAGGCAAATCTATACAGACAGAAATAGATTAGTGGCTCTCTGACTATGGCGGGTAGGAGAGTTGGGGAGCAATGGCTAAAGAGCATGGGGTTTGTTTTGGGGGTAAGGAAGATGTTCTAAAATGAATGTGGGTAGTGGTTGTACAACTCTGTTAATAGTATATTAAAAACCACCAAATTGCCCTGGTCAGTTTGGCCCAGCAGTTAGAGCATCGGCCTGTGGACCAGAGAGTCCCAGGTTTGGTTCCTGCTAAGGGCATGTACCTCGGTTGCAGTTTGTCCCCGCCCCAGTTGGGGTCGTGTGGGTGGCAACCACTCCATGTCTCTCTCTCGCATTGATGTTTGTCTTTTCCCCTTCCCCACTCTCTCCCTCCCGCTGTCTCAAGATAGATGCAAAAACGTCCTTGGGTGAGGATAAAAAAAACCCCACCGAATTGTGCATTTTAAATGAGTAGATTGTATAGTATGTGAATTATATCTTAATAAGGGTATTTGGAAAGCTAAGGTAACTTCACAAAGAAAGAAAGAGCAATAGTACCCATGTATTTGTTGGGTAGCTGGGAATTTTCCCTTTCAGGTATTAAGCCAGACTACACAAAGACAAAGTAATAAAGACAAACTGGTGCCGACACAGAAACAAATAGACATACTAACAGAAGAGAGTCTATAAACAGACCCGTGCATAAACGAGAACCTTCTATGACATAGCTGGTTTCTCAAAGCAGGATGGAAAGGATGGTTCCTTGAGAAGACATTTCTGGGAAAATTTACCAGATAGGCAAAAGTAGTTGGATCCCTACCTCTTATTATGTAGAACATAAACCACAGAGGGATTATGGACCTGAAAGGCAAAACTAATATAACAACAACAACAAAATCCACAAAAGATAAAAATTGGTAGATTTAGTTTCATTTAAATAAAGAATTTCTATGCAGTGAAAAATGCTTTGGGAAAGACGATTTCTTCATTTCAAATTATAAGGAACTTCAAACTTCTGAAAAACAAAACAAAACAAAAACAGGTAACTCAAGAGAGCAAATGGGCAAAATATATGAAAAGGCAATTTACAGAGGGATAAATAAGGCTAACAAGTATATATGAAGAAAGGCCACCCTCCTCAACTGTCAAAGAAATATAAGAAATATAACTTCAACACTATAAGAAAAATAAAAATTCTAAAACTAAGTAATATCAAGTACTGGTGAGAAGGGGGGAAAGAGGAACCTTTGTGAAATGCTTGGTAAGCCATTTTGTTTACCTATGATCCAGAATCCCACTCTTGGGTTAAGTACTCAAAGAAATATTTGCACAGGCCTCATGAACAAGGGCACTCCCTGCAGCATTATATGTATCAGGTGTAGGAAGCAACATAAATTCCATCGCTGAGGAAATGAATATAAATGTGTTGGATGCACATAATGGAATATTATGCAGAGTCAGAAGTAGTACTTTGATGGGTAGAACTTAAAAATATAGTACTAGGTGAAAAAAGGAATGAACAGATCTATGCTCCCAATAATGTAAATTAGAAACACATAAATGTTATATATCTTCAAGGACAAATATCTAAGGGCATGCATAACTGAGTGGATGTTTATGGAGGGAGAAAGGAAAAAGGAGGTTGAGGGGAAAATAAATAAAAATGAAGTAAATAGCCCAGCTGGTGTGGCTCAGTGGACTGAGGGTCGTCTCATTTACTGAGAGGTCCCATTTCGATTCCTGGTCAGGGCACGTGACTGGGTTGAAGGCTCGATCCCTGGTGGGGAGTGTGCAGGAGACAGGCCATCAATGTTTCTCTCTCACATCGATGTTTCTATCTCTCTCTCCCTAAAAAAATCAATGAAAAACATATAAAAAATTAAGTAAACAAGAGCAAGACCCATGTTCATTGATGATGATGATGTGCCACAAACTAGAAGTTCCAGGCGGCAAAATCATATCTGCTTGCCTACCACTGGACACCTAGTGCCAAGCAGAGTACCTGACACATAATAGGGTTTCTAATATTTTTTGGATGAATGAATTAGTAAATTAATAAGATTAGCTCAACTCAAACCCCCCACAACAGAAAAAAGTTTACCAAATCACAGGTTAACAAAGAAAGCAAGTACGTTTTGTGATAATGAATTAAGTTTCTTGTATGGGGATAAAATAGAAGCAGTCAAATAAAAATCTAAGAACATAAGTTTGGGGGATGGGTGTATGTGGGAAAAAATAATTGCTAGGCACTAAAATCATTCAGTGCGTTATGAAACTCAGAATAGGATTAGTCTTCCAGGGAGGAGGAAGCCTTGCCTCTCTCAAAATCAGTTCACAAAATGAAAGGTCAACTCAATGTTAAACAGATGGCCCATTGTGAAAATTAAGGTTTTCCTTTTGGCAGGGAATTCAGAGTTACTTCACTTATAGCAGGAGGAATTTCCTAAAACTGTATAAAATAATTTAAGAACCTGCTTCAATGACAAAGGAAAAAAGATGAACATCTGAGTTCTTTCTCAGCAAAACAGGAAGACTAGTGCTAAAAAAAATGTCCCCAAATAGAATGACCTACTATATCTCCTTCCTCTCTTCTGACAGAAAAAATTACTGAAACCCCCCCTTCGATCTCCTTTTTAATAGTTTCTTGATAATGCAGATTGACTCATATTAACCAACAAAGGACAACAGACTCTTTTAGGGTTCAAGATTTTGTTGTAATGAACAGTCTTTTTTTAGAAGGTTTTAGAGAAAACATCTAAAATGCTTATATCTTTTCTTCATTTTGTGTGATATTTTGACAACTATGCTCTATCCAATTTAGAGTGTAGGTAGTATATGATAAACCACTTAAACTGTGATATACTAGATTTCATGTTAAGAACTATATTCTTTAAAAAAAAATTTTTTTTTCTTTATTGATCTTTAGAGAGAGAGGAAAGGAGAGGGACAGAGAGACAGAAACATCGATGAGAGAGAACATCAATTGGCCGCCTCCAGCATGACCCCCGACTGGGGATTGGGCCCACAACCTGGGCATGTGCCCTGACAGGGAATCGAACCAGCAACCTCTTGGTGCATGGGTTGATGCTCAACCACTGAGGCACACCAGCTGGGCAAGAACTACATTCTAAAGTCCAGTTGAATTATTTTGAATTTGACTTCATTCATGAATAAATCTGGAGAAATAATTTAATATATTCTGTTCTGCAGAATGTCAGAATTTGTCATGTCACTTAGAGAATCTGCAACTACACTTCCAGTTAGTTATAGGACCATTTATTTAGAAATCAGGCTTCTAGAGGTCCCCAATGAGTCAGCAACATTTCCCAGAAATTATTTTCTTAAAGTTATAAACCAATATCTAAGCATTTAAAGACAAAAAAATAATTGAAAATGGGAAGACTGAACAAAATGTAAAGATTGGTCCATTTGTTAGCATTTAAAAAACCACACAAAGGACAAAGAAAACAAGAATGAAAAATAAAATAAAAAGAGGAAAACAAACAAAAAACCCACACACAAACCCAGTTTTAATGTTGTTGTTTTTTTTTGTTATAAAAATTAAAGCCTGATGTTTTTAACATAAACTGACAGAAGAAACAAAAAATAAAATAAAATTAGATTTATAGCCCTGGTTGGTGTGGCTCAGTGGTCAGTGTTGTCCCGTGCACTGAAGGGTTGTGGGTTCGATCCCTAGTTGGGGTGCATGCGTGAGGCAACCAATCAATGTCTCTCCTCTCCTCCCTCCCTCCCTTCCTCTCTCTCTCTCTCTCTCTCTCTCTCTCTCTCTCTCTCTCTCTCCCCCCTCCTCTTTCTAGAATCAATGCAAAACATATCCCCAGGTGAGGATTAAAAAAAAAAAGATTTATATCAGAGCCTCATACCAGAAATGGAAAAATGAGATGGATGCTTGTGACAGCAGAGAAGATATATATTCAACTATGAAAAACAAATACAATTTTAGGTCAGTTCTGAACAAGGGGGGTCAGGAGCCCAACATATCCCAATAGACTGACCCCAAAGAAATCACCATAAGACTACTATACAAAGATGGTCAATTATATAACAACTCAGTAGCCTAAAGCAAGTACCAAAGCAATGAAAAATAAACTCACTTCAGTATCCTTTGAGGGTACCAAGCAAGTTAGGCACTGCCACCTTAAGGTCCAGTATGTAATCTGTAACAGCATTTACCAAAGTACAGTGATAAGTAGGAACCATGAATGTTATGGTCTGTAGAAAGCCATATACATTAGAGTTTAGTACATATGGAGAAATTGAATATTCACCTTATAAGTTTGATAATATACTTTTTCAGTCAAGATGGAGCCCCCAAACATTTATAATGACCAAGATTTCCACTAAGTGTAACTTAGAAACTAGGTGTTTAGTATGATGTTGTTTAACACATTTTCTATCTTATTTGTGTTTGCATTATATAGACATATAGCTTGTGAAACTCTTTGGTCTCTTTGAGGTAGACTGTATTTATTTCCTCTTTTAGACCATCATAGGAATCAGCAGCAGAGGCACTCCACTGTCCAAGAGATCACAGGACACGAATGAGTGCCTTTGCTAGGAAAATTCAACTCCAAAGACACAGACCGCATTAACTGTGCTACGGAACAGAAACTTAAAAGCTTAAGTCCTACATAGGCAGTGTAGCCGTTTTTATACTTATGTTTTCCCTCAGTTTCTTAACACTCACTGCACTAATACAGGAGCCACTAACTACATATGGCTATCTAAATTTAATTAAAATTACATATTCAATTTCTCAGTCACCTAGCCACATATGACTAGTGGACACCAAATTGCAATGGCCTTCCCATCAAAGTACATGCAGGAAATTTTTATAGATTCTCCTGTTGAACACTGTAAACCACATAGAACTAAATTATACCTACATTATACTGTTTTAGAAGAATGTTACCTTGACAAAAATATTACAACAGCTAACCCAATTCTAATGTAAAAGCCATTTTGTTAAAAATGGGCAATTCGAATCAATTAGGCTATCTACATATTTTAATGCATGGTCAAAGGGATTCAGGTTCCTGAAAGGTTCCCTGTAAGCTAGAGTTGCAAATAAACCATAAAAGAAATATAAAAACATTTGACAACTAATTTATGAACATAGTCCATACAGTATTCTAAACACTTAACAATCCTGATGATCCACTTAAGCAATGCCCTAAAACAAGTGAATCAAGTCTTCCAGATTAAGCAGGACAGGTTGTCAACTTTTGCATATGCTAGTACCATAGATTCCCATCAAGCTTTTGGTGCCTGGAAAGTACAATCAGCTCAGCATTCAAAGTGACACCTCTACAAGCATAAGCTAAAACATGGACACATGCCCCCATCCCCCTTCATCAGTTTTTGGCACCTCTATGGAAAAACTTTCCAACACATGCTTATCATCAAAGTTCACAGAAGAGCTGTCATAGCATATTGGTAGAGACATTCCACAAATACACATTATTCTCTCCTCATTTATAAGTATATGTGTTTCTGGAAAGCTTTTCAAGTGAATACTTATTCAACACATTCCAAACCACATACAGTCATCCCTTTGTATTTGAGGGGGATTGGTTCTAGGACCCCCAAGAATACCAAAATCTGCAGATGCTCAAATCTCATATAAAATGGCACTGTATTTGCATATAATTTATGCACATACTCTAGATTACTTATAATGCCTAATACAATATAAATGTTACGTAAATAGTTGTTATATTGTATTGTTTAGGAAATAATGACAAAGGAAAAAAAAGTCTGTACAAGTTCAGTACTGATACAACCACTGTAGGCCTAACTACACAGTGCACATCAGCAACGACGTACCTTTTTTTGTGAATATTTTCAATCCCTGGTCGGTTGAATCTGTGGATGCAGAACCTGTCCATAGGACAGTATAATACAATGATTTTCAACTGGTGTGCCGCAAGAATTTTTAAAACATGCAATACCTGACTATTTAGTCAGGGGAACTGACCTTTTTCCCCTTAGATTGTCAAACAAATGACAACAACCAACACAACAATAGCTGCCTGGTGTGAATGAATCAAAATTATACCATTTTTTTGGTCATATTGGGAAAAAATATATTTTTTGGTGTGCTGCAAAATTTTAGTAATTAGTTTACGTGTGCCATGAGATGAAAAAGGCTGAAAACTAAGGATATAATCTAATCAAAGTAGCCTTAGTTTTGGAAAATTTAAGGATTTGTGATTATAAATGCTGAAAATTTTTTTCAAAAATAGGGCTCATATTTCTGGTATCCTGGTTTGACTTTCTTTAAGAGTTATAAACAAGATTATAAAACCATTTACAGTCAACAATGCATATGAACAATTATCCAATCGGCCATTCCTTTCCAAGTAGTAAATAAAAAAAGCTGTAAGATAAACTGGAGCCAGTCAAAAGACAAATGTAATCGGCAATAACGCTACTACATTCAAGTAATTATTAAACAAGCTGCATTTTTTAAAGATGATATATTAAAAATACAACACTGTGCCTGGCCGTTGTGGTTCAGTGGTCAGGCATCAACCATGCATCAAGAGGTCGCTGGTTTGATTCCTGGTCAGGGCACATGCCCAGGTTGTGGGCCAGATCCCCAGTGAGGGACATGCAGGAGGTGGCCAATCGATGTTCTCTCTCATTGATGTTTCTCTCTCTCTCTCTCTCTCTCTCTCTCTCTCTCTCTCTCTCTCTCTCTCTCTCCCTCTTCCTTCCTCTCTAAAATCAATAAAGAAAAAAGTTTTTTGAATAAAAATAAAAATACAACATTGCAACTATAAAAGTATTACAAGATATGGTTTAAAACATTTCAAATGAGGCCCTGGCCAGGTGGCTCAGTAGGTTAGAGCATCTTCCTGATACATCAAGGTTGTAGGTTTGATTCCCAGTCAGGGCTCATACAAGAATCAACCAATGAGTGCATAAACAAGTGGAACAACAAATCTCTCTCTCTCTCAAAACCAACAAATAAATTTTTAAAAATAATCAGACCACATAGGAGGTTACAAAATAAAAAATAAGTCTCCCCACTAGGCTAAAATAGGACTGGTTAAAAGTCAATTTTAGAGTGTAGTTCCCTAGATATTCTCCCTAACTCAGAAGACCAGCGGTTTACATTGGAAGAAACTTCTCTGAGGAAACAGACTAATCTGAAAGAGATTCAAAGATATTGATATGAGCAGTTACATGGAAAATTGGAGGAATGGGAAAGATGTGTGTAACAGTGAAGGTGGGGAGCTATATCCTCTTCTACAAGTGGAATGTCAACATGTAAGAAATAGCAATATAATACTATTATCTAAAGATGTGGATGTAAACATCAAAAAAAAATCCTTAAAAAAACAAAGAGAGGAATCAAGGAGATGGGTGCCCAGGCTTGCCAATTTTCATAACAAAGTTTGTAGAATAATTTGGCTTATTAATCATGTGCGTGTATGAATTCAATAAAATTAAAATTTAAAACAAAGTCTCTTTTCCAACCCAAATCCAAGACCAAACCCAAACTCAGCTCAAACCCAGAAGTTACAATTTTGGATCACTTGTTTTTAGTGCTGGTGTTTAATACTGTATATGTATCCTCTATTATCATACCCTCATTATAAAAGATTTAGATAATTTATCCTATTCTCTTCCTTCCTTGCTCATTCTAATGTGTTATTTTTCTTTTTCATTGGTTATTTTTATAACTTTATATATTACACTTGAATATCCATTTCTTGTTCCATCAAATTTAGGAAGTTTCTATTGGTTCCCCATGTTATCGTATACCATTATTGTCGGGTGTACAATTATTTTCACATTTTTATATCACTTGCAGTTTGTTTTATAACTATTCAGTTTTTCTGTGTTTTATCTATAGGTGGATTTTTAAAATTTGGGAATAAAAAGTATTTACAGTATTATTCACTGCCATCAAGCAGTGTAATAAAACTCAGAGTAGTTAAAATTTTATGTCATTGAATTCCAAGTGTTAAAAGTGTTTATGCTCTAATAATTGCTCAAATACAACGTGGGCACATTTCAGTTTGCTATATATTTGGACTTTCTGAAAAGTCTTTAATCTTCCTGGTGTTTCTGCCTTTTATTTAACTTTCAGAAAATTCCTAAGCTTATTATATTTAACATAATCCAAAACTTCATATCCTCATAATTGTGCAAAAAAAAAACAAACAAACAAACAAAAACAATCCATGTTGTTTTGACTATATTCTTAGACCCCGAATGAGTTGTTTTAATCTGAAACAATTATGTTCTGAGTCAGTTCACAGTCCAGCTCTGTTACCTAGGATTTCTTTTTATCACATACTTTTATTTTTCAATCTTACGTTTTAATCTTTTTGTGGGATTTTTTTTCGTTTGGTATTGCTGGTATACATCTCCAAGCACTTGGCCATGCCTCCTTTCTATGGGTCTGGAGTAAGTTAACCACATTAAAAAAAAAAAAAAGTTAAAAAAAATTTTTTTTTCCTTTATTGATTTTAGAGAGAGAGAAAGTGAGAGGGAGAGAGAGACAGAAACATCAATGAGAGAGAACATCAATTGGCTGCCTCCTGCATGCCCCCTACTGGGGATCAGGCCCACAACCTGGGCATGTGTCCTGACCAGGAATTGAACCTGCGACCTCTTGGTGCATGGGTCTACGCTCAACCACTGAGTCACACTAGCTAGGCTGTAAACCACATTTTTATGTACACTTTCAGAAAGTTCTTACTTTGATTTCACACCTATGGCAAACTACTCATGCTTTAGAATTATAGGTTGTTGTTTTTTTAATTTTCTTCTCCAGCATCCAGTGTTGATGTCTAATGCCAATCTGATTTTTGTTTGATTCCCATCTCTCTCCCTACCACACACACAAAACTAATAATGAAAATTTCCTTTATCCTTAGCTCTGAAATTTTATGAGACTACATATAAATGTGTGTTTTTGTTCATCTATTCTGTTTTGTATTTAACAAGTCCTTTTGATCTAAAGCCCTAGGACTTCTCTAGCTCAGATTTTTTCTCCTAGTACTTCTTTATTTTCTCTCTACCTTCTTCCCTGTTCTACCAACAATTCATATTATCTATTATACCCATAAACTTCCCCTCCCTTTTCCCCAACTCTTTTAGCTTTATGTTCTACAGGGGATTTCTTCTAGTTGATCTTACAGAGCACTACTTTAGTATCCTAGAGTATAAAATCAATATTAACATTAAAACTGTTTTTGTTTTGCCCTGGCTGGTTTGGCTCAGCGGTTAGAGCGTCGGCCTGTGGTCTGGAGAGACCCGGGTTCAGTTCCCCCTAAGGGCACGTACCTCGGTTGCAGTTTGTCCCCCGGCCCTGGTTGGGTTGTGCGGGTGGCAGCCACTCGATGTGTCCCTTTCATGTCGATGTTTCTCTCTCTCTCTCTCTTCCTCTCTCCTTCCCACTCTATCTGAACAAAAAATGGAAAATGCCCTCGGGTGAGGATAAAAACAACAAAAAAAAAACTGTTTTTGTTTTATGGGTGCAATATCTTCTCAAATCTCTCTTAGAATATTAACTGAGACAAATTTTGTTGTTCTATCTTGGATTTTCATGCTGTTGAATTGTCTCTTCACTGTTCATATTTATGAACAAAAAATGAAATTGAGTTTCCCTTATATTTTTGTAAGCCTGTTGACCCAGGAGACTTCTAGTCTGAATAGGACTAAAATAAAGAGGATTTCTGAGGGTACTTTAGTTGAGTCAATCTCAAGTCTGTTTCTCTGTCTCTGTCTCTTTCTCTGACACACTGACACACACACACACACACACACACACACACACACACCTCTGCCTATGAAACAAACAAGTGTGTTCTTTAAATCTTCAATGGGAACAGAAGAAACTTTACAAATACTCAAGAACATGGTACAGCTTTAACTATTGGGTCCAGTAATACAATTAGGGATTCTACCCAGCACATTATTCCAGTGAGTACAGTGTAGTCCAGAAAACACAAAATTTAAGAATCAAGACATCTGGCATTTAGTTCTAATTTTACTATGAAAAAATTGATGACATTAGTGAAGTCAATCTTTTTATACCCAATTTTCCTTTTCTATAAAATGAGAAATTTGAACTAGATATTAAGGTTTCTTCTAGTTCCACAACTTTATGACTAAGATTCATTTTCTTCTCATAAAAGAAAAGCACTTGAACAAGCACATTAATTTATATTTAGCAAGTTACAATTAATGAGTTGTAATTTTTGGGGGGTGGACAGGCGATGAGGTTGGGAAAGGGAGTGCTGGTGTTCCTGAGGGGGTGAAAGTCCCATTTCTCACAGCTCTGCTTTCCAAAATGAATGATTTCTCTGACTACTGGCCACTGTGGGGAAACAATGTAGTTTTAATTGTGGTAAAAGATACATAACATAAATTTATCATGGTAAGTATTTTTTAAGTGTACAGTTCTGTGGCATAAGTACATGTACATTGCTGTACAATCATCACTACCAGCCTTCTCCAGAACATTCTCATCTTTCCCAACTGGAACTCTATCCATTAAGCAATGACTCCCCAATTGCTTCCTTTCCCCAGCCCCTGGCAACCACCATTCTACTTTTTGCCTCCATAAATTTGACTACTCTAGGTACCTCATGTAAGTGGAATCATACAATATCTGTCCTTTTGTGACTGGTTTATTTCATTTGGCATAATGTCTTCAAGGTTAATCATGTTGTAGCATGTATCAGAATTTCCTTCCTTTTAAAAGTTTAAAAGTGGCATAATGTTTCACTGTATGTATATACCATTTTTGTTTATTCATTAATCCACCGATGGACATTTTTTGGCTATTGTGAAGAATGCTTCTATGAACACAGGTGAAAAAAACTATCTGTTCCAGTCCCTGTTTTCATTTCATTCCTTTTGGTGATGACGGTGGTGGGGAGACAACACTGTTTTGAAACATATAAAAATACTTTTAGTGTTAGTCTAATGTATTTTATTTTGTTTGAATTTTATTTTACATCCCATTAATTGAAAACGAAATAAAGAGATGTATCTAGCAACTTGTACTTAAACAAAACTGAGTTAATACTTCAAAGTAAAATTTAAAACCTGAATTAAATATACTTTAAAATTTAATCTATTGAACATGAAAATTGTACGATCTGTCAAGTACTCTAAATACTTAACTCCTAAAATTAAATTCCAGTCTGCACAAATTATTAAAAGGTATCTTCTAAAAGCATGAAAAAATATATATGAAGGGTCCAGGAAGTCCTGTTTAAAAAGGAGCTAGACTGCTTAGGCTTAAAAAATGTTTTCTCGTTAAATGTATAACACAGGGAAAATAGTCAATAATATTGTAATGACTTCATATGGTGACAAATGGTTATTAAACTTATTGTGATCACATTGTAAGGTATATAAATGTCAAATCACTATATTGTACACCTGAAACTAACATAAAGTACATGTCAATTATACTTTTTAAATAAAAAACAAATTTAAATAATTTGCTCTTTATTGTACAATTAATCAACTGAACCACTTTGTAAATTAAGAACTATTTACTAAATCACAAGGATGTCCTTAACTGTTATGAACCATCTCACTCTTTCACACACACACATCTCCCCTCCCCAACACACATACCCTTCACTGGATATACTTAACATTCAATTATAACTACTTCTAGCAATGGCTGTCAATGTTAGTTGAGCTGAAGTTTGTAAAACAAAACAAATCAAATAGTATTAGTACTAACTTTTGATATTAAAAATTCTAGGTTTACAGATTTGAAATTATGCTAGGTTATGAAAGCCAGGCTAGTGTTTATTTATCAAAATATACTTATATAGCTAGATATTACTGTAAAAACTGCATAAATATTAACCTTATTTAATCCTCATAACAATCCTATTAGATACCTTATTCCTCCCCTGCCCTGTCCCAATTTACAGATAAGAAAACAATTTAAACTTCCTAAGATCACAATGCTAGTAAATAGTGAAGCCAGGCTTCATATTCATTCAGCAGTTGGGGTCCAGAGCCATGCTTTTATTCAGAGTTAGATTAGTGTGGGACAACGAAAAAAAAATGTTTTGCTACAGTGTGAACAAGAGAGTGTAATGAGTCCAGTGGAGAAAGAAAAATAAAGATAAGGACTTCCCATTTCATATATTAAAACAACAGCAACAAGAACAAAATTTTTTAAAAATCAAAGATTGGATGAAAAAAATAAAGGTTAGGTAGTTGTACAGATGTGAAAATATGTATCTGGGGAAAGAGGAAGGAAATGATCTTGGCCACCAGATGGCAAAAGAAAAAAGAAAAAACAAAACAAACAAAAAAGTAAAACCTGGACTATAAAGACACAGCTTTGTTGTTCTCATCTGAGATTCTGAAGTCACTTTAAAAAGGCAAATTTTACTCATTACCTGGAAGAAAGTGATATATTTCAATGGTCTTTAAATGTGTTAAGATTCTAGGAAACCTTTGGATATAAAAGCTAAATATTGTAAAAATTCTATTCCATAAAATGTACTTGAAAAGGGCTACCAAACTGCTCCCAAAGGTAGCACCAGTTTGCAGTAACACCTACACAACCACCCCATGGGGATTTGTCATTTGGATTAACTTTGATACCTTAATAATTTTAAGTGATACTCTGTTGGGATGTTGATAAGTGGCACTGAATCCAGAAATCAATACGGGAGGAACCTAAATCTTTGAGTGTTAGTACTCCTGAACAATGTCTATTTATAGCTTTTTTGAAATTCCATTTTCGAATTGCTTGCTGATGTATTGAAATGCAATACATTTTCATGTGCTGACTTAATATACAACAGTTTGTAAGTCCTTACTCTCGTATTACTGTTTCTTGCTTTATTTCACTGGCTGGAATTCCAGTTCTCTGTCAAGTAAGCTCCTGGTCTTCATTGGTGAAACAATGACAGTATTCTTTTTAAGTATAAATTTTCCTATAGAATTTTTATGGCTATCCTTAAGAGATTAAGAAAGTTTCCTCTTTTCCTAGAATTAATGGGATAAATTCCACAAAATCCACTTGGCATTCTTAGTATCTAATTTGATGTTAGTGTACATTGCGAGACTCATTTTGCTAATATTTTGCACAGGATTTTTTATGTTCATGAATGAGAATGGTCTTTAATTGTCCCCTACATACTTCTCTTGTCAAGTTTTTGTATTAGGGTTATGCTAACCTAATAAAACTTAGTTCGGGAGCATTCTCTCTCTATGCTAAAGAATAATTAGTTATATTTTCTTATAGCCAATAATTAGATTTATTATCACATTTTTTTCTACTAAAGATTTTATTCTGTTGTTTCTTGGTATTTTTTTTTCTTCTTTTTCTTTATTGATTTCAGAGAGAGAGGAAGGGAGAGAGATAGAAACAACGAGAGAGAACATTGATTGGCCACCTCCTGCATGTCCCCCACTAGGGATCGGGCCCACAACCTGGGCATGTGCCCTGACCGGGAATTGAACCAGCAACCTCTTGGTGCATGGGTTGACCACTGAGCCATACTGGCCGGGCAGTTTCTTGCTATTCTTTCCCTCAATTTTAACCCTTTTAAAAAACACTTCTCTAATAAGAGCTGTCTCAATGAAGTCAGAAAAGTGAATGATACCTCACAAAACAACAGTGCCTACTGCACAGAAACTAATATAATGAGTCTTAACTGAACAATGCCTGATATACATAAACTTTTGGAGTTTATAGATTTAACACTCAGTGTCAACTACTGGACAACAAATGAAGAGGTCTGTCCCTACAGTAAAGTATAATGAGTGTCCAGCCAGAGTGTCTCAGTTGGTTGAACGCTGTCCTGTGTACTGAAAGATTGCTGGTCCTAGGGCACATACCTGGGATGCGGGGTTGATCCATGGTTCAGGCACGTACAGAAGGCAACCAACTGATCTCTCTCTCTCTCTCTCTCTCTCTCTCTCTCTCCCCCCCCCCCCTCCCTTCTCTCTAAGCATGTCTCCGGGTGAGAATTAAAAAAAAAAAAAAGTGGGGAAAAAAAGTATAATGGGAATACTACCCATCTCTCAGGGCTGCTTTGAAAATTCAGTGAACTAAGAAGACCTAACACGAATCTGAAATTCAAACCAAGAGGTTGGTTGTTGCAAGAATGAGTAAGAACTGCCATTATTAGCAACAGAATTCTACCTCCAAGCTTTAAATCTGGCCTTGAATGATTAGTTTCTGTGAAAGCTTGGCAGGCTCCTTGTTAGCATGTGCATGGGGATAGGAGTAGTGGTGTTGGTGGTACAGAAACCAACCTGGAATATGAGCCAGCCTAGAGCCCCTAAATAGCTCCTTCCCCACCTGGGGATATAAAGGTACCTATGGCTATTGTGGCTATATCTCAGGGAGTATTTCAGGATGTTACATTTCACCCTTCTTTTTGAACCCTCTTACTCTAGCCTGATTTTTCTGGGTTTTGTTCTGTTACCTTCTCTCTGAATTTCTAGTTTCTGTCCAGCTACCTCATGCCTGGATTCCCAACCTTCAATCTTGAGGGCTTTGGTTACATTTTATTTCACTTTCAAATCACCCTCAGCCCCATGCTTAGAAGCACAGAAATCATCTACCTGACCTTCTACACTAAAGCTTCTACTACTTGGATAGAGGGAAAAAGAGAATGATACATAGAGGGCACTGAACGGAGCCAGGTCAACGGGCTGTTTAGTGTGCCTTGTTAGAGGGGAGATTAGTCACTAGTCTGAGAGCAACTAGGTCTACTGGGGACCCTAGCTGGCCTATAACTGAAAAGATCTGAAGTCAAATATATACTTATCAGGTTTGCTGGCAGCATGGAAGATCATAATTCTGCCTGTTCTTCAGGGTGACAGGCCATTTAAATAAGGACAGGCCACCTAAAATGCCTCAATTCTAACCAGGAAATAACCCAAGATGGCTGGTCCAAGTCCATCTTTTTTTGTTGTTGTTGTTTTATTTTAGCCTTTTCACATCCCTAAGAATAGTTTCCCTTGGAATTACTAGAGGCATGGACATGAAAAACTCCTGAGCACTGGGAAGAGCTTTGTAGAGACTGCACTGAAGACATTCACAGTAAGATTAAAACTTATCACTATCCAACAAATTACCACTATTGATGGGTAGTTGGTAGATAAGTACACAAGGATATTACATAGGAAATCTATCCTAGAGGTCTGGGAGACACTCTGAGCAGCAGCATCTATTGATGCTACTTCCTTACTATCTTTTAGTGCTGGGGCTCAGTAGAAATAATTAATCCCATTGCTTGAAAGTCCTATCCTCCATCTCCCCACCATGTCGACAGTATATTTATGAGTTTCAGTGGTTGCTATTAGTGAGGTGTGCTTAGATCTGGAAGCCAAGAAGTTATAACCCCTCAAGAACTGACTAGACTAGTACTTAATGTCTAAAGCCTATATCCTGGCCTAATGGGTAATATACAGTAATATATACTGTCTCTCAGGGTTGAACAATCTGTTTTTACACCTTACTCTCAAGGTTCTTCTGCCCTTTGTAGAATACCAGTGTGGAGAATCTCACCTCCGCCAACCTTAATCAGTGACAATTTAGGAACTGTTCTTGTTGCTGCTCCTTCTGTCCTTATTCTTAACTTTGACTAAATCTAGGGATGAGTGAAGGTTATAAGCCAATAAAGATCTATGAGGTAGAAAAGTGCTACATCACCTTTCTTTGCAAAGTCTGAGCAATTTGAAGCCCTTCAGCATGCCACCTTGTCAGTGTTCTAATAATGCTTAATGAGTTGTATCTTACTAACATCCTCTACCCCCAAATAGTATTAGGATAACTATGTAGTATTATTGCTCTCAAACTTAACAACAGACAAACTGTAATCTGGGCGGCTCTGAGCTAGGTACTATTTAATCAATTCCATGTAAAATCAGTTAATGTGCTACCAGCTTGGGGTCAAACCTGAAAATAATCTTATTTAGACAGCAACAGCACTACTAAGGGCATGTGTGGTTCTATGACCCCTGAGACCACATGCAAAGGATCCAAAACAGTTAATATTAGTGACCTGGAAAATCTATTTAAAAAGGGGAGGGGGGTCTTTGTTTTGTTAATCCTCACCGGAGGATATCTTTCTATTGATTTTTAGAGAGAGTGGAAGGAAGGGAGAGAGAAACATCTATGTGAGAGAGACACATTGATTGGTTGCCTCCCGTACGACCCTGGCCAGGGCTGGGGATCAAACCTGCAACCCAGGTACCTGCCCTTGACCTCAAATTGAACCTGCAACCCTTCAGTGTGAGGGCAGATGCTCTAAACACTGAGCCAAACTGGCCACGGCAAAAGGAAGGTTCTTGAGTTAAGATTTCTGTTACATACTCATTTTATGCTTCTCAAATCTTACCACATACCCAATGTAGAACAGCTGCAGTATCTTAATTTCTTCAGAGGTATTTGGAAGGATAAAAGAATGCTTCCATTTTGTAACTCATTTGTGGTTAAGATGAATATCTACAATGTTGCACTGAAGCATTTCTGTCACAAAAGGAAGCAACCTGGATCTTAACCTACCTATACCTGGTTCTGTAATGCTCATTCTGTCCCAAATTTCACTTCTATATAATTAATATTCTAGGCTCTATAAAGGAATTTCTACTTTGTACTCCTAATTTCAATTTCATTTTTCCCTTTTGGCACTGTACACAATCCAGATTACAGCAGACCTATACGTGGACTGGGGATTAAGGATTATCCCCAGCACTGTCACCTACCCAGTGGAAGTTCCAGAGAACTTGATCAAGACATCATAAGTTTAATAAAATACCTTAAATCCTTATTGAAGGAAGACTTAGAGATACTGGGAAATTTTCATCTGTGATTATAATGAGATGATGGATTTTTGGTAAGGCTGCCAGCTTTTCCTAGTAGATCTATAAAAAAGGTACTAACATTATCATAATAATGTCAACTGAAGAAACAGGAGATATACATATTTCTCTTCTTCCAAAACACATACATATCCCCTTCCTCAGGACATGGGACTATCCCTCTCCCTAATCACTTATTTATTCAAATATGTTTTTATTATTGTTTTTTTAGAGAGAGAGCTAGAAACATCGATCAGCTGCCTCCTGCTCGTCACCCACTGGGAATCGAGCCCACAAACTGGGCATGTCCCCTGACCAAGAATGAACCAGGACCTCTCAGTCCATGGGACAATGCTCAATCCACTGAGCCACACCAGCTGGGCTCTCTAATCACTTTTTAAAAGACAAATGTCAAGATTAAAAAGAAAAATAGAAAAAATACACAGAATATTGATCAAGTCCATGTACATGTTTCTGTTGGTGGAAAAAGGGTCCATTTTTTGAGCTGAAGAAGCTGAATTAGATTAGGAAATGTCATATGTATCTCTTCTAGCAGCCGTGGAGCTGATTATATAGACAACTTCTTAGAATACGGCTTATATTAAGATGTCCACTAGTGGGTTCCCAGGAGGAAGTAGAAAAAACAATTCAAACAAATAAACAAACAAAAAACCCTTTAGGTCTCTCATAGGGGACACATGAATTATAACTAGAAAGAATTTTAGGTGCCGCCCTAGCTGGTTTGGCTCAGCAGTTAGAGCGTCGGCCTGAGAACCAGAGGGTCCTGGGTTCGGTTCCCACTAAGGGCACGTACCTCGGTTGTAGTTTGTCCCCGCCCTGGTTGGGGTTGTGTGGGTGGCAACTACTCCATGTGTCTCTCTCACATTGATGTTTCTCTTTTTCTCTCTCTCTCTCTCCTTCCCTCCCTCCATCCCTCCCTCCTACTCTATCTGAGACAAATGGGAAAATATCCTTAGGTAAGGATTTAAAAAAAAAAAAAAAGAATTGTAGGTGCCAATTAATACTAATAGACTGATAGGCCCTTTTAATGTAAAGATTAATCCAAGAAAAGCTACTGAACTCTCCATTCCTATAAACTTCAGCTCCATGAATAAGCTATAAATTAATAAATTGGCTTAGAGGGGCTTCAACCACTCTATTATCTTCTTGTAACCCTGTTCTAAATGAGATATGAAATCACCCAGCAAAGAAATTATTTCCTAAGTTATAAAACCAAAGCTATAATAATATCAAGGGCTGGAAAAAACCATATGCCCTTGTCACAACTGAGGAAGAAATGTCAACTATCACATATTTTAAAAATCAGAAGAACATATAAAAGTTTAAACAATGAGTATGTCTAAATTTAACAATGTATAAAGTCTGGTCCTCCCCACCCCACCCCCACTTTCAATAATAACTAGCCCACGGCATAGTAGGAAGAACCCCAGTCAATGAATCAGGAAAGCTGGATTCTAGTTCCCACTCTGACACTAGCTCTGAGGCATTAGGGAAGTCATTTTTCTTTCCTGAACCTGTTTCCTCATCTCTAATACAAAGGTTTTGGTTGAATTACATTCTAGCATATAGGCTTCTTAATTTTGAATATAAGTATAAAGTAGCTAAGAACTAAAAGAGTGAGTGTTTAAACAGAATGGAAACAAAGTAATAATTTATTCCTTTCAAAATATTCTTTGGATTCTCAGGCTTTTTCCTCTCACTGAATGTATTTAGGCTCTAATTTCTTTTCTCTGCCAGTTAACGTTTTTCCTTGGTTCCTTTAAATGTTACCTTCTACTTTGGGCTTTTGTTCAGAGACTCTCTTTTGAAAGAAAAGAAAATTCAACTGCCTTCCTTGTTGTGATGACATTCAACCACCTTACAGAACAGACTAAAAATGGAAGTGGCCCAAATGTGCATACAAATAGTGACCATTCTCAAAAGGCTCTTTTACTAGACCAGTTCTGAGGTGTAACATGTTTATTTGGTGAAGGGGTACAATTTAAGTTATTTAAATTAAGCCAATTTTATCCTACAGCTTATTTAATAAAGCAGTACAGAGAAGTGAAACAGATATAATCTGGTTAAGCATACAGGAAAAAAACAAAATCTTATGTTTTGGAATGGATCAGACTACAATTTCAACTGTTTCTATAGTTATTATTTTGAAAGAGGAATTTTATCAACCACTGGGACAACAAAACCACAGAATTGCATAGTAAGCAGCATGTAAGTATATTTCTCATATCTATCAACTGCTTCTCCATATATAGAGTGTCCCCTAAAAATGTATATACAACTTTGAATAATTACGAAGCCCGTGTTTATTAAAATACATTTCACTTTCAAAATGTAATAGAATCTACAGACACCCTGTATACATTTTTTTGGACATCCTGTACATAATACCTTTTAAGTAGGGATACAGAAGGAATTATGGCATTTATGCAGTGTTAATATAAGTGTAATTTTCCATAATGAGGATCATTACCTCTCTTTTTCTTTATTGATTTTTAGAGAGAGAGAGAGAGAGAGAGAAACATTGATGAGAGAGAACAGATTGGCTGCCTCCTGCATGCCCCCCACTGGGGATCAGGCCCACATCCTGGGCATGTGCCCTGACTAGGAATCGAACCAGAGACCTCTTGGTGCATGGGTCGACGCTCAACCATTGCGCCACACCAGCCCAGCATTACCTCTCTTTACATAGATTGTAATATGGCTAGTTTGTCTATCAACAGTTTGACTATCTACATAAACTGCCGTCTCCACCACTTCCTTTTCCTCTGGTTGCCAGTTGCCTCCCTTCAGTTGTATTCATCTGCAAGTCAAGGTTTGAAGAACTACTCTTAGAAAATATGCAACAAACACTAGTCACTGTCAACTGTGCTTAATTCCTTTCCTGGATTTAACAAAGCAACATTTTGCCAAGGTTTCTTAAACACTGAAATTTTACCTTTTGCATGAGTGCATAACAAGAATGAGAATAATTATGTCAAAGAAGGTGTAAATGTCTAAGAAAATAAAAACAACATATTTAGCAGATTAGGAGTCAGTTTTAATTCTTTAAGAGCTTGGGTAAATCACTTCAACTGTTGAGTATGTGTCTTCATTTGAAAACATAAGGTAACTGACCTAATGTTTGTTAAAGTCTTTTAATTCTAAAGTCATGATTTTTTGTAAATTGGTACCCAATATTTTAAATATATTATAATGAATGAATTATTCATATAATGAATAATTATTACTATAATGTATTAATAAATTAATGCTCTAGAGGGTCTTTTCATTTTATGAAAAATTAAGTGTTATGTAATGTGGAATAGATTTTAAGCTTAGGAAATCACACAAAATTAGGAAAGACTTTGTGAAGGAGTTAGATATTAGTTCCAAAAGCAGAAGGAAAACCCTCCAGGCCAGGAGAATAATATGTGTAAAAGTATGACAGTCAGAAAAACCAAAGCAAAGAATACAAACGAATACAAATTAACAAACGAATGATGATCATTTATATTGCAAAATGTATAAACCACATCCTTTAGTTAAATATCAATACTTGACTACACACAAAAGTAATTTTCTCCATTTTGGTAACATGTAATTTTCTACTATGCAAAGTAAAGACATTGTTGATTTACTGGATATTTACGTTAATAAAAATTTTGTCTTATATAGTCTTCTTTTAAAGACACAAGTAGCAAACAAGTAAATATTGTAGACTGTTTTGTTCTCTTTGAGACAATTTCTACAGTAGGTCTGAAAAATATTTTATATGAGGCTGATAGAGAACAATATACTGACCCTATATGCCAAGTAATGCAACAGGCAAAGGGAGGATGGAGGGAAGGCAAACAGAGGTTGCAACAAAAAAAAAAACAAAAAGGTTCAGGCATATCTTTGATGCCTGATTTGAGAAGAATGTGACAGCTTGTTTTGGGTAGTCTATATGTCTAGTGTATCTCTGGTGTAAATACTTGTTTGGGATGAGGAAGAAAGCAAGCATTAAAGATCATCCTCACAAATATCATCAATTGGGTTACTAAATATTATTTTACATGACATGTTAGGTAGGAAATATCAAATTCATCTAATGTTTTTGGCATTGCATACAATTTTCAACTTTTGAAGAAGTCTTGTTTCATATTATACGTATCTCATTTTAATAAAATAAAGGAATAGTAGAAACAGCACTAGCCTAGGAAACTCAGGTTCTGGTTATAATTCTAATTAAAATGAGTTCCTAAGCCCTTCTTTAACTGCCTCAATTTTAATGTGAGAAGACTGAACTGTAGCATCTAGAGCATTTTCCCAGCAAGAATAGTTTATTACACTAAATCCTCCCTCTCTATAATCTGCCTGGATTTTTGGGCCCCTTATCCTATATTCACATTATCTTTCTTTAAACAACTAGATATGGTCTCATGCTCTCTTTGCCTCTGCAGAAAGAAAAATCTTATTGTATAATCTATTAAAAACAGAGTGTAATAGAGATATTTCTCTTTTTTTAATATAAAGATATGTTTTGCCTGGCCAGTGTGGCTCAGTGGTTGTGAGCACTGACACATGCACCAAGAGGTCGCCGGTTCGATTCCCGGTCAGGGCACATGCCCAGGTTGTGGGCCTGATCCCCAGTGAGGGGCATGCAGGAGGCGGCCAATCGATGTTCTCTCTCATCGATGTTTCTATCTCTCTCTCCCTTTCCCTTTCTCTCTCTCTAAAATCAATAAAGAAAAAAAATTAAAAAAAAAATATATAAAGATATGTTTTTATTGATTTTTTAGAGAGCGAGGAAGGGAGAGATAGAAACATTGATGTGAGAGAGAAACATCGATTGGCTGCCTCTTGTATGCTCCCCACCGGGGATGGAGCCCACAACCAGGGCATGTGCCCTGACCAGGAATCGAACCGGGACCTCTCAGTCCATGAGAGGACACTCAATATACTGAGCCACACCGACCAGGTGAAAAAGAGATTTCTAAAGAAAAAAAGTAAAACCTGTGGGAGCATTACTAAGAACAAGTCAAAACAGTATAAAATAGGTAGTTTTCATTGACCTCAACTTCTTAAAGTCTAAATAAAGTAAAAAAATTTAAAAAGAGTTCAATTGGGAAGTCAATTTCTGTCATCTTTTAATTGTAGATAAACACATATGTAAGTCTCTTGATTTACTGAGGTTACATTTTCTACCATTTTATAGTAGTTCCCAGCTTTTACAAACAAAAGGGTTATATAGAATAAGACAACAGAAGGAACTCAAAATGTGTAAGCAAACAAAAAAAATATTTGAGAATAAATGTTCATTTCTTCCATTCATACATTCTCCTAACCTATAATTTCTTTTCAGCCTACAAGGTGATTTCATGTTTAAGAACTCCTTGATGGCTTCATTCTACTTGTAATAAAATCAAACTTCTCCACAGGTCCTTAAAGGCCTTGCATGATCTGGCCTTTGCTTACCTCTCCAAACTTATTTTGACACTCTCCCCTTTCATTACTATAGTTGCATGAAAGCTGTTTCCACATCAGGGTCTGCACATACGCTTTGCTCTTTCTCTGACTTCTCACTATTGCAGCCTCAAATGCCACTTTTTCAGAGAGATCTTGTGAACTCCAAATCTAAACTAGGTTATTCTTTCTCACAGTACCCAGTTCTTTTCCTTTAGTATACTTGCAAATTGAGATGCCTTCACTATTAGGTCAATGACCATGTGTTTTCTCTTCAGCAGTATACAGGCAGCAGCTGATAAAAAATAATCTAACTAAATGTAAGAGAAAAGAGTAAAGAAAATAAAAACCTATAATTATACCTAAAGACCTGACAGTATATAAAATGAGATAATGCTAAATATAATAAAAAATAAGTTTTGTTTTGTTTTGAACCAAATTAACATTAATGTATGTAATGTAATTTATAGCTCGAATCTTTCTGAAACCCATGCTAACTAACAAATTGTGCTTCTGTTTATACTGTACTCTATGCATTTAAAAAACACCTGATATGAGGTAGACAAAAGGAGGTTTACAGTTGTTTGTATGGAAAACACTACAATAATAAAGAACAATACAAGAATAAACTCTGTATCTTGTGTACTCAAAACTGTAAACCTACTTTTGTTCACCCTGTATAATCCCTGAGAGGCAATAAACAGATCATTAAGTTGAGGATAATAACAATTTATTAATTGGAGATATGTTTTATCCTGTTAATGCCAATTAACTGCAACATAGCAAATCAATTTCCTGAGGATAAAGCTATAACACTATATTTTTATATATTAAGTTTTATCACAAGCACCCTTTGACAAGCCTGAAAAATTCTGTTTTTAAAGGTTTATTTGGATGATGGCAAAAAAAAAAAAAAAAAAAAAAAGGTTGAAATGTTTCCCAATTTATTAATTTGGGAGGCAATTTTACAGAGCCTAGTATTCATTAATTATTTTGAAGAGATAATTTAACTTTTGTATTGGCAAAACTGAACATTCTCTTATGTTTGACTGAGTTTCTTTTGGGATGAAATGTGTACCCTTAAAGCATTTATTTTTAAATGATTTGGGCATTTAGCCCTGGCCGGTTTGGCTCAGCGGTTGGAGCGTTGGCCTGCGGTCCAGAGAGACCCGGGTTCGGTTCCCGCTAAGGGCATGTACCTCGGTTGCAGTTTGTCCCCGGCCAAGGTTGGTCGTGCGGGAGGCAGCCACTCGATGTGTCCCTTTCACGTCGATGTCTCTCTCTCTCTCTCTCTCTCTCTCTCTCTCTCCCTCCCACTCTATCTGAGCAAAAAATGGAAAAATGTCCTCGGGTGAGGATAAAAAAAAACACAAACAAACAAAAACAAAATGGTCATCTTTTGTCTTCTTATCTTTTGTCTAACCCAAGGCTTTAACTACCGCTTTGGTCATCTTTTGTCTTCCTATCTTTTTATTTCAACCACACCTATGGCTTTTACTACTACTAATACAATAATGATGCCTAAATCTAAAAACATAAATCTCTAGTAGCACAGACCTGTAGACCCTGAAAATCTCCATTAGTATTTCCCTCCCTCTCCCTCTCTTCATTATTCTTATTTAATCAAAGCCTATCTCCTATGTATCTCTCCATCCCCTCAGCCACATCTTAGCTCCAGCCACTTTTCATTTAATGTTATAAAATCACTCACCAATATCTATCTCATACCCCTCTAATTCACACAACACCGCTGCCTGGTAATGTCACATCCCTGTTTAAAATTTTTCAATGAGCCTGGCCACTGTGGCTCAGTGGATTAAGTGTTGTCCCATGAACTGAGAGGTCCTTGTTCCATTCCCAGTCAGGGCACATGCCTGGGCTGTGGGCTCAATCCCCAGTAGGGGGCGTGCACGAGGCAGCCAATCCATGTTTCTCTCTCACATCAATGTTTCTATAGCTCTCTCCCTTAAAAAAAAAAAAAAAAAAAAAACAATAAAAAATATATTACATTTTTTTTTCAATGAAACTTATAAGCCCTCTTGAATAAATTTAATTTCTTTAGCATGCCACACATGACTCCCTCACTCTCCCTAATTCCTGGTCTCTACCCGTTTTCTGAGCACTTCCTTATTCATTCATTCTACTAAACATATTGTTCCTCAATAACAGAAACATTATTTCCTGCTTCTATACCTTTGCACACTGTTCCCATCTCTGCTGGTAAAATCCTCCTAATGTATCCCAGCCTGGTGTGGCTCAGTGGACTGAGTGTCGACTGAGTGTCCAACCATGAACCAAATGGTCACTGGTTGGATCCCTGGTCAGGGCACATGCCCATTGTGGGCTTGATCTGCAGTAGGGAGCATGCTGGAGGCAGCTGGTTGATGTTTCCATCTCTTTCTCCTCCCTCCCTCCCTCTCTCTCTCTCTCTAAAAAAAAAAAAAAAAAATCAATAGACATTTTTAAAAAATCCTCCCAATTCCTCCCCAACTTACCAATCCTTTCTACAAACAAATGAAACAACTTTTGTTGTAAAAGCCTGTTTAAGTTTTACTTCTTTCTTCAGCGATTAAAAAAAAAAAATCTCCTGAACCATGTAGATACTATCTTCTGTATATGTATGCATGTATTAGCTCATGAACCAAAATGTTTTCTTATGGATTCTAACCAAAAAAATTGAAAGCCATTATACCATTGGGGATTGTATCAGAATATGTATCCTTAATGTATAATTTTAAAAAGTCCTCACTCCTACTAACTTTATTGACCTAAATCTTTATCAATAAGTGACACTGAGGTCTATTAAAAAACTGAACAAAATGTAACCTGTTGTATTTCAGACATAAGCTTCCAAATCAAGTTACTAACCAGCATTATTTTCTTGCTGATAATTAATGTGCAGAGAATAATTTTTACATGGGGGGGGGGGGAGAGTTGGGCACAGCTAGGGAGTAAACAATTATCAGTATACCAAGCAGGATACTAATCAGAAACAAAAATATCTAGGTCGTGGTCTGTGGATGGCATTTCTGGGATAATACTACAGGAATTATTTCAATTGATTTTAATTTCCAAAACGCATTTACGATCAATCTTCTAAATTCAGAAACAAAACAAGTTTATTGAAATTGATAAACTGATGATGTCTTCTACTTTTATTCTTGCAGACACTGGCTTTACTTCAGGTTTGCTGGAAGTGGAATGGAGAATTGCCTACACCAAGTTAATGAGGTTATTTCAATCCCTTTCTTATTCATCCTGACCTACATTAAGCATATATTTATTTTCTTAACCCTGTGTGACTATATCCTAAAAAGAAATCTTAAATACTCCAAGATATTTTTAGCACTGTGTATTTTCAAGGGTAAAGACCTCTAAGTCTATTGCCAATCCTAATACCACCTCCTTAGATACTGTGAGAAAAATGTCTTGGAGTATTTCATGGGGGAAAATTGAAAGTCATAATTAAAATATTGTTTGTCTTAATGATTTTCCAAAGGCCATGATCTAACAATGTAACATAAGCCACATAGTTTTGTTTTATAATTTAGAGTCAATTTTAGCAATATTGCAGAAAGGGGGAGGGGACATAGTGAAAATACAGTCAATGGTAATCAGATTTGATCCAAATTCTCCTTGACTTTCTGCCATTTAGCAGCTTAAATTTCAAGTGCAAGATAATACATATTCACTGCCTCCATCACAAAGATGATGTGTGGTGATTAATGAGCTAATGCCTATAATAATGCAATGTGGATCTCTAGCATAAAGACACTCTATAAATAAAAAATATTTTCTCTACAAATTTGCATGATGATTTTCAAATAAAAACAGGTATAAAGATAGTTTACAAATGAGTATGCTAATGAAATATATTACCACACTGACTGGTTCTTCTCATTAATATTTCTGAATGGGTGGGATAAAATTTACAACTAAAGACACAGATTATTATACATGCCGATAAATGCTATGAAAATATAGAGTGCCACATGAGAACTAGGTGGGGGTAGGAGGTACATGCTTTCACTTATTATCTCCTTTATCTTAATAATACTTTTCTCAGCTTATCATCCTTTTACACATGAGGAAATCAAGTCTTCAGGTTGTTAAGTCAATTAATTTGTCCAAGTTCACACAACTTAAGTGGGAGAGCCAGGAACACAGGTTTAACTCAAAGACTACAGTCTGTCCACTCTTCCAAGATTTTGCTGTCTTCTTCCTATATAGCTAATGCCCTCATTGCACATCTCAGCTCATTCATTCTCCCTTTCTCAATGAAGCCTACCCTAACCATCCTATGTAATAATTCCTCCGTATCCTTTCTAATATACATATTATTTATTTATTGCGCATATTGCCTATGGTCCTCTGATAGGTGGTAAGCTTTAGGAAGTTAGGGATCTTCCTTTGTTTTCATATGTATCCTCCCAAACCTAGAATGTGATTGATTCACAGTAGACTGGCCCATTTTGTCCTTTCCCACTTTTCATCTTTACCTGTGTGCAAGAACTTGTTAACCATTCTTGCTTTTAATTTTGGGGAAAACAAAAAGTTAGGGCCTACATCTGTGCCAAATTAACATTAAAATACTTAAATTTACTCTGAAATTATGTTTAAAAAATCAGGGTCATAAGTATCATTTAAAAAAAATTCTAGCCAGGATAAAAATTGATGAAAAGACATGTGAAATAAACTGTGGAATGTGGAGGATACAAATGATGACAGAAGATCAGCACACTTAAGAGTGTCTGCTCACTTTCTGTGATGTTTTAGAGGTTGAATGTGAGGCACAGATGAAACACAGGAATCAGAGTACACTGAAGCAGTGGTTCTCAAACTTCATGGATTTCAAAAACCAGTTCAATTAAAAAGAAAAGTTGGAATGACAGAGTTGCCAAATTTTAGTTTTGCAACAAAGGGACATTACAAATGAAATACAATCTACTACTACTATAATTCATCAGAATACATAACACAAAAAAGAAAATTTCAGTATAAAGGTTAGCCATTTTTCTTAAGCAAGTTTAGATTCACAAACACCTCATTATACAAAAATAGTTCTATATAAATTTAAGATCTAAATGTGAAAAAGTAAAACTTTTCAAATAAGCTATAACAGAATCCATAACCTCAGGATAAAGAAGACTTCCTTTAAAGAGAAAAAGTACAATCATAAAAGAATAAATTTGACATTAAAATTAAGAACATCTAGTCATCAAAGGGCACCATATTTAAAGTGAAAGGCATGTCCTGGCCGGTTTGGCTCAGCGGTTAGAGCTTCAGCCCGTGGACCGGAGAGACCCGGGTTCGGTTCCCGCTAAGGGCACGTACCTCGGTTGCAGTTTGTCCCTGGCCCCGGTTGGGGTCGTGTGGGTGGCAAGCAATCGATGTGTCTCTCTCACATTGATGTTTCTCTCTCTCACTTCCTCCTTCTTTCCCTCCCACTCTATCTGAAGATAAATGCAACTACAAAAAAAGTGTCCTCTGGTGAGGATTAAAAATAATAATAATAAAAAATAAAATAAAATAAAATAAAATAAAGTGAAAGACATGCTAAAGACGAAAAAGATATTTGTAAAACCGACCACATATTTTTACCAGTATAAAAAGCATTTACAAATCAGTAAGATAAACAGTCTCATTAATAAAACAAGTAATGCATAGAAAAGAAACATGAATGGCTAAAAATAAGTAAAAGTGTTCTCAATTACAGGACTAATTAGGGAGATGCAAATGAAAACTACAATGAGGTACTATTTCATACTGAGAATGGGGAAACTTAAGAAGTCTGAAGTATTTGGAAGGTGGGAAAATAGACCTCATCCATTACTGAGACAGACACTTTGGAGAGAAAACTGGTCGTTATCTAACAAAGTTGGAGAGAAAACTGGTCGTTATCTAACAAAGTTGAACAAGCAGCATCTACCCTGTGTTCTAGCAATTTACTACTAGATTTATATCCCAAGGCAATCTTTCTCAATGTTGGCTTTCAGTTGTTATAATGAATAGGGGGTACCACTGAACAGATGCCAGGGGTGCCAAGAACTCTTGGTGCGTAGGGATAATGCTGCTCCATGCCCCATGTCTTCTGAACATTCTGCTGGACACTAAGGTCAGATATTTATAAACAGGACTTAAAACAAAGTATATTTGTGTTGTTTTAATGTAGATGAAGATTTTAAAGAATGCAACCACTGTTTAAAGAGATAAGACTGTACTTTTATTTTTGTTCAAACTTTACTGAAAATAGTTATTTCAGAAATGTATTTATCAACAGTAGTGCTACCACTGGTGTTTGAATGGCCAATTCAACATACCTGTTTTAACCTGCATTAGTAGCTGTCATACTCATGGTGATACTACCAATTGGTGCAAAGTAGCTGACTACTACTATTTCTTCTAGCAGTGCTTCTTAGACATCAATGTGCATACAAATCACCTGGAAATCTTGTTAAAATTCAGTATCTGAGTTAGTAGAGTAGGGCCTAAGATTCTGATTTCTAACAAGCTTCCAGAATTCTGATGTTACTGGTCTACTATCACACTTGGTAGAAAGATTGCGAGGGTAGTTGAGTCCCAGCATTTACACAGCAAACTAGATGACTTTGGCCTGGTCAGTGTGACTCAGTGGACTGAGTGTCGTCCCATGGGCTGAGAGGTCCCTATTTGATTCAGGCACATGCCCAGGTTTCGAGCTTGCTCCCCAGTAGGGGATTTGCAGGAGGCAGCTGATCCAAGTGACTCTCTCACATTGATGTTTCTCTCTCTCTCTAAAAGAGCAATAAAAACATATTTAAAAATATATATATATATTACTTTGTTATAAATTCTTATATTTTAGTAAGAGCATTACCTTATTTAAAATATGAATGTAAGTTTATTAGTATGAATTTCATTTAAGGACAGTATTGGGGAAGTTGCAAAACATTTCTATAAAATTGAGATACAGGATCAAGAACCACTGCCCTAAGTAAACATATTCAAGAATATTCCCTATAGTACTGTTTAATAAGCAAACAATTGGAAACAACTAAAATGACCAACAGAAACTTGATATAATGGAACACATATCATATTGCAGTAAAAATAAATAAAACTAGAACTACCTAAATAAAGAGATAAATCTTGGCAAACTGAGTGAAGAAAGCAAGCTACATATACAAACATCCTATTTAAATAATCTTAAAGCCAAGAAAAATTATATAATGTTCATGGATATAAAGGGAGGTAGTAAAGTATAAAAATGGATAGGAAGATGCATGTTAATTTTGGGTTAGTGGTGGGGAATGGGGAAACGGGTGTAGGATTTAAGAGGGGTATATGAAGCTTCATTTTGTTTTGTAGTTTTATTTCTTCAAATTGGTAATGGATGAATGGATATTCATTATATTGTATGTTGCCAATACTCACACTGCATATTATTTCTCTTTTCACCTGAATTGGCAAAAACTGTTGGGTCTAGCCAGGTGTTTGAAAAACACTACTCCAGAGGAAAGGATTTAGAAAGGATTTAGGACTCATGTCAGAAAATTCAGCTTCAAGTCTCAATTCTGCATCTTACAAATTGTGTAGCTTCAGGCAATTCAAATAATTAACTTTTCTGGGCTTTATTTCACTTGTATAAGACATCACTTTCCCCCTCCAACTTACAAAGCTGGGTCTGAGAGACATATAGGGCAATGCATGTGAAAAATTTTTAACAGGGTAGGAAAGGCGGGCATCAATTTTGAGCAGTAAGAGTAAATCCGTAGATATATTAGAAATAAAATGTTATCAGTAAATAAACTAACCAAGTTACTTTGTCATTCCCTTTTCTTGTCATCAGATTCTAAAGATATAACACCAATCTTAACATAGAAGGAACTTTGAGTCTTATCAATTCCTAACTGACATATACATAGCTATTCTCCCTATTGTAACTGTTTCTTTATGCTAATTCTTCACCAAGAAATTGAAATTCGTAATACTAAAACAAAATAAGTGAACTGCACTAAAAAGTACTTAACTAGAACAACTAATGTCACATACCAGAGTAACAGGTGGCACATTTTATTAGCCCTATATTACAGATGAAGAAACTGACTCAGATGGTGGGATAGCTGGCCTGGAGCTGTAGACCAATTCAGTGACAGAACTTGGATTGCCTAGTACTTCTGTACTCATTAAGCAACCAAAAACATAATTTTGTCATGATGCTTTATGGTACTTTTATTTGCCATAGGGATACAGAAAATTCTTTGTCAGATGTCATTTCATACACATTTCAAAATGGGCAAAAATACATAAGAAAACAAGCCACTTACCTACTACAGTACCCTACACAGCGAGGGACAAAGTTAAAACTGCCTAGCCTACTAAAAATCTAACCTTACCCTTGCCAATTAACCTTATTAATACTACAGTAGGAGAAAAGAGAGGTCAAAATATGGGTTGCGGGTGCTATTCATTTCCTCCTGGATCTCAAAAAAATATAGCAGTGATTACACAACAGGGATTTTATATTTCTTTATTAGTGGAAACATGGCTTTCTCCACTGTTTTTCAAGCAACCCACCACCCTTACTCCCAAAACAAATTTACCAACAAGCAAAGAGTTGGTAGTACCAAATTAGAACACTGCAATTATGATAATTATCAAATTAGACATATTACCCAAGTGAGTTTATTCTATAAACATATGAATAGACAAACTCTTTATGGAGAAAAGTTCATTTTACTTTAAGTCTCCCTGTTAATGTAAACAGATGAATGCTATTACAACACGTACCTGACTTTTATTCAGACCCATTAGGTAGTTTTAAATGCTGACACAAGATATCCAAAATTCATTTTATTAATTGGAGCCTTTAAAAAAAAAATCAATGAATCATCCTGCGGATCAAGTATTATATATTACAAAAAATATTAAACAGTAATACCTTTTCATAAGCAGCTAAAATTTAAAGGTCACCCTCTCTGTATTCCGTTATTCATCCTTTTGCTTACCAAATCCACCTCACACTGACTTAAATCGAAGCATCGTTTAAAAAAAATTATGCCTTGGCACTGCCAGAAATTTCACCATGGATCATCATGAACACTTTTTTAAACAAGAAGCTGGATTAAATTCTCTTTACAAAAGCCCTTCACAATAATACAATCTAACTTAAAAGAACTTTCGTTTCAGGATTTAAAAAAAAAAAAATCCAAACATAAACTCCAGTTTTCCGATTAAAAATTCCTGACCAGTCTACCGTGGAGTCCGAAAACAGGTAAGATTGCAGTTCACCCACCTAGAGAAACAGAACCGTACCGCTCGCAAATCACTAAGCACCCGGCAGATTCGATCTCAGATCGAGGCTGACACACGAGGACATTCAGGAGAAAGCTTTCAGGCACCGCGAGTCTCAGTGAACCTGACCTCATCTTTCGGTCCACGGGGAGAGAAGCACAGGAAACGAAATGAGACCCTTCGCGGCAAGAAGGACCCAAGACCTTCCCCAGTCCGTCAGCCTGTCTCTCCCAGGCCCCCGATCCCCGCGGCCTCGCGGACCACAGGGACCCTGCTCTACCTTTCCCTTTCTTGAAACCACGGGAGAATCCTCCCCCAAATCGGGAGAGGCTTCCCCGCCTTTCCCGGCGTCGAGAGGGATCCCGGTCTCTAACAACAAAGACGCCTCTCGCTCCCCTCCCCCGCCGGCCGCGGCTCGTCCGCCCGCGCTGCGGCTCCGGGCCTAGCGCCCCCTCCCCAAGCCGGCCGCCGCGTCCCAGCCCCTCGCGGCCTCACGCACCTGCACCTGAGGGGCCGCAGCCAAGGCGTCTGGCAGAAAGGGCTGGGAGAGAACCTCCGCCGCCGCGCTGTCCTCCACTCGGCGCGATCCGCGATGCCGCCGCCGCCGGACTCTCCCGGCCTGCGGGTGGGCCCGGCCGAGGAGGAGGGACGAGGGCTGCTGTCCCCGGCGACGGGACGAAGAAAGACGGCAGCGCCCGAAAGGGCCCACTCGCGCAGCCGAGCCTCCTCGCGCCGGCACTGCTCCACACGGGCTCGCGTTCTGCTGACTAACGACCCCGGCGCGAGGCGCTGGAGCTGCTGCTGCCGCCGCCGCCGCCGGTTGTTCTCGGGCCTCAGGTCCCGAGTGGCCGTGGTCGCAGCTGCTGCTGCCGCCGCCACCAGCACCACCAGCACCACCAGCACCGCCCTTTCTGGCACTGCGGACACCACCCAGACCCAGCCAGGTGTTTCTTCTCTTCAGTCTTCCTTTCTTGCTCCGTTTCAGCCTACCAGCCGCTGGGCTCGCCCTCGTGGCGGGAGGGAGGCTGGAAGGGAACCGAGGGGGACCCGCAGGAGACTTGCTAAGCCAGGAGTTGGTCACTGACTGGATGAAGATGCCAAAGCTGACCCCGGCTCCAGCCTGCGAGCGGCCAGGGGGTGGAACGCAGCCCAGTTTAGCCGACTTCCACCAATCACAAGCCGCCCAGCCGAGTCGGGCGCCAGGAGAGGCTGAGCTGAGTCGGCAGGAGGCGGGGATTGCGGAAAAGAAGGGCCAATAAAAGTAAAAGTTCCCCGCCCCTCCGCCTTGATGGACTGCCACGTTCGGGCCAATGGGGGGATTTTTCACTTCGAGAAAAGCGGGATTTATCTGCGGGGTTTGAGAGAGGTTGATTGAGCAGAGGGATCAAATCTTGGCCGGGTTTAAGAGCCTTAAGATTGCTGAGGGACCGAGGATGTCCTTTGACCTCCGCGCGGAGTCACGTGGGCTGACGGGGGCGGGGCGGGAAAAACTAGATAAGTTCCTTCCGGGTTAGTGACAGAGGCCTCTGCTGGTTGAGGTAGTTTCTGCCTTCTCGCGTCTTCCTTGTCCCAGCGTATGGTGATTGTGGTTTCCGCGATGAGCTCCCAGAGAGGGAACGTGGCCCGTTCCAGGCCTCAGAGACATCAAAATACGTTTAGCTTCAAAAATGACAAGTTTGATAAGAGTGTTCAAACCAAGGTAGGAACCTGCCTGTTGCATTAAATCCGACTCCAGTAAGGAATGGTTCAGTGGAGGGGAAAGGGGAAATGACAGGAGCTAGCGAGGGCGAGTGTGGACCGCAGCCCAGAGTTCGTTTTGGCTGCAGTGCAACCCTTTCGAAAATGATATTCTCACACCCTTTCTTTGACTTGGATTGTTGTCTCCTCATAAATGTATTTGGCAGTCAACACCAAACTAATTGCACAAAGAGTAAATGGGTCCCTCATCAAACTTAAAATGCAAATGGATAAATTGAGTCGTGGAACGCTCCCATCTGGATCACATATTTACAGTAGGAGAACGAGGATTATGGCACCGAGTGTCTAAAATTCAGGGTCTCTCTGGTCCGTGGGCCGACGCTCTAAAATTTTGTGCCAGTTTTATGCAGTAACTATTTCTTTTTGGAAAACCCCAGTCCCACATGTTTGTGGGGAGAATGTGAAGGACTAAGTACTCAGACCAGTGCTTTCACCAACATAATGGGTATATGTCTCTTTTTGTAAAGATTGTTTTGAGGATCAAATTGTTTGGTTAATGTAAAAATGCTTGTTTTGCTTTTTATAGCTCATTTACTTCTTTAGCAGGATTTCTGTAAGCTGGAAGAAAATTCAGACTGTCTACATAGCCACAGGTCTTGGGTTGTATAAAACTACTAATTGGCTGTAGGTGTCTCCCCCCCTCCCCCAACTTCTCCATAACTGTATGGAGAGGAGATAATTGAAGACAGAGCATCTTGGGGACCACTGTCACATCAGATAAACCTGATATTCACGTGTTCTGGAGTTCAAATTTACTAGGTGTGTGGTTTAAGAGAATTATTTAATATTTAGTTTCTCTGAGCCTTACTTTAGTTTCAAATGAGAAACCTGGCAGTTGTTGTGAGGCTAAATTAAACGATGTATGTAAAAGGTCTAGATAATAATAAGTGTCCAACAAGTGATTAATTTCTCAACATTGAAATTAGTGTTGAAAGCAAACTGATTGTGGTAACTTGTGGTCCCCTTTTCCTTTCCTCTTTCTGTCTTCACTAATTCTACAAATATTTAATGAGCACATTCCATGTACAAGGTCCTATGCTCAAGTGCATATAATGTTTAAGAGTTGACTTTGTCTTGAAGGAGCTTATAGTTTCCCGAGTCACTGGACAGTGAGCAAGTACAATGATATGTAGTTACAAATTATAATAAATTCTGATGAGGGGAAAGACAGTTCAGTAAAGAAGAGTAAAGAGGGATATTTTCAATTAGGTTCTCAGGGCACCTTTTCTTTCCCTTAGGTTCTGATTCAGAAAAAAATAAAAACTGAAGCACCATTTGAGAAGACGTTCTCAAGTTTGTGTCAATTATCATTAGGTAAAAAGCTGTACTATTCCCAATAGATGTCTGTCTGTCTGGTCCTGTATTCTTACTGTAAGTTTTGGCACAAGCAATTAATTCTGATTTTTTTCATCAGATGATAAAAAGCAGTTTTAGTAAGTATTTAGCTACAGTGTACCTTACTATACTTCTAGTACTTACAAGTACAAGACTTCTTGTGCTTACAGTTCTTTGTAGACTTCTTGTACTTTTCATTGTCAATTTTCCTGGTGTTATCTAACAGCCATGTCATTGTGGTCTTAAATCTTTTCATGAATCTCAAGTTTAGTTACTAAGTTTTATTTTATCACTTTTATTATTAATTCCTTTGCTTCTTTTAAATTGTGAGAAAGACCTGGTGTGGCTCAGTTGGTTGGACGTCATCCCTGTCACCAAAAGGTTGCTGGTTTGATTCCTGATCAGGGCATATGCCCAGGTTGTGGGCTCGATCCCTGGTAGGGGGCATGCAGGAGGTAGTCAATCAAAGCTTCACTCTGGCATGGATGTTTCTCTTTCTCCCTCTCCCTTCCTATTTCTCTAAAAGTCAATGAAAAAAAAAAAAAAGATTAAAAAAAATAACTGAGAGGAAGCCTCATTTGTCCTTTGGTAGAAACACCAGGTGTTTTGTTGTTGGAGGTACTAACAAAAACAGCAAGAAATATTTTACTGCAGAAATATTATTAGGTTGATTGCTCATCTGTCTAATGGAGGACTAATAATCGGCCCCATTTATAGCTAATTCTTGAGCCAGTTAGATGCTGCTATCTAAAGCCAAAATTTTGTCAGAAGCATCTGACCCTGTCTTCTTTCCTCTACTTTATATCAGAAAGCTATTTGATTCAGTGCCATCGAACAAAGAAGGACTAATAAGAAGTGCATGATTCTCTGTAACTCTCCTTAAAGGATTGTAGTAACAATTGACTACTTGTATGTCATTATTTTGCAGGATTCCTGCATTAGTTCCCCTTCTCTTTCTCTGCCAAGCAGTTTGTCAGGATGTCACTAAAATTAGAAGATGGCCCTGGCCAGTTTGGCTCAGCGGATAGAGCATCGGCCTGCGGACCAGAGAGTCCTGGGTTCGGTTTCCGCTAAGGACACGCCCCGTACCTCGGTTGCAGTTTGTCCCCGGCCCCGGTTGGGGTCGTGTGGGTGGCAACCACTCGATGTTTCTCTCTCTCTCTCTCTCCCTCCCACTCTATCTGAAGATAAATGCAAAAATAAAATAAAATAAAACTAGAAGACGAATAATGACATGTTTTACTGGGAAATTTTTATAGGCAAAGCACTCATTCCCAAAAGTGATAGCTGTCTTTATATACTTGAATATTTTCTAGAAGAGTAGAGAAGCTTGTTCTGTGGCCTTCTAAGAGACCACACTTGGACTAAAAGGTCAAGCTAACAGAGGTAGGTTTTAGCTTAATATAAGGGAGTTGTCTAATAATGAGGAGTATGCACTGGGATTTTTAAACTTCCCCTTCACTGGGGTTATTTAAAAGAGGCCTCTATCGCTATTGGCCTGCAGTGCAGAATCGGGACTTAAAGAGGTGGGGTAGGGGTGGAAATAGGATTCAATCTCTTCTAGTGCTTTGGTACTAAAATGTAGATATTAAAACAGCCTTGTGATTCTTACTGGAAAGGCGTGCTGTGTAATGAGAAGAACACTGAACTAGGAAAAAAGGGTAACATTTTAGTCCCAGTTCTGTCATTTATTTTGCTGTATGATGTTAGATAGTTTACCTATAGCTTTCAATCTACAATATGGGGTTAATGCTATCTCTTGTCTTACTTTCCTCAAGATTGCTATGGGAATCATTACAAAAATATTTGAAAGAAATAGTGATGTGAATATAAACTATGCGCAAAGCACATAATATAATTTATGTGGACTTGCTGTTGATTAAAGCCTTAAAAATTAATTAGAAAAGAAATGTATGCCTGGCTAGTGTGGCTCAGTGGTTGAGCGTCGACCCATGCACCAAGAGGTTGCCAGTTCGATTCCCGGTCAGGGCCCTACCCAGGTTATGGGCCAAATCCCCAGTGGGGGACATGCAGGAGGCGGCCAGTCGATGTTCTCTCTCATTGATGTTTCTATCTCTTTCTCCCTCTCCCATCCTCTCTCTCTCTCTAAAAATCAATAAAGAAAAAAAAAAGAAATGCATACTTGTTGAAGAATATTGAAATAATAGAGAAATGAGTAAAGAATAAGAGTGAAAGTACCCTTTCCCAGCCCTATTCCTCTTCAGGTTCACTCACTGTTAACAATTTGATGTGTATGTTTTTAGACATCTATGCACAATATAGTACACATTGGGTGGGCAAACGTAGGTTTACAGTTGTTAGTATGGAAAATAATGCAATAATTAATAAATAGTGATATAAGAAGAAACTGTGTTTCCCATACTCACAACTATGAACCTGCTTTTGCCTACCCCTGTATGTAATAAAATTTATTTTTTCTTTCTCATTTAGTAATGTCAGAACATGGAGATTGAGCTCATTCTTTTTAATGGCTGTATAATATTCTGTAATGTAAGTGTGGAGGAACTTACTTTTCTATTAATAAAGTGTTTTACCATGACAAGTAAAGCTGCAGTGAAATTTTTGTACATGTTTGTTCCACATCTGTTATCAAACATTGTGCATCTACCCACGGGTGTAGGGTTGAGCAAGCCTACAGTTTGGTGGGCAAGGTGACAGGCATTAATCAGATAGTCTTTCAAATATTTTAATATGGATGGCAGTGAGGACTATGAAGGAAAAGTCTAAGGGAACCCTGAGAGTAACAGGAAGACTTGGTTAAGTTTGGAGGGTTAAAAAGGTTTTCCTGAGATCCAAAGGATAGATAGCATTTAATTAATAAAATGGAAAGAACATGTATTATCTTCTGAAGAATGCTATTTGTTTTATATATGTTGTCAGCATTTTTTTTACTAACATTTCTATAATGTTAGAGAACCAGAATCACATGATACAGGAGTCAATTTCATGGTCAAATTACTTTGGAAATACTATATACTATATCTCACTTTTAGAGAATCATAGTGTACATTAGCATAATGCACTGATGTTTTGCAGTTTGAAAAAGTTAATTCAACCAAAACTTGCTTGGCCACCTTTGGTTTATATGATACCTACTGAACTTGAACTAATTTTGGGAGGAACACTCATTTATGGGAAACTTGTCTTTACCTTGAAAAGGAAAAGGAAAGGAAAAGCTGAGGTTATACACTCTAAATAGTTTTGAAACTGTAGTTTTGTTAATAATTAATATTTTGCACTTAAGTATGTTAGTCACTATGCACACTTGATACACATTATCTAATTTGATCTTCAAAATAACCCTAAGATAATGCTATAATCATCCCATTTTACATATTGGGAAATTAGAACTTAGAGGTAAATGATGTGCCCAAAATTACATAACTTGCACATGGCTGTCCATTGCTTAGGTGAGGTCTGTGCTAGGAGACCTCAAAAGACATTTTAAAAGACTTCCTTTGTGTATGTGTTTAGTTGTCTTTTTTTTTTTTAATACTGTAATTTTGTGTGTAATAGAAGCAATGTGACACCAATTGGATTTATGTTAAATGTATCCTCCCCCCAATTGACTTGCTATTAAACTCAACATATTTTTTTCAATTGATAAAGGGACTTAATCTCTGATGTGCTGGGCTTTATGATATACATACAAGTGTTATTCCAAATAAAAGTCATAGTGCTAGTGAATATTCACTATTGTGAATATTTTAAAGTATAGTATGCTCTATTATTTACCTCTTATGTTCTCCCCTTTCACACAAAATAATTTTATCCATGTTTGGTATATTCCATATACCTACATTTTCAAGGTGCTTTTACTTGAAGCCATTAAATTAATTTTGTATGTTTCTTAATGTTGAGACCTACTACAATATAATTGCTTTTTCTACCTCAATCATATATATATTATTTATTTGTTTTGTGGAAAAAAGCACCAGAAAGCTAATTTGCCACTCGTGATCAGCAAAATGGTGATTATTTTTTCCCCCAGCAAATTCAGTCACGTGTTCTCCCTCCTTACCTATTATCATAATGTTTGGTATAACAGGATGGAGTGAGTCAGACTGAGTTGCAGTCTCAGCTGGCATTTCTCTTTGTTCTTGCTACTTAGCATGTAGTAGGTACATGGACCAGTAAAATCAGTATCATGTGGAAACATTTAAAATGTAGAATCTCTTGCCCGGCTGGTATGGCTCAGTGGTTGAGCGCCGACCCATGCACCAAGAGGTCACCAGTTCGATTTCCGGTCAGGGCCCATGCCCAGGTTGTGGGCCCGATCCCCGGTGCGGGGCATGCTGGGCTAATCAATGTTCTCTTTCATCAATGTTTCTATCTCTCTCTCACTCTCTCTTCCCCTCTCTAAAATCAATAAAGAAAAATAAATAAATAAATAAAGCATAATATACATTTTTTTTAAATGTAGACTCTCTTCATCCTATACCTACTAAACTAGAATCTGCATTTTATGTATTTATTTTTGTTAATCCTCATTTGAGGATATTTTTGCATTGATTTTTAGACAGAGTGGAAGGGAGGGAGGGAGAGAGAGAAACAGATGTGAGAGAGACACATCAATTGGTTGCCTCTTGCACAACTCCGACTGGGGTCGGGGATTGAACCTACAACCCAGGTACATGTCCTTGACCAGGAATAGAACCCACAACCCTTCAGTCCAAAGGCTGATGCTCTAACCACTGAGCAAAACTGGCCAGAGCTAGAATCTGCATTTTAAAAGACTTGTAGGTGATTTGCAGCATATTAAATTTTACCTCAATCATATATTTTATAATTAAAAACATTTTTTAATATGTTTTTATTGATTTTTTAGAGAGAGAGGAAGGGAAAGAGAGATAGAAACATCAATGTGAGAGAGAAACATCTACTGGCTGCCTCCTGCACACCCCTTACCAGGGATCGATCCCGCAACCCAGCCATGTTCCCCAACCGGAATTGAACCAGGACCTCTCAGTCCATGGGACAACACTCAATTCACTGATATATTTTAGACATTTAACTTAATATACAATAAAGGACAACTGAAACTAATTTATCTTGATTTGATGTGTGTTAAGGAATAGTACTATACTCCCTGTTGGGTTATAATTATAATTGTCAATACTTGTTTCTACATAAAGTTGACTACTACACTGTTAGAGTACTGTATTCTCAGAATTTTTCATCTAGGTAAATTAGTTCACCTGAGAGAGAGAGAGAAAGTCATAATGTATATTAACTCTTCCCAAAATGGTTTATTTTCAATTTAGAGAAACCCTACTAGGGAGTGGTGCAGCTGGACAAAGAACCTCAGGGCTGAGAGTTACAAGCTGCTGTGGCACTTGTTATGTTAAGCCCGAGAGGACTCTTTCCACACTTGCACAAGTGTTATTATGAGGTCACAGGCAGGTGTCAGAGAATCCTGCTATCCTCAGAACAACCCTCCTGCCAGCTCACTCCATCCTCAATTGTCTTTGCTCTTTTTCTCACCATTGATTGACTTTTGTGAAAGGAAGAAATGAAATAAGAAGGAGATAAAGGAATAGCTAACATGCCTAAGATTCCTTTCTGAGATTTTCTTTATCACTCCAAGCCAAATAACACTTAAATGTATTGAATACATTAAATAAACAGTCCTTTTCTGAACTTTTCTGATATGTGCAAGGCCTTCTACATGAGGGTAATTATCATTAGGATTTCTTAGTTGCTAAGTTAAGCAAAAGAGGAATTTATTATAAAGATACTGAGCTGTTCTCATGAAGCTTATAGAAGGTGTTTGTTTTTTTTTTACTTCTGGGAATTTTTTTTTTTTTTAATCCTCACCCGAGGACATTTTTGCATTATCTTTAGATAGAGCAGGAGGGAAAGAAGGAGAGAGAACCATCGATGTGAGAGAGACACATCAACTGGGCGCCACCCGCACAACCCCAACCAGGGCCAGGGACGAACCGCAACCGAGGTATGTGCCCTTAGCAGGAACCGAACCCGGGACTCTCTGGTCTGCGGGGCCGACACTCTAACCACTGAGCCAAACCAGCCAGGGCACTTCTGGGAAATTTTATTCTTATTTGGCTTTGTGCACCTCTAACTTGATGCAACCTTCCAACCTTTCAGTGCCACCTCCCCTAACCCTTCCAATTTGCCTCCTGGAATTGGTAGTTTATTATCATCAAATAGAGACATAGTGTTGAAAATAAAATGTCTTTCACTTTCTTGCCCTACCTGACTGTTCCCTATAGTCCTTAAGTAATGTTTGTTCAACTTGCAGTTAGAACCCTTTCTCCCATTTGCTGTTTCAGTCCATTTCTTCCTCACTCAAAACCCCAACTCTTCTGAAATACATACCATCAGACTGCTACCCTCTCCAGATCTGTCCTTACTTTCTAGTTATACCTTCTCATTTGTAACTGGCTCACTTCTTTTTCACAATTCCTATCATATTTAGTGATTGCTACATCCACATGGATAATCCATCATTTGATCTCTCAGTTTTTAGACCGCCCCCCCCCCCCCGAATCTCCTCCCATGGTCAAACCTTAAACACTCTTATTGCTTTTAATTGCTCCACTTACAAATTTAAAAAAAAAACAACAACTATCATCTACTTTCCTGGTTTCCTTATTCCTCACATATGTATTTTTTACTCCATTGGGTGCTCCTGTCTATTAACCCACTTTTCACTGTACCTCATTCATGCCCTTTTCCCCCTCCTTACCTAGCTTATAGTCCATGTTCCATTAATACAACTGCTCTTTTGCATATATCTCAGCTTCCTTATTCTTCTTTCCCTCTGTGGTACTTGCCTAACAAAATCCTAGCCTTGCTTAGATCCAGCTTTCTGTTATTCCATCATCATCACATCATCACATCTACCAAACTACCAGTATCTGTACCCATATATGCTGCCCTTCTATTACAGTGGGAGAAAGGCCCGTTTCTCCCTAGGACTAGTCCCTCCACTTGAACCCTTGAGCTGTTTCCCTAAAGTACTTAAAGGCTTAAGGCTTCTTTGTTGTCCATGTTCTTGAGCATCATCAATCTTTCCATATCTAATGAGTTATTTCAGTTTCTTTAAAAACTCTCCTTAAATGGAATCCATGTTCTTTTGTAGCTCCACCCTATTTCTTTCTTCCTCTTTATAGAAAAGATCCTAGTTGTTCACTTCTTTACCTCCTATTGTTTATACCCCTATCCAGATAGTTCTGTATCCACCATTTCACTAAAACCACTCTTGTCAAGGTTATTGATCACTGTTTCCAAATCCTTGGTGGATAATGTTCAGTCCTCGTCTTACTCAACTGCTCAGCAGCATTTGCCTCAAACAGTCTCCTGAAATAATTTCTTCATCCAGTTTAGTCCATGGTTTTAAATACCATCTTTACACTGATGCCTTTGAGATCTGGAACTCCAGGCCAACCTTGCTCCTGAGCTGCAGAGTTGTTGTTTAACTACCTACTTGACCTCTATTCTTGAATATCCAAAAAGCATCTTAAGCTTAACATGCAAAAGAAAGAACTCTTCATTTTTCTCTCCTTTCTTCCTCTAGTGTTCTCCAATTCTGTAAGCGATCCACCATTTGCTCAGTTTCTCAAACCAAAAATCTAAGAATCCCCATGATTCTTGGCCTTTTCTCACATTCTGTGTTTCCATTTATCAAAACTATGAGTGGTTACATTATTTTACTTTTCATAACCTCATTATTTTTTGGCATATTGTTTACTTGTTTGCCTTATTTATAGTCCACCATAGAATATGATTTATGTGAAGCCAAAGATTTCCTTTACATTTTCAAAACCTAGATCAGGAGTTGGTACATAGGAGGTATTATATAAGTACTTGGTGATTGAATAAAGTAAATAAATAATTATAACAGTGTGTAAAATGCTGTGACGAAGGTAGTACAGGGCAGTACCATAATAATTCAGAAATAAAGGGAAAGAGAGAATAATTAATACAGTATTATCCTCAAGGAGATAGTACAGCTTGGAGATGAAAGAATCAAGGAGAAGTTGAATGGAATCAGGTAGATGAATGGAATAACGCAGAAAGAAGAATGGGTGCTGATGAATTTGTAGGTTGTGGTTCAGGAAATTAAAGGAGTTTAATCTGAAAAAGTGACATGAAAAGGATCAGGTAAAATTGTTGCACTGGGGAATCTTGAAAACGAGGCTTCTCTTTTATTCATTTTTGAGGGAAGGTTTTGTGACATATTGAAGTCTCAGTAATGTTTGAATAATGGTCATCTTAAAAGAGAGGAGGGCAAAAAAGGCTAAGAGTTGATAAAGGCTTTTTTTCCAAAACAAGATTAGAAATAGGTATTTGTGCTTATTTCCAAAATGAATATATAATATTATGTGATTACAAAAGCATAAGACTGAAAGCCTCTCTTAGGTAATAGGCTCTCTGATTAGAAGAGTGTGGTTGACTAAGACCTTTTTGCTAAAAAGGATAGTCGAATGGATTGATCTCAAGCTGTGAATTAAAATTCCAGTACTGTCAGCCCTGGCCTGTGTGGCTCAGTTGGTTGGAGCATCATCTGGTACATCAGAAGGTGATGGTTCGATTCCTGGTCAGGGCACATACCCAGGTTGTGGGTTTGATCCCCAGTCGAAGTGTGTGCAGGAGGCAGCGGATTGATGTTTCTCTCTCACATTGATGTCCCTCTCTCTGTCTCCCTCCCTTCCTCTCTCCGAGATGAATGAAAGAAAAAAAAAAATTCCAGCCTGGCTGGTATGGCTCAGTGGTTGAGCATTGACCCATGTACCAAGAGGTCGCCAGTTCAATTCCCTGTCAGGCACATGCCATGGTTGCAGGCTTGATCCCCAGTGGGGGGCATACAGGAGGCAGCTGATGGATGTTAATGCTTCTCTCTCACATTAATATTTCTATCTCTCTCTCCTTCTCCCTTCCTCTCTCTCTAAAAATCAGTAAAAACATATTTTAAAAAAATTCCAGCACTGTCAATTTACTGCATCGCTCTTATAAATAGATGTAGTCTGTTTTATTTTGGTTTTGGTCAGGTTACTTTGAAGAATAAAAATATTTTAAAGTGTACGCATTGGTTAGGAAAATTTCTTGTCAGTTGTCAGATTTCAGATGTTTTTGGATATTTTGGCTAAAGGTAGCAAGCTCTTGTTTAAGACAGTGGCGACATGGTGTGGTAGAAAGACATTGATCTTGGAATCAAAAGATTTAGGTCAAATTCTCTGCTATTTCCTGGCTGTATGATCTTCAACAAATTTCTTAACCTGTTAGGGTCTTAGTGGGTTTAACTGTATTGTGAGAGTTTAGGAAGGTTTATGAAAATGCTCACATGGTACCTGGCATTAAGATTCTGTAAATGCTAGTCCATTCCTTCATCCTAACTAAGATGTCCATCATCCTCACATGCTACTCCCTCAGCTAGTGACTTTCCTGATGAATCCTGTTGGAATGTCTCTCTCCTTCCCTGTGGCATTTATTGCCCTCCCCACACATGTGGTGCATTTCATATTAGTTATTAGTATATATGTCTTGGCTTATTTCTCTCACATACACAAATATCACCTATCTCTTAGAAGACAGGGACTCAAGCATTTTTTAACTACTCATGGAGTATAATATGCACCTGTAGCAGCAGTTCTGTCCTGTAGGATGAAGGAATAGAAGCCAAGTAGTTCTTATTGCCATTGTACAGTGAATTACTGATTTATGTTAATTCGCCTGTCTTTATTGAATCCCAGGCACTGAAATAATATGAATCCTTTATTCAGGAATCTTAGACTAGTAAGTACTTCAAAAAGTGGAAAAACGATAACTATGAAACATTTTCACTTAATAAACTTTTGCTGAAGTATAACATATAAACAAAGAAAAGTGCAAAAATCATAATAGAGTTTAATTAATTTTCACAAAGTGGACGCAGTTATGTAACCAATACCCAGATCACGAGAATGTCGCTGGCCTCTCCTAGTCACTACCATTCTACCATTATCTTGATGAATATGAAGTACTTGAAAATAATCTTCAAGTCTTGGCTTTTGAGGGCAAAGGAGAGAGAGATACAGGTACTCAGGTGACCAGTTTCTCTTTTCAGCAATGTGTTAGTGGATGTAGATAAGCATCCTAATGCTCATGTATTACTACTTTGGCTGAAAGAAATTGTTATGATTTGATTTCCCAATAGTGATTGATTTGGTACCTGTAGGATTTTTGCCTTCTAAAAACAGCAACAGTAAATTTGAACTTCCCCATAGCTTTGGAGCTGATTATTTCAACTTCATTCCTAATTGTCTTTCACTTTATCTGCTTATTCATGAGGTTGAGTAACATTTTTAGAACTTTATGGTGGACATTTTCTTGGATATTTTATAAAGTTTATTTCTAGTTGGAATAGTTGGGTTTACATTAAAAAGTAAATATAATTATTCAAATTGGTTTTTTGGGGACTAAGTTGTATGTTTGTTTTTGCTGTTCGGTTTTGTTTTCCTTTTTGTTTGTTTTGGCTTTGGCAGAGTCATATGCCATTAACAAGGAAGTATTCTTGTAGGCAGTGGAGCTATGTGTGTATAATAATTTTCAGTGAATTTATTCTGTTAGCAGTAGAATTCTATGTAACTTTATATTAATCAGATCTGGTTTTTAAGGTCATTTGATAATGTAGGTAGGGCATTTACAACATCATGGATATGATATACCAAGTAAGCTAGAGACTTTTTTTTTTTTTCTTTATTGATTTTTGAGAGAGAGGAAAGGAGAGAGAGAGAAAGAAACATCAATGACAGAGAACATCGATTGGCCGCCTCCTGCATGTCCCCCACTGGGCATTGGGCCCATAACTTGGGCATGTGCCCTGACTGAGAATTGAACCAGCAACCTATTGGTGCATGGGTCGACTCTCAACCAGTGAGCCACACTGCCCAGGCAAGCTAGGGAGTATTTTGAATGCTTTTTTGTTCTGTGAAGATTTATGTTACTAAATGCTCAGCCTTCTGTTACCAGGTGACTGATTTGTTGGTTTTGAAATTACTCATGTCACTTAAGTCATCAATTTGAGTAATATATTTGACATCATAGTATATGTCTGTATATGTGAATGTTCTATATACCATCATTAGCCTTTATCATAAAACATTATAGTAATTTGATATTGTGTTTCCTATAAACTTAAAAGCTTATAGGACATGATGCTAGATCTAGTTTTAATAAAGTTAAAATCGTCATCTGGGATAAATTATTTTCATCTATATTAAAATATTGTTGCTTTTACATATGTGATGCTGTTGCTTTAATTTAAACTCTTTATTATTGAACCATGGACAGTTCTTTGACCCTCATGATGACTTCAAGGTCAGCTATTCCCTAATAAATTTAAATAAAAAACTCAGTGTTTTACAGTGGCAATTAACTCTATTCTTAAGACTTCTCTAGGGACACCTTTATTAAGGACTTCTTTTAGCTACCTAGTGGGAAAAATAAGTCAAATGTTACTAAGCCTTCTAATTCAAAATGGCTGACTGAAAATATGCATTTACCTTTCTGTTTTCCCCAAATTTCAGAGAAATTACAGAAGAAAAAATAAGCCTACAATATTAGAAAACTGAAAAAGCAGAAAAGAACATTAAGTACATTTAAGATAAAGAAATAGTATTAGACTGATGCAGCTAAACAGTTTATGAATCTGTACTACAATACAGATGGAAGTCCAGATTTTTTCAGTAAAACTCTAGAATAATGCTAGTGTCAGAATTAACAAGATCTGTACCACTCCAACAGTCATCTAACAGTTGCCCTCAAGATAAAGTTAGAAGAACAGCTCTCTCAAGTAGGAAATTCCATGAACGACAAATGCAGAGCAATGTTCCTGGTCAGTGCTGGTCTCAGAGCTTAACAAGGAACCTCTTATACTTGGAAGCAACATGCTTCTATGCTTGCTAAAGTGAAAGCTATCAAACTGTAAATTTTTATCCTTTGAACCAGAGGCAAGGATTATATAATTAATACCTGAGTTCACTTCCAAAGCAGTCGTGATTCTCAGTTCTGCTTTAGTAATTCATTCTATATTTAATGCTTATTCTATACCAGTACTATCCAGAAGAATTTTCTTTGATGATGGAAATATTTCATCTCATTGCTATCCAGTATTGAAGCCACTAGCCACATGTATCAACTGAGCACTTGAAATGTGGCCCATGCAACTAAGGAACTGAATTTTAATTTTATTTAATTTATTTCCATTTAGATAAGCACATGTGGATAGTGGCTACCATATTGGATAGTGCAGATTTAGGCTCTCATAAATATTAAAAGACTGCTAAGAAGCACCAAACTTTTCAGGAAAACCAAAACCATGAGATATGTGACTGACTGGAAACCCTACCTCCCACACCCATTTAACAGAGGTAATATAAGACACAGAAGAGAACTTTTAAAAAGTATAATTGGTATCCATCCTTAGTAATTCAAAAAGCTCTCAATATCCATAAAACAAGGATAGACTGCTGTTAAAAAACATCTGTGACATTTCATAAAAACTACAACTGTGTTGCCTAGCCGGTGTGGTTCAGTGGTTGAACATCGATCCATGCACCAAGAGGTCACTGGTTTGATTCCCGGTCAGGGCACATGCCCAGGTTGTGGGCCAAATCCCCAGTGGGGAGCATGCAGGAGACAGCCAATCGATGTTCTCTCTCATCGATGTTTCTCTCTCTCTCTCCCTCTCTAAAATCAGTAAAGGAAAAAAGCAACAAAAAATCTATAACTATGTTTGTAGAAATGTAAACATCTTAGGATGGTTGAATAGCAGAATGGATAAGAATAAAGACTAAATTAGTAATTTGGGAGATCAAGCTGATGGATTAGTCTAAAAGGCCAAAGTGATAAAAAAATGATGAAATGAAATTTGAGATACGGAAGACTGAGCTAGGAAAGTCTAAAGGAATTCCAGGAGGCGAGGAGAGTGTGCCAGAAATGATGAAAAGTAAAGAATAAAAGCTCAATTTCACAAAGTTGAAAATCTTAGGCCTTCAGATGGAAGGGTTCTAGACATATGGTGATGTTTTTGAACTCCAGTGTTAGAAATTCCTACCAGCTTTCAGAGAGAGGGAAAAAAGAGGTTAGCCATAAAGCAACTATAATGCTGTAGACATCTATCTTGTCATCTGCTACTTTTAAAAAATAGGGCAAGGTCTCCAAAGTGCTGTAAAGGAAGTATTTTTAATTTAGAGTTCTTGATAGAGGTAAGCTATGGCTCGCATATCAGGGCATATCAGACTAAAAGTTTGTTCAAAAAATATGTATATACAAGGGTGGGCAAAAGTAGGTTTACAGTTGTTCGTATGGAAAAAGACATGCAGGTTGTGATTATTACAATAACTTTATTAACTGTGTTTTGAATACTTACAGCTGTAAGTATTTACTTTTGCCCACCCCTGTATTTAGGGATCTATTCCCGAATATAAGAAGATAAGTGGTAAAAGAAACAGTGGTGAATGAAGAACCTAGTAAATCTGAGTTAACTTTAAATAATCATTGATAATATGGCGGTAAAAGTTAATGCTGTTGCTATATATGAATTATAAAACAGAAGAGGTAAATTTTTGGGAAGACAAAATCTATATCCACAGTTCCAGATTTCAAGCAAATCTGGGAATTAAAAATAAAAGCAAGCTAAAGATCCTGTCTCGTTTGGGTGCCATGGAGAAGAAAATCAGTATCATTGTCAAAATTTTAAAGTCTGAGTGCCCATTATTGTTTGCTTGGTATCTGTGGTAGGCAATACACAGCTGAAACTAAGAACTCATTCTAGCCTTCATGCTGGGAAGGTAAGGTCAGTGTACAAGAAGCAACAGTGAGCAAGTTAGTAATTTTATCAAGACCTTACAATAAAAAAAAGGCTTTTGATTTGAAATAGCTGAATTAAGGGTTTGAAATGTAGTTTTAGTTCAGTTAGTGAAGTAAAAAGTTGAACTGCAATACTCCGATTTCTAGTTTTAATATGTGACCAAAAGAGGTGCAAGGAATGTATGAAGGAAGATGAGTTGCTGTTGTTCTGGATCTGTGGTGACTCTCCCTCAATCGAAAAATTTCTGAAAGCCGAGTTTGAAAAAGCCAGCCAGTTAATCTCTTATTTTAAACACCATTTAAATTCTAGCAAATATTGCTTGCTCTCTAAATTTACTTCATGACCATTACTTTCATCTCTCCAACTAGATTTTAAGCACATACATCTTCTGAATTCTTGAGATGCCTAGAGTAGTGCTGAGTATATACTAACTCATACTTTTTTAAATTGTTTCTATAGACAGCAGAGAGATAGCCATGATATATGCTATATTTAATTCTGACCTGTGACACATTTTATAGTTTGATATGTTGGAAGGAGTCCTAAGCTTGGAGTCATGGCAAAATCAGGAGTAAACTCTTCAGACTCCTGGTGTGGCTACTGACTCACTTACTCTATAACCATGGGTAAATCATATCAACTGTACAAATTAGAATACAAATAAATAACAATACTACTTTCTTTCTTCCACACAGGGATGATGTGAGAATAAAGTGAGAAGCATTATAGGACAAAATCATATTTTTAAAAATATCTATAGAAATAAAATATGGTAATATTTTTTATAGGTGATTTGCATTTGTCATTCAGAATGTACCTTGATTTTATCCCTTAGCTTTTTATTCTTGTCATTAAAAACATTTCTGTTTTCCTTTTAAGAATGAGGAAATGCTGTCAACTGAAGTTAAGTAAGTCACATGCAAATACTGAGCTCTAAACGAAATGAATCATGGCACAAGCCTAATTTTTTCCTGATGTGACTTGAGTCCTGAATCAACTGTCAGCATACATAGGTTATTCGTATGACATATTAATATGACCAAAACAAAGCAACTATCTTTAAAGAAGTTAACTAGCGTCAGTTATGGTCATTATTCTTATATGTCTGCCCCCAAGCAAATGACTTGCAATATTGATTTATTTTAAAAGGTAAAATCACCCCTAATAAATTCAATAAAAAGTAAAAGGTAAAATCATTTGGTTTGTGGACATCACCAATTATTATGGTTGAAAGAGTTAAATCCATAAATTCCTAAATATGCTATTAGGAGGAAATGAATATTATTACTGTTTTTTTGTTTAACATTGTGAAACAATGGCCAGTCAGTAGTTTGTCTCTTTTAAGATCACTAACTTGGGGCATACCATTCCGGTTTGACAAGATCTCAAAATGTGACTAACTTTTAATGAGTGCTAATAAAAACATGTGTTGCCTCATGACACTACACAGTTGCTGCTTGAGCTTTTTGCATTCCAGTTGAGTTGTACATAATTAGCATATGTGGCTTACCATTTAGTTACCCTTTATTGTTTAGGTCTTAGTGCCTTGAAAAATCTGTGAAGAACACGATAGAATAGTAAATCCTTCTCTTTTGGAACATTGCTTAGCAAACATAATTTTTCTTTACTAAATGAATTTTTCTAACTTTGGAATTTTGTCTTGTGCTTTTAAAACAAATAATGGATAATACTGCATGGTTACCTTAGGAACAAGCCAGCAGCTTTGGCCCTCTTTGCAAAACGATATACCACTGTTAGAATTTAAGTTAAAACACAGTACAAATTGAAATGTGTACTCTGAAAAACTGTGAGCTATTTTTTCTTTTACTATTTGGAAAACCTTGAAAGCTATAGGAAAACACTTTCTACTTGTCACTTTAATAGAATGCCCTAAACTAAAAGGCATCTTTTTATGGGTCCTGCCTCTGCTGTTCCTGCTTAATTGTGTGACCTCAAGCAAATCTCTTAATTCTCTGAGCCTCAGGTTTCTCATCTGGAAAATGAAGATAATTATGCCTGCCCCTAACCACAGGAATGTTCTAAGAATAGCAGCAGAGAGAATTTTTATAAAGGATTAGGTCTATGGTTTATAGATTTATGATAGTAGTATTTTGTGTAAAAATTATTTGGTTTGTTTTATTTTTATAATTAAAACCAAAAAGACCTGTTTTTTTAATATACCATGTAAACAACTCTTTCTTATTGCATGCTTTTGTCAAGACACCTGGCCAAAGTACAGACATGTCCCATGTATGTGAAATCACTCAAGGACATGAGGAAGCAGAAGAACGTTGACCAGGAACTGTAAACAACCAAGCAGGAAGTAAAATGATAAATATAGTAGAAGATCTCTTGAGAAGATAAAAGCACTTTACTTACCTCTGTCTCCTTTAGTTTTGATATAGACATCCTCTATATCACGGTGGGAGAGAATGTATTAGGATCTCTCTTCCCTGTCCCTCCTCAAAATACTTATTACTTTCCTGTTAATTAAGATATATTATTTTCTATATTTGATAAGAGTAATGTGAGAATGTGAACAGTGAAGGCAGAAACAAAGGTTGAGAATTACTGATCTAGAAACTACCCAGATTTCCCAGCATGTTTCTAATTTTAGGTTCCCTAGGTAATTGAAATTTGGTCTGACATTTGATCTCATAACTAAGGCAGGGTTAAAACATAGGAAAGAGCAAAGAAGAAATAACTTTCCAGCATTCCTTGTGTTTAGATTTGGCTTAAATTCCAGGAAAAGGAATTAAGGCCAGAAACTGCTGATATAAATTCCATTTTCCTTGACCATGAGGAAGTGAGAGTAGAAAACAGGTGGTTTCTATACTGGGCGTACCATGTCTGAATTAAGGAACTTTGGAAATACAGAGTGAGAAATTAGGGGAGGTTACATTTTGGGATGAGGACTTTTGATATAAAATTTTGGAAAAGCTTTTTAAATTAGCATGTAAATAGTCTAATTTTCCCAAAGAAGTGATGCTCTCAGTGGTGAAACTAGAAATCAGACTGAGATTCGGCTTCTAAAATTGAGGCAATATGAAATAGTGGGGCAGAGGAATTTGGAGTCAGAGGGCATGGTCTTGAGCCTGGTTGTATTTCTTTGTAGATGTGTAATCATAGGCAGATTATTATACCTGTCTGGATTTGTTTCTTCATCTGTAAAAAAGGAATAATATTATCCCCCAAGGTAGTTATGAGGAACTGATATAATTAACTATGAATATTAATTTTTAAACAGAAGATACTATATAAAAATTTTAAAGCAATATTCAGAATTTATTGGATACACACAATTTACCAAGGAAAACCTAACTATAAGATAGATGTTCTTGCTTTATATATGAGGCAACAGACACAGAGAAGTTAACCAACATTGAGGTGTGATTTGAAACCGGTGCCCAGATTCTCACTGTTAACCACCATACTGTTCTCTACAAACATCTTTGTAGTTGCCTATCACGTAAACTTTTTTTTTTTTAATTCTCTCCCGAGGATATTTTATCAAATATCTTTGGATAGAGTGGGAGGGGGAAAGAGAGAGGGAGAGAGAGAGAGAGAGAGAGAGAGAGAGAGAAACATCGATGTGAGAGGGACAGATCGATTGGTTGCCTCCCGAACAACCCAGGGCCGGGAACAAACTGCAACCGAGGTACGGGCCCTCAGCAGGAACCGAACCCAGGTCTCTCTGGTTCATGGGCCGATGCTCTAACCACTGAGCCAAACCGGCCAGGGCTATAAATCTGATTTTTAACATGCTTCTCAGGTTGGTCTTAATGTACCCTGGGGTTTGAGAAATGGCTTTAAAGTCACCCTTCCCCAGGGTCTTGGCTTTGTCCCAACTGTATACTAGTCATCTTTTCTGTAACCACTTACTGAATCTAGATAATTACTTCGTCTTTATTATCTCCCATGTCTGTGCCCATCTTTCTATCCCCACTGCCACAGCCAAATTTAGTGTTTTAGTATATCATTGCTAGATTACTACAGTAACTTCCTTATTGATCTCTATACTTCCCTCAAGTCCTGTCTTTTATTGCTGCTAAGGATCTTATCTAGTCAGGTCCCTTACTTGTTCAAGAGTCTAAATTTTTTAGCTTGGCAAGTAAGTTCTCATAATTTAGCCCCTCCCCTTCTCCTCACACCCTGTTGTTCAGCTGTTCCTCACTGCTTGTGATTTCCTAAAAGGACCATATATTTTCTCATGCTTCCATGAGGCCTTGCCTGGGCACTGGCACTCGGACTTTGATAGGTAAAGGATGGTCCCAAAGAACCCTCTGTTTACCTCAGCAGTAATAATTTCAGCACTGCCTGCTTATGAGCTCAAGAGCAAGGACCTTACCTCTTTTTTCTTTTTTTAAAACATGTATTCCTAGATCTAATATATGCCTGGCCACACTAGGTGATCAGAAATGAGGACCTGATATTAGGAGGTGGGGGGATATAAAGTAGAAGACAAAGTTGGGGACATTGTGGAAAAATTGATTTGTCAGTTTTGGCATTTTGGTAAAATGAGAGGGAAAAGTCAAAGTTGACCTGAGCTATTTATTGTACCTGAGCCTACAAGAAGATATTTTAAAGATGAAGTTTGGGATTAAGGAGGAACAGATTTTATTGCTAAGATAGTGATTGCTATTTAGTCCATGAATTTAAGGTGTTTCAAGGATTTTCTCCCTTCCAGAGAGACATTAGGACTGGGGACATAGTTTTGGATGTAATCCTCATTGAGCTCATTGCTGAGGCTATAGTTACAGGTTCAGTTGACCAAGAGTTAAAATAGTGTGAATAGAGAGGAGAACTGAACAGGCACCTAGGTTGAAGAAAGAGAAAAAGAGAGTGAGTGAGTGATGAGTGAGTGAGTTGATGATTAAATATTGGGAAATGGATATTTTTAAGGAGTAATCAGAGGAAGAAGTATTAGCAAAGGCTTTTGAGAAGGATCAAATGGAGTTGGGGTTACAATCCTACTTTGTAAGGTGAGTCTTTTTTCAGGAAAGACAAAAATACGTATTCCTCGATAAAACCATTAATATTTTGGTCATTTACAGCAGAATTCTGAGGAAGAAAAGGCTTACTTCCTATAGAACTGCTCTGACAGTAAAGCTGTTTATTTCCATTTAGAGAAGTTGTTCTTGGGTTACTTATTTTATTTATTTTTATTTTTTGTTAATCCTCACCCGAGGATATTTTTTTCTGTTGATTTTTAGAGAAAGTGGAAGGGAGGGAGGGAGTAGGAGGGGGGACAGAGAGAGAAACATCAATGTTAGAGAGACACATTAATTGGTTGCCTCCTGCACACACCCTGACTGGGGCCAGAATCAAACCTGCAACTCAGGTAAGTGCCTTTGACCAGGAATCAAACCCATGACCCTTTGGTGTATGGCCAACACTCTAACCACTGAGCAACACCAACCAGGGCAGCACCAACTTATTTCAATTTTTCCTTAAAAATAAATGAGTGAGCCCAACCAATGTGGCTCAGTTGTTTGAGCATTGACCCATGCACCAGGAGGTCACTGGTTTGATTCCCAGTCAGGGCACATGTCCTGGTTGCAGGCTCAATCCCCATTGTGGGAATGTGCTGGAGGCAGCCAATCGATGTTTCTCTTGTCAATGTTTCTATCTCTCCCTCTCCCTTCCTCTCTCAGAAATCAATAAAAGCATATTTTTAAAAATAATAAATGAGTGAAATAGAGTATTTTGAAAAAAAAAAAATCGCTTTCTTAATAGGTTTCCCTAGTGCCAGAAGTAGATATTGCAACAGCATGCTTCTGCTTATAGGCAAGTGTGGCTCCATTTAAGTGTCCATTTTGCATTAAGTTTGCCAGTGAAAATCTGGGTAGTTTGCTTGGCTGCTGAAATAAATCAGTAGATACTTTGGGTAGATTCTACATAAACTCTCTCTGTATAATTGCAACTGACAATAGCTCTACCCCCTTATTGAGAGAATAGTCCTCTGTTTGGGATGATCAGAACTCATTTTATATTCAGTCTTTGGATGAAAATGCAATTGTTTATTTTCACAGATGTTGCTTGTTAAAGATTCAACAGTAACAAAAAAAGTGGGAGAGGGAACCAAATATTATTTCTTGACTAGAAAAAACTTAGTTTGAAAGCATATTGAACAAGAGGAACATTTTGAGCCCTGGCCCAGTAGCTCAGTTAGTTGGAGTATCATCCCCATATGCCAAGGTTGTGGGTTCAATCCCCACTCAAGGCACATACAAGAATCAACCAATGAATGCATAAATAAGTGGAACAACAAAGTGATGTTTCTCTCCCTTCCTTTCTCTTAAATCAATCAATACATTTTTTAAAAAGGAACATTTGAGTATTTCTAGTATATATTTTCCCTTCTCTCAGTTTGATATTGGTGTTTTATGAATAGAGAGTGAATGGGAGGAAGATAGACTAGATTTCAAGGAAGAAAATTAATTCTTTTAGCTTATAGTAGAAATATATCTCATTCTTAATGCCTTGGGTATTTATTTAATTAAAATTTTACATAGTACAAAAATCAAATATTGGTAACTCAAATATGTATGTATTTGATGTATGTATGTGTATATAGCAAGTCTTTTAGAAAACTAGGATAATATTTTGCTTAAAGAAGTATTGAGTTGAATTGTTTGTGAAAAATTCTTATAAATATTGATAGCTAATATCTAATTAGCTACATTGAACAGATATAGTTTCCTAAAAAGCCTCTAGTGACTTTGGTTTTATATTTTTCCTTAAATGACAATAAAACCAATGTTACTACTAGAACTCACTTCAAAAGTATTTCTGAGCTATTTATATGACAAGCTTTTTTTGTGAAATAATAAAATACATAAAAATAGTAAGACTCGGTAACTTATCCAAATAAGGTATTTCTTATATGAGTATGTGATAGATATTCAAACTATTCTTATCACATTAAAAAAAAAAAGAGTTTGTAGGTTTGAATGTTTTAAGTGAATAGAAATCAATATTGATATTCTAGATTATATAGTAGTGGTGTTCTATCTATAGTAAATGTGACATTAAGTTGATTATAGCAATATAAGTTTTTAATTCCCTTTTTGAAAAGGAACATGGCAATGTCTTCCATTCTTTTTAAAATTTTAACTGCCTGGATAAAAAAAGCAAAGCAAACTTTTATAGACAATGTTAGGAAACATTTGTTTTTTCAATATCCAATAAAATGATTCAAGAAAGGAATAATTATTCTTTACTATGACTTTTTGCCTCTGATAAATTCCTCTTAGTTTTACTATCTTGTTGAAATGGGACCAGAACTTTTTACATGCAAATACAACGTGATGAGAATTTTCAAGTTCATTACAAGTGTCCTGATGCTTATAACATAATACATTTTAAAAATATATATTCAGTCAGAAATTGGAAACCACAAAACTGTCAAATACTAGCCCAAGAGAAATAAACATCTGTCCACACAATATTGTTAAGATATTAGTTCTTGTATGCAAATATTTATTAGCATACCAAACTAGAAACAACTCAGAATGTCCTTCAAATGGTGAATGAATAAACATTAGAGCACATCCATGCAGTTGAATACCATTCACCAAAAAAAGGAATGAGCTCCTCAAATAGTGATATACTTTATTATTCAATTTATATGACATTTGGGAAAGGCAAAACTATAGGAGCAGATAAAAAAAATCAATGTTGTCTGGGGAGTGGTAGCGGGGATTGACCACAAAGGGGCATAAGGGAACTTTTTAGAGTGATGGAAATGTTCTATAATTTGGTTGTCAGATTCATAGAACAATACAGTTTTACAGTGTAGAGAATATACTTCAAAACTGACTTTAGCAAGCAACCTTTTAAAAAATGTAATTAATTTATAAAGAATGATAAAGTTAACATTTAAAATGATTTATTCAGGCAAAGGATATTGAATGGATACTAAAACCATGAAGTGAAATGTTATTGTGGAACAGTATATTGAAATGACTCCCATAATTAATTGCTAATCTTTATAATTTGAAGAGATCTGCACAGTCACCACTTTAACCAAGTGATCAGTCAAGTTTCTCATTGCTGACGAGGCAAGAATGGGACATTTTGTGCCTCGTGACTTAGAGTGATATGAAGTTTACAGCAGCAGCATGTATGAACTATTGTGAGCAATATTAAACCTGGAGCTAATCAAGACTTTAAATCTAACTTCCATTTTACAGAAGTATAGGAGATAAAGCAGTTAGTTAAATTACACCATCAGAAAACAATCAGACAAGTCCAGAATGCAATATTTTCAAAAACAGTGTAATAGAGGAAACCATTCTAGATCAAAGGAGAGATTACAAACAGTACTTGAATACTGATTAGGGGGCAGGTGGGGCAGTTGCGGAAATGTCCATATAAACTGGCTACATTCAGTAACACAAGTTATTTTTAATTTTTCTGAGGTGTGGTAATAGTGTTGTGGTTAAGTAGGAGAAAATATTTCTAGTATATACATATGATTAAGAGGTTGTTATCAGAGAACAGCATGCATGGGTGGTCTTTCTCCGTTGCTAGTGGGAGTGGGGTTCTTAGGATACCACTGGAATAAACATTTCCGCAGGCCCCCATGGGAGGATGAGATATGGTAGAAAACTTTATTTTTGTGAAATTACATTCCTGGGTTTCCAAAGTCCCATTTCCCTTAGTCCAGTTATAGAAGAAGTTTAGCTAGGGTTTTAGTAGAGCTAGAAGCAAAACCAGTGTCCAGAGTTTTCTTTCCATGTTGGAACCGGGTCCAGTTCAGCATTAAGCTAGTTACAGTCCATTAGTCCATTGTGTGTGGGGGCCCACATGAAGAATACAGGAGAGCAAACCCCGAGCAATAAGAGTCCCTAGAGCACAGAAGGAACCAAGAGCATAAGAGCAGAAGAGAGTGAATTTCTTTGTTCGGGGAATTAAGTATCCCAAATCTTCTATTTGCAGTGGCCATGCCCATTCTGGCCAATGACCTGTTTCCATATGTGACTGACAGCAAGCACCTTTCCTATGTCACCCCAACTTTACTGGGCATGCATCTATTCTTCTCCTGTCCAGTCCCTTCCCCCAGTGATTTGCAGGGAATAGACCTGTGGTTCCTTGGGAAGTATAAAGCTTTAGCTTCTGGGTAAAGCTGCCTAAATGACATGCCTATAGTAGCTGGCTTCCCCCTTTGCTCCTTTCCTGTTATTAATAACTTGGTTAATTACAACAGTATCAAGGTGAAGTGTCTTGATATTTGCAACTTATTTTAAATGTACACACCCAAAAAGCAAATAAGTAAAATTATAATAGTTGCCTCTAGACAGTGTATATATGGCTACGCATTAGTATTATTGTTTTAACTTTTCTGCATGTTTGAAAATTTTTATAATAGAAGGGAATGTTTTTACACTTACTTGAGTACTATTTATTGATGATGTCCTTATGATGTGCAGTGCATTGCTGTAGATCCTATGAATATCAGGCAGCTGTACCTACATCGCACCCCTGAGAATAACTTTTAAAAAATATATTTTTTTATTATTTTTTTAGAGAGAGAGAGGAAGGGAGAGAGAAAGAGACATTGATGCGAGAATCATTGATTGGCTGCCTCCTGCACACCACCTACCAGGAATCAAGCACACAACCCAGGCATGTGCCCTGACTGGGAATCAGCCAGCGACCTGTTGGTGCACAAGAAGATGCCAAACCAACCGAGCCACACTGGCCAGGGCAAGAATAACATTTTTTTTTTCTTTATTGATTTTAGAGAGAGAGAAAGGGAGAGGGAGAGAGATAGAAACATCCATGAGAGAGAACATTGACTGGCCGCCTTCTGCATGCGCCCCCTGGGGATCAGGCCCACAACCCGGGCATGTGCCCTGACGGGGAATTGAACCAGTGACGTCTTGGTATATGGGTTGATGCTCAACCACTAAGCCACACCAGCCGGGCAAGAATAACTTTTTTTTTACCACACTGTGTTTGGCATTATATAACATGTACTTTGAGAACTGGGGTAGAAAACAGCTCTGTAAAGTGCTTTGTATTATAAGGGTGTTCTTAGGCCATTTCTTACTGTATCGTATGATGGGTATTCTTTTGGGGAAAGATGAAACTTTGGGTTTCAGTAACAAGATTAGTTATGCTGTTCCAGAGAAAGTGGATTTTGGCATGTTACAGACATTGAATAGGTAGGAGCAGAGCTTATGTTTTACTGGCTGCTAGAAGGTTTAAATCTCACTTGTCCATCTCGAGCAAGTGTACTTCTCAGAAGCACTCCTGACTGCTTTCTAATTTTCCCTACCTATCCTCATTTTTCCCCAATTTGATTTCCTCATCTATTTTTTAAAAATATTTTTTCTTTATTGATTTTAGAGAGAGAGGAAGGGAGAGGGAGAGATAGAAACATTGATGAGAGAGAACATGGATTGGGAATCGAACCAGCGACCTCTTGGTGTGTGACTCGATGCCCAACCACTGAGCCACACCGGCTGGGCACCTCATTTATTTTTTTGCTTGTATTTATTTTATAAGCTACTTTATGCCAAACAACATGCTGGGCATATTAAAAGGATTTAAAACAATGTAGCTTATGATTTGAAAGTCATCACCGCCCTGGCCGGTTTGGCTCAGCGGTTAGAGCGTCAGCCTGCAGTCCGGAGAGACCCGGGTTCGGTTCCCGCTAAGGGCATGTACCTCGGTTGCAGTTTGTCCCCGGCCCTGGTTGGTCGTGCGGGTGGCAGCCACTCGATGTGGCCCTTTCGCGTCAATGTTTCTCTCTCTCTCTCTTCCTCTTTCTCCCTCCTACTCTGTCTGAACAAAAAATGAAAAAAAAAAAAAGTTTAAAAAAAAAAAAAAGAAAGTCATCACCTAAAAGACAGTCATATAAGTTCTTTCTCCCAAATTCAGAGAAATTTTATCCTCTAACCAAATTTAGACTAAGTGACTGTTACCAGAAAGTTTAAAAATTATATATATTGAAATATGATTAAGATATAAAATACCCTATTGTGTAGGGAGGTTTGATGCAGGAGATTCCATGGAAATGAATTCTTTTTAAAAAAATTTTTTTTCTTTATTGATTTTAGAGAGAGAGGAAGGGAGAGGGAGAGAGAGAGAGAAACATCGAGGAGAGAGAACATCTATTGGCCGCCTCCTGCATGCCCCCCACTGGGGATTGGGCCCACAACCTGGGCATGTGCCCTGACCCGGAATCGCACCGGTGACCTCTTGGTGCATGGGTCAATGCTCAACCACGGAGCCACACTGGCTGGGCTGGAAATGAATTTTAACAGCAGTTAGAATTGGGCATTTTCCTTAGAATTTTATTTTATTTTTTCCAAATAATGAAGGAAAGTAAAATAAGCCATTGTTTTCCTTTTAGCATTTCTGAAAGAATTATGATGTACAAAAAAATCCTAATGAAAGATTATATTATTCTTGAATGGTATTCAAATTCCTTTTCCCCTACAATAGTTTTGTCCTTCTGTTAAAGGATACTTTATATTTTATAAAATATTTTTCAGCATCAGCATGTTGATACAGATATTATATTTACAATTTATTCTTGCTACCTTCTTGGGAGTTGAAGTCCTCACCCATTTCTTTTTGGGATTGCTGTGTTATATTACCAAAGATGCTTTGTCTGACAGCAGAGTATTTAAAGCAGGGATAACATTTACTATAAAATATGCTGTATGCATTAGTGATGCCTAAGACATTTTTAAGACTTCATGTATATATTAAGTAGGAGTGTCTTTTGATACACCTTAAGTTTATTCTAACCTTTTTTTTTTTTTTTAAGTATTCACTTGATAGATAAGGTTTTCTTCTTTAACTAGGATTCCTAAGTTCAATGGAATCTTTTTCCTTTAAAGATCTGGAAAGTAGCTTGTTAAATGAAATGATCTTTCAATGCTTTTGTACTTAGAAAACTAAGTTTCAGTTTATATTTGGGGGTGCTTAAATCTTAAACTTAATAAACTTAATATAAAGTATCTTTTAGCAGAAGGATGATACTATTGTGGAGGAAAAGGAATTTGAATATCATTCAGGAGTAACTAATATAATAGTTGTAAACATCATAGGTGTGAGTACGATAAGGTTAGATTGCCGTGTTCTTTGCCCCAGGCAGACTGATCCCTAAAACTAAGACTTAGCTTTCATTGCTCACATCTCTGGAATTTACTTTTTCTAGTTTGCCAAAATACAGTAAACAAGGTGTACAGTTCTCTCTCTTTCTGCAATTATTTTACGTGAAAGTACTGTTCTCATTCTTACTTCCATTCATTTCTTAACACATGGAAATCAAGTTTAATTTTGTAGTAGTGCCTGTTAGTCATGTGAGCTCTGTACAGCATCTCCATTTATACTGCTTCACACATCACTCACAGGACAAGTTCCCACAAAGACCTGTTTTGTTCTACTATCAAACCAGTTTCAAAACTATGCACAGCTTTGTAAATCAAGATGAACTGGTCAGAAATTGGATACAGAAACAAGAAACCAAGTAATGCTTCCTAGTTAACAAGCAGAGTGTTATATATAATCAAATTGCATTCTAAGCATATTCTAATTAGAAAGTTTTTATCATACTCATATTGTAATCATAGTCAAGTCATTAGCTCGTTCTCATTGCTAGAGTTATGAACATATAGTTAATGCTTTCAGTAAGATATTGTAGGGAACAGAAGTCAGTGAGAACAAATGATGAAATGTGAACTTTAGTTCTGGGTATTTCCTAGCAAGCCTTGTAGGCGATAACTAAGTATCAAGGTTGATAAGAAGAGGAGTTTGATATCAAGCACAGATTTTCTTCTTTCGGGCAATAATTAGCAGACCACAGTAAGAAGGAATATAATGGCATGAGACTTTATTTTCTCAGGGACTCTCCATCTAGGTCAGGAAGAAAGGAATACTCAGACACAGCTCATAAACACAGAATGGTGTTTTTCACCACAGAGTTAAATTCAAGCATAATATATTCACAGCTTAATTTATGGTATTTAAAAATACCCTGCAATATATTCTCTTTCAATAAATGTTTTGTAAAATTATTTCGCCTTTTTGTTTAGAACTTGAAGAGTAACAGCACTGTTCGGAAGTTTTGTTTCAGATGATTGCTGAACATTGTGCTTTTAACTTAGTACCAAATAAAAATAACCTTCCAAAGAATCTGCTTCTTTCATGATGCTTTTCTTTTTCCTCTTGAAAAGTAAAAAAAGGAAACAAAGGCAAAGAAAAAATGTTCTCTACTCATTATTCCAACAAAAAACAAAGACCCCAGGTTTCCACCGCAAGTAAGAATTCTCAGAATACTTAGTGAAAATACATAAACTAGGTCCTGAGTCAAATGAATATGTTATAAAATATAAAACTATAATGGAGAGCACATGACCCTTTTAAAAAATTTCCATCCTCCTTAATTCCCAACACATTTTGAGAAGAAAATTATAATAAAAGTGGGTTTTTCCCACTCCTAAAGCCCTTTTCTCACCCCAGATATTTACATGCACACGAGTATTTTCTGTCTTAAAGAAACCAGATTAGCAAAGTAACTTTTCTAAAACATTTTTCTTTATAAAGAATACAAAAGGATTAAATTGAATAATTAAAGGCCTTCTTGCTTCCAACTGCTTCTCCCTGGCACTCCTTTCTCAAGTTTCATAGTCTCTGCTCTCCCCTACAGACTGACAGTGTAGGACAATCTAAGTTCTAAGTCTCATTTCTCATTTCTCAACTGGTAAGGTGTGAATTGTCAAAAGAGAGTGGTCTTAAAATATGAATTAAGTTTTTTCTTTATTATTACATTTTTATTGAGGTATAACTTACAGTAAAATGCGCATACCTTAACTGTGCAGTTTGAGTTTTAACATATGTACACATCAGAATCAATGGTGAAGACTTTCTCAAAATACTCCTGCCAGCAGGTTAAAAAGTCTCCTAGATGGTTCTGAGCGACACCAGTTAAGAATCCTTGCTTTTGTAAAGAACCAAATTGACTAATGTACATAAAAATACATATCATAAAGTGTTAACACAGATTAACACTTTTTAAAAACTTCCATTTCCTGTGTGGCTTTTTCATGGGTTTTGCAATGCTGGCTCTCACAGATGAAATTCTCAATGTGCTTTTCTGTTTGTTTTTAAGAAAATTAATACAAAACTTCATGATGGAGTATGTCAGCGCTGTAAAGAAGTTCTTGAATGGCGTGTAAAATACAGCAAATACAAACCATTGTCAAAGCCTAAAAAATGGTGAGTTAAGTTTCTTAATTACTTTACCAGTATTATATAGTTTATTTCATTCCCCAATTTTCAAAATCGTATTCAAATAAATATTAAGGTAAATAGAGAAAAAAATTCCATTCTCCCATGTAGAATTTTATCTTACATGCTGCATTTTGCTTTGTGAAGGCAAATAGATTGAAAAAGTGGATTGATTATTCCCTGCCCCATTCTTCCATAAATAAATAATATACCATTTTTATAGACTCTTGTTCATAAAAGGTGTATTAGGGTAGAGAGGAGAATATTTGTTTTGCAAAAGTCTACCTCTCACTAATGACAGTATTTACTGTCATAGTAACAGTATTTACTATGGATCATCTTTACCAAGGGGGACTCAAAACGGGTCTGACTTTTTAATGCAGCCCATGACGATTACTGAAATGGCTTAGCTGGAGTATCATAAATAAATTGCTAGATTGATAACTTATCATTTCATTCTTCTGACTGATAACTTTTAATTTCATTCCTTTGAATATTTGGATTTAAATGAAAAGATACTGGACTTTATTTCTCATCCCTCTGTCCCTCAACCTTTTTCTGTAATTCTGGGATTCTATTTTATCAGCCTTATGTCTGTCCTTGTGCTGTTCCTTATATTCTTTAGCTCAGCTGAATTAAGGACCAAATTGGAGGGTAATTGCTGCTTAACAGAGAAAAGTGATCATTTTAAATATAATAGTTTGCATCAATATATGTGATAGTGTTTTTACATTATGAGTTTTAATTTGGTAGTCTATATAGTAGCTATTTAGAACACAATTGTTCATTGTTGCTTTATTTTCCTTTTAGTTTTTGAGTAGTGGCAACTTCCTTAAATGTATTCTCTCATCCTTCATGGGAGGAAATTTTACTTAAAGTCTTCATCTAAAAAATAAATATTATATAATCTTTGCTGTTTATTTTTATTGAAATATTATGTCAGTTTGCAAATCTATAAATCAAGCTATAGTGTAATTTGTTTTATTGAGAATATTTAACAGTTTTGAAATTTTTATTTTGAACAATTCATTTTGCCTAAGATGCTTTTTAAAAATATATATATATTGAAAGGTAAAAGCCTCGAGGAAGGATAGATTAACTTTAGCTATTTAATTTTTACTATTTATTATAGGTATAGTTGACCCCTTTTTAAATAGATAGACAAGTTTCTCTCTGCTATATTAAGTGATTTTGGGTCTGTGTGTGTGTGTGTTCTCTGGTATTTCCTCCCCAAAGAATACACTTTGAAACAAATCTGAAGAGTTTTATGTTCACCAGCCCAAATTAGCAGTAGGGAAATTTGGCAACTGTTTGTATCCAATGCTAGAGTTCCATGAATGAGTTAACTGTGTTCTCTAGCATTGAAATTAGATGCTGGTTGTGCTAATAAAGCATATAGTTTTAGTTAATAGGCCTACTATAAGATTTGTAGCTTTCTAAGTATTTTCAGCAAGTCTTTCTATAAAGTTATTTAAAGATCATCACACTCTCCATTTTTCTATTGGTAGCATTATTTTCTAAAAGAGTTTGAAATATAGGTAATAAATATTTACTTAGCCATAGAGTTTTAATAGATTAGTATTATAACATCCCTATCTTATCCATTGTTTCCATTTTAATTTCTTATCTTTTTTATATGCTATATCCTGTATTTTTATCTTCATTATGAATATGACAGTGTGTAAAAGATTATATTATTATAAATTTTGTAGATGCTGTGATTTTCTGTAGAATTTCTGAACTTATTTATTTGAGACAGTTCTTGGATTTGGGGGTTTTTGGTTTGTGTATTACTGTGGTTTTAATATTATTATTGCTCCAGAAGAATTTGCATACTTTAAATCCTAGAAGAACAAATATTTTCTCCAGAAGGAAACAAATACTCAGTTTAAAAAACATTAAAGGAAATAGTGTTAATGGCAAATCTTATATTCAGTTCCAGAAAACATGTAACACAACAGCAACCTTTAAGAGTGGTTGGATGTGGACACGTGGACCCAAAGGTCAACAACTCTGTCCTATCTTGGAGTCAGGGAAGTTCGTGGTGATGTTGCCACTGCCTGGGCAGTATCATGTAACCCAGAGGCCTTTGGGAGACCTCAGTTAGGTCAAGGAGATGAGGACCTCAGGAGCTACTATTCCACATCACCCTGAGGCAGATGAGGTTAGACATAGAACAGCTCGTGATGAGTGCAAAATGAGGAAAATAAAATATTGTATAACTACCAGAATACAAGATAACATGACATTAAAGCCTAAAGGAAGATCTCTAGGAATAAAGGAGCCTGAGGCAATAAGAAACAAATGATGGCTAATGAGAGACTAAGAAACTGCTAGTTAAAACATGGTCCAAACATGTTACTTAAGAGGTCACCTGCTTGGCCTAGAACATACTGAATTTCAGATTACACTGAACATGTGGCACATTAGGCATTTTAGAAAGCTGAGCTTTCAAACTCTAATCCAGCCTTTAGAGTCTGGTAGAAAGTAGAACTCATCTATATCCACCTTGCTTTCTTTGCATGTTAAGACTTGACCAACATTCTAAGGGATTTAAATCCAATGATGAAAGATGTTGATGGTAGTGAAGGGACCAAAATTATGCCATTCTGAAGCTGCTTTTTGGGATGTTGATTTTAAGCTGTTTATTAAGAAACAAAAGACTCGGGAAGAAACTTTGACCCTCCCCCCTTTCCTGCGCAGGAGATTCAGACAGAGAAACTAACTTCAGGAAGGAGATCTTGAGATGTTCCCCTTAGCCCAATTTGAATTAAGTATGGTAAATAAGAGAACTTCAGGCAGGTGCCTATTAGCTAGATACCCACTGTGTCCCATTGTTTCTGAGTCACCTAGCACTGATTTTCCTGCCCTGTGGGTTTTGTCTTCCTCAACTACCTGTAAATCCCCCATTCTCACTTCTGAAACCTAATAACCTGCTATCCCCTCCCCTTTTCTCCTTTGTCCAAAAAATATCTTATATAATACATGTTGCCTCGCTGTCTGCAATTTTTATGGATTTATCATGTCTTTGTGAATTCCTCTTGTGCATGCATTAAACTTTATTTTCTCCTGTTAATCTGTCTCTGTTCATTTGGTTATTTAGCCCAGCCAGAAGAATTTAGAAAGTAGGAGGAAAAGTATTTTTTTTAGAACCCCCACAGTAGCATAATCTGTTTTAAAATTTTTAATGTTTTGTTCAAGTTAATCACTTACAAATTAGATTTTTCCTTTGTTAGGATTTAAACTTATTTATATACTGCCTTTAAATATATATATATATATATGTGTGTGTGTGTGTGTGTGTGTGTGTGTGTGTGTGTGTGTCTATAGAAATAGATTTTATGTTTTGGTACTGCAATCCCTAAACTGGGACCTAGAAACTTCTTATACCTTGTATTTCAGGTAACTAAGCAATCCTTTTCTATTAATTTAGACATATGGTAGGCAAATACCCAAACTTGTGTTAGAATCTCTAGCCTGCTTCTTTTCTCTTTCTACCCATAAAAGAAAAATCCACCAATACTCAATTAACCTGGCCATAGTAGTAGAAGAGAGAGGAGAAGCTGGAATAAAACAGAAACAGGCAAAAAACAGATTGAGGTCTGAGTTTAGAATTGGACCTGTAAGCCTCTATATCAGTAGTTCTCAGTAGGAAAGGGGATTTTCCCCCCAGCAGACACCGGGGAATGTCTGGAGATATTTTTTAGTGTCATGACTAGAGGATCTGGGAGGGATGGTACTGGCATATAGTAAATGCTGCTAAACATCCTACAATACACAGGACACCCCCACAACAAAGATATATTCAACCCGACATGTCAATTGTGTCTTGGTTGAGAAACCCTGCTATGTACAAAATCAATGGATACTCACAGGGTGAAGCCACTGAAACGTCATATATATATTGTGGGGGCTAAAAAAATGTTAATACTCTACTTTTCAACTTCTGAGTTTTTTTAGGCTGAGCTAATAATAAAATTAACAGGAGAAAATGAAGTTTTTAATACATGCACATGGGGCTGGCCGGTGTGGCTCAGTGGATTGAGCGTCATCCCATGGACTGAGAGATCCCAGTTCGAGTCCCATTCAGGGCACATGCCTGGGTTGTGGACTCTATCCCTGGTTTCTCTCTCACATCAATGTTTCTATCTCTCTCTCCCTTCCTCTCCCTCTAAAAATCAATTAAAAAACATATTTAATACATGCACATGGGGAATTCACATTGTCATAAAAATTCCAAACACAGGCAACATTGGGCATATAAGACATTTTTGGACAAAGGAGGAAAGGGGGGATGGGATGGAGTCTTCGATTTCAGGAGTGAGAATGGGCAATTGACAGGTAGTTGAGGGAGAGCAGAACGATTCTTCTAAGGCAGCTCAGACACAATGGGACACAGCGGGTGAGGAGAGGGGAGAGGGGCCGGTATCTAGCAAACACGCCTGGAGTCTTCCTGACTAATGCCAGGGTGAAGATTCTTAAGGTGATTAAACCAAGGCTCCCTTCCCAAAGCAGGTTTCTGTCTGAATCTCTTGGGCAGGAAAGGGGGGAGGGTCAAAGGTTCTTTCTGAGTCTTTTGTTTCTTAATAAACAGTTTAAAATCAATATGCCAAACAGGCAGCTGCAGGGTGGCAAAGCTTTGGTCCCTTCAATATCTTAGGTCAGTGTTTTTCAGATTTGTCAGCTATAGAATTCTTGAATAAAACAAAAGCTTACCCAGGAGTTCATTAAATACAACAGGCCAAAACAGAATTGTCCTGAATGGGGAGAAGAGAGCCCAGACCTTAAATGCCACAAGAAGAATGAGATTGAAAGTAGATTTCATCCTAAAAATAATTCAAGTGAAGAAAGAAAGAACTGGTGTAGGAAATGCCTTTAAACTAGCATTGCTCTAGGGATGTCTAACCTAGCAGTTTCATAACCTGTGGGTGCTTTATGCCTAACACACTGCTTTTCATTACATTTTTTCATTAAACAGAGGCACTCCCCCTGAGGACCTGGTCCTCACATCTAGGTATTTGGCCCTTTCTAGCTAACTTTTTTTTTTTTTTTTTTTACTTTTTATTGATTTTAGAGAGAGAGGAAGGGAGAGGGAGAGATGGAAACATCATGAGAGAGAACAGCAGGAAGGGAACTTTGTCCCCAGAGAAGTTCTGCTTTTATATGTCTACTATAGTGTGTGGGCCAGTTGAAGGGATGGGGTATTCTGTGAGAAAACAAAAAATAATACTATTGGGGAGAAAATGAGATAGAGGGGGATGAGATGTTGCTACACAGGTCATGCCACCCCATGGTATACCTCTCTAACAATATGCTCACTTCCTCTTTACTGCAAAGGTTTTTTTCTAGCCAAATTAGCCAAACTCAGACCTTCGAGATAATCTTTTATAGATCAACGCTGTTCTTTTTTTTGTAATGTTTTTATTAATTTATTTTTAGAGAGAGGAAGGAGAGATAGAAACATTGATCGGCTGCCTCCTGCACGCCTCCTACTGGGGACCAAGCCTGAAACCCAGGCTTGTGCCCTGACAGGAACTGAACCCTCGATTACTTGGTACACAGGAAGATGCTCAACCAACTGAGCAGCCCTGTTCTTTTTAAAGTTATCTATTTTTGTGGTGGTGATAAAAAACATACAACATAAAAGTTACCACCTTAATCATTTTTAAGTGTATATAGTTCAGTAATGTTAGATATATTCACATTGCTATGCAGCAGATCTCCAGAATTTTTTCATCTTGCAAGTTTGAAACGTTGTACCCATTAAACAACTCCCTTGTCTATTCCTGCCAGCTCTTGGTAATCACCATTCTACTTTCTGTTGTTATAGAATTTAACTATTTTAAATACCTCATATAAAAGAAATCATACAGCCTGGCCAGTGTGGCGCAGTGGATTGTCCCATGGACTGAGAGGTCCTGGTTTGATTCCCTGTCAGGACACATGTCTGGATTGCAGGCTCAGTCCCCAGGGATCAATGTTTCTCTCATCTATGTTTCTATCTCTCTCTCCCCTTCCTCTTTCTCCAAAAAAAAATCAATAAAAACATTAGAAAAGAAAGAAATCATACAGTATTTGTCCTTTTGTGACTGGTTCATTTCACTAAGCATAATCTCTTAAAGGCTCATCCATGTTGTAGCATATGACAATTCCCTTCCTTTTTAAGGATAAATAATATTTCTGTGTGTGTGTATACTACATTTGGTTTATCCATTCATCCACTGGTGGACATTTGGGTTGCTTTCACCTATTGGCTATTGTGAATACTGCTATGAACATTGTGCAACTGTCTCTTCAAGACTCTTGCTGAATCATACAGTAGTTCTATTTTTAAGTTTTTGAGGACTCTCCATACTTTTTCCATAGTGATTGCACCATTTTACAATTCTGCCCACAGTGCACAAGTGTTCCAATTTCTCCACGTTCTTGCCAACATTTGTTAACCCCTTATTTTTAAAGGAAAGAAGCCTGTACTCCTAAAATTCTGCTTAATAAAGAGGACCACTGCACTCATTTTTCAAAGAAAGCAAATTAATGTACAGAGAGCACCAGATATATTCACCAGCTTGAGGTTATATTCGTGGCAGTACTTTGCACTCCTTCTTTGGCACTGGACTCTTTTGTCCATCAATTGGCATTCATTACTTGTTTTTAGGGCACAAGGTAAGACTGCAGAGGAATAATACAATGAAAAGAGGAGAGAGAGATTTAGAAAAGTTATAAAGTATGCCCTGGCAGGGTATCTCCGTTGGTTAGAGCGTCCTCCCATTATGCCAAGGTTGCAGGTTTGATCCCTAGTCAGGACACATATGAGAATCCACCAATGAATGCATAAATAAATTGAAGAACAAAAAATCAGTGTTTCTCTCTGTGTGTCTCTCTCCCTTTCTCTCTCTTTCTCTCCCCTTTTCTCTCTCTAAAATCAATTTTTTTTAAAGTAAATTAAAGGTAGACAAGTACTTGCTATAAACAATGTTTATATAAAACACCGTGAGGAAGGCACCTGAGAGTGGAGGGAAAAATAATTAAAAACAAAACAAAACACCCTCTGTTTTCTTTAATAGACAATGTAGTTAAACTCAAGCTCTTTTATTGGGGTTCCACATAAATTGTCATTTATTCATTTACTCATCTTAGTTTTTCTTTCCTCATGATCCATGAATATTAATCAGTGTTGTCTGTCAAAATTATTTCTTATCTGCTTTGAATATACTATTTAAAGGTAAAAGTGTAGTTTTCATTACTGTCATCAATTGTTCATCTGTGTATGGAGCCTACTTTTTGACAATAATATTGATTGATAAAGGAAGGTTTGATTTAAAATTGCCTGACCTAAAGTGTAATGATTTTGATTTTCTCTTTTTTTCTAAACTAGTCTTGGTCACAGGTGAATTATTATATGCTCTTAAGAATTATTCTAATCAAATTTACTACTGCAACAAGAAAAGTTGGTCTGGCCCTGGCGAGTGTGCCTCAGTTGATTGAGTGGCGTCCTGTGCACTGAAAGGTCACTGGTTCCATTCCCAGTTAGGGCAGATGCCCAGGTTGTAGGTTGGTGCTTACTGGAGGCAATGGATCGATATTTCTCTCTCACATCAATGTCTCTCTCTCTCTCTCTCTCTCTCTCTCTCTCTCTCTCTCCCTCTCTCTCCTTCCCTATCTCTCTAAAATCAATTTTAAGAAGTTCAAGAAAGAAAGAAAAGTTGGTCTGATCTTTCTACTTATTTTCAAATACATCATTTAGGGACACAGGACAATGAATTGTAACTTCTACTCAAAGTTTTTGGAATTTGGGGATATTGTTTTCTTAAAAGCATTTTCTAAGTAGCATATGATGTAACCCTTTAGCATAGTTTCAGAATATTTCTATGTTAGGACAGATTACTTAGAACCATTGGAGGAAATGTGTGTGGAATTCTGTCAATGTTAAGTTTCTATTATTTACACACCAAGGGTGGAGTAGCAAGCTCACTGTTTATGAGAGCACTTAGTCATCAGGTATGTGAGAGTATTACAAATGGAGCTTAATTATGATAAAGGTTAAAGTGTAATCATATAACCAGGAAATGAAGGCAGTGCCAGAAAAGTTGTAGCAGAGTAAAATAAGCCTTTTACTTCTAGTGAGTACTAGAAATAGAAGATAAGTTCTTTTCCCCATTGGTATTTATTGTGTATATCACTGGTTCTCAAATTTTTGTACTAGGACTATTTTACACTCTTAAAAATGACTGGGGACCCCAGAGAGCTTGGTTTATATAGGTTTGTATGGGTTATAACTATTGATATTTATATTAGATATGAAATCAGACATATTTTAAAGTAAGTAATAAATAATATGAGTATAAATAACATATGCCCATTAAGTGTTAATATTAATAACTGTTTGATGAAAAATAACTTTTAAAACAAAAAATATTAGTAAGACAAGTGGCATTGTTTTACATTTTTACAAATTCCTTTAGTGTTTGGCTAGTAGAAGTGTTATTGAACAGAAAGAGTTCGTCCACCCCACACTAGCAGAGCCAAACACTAAACACCGAGAATTGTGATGGAGAAATATTGGCTATTTTATCGATGAATTGCACCAGCTAAGGAGAATGGGGAGCTAATACTCAAAAGTCTGAATTCCTGGGTGGCAGGTAGGTTACAGATTATATAGAGTAGAATCACGAGACACCCTGGGTTAGGGGTTTGGGTCATACTGGGAGCTGATTGGTTGGAATTGAGGTAAGGGTAATTACTTCAGTTCTTGAGGACAGCTCTGAGGTTTCTTCAGATGTCCTTCTGTCTGGTTTCAGGGGAAAGCAGCCACGGGGTCCTTCCACCTTAGCGCTTGGGAGCTGAAACAAAACTTAGGTGAAGATGTTATCTTTAGCCTGCCAAAGGTCCTGACCTTGAGATAATTTAGTCAGGTCTGGCTACTGTCTTCTGCAACCTGGGGGGTTGCTGATTATGGGGAAAGGTTAGATCTCTGGGTGGGAGGGAGAGAGTGAGAGAGAGAGGGAGGGAGAGGGAGAGGGAGCCCGGTGAGTGGGGGGGGAGATGATTGCTGGAGCTGATCAAAATCACAAGGACCCTTGCTTTCAGAAGGAAAAAGAAAGGAAATTTTAATAGCCTTTTCTTGATAATTGTAGAAATTTCTCTTTGATACTACCAAATCTCAACAAGTGACAATTTTCTATAATGTAAAATCTGAAACTATATTAGTGAACACTGTATATGCTGTTAAACTAAATTGCTCTGTCTTATGCTTTGAATAGATCTTTCTCTTATGGATGATTTTGGAAAATATTAGTTCACTGAGTTATACATATCTTCCAAATATTGATATGCTTTATTATACAATATAAAAAGTCATGTTAATATTACTGACTTGTCATTAAAAAGTATATGGGTTTTTGCCCTGGCCAGATGGCCCAGTCCCATACACCAAAAAAAAAAAAAAAAAGGTTGTGGGTTTGATCCGAGGTCGGGCACATACAGGAGGCAACATACAGGAGGCAACTGATTGATGTTTCTCTCATATCACATCGATGTTTCTCTGCCTCTCTAAAAATCAATTTAAAAAAAATATCCTCAGGTGAGGATTTAAAAATATATATATGGGTTTTTATTTTTGTTTTTTAACTGATTTTGTGGAGGTGCCACTGTCTTTGTTCATGCCTAATGTGCTAGCACTTTCAGTGTCATAAGAATGAGAATCAAGGTATAGTGACTTTCAAAGATTATATAGCTAGGACATGTCAAAGCTAGGCTAGAATCTAGGTCTTCTGTTTTCTAAATCAGTTCCATTTTTCAAAATAATATTTTCTAGTATTTACAGAGGTCCATTGAAAACTTCAAATTTTGTCTCTGATTTTCATCCTTAAATATGTAGTAAACATTTTTTAACTTTTAATTACTTTTTCTTTTGTGTTTTTATTGTAAAAAGGTAAATATCTTTTACTTTTAACATAACGTTTTAAAAAAATGGATTACTGTCTCCTTTGTTAGCAAACACAGTTATAGGAATGACCTGTGTTGTTATCTGACCATGGTTTCCACTAAAATAATTACTTGTAGTATATGAATGGTCAGGCTTGCTTGATTATTCCTAGGAATTGTGGAGAAATGAAAAGAAGGCAAAACCATCATTATTTTAGCATCTGAAATTCTCTTAGCAATGTACTCAAATTTTTAAAAATTCAGCCATTTTCAAGGGAAATTAGGTAAAATTTGCATTTAGATTATTTTAAAGTTCTTTTCTTACTATGTATTTTGTATGAAAAAAATACTCAGGAGTGACTAAATAACTTATAATTATTTTAAAGATATTTCAGTGTATTTCACGAGTTTCATGACAACTTGGAATTCGTATCTCCCATCATTAAAATAATAGCTAAACCATTTAATGCTTAAGAGCAAGATTCTATGACTAGGCAAATGTAGTATTGTGGTTTTAAAAAAAAATTCCAGAAACTCAATTACTTTCAGACCTTCTCTCCCTCTATTCCCAGTGAGGATGTAAAACATGGATTAAGAGTTTTGAAAGAGAAGGCACACAAAGATCCCACTTCTGTGACAGAGAAACTGGAAGGTTGTAAACACCTAAAATTTATATAGTTTACATTTTCACAAACATATATTTATAGAGAAGAAACATGTGATTTAAAATATGTGTGTATATCTCCTTATAAATAGGTATATATATATATTCACAGAAGTACTAGCCTAATATAACCTAACCAGTTTTCAGAATTAATTTAAATTTGAAAAGAGAATCATCTCTTTCAGCAGTAGAATTCCTTCTTTTCTCTAAAGTGGCCATTACAGTCTCAATCTGCAATGGGAACACTGGAAAGCCCCCACATCGAGGAAGTATTACTTTGATCTGGTCAAGGGTTTTCAAGTGGTAGTGTGCATAAGAATGCCTTGAAGAGTTTGTTTAACAGGCAGATTCTTAGAACTCATCTCCAAGATTCCGATTATGTAAATAGTGGGTGTAGCCATTAATCTGCATTTTAATAAACTATGCAGGTGATTGAGCTAGTGTTTAGAGTCACTGTTCGGGGGATTAGTTGGGCTAGAGAATGTAGAATCTGTGATCTTTTGACTTCAGATTCCAAAACAGGAGATCCCATTGTTAAGCCTATTTTACATGTAAATTTTTAACTTTGACAGTTCTGTAAATAGTTTTATCCCTAAATTAGCAATTTGAGTACTTAAAGATTATTTTACCCCAGGAGTCCCTAGTGTGAAACAACATATATATAGAAATGAAAACATTCTAATTTTCTTGAAGCCTCAGATAAACCTAACCAAGATAAACTTTAAACTTTAAAAAATTAAAGCAAAAAAACACTGAAAAATTTCCTAATCCAAATTTATTTTTCCACCAATTGGATCACCAATTTTCATCCATTCACCAGTTGATGGACATTTAGGTTTTGCTAGTTTTTGGTGATTATGAATTACACTGCCATTATATACAGATTTTGTGTAAACATATATTTTCATTTTTCTTGAGTAAATATCTAGCAGTGAGATTGCTGGGTTGTATGTTAAGAGTATATTTATAAGAAACTGTCAAACTGTTTTCCAGAGTGGCTGTACCATTTGCATTCTCACCAGCAGTTTATGAGAGTTACAGATATTTTAGCCTTAAGCTGTTTCTCATTGTGACTTAAATTTGCATATTTCTGATGACCAGTGATGCTAAGCATCTTTTCATGTGCTCATTTTGCATCCCTATTTCTTCTTTAGGGAAGTTATTTCTGTTCATTAGCTCCTGTTTTTGTTGAGTTGTTTTGTATTGAAAGTTTTTTATATCCTTAGTATAAATATTTTATGAGATATGTGTTTTGCAAATCTTTTCTGCATTTATATTTTATGGCTCTCCAATTGTTCCAGCATCATTTGTTGAAAAAACTACCCTTTCTTCATTGAATTCCCATTGTACTGTGTTGGAAATCAGTTGACATATGTATGAATTTATTTTTGGATTTCATTCCATCTCACTGATCCTATGTGTTTATCCTTTCACCAATGCCACACTCTTGATTACTGCGACTTTATAGTAAGTCTTGAAATCCAGTCAGAAAAATCTTCCAACCCGGTTTTTCTTTTTGAAAATTGTTTTGGCCATTATAGTTTCTTTGTTTTTTTCTTATAACTTTTATACTTAGCTTGTCAATTTTTATAGAAAATCATTGGCCATTGCTACAACATAGAAATACAGTTTATTTTTGTTTACTGACCCTATATATTGTGACTTTAATAAACTCAATTTTTATTTCTAATATTTTTAAAATATGTTTTTATTGATTTTTTAGAGATAGAGGAAGGGAGAGAGAGATAGAGACATCTATGTGAGATAGAAACATTGACTGGCTGGCTGCCTCCTGCATACCCATTACCAGGGATCGAACCCACAACCTGTGCATGTGCCCTGAACTGAGACCTCTCAGTCCATGGGATGATGCTCAATCCACTGAGCCACACGCTGGGCATATTTCTAATATTTTTAAAACAGATTTTTTGGAATTTTCTACATGAGGACAGTTTTATTTCTTGCTTTCCAATCTGTATGGCTTTTATTTCTTTTGACCTTATTGTGCTGCCTAGGAGTGATGAGGGCAGATACTCTTATCCTGTTCCTGATTTTATGGGGAAGGTATTCAGTCTTTTATCATTAACTATGATATTGGTTATAGATTCTTTGTAGATATTTTTTATCAGGTTGAAGAAGTTTCCTTCAATTCATAATTTGCTGAGGCTTTTTATTATGAATGGATATTGAATTTTGTCAAATGCCTTTTCTGCATCTATTGAGATTACCCTATGATTTTTCTTCCTTTGAACGTTGATTTGGTGAATTACATTTATTGATATTGAAACTGGACAACAATGGGTCCTGGCTGCTTGTCACCACTTGAGCCAATTAAGCAGAGACAAGGTTGAATCATATATGAGCATTTATTCCAATATTGCTAGCAGTATGGAGAGCAGCCAGGTCATCCTGCAAAAATCTGCTCTCCACTTCCTCCATAGCCAGTCACTTATATTGGGTATTCCATGGGGAAGTAGGCAAAAAGGAATATCAATGGGTAAAATGGTTGAGGAAGTAGGCAAAGGGAAAAATGGGAGCTGGGGAATGTGGGCTGTCTCCAGTGTACCATCTCCAAGACTCCAAGGTTGCTAGTCTTTCCATGATGGGGGCTGGGGGGCAGTTCTCAGGTAAGGAGAATGGATAGCATTCCTGAGGTAAATTCCCAGGGCGTACAGCTCCCAGCCAGGTCAGAACGGGCTTTCTTTAATCAGAACAAAGCAATCATGATTAACAGAGTAAGGATATTCAACATTCCTTATAACTATGGCTAGCACCCCACTATGATTAGTTCTCTATTATTCTATTATTCTCTCCCACCCCTTTCAATATTAATATTGAATTAGTCTTGCATGCCCTTGGGTAAAACCCCACTTGGTCATGATATGTATCCCTTTTATATATTGCTAGATTTAATTTGCTAACATTTTGTCATAGATTTTTACACCTATGTTTATTAGAAATACTAGTCTGTAATTTTGTCTTTGTTTTGTCTTGCTATTTGGGCCTCCTCAAATGAGTTGGAAACTGTTTCTTCCTATTTTGTTTTTTGGAAAAATTTGTGTAAAGTTGAGAAGGCAGGTTGGGTGAAGACAACCCCCTTAGCTCACAGTGCAGAGACCCCACCTCTGGCTTCTGTAATCCTGCTTGCCCCTTATATCAGCCAACCGCCTAAATTACAGTGGAACTAGAAAGCCCCCAAATACCCGAAAGCTTATCATGTATCAAAGGCAGCTGGAATCTGGGCACGGGGCTCAGCCTTTGGAGGGGACTCCTCTGGGCCAGCACTGGTGCACATTAAACAGTCCTTTCCTAATCCTCCGAGTGTGTGCAGTCTGTCTCTTCCCACCGACCGAATTTCTGCCACAACAAAGTTAGTATTACTTCTTAGATGTTTGGTAGAATTCATCAGTGAAGCCATTTGGGCCTGGAGTTTTATTTGTTGGAGAGTTTTTAACTATGATTAAATTTTTATTTAATGGATAGAGGAATTTTTAGATTAAGTGTTTCTTCTTAAGCAAGTTTTGATAATATCTCTTTCTTGAATTTGTCCATTTCAGTGATATTGGATTTATGGGCATAGAGTTGCCAGTAAAATTTTGTTATTATTCTTGTAATATCTCTTGGATCTGTAGCCCTGTCCCCTCTTCAATTCCTGATACTGGTAATTTGCTTCCCCTTGTTTTTTGTCATGATCAGTCTGGTTATGTGATTATTAATTATTAATCTTTTCAGTGAGCCTGGTTTAGTGTTACTGGTTTTCTCTATTCTTCTGTTTTCAATTTCATTGATTTACATTCATATCACTGTTTCTTCTTTTTGTTTGTTTTGAGTTTAATTTGTCTTGTTCTGTTTTCTTTTTCTTTTTTTTTTTTAATTTTTTTTTCCTTTATTGATTTTAGAGAGAGAGTAAGTGAAAGGGAGAGAGAGATAGAAACATCGATGAGAGAGAACATCAATTGGCTGCCTCCTGCATGCCCCCCACTGGGAATTGGGCCCACAACCTGGGCATGTGTCCTGGCCAGGAATCAAACCGGCAACCTCTTGGTGCATGGGTTGATGCTCAACCACTGAGCCACACCAGCTGGACTTGTTCTGTTTTCTTAAGGTGGAAGTTTATATAGTTTTTCTTTTTTAATATAAACATGTAATTATATATATTTCCCAATAACTTTTTTAGTTTCATTTTACAAATTTTGATGATGTATTTTCATTGTCACTCAATCAAAATATTTTCTAATTTTCCTGTTACTTTCTCTTTGACCTGTAGATTCTTTAGAAGTGTTCTGTTTAATTTATAGATATTTGGGCATTTCCCAGATATTTTTCTGTTACTGATTTCTAGTTAATTTCACTGTGGTAAGATAACATACTTCATATACGTTTTTATATGTTTTTTTGTGTGTTTTTTTAATTTATTGAGGTTGGTTTTATGGCTCAGATATGATCTATCTTGGAGAATGTTTCATGTGTACTTGAAAAGAACATACTGTTCATGTTGGGTGGAGGGGTCTATAAATGTCAATTTGGTTCATAGTCTTCCGTCAACCAGGTGTTCTATATCTTTACTGATTTTTTTTCTATTTGTCCAGTTAGTTACAGAGAGAGGTGTTGAAGTCCCTAGTTGTAATTGTGAATTTGTCTATTTCTCTTTTTATTTTAATAGTTTTCTCTCATTTATCTTTACAACCTATTGTTGGGCACATAAACATTCAGGATTATTGTGTGTTTTTGGAAAATTGATTTCTTTGTTATATTAATATACATTTTTGTTGTTGTTAATCCTTACCCAAGGATAGTTTCCCATTGATTTTTGGAGAGAGTGGAAGGGAGGGAGGTAGAGAGAGAGACATCCATTGTCCTGGGATCAAACCCTGCAACCCAGGTACATGCCTTGACCCTTCAGTGCTTGGGCCAATGCTCTAAACCACTGAGCCACACCAGCCAGGGTTTAATATACTTTCTTTTGTATATAGTTTGAAATAAGGGAACATGATAAAAGAACTTTGTTCTTTTATCTCAATATTGCTTTGGCTATGTGGGGTCTTTTGTGATTGCATACAAAATTTAGGATTGTTTGTTTTATTTCTGTGAAAAATGTCATTGAGATTTTGGTAAGGATTACATTGAATCTGTGTATTGCTTTAGGTAGTATGGGCATTTTAAAAATATTATACAGCTATATACAGAGCATTCTATCCTAAAGCAACAGAATACATATTTTTCTCAAGTGCACATGGAATATTGTCCAGGACAAATCATATGTTAGCCCTCAAAACAAGTGGTAAAAGTTTAAGAAGATTGAAATCATATCAAGCATCTTTTGCAACCACAATGGTATGAAACTAGTAATCAATTACAAGAACAAAACTGGGAAATTCACTAATTTTTGGAGAATAAGCAACATGCTACTGAACAACTGATAAGTCAAAAAAGAAATCCAAGAAAAATAATAAAATTCATTGAAAGGATCATATGCCATAATCAAGTGGGATTTATTCTAGGAATTCAAGGATAGTTTATCAGCTACAAATCAATGTGATATGCCACATTCACAAAATAAAAGATTAAAATCATATGATCATCTTAATAGATGCAGAAAAAGCACTTGACAAAAGCTGACACCATTTATGATAAAAATTCTCAACAATGTGTGTTTAGAGGGAAAGTACGTCAACGTAATAAATGCCATATTTGACAGGCCCACAGCTAACATCATATTCAACAGTGGAAAGCTGAAAGCCTTTTCCTATAAGATCAGAACAAGACAAGGATGCCCACTCTTACCACTTTTATTCAACATAGTATTGTAAGTCCAGGCCAGAGTAATTAGGCAAGAAAAAGAAATAAAGAGCATCAAAGTTGAAAAGGAAGAAGTAAAACTGTCACTATTTGCAAATGACATTTTTAAAATGACTTTAAGAAAGTAGATAAATCTCAAGTACATTGTAAACTGTTATCTAGAAATGCTTTATTTAATCTAAAGTTACATAAGATAAATATCTAACAGATTGAAATCTAGGAGTTTTGATTTTTAGGCTTTTTACCTATACATTTAGCTGTACTTGCTCATGTCATCAAATAAATCTTAGATATTAGTAAAAATTAATGTTTGATTTCATTTTCCATTTTTAGTGTTAAATGTTTACAAAAGACAGTGAAGGATTCTTATCACATAATGTGTAGACCATGCGCCTGTGAACTTGAAGTTTGCGCAAAATGTGGGAAGAAAGAAGACATTGTTACTCCGTGAGTATTTCTTTTATGTTTGGGTTTTACTCTTTTAGTAATAGATAAGTGAATTTTATTTAAGGAAACATTCAGTAGCTCTGAGAATCTTAAGTTGCAGTATATCACACTAATGTAGACTTTTTCTATCTAACAGAAAAAAGTCTGAATTTATCATTACAATAAAAGTAAAACTTCCTATTTTTAGGAAATTAAAATATTTATCCATGAGGTTCATATTCATGGCTCATTCCAAAAAGTTCCTTATTATGTAATTAATTTTCTTTAATGGATATCATGCATTAATTTTGTTGAGCCTACTTTATTGACAGCAGTATTATAATTTGTTGGATCTTAAATTAGTCTTCAAGGATCTTTTTCTTTTTCTTTTTCTTTTTTTTTTTTTTTATCCTCACCGGAGGACATTTTTGCATTTATCTTCAGATAGAGCAGGAGGGAGAGAGGGAGGAAGAGAGAGAGAAACATCAATGTGAGAGAGACACATTGAGTGGCTGCCACCCACACGACCCCAACCGGGCCCAGGGACAAACTGTAACCAAGGTACATGCCCTTAGCGGGAACCAAACCCAGGACTCTCCAGTCCACAGGCCGATGCTCTAACCACTGAGCAAAACCGGCCAGGGCAAGGATCTTTCTCTATGCTTATTTCATTAGGCTTCTGTTAATCAGGAAATGTAGTGTAAAGTTCTTTTCAGTCTACACAGTTAAATAGTGAAAGCCTGAGAAATAAAGAGAAGTTTTTCCTTCCACCTTTAGGTTTAATAAAGAACCAGAAAAGACAGAAAACATTGAAAATAATCCAAGTTCCAACTGTAGAAGAAGCTGCAGAAGAAATGAAGAAGAAAGTGATGATTTGGATTTTGATATTGATTTAGATGACTCAGAAGAAGATGACAAATAGAATAATATATTTAAAGTCAGTGTGAAAACATGAAATTCTAAACACTTTGACTTTGAAGGTTTTACAAAAAAATACTGTGAAATCTTATTGAAGAATTTAGAATAACCTATAGAGAATGGCAACATTTATACATGGACAATATAAATTGTGTATGATATTTGAATAATTATAAAACTTTTTCAGAGTTTTCTTACAATAAATTTTTAAGTAGCATATGCTAGAGTATCTGCCAAAATGAGCATTGGGGTATTGTAATGCAGTTCATGGGAATTATTTAGAAGAATATGCTACCTAATACTATAGTAAACAAGATTCAGAATTGAAGGTTTCTTTAGAACTATCTTATGGAAAAATCAAAAATTAGTCCTCAGTATGTACCTTTTGATAAATTTATCTCAAGTAAATAACCCACAGAACAAGAGTCCCCTTACTTTATGTTTGGTTGCTTTATGAAGCAAAACTTTTTTTATTTTTAATAATGTTTAACAAGTATGTAGCAGTTTTTTAAAAGTTTTTTATGTACATCATCATGTTTCACCTTTTTTCTTTTGTGAAAGTACATACAGAAAACTGCATAAAATATAGGTGTATAGTCTAATAAACACTTATAAAGAAAACTCATACATCTATCACCCAGATGAAGAAACTACTCCTAAACAATATACATTAGCTTTATCTGATTTTTTAATTTTTATTTTGAAAAATCTCAAACCTAAAGAACAATAGCAAAATAATACAATGAACCTTTGTATACTCCTACCTAGGTTCATATCTGTTAACAATTTGCCATGTTTTCTTTGTATCTGAATAGGTGCATATGGAGATGTATTTTATTTGCTGAACCATTTAAAAATAAGTGGCAGGCATTGGTTTTTTAATACACTTATACTATGCATGTTATTTTGTATCTCTCCTTTATTTTATTATTATGAAATTTGTGAGATTGATTCAGGTTGTTGCAAGAGCTCTTATTAGTTTATTTTACATGACTCTGTTTTATTCTATTGTATTTACATACCACAATTTATTTTATATTCCCTAATCTTGAGAGACATTTGAGTTATCTCAATGTTTTCCTATTAAAAACAATACTGCTGTGAGCACTATTATGTGTTTTTTGGTACACATGCCTCGTTTCTTGATATACATTTTGTATATATGAATCTAGCAGTGGTTGAGGGCATCAGGTCTCTTCGTCTTCAGTATTACTCTACAGGGATGGGCATAAGTAGGTTTACAGTTGTGAGTACGAGAAACAGTTTATCCTTGTATTATTATTTATTAATTATTGTATTATTTTCCATACAAACATCTATAAACCTACTTTTGCCCCACTCTGTATAATGCCAGCTGTCTTTCCAGAAGTATTGTTATCTCCCTTCCCCATAGCAGTGTATTAGAGTTCCAGTGCTCTGCAGTTTGATATGCGTGCAATGTATGTCTTTGTCTTGTTAATTTTTATTTTTCTAATTACTAAGCTTGAGCTCCTTTGAATGTTTTGACTGGTTTTTGGATATTAGAAGATATTAAGGAATTGTTTTGGTGAAGTGTAATAATGTTATATAAGAAATGCATATTAAATATTTAAGAATGTCATGTCAATTTACTTTAAAATATTTCAACATAGGCCCTGGCTGGGTAGCTCAGTTGGTTAGAGCATTGTTCGGATATGCCAAGGTTGTGGGTTCGATCCCTGGTCAGGGCACATACAAGGAGCAACCAATGAATGCATAAATAAATAGAACAACAAATCGATATCTCTCTCTCCCCTCTCTAAAAATCAATCACTGAAAAAAAAGTGTAAAAAAATTTTCAACATAAAAAAGTAAAGACACATAACATTACAGTGACATAAAATATATGTTAATCAGGAATACATTTTTAAAATACCTATGAATGCTGTCAATAAAAATATATATAATCTTATCAGGATATATATATATATTTTTATTTTTTCTTTATTGATTTTAGAGAGAGAGGAAGGGAGAGGGAGAGATAGAAACATTGATGAGAGAGAACATCTATTGGCTGCCTCCTGCATGCCCCCCAACTGGGGATCGGGCCCACAACCTGGGCATGTGCCCTGACCGGGAATCGAACCGGTGACCTCTTGGTGCATGGGTCGACGCTCAACCACTGAGCCACACCAGCCGGGCTTATCAGGATATTAAAGAAAATGGAGATGAAAATAGAGAGAGATAAAAGTAAGTGAAGAGAGATACCATGTTCATTATGTGGAAGTCTCAATAGTCTAAGCTTACAGTCTTAACCGAAAGTCTCTTTCCCAATTTGTGTGACTTATTTGTTTGCGTATAAATTTATTTTCTGCACTATGTAACTTTTGTGGTTAAAGAGATGACTAAATTATTATTAGGCCTAGAATAAATTCTTTCCCATCTGAATAATTCCTCAGATTACCAGGAGGGAAATTTAACAAACAGCATCACCTAGTGACACCTCCTAATATCTGCATTTCATTCTTTAGTGCTAAGAATGGTTGTTTTGTTTTATTTGAGCAGACTTAAATTTAATTATTATATTTAGTTCATTTAAAAAAATTTTTTATTGAATTTTAGAGAGAGAGAGAGAGAGAAACATTGATGTGAGAGCAGCTGCCTCCGGTATGCCCCCTACCAGGAATTGAACCCACAACCCTTCAGTGCCTGGGATGATGCCCAACCAACTGAGCCACACCAGCTAGGACTATTTTGTTCATTTTTAATTATTTAGGAATTATCCTTTCTAATCTAAAAAGTTGTTTTGTTTTTTATTAAATTTTTTTTCTTCTTTATTGATTTTAGAGAGAGAAGAAGGGAAAGGGAGAAAGAGATAGGAACATCAATGAGAGAGAACATCGATTGGCCTCCCCCCCACGTTCCCCCCACTGGGGATTGGGCCCACGACCTGGGCATGTGCCCTGGCCGGGAATCAAACTGGCGACCTCTTGGTGCATGGGTCAATGCTCAGCCACTGAGCCACACCGGCTGGGCTTGTTTTGTTTTTTATTGGAACCCAGCATGGATCTAAATCCTGGCTCAGTCACTTAGTAGCTGTAGGACTTGATACAAATTAATCTTTCTGTGCCTTGGTTTCCATGAGATTGATAGAAGGATTAAATGCACTAATATGTAAAATACTTAGAACCTGTAAGAGCACTACACAATTGATATTATTGCTACTGTGCGTGCGTGTGTGTGTGTGTGTGTGTGTGTGTGTGTGTGTATAAACCAGTAAAGAACATCAATCTGGTTGTTTGCCTATATTCTACAAAAGAAGATATATATATAAAATGCAGAATGTATATGAATGAAATCCTGTTACTTGCAGATCCATGCTATCTGGTTCCAGAGTCTGTGTTTTTTAATTTAACTACTGCCCTATTATACCACTGTATAACATGTCAAAAGCATTTTTAAAGGTAAATACAAAAAGCTCTATTATATGGAGGACATGACATGAACAAGTTATTTGGTGTCTAAGAAGGCTTGGAATAATAATGGCAACAATATAATAGTTAACATTCGTTCGTTCAACAAATAATCTTTGTGCACCTATGTGTGCAAAGCACTGTTCAAGATACTTGGGGTACAACAATTTTATTAACAAAATAAAGATACCTATTCTTTTAGAGATAACCTTTCAGTGGGTGGAGACAGACAATAAGCAGTAAACATAATAAGTAAATTATGTATTAGAAGTTGGAAAGTTCTGAGGAAAAATAAGGCATGGTAGGGTGATTGGAAGTCTAAGGGCATGGGTGGGGTGGAGAGGAGGTGCACAGGTGGGTGGGAAGTAGGCTGTGATTTTTAAATAAGGTATTTGGAGAGGCATGTTGGAAAAGAGTGTTCCAGGCCAAAGAAACAGCCACTACAATGCCTCGAAAGCCAGATTGTGCCAGGTATGTTCAAGGAACAGCAAGGAAAAGAGTGATTAAGTTGGAGAGTCCTAAGAGGTAAGATCACATGCTTTTAAGATTTCTTTTGTCTTTGGTTTTCATGCATTTGACTATGATTTCTAAGGTGTGAATTTCTTATTTATGACACCTGCGGTTCTCTGAGGTCCTCCAATCTATTGGTCAATGTCCTTAAACAGATTTGGAAAATTGTTGGCCGTTATTTCTTCAAATACTGCTTTTACTTATTCTTTCCTCTGCTTCTAGCACTCTGCTTCTAGGCTCAGAGGTTTAATAACTTGCCAAAATAAAAAAAGATAATAAATAATAAATTTGAGATTCAAACCAAGTCTTTGTGGCTCCAAAGTCTATATTATTTCAACCACAGGTATTTAAAATTACAAATATTTTATGTTCCTAAATGTTTTTTTTCCCTTAAGTGAAATTTGTAACATCGTTAACTCAAAACACACCTCTGTCCCTTCCTTATGTCCTTCTTTCTAGGTCTTTTCCTTCCCTTGTAACAGTAGTCCTGTACTGAATGGTTGCCCAGTTCAAAAGCTACAATTTTAAGATGAAAAGATTATAGCCCAGTCTGTGTGGCTTAGTGGTTGAGCATCTACCCATGCACCAAGAGGTTGCTGGTTCTATTCCCAGTCAGGGCACATGCCCAGGATGTGGGCCTGATCCCCAGTGGGGGGCATGCAGGAGGCAGCCAGTCGATGTTCTCTCTCATCAATGTTTCTATCTCTCCCTCTCCCTTCCTCTCTCTCTAAAATCAATAAAGAAAAAAAAAAAGATTATAGGTACCCTCTATGTAACTTGTGGCATAGATTTTTGTCACTCATTATGTTCAGATTTGTTAGTAATACTGAATGTTGCAAGACCATTTTCCACAATTTTTACTGGCAACCTTTATGAAATCAGGGGAGTATGCTGGGATTACTTACTCAGCTCTGTACTTTCTCAGTAATTGTACATATGGAAAAAATTATGAATCCCCAAATCTCATTTGTAAGACTTTTTTTTAAAAAATATTTTTTCTTTATTGATTTCAGAGAGAGGAAGGGAGAGGGAGAGAGAGAGAGAAACATCTCTCTCTACTGGCTGCCTCCTGCATGGTCCCCACTGGGCATCGGGCCCACAACCTGGGCATGTGCCCTGACTGGGAATCAAACCAGCGACCTCTTGGTGCATAGGTCGATGCTCAACCGCTGAGCTACACCAGCTGGGCTCATTTGTAAGACTTTTTAAGGAATTGAAGCACCAGGCTTTCAAAAGATATTACTACATAGAATTACACATGAAATTTCACCTTATCTTTAAAAAATTTATAATCTTAAAAATGTGTTTTCTTTTCAAGGAAATAACTTACATTACCATAAACATATAGTTGGTACTTGGTATTAATGTGGAAGGTTTTAAAAAATATATTAGAGATAAAAATACAAATTATATGTAATAGTTAAGAAGTTGACTAAGCGATATAATATTTAATATTTCACCAAAAGCTGGTTTAGAAGTTTCTGAAACCTCTAGAAACATTAATTTAAGTATATAAATTAACTTTTCCATTTTATACATTGTCCATTGATGAACCTAATAGATATGATGAGCAAAAGAATGCACATACAAGAGATTATATACTTTATGATCTCATTTATACGAAGTTAAAAAATAATCAAAACTAATTTATGGTGATAGATATCAGAATAGTGGTTTCCTTTGGGGATGTGGACTGACCAGGAAAGAGCATGAGGGAACTTTCTGGAGTGCTGGAATTGCCCATATCTTGATCTAGGTGATGGTTAATAAGTGTCTAGAAATACAAAATTTAAAACCTTGTTCACTTTATTGTATGTAAATTTGATCTGAGTTCAAAAGTAATTATAATAGTTAATTTAAATTAATAGTATACTGTTGTCAAATCCATGCCTCGAGATAAAGCAATGTCTATCTTTTTTATTTTATTTATTTATTTATTTTAGAGAGGAAGGGAGAGAGAGAGAGAGATAGAAACATCAATGAGAGAGAACATCGGTTGGCCTCCTCCTGCATGCCCCCCACTGGGGATTGGGCCCACAACCTGGGCATGTGCCCTGACCAGGAATCGAACCGGCGACCTCTTGGTGCATGGATCGACACTCAACCACTGAGCCAAACCGGCTGGCAGCAATGTCAATCTTGACTTGGGGAAGAGTAGGAGATAGAGGCAGTCTAGGAGTCCAAGAGGCACATCTGTTTGAATCCTAATTCTGCTTCTTACTAGTCATGTGGCCCTGGCTCAATTTCCTTACCTATGTGAGGTTACCTGTGTGTACCTTACATATCTGTTAAATGAGGACAACGATTTCTACAGTATAAGACTGCTGTGAGTATTAGATGTAGTTTCCATACAGCTCCTGGCTTCATTTATGGTATCTATTTTCTTTCATCTGTAAGAGGATTTTTCTTTTACCATTATGAAGAAAAATGATGGTAACACGGGGAACAGCAATCTGAATGACTGATATAGGAAATGAATTGGCCCTGGGGAAACTGCCAGGACCAGCAGAGGTTAGGAAAGATGGTCTCCTCTGGGACAAAACTGACATCCCTTAGCAGAGGATATTACAGCATGTCCACAAAGACAGGAAACATTAGACAAACTGACTTTTAAACTATTTACACTTTTAAATAGTACACACAGTATGTTTTCTGGTGAAGTACTCTTAAGTTAAAAGCAATAGGTTCAATTGTTATTTTGGAAAAATATACACTAAGAGTGTCCAGAACATCTGGAAACACCAGGAAAAGAGTGTATTTATTTTACTTTACCCCAAAACATACTGAACCTACTATTTGGAAATGCAACTGAACAGTTACACACCGTTTTAAAATAGATTGCTCCTGTGTTTCTCGCCTTCGCAACACTTGTGGCTGTCAGCTGAACAAGGCAGGTGCAGTGTGAGCGGCTGTCCGTGGCTGGTGACAAAAACAAGACTTACTGAAACAAACAAGTATTTCTTATAAATTGCTTGGAAACAATTTAGAATTCATTTCTTGGCAATGGAAATAGTACATTTCAGATCCTATTAAGTGATTGATTTATATGTGGGAAGTCCTCAATTGGTCTTGCTGGAAATACTTAATGATGCTGCACCACTGTTTGTAAAGTTGAGAGGATATCCTACAGAAAATGAAAATTCCAGAGGAAGGAAGCCACGTGGGGGCGTGTTGTCTCTGCATGGTCATGATCATTTAATATAAGGTTTGCTCTGTAGGATTGTGGTGACCCAACTGGTTTTAACTGAAATGAGCCCTATGGGATAGACTGGAGACAAGACAGGAATCCACAAAACAGTTCCATTATATGTTTGGACAAGCATCCGACCAGTCAAACTTTGTATTTTTTCAATCATACGACTTCCTCCTTTTCTATGATCCACTTGTCAAGTACATTTTGCCCACACATGGGACATAGTCCAAAAGTCAATCATGTTTTTCCCAGCTGTAAACTGACTGCAGAGTTGACTAAAAACATCATGGAGTTGAAGTTAAAGTAGTAATGTTGCTGGTTTTGTTCAGTGTTGCATTAGGAGGCAAAAAGATTTTGAGGGAGTTTCAACTCAAGGACTGCTGACCCCATCAGTTTGCAAGAAGCCCACGAACCCACATGTGCACACAGCATTGTCAGCAGATTGAATAAGTAATATGTCTTGCATATTTATCTACTATTTTTATATGCAATAGAGATGACTAGTTGAATGCAAATTCAATTAAAATGATTACAGAGTCTTCAATTTATACTAAAGGTTCAATTTAAATATGCAGGATTGTCACTGTTTTTACCGTTTAAAAAGGATCTCGGCCCAGGAATGGTTGGGAACCACTGATAAAAGTATCAGCCTTCATTGTGCCGTAAATTCTGTGAAAGCTATTTCCACAATGTAGTTAGTGATAATTCTGTCTCTATAGTTTTTCAATGCTGAGGTATAATTTTATGATTTGGTAGACTTACGGAGTTGTACAGTTATCACCACAATCCAGTTTTAGTACATTCCCATCACTCAAAAAGATGTCATGCTTGGCTTTAGTCACTCTCCATTCCCACCCCCAGCCCCAAGCAACTGCTCTTCTTTCTTCATCTGTAAAATTGCTTTTATGAACCTTTCATATAAATGAAATCATAAAATATATAGTGGTTAAGTCTGGCTTTTTTTTTTAACATTTTTGAGATACATCCATGTTGTAGCATGTATCAGCAGTTCATTCATTATTCTCTTTCTGTTTTTCTTCTTTTTATTGCTGAATAGCAATTCCATTGTGTGGATATACTGTTTGTTTACCCACTCACATTTAATTGTTTCTACTTTGTGGCTATTAAGAATAATGCAGTTAATGTTTGCATGGACATGTTTTCATTTTTCTTGGGTGTATATACCTCGGAGTAAGGTGGCTGGATCATATGGTAAATTTAAGTTTAATTTTTAGGGAACAACCAAGCTGTTTTCCAAAGTGGCTGTACCATTCTATCATTAATGTGTGAGGCTTCCACAGTGAAAAGGTAGAATCCTCCCTCAACGCTTATAATTGTAGACCCATTTTGATTATTGCCATTCTAGTGGGTGTCTGGTCTCATTGTGGTTTTAATTTATATATCGCTAGTGACTAGTGATGTTGACTCAGCATCTTCTCATGCGATTATCATCCAATGGTATATTTTTAGTGAAATGACTATTCAGATATTTTGCCTGTTTTTAAAACTGGGTTGTTTTATTATTGAGTTCTGAGTTCTTTCTGTATATTCTATACACAAATCCTTTATCTATGTACTATATCTAAAACTTAGAAATATTTTTCTGCCAGTCTGTGGCTTGTTTTATTTATATGTATATATCATATGATAAATATGTCTCAATTTAAAAATATTATCCTTCACATTAGGAAATGAACAGTGTGGAGACATAATAATCCCTCTGGTAGCCATGAAGGCTTGGAGTCCCGAACCTGACAGCTACCCACTGCCCCTCCCAGCTACATGCTGCTTCACTTAGGAAACTTTTAGAGCAACCATGTGTGCAGTTTTGTTTGAACAGATTTTTGGAATTGGAAGACATGTAGAGAGCATGTGTGTAGCCCAGCACATTGTCTCAAGAGGTAAGTTAGTATGAAATTTTAAGTGAGAAAATGTTTTCTTCTGTGGTGGGCATACTGTGGACATGTCCAGTATGACTCCGGGGAGAGGAGGAGAGTGCCATCCCCCGAGAGTGTGAAGAAATGGCCTTCGTTGCCTGTAAGTCAAAGTGGGATCCCAGTAATTGAGTACATATGTATGTGTGTGTGTGTGTAAATAAACATGGTTGGAGGGAGTGGTTCAAGCAGGGACTTCACCAAGGAAAAGACTAAGTGGACCTACCTTCAATAGTGAAAACTATTTACAGCAAGTGATAAAAGTCATAATATAGATTCTCATATCAGTGCCTGGTTCTTCCTAAGAAAATGGTGATATAACCACTGTAGTTGCAAGAATGAATCATTCTGGTCCATTGTAGATCCTCTTTTTGGTGTGTTTTTTCCCCCCTAAGTTCTTTTGTTCACTTCTGGACTAGATGTTTTTTGCTCCACAGCAGAGTCCTTACGTCTTTACTATGTCCTTATTTTATTTTTATTTTTAATCCCCACCCTAGGATATTTTTCTATTTATCTTCAGATAGAGTAGGAGGGAGGGAGAGAGAGAGAGAAACATCGATGTGGGAGGGACACATCGACTGGTTGCCTCCCACACGACCCTGACCAGGGCCGGGGACAAACCGCAACTGAGGTACATGCTCTTGACTGGAATCGAACCCGAGACTCATTGGTCCACAGGCCAACACTCTAACCGCTGAGCCAAACTGGCCAGGGCTATGTCCTTATTTTAAAATGAATCTGTATCAGTTATTTTCTATAGAAAATATTTTTATATCTTATATGCAAATGTCCTGCACCTGCAGTCTATGGCCAGTGCAGTTTCTGTTCTATCTTCTCTCTTCCCATTTGGTAGCATGGGAATCCTGAGCTGAAAATACTTTTCCACTTCCCAAAAGTGTGGACACTGAAAATTACTGTGCAGTGCCATTAAACCCAAAGGAACCTCATCACCTCCTTTTCCCATCCCTCCTGTCCTCCCTCTCATCCTGGTCCTAGTGTATATGATCTCACTTCCTCAGGATGCTTAAGTTTTTTTTTTGTTGTTTTGTTTTTTGTTTTTTTTTTAAATATTTTTTCTTTATTGATTTTAGAGAGAGAGGAAGGGAGAGGGAGAGAGAGATAGAAACACTGATGAGCGAGAACATCGATTGGCTGCCTCCTGCATGCCCCCCACTGGGGATCGGGCCCACAACCTGGGCATGTGCCCTGACCAGGAATCGAACCGGCGACCTCTTGGTGCATGGGTCGATGCTCAACCACTGAGCCACACCGGCCGGGCAGGATGCTTAAGTTTTTGCAAATAGGTTTATAGGAAAGAGTTACCCTCACCTGCCCCTTTTGTGTGTGTATGTGTGAAGGGAAGTGGTCTCTCTTTTAGCAAAGCTTCCGATGACGTAATAATCAGATCCAATTTTGTTTCAGATGAAAGGGAAAGTGATTGCGAGGCTTCATTCTAATTATAATGTTGTCACTAACCAGGTCTATGACTCCAGCAAATTGCTTAGACCTGCCGGACTTGCAGGTTCTCCTTGTTTAAAATAACAGAGTTGGTCTAGATCAGTGGTTCTTGTCATGTGGTCCCTGGACGATCAGCATCAGCATCACCTGGGAACTTGTTAGAAATGCAAATCCCTGCCCTGGCCGGGGAGCTCAGCTGGTTAGAGCATCATCCACTCGCACCAAGGTTGTGGGTTCCATCCCCCATCAGTATGCAGACAGAAAACAACCAATGAATGCATAAAGAAGTGGAAAAACAAATCTGTTTCTCTCTCTCAAATCAATCAATCAAAGAAATAAAAATTCTTGGGGCCCCCCCCTAGACCTACTAACATACATTCTGTGGTGGGGCCCAGCAATCTGTGTTTGAACAAACCCTCCAGGGAGTCTGATATTTGGCCAAAATTTGAGACCCATTAGATTAATTCTCAGCTTTGACTGAAAGTTAAAATGTAGGCAGCTTTTATATCCCACCAATCTTGGGCTCTACCTGCCAAAGATTCTGATTTAAATGTTTCTGGTGGAGCCCAGACATGGTTATGGGGTTCTAATAGACATCTAGATACTGTCAGAGGTTTATTGACAACTAAAACTCAATGATTCCCAATGTCATTTCTCCCATTCAGAACTGCAGGCTTGTTAGACCACTAGGTGCTGCTATAATAGAGAAGGAAAAGCATTTTCAAAACTTTGCCACTGGATATGCAGAGGAGCAAAATGTATTTCTTAACTTCTGATAGGTTAGTCTGTGATTTATATCTGAGTACCATTTGTTTAAGATTCACTTTGTAATTTGTTCAATGTTATTAAAAGAAATTAATTTGCCCTTGATGATAGAATGGATAAGTACATTGTGGTATATACATACAATAAAATACTCCTCAGCAATAAAAATAAACTAGTGAGGTACACATTGACAATGCTAAGAAATAAAACTGCCTGTTTTTCACTATCTGCAGAAAAAGACCTCACCACCTCTGTTGTCAGTGATAGGTTAAATGCGTCCTAACAAATGAAGGTGAGATAACAATCAATCTGTAGTAGAGAGAAACAAATCCTTGCAAATTGTACTAAAGCCATTGATTGTCAAAAATAAGACATATTAGAAGGGCATTCAGGGAAGAAAAATGTGTTGAGGAAATGAAAATCAGGGCCACTTAGCAAAATGCACAAAAACCCGTTGGAAAAGGAGCCTTATCATAATATAGATGGGAAATTACCATCCATTACTCAGCTATCACTTTAAAGCCACACGCTGGGTGATCAGATTTCATCTTAAGCCCTGCTAATCAAAAGCAGGGGCTGGACTGGCTGGCGCCTACCTATGAAATCACTCAAGCAGAGTCGAAATCATTGTTCTGCTGGGACTGTATTAAATGCTGTCAGAGTTTTTACCTGATCCAGTCATTTCTGAACTAATGTGCTCTGTCCCATTATGTTCCAATCACTTTGATGTTCTTCTATTGGAATTGGGTAGAATACATAGGGCGGATTATTTCTTTAGATAATTTCTTTTTATCATGCTTTGTAACTTGATCTATGGACATGTAATGGCATAGCTCTGAACATTGAAGTACTTTCATTAATTCATTCATAACAGACTATCCCAGGCACTATGGAAGGGTAAGACAGTCTGTGCCCCAGGGGGTTTATTATCTACTTGAGGGGACTGAACATAAACACACAAAAGTTAATTTTTTTAAAATCACAAGATATCTTCTGTTTGTCCCTAGATTCACTTTCCATCCTGTTGCACCCTGGGTGGGAGGCTGATCTTACGGGTCACATTCATGGATGCCCTTGCCCTTTGGCTTCCAATTGGATTCACTCGATGGGAATTCCCAAAAGAAGAGTCCAGATTATTCCCCTAGCTCCCTTCCTGGGGGGTCACCATGGGCAGGCTGGATGAAAGTAGAGAGATGGTCTGGTTCTCTACATACAGATGCCTCTGTCTTCCAGTTCTGGGAGGACATGCTCATTGCTCTTTCAGATCTAGGGGTGGTAATGGTGCCATGCTGTCCCCAGTTTCAGGGTACTGTGCCGTGCTATGTGGATTCCCTAAACCCTACTCACATCTATGTAAATAGTCCCTTTTTATTTTATTTTATTTTATTTTATTTATTTATTTATTTAATCCTCACCTAAGGATATTTCCCATTGATTTTTAGAGAGAGTGGAAGGGAGGGAGAAGGGAGGGAGGGAGAGAGAAACATCGATGTGAGAGAGACACATCGATTGGTTGCCTCCCACACGCGCCCCAACTGGGGCTGGGTATCGAACCTGCAACCCAGGTATGTGCCCTTGACTGGTAATCAAACCTATGACTCTTTGGTGCGTGGGCTGATGATCTAACTGCTGAACCACACTGACCAGGGCATAAATAGTCCCTTTTTAAAACTCTTTTTTTTTAAACATTTTTTTTCTTTATTGATTTTAGAGAGAGTGGAAGGGAGAGGGAAGAGAGAGAGAAACATCAATGAGAGAGAACATCGATTGGCCGCCTCCTGCATGCCCCCACTAGGGATCGGGCCCACAACCTGAGCATGTGCCCTGACCAGGAATCGAACTGGCGACCTCCTGGTGCATGGATCAACGCTCAACCACTGAGCCACACTGGCCAGGCTAAAACTCATTTTAAATGAACTAATTTTAGTGTATGTGTCATCTGTTTCTTTCAGGGAACTTGACTGACATAAAAATTGCTATCACACATTGCCCAAGGAAATAGATACTCAAGATGTGATTCCAGATTTGGGTTACCCATCTATTTGAAGAGCATAAGGATAACTTATTTGCCAATAGGAAATAGGACACATCAGCCCTGGTATATGGAAGCGTCATGATTATTCAGACATATTATCACTGTGTGGGCACGGGATGAAGTACAGGAAGAGGGCAAGGCATTGGGAGATCAAATAGCTGTGACATTGTCATTATGGTGCTGCTAATAATGATTATATAGATCATGGAGCCACCTGGCTTCTTTGGATAGTCCCAGAGTGTGCAATAGATAAAGGAGAAATGAAACTGAGTTTCCAATCATAAGGGAATAATCAGAAAGCCTGTGTGGCAGCTTTTGAAGAATGAGAGCTTCTCCTGTAGTCACAGAGCAGATGACACTGTGGTGACTATTATAGAAAGGGTCAGGTGAAAACTGGAACTGCACAGCTCCCCCTTCACGATAGTAAGCCAGAAGCAATTCCCCAACTCTAGGGGGATTGCAGAGGTTGGTGTCGCCAGAAAGCCCATCCCCTTTCGACTTGCTTGTTTGGCTAGTGTAAAAGTCAGATGGGTTATGGAGATAATTATATATTATTGCAAACTTGAGCAGATGGCAGTGCCCATCGTGACCGTGATCGGGAGCAGTATCATTACTGGAACAAATCAGTACAGCCTTATGTATCCATTTACAGCTGTTGGTCTGGCAAATGCTTTTTTTTTTTTCTTTCTTATTCTTGTCATTAATGAAAATCGGAAGCATTTTGAAGCAGATTGCCTTTTCAAGGAAGAACAACGATATACCTTTACTGGTATGCCTCTAGGCCATGTGAACGCTCTGTTCTCTGTTATAAAACAGTCCAAAGGGACTTCCGTCACCTCGATAGTCTGCTTGGCATCAGTCTAATCCACTACAAAGATGGCATAATGCTAACTGGAACTGGGGAAAAGGAAGGAGCAAGGATCCCAGATGCCTTGGTAAGTTACAATTGTGCCATAAAGTGGGAGATAAAGTCAAGGGACGTGTAGGGACCTGCCACATGTGTGATGTTTTGAGAGGTGCAGCAGACGGAGCCATGTCTTTCTAAAGTGAGAGGCGAGTTGCTGCACCTTGCATGGACCACCACAAAAAGGCACAGAGTATGTTGGTCTCTTCAGATTTTGGAGGCAACGTATGCCACATTTGAGCATGCTGTTCCAACCCATTTACCTGGTAAGCTGTGAAGCTGGCAGTTTTGAGTGGGATCCAGAGCAAGAAAGTGTTCTGAAGCAGGTGCAGGCTGTGGTGCGAGTCGCCCCACCACTTGAGCCTCACGAGCCAGCAGACCCGGTGATACCCAAAATGTCTGTGAACAACAGAATGTCTTATGAAACCTCTGGCATCTCCAGTAGGAGACTCATGACCTCTGGTAACTATAACCACTGGAAAGCAGCTCTGGCTTGCTCCTGTGGCCTGATAGAGCCTGAAAGCCTTGCCGGGGGCCATCATCTATCTGTGCGACCCGAACTGCCTGACATGAATGGATGTCTCCGCCGAACCATAAGTCAGTGTGTGTGCAGCAACATTCCATTGTAGGTGGAAATGGGACATGTGTGATCAGTCTCAGGCAGATCCAGGAGTCACCTGAACTGCCAAGCAGGTGGCTCGGCCTCTCACATTGCCTGGTCCCCTGTTTCACTATCCGCCAAAGCCTCATCCACATGTCATCGTGGGAAGATTTCTATGACTTCTTGATGGAGGAGAATGGGCCTGGTTTACTGAAGATCTTCTAATACCCTGGCATCTGTAGTATACCTTCATTCAGGGGTGGCCCCGAGAGACCATGGTGGAAGGAAGTGCTTCCTGTGGGCAGAACTTTGGACTTATAATGGTGAGCAGCAGTCAGATTACAGAGGCCCTGAACTTCAAAATAGAAAGTTAAGGTTTGGCCCCATAGACTGTGGATCTTAGTGAACAGCAGGACGGACCGACCCATTAGGCAGGAGGCACAGTGCCTAGGACCTATAGTACTTTCAGGAGGCCTCAAAAATGTTTGAATTTTAATTTATTTCAAAATGAAGAAAAACAATGAATATATAAAATAAATCCAGTGTGGATAATATTCACCTGTATGACCATGCAGTTGTGATAGATGATAGATAGATAGACAGATAGATGATAGATAGATGATAGATAGATAGATAGATAGATAGATAGATAGATAGATAGATAGATAGATGATAGATAGATAGATAGGTTTTTTGTTTTGTTTTATTTTGTTTTAATGGAGGAAGTGGCCCACAAGGGCAAAAGTGCCTAGAGTCACAAAAATCATAACACGGTCCTGGGCAACAGAGTAGGAAGGATTCAGGAATGACTTTAGAATTTGGAAACTGAAAAGGTTAAACCAAAAGCCTAAGTATGTCATTGACTGAAATGGCGAAATCAGGAAAAGCTGGTTTAGGGGAAATACTGATGCTTTGCTGAGTTGGAGGCTGCTGCAGAAACTCTGGCATGAAGTGATAAGGGTTTTGATCAGGGTGGTGGCTTTTGGAAGAGGAGAGTGTCCTTGAATTAGACTGGGAAGAGGGGGTTGAATATGGGAAACCACCTCAGGAATTTCCCATTTCACCACCTGCTGATGATCCAGACTTCCTCTTAATGCTGTGACAGGAAGAAAGGGGTGAAGAGGTGGTTCTCTCCAAAGGCTGTCCTGGGTCACAGCCTCCCCTACCATTAACTCTAGCCTCTCTCGTGTTCCCTTTACTCCCCGCGTCAGCTGCAGTCCTGTGCACTTATGGCAATTACAGTATCATTTTCAGAGCATGTGCACTTAAGTATAATGTGAAGAGCACAAAGTCATAATAATATCAGCAATCACAATTTTTACCTGTGGAACTCCTTACAGATGGAAAGTGTTTTCTAGTAAGTGCTGTATAAGATATAACACCCCCACGAGACAGGAGAGACAGATGATTTGATTTCTGGGCCTACAGATGAAAAAGCATGTCAGAGGTCTCCTTGGCAGAACTGGGATCAATGACTACACCCCTTGACTCCAGTTCTCTTTCCACTCCACCCTAGCAGTCAGCTGAGATTTAGACTAAAGGAAGTCAAGGTCTTCACCACTCTGCGGGTTTCGATTCAATTTTAAAATACCAAAGACTTCTTTATGGACAAGCCTTGATCTCCCCTGCTCGTTCATCTTGAAGATACTTCCTAGCCCCTGACAAAAGCCCTTGTTCCTAGTGTGTACTTAGCCTTGACATATTTTATCCTCCTCCTTGGAACCACTATATATCTTCTCCCCCTTTTTATTCTTTCTGTTCTGTCTGTCCCTGTCTCCTCTTGGTCCCTGCACTCTCTTTCCTCTCTTCTATCTCCCTTTCTTCTTCTATCCACTCCTCCTCTCTCCCCTCCTCCCTTTTCCTCTTTCTTCTTCCTTATTACGTTCATATCTTGACACCATTATTCTATCTCCTGCATCTACATCTAAATATCCATAATATCATCCAATAGTCTTGTTATATTTCCTCATGCTTACAAAAGAAACTTGCATTTCCAAAGTAAATCCATAAACTTTCTACAAGTGTATAATCAAACAATCCAATTAGAAAACGGGCAAAGGACATGAAGGAGATATAGGGATTGCAAATAAAAACATGAAAAGACATTCAAAATCATTAGTCATTAGGGAAATGCAAATGAAAACCACAATGTGGTATCACTACATGTCTATTGCAACAGGTAAAGTAAAAAATAGTGACAATACCAAATGCTGGCAAGGATAAGGATCTCTCATACATTTCTGGTGGGAAGGTATAATGATACAGCCTCTCTAGGAAATACTTGGGCAGTTTCTTAAAGTACTAAACGCACACGTAGCGTATGACTTTTACTCACACTCCTGGGCATTTATCCCAGAGAAATGACAATTCATGTCTACACAACAATCTGTACACTAATGTTAGTAGAAGTTTCATTAGCAATAGCCTCAAACTGTAATCAAAATGCCCCTTGATAAGTGAATGACTAAACAAACTGGTGCATTGATACCATGGAATACTACTCAGTCATTAAAAAGGAACAAACTATTGATACAACTAAGATAAATAAAAGGGCACTGGACTAAGTGAAAACAAGCCACTCTTAAAAAGCCACATACTGTGTAATTCCATTGATATGACAGTCTCAAAATGACATAATTATAGGGATGGAAAAGAGATTAATGATTGCCAGGGGTTGGGGTTGTGGGGTGGGGGGTGGGGTATGTGACATAAAGGAGCAGCACAAGGGAGATCTTTGTAGTATTGGAATAATTTTTTACCCTGAATGTGGTAGGATTACATGAGTACACACGTGATAACATGGCATAGAACGACACACCCACATTGTACCAATGTCCATTTCCTGATGTTGATATTGGACTCAAGTTACATAAGATGTAGTCATTGGGAAGACTGGATGAAAGCTACAGGAGACCTGTTTGTATTATTTTTGCAAGTTGCTGTGAATCTATTTAAAATAAAAGTTAAAACAAGTATATATTAACAATTAAAATATGCAATAGATTCACATGATTCAGAAACCAAAACGTATAAAGTAGTGTACAATGAAAAACTTTGCATTTTATCCCTAAAATCCATCAGCTGAATATCTGTGTCAGTCAAGAACCCAGCATGAAATAGATGGCAAGCCCAAGTTGCGTAGTTGAGGAAATTTTAATGGAGGGACTATTTACAAAATCTTGTGCATGGTTCAGGAAAACTAACCAAGCATGCCAAAGATCACAAAAGCAGGTTTATGGGGAAACATTCGGTTGCTAGGGCTCAAGGTGCAAAAGGAGGGGACAGTTACTGGATCTAGAGAGTTTGAGGAGATTGCAACCCACCCATAGATGTGGCTGGAAAATAATAACCATCCAGCACACTCTTGCCTTCCAGTCTCCTGCTTTGCCCCCCATTTACTAAATCCAACCCGAAGTAAGAGGGCATCCATAAAGCATAACATTCAGCCTGCTGGGGAACAGTAAGGATTGGGGGGAGGTTGAAGACTGGAGCTGGAAGAACAAAATCTGGAATATTCAGCACAGTATTCTTCTAGAGATTTTTTCTTTTCCCCCAAAGGTAGATTCTTATTTTTTTTTTCCCTTTTATAAACACAAGGTAACATACACATTACTCTGCAAAATGCTCTCCCCCAGTCACTATATCTTAGAGATGTTTTCAAATTGCTTCAAGAATAATTCCTCATTGATTTTTGCAGCTGCATAGCATTCCATTATATGCAGTTATATGCATCATAACTCATTTTATGTATCAAACTAGTGTCCTGTTATTGACATTTGGGTCCAATCTTTTGCTGTCACAATAATATAATGAGTAACTCTGCATACGTATGTCATTTTACAGGTGTGCCCTTATGGATGCAGGATAAATTCCCAGAAATGGAATTGGTACATGAAAGCAATGTACATTAGTAATTTTGATAGTGACAAGGGACTCTCCACTGGGCTTGTGTCCATTTAAAGTCCTACCAGTAATCTAAGTAAAGTGTCCATCTTCCCATACCCTTGCCAACAGACTGACATTACTTTTTTGCATTTTTGGAAAAAATAGAGGAGAAATGGTATCTCAGGACAGCTTTCAATTCAGTTCTTTCATTATGAGTGAGGTTAAGCTGCTCTTTATACATTTAGTCACTTGTACGGCCTTTTCTGTGAATGATTTGTGCATTCTTTGCCCTTTTTTCCTACTGCTTTGTGGGTATTTCTCTTTTTGATTTCTAGGAGCTCTTTAAACATTAGGGAGATTAGCTCTTCTTCTGTGATATCAATTGTAAAGATGTTTCCTGGGTGTCATTTGTTTTTTACTTATGATTTCCTCCCACACACAAAAGCGTTTCTTTGCTTTTTTAATGTAGTGGAATTCAGTAATTAGTCATTTTCTTAATAACCACTAAACATAGCAAGGTTTCCATGACTCGAAGTTATAAAAGAATTTCCATATGTTTTCTTTTTTTGAACTTGTATGCCTTCATATTTTAAATCTTTGATCTACTTGGAATTTTCTTGAAGTAAGGTGTAAGATATGGTGCCATCTTATCTTTTTTTCCCCAATTTTAACCAGTTATTCTACATTATTTGCTGAGTAATCATTTCCCCCCACAGATGAGCTGTATCATTTACTACAATAAAAATCTGCCATGCATTTAGATCTATTTATGAACTTTCTATTCTGTTCCATTGGTCTGTCCATCATACTGTTTTAGCTATTGAGGTTTTTTATATGTTTGAATATCCCATAGGGTTAGTCCCTGTTTACTGCTCTTCCTTTTTAAAGTGTTTCCATCATTTAAAATATTGATTTTAGAGTTATTAGTCTAGTTCTAAACAAACAAACAACAAAAAGCCATCTTGGTTTGTACAGAGATCACATTAAATTTATAAATTCACGTGGGAGAAAATGAACACATTTTGATGTTGTCTTCTTATTCATAAACATTGTGTGTCTTTATACTTATCAAGTCTTCCTTTCTGCCCTACAATTATGTTTTAAAATATTATTCATATAGATCTCACATCTTTCTTGTCAGGCTTATTCCTAGATGTTTTTTCCCTGTTAAAATTATTCAATCATATCTACTGTGTTGTTGGTTATTTAAGTGAAAACTATTGTGTGTATTATTTCATACTATACTACTTTGCAGAATTCTATTTTTAGTCATAGTATTTTTCAGTTGATTCTTTTGATTTTCTAGTATTTACAACTAGCAAATGTTATACCTTTTCCTTCTAACTTTAATATGTTTTTGTTCTTCAATAAATAATGCCTCCTTTTAATTCTTAAAATCTTAATATACATACTTAAAAAAGTCAAAGTTAATCAATATCACTATTCTCTTACTCCCAAATTCAGGACCTTAGAATTTGTCTTACACACTATTTTTGTCAGGGTTTTAATTCTATGTTCTTTGGTCTTTTCTCTCAAATTAGACTTCATTATTACTGATTTATACAGTTGGCCTCTATTTGTTTATATTTACCAGCATGTTAGCCAATTTCTTTATTCCCTCCCCCCTTTCTCTCTGTCTCCTGTGATAATTCTCCATCTTCAGGAATGTCTTTTAACATTTTTCTACGCAGAGTCTTTGGTGGTAAGCAATCTTAGTCTTTGCTTTTCCAAGAAGGAAAAGAGTTTTGCGGAGCAGGTGGTTCTAGGCTGGTGGTTATGGTCCTTCCTCCTCCCCGTCTATTGTGAAGTGCTGGTCTCCAGCACGCAGCTCAGTCTGAGACTTCCTTTTGTAGTCCCTGTTTCCTGTCTCCTTTGTCGTTGTCCTCATAACTGCTTTACTTTGCTGAAGCACACTCTCCAGGGGTTTCTTTAAAAAGGAGCAGGTGAGGTCAGTTTTTGGAATCTGTGCTTTTCTGCAAGTGTCTTTATTCTACCTTCACACATGATTTGTAATCTGATGAATTTGGCAGGCATGGTTCCCCAAACATTTTGAAGTAATTGTCCTAACACCTTTCAGTGTTACTGTTGAGAATTAAATGTCCTTTTGATTCCCCATCCTTTTGTTTTCCCTCTGAAAGTGGTTAGCGTCTTTACTTTGTTCCTCCAAAATTTTATTCTAATGACCTGGGCCCCGAGGCTAAGGCGACTAGATTCCATTCTTATGTAGGTCCCTTGGCTAGGGTGACTAAATGACTCCATTTTTATCATCAATGGACCTTCCTCGACATTTTTCCAATAATAGGTTAATTACCCCTAGAAGTAAAGGAATTTTGCCTAAGATTATAGTTGCCCCATGTGTTGGGAGGCATTTGCAGTTTCCGGTACTTGTAGACATTTGCAGGTACTTGTGAGCTCTGTAAATAATGCTAATTTTGACTTCTGCAATCACTGTCACATCCACTATTGTACCAGTCCCCTGAGGTGGGGAGCAAAAGGGGGGGGGGGCTTCTGTCTTTAAAATCAGACCAGCAAGAAGAATCTGTGCTGAGGATCTGGGGATGCTGTACCCCCCCAGCCCGCCGGCGTAATGAAGTGCTCCTTTACAATTCGGCTGTGCGACTCTGGTTATCTCGCTGACACCTTATAACACTAACATGCTGAAGTGTAGGTCTTTTTATTTATTTAAATCAGGCAGTGGGTGAGCTTTTCAAGTTGGAGCCTTATGTTTTTCTCTTCTGGAGTTTTAAAAAGCTAGTTCTTTGATTATTTTCTTCTAAGTATCTTTGATTTTTCCTGTTAGTCTATTGTCTTTTGTTTCTTATTCCCATCTCTTTGTCTTTTATTGTTCTACATTCTGAAATATTTATTTAATTTTTTTTCTTTATTCATTTTAGAGAGAGAGGAGAGGGAGAGAGAGAGAGAAACATCGATGAGAGAGAACATCAATTGGCCGCTTCCCACGTGCCCCCCACTGGGGATCTGGCCCACAACCTGGGCATGTGCCCTGACCAGAAATCAAACTGGCGACCTCTTGGTGCATGGGTCAACTCTCAACCACTGAGCCACCCCGGCCGGGCGATTTACTTAATTTTTATACTCCGACACTTCTATTAAATTTTTAGCTCTGTTGGTCTTACTCTGAGTTTGCAAGAACTTTAAAAAAATGTTTTATTGATTGATTTTAGAGAGAGAGTGAGGACGGGAAAGTGAGAGAGAGACAGAGAGAAACATCGTTTGTTGTTCCCTCACTTATTTATGCATTAATTGGTTTCTTCTTGTATGTACCCCGACTGGAGATTGAACCCACAAACTTGCTGTATCAGGATGATGCTCTAACCAACTGAGCTACTGCGCCAGGGCCAAGAACTTGTTTTTTTAATTTTTGATTTCTTTTTCATAGCACCTTGTTTAGTTTTTATGAATGAAATATCTTCTCTTATCTCACTGAAATTAATGACAATTTAAAAAATGTATTATTCTGCTTTGTACATTATATTTGTGTCTTCTGGGTTCTTTCCCATATATTTGTTTTTCCTACTTGAAATTTCAACAAAAGTCTGGCTGCTCTTGTCGTATAACAAAACATTCTGTGAAGGGAGGTTGAGAGGAAATTAAAGGATAAAGAGGAGGATGCCTTGGCTGCTATTGTTTTGAAACTAAGCATCAAATTCTTAACTGTCATTTTTCTCTCAACTTTACATACTATTATCTTTGTAGGAAAAATATCCAAATAACCTTGACCTTTAAAAAACAACAACTATGGCCCTGGCCGGTTTGGCTCAGAGGTTAGAGTGTTGGCCTGCGGTCCAGAGAGACCCGGGTTTGGTTCCCGCTACGGGCATGTACTTCGGTTGCAGTTTGTCCCCGGCCCTGGTTGGTCGTGCGGGTGGCAGCCACTCGATGTGTCCCTTTCACATTGATGTTTCTCTCTCTCTCTCTTCCTCTCTCTCCCTCCCACTCTATCTGAACAAAAATGAAAAAATGTCCTCGGGTGAGGATAAAAAACAACAACAACAACTATGTTTTCTATTAGTAATAGTAAATTTAGGCATAACCTTGTGTGGGATATTTTTTAAGGCAAACTTTTTTTTTATTGAATTTTTTTTAGAGAGAAAGAGAGACAAAGGGAGAGAGAGAGAAACATCGATTTGTTGTTCCACTCATTTATACATTCATTGGTTGTTTCTTGTATGTGTCCTGACCGGGGATCAAACGCCTAGCCTTGGTATATCAGGAGGATGCTATAACCAGCTGAGTACCAGGCCAGGGCTTGTGTGGGACTTTTAATAATATTGACTATAGGAAATATATTTCTTTGTTTTAAGTGTTGAGTGCCAATATTTTGCCCACACATACTTTTAAGAATACTAGACCGTGAGTTAGGAGGGCTGGGTTCTACTTCCTGGTTCTTGCTGTGTGATCACTGGCGTATCACTTTCCTTCTGTGAACCTGTTTCCTCATGTGTAAAATGAAGTCTGTTTCCCTCACTGGGCTGTTGTGGGGATCAGCTTTGATAAACCATTTGTCTTTACCCATAAATCATCAGTTTAAATGTTCTTAAGTCCCTCAGTCCCACAAAGATCTGCAGGCGTGACGTCAACCTGCTCTCCAAGGCGTTATTCTTCCAGCAAAAATGAACTTTTGGCTGAGGGTTGGCCAACAGCTGCCACATTTTAATTGCTTTGTTTGTTTGTTTTAACCTTGTCTACTTTTAATTGTTTGAATCTGGATGAGAATTCTGAGGCCATATTGTATTTTATTCAGCCTCTGAATAGTTTTCTAAATACAAACATGGCTACATGAAGTTTATATCACTAATTTAATGTCAGAAAAATGACTTTAGTCCATTAATCACGTTGGGTGGAGAAGACAGGTGGCCACTGAAAGTATAAAGGAATAATCCATGAGTGACTGAGGCAAAAACAATGCTCCTCAGAAGTAGGTCAAGTAGTTTGTTTAGGGCTTGGTGGTGACTCAGCCTGTAGAGGCTTGGACTTCCAGGTTGTGGGACTTGTGAGGCGGTTTTGGGAGTGTGTGTATAGCTTGGTAGGAAGAGTGATTCATTCTTCTAGAAGAGTCTCTCTGCATCTCTGCCTCTGTGTCTTTTGTTTAAATCTGTGATTTTGTTTAATTATCTTAAGCCTTATGATCACATAATTAACAATTTTGTGCTGATGGTCTATTCTCCTATACTTTAATCTTTCTAGTGAGTTGGCAAAAGCACCATTACCAATCATACATATACAGCAATTCTACAGTTGTGTTTTGATAGCTGTTCAAGACAATCTTGAATTAAATTATAACTTTGTCTGACTTAAAGAATTCACAAGCAAATGTTGCTACTATATATTGTCATGCTGAGTTTTGAAAGCATCTGAACTTGCAGATTATCTATAAAATGTGAGAAATGTTAAATATTATTTTTTTATATTATACGTAAACCACACTAAAATGCCTTTCATTAAGCAAATGGCAACAGTTTAGATACAGGGAATTTTAATGAAATTGGCATAGTTAGAACCAAAAAGATTAAAATGGATACTGCCAATGTATCTTCAGCCCTGCCATTTTGTTTGTTTGTTTTTTGTTCTTGTTAATCCTCACTCAAGGATATTTTTCCATTGATTTTTAGACAGAGTAGAAAGAAGGGAGTGGGAAAGAGAGAAACATCGATGTGAGAGAGACACATTGATTGGTTGCCTCCTGCATGACCCTGACTGGGGCCGGGGATCGGACCTGCGACCCAGGTACATGCCCTTGACTGGGAATCAAACTCAGAACCCTTTGGTCTATGGGCCGATATTCTAACCACTGAGCCAAACTGGCCAGGGCAGCTTTTGTCTTTTAATAGGCTAATGAACACAAATTGAAACACAAGTGAGTCCTACTGGTCTAAGACAGTGAAGAGATTTCCTCAGTATTTAAACATATCAGTATAACCAATTATATGAATATAAAACCAATCTCCTACAGGTTTTGAGATGGCATCCACCATCTCTGTGAAAAGTTGAACATTATGAATCAAGTCCAATCCTGTTTTTAGAAGGGGAAAACTGATAGCACTTGCTGAACTGAAATTGCCATCAAAGTGTTACTGTTGTAACTAACTAGTTATTAATATTAATACTAGGAAAGGAACAAGGGGAAGCCAGACATTATAAGCGTGGTCATCTGGGCAGCTTCACCAGGAAGCTGCAACTTTACGCTCCCCAGAGAACCACAAGTCCATTCCCTGCAAATCACTGGGGTAAGGGACACAACAAAGGGGAAATAGATGCATGGTGCAGTTAAGTCAGGGTGACCCAGGGAAGGTGCTTGCCTGTCAGTCTAACCTGGGAACAAAGATCATTGGCTAGGAGGGTGGACCCCAACACAAGTCTGGAAAATTTGGGAATACATAATCCCCAGAGACAAAGAACTCTCTTGTTTCTCTTGCTTCATTTCTGCTTCTTTGCACTCTCTTGTTCCGTGACCTGTGCTAGCCTGCCATGTGGCACTAGAAGCTGCTTGCCCATGCCCATGTGGACCCCACATGCAATAGACTATAGCTAGGAACACAAGCTAATCTAGCTAGGTGCTGGACTGGACTGTGATGTAATATGGAGCAGAAACTCTGGGCACTGGCTTTGATCTTAGCCCTGCTAAAGACAAAATGGGACTTTTTCCATGGTGGAACAAGGAAGATGGGACCAAGGGGGAGGAGAACTCCCTTAATGTTACCTCATCAATAAAGCTTTCCACAATACCTCATCCTTCAGTGGGGGCCTCAGGAAATTCTTGTTCCCATGGCACCCCAAGAAGCCCACAGGTGGGGACACAGAGAACTCCCCACCAATAACAGAAGTTCAAAAAGCGGATCGTATTCATTTAACCACAAGTCAATCTTATTTAAATCAGGACTGCCCAAAAGAAATGTTCTCTACTCAGTCATGCGCGCACAATGCAACGTGCAGGTGATGTATTGTAGAACTGTACACTTGAAAACTATATAATTTGATTGACCAATGTAACTGCAATAAATTCAATAAGAAAAAAAACTCATACAAAAAACAAAATGTTCTATCAGCCATTCATGATCTGAATTCTGGTGTATGAGATCAATTTAAATATGGTACACATTAAAAAGTCATGAGATATTTCTGTTTTGTAATAAATAAAGCAGTGGCCAACTATTGCTCACTAGTAGCTTTTTTGAGATAAGCTACCAAGTCTGCCCTTTCTGTATTCTCCTCAATGCTAGTGAAGGCCATTTTTGTTCTAGGGATGTATTTTTGGGATTCTCCAAATACTCCATCAGTGTATCCTCTCCCCAGGTGATAACTTTGTTCTTGTTGGCATCTGTGTAAGAGAATCTAGGGGCTTGACCTGTCTTTCACCCAAAAAGATCATGGACATTCTGCCCAGTCTTGTGCTTGCCTCCCTTTTCCATGGTATGGCACTGGGCACACTCCTGAACAGAAATCTTCTTGCCCTTCTCAACATACCCATTTTTAAATCGCTCTTTTGTCACACATGACACAGAGGTTCCCACTCCACTTGCAAGCCAGATAGCCTGCTGTCTGTCTATCTGTCTTTCTCTCTCTCTCTTTTTTTTTCCTCTCTCTCTTGTTCTCACTCACTCTTTCTCTCATTCATTTGCTCTAGTTCTCACAATCTCTGTAACTCTTTTGTTCTTCCTCTCAGAACTGCTTTGACTCCTATTTCTTCCCAACACATCCTTTTAAGCCTTTTAAACATTTTTTTATTTATTGAATTTATTGGGGTGACATTGGTTAATAAAATTATATAGGTTTCAGGTGTAGAATGCTATAATATATCATACCTTTCAAGTTTTGTGTGAAGCTTTTGTCTGAGACATGACAGGGCAGGGAGGGAAGAGGACTGCTGTGTCCATGTCTGGCCCTGGTGGAGGATCATGTGCACCCTTCTGTTACTCTCCCTTCCCTATCCTGACCTTTATTTGAACCCAATGATGTCCACAGAGAAGCTTTAAGGTATAAATGCTACGGTCATCTCCTCTCCTCACTACTCATTTTCTCCTACTCCTGCTTTCGTCTATTTAAAAAAAAAATATATATATATATAAAATTAATTTTTTTAGAGAGAGAGGAAGGAAGAGGGAGAGTGATAGAAACATTGATGAGAGAGAAACATCAATCAGCTGCCTCCTGCACACCTTTCCTGGGGATTGAGTTTGCAACCCGGGCATGCGCTCTGACTGGGAATTGAACCAGCAGCCTTCTGGTGCATGGGACAATGCTCAACCAACTGAGCCACACCGGCTGGAGTAGTCTATGTTTTGAAGACCGCTGGGTCTTTGGAAATATTTCTGTGTAAGAAATCAAGAGGGAGATTTCCTGGTCCTCTATCTGTAAGGGACACACAACCACAAAAAATAGATTAAAAATGTCTAACCACTGTGCTGTACAACTGGAAAACTAATGTGATATTAAATGTCAACTGTAATAAAAAATGTTTTAAATTAAAAATGAATAAATAAATAAATGATTGCAACATGGGAGGCATTTAAACATACATACACACACACACACACACACACACACACACACACACACCCCTAAGAAGTTTAATTTTAGTTCCTAAGAGGATTGAAGGGTAACTAGTCATTGATTGGCTTTACGGGGGAAACTTTATGTATATTTTTCTTCAAAGGCAACCCATAGTCATGGCAAGCCAGGACACTGAAATAAATTCAAGACTAGTAATTAAGCATAGGTTTCTAAGATAATGATCCAAGGAAGACATAGTATAGAGATAAAGAACAATAAATCTGTATTTGTTGAGCCTGTGGCAATATTAAAAATAATAAAGGATTCAAAGACCTTTCAATAAATATAGCTGGATAAGAACAAATGAGTAACAGCGGTAAAGTAGACAGTGCTTCTATGCATACAGAGATGTTAAGCCATAACTCAATTCACTTCACACATTTATTAGCTACTCACCAGGAACAAAGCTCTGCTCTAGGAACTAGAGAGAGGTACAAAATAAATAAGACACTATTCTGCCTTAGCCGGGTGGCTCAGTTGGTTGAGCATTGTCTGGTGCACTGAAGGGTCACGGATTTGATTCCTGGTCAGGGCACATAACCCAGGTTGTGGGTTTGATCCCCGGTCGGGGCTCGTACAGGAGGCCATCAATCAATGTTTCTCTCTCTCTCCTTCTCTAAAATCAATTTTAAAAAAAAAAATAAAAAAAAAATTATACAATAGACCTTTTTTTTCTTTTCTTTTTAAAGACACTATTCTGTTAAGGACATAAAGATTTCCTGCTATTTTTTTTATTTTTATTTTTTATTCTCACTGGAGGATATTTTTCCATCTATCTTCAGACAGAGTGGGAGGGGAAGAGAGAGGGAGAGAGAGAGAGAGAGAGAGAGAGAGAGAGAGAGAGAGAGAGAGAGAGAGAGAGAGAGACATTGACTGGTTGCCTCCACACAACCCTGACCAGGGCTGGGGACCAAACCGCAATGGAGGTACGTGCTTGACCGAAATTGAACCCACGTCCTACGGCGGATGCTCCAACCGCTAAGCCCAACTGGCCTGGGCATTCCCTGCTATTTTATATGTATTCACTCCTTCAGATTATGCAGTTCTGTTGTAGTCTGTGCGATGTTCTTATTGGTTTTGTTCCTGCTAAGGCTGTAGGGTAAAACTTCTTACTTTTTCTACAGGGCACGGGTCTCTGCCCTAAAGAAGGGGCTGGGGAAGGCGGGAAGATCCCAGTCAAAGAGCCAGAACTCAGAGGGCTCTCTGAACTCAGTGCCGTGAGATATAAGCCACATCATCTGGTTGGGTCTAGCTCCGGTTTTGTTTTGTTTGTTTGTATTCCTCTTGAGCCTTTAGTAAGGTCTCCTTTCAAGGTTCTGGCCTTGCTTCACCTATGCTTTTGAAGGACCTTAAGATCAGTGGTTCTTGAAGTGTGGTCTCTGGGACCAACAGCATCAGCATCTACCCGGGAACTCATTAGTCATGCAAATTATTAGGTCCCACTCAGGAACTCTGGGGGTGGGTCAGTGCTGTGTTTACAAGCCTTCCAGGAAATTCGAGGCCGCCTCACTGTTGAGAACTACTACTCGACCCTGAGAATTGAAGGAGAACAGCACCCCCTGGAAGCCATGTGGTCCCAGACACCACGGAAAGGAGCTAAATCCAGGTGGAATCAGTCCCTTCCCACACAGAGGGGTTCTGGGTTGATATAACTAAGGGATATTGCTATTCTGTAATAATCCAAGCTCTCAAGATGAGTGAATATGGCTGAATTCTAAAATGACTATTCTATTTACCTTTTCCCTTTCTGATCTTTATATTACTCCTTTACTCTAAGACCTTCTGTGCTTCCCCATTAACCGGCTGTCTTCAGGGCTTCTGCAGTGGGTTCTGTTTCTGTACTCAGGCTCTCTCTCACTTCTCCACATGGAAAAACGTTTCTTTCTTTCTTTTTGTTTTTCTGTGCTCATGTAACTCATGCTACAACAGCAGCTGCCACAAGGCGTCAATTTACAACTACGTCCCCTCTCTAGACTGAGCTCCTGGAGGACAGGGACCACATTCTATTCCTTTTCATCCCCAGCATTTCTCATAGTGCTTGCTTAACAGTAGGTGATTGGAGAATGATTTCAAAATGAAGAAGTAGATGAATCTAACTTGGTAGTCTCGTCATGTAGAACTAGCTGCTGTGCATGGAACTCCCTAACTCTGTTCCTTCATGCAGTTCCTTTCAGTGTAAGACGTCCTTCTACACCCATCTCTAGTCTCTCAGAATCCCACGCATCCTTTAAGATTCACTCATAGCAGGCGCTCCGTGAGCACGTGGGAGGGAGCTGTCGAGTACTGTATGGAATGTGCACTTGGTCAGGCAGAGTCATCAGCGGGCAAGTTTACTACCAGTCACACTGTTGCTAGGACAGAGTGCATCCTTGATGAAAATAGCACAAATAATAACAACAGCATTAATCTGGTCACAAAAAAACGTCAGTGAACTTAAGACCCAAAACACTTCTGATGTTAAACATTGAAATAAATGTGAGCTATGCAGACATTTAAGAAAGATTAAGAAAAACAAAGAGGATAATTCTTTTCCAACCCACTTATTCCAGTTCTGGGTCTCGGCAGCTGGAAACTCTCCTGCCAGCTTAGGGCACGAGGGGGAACTCACCCTGGACAGGATGCCCTTCCTGTGCAGAGCACACTCACACCCACACCCGCATGCACTCAGACTGGAACAATCTGGGCATACCTGTTCATCTCACGTGCACATCTTGGGATGTGGGGGAAACTGGAGTACCCAGAGAAAACACATACCAATTCTCACAGACAGCGGCCCTGGCTGGGAATCGATTTTTTTTTCTTTTCAATGTTATAATGAAATGACATCGAAAGAAACAATGTATTTCGAGGATGGCTGTATACACAGTTATATACAAGGTCAGTGATCAATTATACTTTTCCTCCTGGGGCAGACCATTCCCACAACAAGCCCCTGGCATATTGCTGTTAAATTCCAAATCCAGTGTGTGATGCCTTTTTGCTCCTTCCTCCTGACCTTGATATCTTCCATGTGGTCTCTCCTGGGTCTGCCTTCCCTCTTGAATGATTGTTGTCTTTGTATAGGTGCTATGAGGAGCTCCCTCCCTTGTTTGGGGCTCACAGCACTTTTCTTCACAGAAGGATTTCCCTACCCCATGCTGCTTACCGGCTGTTGTCTCAAGTGATACTTCTTTCAGAGCATCCCTGGGACTTGCAGAGCTGTTCTGCTCTCTTGGCCACAGCTCTCGGAGAGTGGCTACAGCCAGTCACTGCAATACACCTCCCAGGACACCTGGATCCTTACACTTTTGTGGAGCATGTCCACATTCATTTATGCACAAATATTTAAGGAGCATCTCCCATAGGCCAGGTGGTGTTTAGACACTGAGGGGAAAGGGGTCAACCCAACAGACACAGTCCTTGCCCTCAGAGCAAATCGTTAAAGGAATAAGTGAACACAGTAATTTCAGATGATGGTAAGTGCAATGAGGAAAATATGTGAGAGAGCCACTGGGGGCAGTACTACTTAGATAGGCAGGTAGGGGGTGCCTCCTGGAGGACGAATATGGAACAAAGAGATAAACCAGTCTATCTCTTGAAAAGATCTGGAGGAAGAATATTACAGGCAGGTAAAAACAAGGGCAAAGTTGCTGAGCTATGAGTACGCAGGGTGTGTGACCAATATAAAGAAGCCAAAGTATTTGCAGCAGAGGGAGGGGTGAAGTCTGTCAGGCAAAGGTCATGATATGGAGTTTAGATTTTTGTTCTAAGGACAAAGGAGAGCTGGCCAACAGGTGAATGACCCAATATGATTTTTTGGTATACAACTTATATTACTTATCTCATTTAAATCCTCTCCACAGATTGTGAGGAAATTAGTACTCAAAGACAGAGAAAGGAAGATACAGAAAACTTATATGGTGAATCCAAAGTTCACCCAAGGGCTGAGCAGAGCCTGAGACATGGATCTCTAGGCTCCCAAGTCCACCATTGTTCATTGGGCACTAGCTGGGTTCAAAGTAAGATTAACGGCAAGGATGAGAGCATGGATGTGGTATTTAATTTGCCATATTCGAAGTAAAGAATCCTGGAATGGGGGTGTCTGGGGAGATACATTTCTCAGTGGACTAGTATGTGCAGCAGGAGTTCAGCCGGCTTTGTTAAAGCCTTCTAGAGACAGAAGAACTGGTTCTGGAAGAGTCTGACCTCAAGATTTTAAGAGTTCTACAGGGTTAAGGGATAATAATTTTATTGCAATAGCTCAATTTTTTTTTAATTTTTCCCCCTTTATTGATTTTAGAGAGAGAAGATGCGAGAGGGAGAGAGAGATAGAAACATCGATAAGAGAGAGAACATCGATTGGCTGCCTCCTGCATGCCCCCCACTGGGGATTTGGCCCACACCTGGGCATGTGCCCTGACCGGGAATCAAATTGGCGACCTCTTGGTGCATGGGTCGACGCTCAACCACACCGGCCGGGTGCAATAGTTCAATCTTATGGAGCACTTACTATGTGCCAGGCACTGTACTAAATGCTTTACACACACACACACACACACACACACACACACACACGCACGCACGCCAGTTTTTAAAAGAACATTGCAGGCAGGGAAAAAGGCAAGGACAAATTTCCTAAGATACTAATAAGCTTGGCATGTTTGATGATTAGAAAGAGGTCAATGTACTAAGAGCAGAAATGCTTTTTAATTTTTTTTTTTTTTTTTTGGTCCTCACCCGAGGACATTTTTGCATTTATCTTCAGATAGAGGAAGAGGGAGAGAAGGAGAGAAACATCAATGTGAGAGAGATGCATCGACACATGACCCCAATCAGGGCCTGGGACAAACTGCAACCGAGGTACATGCCCTTAGCGGAACCGAACCCGGGACTCTCTGGTCCGCGGGCGGATGCTCTAACTGCTGAGCCAAACCGGCCAGGGCCAGAAATGCTTTTTATCCTCACCACAAGTCACTAAGGAAGGGATGGTCATTATTCCAATGTTGCAGATAAGGAAACTGAGGCATGGAGAGGCAATAATTAGACCAAGATCACACAACAAAAAGTAGCAACAACTCTAGAAACCACACTTTTCAACCCCATAACAAACTGCTATTTATTGAGTGGTCAATACCTACAGGAGCTCCACACAAATAATTTATGACCCAGCCCTGAAAGGTAACCATTGTTAGCTTCCTGATTTAGTATTAGTAATTTCCTCAAGGCTGCTTGGTGAGCTGGGATTCAATCCCAGATGTGCCTGATGCTTAAATCCATGCTCTTTGCTTTACATTCTGCTGCCTCTTAGGGTCCCTCTCTCAAACTGGACTCAATAGCAGGCCTTTACCAATCTGACGTGCAATGCTGAAACCTGGGGTCAACAGCTCACCTGAGCTGTTGTTCTTGTTATTAACCCATCTCAGGTGTTCTTGTTATTAACCCACTGAGATGCTTGAATTGGGGGGGGAAAAAAGTAGCTCCAGAGTCACTGAGAGGAGGGTTATAGGATGGAAGGGGCAGGACCCTATTAAATGTCATGACCAAGAATGTGGCTTCAAAGCCTAAAGCCACAAGTTTTCCCACAAGTAAGAGCTGGATAAAGTGGCAATTACTGGAGGGTTGGGAAGGTGCATGGTGACTTCAGGGGAACCTCAGCCTATACCCATTGCAACAGAGCTGCTAGACAGTCTTTTATTTTTTTTCTCCTTGCTTTTTTATTTTTATTGTTTTTTTTTAAATTTTTTTTGGAGAGCTAGCAAGAGGAAAGGAGAGTAAGGGGGAGGGGATCAATTTGTTGTTCCACTTGCTTATGCATTCATTGGTTTATTCTTGTACGTGCCCTTGGAGTATTGGGAGGACACTAACCAACTAAGCTACCCAGCCAGGGCTTTTAAAAAATGTTTTCTCTATGACCTGACCTATTCGATACTTACTACCTTTCATATCTCCCAAGAGGCAGGCATATAGTGATTTTGGTTTTGACCAAGAGAATTCCATGGTCGTGGATGTATACAAATTGTTCCGCTCTTATTTCTCTAAATATATTTTTATATGCCTCATTAATTTAAAATAGTTCTTCCTTCCCCTTCCCCTTCCCTTTCCCCTTCCCCTTCTCCTTCCCTTTCCCCTTCCCCTTCCCCTTCCCTTTCCCCTTCCCCTTCCCCTTCTCCTTCCTGCCAAAGGTTTTATTGTTTCCATTTGGTCCAATGCTTGGGAGAGAGCTCCAGGGTGGTTAAAAGGATGCCTAGTGGTTTCTGGGAGAGGCTCAGGCAAAACCCAGACACCAGGGAATGCAGAGGGGCCCCTCGAAGGCCTCTGGGCTCCAAAGGCACCTAGTGGTGCTTGAGGGTGAGCCTTTGGGAGACAGACTCGCCCAGCCCAGCCTGGGGGCGGGCAGCCTGCAGAGGCGAGTCAGGTGTCGCCCATCTTCTTGATGAGTTTCACCTGCTCACCCAGGACGTGGTTCTCCAGGAAGTCACAGAGATGAGGGTCTGTGCGGGCAGAGCCCAGGACGTGCAGATCCACAAGGGCCCGGTTCAGGTTCCTCTCCAAGGCCTGGGCGGCTTCTGTGGCGGCCTGAGTTCTGCCCGCTCACCGCGGGGAGGCTGCGGCGCGTCCTGGAGGAGCACGTGGCACTCGGGCCCTCGTGCTTCTCCTCCGCCACCTCCCTGAAGAAGTGACGCAGCCCTCCAGTGCCGCATTGTCGCGGTGGAAATAGGAGCCCAGAGAGAGGTGGGTGCAGGAGGCCCGCAGTGCAGGGTGACCAGGGGGTGGACAGCAGCGCCACCTCGGTGGAATAATTCTGACGAATTTGGGAGCTCGTGGTTGTTCGGCCATAGGAATTAAGGTAAAAAAACGGTGTTGGCTGGTCTCAGAGGCTGAGGATGGCGGGGGTGGTTCCTAAGGTAGTGACCGGAAAAGAGGTTGAAGGCTGGTGGAGAATGGAAGAAGCAGCATCCCTGGGTCTGTTCCCTTCAAACACTGTTGAAGTAAGAGACAGATCTGAGGGATCACCAAGGACACTGCCGTAAATGTTCCTTCTGATTGTTTTCTGTCAGTCCTTCCAAATATATTATTAAATGTCATTGTGGCCCGTCTGATGTGGCTCAGTGGCTGAGCATTGACCTATGCACCAAGAGGTCACCGGTTCGTTCCTGGTCAGGGCACATGTCCAGGTTGTGGGCCAAATTCCCAGTGGGCAGCATGCAGGAGGCGGCCAGTCAATGTTCTCTCTCATCGATGTTTCTCTCTCTCTCTCCTTCTCCCTTCTTTTCTCTCTAAAATCAATAAAGGGGAAAAAATGCAATTGTGTATGGGTATGTGTTTGATGATGAAGGGACTATTTTTAAAAAATATGTTTTTATTGATTTCAAAGAAGGAAGAAGTGAGAGGGAGAGAGAGAAACATCTGAAAGAGAAACATGGATAGGTTGCCTCTTGCACACACTCGACCAGGGACCAAACTGCAACCTGGACATGTGTCCTGACAGGGAATGGAACTAGCAACCCTTTTGGTGCACAGGGATGATATGCTCAACCAACTGAGCCACACCAGCCAAGGCTGGGACTCTTTTTTTTTTTTTTTTTTGACATATCTTTTTTTTTAATTCAAATACCATTCTGATCACTATGGCTCAAGAACATTAAAATAATAAACCCAAAAGAAACAGATGTGAAAGATTGGTCTTCAAACAGTAGAGCCAATGACGGCACACCTGCCCAGGACCTCATGGACGTGAAACCACATCCACACCTCATTGGCCACCAAACCATTGGGCAGAATTTCCTTAACTGTGAACTGTTTAAAGCTACCAGTTTGAGCATTAGTGGCTATCTTTTTCGAGCTCTGAATATTACAAGGATCCAGCAGCAGGGGCTGGAGGGACCAGCTCAACCTTAGCCTAGTGCCAAAACGTGGCCAGTCGAGGTGTTGAGTACGTCACAGGGGTGTTTACCAGGGTGGGGTGGGGGTTGGGGGGAAAGAGGGCCTTTTCTGAGAGGTTACTAGCAAATTGGGCCATGGTTCTAGAATGGAAATTCTGTGGCCCGCACGGGCCAGCTGAATGTCATTGAAGGGACTATTTATAAAGACTATTGTGCGCTGCGTTGGATCTTTACTACAGCATTTAATAACCATGAAAGTTGTGCAGGAACAACCTTCCAAAATGCAAACTTCAGTGCCAAGATAATTAACATTTTAAACAAGAAAGTTAAGATAATATAGACCTATTGTAATCTTAGTTAAATTCGTATCTATATTTAATCTTGCTAAAAATTCACTTAAAGTTTCTACTGCTTGTTTTTCTAGGGCTTCCTAGGCCATGGAAAAAGAACTGAAATGGAGCTTTAAAATGGCCTCTGTAGTCAACAAATAGTGTTGCCGTGAGTAAATTGTAACAAAACCCCAAAACTTGGCCTGGCCGGTGTGGCTCAGTGGTTGAGCATCGACCCATGCACCAAGAGGTCGCCGGTTCGATTCCCGGTCAGGGCACATGCCCAGGTTGTGGGCTTGATCCCCAGTGGGGGACATGCAGGAGGTGGCCAGTTGATGTTCTCTGTCATTGATGTTTCTATCTTTCTCTCCCTCTCCTTTCCTCTCTCTCTAAAATCAATAAAGAAAAAAAATTTAAAAAACAAACAAAAAAACCCCCCAAAACTTGATGAACATTATATGCCTGTGAGTATGCAGGTCTTTTGGGTTAAAGAAAGGATTTATGTCCATGGGGCTCAGCATCCATGAGGTTATATTGTTTCTGTAGATCATTACATTAATATTCAAGGGTTAGCCTGCCAACTGCAGCCTAAAACTGAGGGCAGTGAATGGCCCCAGGAGCAGTCCTCAGTCAACGCAGGATGGGAGCCAGTGAATAGATGCCCCACCCTTCCATCCTTCAGCTGGACAATTCTACTTTGCAGAAGGTACCAGAGGAATCAAAACAGAAGTGACTTTGACAATGCACACTTACAGTGGCGTATCCTTCTTCCCTCTCCCTCCCTCCTCTTTCTTGGAATCACCTAGAAAATAAACATCAAGTCTCAAGTCTCAGCCTCAAGTTCTGCTTTAGGGAGTATCTAAACGAAAACATTTGGTTCCAGAACTAGCCCTAGAAAACAGACCATTAGAATGGGCTTCTGAAAATGTCTTCCTCACGGATGAGATGACTGATGGGAAGTGGGGTGGTGTTAACCCTTTGCATGCTGCAGCATCACAGTCACTAAGACTCTCGGTGTGGTGTGGTGGGCTGGGCTGATGGCGTGTAAGTGAAAGGGGAAGCATTGAATTGTTCAGAAGCTCAGCAGCTGAGTGGCATGGGGCAATGGTCATTATAAAGATGATGGAATTGGCTGGATGTCTGCCTTGAAATCTTTGAAGGAAAAGAAGAACAGGTGCAGGTCAGCCAATTACTAACTTAAGGGAAGCTATAAAAGCCTAAGGCTTTCTTGGCCACATGTAAAGACAGTCTTGTCTCCTGAAGCTGTAGGGCAGCCTGTGCTAAAAATTAGGCCAAAGATTTAATAAGGAGGCAGGACTGTAAAGAGCCCTTGAATACACTGCCTTCACCATCTCCTATGCTCAAGTCAGGGCTCCAGGATGAAGTAATTTGCATAGGTGTATCTAAGAACCTTGAACCCCTCCCTCTATTCCTCCGAACATTCCTGGCTGGCAGAAGCAACAGTTCGCCTTGCTAGAGGAGAGAGAGCCTCCCCTTGCCTGGAGACCATGCAAAGACCTCACCTGAGGTGGCTGGGTTGCAAGATGTCTGTTTTTGAGATCTGACATTCCCATCCCCACCCTCCAGCTCTGTCACTGGAGTCAGGTTTCAACATAACCCAAGAGGGGAGGTTTAATACCTGCTATGGTAGAAATTAGTATTCACCAACATATTTACAGGGGCATGGCTAAAGTGTATTGTCCCGGACCAGCGGAGCATGTGCAGGGATGGATTTTGAGAGTATCAGGAAGGGGGAGGGGTGGAGGAGCAGCATATATAGCTGGCTAGGGGAGAGTGAAATACCTCTGGAACATTCTTCCATGACTTGGTATTAAATGTCCTGGCAAAGAAACATGCTTCTGGTCTCAACATGCTGCTGGGATGGCTCCTTGAAGCTTGAACATGATGATGACTCAGCAAATGAGATGGAGATGCCAGAACTGTTGTGAAAGCACGGGGAGGAAAGGGTCAGGGAGCTCAGAGAGGTGGGCATAGCGGAATGGATTTATTATATAAGGCCAGAGAAGCCACCTCCTAGCTAGATTCTCAAGAAGGCCCAGAAGGCACTCCTTTTATTAAAGTGATAAGGAATGCACTAATGAGGGTCACCAGAATCATTGAGAACTTAGTGGTGGCTGTCCTTGTTGGCTGGGACTGGTAACAGTAGGTGCTGGTGCAAGATTGATCTCCCTAGGGTCAGCGGGGGCAGGAAGATTTTTCAAAATAACAGAGGCCAGTGGCAGAACTTAAGAATCAGATACAAGGTAGACACAGTTATAATTAATAGCAAGGACGGAGTGTCAGGCACAGCACCTGACCTGCAGGGGTCGGTAGTGATGGTGTTCTTAGGGGTGAGAAAGATGAGTAGCCAACCAGGATGATGCTCAACTTGTATAACCAGAAAAAATTAAGAATTGGTAAGCAAAAGGCTGACATTAGTCTCCACTATACATAATCTCTGTCCCAGTTTTTATATTTGAGTAGTTCTCAGACCCAAAGCCCATCAGTTGAAGGGGAGGATGAATCCCTGGAGGTTGGCTTCTGAAACCCACCAGCAAGTGTAATCAATACATATTCATACAGTTCTTCCCCTAATAGAGCTATTCACTGGGGAAGTTTCTGTGTGAGCCCTTTCCATATAGATACAGGGTTTGAGCTCAAAATCTTAAAGGATCCTCCCTATATCTCTGTTTAATTCAACTGTGTGACTTTTGCAAAAACCAGTTGGATTATTGCAATAAAACTGGACTACAGGCTTCACTTATAGCTGCTGCACTATATGTGAGATCTTTAGTGTTCCATGTCTGGCACTTGATGCATGGCTACTGCTATGGGGAAGGATTTTTTTTTTTTTTCAGTTCTGTAAGTAAAGATAATGAAGAGTTCATATTAATGTGGAAAAAATAGCAATGCACATTCACCGACTAGGACCAAGGCTATCTTGACTCTCTTGATCTCTAAAATAAAATAGCCTCCAAGGACCTTGATCATTTTGACATTTTGCAGCATTTACATTGTCCATTTATATCACTGATATTATGTCAATTGGATATAGTGAACAGAAAGTACCAAATACTATGGCCGCTTTAGACATATTTGGTCCAAAGGATGAAAGATAAAGTGAAAAAGATTCAATGGCTGCCATATTGGTGAAGTTATTAGGGTCCAATTGTTTGGGGTGAGCTGGGACATCCCCCTCAAGGAGAAAACCGAATTTTAGCACCTGGTACATTTGACCACTAAGAAAGAGGCTCAGTGCTTATGGGGCCTCTTTGGATTTTAGAAACAGCCAGTTTTGAGTAGAGAGCGGAGCAGAAAAGGACTTGACAGCATGTTTGGATTGCATTGCAATCTGTCCTGAAGTGTGTGCTAAATGACTCCGTAGACCCAATGATGCTGGAGGTATCCATGGTGGAAAGGATGCTGTTTAGTGTTTGATAAGCTCCAACAGGAGAATCGCAGCACAGACTCATAGGGTCCTGGGCATTGTCATGCTTCTGTAGCAGAAAACCACTCACCATAGGAAAACAACCTCCATGAAGGCTGCCGTCATTGTAGACAGTGAGCACCTGACCCTGGGATACCAAGTGACTGTGAGAATGGACTTGCTCACTGTGGGCTGGGCATCGTCATTATCACCGAATCATAAGGAGGGCCGCAATCCATTGTGTGATGAAAAATGATTCATAAGAATGAGGCCCAAGCAAGTCCAGAGGGAGGCACTGGTGCCTCTTCCTCAGCTCATGCACATGGCCTCGCAGCAGCTTCCCGATGATACGATGGTGGAATTCCTGGGTCTGGTTCAAGGTGGGTTTGATCAGTATATTGTGGGAAAAAGAAATCGGACAGTTGTCACATCATAGTCATTCAGCACTGACCCTCAAGGACAGAGTGAGGGGAAATCCTTTCAGTGGACAAAGCTGCAACCAGTACACTTGGCAGTTTGCTTTGTATAGGAGGAAAAGTAGCCAGAAACACAGGCTCAAGGCAGGGGAAATGGTGTAGTTAGTTGGTCAGGGGCATGAAACCCAGCAAGACTGGAAGATGAGAGACATGAGTCCATAGAAGTAGGCATAGCGTGAGAGAGCATCCATTCCAGAGATGAGGCCCAGTAACCAGGTGGACAGGATGACTTCCCAGTGAATATCAGCCAGTATCTCTCCTTGGCCACCCAATGCTGAAGCAATGGGCCTGTACATAGAGTAGCTATGCTGGTAGGGATGGAGACTATGCATTTGACCAACAGAGTGAACTGCCTCTCACCAAGGACGATCTGCTGGCTACTGGCTACTGCTAATGCTGCATGTCCAACATGTAGTATCAGGGAATGACACTGAACCCTCCCTCAGTGGAGGACATTGGTCAGCTGCTTGGTAGTAGGTTGATTACATCAGATCTCTTTCAATTCAGATCATATGCCGGTTTATATCTGGAAATTTATTCTGTTTGAGGGCAGATATACTTTTGAGATTAAAAACATAAAGAGGATACATAAACTCCTTTGAGGTATTTCTGGTTTAAGCATAATTACTGGCAAACCGTGTGGACTCAGTCCCTCTGGTTCTTTTTTTAAAATTATATTTTATTTTTATCGTTGACATTATTACAGATGTCCCCTATTGCCCCCCACCCACCCACTTTACCCCCCTCCACCCAGACCTCCCTCTCATTCTTCCTTTAGAGGATATGAGACAGGATAGTGTGATGTTTTATCCTCCATGGGACAGCCTTTAAAAAGCTTAAACGGATTTTAAATGGCTTCTCCATAAATAAAAAGTCTCAGCCCAGTCTCAGGTTCTCTTGCACATCTACCCTTCCCCCCCAAATATCTAGCATTGCGCTCTTCCCACAAGCACATGGGTGTAATAAGAGTTTGCCTAGTCTTAAAAAGGATTCTGACATCTTGAACCATCTCTATAGTAACATTAATGAGAGCAACCAGTGACTGAGGACTTCCTGCTTGTTAGTCATTGGCCTAGCTATTTTTTTAAAAAAATATTTTTTTGTATTGATTTTAGAGAGAGGGAGAGAGAGATAGAAACATCGATGAGAGAGAACATTGATTGGCTGACTCCTGCATGCCCCCGACTGGGGATTGGGCCCACAACCTGGGCACGTGCCCTGACCAGGAATCAAACTGGTGACTTCTTGATGCATGGGTCGATGCTCAACCACTGAGCCACACTGGCCAGGCTGATCTAGCTATTTTTGATAAGGTAGTCTATTAGCTTTCAGAACAACTGCACAGGGTAAATATTGTAATCACATTGTTGACAAAAACACCAAGGATCAGAGAAGTTAAGTAACTTGCCCACAGCTGGTCAGTTGTGCATCTAGGCTAGAATCCAGCTGTGGTTATCAACAATGCATACAAGATTCCCACTTGTTTTTTGAACTTCAGAGCTACATAATCCTCTGGGCCAATTGAGTTTATGATGCGCCAAGAATTACTTTCCCTCCTTTTATTTTTTTCATCCTGTATTTTTTACATTGTTCCCCTCTATCAGACTTCAAGCCATCTCCTCAGGCACAGGTTTTGATTCATTTACTTCCCACAGAGACCAATTGGCATATGTTTTTAAAACTATTGCTGTTTCATAACTTGGTGCAGGACACTGTGACCTAGAGAGATAATAAATAACTAGAGCATCCTGGCTTGATGGGTCCAGGAAAGAGCAGTGCAGGGCAGCCATTAAGCTAGACCACAGAGTGCAGTTACCACTTCTGGCCACCAGATGGCAGAGGCACGCAGGGCAGCGCGGCAAGGATGCTAAGGTTACAGGTGCGACTTCCCAAAGGCCTGAGAGCCAAAGGCAGAAGGGTTTGGTAACAGCGTTCTCAGCAGGGAGGACCAGTTGTTTAGGTAAATATAATTTAAAAAGGCAGAAAATAGGATTCGCTGGTGAGTTTCAAACAGGCTCACTTTGGTTTTGACAGAGATTTATGCCAGGAAAATGAAATCTGGAAGAGTGCGTGCCCATGTGTGTGTTTTGGAGGGGCCTGGGGCAAGGGCGTCCTTGAAAAGGATAATTTCAAAGAAACAAGGTCAAAACAAAAGATGAACAAATAAACTAGAGAACAGGCTGGATATGATCATAAGGTAGAATATAGAAGAAGTAACTGATATTTCAGGGTGAGGTATGTAATGAGTGAACTTCTGTTATGATGAGGTTCTTGAAGAACGGGGGGTCTTTATCCTTTTTTTTTTAAACACCAGAGAGCCATTTGACAAGTTGGTGAAATTTATGGACGCTGTGGTAGATTATATTTTAAAAAATATTGTCCTCAACCACATTTTGGGTTTCATCTTTTCCCAGGAACTTAGTACTTCCCCGTCGAGACGTGGTGTCTCACCCTGGCCGGTATGGCTCAGTTGGTTGGAGCGTCATCCTGAGCACTGAAAGGTCATGGGTTTGATTCAGGGCACATAAGGTTGTGGGTTTGATGCCTGGTTGGGGTACGTATGGGAGGCAACCGATTGATGTTTCTCACATCGTTATTTCTCTCTCTCTGTCTCCCTTTCCTCTCTAAAATCCATTGGAAAAAAAAAAAAAAGAGGTGGTGTCCCTACACCCTCCCCATGATCCTGTGTGGGCCTTTGTGGCTGCCTCAACTAACAGTCCAGTGGAAGTGACATATGTGACTTCTGAAGATACGTAATAAAAGTCAGTATAACTTCTGTCTGGCCTTCTCTCTCTTGGGACCCTGAGCTGCCATGTAAGAGGTCAGGCTACCTTGAAGCTGCCAGGTTAGAGACACCATGTGGAAAGATCATGCCGAGATAGAGACCCTGGATGAGCCCCACCTGTTCTAGCCCCCAGCTGACCTCTAATTCCATGAGAAGCCTTCAGTGAGAATTGCCTAGTGGAGTCTAGTCAGCCCCACAGCCCGGAGAGATAATAATAAAATGATTGTTCAGGCTTCCCTTGCCCCATAAATTATTCACTATTGTATCCTCATCACCTCCATTATGCCTGACATGTGAGAATTGCTCCATAAATATTTGAATTAATGGGTCCAATGTGCTTCACATTTCTATTGTCATTGACTATTTCTTTTTCTCTCTTTCCTCTCCATAATCAGAGCTGTATCTTGGTCTGGCCATCACATTTTTGCCCAGGTCTCTGAAATTTACAGTGAGCCAGTTTTTTTTTTTTAAATGATTGTGCAATTAATTCAATAGCACATGCACATAGTATCACTGAGCTTAACACCTAGTTGGGAAGAATAATTTGTTAAACTAGGAAGCTACCAGATGGTAAGTATCATCAATAACACCCATATGTAAGCCAAGACATGAATTACAAAGTTAATTTGAGGGCATGTTTTGTGCTTGCCCTGGCACCAAAATTGCTAGTTACAGCTCTGCCTGGAAGTTCCATTCTACACAATAATTTCTGAGGGCACATCTATTAACTTTATTCAGAATGTGTGAGGATGAGAAGGTAGAAAATAAACTCACACTAGTAAGTTATGGGAAGGATAGATTGGAGCGTTAGGATTCGAGGTTCAGCCAAAAGAGGTTATAGCATGACTTACTAGTGATGATCTACAGAAACCAAGGAAACCTGCAAGACAGGAGACACGTGTCCACCAGCAGGCACAGACACCTTTAACGCCTTCACTTGTAGGATTTGCAGCCATGTGGATCAGCTCCTGGGAGAGACAATGTGAACTACTTTGGGCAGACAGTGTTGAGATGGCCCCAGATATCCCCAGAGAGGTGGGTGTTTCACCTTGTCTCCAATGTTGTACATCAGCCTGCAGTTTGAGCCATAAAGGTATTAGCCCAGGAAATTCTTCAGTGCAGAAGATAGAAAAATTTAAAGATGGCTCCTGTAGCCTGCAACATGGAGAACTCCAGACTTTTCTCCATCATTATCTAGCTGAATATTTCTTTCTTTCCAAAGTCCTTGGCCAGACTCAGAGTTGCTGCTGAGCTCAGTGGTCAGTCATCGACCATCCCATTTCCTTCTATTTCTTTCCTCCTGTGCTTCTTTCAAGGACCCCGTCTCATTTCTCAGACATTTGAAGCATATGCTAAGGAGTTGGGGTCGCACCATCCCACAGCTTCTTGCCCACCATGTGGTTCTCCAAAGGGCTGGCATTTGTGGTGGAGGGAAGAGCACATGGTATGCCACCAAAAGTTCCCAGCCTACCACCTGTCAGCTCTGGGGCATAGCCTCCTCTTCCACAGAGGGGAAAGCAGCAATGGCCATATCAATTATTAAATGTGTGTGCTCTGCAACCTCAGAAAACCTTGTGACTGAGTGCTAGCAGGCAAAATGTTCCATCCCTCCTTTGCTAATAGAATCATTTTTGTCTCTTCCGGCTACTTTCTCCAGATGCCCTCATTTGTTGATTGCAAAGACTTGTCTTTTAAATGAATTAAGGGGCAAGAACCCCTGTGGTTTCTATTTCAGTTGCAACACACATGTAATCAACAAGAAAGCCAACCTGATACTCAGGGGATCAAGGCAGGTCCCCAGATCCATTAGCCCTTCAGTCTGATGTCTGATAAATCAGGTATCACTTTGTCTTTAGGTGTGAGAGACAGGAAAAGAATAAATTTGTTAGCCAAAGAAATCTTGAATGGATGGGGCTTGAGTGGGAGGTGTAAACTAATAAGATGTGATTGCATGTCTGCAGACCATCTGTGTGTTTCTAGGGAAATGATGATTGAGAAATTGTTGCAATGAAAGGAAGACAATATGACTCTGAGGTGCTGCTTGAAATCAGATCCCATGTAAACCAAGTGTTGGATGTGTCAATCTTGGGGGAGAGGAAATGCCTCACCACCCCTCTCTTGCATGATCAAGTGTATTTGTTTCCTGTGGCTATGATAACAAATTGCCATGTTAAAAGCAAGCAAAAAAAAAAAAAAGTTTGTAACTAAATATAGTGATGGATGTTAACTAGACTTATTGTGGTAATCATTTCAAATAATCATGTTGTACATGTAAAACTAATATAATGCTATAGGTCAATTGTATCTAAATTAAAAAAGAAACCAAAGCCATGATGTTGCCATTCTGGATGTCACAAGTCTAAGATGTGTCTGCAGGGCTGCACTCTCTTCCAGAAGCTCTAGTGGACACCCTGTTTCCTTGACTTTTCCAGCTTCTAGAAGTTTTCCACATTCCTTGGCTTGTGAACCCAACTGCTTAGCATCTTCCAATCTCCCTTTGACCCTCCTGCTTCCCTCTTGTAGACTCTTGTGGTTACATTGGACCCACTGGGGTAATTCAGCGTAGTCTCCTAATCTTAACATCCTTAATTTAAGTATATCTGCAAAATCCCTTGTAAAGCAACATATTTACAGCTTCCAGGGATTAGAACATGAACATCTTGGCGGGGGGTGGGGTGGGGGGGGGCATCACTCAGCCTACCTCACCAAGGATGGGAAAGTTGTATTTTTGTTCCCATGGTGATTTTTAGGTGAAATTGGCAGGCATGTGGACTGTTTCAGTGGTGGTCACTGCTGTCATGGCTTGCCTTTCTCCTTTCACTTTCCTACATTATACAGAGCGAGGTAAGCATTAATCACAACAACCAGCGCCTATTTTATGGGCTGTATTCATCATCAACTCTTATTTTTAAATCTAAGAAAACAGCAGCAAAGAGGTGTTAGTCAGTGTCAAGTCATAAAACCTTAGGATTTGAAGGGATCTGTGAGATCATGTGACCCAGTCCTTTTCAATTTATATGTGAGGAGAATGAGGTGAAGAGACACCAAAGGGACTTGCCAGGGTCAACAACCAGCTAGTGATGGCAGAAAACTAGCACCTGCTTCCTAATTCTCTTATTATATCCCCAGGATTGCAAATTAAGTTTGTGAAGCTCTATGGAGTTAGTCACCAATTATCTGATGTTGATAGATTTCCTCCCATGATATTGGGTAAATAAGGTTGTATTTAAAAAAAAACACAAGAAAACTAAGAGTAAACTCTCCATGAAGTTCCCTGATTTGGGGTAACTACTGTGTACCACTGTGGGTGATGCATAAAGTGACAGAATAATGACAAATGGGTTTAAATCTCAGGATGAAGAAACTTTTCTTCCTAGTGAGTTCAGAAAAAATGGCCTAAGAAGTGTAGTTGAAATGAGTGTGGAGGAAAATGTCTAATTTCCTTTGACTTCTTGTTTAGTGCTTGTTTTTCTTTGAAAGTTACAGAAAAGTGCCTGTTGAGGGCTCCACTATGTGTGAGAACCATAGGTTCTGAGAAAAACACAACAAAAGAAGGTTTTATTAAGATTTATTATTTACTATTTGAATTTCTCCAACTCCTGAAAATACAGAGAAAAACAACTTTAACTTTAAAAATACAATAATCCCAAAGTTACATAAGTAGGGCATTGAATGAGAAGAACTATATGGCATGTTAAAAAATGTGAAGGGCAGTTAAAAAAAACACACACACAAAAAAACAATTCTTTGTGGATGGGAACCTATTCCCCTGCTTAGACTGAACTGCTTAATCTGCCCAAATTAGACAAGCTGCATACTTAGGCATGGTTAAGGTATGGAAATCCAGAATTTGGACAAATCCTAATGCAGATGGGAGGAATAAGTGTTCACCTTTGCACCTGCCTGAACCCTTTGCTGTTTGGGGTCATAGTTCTCTCAGGCCTAGTCTGCTGATCTGTGACTTCTTTTTCCTATGGTATTTGTTGAGTCAGTTTCTTTCATACCATAAATTCCCCAAAAGAGCAGGGCAGTTTTCTTTGGAAACCAAATGAACTTCCAGGTCATTTGTTATCTTGTGATACAGGTCATTCGTGACTATGTTAGGGACTATGGAAATATTTTGGAAAATTAATAAACTAGAGATGATGTCCTCTGACTCAGGGAATCATTGGCATTTTTACTTCTTTGTAGTCCTGAAATCATCAGAAGGAGAATTAAGCAGAAAGAGGAGAGAGATGGTATTGGAAAGGATGCTTCTGAGATGAGTTGGAGTTGGTTGGGGAGAAGCTGGGCACCTTGAAAGCCAAAATTGGTTTCAGACCATAACACCTTACAACCTGCAATGGTCTGAGGTTTTTGCAGAGAGTTGATAAACAGTAGCTGTCGTCTTGTGATGACCAGGCCAGACTTTGAAACTGACTGGATCAGTCAAGCGATTTGGATAGGGGCCACCAGCTCAGAAGTTGCACAAGGGGTGATAGCAGCAGTGAATAGACCAAGTTTGATAATATCTCACGGTTCTCTTGAAGCAGTCACCTCGGGTGTCCGTACAGCCTTTCACTGAAAACCACTTAATGCCACCTGAGGGGAACAAAGAGGTTGAGGCAGAGAAATCCCATGCAAGGTAGAACCTACCTGGCTCCAGATAATAGGTGAAAAAAAAAAAAAAAAAAAAGAAAGAAATGCAAATCAAAAGTTTATCAAGATACAATCATCTTGCCTGTAAGAACTCCCACCTAAAAGTATTCTAGTTGGGTACATTGCGATACAAAAGCATTGATGTTGTAAAAACAAAATAGCTTTCAAACTCAGACGATAAAAGCCATTCAGTTGCCAGCTGACTGTGTAACGTTGTTGAGTTGTTAGCTGTTTGGAAGCTTCCTAATATCATCCCTCAGTTTATCTTAGGTCATGAATTATTCAAAGGGCTGAATCCTTGGAAGGATCATTTACATGTGTATGTGTTTCTCAGAAATGAGGTGTGGCCCTGGCTGGTGTGGTTCAGTTGGTTGGGCATCTTCCCCACGCACCTGGGGGTTGCAGGCTCCATTCCAGGTGGGGGGGGGTGCAGGAGGCAATTGATGGACATTACACTCTCACATCCATGTTTTTCTCTCCCTCTCCCTTCCTCTCTCTCTAAAAATCAATTTATTTATTTTTATATTTTTTCTTTATTGATTTTAGAGAGAGAGGAAGGGAGAGGGAGAAATAGATAGAAACATCGATGAGACAGAACATCGATTGGCCACCTGCTGCATGCCCCCCACTGGGGATTGGACCCACAACCTGGGCATGTGTCCTGGGAATTGAACCGGCGACCTCTTAATGCATGGATCGATGCTCAACCACTGAGCCACACTGGCTGGGCTGTAAAAATCAATTTAAAAAAATCTTAAAAAAAAAAAAAGGTGTGTCCTTGACCTCACTTAACTCTCCCCCTGATTATAGAAATAATGCATGTTCACTGTAGAAAATGTGAAAAATATGCAAAGTGCAAAGTAAGTGACGTAGTGTCCTGTACCCTAGCATCCAGCTTCAGCTGGGAGAACACAGAAGAGCAGTTCCCCAAAGGCAGCAAAACACATGATGGTTGGAAACTTGAGCAAACAGTAGTCTCTCAACTGGGGATGGTTTTGCTCTACCCCCAGGACAGTAGTTGATGCCCAGAGACATTTTTGTTGTTTTGACTTGGGAGATATTACTGGCTTATAGTGGGTAGAGGCCAGGGATGTGCTAAATAAACATCCTACAATATGCAAGATAGCCCTGCATAACAAATAATTATCCTGCCAGTGTCAACAGTATCAACGATGAGAAATCCTGCTGATAAAACTGCCAACAGGGTAAATTCTAGTTCTTTTTGTTTCACATCATTGTGACATGGCAACATTTCCAAGTTAGGAAACTGTTCTTCCTACAACGCTGTAGTCATTCTAGGTCCTTGACCCACCAAGAACTGTTGTCAGTATGGTGCTATATAAGCTTCCAGGCCCTTCTGTGCAGCGTCTTTAACACTTGTTTTGATGTCAAGCTGACTAGATGACAATCTGTCCACACTCAGGAAGTGGCGCATGGAGGGGGACAGGGTGCTCCAAGAGGCCTTGCTCCTTTCTCCTTCAAAAGGGGGGGGGGCCTGCCTGGCAGAGGTGCAAGTCACAGGGAACTCTGTCGGGGCTTAGAGACCTAGGTTAGACAGGTTGAACAAAACTCAAGTCATCTTAATCCCTAAACCCCAGCAGATATGACCCCCAGATTCTATTCCTTTCTCCCAATTAACTTTATCTCCTCTAATTTTTATCCTCCTCTTCCAATTCCACAGAGAACTGTAGAGTTTTGCTTTGTGGAGATTTCTATTCATAAGTAGTATACTATACATACTGTTCTGCAACTTTTTTCTACTTAACAATGTTTTAGAGATTTTCCCACGTCAACAAAGGGATCTAATACATTCTAAATGTTGTGTTGTCTAGCACTTCATGGTGTGAATGTATCATAGTTTTAAGTAACACCTATAGACAAACATTTAGGTTATTTCCATCACTTTGCTATTAAATATAAAGTGGCAATGGTAACCTTGATATGTGCCTTTTTGTGTTACATGTAACTATTTCTCTGCAGTTGATACCAGGAAATAGAATTGCTTTCTAGAAGGCTGTGCTCATTTACAGTTTTAACGAGGTTGTCTAAGATGCTAAGCCAACAGGTGGACCCCAAGCCAGGTGCCAGCCTCAGAGAGCAGGACACCCGCCCTGTGCCACATTCTCACAAGGTCTCAATCTCCAGAGCTCCGCCGTGGGGCTCTCCATCCTAGACAGGGAGCTTTGTCTTTGAGGACCAGGATGACGCCTGTTTTGTCACCAGTGCTTGGAAAAGCCTTGCGTATTGTAGGGGATAGATAAAATAAAGAATAGTTAAATGAGAAAGTGAAGAAAGATCCTGAATTGCCAAATAGTTCAGTGTATTCATATTTTTAGTACCATGAAAACTTTATTGTATGCTTAATGCGGGATCCACGTGTTTGTGTTTATTGGGCACCTACTATGTGCAGGGCACTGTGCTGGGCAGTGGAGAGCCCATAACTAACAGCACAAATGTGGCCTCGCCTTCATGAAGCTCACATTCCGGAGAGGGAGAAACAGATCACATCGCTAACTGCACTAGAAATTATTTGATTACTGTTTGGGTTGGGGGAGGTGCTACAAAGAAGTTCACGGTGGGAAGAGTGCCTATAATGTAGAAAGATGATCTGGTGTAGGGAGGTCAGGGAAGGTGTCTATGTGAGATGACACTAGAACTGAAATTAAAAAGAGAAAGAGAGAAATAAAGAATATTGTTCAGCCTTAAAAAAATAGAATAAAATACTAAGCCAATCTAAACTTTCCTTGAAATATATGAGTTCCCATTTCTTCATACTGTCACTATACCCTGATATTATAAAACTTTTATAATTTTTACTACTCTGATGGGTTAAAAATATATTATTTCTGTAATTCGCATTTCTTTGTTATTTACTGATGAGTTGAGCAGATTTTTATGTTTTTAGATCAGGTCATTTATATTTCCTTCTTTGAAAATTGCCTTTACAGCCCTGGCCAGTTTGGCTCAGCGGTTAGAGCGTTGGCCCGCGGACTGGGAGTCCTGGGTTCGAGTCCCGCTAAGGGCATGTGCCTTGGTTGCGGTTCCTCCCCGGCCTCTAGTTGGGGTTGTGCGGGTGGCAACCAGTCGATGTGTCTCTCTCACGTCGATGTTTCTCTCTCTTCCTCCCTCTCTCCCTCCTGCTCTATCTGAAGATAAATGCAAAAATATCCTCAGGTGAGGATAAAAAAATAAATAAATATGTTTTAAAAAAAACTGCCTTTACAATTCCTTTAACGAGTTTAAATTTTTCTTTTTATGATTGTCAGTCTTTTTTAAAATTGTTTTTTGGAAGTTCTTTATTCTGGGAAGATAGTAATATTTTTTCTGTTATTTATGTTTCAAATATTTTCATCCAAGTTATTCCTTATCTTTTAAATTTTGGGGATGTCATTTATTTTACAGTTTAAAAATACTGATATATTCACATTTATCTACCATTTTGTTTACTTTTGCCTTTTGGGTGGTAAAGAGGCCTCCTCTCTTTCAGAACCTTAAAATAGGTTCCCCAGTATTTTCTTCTAATGTTTTCTTCATTTGGATTTTTACATTTCGCTCTTAGGCTGGCTTCCTGGGCCTACAATCTGTGCAGTTGCACAGAGCTGTGCTTAGAAGGGCCAGCAAATTATGTATTGATTATTGGTGAGGATGTGGGTGATGTGAATGAGGCAGTACATAGATTCATTAGGAATGACGCTCAGAAGTCAAAGTACTTGCATTTGAGTCTTGGGTCCAACATTCATTAGCTCTGTAACATCATGCAAAATGTTAAATCTTTTTATTTCTCATGTTTAAAAAATGGGGAGAGTGACAAGATCCAGCTCATATCATTGTTTTGTTTTGTTGGTGTAATATAATTCAGGTAAATGTTCAATGAATGTGCTCATTTGAAAAAAGTTGTTTGTTTGTTTGTGTAGGTGTTAAGACTTACCGTTAATGTGGACCTCTTGAAAACAGAACTGACCAGGTTTTGTTCTGCAGGTTCCAAAGTCTACAAGACATCCGTGGAAGGGCATTGAAAGGTTGCATGATCTACAAATCACACTTTCAACTCCAAGCACTGGAGAGAAAGTATAAGAGGAAAATAGAGATGACGACCGGAGATAAAAGGGAAAAAAAGGGAGGGGGGAGAAAGAGAGATCCAAAAATAAAGCAGTGATTTTCAACTTCAAAAAGTAAGGAATATTTTTAAAATTTGATTTCACATATGCTACATTCATGAATTGGAAATACTCTGAACTGACGCTAATTAGAAATGAGGCCAGGTGGTCTAAACAACTTAGTCAGTTAAAATGTATTCAGTTCCTCAGTGCCTAATTAAATCAATTCAAAGTTATTTAGCCAGAAAAATTAATTTCAGCCATATAGTCACTATTAGGTCTTCCTTTCAATGTCTAAAGCAGTACATTATACATAATAAGTTTTTTGTGAATATTTATTGCTTGATTCATGTTTATATATTGGTTATCTTCTTTCTTTTTTAAAATATGGTTTTATTGATTTTTTAGAGAGAGAGGAAGGGAAAGAGAGAAACATTGGTCGGCTGCCTCCTGCACGGCCCCTACTGGGGATCGAGCTCGAAACCTGGGCATGCCCTGAATCCATGGGATGATGCTTAATCCACTGAGCCACACCAGCTGGGCTATACTGGTTATTAAGTACTCAAATTCAATGGCTCAAAAATGTTATTCATTTTGGTTATGTAGAAATAGCCCAGAAATTCTTAAACTTGGTCAACATAGATAAGAATGGGAGATATCTAGAAGATCTGTTTCCAAATTTGACTGTGAATTAGATTTACTTAAGCAGTTAAAATAAACACAGATTCCCAGAGGGAGCTCCCTCCCCCCAGTTAGAAACTATAGGAGGTAGCGCCCAGGAATCTATACTTTAGACATGCAGAAACAGCAGAAGTCATGTGATTTAGACATAGGTATTAGGACCAGTGTTTGAAAACCACTGGTTCTACTGATTTAGGAATCTCCGTTATGATAACTCCTGCAAGGGATCCTTGGCTAGTGATGGAGAGCTCATCACTATTAAAACCAGCTTAGATTATTGAAAGATTCTTCTGAAATTCAGCAAAAATTTGTCCTAGTGTTCATAGTTTTCATCTTTTAATATGTGAAGACCATTGCCATATCACCACTATTCACTGATAAGCCCAAAGGAGAGTTTACCAGACATTGTGTGCAATATAGTTCATATCTCCCTCTGTCCTGTTGGGGGTTAGAAGAGATCAGTTTTAATAGAAAGTAATCTGGTTGATGAGGCTAATTAACCTCTCAACTGTTCTCCCTAGTTTCAACCTCAACTAAAGACAATTTAGAAATTTCACATTGGTTTTCTCACTAAGCATGATAGACTTTCAATCCATAATCAAGTATCAGTCGACAAATATCTTTTAGGAACTAAACTTATGTCAATTGACAAGCCATTTACATGCATTAGTCCAATTGTTTCCCATGATAAACCTTTCCAGCAGGTATTATAGTTGCCCACATTTCACATAAAAGAAAACCGAGGCCTCAAGATTTTAAGTACTTTGCTCAAGAGGCAGAGATGGAGTTTTAAAAGGTCTGTTGGAAGCCCAAACCCTTGTCCTTAGTAACCACACTAGGTCACTGGAGCTACCAAAACTCCTGATATCACTGTCTTCTTTCTCTCCTCCCTCTGTTTACACACCCAATACCCATGACTGTCTTCTTACAGACTTGGCACTCACATTCTTAATATGACTGATGAAGATGCCTTACCTTTTAGGCCTTTGTGCTGATGCTAATTTTTCAGTTGTCTGAATACTTATTCATATATTCTTAGATCCCATTTACTTCCTTTTAGTCTCGTGTTGTCTTAAAATGTATTGTTGGTTTTTAACATATGATATATTTTAATTTGACAATTAAATGTAATGCTTTGGATTACATGTAAAATAAATAGTTTCTTTACATGATGAATTCTGAAGTATGCTATTCTATTTTATAACTTTATTTGTTAGCTTGTATTATATTCCGAGGCCTGCTTACTCAGGTCTTGTAAGCAACCTGATTAACTTGTTTAAGACCACACACCACTTATATTGTAATTCTGCAATTTCTTAGACAATTTTCGTTCATTTTGATTTATGCTTTCTTAATGACTTACCACCTATGAGGCAGAATAAGAAAAAAACACCACTGAAGACAATCGTTTTCATTCTTAGGTTTCTAGACGAGAAAAAAAAAAAAAAAAAAAAAAGGAAGGAAAGATGCATCCCACCATTAAATCTTTGCTGGGGAAGTAAAAAAGTTACAAATTTACGTTAGCTATTATGAAAAAGGGAAATGACTGGCTAAGTTTCATTTATTTCATTCAAAATAAATAAATTTATTCTGTGAAGGAAAAATAAGGTACCTGTCCTTATCAAAAATTCACCATAAAACTTTTTCGTGTTCCAATAAACATTTTAAGTTTAGGTGTCTTCTCATCAAGTACCACTCCCTCCCCTTAACCTGAATAGTAATTATTTAATGCAAAAATAGGAAGTGAGATAGAAGATGTTTCCAGATTGATATCGTGGTTAAAAATTCTTTTAACTATTAATCAAAAGGAAAATATTTATTTATGCTTCTTTATAAACTAATGCTTTTATTACAAATGATAATATTTATAAGGAAAACTATTATATGATAGTTAACAGTAGTTAATACTTATTAAAATGAAGAGAAAGAAAATTTCAGATTGGCTAAAATATAACATTTCAGTTGTTCATGACTTACCTGCCTGAGGTGTTGTGGGAATCTTCTAGGTCTGAAGTTGTTTGAAGGACATCAACAAGTAAAGTGTGTGATGGGATGAAGTCTGTTATAACTGAAGCCAGCAAGGCAAGTCTCTGATCTCCCAGATTCCAAACGGTTTAAACAGTAGAATTGCCCAAGTAAACAGAAAATTTTTCATTTGAGCGCTCTGATCTATATGGAACTTTATTGCCTTACTCTTGAAATTAATGTAATAAGACTAAGTCAATCAACAGTTCAACTGATAAACTGTAAATTTGGCCAAAGTTTTATTTATTTTTTGATATATCTTAAAAAAAATTTTTTTTCCCTTTATTGATTTTAGAGAGAGAGGAAGGGAGAGAGAGATAGAAACATCGATGAGAGAGAACATTGATTGGCCGCCTCCTGCATGCCCCCCAGTGGGGATCGGGCCCATAACCTGGGCATGTGTCCTGACCGGGAATGGAACCAGCGACCTCTTAGTGCATGGGTCAACACTCAATCACTGAGCCACACTGGCCAGACTTTTTTGATATATCTTTATTGTTGAAAATATTACAGAGGCCCCTCCTTTTCTTCCCCCATTGACATTCCCCTCCTCTCCCCCCACTTCACCGCATTGTCTGTGTCCATTGGTTGTGCATAAATGCATATAAGTTCTTTGGTTTGATCTTCCTATCATTCCCCCACCCCTCTTCCCTCTGAGGTTTGTCAGTCTGTTCCCTTCTTCCATGTCTCTGGATCTGTTTTGTTCAACAAATTATTGTGTTCATTATATTCCACAAATAAGTGAAATCATATGATACTTGTTTTTCTCTGACTGGCTTATTTTGCTTAGCATAATACTCTCCAGGCCCCTCCATATTGTCTCATAGGGTAAGAGATCTTTCTTCCTTACAGCTGCATAGTACTCCATTGTGTGTATGTACCAGTAGCATATATTCACTATGCTAGTTTAAGTAGTTCACATGTACATAGCCATTTAGATATACTATCTGTTCATTGTATAAAGTACTTGGTCTTGATTATTAAAAATATATCTTTACAATAGAAATTGGTACATTCAGAAAGCAATTTGATTTTTTAAGATAATGTTTATTTCTAAATTCATATATAGTTCCAAGTTAATACATTCTTCTTGGAGTGGATTAAAATACTAAGAATATTAAAATCTTTGATCACATTTCCTACCAAACCCAGTGTCTTTCCAAATTTAACCACATTGTTAAAATGATGGGTATCCTTTTTATTCTGTCCATTTTTATAATACACTTGTAACTTGGAAATATGCATAATATTGCTCTTTTGTCTTATTTTTGCAAAAATAGTATTTTACTCTATATATTATTTTCCTTCTTGTTTAAAAATATGTTGAAAATCTTTCTATGTCAGTCTTTGACACTAATTCTTTATTTTTCATTGCTATATAATCTTTTTGGTATGGATTATACCATTGTGGTTTTGATTTGCATTTTTTGATGACTAATGATGCAGAACATCTTTTCATGTACCTATTGGCCATATGTATGTGTTCTTTGGGAAATGTCTATTCAGATATTTTTCCCATTTTTAAGTCAGATTTTTGTTGTTGTTGTTTTGCTATTGAGTTGTCTGAGTTCTTTTGGATATTAACTCTTTACTAGATATATGATTTTTAAATATTTTCTCCATTTGGTAGATTGCTGATTTTTGTTGATGGTTTCTTTTTTTGTGTGCAGAAGCTTTTTAGTTTGATATAATCCCACGTTTATTTTTGTTTCTGTTGCTTTTGCTTTGGGGTCAGATTCAAAAAAATTATCATCGAGATCTATATCAAGGAGCTTACACCTATGTTTCCTTCTAGGAGTTTTATGGTTTCAGGTTGTACATTTATATCTTTCATCTCTTTTGAGCTAATTTTTGTGCATGGTGTAAAATTGTGGTCCAGTTTCATTCTTTTGCATGTGGCTGTTTAATTTTCCCAACACCATTTATTGAAAAGACTGTCCTTTTCTTATTGTATATTTTTGGCTTTTTTTGTTGTAAACTAATTGGCCATATATGTGTGGATGTATTTCAGGCTCTCTGTTTTGTTCCATTGATCTATATGCCTGCTTTTATGCCAGTACCATGCTGTTTTTAAATGACATTTAAATAACATAGTGGAAAAGGCAAATCTATAGTGTTTGCCAGGGGTTGAAGGGGAGGGGAAGGACTGACTACAAAAAGATAGTATGAGGAAATGTTTGAGGATGATCCAACTGTTCTGTATCATGTTTGTGGTAGTGGTTACGAGACTATGCATTTGTGAATTTTAGTGAATGTAAATTAAAAAATAAATTTAAAGTATTAATAGGAAAAAAATCCATGCGTGTTTGTAGGGAGACATACTGGGAGTTAAAAAAAACAGTAAAAGGGGATCCTAATTTATTATTTATATTGAAGAATCAGGGAAGACTCTGAGGAAGTAACCTGAAGCTGAACTGTGAAGGATGGTGAGAAGTTGGCCAGGAGAAAGATGGGGAAAGAGGATTTCAGGCACAGAAAATAGCTTTTAGAAGCACTTGCCTTGATAAGATATGGAAATACTTTGGTTCGCAAAAGCTAAGAGAAAACCAATGTGATTGTAGCCCAGAGCACTAGTGTAAGAGTGATGAGAGAGGGGCAAGCCCTGCATGGCCTTATGGGCCATCCATTTAAGGATTTTGGCTTCTATCCAAGAACAATGGAGTTTTTACTAGTGATTAGGGCTAGCATGATTAAGTTTATAATTGTACTTTAAAAATAGGGTTGCAGGTTGAGAAAATGAGAGATGAAAGAGAGTAGAAGTTGGAATATCTGCATAAAAGAAATAATAGTCTGGGACATAATCCTTTTGCAGGCTGTAATTCATATCCTCCTTCTGGGAAAAAATAACATTTCTAATAAATCCTGATGCCAACTTCTAATGAATTTTCATGGAATAAAGACTTGTTCTAGGTAATCAGTGATACATACAGTTGACCATCAGCTGACTGCCAGTCAAGAGTCTAGTGACCTTCAACCAGACTGTTCTTTCAGCATCTACTCCATTCCCATTTTCCAGAAAATTTTCCTACTGGGAAGAAATATTTTAATTGACCTACAAAGAGCATTTTTTTTTCTCTCGCATGTAATGAGATGTTGACATACGTTAATTAATCAAATTTTTTTGAAAAAGTTTCTGGAAACAAGGTCAGTGTCCAAAAATTAATTGCCTTCTTGAATATCATCAATAAACCGCTAATAAACATAAATTCTAAAAGATGTCATTTACAATAACAATAAAAATAAGGAATTGTGAATAAAAATAACAAATGATGTGCAGGATCATTATGGCGGCTCCAGGTGTTCTTGGCTTGTGGCTGCATAGCTCTGATTTCTGCCTCCACCTTCGCATGACCTTCTCTGTGTCTTCTCTTCTGTCTCTTATGGCATTTACCATTAGAAGTAAGGCCCACCTGGATTATCCAGGGTGAGAGCATCTTGAGATCCTTAATTACATCCTTGAGATCCTCTTTTTTCAAATAAGGTCACATTCACAGGTTCCAGGGGTTAGAACATGGACATACCTTTGGGGGAGGGAGTCACCATTTAATCCACTACCTATAGTAAAGTACCAAATAAAAGGAGGAACGCACCATGTTTAATTTAATGAAGACAAATATTTGAATGATGCCAATCCTTACCCAAATGATTCAATGTATATCAATTATATCCCCCAAAAGTTTTTCAATGGAACCTGATGAATTGGTCTAAAAGGGACAAATAGCCAGGATTTTCTTTAGAAAGAACTGGGTTAGGAAATGTGACCAACTAGATACCAAGATTTATTTGAAAACTGTACCAAATAAGACCACATGGCACTGGCACAAAGGGAAGCAAACTGACCAATGAAACAGAAATCAACCCACATTATGTACTGAAACTTGACACATGAAAGATGTGGCGTGGCAGGTCAGTGGGAACAGAATGACTTTTTAGGAAATGTTTCTGAAGCAATAGGCTATCTACATGGAAAACACTGAAGTCAGATCCTTACCTCACACGATATCCAAACATCAATTCCAGGTTTATTAAAGCCCTACCCACGAAAGCTGAAACTTTAATACTATTTGAAGAAAATATAGAAAATTATCTTCATGACAACCGAGCAGGAAGTTATTTCTTAAGTAAGAAACAACAAGTACTAACAAAAAAGATAAAGATGATAAATGTGACTACATTAATATTAAGAATTTTTTTTGTAAATGAAAAGATATTATAAAGAGAATAAAAAAACAAGCTGAAAAACTAGAGAAGACATTGGGATACATACAAAAAATATTGATATTCAGAATATATAAAGAATTTCTGAAAAAATTAAGAAGAAAAAGACCAACAAATATATATATTCTATCTACATATTACTGTACCTATGTTATATTTGTTATGTTATGTTATGTTATGTTATGTTATATGGCAAAATACATGAGCAGATATTTTAAAGAGGAAATATGACTATTCAATAAGCATACAAAAACACGTTCAATCTCATTATTAATCATGGAAGTACAAATGAAAACATAAATGAGATATTACTTTACACCCATTAGATCAACAAAAATTAAAAAGTTGTAAAAAGTTGTATTCTCTCGGGCCTGAGGAGCAACAGAAACTCTTGCTGGTGGTAGTGAATATTGGTACAAGCATTTTGGACCACAATATGGCATTGTCTAGTAAATTCCAGCTTTCCCATCCTGTAACTCAATAATTCTTTTTTTAGGAATAGACTCTGGGGCCTAGACAACCTCTCCAACTGTGCACAGCATGCATGTACAAGATGGTTCACGGAAGCAAGGTTTGTAACAAGTATCTGGAAACAACCCACACATCTGTCAGTAGGGAAATGGACTAATAAGTAAAGATGTCATCCTATGAAAGCATTCTGGATAACCATGAAGATGGATGAATTATAGCTGCTCGTACAAGTGTAGAGGACTCTTCAAGGCTTAGAATCAAGTGACGAAAAACCATGGCTTAGAAGAATACATTCAAGTTTTATCAAGTTTACTTTGTAGTTTTATAAAGTTTATCAGCCAGCAAAACCAATCGACATCTTTCATTTCATAAATTGGGCAGTGCACAGGGCTAGGAAAAAGCAGAGGTTTAGTGAGGCACTGGTCGCAGGCGCTAATGTAAGGGATGTCAAAAAACTCAGCAGTCAAGATAAATCATAGTTCAATACTATACTTAAAAAATCAAATTGGCAAATCACTGCACTCAGGCCAGCCACCTGTTTTTCTAAACACAATTATACTGGAAACAGGGCGCTGGGATTAGGGTGAGGAAGTGTAGAAGTACAGGGTCAGATCCTGTCTTGATTGAAAATTGTCCCATTTTGTTTGTGCCTCTTAAATTTTGCACCCAAAATGAATGCCTCATTTGTCCCATCTTAATCCTCCTGGTTCTGGATGGGTTGATTTTACTATTATGCTTCATAGCATACAAAAATGGTTGTGTATATTCTTTTGAATGTAACCATATTTCAAAATTTAAAAATTAAATAAAAAATAAAACCCAAAAAATAGAAAAGAGGGCTAGGGAATGAATTCTGGGAGTCCTCCAATTTTCGGTAATCTGGAAGAGATGTTGCCAGTTAAAGAGACCAAGAAGGAGAAGCCAGCAAGATAAAAGGAAAAACAGAGACTGTTGTTTTCCAAGAGTAGAAATATTTCCAAGTTCTTTGGGTCAAGGCAACTGCTGATATAAATAGCTATAAATATGCACCTTTTCAATCACCTAGACCTTGGCTTCAGAAATCTTGTCTAATGATAGCCTAGCTGTGAGAAGAAAACATGTTGTGCATTTATGCACAGGGAACATAAATTGCAATGTAAAATTGTGAAAAGCTATATTTTTGAGCAATCAGAAGTTTAGATATTGTGTTAAGCATTGAGTTGTTGACAAGGCATGCTGAGTTCATCTGAGAGACCACTATGCCTCTACATGCCTTACTCTGCTGACTGGTATGTTCCTTTTATGCTTTAAGCCTCAGCTCAAGTGCAGTCTCCTCTTAGGTACCTTCCTTGTGGTTAGTTGCTCTTCTGTTTTTTACCTGTCATAATTATCCCCCAGAACAGTAGGGACAAAACAACAATAACTTTGAGGAATGCTTTGGACAGGAGAAAGGGCAAAATTGGAAGTGAGAAAAATAAATATAGAATCTCAGATGATTTAAGACAATGGGGCAAGCTGAAATCCCCTGTAGGAAGAACCTGTGGTTATGTCTGAGCTAGTTAGAGAAGAAATGTTTGAGAATATGAACCAAAATTTGGAATTTAAAAGAATGAAAGGAAAAAAGTTTATATATCATTCTGAGGACTGCATTTAGATACTGGATAAGCCAAGCCTTCTTTCTTTCCTTCCTTCCCTGTTTCCTTTTTTCCTTCCTTCCTTCTTTCCTTCCTTCCTTCCTTCCTTCTTCTTCCCTCCCTTCCTCCCTTCCTTTCTTCTTTCTCCCTCTTTCCCTTTTCCTTCAACGTTTATTGAACACCTGCCATACGCCAAATGCTGACCTAGGGACAGACGTTGCTAAGATTAAGACATGACCTGATATGACAGTTTAGGAGTGCTGTAATATTTTGTTGATTCTAATTTATGCATTGTTTTTTTTTTTCACATTATATCATCTCTGAAGTTGGACTATGTCTTACAAGCATATCATAGCATCTTTTTAAATTATGTCTTTCAGTTGAAAGGGTCTTAGATTTAATAAAAGACCTTAGAAGCTCTGTCTATGTCAATTTTACCTGACAGTCAGATGTTAGTATGGAGCCTCCTGTATGGCTTATTCTTAGAATCCCAAACAGGGGGACAGGGAATGAGCACCTCAACCCTCATGATCGAGTCAATTCATATCACTCTGTCCCTTTAAATGACAGAGCTTGGAGAGAGAACTCCGGAGTCACCACATGACCACATCACTCCCTTCTCTCTCTCTTATCCTGCATCTTCTAACCTAACCCCAGACAGAAAAAAATTTGTGGACTTTACTTCCCTTGTATCATATGATCCTTGACCTGATTAAAGGTCCATGGTTAAACTACAACGGTGAACATTACTGTCTTCTCTAGTCTATGGGAGGGACTCTAGGCTCTTACTCATAGAAATGAATTTTTGACATCATAAATGGCAACCACAAGAATTTGGCAAAACTTATTTAGCAGCTGTTTTCTGCCCTGAAGTTGGAAGTCTCACAGGGTGAAAGGCTGTAAGAAACATGATTTAGGGTGGGGGTGGGAGTGGGGAGGATTAAAGGAGATGCCAGCTTAATAGTTGTAAAACTATGATCGCTTTGTACTCATTTCTTTTGTCTTGTTGCTTTAGTGAGAGCATTGAGAACAATATTAAATATCCCAAACTTCAATGGAAATACATCTAGGTTTCACTTAACTATGGTCCTGACTGCTTTTTCGAGGGAAAAAAAAATTCTTAACCATATTAAGAAAATGTCTTAGTTTTAGTTTAGAGTTTTTATGAGAAAATGACATCAACTTATATTAAATGCCTTTGATAGATACATCAAATCTGTCAAAATTATCATGGAATTTTTTCCTTGGATGTATTGATGTAATACTATACATTTTCTGAATGAATAACCCTTGCATTACTGAAATAAATATTATTACAGTGTTTTATTTTATTTTAGTATGTATTTGATTTTCTGATGTTTTATTTTTGCTTTTCCCTACTCTCTATTATGTGAAATTAATCTACATGGTGTGTGTGTGTGTGTGTGTGTGTGTGTGTGTGTGTGCGCGCGCTATTTTGGTCAGGTTTGCTATCAACATTATGGAAGTTCTCAAAATAGATTGAGAAGCTTTTTATATTGTTTTAGATGCTGTGAAGTTTCAAATTCATGCTTTTCTTCTTACAGATGTGTAATTTTAGGCAAGTTGGTTTACTTGTTTTTAAACTAATTTTGTAACAATTGACTACTCAAGCTTTTCCCACTTTTGAAGTAATTTTTATAATTTATATTTATTTTTATATATATTTATAATTTATATTTCCTCTATAAATATCAAACATATTACCAGATATATACTAAGGATTCAAATTTTAATTGATTTTTAACGGGTCGACGCTCAACCACTGAGTCACACTGGCTGAATCAAATTTTAATTGATTTTTAGAGCGAGAGTAAGGGAGACAGAGAGAGAAAGAGAAACATTGATTGACTGCCTCCTGCTGGGGACTGAGCCCATAACCTGGGCATGTGCCCTGACCGGAAATTGAACCAGGGACCTTTTGGTGCATATGATGTTGCCCAACCAACTGAGCCACACTGGCCAGGGCTATATTAAGGATTTTTAAACAAATTAAATGTCTGTCAAATCTGTAGTAAATTTTGCATATAAATTTTGCAAATCTTACTGGTAATTGTGTATATTTTGCTTTTAAAAAATATTCTCTTTTAGTCTTTCTAGTAGTTTGTAGAATTGGTCTGTTAAAAATCCAGTCTCCAGGTTAATTTAGCAAATATTTTCAATTTCTCCAATATATTAATGTTACATATTTATCTCTTCTAAACTGACTCTTGTCAGTTTTATTATACATGTATTGGATCTCCTGGATTAACTTTCCACAGCTCTTATCTTTTTCCCCCTTTTTATTCCCCCCCCCCACCAGGTTCTGAAAGGATTGCTTGGGGCTTGGATTCTAATTCACTGATTTGTCTGAAACTTGATAATAAAGTTTTCTATTTTCTCAGTCTTTTCTGATTTCAGGTTTTCTCCTCTTTATTTACTGCTCATTCTGCATCAATATAGAACATCCTCTTTAACTAATGAGAGAACTTCCAAACTTTTATACAGAAATATTTAATCTCATTACTCAGATGGGAACTTTCACGACTTGTACTCTCTTTTCCCATTTTCAGTTATTCACAGAATTAAAGAGAGAGCTCAGCGTTTGCCCAGTATTGGTGGTTTCCGATTTTTTCGAGATTATGTGGCTTGGAAGTGCCGGCCCAGCCGAGCCTGAGGTTGGCTGAGGCCGCAGCCCCTTTCATCTTATTTTCCTGTCAGAGTTGCCTTCATTTGGAGACAGCTGTGGCGGCCTCTTTGCTTTTTCCCAGCATAGCAGTTCAAGCTCAGTGTGTCATGGGGATGTAAAGGACAGCATAGGGAATATAGTCAATAATATTGTAATAACTATGTATGTTGCCAGACAGGTACTGGAAATATCAGGGGGAACACTTTGTAAAGCATGTCTAGCCACAGTGCTGTACACCTGAAACTAATACAAAACAATATTGAATATAAACTATAATTGAAAACAATTTCTTGGAAGGCCCCCGGGATCCCTGCTCCTTGTGGCTCTGGCGTGCACCGCGTCCCAGAGGTGGGGACTGATTTCTAAGTGCCCCTTATAAGGTCACCAGTGGCCTATCGTTACCTCTAGCCCTTGCTAGTGCAGTCAAGGTTCTAGTCAGATTTTGTTGAGGTCTTTTTAAATTTAATTTCCAAACTTCACAGAAACCTGGGTGTGGGGCTTTTCCTCATGGTCCAATATTTCGAATAGTTAGCAAACATTCCTTCATTTTTTAAATGACCAGAATTGCTAGAAGATGTTTCGTGTTTATAATACCTATAGGTTATTCCAATGGTTCACTTGGATGGAACAAGGGTAGTTAAATGTATCCTCCAGCCACCATTTTTAGCTGAAAACCATCTCAGCCTTTCTGAAATCTGGGACCGCGACCAAGTGAACACCCACATGTACTAGTAATGGCTGGCAGAGCAGGAGTCGGGGGCAGAAGATGTACGCTATAGCCTTATTCCATTTTCTCAGTCATCACCTACAAGCAGATGTCTTCTACAAGAACATCAATTCAGCGGCCAAGAGCATCTTGGAAAGAGAAAGCCAAGATATTTCCCACGATGCCTGGTCTCCCAGTGTTTTTGTATCTCAGAGTCACCAGGTCAATTCTGCTTTCTGCATCCAGTAATCCCAGCTGTTGCTGTTGTCAGGGTCTGTCAGGAACACAGGTGGATATCTCTATAACATCTCATTTTATCCACTGTAAAGTGTTTCATGTTAATAAGATTTACCTTCAGGTGGATGGAAGTTCAAATCATTCTTCCCATAGGTAGACAGGTGGATGGAAATTCAAATCATTCCTCCCATAGGTAAGTTTTCTTCTGAATTTAGATGGTCAGCATCCCATCGTGCATGCCCACCAAGCTAGACTAAGGAATTTTGATAAGCAGACTCGGGTTTTAATGGCGACATCACGGTTTCCTTATGAAACTCTAGAAACACATCCATAGCCTATCATTTTACACTTAGGTTCAACTTTCCATATAATGTTTTTCTTTAGGTTCTGGCTAGATTTCTTGTTACCTCCCACTAACCACTGTGTACTAGGCAGTGCTTAAATTCAGTGAGTTAGGAGAAAAACTTTCAGAAACTTAACATTTGGCCAAAGCCTTAAAGAAGAAGAATGCCAAGATTATTTCTGGGAGGTACACAAGGAAAGGACACTTGAGTGGAAAAGCCTATAATGGCTGAGGTTTGGTGTAGGGAAACCTAGCAGGTGGGACATTCACTGTGGAGAGGACCCAATCACAGGCAGACTGCTGGGGGCTGTTTTATAGTCATGTCCCGCTTAATGATGGGGATGGGATAGGTCGTGTGAACATCATAGAGTGCACTTACGTAAACCTAGATGGTGTGCCACATGAACTGTTTGCACTATACTTTTCTTTTTAAATATGTTTTTACTGATTTTAGAGACAGAGGAAGGAAGAAGGAGAGACGGAGAGAGGAACATCGATCCGTTGCCTCCCACAACCTGGGTATGTGCCATGACCAGGAATCAAACGTGATTTTTCAGTGTATGGGACAACGCTCAACCAACTTAGCCACACCGGCCAGGGCTGTGTACACTTGTGTAAGACCGGCAGCACAGTGGGTTGTTTGTACCGGCATCACCCCACACACGAGTGATTGTAGGGCAAGCCCCTTGCCTTGCCTTTCTGTGACGCAAGCGCCTGACAAGCTTTGATTCACAAGGCAGCCACTTCAGAGACCACTATCTCTAATAAATACATTGCCACCAAACTAGGTGAAGAGCCACCTCCTCTAACTGAGGCTCCTTTGTTTTTGAGAACTGGGTTGAGCTCCCTAACTGACAATTTTGGCTACCTATTCTTTTCTCTCCCAGCACTTTATTTTTATTTTATTTTTTTGAATTTTATTGTTGAGAGTATTACAGATGCCCCTCCCTTTTTTCCCCCATTGCCCTCCTCCACCCGGTTCCTGCTCCACTCCCAGGCCTTCACCACCCTACTTCTGCACTTTAAATTCTTGCTCTTATGTTTTAAATTCACCAAAAAAGAGTGAGCCTTGAAACCTATGCTCAACCCCAGAAGAACCCCAAGCCTGTCTTCTCTCTCTCTCTCCCTATCTCCCCGCCCCACCCTCTCTGAGACCTTAGTATGTGCCCCTGGTGTGCCTTGTATACTCCAGGGCCTATAAGTAACAAAGTCTTTTTTTCTTCAAAGTTTCCTAATGGTTATTGCTGAAGTGTGTCTTGCAATCCTAATGAGAACCACAGGGGCCATCCAGTTGTAACATGGGTTTAGAAAGGGCAGATGTGGGTGGGAAACTCACTGGGGCTCAGGTGAGTGCCCCTAGGTATTTCTAGCTGATAACATTACTATTTGCCCTACGACCTTACCACAGCTACATATGACATCACTGGGCAGTAGGAATTTTTCAGCTCCTAATCTATAGGACCACCATCATATATATATGGTCTGCCATTGACCATACGTTGTTAGCTGGCACATGACTGTATTGCTAACATGTAGGAACAAAATCGGAAGCCTTCTAAACTTATAGGTGACTAAATAAATTTGATGAGCGTAATTGAGTGCTATTGATGCTAAACGTGGTTATTACCATTCAATAAACATTTATCAAGTGACTACTATATTCCAGTCACTGTGCAAAGACCAGAGTATACTGAGATGCATAAGCTGTGCTAACCGAAAAGCTGATCTGATTAGCTTTTTTTTTTTCTGATTAGGGAAAAGATTATAGTAAAAAGAGGGGCTTATAGAATTCTGTGATTCTACCAATTAGGTTTCATCTAACTCCTTAATAAATATTGGTATTTAATTTCTTTTTATTTTAGGAAACTTCAAATGTAATGTAAAGTAGAGAAAATAGTGTAATGAACCTAACGTATTCATCACTTAGCTTAAAAAAGTATTAATATATGGTCAAATCCTTTTTACCTATATTCCCTCAACTCTTCCCTCACTGAGATTATTTTGAAGCAAATCCTGAATATCATATAATTTCCTGTATAAATATTTCAATATGTATTTTCCGAAATAAAGACTCTCTTTTTTAACATATCCACAATACCATTGCTGTCACATGCAAACAAATTGATAATCATCAATTTCATCACATAAATTTCACATTGAACTGATTGCCCTATTTTTTAAAAACCATTTTTGCCCTGGCCTGTTTGGCTCAGAGGTTAGAGTGTCAGCCTGCGGACCAAAGAGTGGCTGGTTCGATTCTGGTCAAGGGCATGTACCACGGTTGCAGTTCGTCCCTGGCCCTGGTCAGGTCATGCGGGAGGCAATCAATTGATGTTTCTCTCTCTCTCTCCCTCCTGCTTTATTTGAAGATGAATTAAAGAATATCCTCGGATGAGGATTTTAAAAAATAATAAATAAATAAACCATTTTTTATAGTTTGTTTTTTTTTAACCACAATCCAAATAAGGTCCATAGTTTGCCATTGGTTGACAAATCCTCAAAGTTTGTTTTAATTTGTAGGATCATTCTATGTTTCTCTCTCTTTTTTCCTTTGAAATTTTTCATGGTGTTTATATTTTCCAAAAGTCTGGATTTATGAATTGCATCTCTATGGTATAGTTTAAAATATTTCTTTATTTGCTCTATTTCTTACAAATTGGCAATTTGGTTTAGAGGCTTGATCTACTTCAGGTTAATTTTTTTCTTCAACACTACTTCATAGGTGGTGTGTTCTACTATCATGAGGAAAATAATGACTTAGTGTCGCTGTTTTTTGTTGTTGTTGTTCAGATAGAGTGGGAGGGAGAGAGAGGAAGAGAGAGAGAGAGAGACATCGACGCGAAAGGGACACATCGAGTGGGCGCCACCCGCACGACCAACCAGGGCCGGGGACAAACCGCAACCGAGGCACATACCCCCAGCGGGAACCGAACCCGGGTCTCCCCGGACCGCAGTCCGACGCTCTAACTGCTGAGCCAAACCGGCCAGGGCAGTGTTGCTCTTTTTTTTAATGTTAATTAGAGGTTACAAAATGGTGATAGAATAATACTGTCATCCCCTTTTCCTTTACTTTTCGAAATACTTCTATAAAGAGAAACTTCCTCTCATCAACTATTTGGTTATGCTGTAGTACAGACTGGACAAGACGGTCAGGAAAGGCTCGATTTTTTCCCCCCTTCCCTTTATTTATCAGATTTCAAAATAATGATATTTTTTCCCTAGCATCTTCCAAAGGTGACTAATTAGTTTAGTTTTAGTATAAAATTTTAATCTATTGAAATTATTATTATTATTATTATTATTATTATTATTATTGCTCAACTCTTCTATTTTAGCCCAGTGGAGTTTTGTTAAGTTTGATTCCTGAATACTTTTGACACAACCCTGATGGTCTTCAATAGCTTCTTTGATTTTTTTGAATAACAAGGTATTTCAGCATATCTTTTATATTTTCTGCCATAGACCTAGAATTAATCAGTTTTCTAAAGAGCCTTGTTTGCTTTAAGAGGGAAATGATATTTAGAGACCATAATCTGGACACTAGGGGTGCTCATGGCTACCAGGTTGGTCATTGTTTCTTTGCCTTTTCAGTGGTTAGAGTTAACAGAATATGTTTGGGGTTTTTTGTTGTTGTTTTTCAGTTAAAATTCATCATGAGTTTACACTTACATTTTCAATTCCAAGTAAGGATGTGGTTTTTATTTAATCTCATTAATTATACATCTAAATCTCCTGGCATTGACCCACAAAAAAGTTTCAGTTCTCCATGATACCAACCTAATTAGACATTTTATTTATTTTTCATACAATACACATAGCCATCTCAGAGAGCATGTCTTTCTTCTTCTTTAAAAAAATTTTTTTTCCCTTTATTGATTTTAGAGAAAGAGGAAGGGAGGGGGAGAGAGAGAGAGAGAGATAGAAACATCAATGAGAGAGAACATCAGTTGGCCACCTCCTACATGACCCTTACTGGGTATCGGGCCCACAACCTGGGTATGTGCCCTGACTGGGAATCGACCCGGTGACCTCTTGGTGCATGGGTCGATGCTCAACCACTGAGCCACACTGACTGGGCTCAGAGAGCATTTCTAACACTATTCCTTTCAACATGATTACTGAAAATGGTTAAAGGATTTGTGTTTTTTTGTTTGTTTGTTTGTTTTTTTTTTGCAACTATTTGTGTCCTTAAAATATATTTCTAATGTATACTCTTAGGAATAGATAGTTATTATGTTTTAAAATCCTTTGTTATAATATCTCTTTCTCTCTCTGATTCTACCAACTAAATATATAGTTATGTTCATGTGTTTCCTGATATTTTTAAATTCAGAGGTTGGTTTTATTATTTAATTTTGCTTTATTTTTATGTAAAATATTTAGATAGTTCTAAAGCCATACCTACAAAACAAGATGTTATTTAGAAAAATCTTCTATTCTGCCCTGGCCAGTTTGGCTCAGTAGTTAAGAGTGTCAGCCCGTGGACCAAAGAGTCACAGGTTCAATTCTGGTCAAGGGTACATACCTCGGTTGTAGTTGGGTCCCTGGTCGGGGTCGTGTGGAAGGCAACCAATCGATGTCTCTCTCTCACATAGCTGTTTCTCTCTCCCCCTCCTACTCTATCTGAAGATAAATTGAAAAATATCCTTGGGTGAGAATTAAAAAAGAAAAATCTTCTATTCCTTTTCTCTCTACCATGTCCCCTTTCTCCCTTCTATAACTAGCTATTTAAAAAATGACTTATCTTTTCATTGTTTTAAAATATATAATTAAATATATACATATAAAACAATTATTTATGTGGACCTTTGAGCCCAACCCAGCTACAGATGAATACAGTTGAGTCAAAAATCTACAGGGAACAAAAGAACTACCCAGGTGAGACCTACCCAAGTCTGTCTCACAGAATCATGAGAAATATTAAAGCACTGTTGTATATGCGGTAACTGTGTTTTGAGGTAAGTATGTTATATCAGCAATTAACAGATGCTACAACAATATATCCTGGAGTTCATGCTATAATAGTGTGTGATTGTGTGTGTGTGTGCGTGTGCATGTGTGTGTGTATCCCCATGATGGCCCAAGCCACCACTTAAATACCATCTTTAGCTAACAAAACAAAACAAAAATAACAACAACAAAACAAACTACCCTTCTAAGTCCTTTGGCTGGTCTAATAATTAAGACAGATTAACAGGACAAAAAATAAAATTAATTCATACATACAGAAGTCTCATAGATATGGGACTGAAGGAAATGACCAAAGCAGGCAGCTTTTATACTTTTCAGACAAAGAAACGATAAAATTGGTGAAGAATTGGCAAGACAAAGAAACTTAGGCTTGGGTACTTAATTAGTGAAGAATGTAAAACAGAGTTTGTTTCTACCTTGGCCTTAAATTCCCTATCTCTGGCCATAAAGATGTCACTCTACCTCCCGGTGCAAGGAGGGCACCTTTCACATGAGAAATGTATTTTCTGTTGTCAGTGAGACAAAGGATGGTCAGAGTGTCCTTTTTGCACTAGCTGTTTCTTAAGTAACTTTAAAATGATCAACATGCCAAAGTGGCATACAGTGGGCGGCCTGCCCTGAGCCACTTCAGTATCCTGCTCCTTGGCATTCTGGACGGTGTTCCCAAATTTACTTTCTTTTCTTTGACTCTCCGAAAACAATATCCATAAATCAAAACTGAAAGCAAAGAGATTATTGACATCATTGCAATGTATCATGCCTTCTGACTGAGAATGTTTCTGGATTCTGGTTGATGTTTGGAGTCTTGCCACACATCCTAAGTTAAATAGCATTGTTGCTTCTCCTAGCGGGGCACTGGAATGACTCCAGCTAAGAAGGGATCCAGTAACAAACAACTTAATTTATGATGGTATAAAAGCTTCAGCCTCAGGATATCCATAATTAGGAAGAATTCAACTGAGATTGAGTTGTGCTAAACTGAACATTCTCCTCTCCTTTCTTTGTGCAACACACACACACACACATACATTTTTTCCATAGATCTTCACAGCCAGAATGCTCCCTAAGAAATCATTTAGTCCAGCACATGGACTTTTTGGCTTTTTAGATGAATAAAATATCCTGAAACTGGTCTAATACTCTTTTAAAAAAATTTTTTTTTCTTTATTGATTTTAGAGAGAGGAAGGAAGAGGAAGAGAGAAATAGAAACATCGATGAGAGAGAACATTGACTGGCCGCCTCCTCCATGCCCCCACTGGGGATCGGGCCCTCAACCTGGGCACGTGCCCTTACCGGGAATTGACCGGTGACCTCTTGGTGCATGGGTCGATGCTCAACCACTGAGCCACACTGGCCTGGCAGGGATAATATTCTTTATTAAGACTTTATATGGTATTGTTTATACTCTGGCATGTTTTAAAACTGCAAAATGGATTCAGTAATAGAAGTCTAGCTCCTGCCCCTGCTCCCCAGTCACCTAGTCCCCCTTCCTGAATCAGTTAGGGTTAGCTTCAGCTATGGACGATACAAACTCCCACATGCCAATGATTAAATAAAGACAGAAATTTATTTCTCTCTCATGAAGACTAAGTTCGGAGGCATGATGTAGCCGTTGTTATCAGGGACCTTGACTCCTTTCCGTTGCTTTGCTATTGTCAAAATGAGGCTTTTCTTCCATGCCCAAGCAGGGGTCTTGAGTTTCAGGAAGCATGTCCACAATCTGGCCGGCATAAAGAGGTGGGAGAGGAGAAGAGCACAACCCCCTTTTAAGGGACACAGCATTGGCTAGAACTGAGCCACACCTGTTTGCAAAAAAAGCTGGGAAATGTCATTTTATTCCAGTTGGCCATGAGGTTAGCTAACATCTGGGGTTCTATTACTAAAGAATAACTGGAGAATAGATAATGGGGGATGAATTATTATTTTCAGCTCATCTCTTTATGGGCAACCATTGTTACCAGTTTCTTGTGTAGGCTTCAAGAGATAGTCTATATAAATATTTCATATATATATATATATATATATATATATATATATACACACACACACACACACACACACACAATCCTTCTTTTTAAACAACTAGAAGCCCATAAATTATACTTTCCTTTTTCTTGTTTGTTTTTAATTTTTTTCTATATAAAATATATTTAGGAGATTATTCCATATTTGTTGATATAGATTTATGTTATTTTTTAAATGGCTGCACAGTTTCCCATTAAAGTGATACACCATAACTAAAATCCTACTGATGACATTTAACTATATTTTGATCTTTTTCTACTACAAATACTATAATTTTAAGTTTGCTCACATATGTAAACAATATATTCCTCACATATGTAGAATATATTCCTCAAAAAGGAATTGTGGGGTCTACATTTTGATAGCTATTATCAAATTGCCTCCAAAGAGTTTGTTCCATATTATGCTTCCTTAAAAAATGGGTGATAATGCCTATTTCCTAACATTTGTCTCTATATAATATGCTATAACTCTGCCCCCTTCCTTCTCATAAGTGAACACATAGCTATGCCATTTTATGTGCAATTATCATCTTTCATTCATTTTAAAAGCCATTGGTATTTTTTTTTATTACTAATTGTGTATTGAAAGCAATAAGAGGTTCCAAGACACCAGATAAGCCAGTTCTGAGGTTTTCCCCAAGATAGATTTCAACAACTCCAGCTTCTTCAGTGTTTATCAAAATACAAAAGAAAAAAGTAGAGGTTGTTGTTTTCCATGTCAAATCTGACCCTTGCAGGCTAAGGAAGTGAAAACACATGTGGATGTGGGCTCTGAGGAGCTAGGCTCTAAGATGACTGGCCACCTGTCTGCATTCCTACTGGTGAGACCCAAACAACCTGGAGCAAGTGAGCATGCATGGGGACCATGGGGGGCTCCCATTCTGGCTACAGCGGTCCCACCAAAACACCTACGCTAACCCACACTGACCCAAGGGAAGGCTGAGGTCCCTCCAAGAGGTCTGTGAGTGGTGACTACAGCCACTAGCCCATCCCCTGGGCAGTGGTGTAAGCATGGGTACAAGCACAAACGCTCTGGGATGTGGATGACCCAGTGAGATAGAGCCAAGCAGGGACCATAAGTGACCATGCAGAATGGCTGGTTCTGCCCCTTGCATACTCCAGACAGGAGAGAGACCACGAGTAGACTGGACTCAAGCCCTTACTGCAGAACCTACACGAGGCACATTTCTCCCTTCTCTATGTTCAAGTGTCTCCTTACCTTGTATTTGTAACTGTTTTTTAAAAATGCACTGAGTTTGGGTTAGAAACCAACCACCAAAATGGATCTCAACACAGATCTGAAGTCCAGAAGAGGAGCGTTGAGCTGATCTCACAGCAACTCCTAGAGACCCCGGTGCCTAGAATCCTTTCTCAGTGCTAAACAGTTGGTTGGTTCTCTTTTTACAATTAAAAAAAGCTGAGTAATACCGCCTAGGAGTACCAGAAACTGCCTCATTGAAAACAAGAACTATTTACATTAAATAAAAACTCGGTTGCAGGAGGACAGCAAGGGTGAAGGAGGGAGTGGGGCAGAGAGGAGTGCGGCTCCCTTCTGGTTCCGGAGCTGATTGGACAGCCAGTCCAGTCCCTCCTAGAGCCCGCCCCCACCGGTGGCACAGGTAGCCTGAATGTACCAGTTCCTGTGGCGCAGAGAGCGCAGGCCCAGCTTGTCTGTGACCTCGGCTGCGTTCTTGGCGTTGAGGAGGTCCTGCTTGTTTGCGAACACAAGCAGGACAGCAGCCCTGAGCTCGTCCTCCGCCAGCATCCCCAGGAGCTCCTCTCGGCCTCATTCACAGGCTCTCGGTCAGTGCTGTCAACCACAAAGATGAGACCTTGTGTGTTCCGGAAGTAGTGGCACCACAGAGGCCGGATCTTGTCCTGGCCGCCCACATCCCACACCGTGAAGCTGATGTTCTTATACTCCACGGTCTCCCCATTGAAACCTATGGTGGGGATGGTGGTCAGGATTTCACCCAGCTTCAGTTTGTACAGGATGGTGGTGTTCCCCACAGCGTCCAGGACCCGCATGAGAATGCACATTTCTTTTTTGCCAAAAAGGCCCTTGAAGAGGTTCACGGAGATATTCCCCATGCTGTGCACCTGAGGGCGAGACACTGGCCAGAGAAACCTGTGACCCCTACCTGTGCCCTCTGCATCTCCACCAAGCCTCAGTGGGTCAGGGGAAGCAGGGATGGCCTTCATTTGCAATCAGAGTTGTGCAGCTTGTCTCCTCGGTGGCTGCCGTGCTGTTGCTGCTCCAAGCCAGGCATTGGTTTCACTCCCACCGCATTTGTATTTTTTATTCTTTGAACTCTTTTTATGTTATTTGATCATTTTCCCATTGGAATGTGAATTTTTCTCTTATTGGTTTGATCTCTTCATGTTTTGAGCAAATTAGCATGCTGAAATATTTATTTGCGTGTTTTTTTAATATATCAGTAGTTTCTTTAATATCTTCTTGGATTTGTTTCTTGCTTAGAAAGGTCTTGCCTACTCTATTCTTATAAAAAAGATTCTCCCATATTTTCTTCTAGTATATTTATAGTTTCTTTTTTTAGGTATAATTCTTTTCTGTCTAGAATTAATTTTCTTATAAGAAATGAGGAAGGAATCCAAGTTTACTTTTTGCCAGATGGTTAACCAGTTTTACTGCACTATCATTATTTATTGAATAACCTACTCTTTCCACCCTGAATTTAAATGCCACTTTTATCATATTCTAAATTCCCATGTGTATCTCAGTCTATTTCTGGGCTCTTCATTCTGTTCCATTGATCTGCCTATTCAGGCACCACTACCAAACTAAACCATTTTAATTACTTGTAGATTTATACTGTCTTTTCATATATAATACAAGCATTAATTTCCTTTAATTATTTGTCTTTTCAAAATTTCCCAGCTATTTTTGCCTGCTTATTTTTTCAATAAAATCTAAAACCTTCCTGTTTAGTGCAAAAAAAAAAAAAGTCCTTTTGACATTTATGGATTATTTAATAGAAAATAAAATCTTTATGATGTTGAATTTTTGTTGCTGTTGTTAATCCTCTCCCAAGGATATTTTTTCATTGATTTAAAATTTTTTTTATTTTAGATAGAGAAGAAGGGAGGGAGTGAGGGAGGGAGGGAGAGAGAGAGAAACATTGATGTGAGAGAGACACTGATTGGTTGCCTCCTGCATGATCCTGACTGGGATGGGGATTGAACCTGCAACCCAGGAATGTGCCCTTGACCAGAATCAGACTCATGACCCTTTGATCCATGGGTGGACGTTCTAAATGCTGAGCCAAAGCAGTAAGGGCATGATGTTGAATTTTTTATCAAAGTAGTATTTTACAGTTTACTTCACATGGATGTTGCATTTGTATCATTCTGTTTATTCCTGGGTTGTTGTAATTGATTATTTCTAAATATATGAAAAATAGTTTTACTCATTTTACTGATTTCTTTTTTTGTTTGTAATAGTTTTCTGTGCATTTTCCTAAGTTTTCTAAATATACAAGCATATCTGCTGCAAGTAATGATAACTTAGACACTTCCATTTTAATTTATGTTTTCCTTATTTTATTCTCTTGTCTAATTGCATCAATTACACCAACTAGTAGGTCCAGAACAGAATAAAATAATAGAAAAAACTTTTTTTTCCCCAAATAAACTCTTATTTAGGAACCAAATATATAAAAGAAATAACAGTAAAACTATTCTAGTTGATGTAAGTATAGGGGTCCCTGAGGCATAGCAACCATGTCCCCCACACTCAGCTGGATCCTTATACTGCATCCTAATACACATATGAGAACCTGTAGAGTTAATGGAGCAGAGTTTGAAAACTGCTTACAGATTCTAACACTTTGTTTTGCTGATGAGGAATCAGACCTAAAGGTTTGCCCAAAGGGAAAAAAAAGTCTTCATTTTTAAAAATAAAATGACTATATTATATGAAATAATGAATTCAGTCTATTGTTATTTTCATTTATTTATCAATTTACTCATTTAACAAATACTTATTTAGAACTTATTAAATATAAAGAAGACAACATAAAAGACTTAGAGTCTAGGGCTGAGGTCAGTCAGCTGTGGCCCAAAGCCCAAATCTAGTCTGCTCCCTGCTTTTATGTGACCTGTGAGCTAAGAATATATATTTGTTCTACTTTAAATGCTTGAAAAATTAAAAGAAGAATAACACATGACACAAGAAAACTATATGAAATTCAAATTTCAGTATCCATAAAGTTGTAGTGGAACACAGCCATGCTCATTGATTTATGTATATCTACAGCTGATTTCTTGCTACAGTGGCAAAGTTGAGTAGTTGTGACAGAGACCATTTGGTCCACAGAGCCTAAAATATTTAATAGCTGACCCAGAAAAAATTGCCAGTCTTTAGTCAAGGTCAGTGGTTCTTAAACTGTCAAAATCATTGAGGATGACCTAAGAATCTGTATTTTCAGTAAGCTTCTTTCCTCTGTCCTTATGCCTATTATGAAAGACAAACATGAAAATAAATAGAAACAATACAAGATGGTAATTGTCTCAATGCTGTAGGTGGCAGTGGAAGTAGGTAAGAGAACATCTCGATCTGCCTGGGGGAGACAGGAAGTCTTCACCTCACATATGATATTGAAGGATGGGCATTTTCCTGTAGAAGAACAGAAACAGAGCATTCCAGAGGAAGCTAAAGATAGTCCAGGATGTCACAAAACTGAACATTGTTCCAGAGAGGCCAAATAAAATAGTGTTGAGAAATGTGGACTCTAAAGTGCTTCTATCACTTACTATCTAAGGGACTGGGGCAAGTTATTTAATGGCTTGGTGCCTCAGTCACCTCCTCTGCAATTGGATTCAATAACTATGCATCAGGCCTGGCTGGTTTGGCTCAGCGGTTAGAGCGTCGGCCTGGGGTCCAGAGAGACCTGGGTTTGGTTCCCGCTAGGGGCACGTACCTCGGTTGCAATTTGTCCCCGGCCCTGGTTGGTTGTGCAGGAGGCAGCCACTCAACGTGTCCCTTTCACGTCAATGTTTCTCTCTCTCTCTCTCTCTCTCTTTCTCTCTCTCCCTCCCACTCTATCTGAACAAAATGTCCTCGGGTGAGGATGAAAAAAACAAAACAAACAAATAAAAACTATGCATCAGTTTACTCATCCACAGATTGGGTTGTTATGAAACTATAAAAACTGTTATTAGGACAGTGTCTGGTACATATTAAGTGAGGTATAAGAATTAGTTATTGTTATTATGGACAAAGGGTGAGGTCAGAGGGCAGAGTAAGGAGAGATAGGGTTAGGGAGGTTGCTAAGGGCTAGATCTTGAAGGGTTTGTAAATTTAGATAAAATTTTGATAAGTGATGAACATCTGCAGTAGACTGGTAAATTAGTAGCCTCCAAATGAACCACATTTCCCAGTATTCACAGCATTAGATTATCCCTTCTCACACTGACTTTGGACATTGCCGTGTGACTTGCTTTGACTAACTGGACTTTAACATATGTGATGCAAGCAGAGGCTTGATAAGTACATTGGGGCATATACTCTTTAAATGCCCGTTCTTAAAATCCTGATCCACCATGTGAAGAGATCCAGTTAGCCTGATGCAAAGGCCATATGAACAGAGAGATGCCCAGCCAGGTCCCAGCTTTTCCAGCCATGTCAGCTGAGATGCCAGACTATGAGTAATCTTGAATTTCCAGTTGAGCTGTGAGATGACTGCAGCCACAAGAGTGACCCTAGACAAGGACAAACAGTACTTCCTTCCCACACCCAGCCCAGACTGCAAAACTGTGGTCTAATAAATGGTTGTTGTTTTAAGTCACCAAAGAAAAAGATAACTGAAATATTAGCATTAAAAAAATTTTTTTTGAGAGAGAGAAAAGGGAGAGAGAGATAGACACATCGATGTGAGAAACCCATCGGCTGCCTCCTGCACGCCCCCTACCAGGGATCGAGCCTGCAATCTGGGCATGTGCCCTGACTGGGAATCAAACTGGGACCTCTCAGTCCATGGGATGAAGCTCAATCCTCTGAGCCACACTGGCCAGGCAGCATTAAAGAATTTTATTTATGGAAGTGATTGGATTTGTATATATCAAAGGAGACTTTGGTGGCAATATGTGAGATGGCATGAGATAAGAAGAAGGGATGCTGGCAAGGGTATTATTTCAATAGTTCAAAGGAAAAATGATAAAGAGTTGAATTAAAGCAGTGGGAAAGAGGATGGAAAAGAGAGAAATGAGCAGACTCTCTTCTCTGGCTTTTAGCTCATCATAATAACATCATAAATATGTACCATGTATCTGTCAGTCCTTAAAGAGAAGCTAAGCATGCCCACCAGTTGCTCAGGATGCCCCTTCTCTTCTTCTCTGTTGCCTAATTAAGGTCTAACCTCACCTCCTGCCTACCTGGAATCTTCATTTCCAACTTGATTTCCCTCTGATTTTGTTTTCCTCTCACTGAACTGTGGGTTCCATGACTTCCTCTGATCCTTTGATTTGGGCCTTTATCATTGCTTGCCTAGTTTCTGGACCTTCTCTTTTCCCCAGGAATCTGACATGGTTCATTTCCCTAGACTGCTGGGTTGATGCACATTTACCTCAGGCCCAAGATCCTCTTAGCCATCCACTTGGAGATGATAGGGAAGGGGCTGAAAAGAATCAAGATATTTAGGAGGTGGTGAAGGTAGGATTTGATTGATGTAAGTTTGGACTATGGGTAAATGGAGAGGTGGGTTTCTAGTTTATGTGACTAGGAATATATTGGTACCATTAACCAAGGTACAGAAATCAGGAGACAGAGTAGATTTGGGGGCAGACGGTATAAATTTAACTTTAGAATTATTTCATTGAATGTGTCCATTGGACATTCAGGTGGAGAAATCCAGTAGACTGTTGTATATGTGGATCATGAATACAGAGTATGGATTGGAGACTGAATCAGCATTCGTGTGATACATGAACACATGTCCAGGGAGAATGACAAAAAAAGCATAGGTATCTGGGGATGCTGGCTTTTAAGGGACAATGAGAAGAAATGGAGACTGAGAGGGAACAATCAGAGGAGAGCCAGAAATTAGTATTATCATACAAAGAGGCAAAGAAGCAAGGAGAGTAAGTGTCAGATATCAAAGAGTTTCAGGTCAAATGATGACTGGAAAATGCCCACTGGGTTGAGGAGTTAGGAGGGCACCAGTGATGCCTTAGCGAGAGGAGTTTCTGTGGAGTAGTGAGGAGAGTGCAGCCTGTTTGTCATAAGTTGAGGAATGAATGGCACACGAGGAGAGAGACAGCATGTTTTTCTTGGAATTTGACATGAAAGTGAGAAGAAACATAGGGCACATGCCAAAATTGGACATAAACTCTAGGAAAAATTTTAAACATTTGTTTTTCTACCTAAGGACATTTTTTCTCTATTTATCTTCAGATAGAGTGGGAGGAAGGGAGAGAAACATCGAAGTGAAAGGGACACATTGACTGGTTGCCTCCCGCACAACCCTGCCAGGGCCAAGGATGAACCACAACTGAGGTACGTGCCCTTGAGCAGAATCGAACCCGCAACTCATTGGTCCACGGGCTGACTCTCTAACCACTGAGCCAAACCGGCCAAGGCAAAAATTTTAAACATTTTAATAAATAAAGTAATATACAAGAGTAGTTAGAAAATCAAATGGTGCCAAGAGGCTTATTAGAATAACAGCAACCCCTTTTTTCTTAGTAGTAACTACATTCAGCTTTTGTGGGTGTTTATAAATAATATGCTTATATTGTTATTTTATTGACCATTTTCTTGTGGATTCACAAAAATATACAAATAAGCCTATCCATATCTATACCTACATACATTTCTATACATTGATATATATTTTTACTGTTGCAAATATGAAATCATGCTATTCATGTTGTTTGGTGGGTTTTCTCATAGACATAGTTCTAACTTAGTACTAATAAATGCACCTCAATCTGTTTAAACACTGCAGAACAAGTCATTGTATGGAGGTGCCATAGTTTTTTTAACCTACTGCTGTTGTGTTTTGTAGTCAGTAATACTGAAATGACTCTTGCTAAGGTCACTAATAATCTTCATAACTTGAAATCCAATGAGTCCCTTTTTAAAATTCTCTTCTTATAAGGCTCTCCCTTGCAGTCATGTTCTTTGATGTGTTTTCTTTGATGTTTGTATTATGATGAATATATTCTTTGCTTCAAGTCACACCTATTTCAGACATGATTTGAAAAGAATTAGAAAATGTGATAAATTCAAAGTCAAATCATGATATAAGATAGAACAGGATTTGTTTTTCATGTTCCTTTTTTTATTCTTTAAAGTTTTTCAAAGCTGTTTGTTCCTGAATTTTCTGTAAGCAAGAAAAAAAACTCTCAAAAATGTTTGATTTGATATTTGAAGACGATATCTGCTAATTATAGTTTGTGGACATGTGCAACAAAATAACACACATGTGGATTACAGCATTCTGTATTCTTTGCTGACACTGAGTGAAATAGGCTATTATTAGTTGAGAATCATGTGGGCAGGATCTGGATGGGGGATTTCAACAGTTAAGTGAATAGAAATCTTTGTCTCCTTTCAATGTCAGTATATATTATGGTCTTTCAAACACCAGTTTTATTATTTGAAATCATTTCAGGAGATTTAGGAGTGTTTATGTTGAGTTTTTATTAACCTATTTAATTTGGGGTTCCCACTTAGGACTAAGATTATAGAATATAATGCTTATATTAGTTGGCATGCAAAAAAGCATAGAGGTGAAAAACACAGGCTCAGCCATCCTTGGGGTCTTAGTCTGCTTGGGCTGCTATAACAAAATACCATAGACTGGGTGGCTTAAATAGCAGACATTTATTTCTCACAGTTCTGGAGGTTGGGCAGTTTGAGACCAGGGTCCATATGTTTGGGTTTTGGTGAGGGACCTCTTCCTGGCGTACAGATAGCAACTTTCTTGTTATATGGCAGAGAGGGGAAACTCTGGATCTCTTCCTCTTCTTATAAGGGCACTAATCTCATCATGGGGCTCTACCCTCATGACTTTATCCAAATATTATTACCTTACAAAGACCCCACCTATTAATATCATCACATTGGAGGTTAGGACTTCAATATATGAATTTGGGTGGGGAGAAGACACAAACGTTCAGATCCTAATATTGGGCTATGTGTTTTGCCACTTATTATCTGTGTGACCTCGGTCATGACACTTAAGCTTAATTTTCTCATCTGTAAAATGGGAATCATATTTCATAATCTCATATAGCTCCAGTGCAGATGAAATGGGATAATGTTTCTCAAGTATTTGATGAAATGCCTTTTGTGTAAGTGGCTATTATTAGGACTCTTCTATGAGTACAAAGTGTCAATGACTCTTTATGAACCTCCCGTATGATGGTGATCAGTTGTGTTGGACAAAGGCTGTTAGTCAGACTCAGTGGAATATGAAGCTGTTAATTGTGCCAGCAAAGATGCCTACTTGAGAAGATAATTTGTCAGCACTGAGTCCATCTATACTTGCTGGATTCTGGTGAGGTTTAGGGATGCACTGGGGAGTCATGGAATGCTAATTGACCAGCAGGTAGGTCAAATTCATGGACTTTGTTTCATCAGCATCACACTCTAACTCCCACAGGGAAATACAGCTACAAGCCAGAGTTCTGATGCAAGGGCTTTTAACCTAGGATCCCACTGCATCCACGACTGGGGGACTGGAAGAGCTTTGGATGTACTAATGCAAACAGGCTTTATCTGCACAGAAGCCCAGAGTGTCATTAGATTCTCAAAGCAGTCTTTGACCCAACAAACTTTAAGAGCCTCTGACCATAAAGAAATTTCAGTGTTTTCCATAGCATCCTTCTTGACTAAATATCTTATGCCCCATACTTTCTAATGAAAAACTTGCATGTCCCTTCTCTAGAAAAAGATGAAATTATATTGGGATACTCAAGATATTAATATAAAATTTGATAAATTAAAACATGTGGATCTAAAATTTGATAAATTAAGGAACCGAGAAAAACTAGCTGTAAATTAGAAATAATAAAGAAAAGAGAAGCTGTGGTCATTTTTCTTAATTTTAATGTTTCAGTATAACTTAAATGTCCCTAGCTCACCAGCCAATGGATATAAATGAGATCACTAGAACATTAATAAGGCCTGAATTTAGCTTTCTCATAGCCCTTTCCGTACATGTCAGGACATCAGCTTGTCTCCAATTTCATGAATGTCTCACTTGGGGTCAGGAAGAAATCCACACATGTTCTAATTTTGTATCATTACTGAAGTCCATTGCTATTAGCCACTGTGCTGTAGTTCTTCAGCTCAGCCACTGTGGCCAGGGTCTTCAGTGGGAGTGCTGCCTCCTGGCACTCCTGCTCCATCCACAGCTGCACTGAGATTCCTGCCTGATGTCACCCTGTGCTGTGCAGAGCTTGGGGATATGCTTTTCTCTCTAGGCAGCAATTTGACACCTAGTGCTACTGTGTATGTAATCTGTCTTATAAGTCTCTTATCATAATGCTTTAGCTTTCATTTGTAACACCTGCTTCTCTATAGGGAGATCCTGAAAGTTGGGGTGAGTAGCCGACACTCTTTTATCCTTCTTCACATCCCTCTTTTCTCTGTTCCAGATGACCAAGTAAAATCTCCCTGCTGTGTGTATGTGTATGTGTGTGTGTGTGTGTGTGTGTGTGTGTGTGTGTGTATGTATAGGAGTAGCGGATAAATTCTGCATGCAGAGTGATGCATGTGAATAAATCTCTGAGGTTGAAGATTCGAGGAAGTTACCAGCATCTTCTTATGGTCAGTTTAGATACTCCATTAACCTTTTAATATTCATAATAATAGGGAAACCCACTTGGGTCTCCTCCCCACTGCGAGGAGTCTGTCTATGTTTCAAATAAAATTTTCCTTTCACTTGCAAAAAATACATATATATATTCATAATAATAAACTTTTTGAATCAATTAGAATTCTTTGGGTTGAAAATGATACACTATTTTATTTATAGTATCTTAAACAACAATGACACTGATATCCTGTGCTCTACAATATGCTTTGGGAAAATGTCCAAAGACTGTGTTTTATTTACTAGTGTATCCCCAAAGCTTAGAACACCTAGTAATGTTGTGGCAGAAATTTGGTCGGCAGGAAGAGACAGACTGCACGTGCTCGGAGGATTAGAAAATGACTGTCTAATGTGCTCTGGTGCTGGCCCAGCGGAGTCACCTCCAAAGGCTGAGCCCCACCTTGGGTTCCAGCCGCCTTTTATACATGATAAGCTTCCAGGTATTTGGGGAACTTCTAGTTCCACTGTAGTTTAGGCAGTTGGCTGATGTAAAGGGCAAGCGGGATTACAGAAGCCAGGGGCAGGGTCTCTGCACTGCAAGCTAAGGGGGTTGTCTGCACCCGGCTTGCCTTCTTGGTAATAGTAAGTGCCCAATAAATATTTGTCCAGATACTTGAACAAATGAATGTCTATTTAATTCTCCTGGCTATTCCCTCACAAGCACAAGGTGGCTACAGCTTCTGTAAGCATCACGTTCTCATGTAGCAATGACCAGAGCAAGAATAAAGGATGCTGGAGAATAAAAGACTCTATCCTACCCTTTCTTAGAAGGTAGGAAAGTCTTTCCAAGAAGACTTCGCTGACTTCTTATGCTTCATTACCCAGAAATAGATTACAAGCCCATCACTAGATCAGTCACTGTAAGGGAGATATGGTATTGTCATGATCGACTTAAGCCAATCTTGATTCATCTGAGCACTTTGCAGCCCAAACAAAATCAGTAGCAAGGAAGGAGAGAATGTCAGTTAGGTTGCTAATCAACAGTGTCTGCCACACTCTTTCCAACATCCCCAAACCCAGTTTTTGTATTGCTCCATTTCCTCATTTGCAGCACACTTTGGTCATTGGAATACAATAATGGACCATGCCCTCATTTTAAGAGTTTTTCATTGGATAGAAGTGGGCAGAATATCTGGCCTGTGCATTATTTAAGTGAAGAAAAAGCCCAGCCGCCAAGATCCTCCTCATCTTTGGAACTAGAATAAAACAAGGGCCTCCAAGTTGATCTCCCTGCCTCCAGAATTTCTGCTCTACTCCATATGCCTCACAGCCAACAGAGTGATTTTTTAAAATCACAGACATGATCGTTTCATTCTTCTGCTTAAAAATTTCAGATGGGTCACCTCTCATATCTAAACTCCTTAGCATGACAAACAATGCCCTTCACAGTCTTGTCTCATCCTATCTCCCCATCCTCAGCTCCCTTTCCTTACGCATTCCAATTTAACTTTGTCACGAAAGACATTCTAATGAATCTATGCCTGTACAATGGCATTTCTTCTTTCTGGAGCATCTTCCTCACTTTTTCTGCCTAAATATACCAGGTGTATATTTGAGAAGGAAAGAGGTGCAGGGTGCAGAATGGCAGGAGGAGGGAAAGAGAGTGGAGAAGGGGTTGGAGGAGACGGAAGGTCAGGAAGAGAGAAATGAATAATTTCTGTGTATTGACCATGTTTTGGCTCTTTGTTGGTACGGTATTTAATCCCAAGAGAAATAACCACATAGGCATTTTGATCTACATTTTATGGGGAAGGAAATGGAGGCTGAGTGAAAGGCTAAGTCATTTACTCGATCACTGAGCTGCTTAGATGGATGTGCCTCCTACTCCAGTGTCCTAATGACAACACCTGTACCACTCACTGTCTGACCAAATATTTCCAATTAATCTGGGGATGCTTAAGACTGTGCTTGAAGCTGCTTGCATGTGATGAATTTAAAAGAATATAAAAATCTTCCTGTTGTTTGGTCTGGGGTCACCCTTGAGTGAAACGCATGAAGCTGGAAGCCTGCTCGGAGAGATGGTTTCCATAGTGGCCAAAAGTGATCCTGGCACAGCATGGCTCCACTTTGCTCTGCCAAGGAAAGTCCAAATGCCCCCAGTTAACCAGTTCTGTGCACTCTAATGGCTCTGAACACACCATTCAAAAGGAAAGTGCTCCCCTGCTACTCCCTAATAACCTTTTTCTGAAGGGACGCCTTTTACTAATGTCAGTGGTTTTCTGCTGTGAGCTGCTAATGGGACTAAGCATTGGGATGCTCATTGCTCTCCATTAGAAATGACACATGTTTATTCCTCTAGTCTAGAAAGAGTACCTTGTGTCCTCAGAATGTAAAGCTAAAGGTTCTGGATGGACAAGAGCTCCTGGGATTCTACATCACTCTAGGGGACAGTTTGTTCCTTTCTTTGGCACCTTTCTTTTCAATGCCTCCTTGATGTCTCTGTGTCTACAAAACTCTTTTAAATGATTGCCTGCTCCAGCTAAGACAAGTCTCTGTGTCTGAAAGTCTCAGATTACTTTCAATCCAATGATTTGAGGATTTGTCTTCTGGGGTTCATAGGTTGCCATGTGAACCCAGATTAAGAGGGAACGAGTTGGCCCATTCCTGGTGTATTACTAGAATGTCAGTTCAGTGGAATCTACTCAAGCATCCCACAGAACAAAGGACTGTGAACATAGGCTTCTCGGTCTGCATGATTTATAAACGTGGGTGAGTCCTGAGGGAGGTCAGCCAGAATTAAGGAAAACTGAATTATAGTTTAATGTACTAGAAAGAACATTTGTCTTTTATTTGCATTTAAGAAATAGAGTTAATTCAGTCTAAAGTATTTCTAAGTTGAGATTCACCTAAATCTGATTTTGTATATAGAAGCTATGCATTATTGATTGTTAGGATCATTAATTTATGTATAAAATAGTATCACAGATTCTTAAAATATAGACAGTTATAAGTAAGTCACTGATCTTGAATATGATATGAATTTAACAAAATCAGAAACTTCTACAAATGTAAATTATTACTCCACCAGGCTGAACTGCTAGAAAATGGGGAGAAGGAAAGTGAGTTGACTTCCATAGATGACAGTAACAGCTACTATATATCGTGTGATAGTACCACCAAGAGCAGAATCTTGAGTCAACACTTATTATCCTAACTTTTCAGTCAAGTTACAGTGTCTGAGGAATTTAAATGACCCAAAGACACACAGCCAGTAAGTCACAGAACCCGGGCTGTAACTGAGATGGACTTAGTTGCAGATCCTTGTGTCGTCCTCATGCCTACTTTGTAACACTGTCATTTTAGGACTAAGAGAGATTTTAGAGTTAATCTAGTTCAGTGTTTCTCAAACTCCAGTGATGAACTTTTTTTAGTGATGAGCCCTGTTAAGAAAAATAACTCACATGGATTCATGGTGTTGACATAAATTATTTTATTATATGATGCTTAAATATGTACAAAACATGTTCTTTTATGCCCATATTTTTTTTATATAACCATAAAGTCAAACCACATTACAGATTAAATACTAAGCAAATTATAAAACCAGTAAAATTTAAATTAGTTGCATTAATATGACAGAAGATACTGTTTTGCTGAAACCAAATTGCTCATGCTGGCTTGAAACACATCAAAAGTTATCTACTAGTCACTACTATGGATAATAAGAGTCTGCAGCAGTGAAGTATTCATATAAATGTACTGTTCAGAATGTTATTAGTAATTTCAAGGCAATGAGAAGTGCTTAAATGCCAGTTTTAATGGAGTCATTTAGAGCTCTGTAAGCAATATTACTTACTTGAAGATAAGATTAGCATCCTGTCTTTTGGGAATTCTACATTAAAGAATACCTAAGTGAATTATCACTGAAATGTGACTAAAAATTTCTCATGTGTTAACTGCCTTACAAAACTGTTCTCAAACCACTGCAAACTGGTCCTGATGGTATCAGAAAGCAGATTCACATGGGTTCAGCAAGTCCAAACTACTGCTGTACTTCGTGATGGTTCAATTCTCTCTTCTCTTTTCAAAGTTTTGTGTACTAGTTAAGTTGTTAGTTGTTACAACAGGTAAGTCCTAAATTTTTAATGGCTGCATACAATGAAAGTTCACTTCTCACTCATGTCAAAGTCTGGTCAGGCATCCTTCCATACTGTCTTTCAGGGACCAGTCTCCTTCCATTTTGTGGCTCTACCTGCCTTTAGTCCTCAGTGGCTTCTCTGCTTAGCTGGCAGATGGGAAAAGGACTAAATATGCTGGGGGGAGTGGGTGCTTATATGGGCCAGACCTGGAAATGGCACACATAACTTCTGTCCACATGCTATTGGCTGGGACTTAGTCACCTGGCCACACCCTAACACAGGCTAGTACACATAGTCCAGCTGTGTGCTAAAAAAGAAAACAATAGCCCTGGCCGGTTTAGCTCAGTGGTTAGAGCATTGGCCTGTGGACTAAAGAGTTGTGGGTTTGATTCCGGTCAAGGGTATGTACCTCAGTTGCAGTTCAGTACCCAGCCCTGGTCAGGGTCGTGCGGGAGGCAACCAGTCGATGTGTCTCTCTCACATCAATGTTTCTCTCTCTCTCTCCCTCCCACTCTGTTTGAAAATAAATGAAAAAATATCCCCGGCTGAGGATTAAAAAAAAAAAATCTAGAAAAAATGAAAATAAAAAATGAAACAATATATAGTAGAATATTCCTCCTTAGGAACAACTGTTATTTTTTTTAGTGAACTGGTTCGTACATAAACCAGATTATAAAAATGAATACCAAAATGTATTCCTGTAATGAATGTAATAATGTAGCAGTGACCATCCCCATGATCTACATATACTTACACTAATATTTTAAATCATCCCTGAAATGAAAACATTAGATGTCAAAATCGTCTTTGAAAAACCAAAGACCTCTGAAAAGACATGTACAATCCTAGATGGCCACAAATCCTAATTTTAAGAACCATCACTCTAAAAGAAATCTCCATCCTCATCAGGCTTGAGTGCTCCCTTGTATTAATACTTGTTCATTCACTATAATTATTCCTGGCCTTGGGCACTTTTGCTTTGCAGTTTAACTGCCTAGAATGTTCTACCCCTTTCTTTTCAGAAATTGATCTAACTCCTACTGACCACATGGCTAAAGGCCCTATGCCTCTGTGAAGTTCCCCCAACCTTCCTGTCTTCCATGATCTATAATTTTTCAGAATTCTTTTCTTATATGGAATAAAAAATTAATTCATATTATTATTTAATTTATAAATATATGGCTGGTCTCATTAAATTAATTCCCAACTAGAATCTGGAGGAATTTTTCACTCCATAAAGCAGTGAGGAAATAAGGGTAGAATGCTGGTTTTTAAAAAAGATTTGATTAATTCAACCTCCAATTATTTTTCATGGGAGTATGTCTTTTTTTTTTTACTGTTAAAATGCCTTTGCTTTTTATAAAATGATGATCTGAGATTCTCTCAGTAAAGAAATATATGAAGAAATCCTGAAGAAAAGCTCCTGTGCAGAGATGATTTATTCAGTGGGTCAATGATGTCATCAAGGATCCATGTTCTTTCTAAATTTCCTGCTCAGCCATCGGGTGGCCATAAGGTGGCTTTGGTTTCAAGATGGCAGTCATTCTAGATATCATAAGCCGACATGCTGGTGTTTGACAACATGAGGAGACATGTTCTCTTTCTTTGTTTATCTTTTGTAAAAGTGAGGAAATCTTTCTTAGCAGACTTCTCCCTCAACTCATTGCCTAAAAGTGTGTCACATGCTTATACCCAAACCAATTACTGTGGCAAAGGAATGGAGTAAACATGATTGGTTAATAGGTACATGGATTTGGGTTTTAGGTTAACCTTCCCTGAAGAGTGGAAAATAGAACAAAATTGGGTTTTGCAAACACGAAAGAAGGGAGAAAATGGTTGTCAATAAATAATCATTAAGATCTACTATGCCAGACTGATTCTAGGTTTCTTCTTATTGCATAAAATAATGTTTGAATGAATAGAGGAACATGAAGGTATACATGTAGGAGAAAGATATTTAGAATATAAATCAGTCATTGAGAGAAGGGAAATTGATTCCTCATTTATTTCTTTAGAACCATTAAATACCTTTATAATTTATGATAATGCACATTTGTATGTAGAATATAAAAACTCCCTGCTTAATTCTTCCTTATGGTGCTATAAAGATAAATGAGCTCTATAAAGTTATATACCATAAATATCAGTTTTATCATAATATTGATTATTTCAACTCTATTTCTTTTTTTACTTTTATTGAATTTATTGGGGTGACATAGGTTAATAAAATTTTATAAGTTTTAGGTGTACAGTTCTATAATACATCATCTGTATATTGTATTGTGTTCACCACCCCAAGTCAAGTCTCCTTCCATCTCCATTTATCCCCTTTTATCCTCTTCTAGTTCTCCTCACCCCCCTTTCCTCTGGTAATCACCATACGGTTGTCTGTGTCTATGAGTTTGTTTGTTTGTTTTTGCTTAGTCCATACACCTTTCTCATCCAGCCCCCCAACCCGCCTCACCTCTGACAGCTGTCAGTCTGTTCTCTGTATCTATGAGTTTGTTTCCATTTTGTTTGTTAGTTTTTTTGTTCATTAGATTTGAACATATAAGTGAAATCATATGGTACTTGTCTTTCTCTGACTGGCTTATTTCACTTAGCATAGTACTCACCAGGTCCATCCATCCAAGGTAAGACTTCCTCCTTTTATGACGGAGTAGTAATCCATTGTGTAAATGTACCACAGCTTTTTTACCCACTCATCTACTGATGGGTACTTGGGCTACTTCCAAATCTTGTCTATTGTAAATAATGCTGCAATGAGTATAGGGGTACATATATTCTTTTGAATTAGTGTTTCAGATTTCTTTGGATATATTTCCAGAGTGGAATCATTGGGTCATAAGGCAGTTCCATTTTTAATTGTTTGAGGTAACTTCACACTGCTTTACATGGTGGCTGCACCAATATGCATTTCCACCAACAGTGCACAAGGTTCCCTTTTCTCCACATCCTCATCAGCACTTGTGGTTTATTGATTTATTGATGATAGCCATTCTGACAGGTGATTCTCATTGTGGTTTTAATCTGCATTTCTCTGATGATTAGTGATGCTGAGCATCTTTTCATATGTCTATTGGCCATTTGTAAGTTTTTTTTGCAAAAGTATCTATTCAGGTCCTTTGCCCATTTTTAATTGGATTTTTGTTTTGTTTTGGTGCTGGGTTTTAGAAGTAATTTATAAATTCTGGATATTAACCCTTTATCAGATGTATCATTGGTGAATATGTTCTCACATTCAGTGGGTTGTTTTTTCATTTTGTTGATGGTTTCCTTTGCTGTGCAAAAGCCTTTTAGTTTGATGTAATCCCTTTTATTTATTTTTTATTTGTTTCTCTTGCCCAAGGAGATATATCAGAAAAAATATTTCAAAAAAAATCTCAAAAATTTTTGAGATTTTACTGCCTATGTTTTCTTCTAGAATTGTTATGGTTTCTAGTCTAACATTTAAGTTTTTAATCCATTTTGAGTTTATTCTTGTGTATGATGTAAGAAGGTGGTCTAGTTTCATTTTTTTGCACACAATCTGTCCAATTTTTTCAACATAATTTATGGAATAGACTGTCTTTATCTCATTGTATGTTTTTGCCTCCTTTGTCAGATATTAATTGACCATATAGACATGGGTTTATTTCTGGGCTCTCTATTCTGTTCCATTGATCTGTATGTCTGTTTTTATGCCAGTACCATGCTATTTTGATTCCTATGCCCTTGTGGGATAGCTTATATCAGGTAGTGTGATGCCTCCAACTTTGTTCTTCTTTCTCTAGACTGCTGTGGCTATTCAGGGTCTTTTGTGGTTCCATATATATTTTTGAAATATTTGTTCTAGTTCTGTGAAATATGCCATTGGTATCTTGATAGGAATTGTGTTGAATCTATAGATTGCTTTGGGTTGTATGGACATTTAAATGATGTTAATTCTTCCTATCCATGAACATGGTATATGCTCCCACTTATTTGTATCTTCTTTAATTTCTTTCTTCAAGTCTTATACTTTTCTGAGTAAAGGACTTTTACATCCTTGGTTAAATTTATTCCAAGGTTTTTCTGTTATGTTTTTTGTTTTTTTGATGCAATTGTAAATGGGATTGTTTTCCTAGCTTCCCTTTCTGATAGTTTATTATTGGTGTATAGAAATGCAACTGATTTCTGGCTATTTATTTGGTATCCTGCTACTTGACTGAATTCATTGATCAATTCTAGTTGTTTTGGGGTAGAATCTTTAGGGTTCTCTATATACAGTATCATGATATCTACAAATAATGACAGTTTTACTTCTTCCTTTCCAATTAGGATGTCTTTTATTTCTTCTTTTTGTCTGTTTGCTGTGGCTAGGACTTCCAGTACTATGTTGAATAAGAGTGATGAAAGTGGACATCTCTGTCTTGTTCCTGATCTTAAGAAAAACACTTTTAGTTTTTGCTCATTGAGTATGATGTTGGGCTGTGGGTTTGTTTTATATGGCCTTTATTATGTTGAGGTATGATCCCTCTATTCTCACTTCTCTGAGAGTTTTTATCTTAAATGGGTGCTGGACTTTATAAAATGCTTTCTCTGCATCTATTGATATGCTCATGTAATTTTTATCCTTCATTTTGTTTATGTGGTATATCACATTTATTGATTTGTGGATATTGTACTAACCTTACATCCTGGAATAAACCCCACTTTCTCATGGTGTGTGATCTTTTTAATGTATTGCTGGATTTGGTTTGCTAATATTTTGTTGAGGATTTTTGCATCTATGTTTATCAGTGATATTGGCCTATACTTTTCTTTCTCTGTAGTGTCTTTATCTGGTTTTAGAATTAGGATAATGCTGGTCTTGTAAAATAAGGTTGGGAGTCCTCCCTTCTCTTGAATTTCTTGGAATAGTTTGAGAAGGATAGGTATTAGTTCTTCTTTGAATGTTTGGCAAAATCTACCTGTGAAGCCATCCAGACCAGGATTTTTATTTATTGGAAGTTTTTTGTTTGTTTGTTTTACTGCTTCAATTTCATTAGTTGTAATCTGTCTATCCAGATTTTCTGATTCTTCCTGATTCAGTTTTGGAAGATTGTATGTTTCTAGGAATTTATTTATTTCATCCAGATTGTGCAATTTGTTGGCATATAGTTGTTCATAATATTTTCTTGCAATCCTTTGTATTTCTTTGGTGCCAGTTGTTACTTCTGCTCTTTTATTTCTGATTTTATTTATTTGGGTTCTCTCTTTCTGTTTTTCTTGATAAGTCTGGTTAAAAGTTTGTCAATCTTGTTTATCTTTTCAATGAACCAGCTCTTGTTTTCATTGATTTTTTTTGTATTGTGTTTTAGACTCTATTTTGTTTATGTCCGCACTGATCTTTATTATTCTTTTCTTCTACTCACTTTGGACTTTGTTGTTCTTTTTCAAGTTCTTTAAAATGTAAAGTTATAATGTTTATTTGATATTTTTCTTGTTTCTTGATGCACTCCTGTAATGCTATGAATTTCCCTCTTAGGACTGCTTTTGCTGTGTCCCATAGATTTAGGGTTGTTGTGTTCTCATTTATATTTGTCTCAAGGTAACTTTTTTTTTTTTTTGCAATTTTTATTAATTTATTTTTGTTACAGATGTTTCTCTTTTTTCCCTCCTAGAAACTCTCCTCCCAACCCTGACCCCCAGCATTTTTGTCTATGTCCACTGGTTACTCATACATGCATATAAATTGTTTGGTTTATCTCATCCCTCCCCCTTGCCCCCCTCCTCTAAGGGGGAGGGCAAGTCTGAACTGTACTCTCAAGGTAATTTTTTATTTCTTCTTTGATCTCATTGTTGACACATTTGTTGTTTAGTTACATGCTATTTTGCCTCCATGTGTTTGTGTGTCTTTTTTTTTCTTGAAATTTTTTTGATGTAACAAAATATATTTTTTAAATTAATCTTTATTGTTGAATGTATTACAGATATCCTCCCCTTTTTTCCTCATTGACCCCCGCCTCCCCAATCCCACCCCCCTCCTGCCTTCCCCACACTATCGTCAGTGTCCATTGGTTTTGCATATATGGATAGAAGTTTTTTGGTTTATCTCATCTCGTCCTCCTTCTCCCCTTCCCTTTGAGGTTCATCAGTCTAACAACCAATTTGTACTTTTTAATTCCTTCATCTTTTTCACCCATCCCTCCAGCCCCCACCCATCTGGCAAGCAAACAAAAGTTCTCTGTATCTATGAGTCTGTTTCTGTTCTGCTTGCTCATTTTGTTTGTAGATTCAATTGTTGATAGATACGTATTGATTGCCATTTTATTGTTCATATTTTTGTTCTTCTCCTTCAAGAAGACCCTTCAACATTTCATATAATACTGGTTTGGTGGTGGTGAACTCATTTAGCTTTTTCTTGTCTGGGAAACTCTTGATATGTCCATCGATTCTAAATGATAGCTCTGTAGGATAGAGTAATCTTGGTTGTAGGCCATTGCTTTTCATTGCCTGTGTTCTATCCGGGACCACCAAGCATAAGCTACAAAGCAGTCTGCAGATGGCTGCTTCCTGTGCTGGGCATGGAGGTGCCCAGGAAAAGCCAATTTGTGAACCAAGACTGGCTGCTTCTAGTGCCAGGCCTGGGGCCACTTAATGAGAGGTATGGGGATCGCTGAGACCAGATGCTGCTTGTTTGAGAGATTATAGGAAAATCTGAAGCAGGATCCAAGACAAGCCAATCCTATGGTAAAGCCTTTGGAAACAGCTTGGGTGGGCCCAAAAGTTGGGTGGGGCAGGGCCTCAGGGAATCACCAGGGCAGAGCAAACAGTGTGAGCCAGGTTGCTGGAGTCCCAGATATGGTGGCCGTCTGCCTGCCCTTTGGGGGAAGGGCTCACCAAAGGAACAACGGCCTCCACCAGCACGTCAGTCTGAGAGAAAGCTGCCTCTCCAGCCCTTGTCCTGAGGCCAAACAGCTCAGTTTTTTCCTGTATGTCTCTGGTGCCTTTCATGCTTCCTCCCCTCTGAGCTTAGAGGGAGCAAGTCCGAGTAAGTCCATGCACGGGCCCTTTAAGAGGAGCTGCCTGGGGAGGCAGCAGCCTCAGCCTCAATTCCTGCTGGTTTTTATAGAAGTTATGGGGACTTCTCTTCCTGGCACTGGAACCCTGAGCTGGGAGACTGGTGTGGGACGGGGACCCCTCACTCCTCAGGAAGGACCTTCACAGCCGAGGTATCCTCCTGATTTTTATCCGCCACACGTGGGTGTGGGACCAGCCCATCCACACCTCCGCCCCCACTACCAGTCTCAATGTGGCTGCTTCTTTAATTTCGTAGTTGTAGGACTACCATTCAGCTCGATTTCAGGTGGTTCTGAATGATGATTGTGCTGTAGTTTAGTTGTAATTTTGATGTGGTTGTGGGAGGAGGCGATACCGCATTTACCTTTGCCGCCATCTTGACCGGAAGTTGAAATTGATTTCTAGTATCCTACCATTGTGGTTAGGGAAGATGTTTGATATGATTTCAATCTTCTTGAATTTATTAAAACTTATTTCATGTCCTAACATGTGGTCTATCCTAGACAATGTTCCATGTGCACCTGAAAAGAATGTATATTCAGCTGCTTTGGGGTGAAATGCTCTTCTAAAGAGCTATAGAAATTTTGTAAAAAGAGAAATAAAATGCTCGAAGATACAGAGAAAAACCAAACAATTGCACAGATTTTTAAAGCAGCATTTTCCAAAAAATATGTCAAAGCAGTTACCAATGTGTAAAAAAAAAAAAAAAAAAAAAATTCAGCTTCACTAGTAATCAAAGAAATGCAAATTAGATGAGAAACATTTTCACACATCAAACTGGCAATTTTTTTTCCTTTAGACTTAGTATTAAAGGTGGTGAACATGTGAGAAAATAGGCACTCTCATAGACTGATGGTGGGATTATAACTTGCTTCATCCTTTCTGGCTGTTATTTTAACAAAGTGCGAGAAAGCATTATTTATTTGTTGTATTTAACGTCAAGTACAGGAACTGTATTTACTCTCCTGAATATTCCTGGTGGCTAGACTACTGCCTACTAACTCAATAAATAGGTATCTAATATTTATTGAATGGGAACTAAATATTTTAAAGTTAAAAACAGACGTTTTTAAAAGTAAACATAACCTTTAACTTGGCAATAAAGTTTCTAGGAACATACATACAAGAAATAAGAGTGATATACCAAGAATTCTCTATAAAGATGTTTACCCTATTGTAATTTATAGCATCAACAAGAAAAAACATTAGTGGAGGAAATAATCTTTAGTAATAAGGAATTAGTATTCTATATATTAGAAATTCAGGTGACAGTTAATATAAAAATTGCAGGTTATTTAATAGCATTGAAGATGTTCATAAATGTACATTATCAAGTCAAAAAAGCTTTGTTTATCAGCATGATCTCTTTTGTTAATAACATGGATATATGGAAATGCTTAGAAAAAATGTTGGAAATATATACAACAAAATGTGAACTGATTCTTTCACTATGATGGGAATATAGTTTATTCTTTTTCATGTTTTTTCTACTTAACATGTATTGTTTTGGTAACAAGGAAGAGAAGAATAAATATCCTTTTCTTCAAGTGCGTGATCTGAAAAATAATTTCTCTCCATTTGATTACTGCTAATCAAATGTCATTATTTTATTTTGGTAATGATGGTTTGATACAGATATACACTTTATTAACCAAACTGAGCATAAAGAACTAATTAGTGGTATTTTTGTGGCAGATTGTAGGATGTTTTCCCACTGTAAAAATGGGCTGTTTTTCCACTTTTCTGCAGCAAAGATACAGGTTTTTAAATGATACCAAAAGGAGTCACAAATTTCTGTGTTCATTGTAGAATCACATCCTTTAGTTTGACCCTCACAATTTAATCTATTGTGTTTGAAGTTAAGCCTCAACCTTGTATATCTCATATGCAAGAACAGTAACTTAATGTTTTAAAAAGCTGCTTGCTTGCTTCTCTCTCTTTGCCAGTGCTATTTAAAGAGTGGTGTAAGCACACTTATCAATAGGATGTATGAGTCATATCAATAATTATGAGCAACAGCAATACTTTTCTCAAAGATGTACACCATCTTTTAAAAACTCTAAGCAAAATGGCATCTTTATGCAACTGAATGGTATGAGAGGCTCTTTCAAAGCAGTGGGGTCTTTTGTTGTTTTTGATCAATCCATATCATTGCAGGTGAGAAACAAATCAGGTGATCCAGTAAACATAAAACATGGCGTATTTAAAATGACCCATGTGATGAACATAGTATTGGGCATGAACTCATTGTCCTTAAGACATAATTAAAATTCCCTAACATGTTTTATAAGGACCACCATGTTTATCAGCAACCTCCAGGTAGCTTCCTGGGATCTCCATGGTGAATATTTATGTATGTATGTATTTATTTTTCTTTATTGATTTTAGGGAGAGAGGAAGGGAGAGGGAGAGAGATAGAAACATTGATGAGAGAACATCGATTGGCCACCTCCTGCATGCCCCCCACTGGGGATTTGGCCCACAACCTGGACATGTGCCCTGACCAGGAATTGAACTGGCGACCTCTTGATGCATGGGTCGATGCTCAACCACTGAGCCACACCAGCTGGGCTCCGTGGTAGATGTTTAAAGATTTTTCTGCTTTTTTTAATCCTATGCTTCTACCTCCTGCCCCTAACACATGGCCTCGACCCTTGCATCATTCAGAAATAGAAGGCACTGGCAGGAAATGACTCTACTTTGCTCCACTGAACCTACAAACGTACCTACTTTTGTACCCACCAATCCTTTTGGTAGTTAATTCCTCCACCTGTGCTTTGGATATCATCTTCCCCTGTCTTCTCAGGGATTGTACTCCACAAATTAGCCCTCTTTCACACATCTTCAGTTTTTTACTTCAATCATGGACCTTTCAACATTCTCTTGAATGCTATATGAATAGAATTAATAAAATGGCAATTTACTAAGCATTTAGTCTATACCCAACCTGGAACTAAAGGCTTTTAAATCTATGAACTTATTATTTTTTAACCTCTTTTGTAGGTTGATGCTGCTTTCCATACTTTGCAGATGAGGGAATTGAAGCTCAGAAATGGTAAGCACCAGCTAAGATTATGCAATATGTGTGCCAAAGCGGGCATTCAAACCAAATTCTGTCTGATTACAAGATTATATCTTAATCATTTTGTTATTCTGCTCTTGTTCATCTCTGAAAAACATTCTCTGGGACCCAGTCTGTAGCTGATGATAGACAAAGTTCCTGAAAGGCTTGTATTCACTTGTTCTCTCCACTTCTCACAACTCAAACCACTGCAGCTTGGTGCGTGTCCCATGACATCACTGAAACCACTCTGGGCAACATTATCCATTATCTTCTCATTTGTAAATCTGAAGAATCCCGAGTGCCCCTCAAAACTTGATTGTAGCAAGCAGCCTTTGACTGTCTTGACAGTTCTCTCCTTGAAACATTCTCTTCCCAAAACACCTACTTTGCTAGTTTTTCTCTTACTTGATCTTTGGGGTTGCAAGTTGCTTTTTTTGTTCTCTATCTATTCCTTACATGTTGAAATTCCTCAGATCTGTCTACTTTTTTATTATAAATACAAATACTTTCATTGCAAATACTGTCCTGGAGATCTCATCCACTCCCATGGTTTTACTTCCATTTGCTGATAAATCCCACATTTCTATTTGGAGCCCAGGTTTCTATCCTGACCTGCAGACCTGAGTATCTGCTGCCTATTCCACTCCTCACTTTACATGTCCCACAGCCATAGAGCTGGGGTAGTGAAGTCGTGAAAGCATCCCATCTAGACTCAGACCCCTGGGCTTGAATCCTGGCACCACCCTATTGAATCATATACCTCTGGGCATTCATTTCTCTGGGCCTCCACTTCCTCATCTCACCTACACTTTCTGGGTACACACACAAACACACATATGTACTTTTTCTCTTTTTAAGAAAAATGGGTCTATATATACACTGTCATACCTTCACAGGTTATTTCTCATAATTATTATATAGGTCACCAGCCACTCCACCATTAAGTGAGAAAATGATGTTATGGTTTTTATTTTAACATTCAATACACTTTATTATGGATAAACAACTAGGAGAGAAAGAGAGAGAGAGAAAGGGGGAGTGATGATGCTTGAAATTTAAAAAATATATAAGCAAACCTGAATTTTCACAAAATTTTACACAAATAAGTATTCATTGATGGTATCGTTCAAGGTAACTAGTAGAGATTATTCACTAAGAGGGACTAGTTGCACTCAGGCAGATTAGTACTCAGTAAACAATCATCAAGAAGAGTGTTTCTCAAATCTGGTGATCATCAGAATCACTGCAGAAAATTTAAAATATATGTATGTGGATATCTCCCCAGACTTACTGAATCAGAATCTCTGGAGACAGGAGCCAAGAATGTATATATTTTAAAGCTCTCAGATGATTCTTGTGATCAATCTTACTTGGAAACCACTGATGAGCAGGGTTTTAAACCCCTAATATAATAAAATAGTTATCATTTTTAGAACAAATGAAAACGATTTATAAGGCTGTCTTGTATTTTATGTCTGAATGCTGGATAATTTCAGAGAGAGGACTCAATGGACTCATCATTAGTGGTATTGATCTAGACAAGACTACATTTATCAATTGCCTTTGCAGTGAGGTGTGACTCAATTCGGCTAATTGGATGACTGTGGACATGAGGTATGCAAATGAGGGTCTTGCCTTTCAAGCAGTGGTTTCTAATGGTTTTTGTTCTATAAATCCTTTTGGCAGCCTGGGGAAGCCTAAGAATTCCTTCTTCAAATAATATTTTTATACACATAAAGTAAAATACGTAGAATTACAAAGGAAACAGACGGTTATCAAAATATCGAAAGAATAAATGTATGATACAGTGATAGCGATATCAACACATTCAACAACAAGACTTACCAACAGGTTAATGGCAGAATTATGAACATAGGGTGACTTGGAGTGAAGGTGGGAGAGATATTTCAAGGTAGGTAATGTCTTAGACTGAGAGCATTTAGGTTTCTTTGGCTTCTTAGATCGAATGAACTACTCTTATGTTTCCTAGTGCCTAGGAACTTTGTCCCCATCTTACCCAAAGTATGGTCCTCAACAACAATTACTTAAAGGAGGGAAAAAATATATAAACCCAGGAAAGGGTTTGTGTGTGTGTGTGTGTGTGGCTTAAGACAACACAAATTTATTATATTACACGTTTACAGATCAGAAATCTGATACAGGTTTCACCAGGCTAAAATTAAGATGTTGGTAGGGTTGCGTTTCTTTCTAGAGACTCTAGGAGAAAATCTGTTTCCAGTTTCTAGGGCTGCTCATATTCCTTGGGCATGGATCTCTTCATCTTCAACACCAGCAACAGCAGATTGACTCATCAGATCACATTTCTCTAACCCTTCTTCTATATTCACATCTCCTTCTGACTCTGACTTCAGCTGGGGAATGCTCTCTGCTTTTAAGGACTTGTGTGATTAGGTTGGATTCAGGAATGTTTTTAATAAAGACAGGGGCCTTTTAGAGTATGATAACCCTGGTTTACTGGATTGTGTGAACCAGGCTGAAAGAAGTGATATTTCCTTTTTGGGCTCTTCAGTGCTGAGTTTACTCATCCATCTACCCATCCATTCAACAAACATTTTTTGAGCATCTGCTATACTCCAGACACTGTGCTGGCTATCTAATAAATGTGAGTAATTCACAAACTTGCCAGAGGTTGAGTAGTGGTTATGACCTGTAGTGACAGACAAGTGGCATCTCAACCTCAGTCTGACCACATCTGCTTGCCCAGTTAGAACAAGTTAGAAATGAGGTTTACAAAAAAAAAAAAGCCTGGCCATTGTGGCTCAGTGGATTGAGTGTCATCCCATGGGCTGAGAGGTCTTGGTTCAATTCTGGTCAGGGCACATGCCTGGGTTTCAGGTTTGATCCCAGTGGGGGGCATGCAGGAGGCAGCTGATCAATGTTTCTCTTTCACATTGATGCTTTTATCTCTCTCTCTCTAAAAAAGCAATAAAAATATTTTAAAAATATATAAAGGGACATTGAGGAACTGATTAGCTTTTACTACCTATTTCAAGTTTGTCCTGTAACTGCTGGTTTTTTCCTGAGGGTATTTGTGTCTTGCTTTGAGCAAACTGCCAGCCTGCAATAGATCAGTTCAAGGAAAACATACAAAGTCATTTCTAGAAAACATCCCAGAATAAAAAGTTCCCTGTAACCCTTATAATAAAACATAGCCATCTGCATGGTTCAAGATCACTGGGGGAATTTGTTGTATCCTAAATTTCCATTTATTTATATCTGACTTAGCCTGATCTTTTAAAAACTGCGCACTTTCTATATTTCATGGGCTACTTAACTTTAAGCATTTGATCCAGGTTGAATTAAAACCAATTAAAATTTTAAATTAGATGATGAGAAAATAAATCTCTTCTGAAACAAACAAACAAAACAGTATGAAAGGAAATCTTTCCTGGAAGAATCTACAATATGTCTGAAGGTTTAGTTGTTCTTTCCTTTGAGGCTAGTTCTCAGGTTATCTGCCTACGTTGTCATCATGAGGATCAAACGAATGGTGTATGAGACAGGGCCTCTCAGCTCTACTGCTGTTCCATGCAAAAATAAGGTACGCTCCCCGTCAACGAATGACCTTGGAAGTCATTTCCTCCAAAAGAGATTAGTTGGCTTTCCCCATTCAGATTTTATGTATCTGTTTGTCTTTTAGTTATGGTCTGCTTGTTCTTTTTCTTATCTATGTGTGCCTGTAAATCATTTATCAGAGAGAACTTTGAGTCCTATCAATTATGTCAACTATTTTGCTTGGTTTTACTTGAGCCAAAGACCTCCATATCTTCCTGTTCAGTGGTTTACTGGATTTTTAAAAAACATATGTTTTTATTAATTTTTTAGAGAGAGAGGAAGGAAGAAAAATATAGAAACATCGATGTGCTGCCTCCTCCATGCCCCCCATTGGGGATTGAACCCACAGCCTGGGCATGTGCCCTGACTGGGAATTGAACCGGGACCTCTCAGTCCATGGGAAGACGCTCAATCCACTGAGCCACACCAGCTGGGCGATTTATTGGATTTTTATTATCCATTACCCACATCCTCAAAAAAAAGGGATTTAAATAGGAAATAATTTCCTATTAGAAGGAGGTGGGTGTAACTGGCACAGTAATGAATAGGTAAGGTGAACGAGAACTGTATGGCTGCTTTTGCACATGCCTGTTACTACTATATTATTCTTGATGCATTTATAAAGCTGTCTCTATAACTAAGTGAATGGAAATGGCAAATGGTCTCTTAAATAAGGGGCTCAAATACTGGAATGGTGATACTCAAATACCTGGAAGGGGACCAGGCCTGGAGCGGGACAGCCTCGGGCTGGCCTGTAGTGTGTAGGTTATTTGTGCAGGAAAGATTTCACAACGCCAGTCCTGTGATTCTGAGAGTACATTTATTAAAGCTGGGGGCAGTGAAACAAAGAAGGTCTTAGGATAAAAGAAGCAGCAGGAGAGAGCCTAGGCAGGCTGCTTTGGCTCTCTAGAAAGTTACGGAAAGAAGTGAGCCAAGGCGGGGCTGCTGTCAGAGAAAAGGGGGCCTTGGGGACAGGTTCAGGGGGTTAGCCCAGGACAAGCTGCCACTGTCCATTACTCCCCTGATTGCAAGTCTTGTGAGGTCCCTTAGAGTATAGGAGATGCACGCCTGTAGGGGAAGAAGAGTAGGAAGGGAAAGGCATGGGTGTGCTCTGGGGAGGGAGAGCATGCTGGGTTCTTGGTCTTGAGGGTTTTAAAGGCTGGGAGTTTAGGGGAGGTCTTAGAGGAGGATCTCAATAGACTATTCATCAGCCTTTCCAGGTGTGTCCTTTCAGGGTCATGGTCTCCACTGATTGGTTGGTGCTAGGGCAAGGGGTCATTAGTCAGTGCAGCTGGTCCTGGAGTCTCCTGCTTGTTTTTCTGCTTTTCTGGGCCTTGGGATGATACAACTGAGACTTAGATGTTATCTCTAGGGAGGAAAGGTCAGGGAGTTCTTAACCACATGGCCAGCAATATGACAGGGCAGAAAAGGCCACCTTGGGGATGAGGTCTGGCTCCAGTTTTACCTGTTGCTAGGCACCTGGGGCTTTGCACCCTGGTGAGCTTCTGTATCTGGCTATGAATTGCTGGGCCAGTTTATTCAGTTGTCTCTGTTTCCCCATTCCAAATGCCAAGGTGTTTCCCTGGTTCTTACTATCCTGCCCCAGTGGAATGGGTAGAGTAGGAAGGAGTATGTTGAATGGCTTTCCTTCATTCTTCTGAAGATTTGCTTTACATTGGCAATCTCTTTGCTAATTGTAATAATAATAATGATACTTTTAAAACAACTATAATTTTTTGAGCACTTGCCATGTGCTAGGCATTTTTTATATCCTTTCTCTTCACAACAATGATGGAAGAAAGATCCTATTATTTACTTTTCAATGCTGATTTACAGAATATCATATAATAAGCATTTAATATTGATGCAATTAGAGGGGATTAGTTATTTGCATTAGGATTTTGACAGCTTGTAGGAATTCTTTCCCAGTTTTCAAGCCAGCTCGAAACCCTCACCGGAGTCCTGTGAGACAGGCTGGCGGCCAGCATTTTTATACAGACAGGGCTTGAGCTTGCTTCCGTTTTTCCCTCACACCTAGCTTATTTTTAGAAATCAATACATGGTAATAAAAATAAAATAATGAACAACAATACAGTCAAAGCAATACAAATTCACTTCTCAGATCGGGTGGGTTCTTCCTGAAGTTTCTCTTAGGGTGTCTGAGGTATGTCCTTGCCTGGCAATGAGAGAGGGAACAAAATTACTCCAATTTAGCTTTCTTTTTATTAAAAATTATATAAGCTTTCGACAGAATCGGCCAGCAGCCTGTCCTCATGAGCACATCAGAGAATAAACCAGCACAGCTGGCATCTCCACTGCCTGCTTCACTGGTCCTGGCATGTTGGCTATGGCGCACTGAGCTCGTTCTCTCCCTCTGCCTCCGGAGCCTTGGGCATCCTCCAGCTGCGTCCACAGCCTCGGGCAGCATTCATCACCACCCCTCTGCCTCCAGACCGAATTAGGGCTTGTTGGTAGATGGGATGAAGTCAGAGAGTCACCGAAGGAAAATTCCTGGTGGGAAGTCACACAGGCCCATGGCATCTGCTGCAGGGTATTTTTCACATCCCATGTTCTGCCCTTTTGTCTTACAGCTCCACGAATGTGATATTGTTTGGGTCTCGGAATTTCCCAGATATAGGGTAACAGGCTAATGCTCACCTAGCTCACAACAGACTCCATGTAAAAACGAAAATGCTAAGGTATTTAACTGACCATGAGAAATTTAACCACCAAAAAAAATGATCTGCTAGTGAAATCTAAATTTTAATCAGAGGGTTGCTTGGAAAGCTTGAAAGCAGGACAGGGGAGTTAGTAGAATGAGCTGAATATTTAAAGACATCAGGTTATATCATCCTGGGACCAGAACTCTTGCTGCCACCAAGGTGGGAACGGCAAAGCCTTGAGCCAGAGCATTTCTTCCCCTAAAACATTCCTGCCCTGCAGATGACTTGTGCCTGCTGGGACTTGTTGGATGACACTGGAACTATTTCCACTGGCCTCTGGCACCTCCTACTAGCACATGCAGTAAGTCGGCACTAAGAGAAAGATTCTTAAACAGCAAAGAATGACCTCCTTCTAATTCTGCATTCACATTAGAAAGTGACCATCTTTCTGAAATAAGATACCAAGTAGTTTTCTTTTATTCATCTAGTGAGAGAATAAAGGTAGTAGGTTAAAGTAAGCCCAAACAAATAACAACAACAACAAAAAAAACAGAATTGAGTGGGTTGGGGTGTGTGTGCAAATCCCAAATAGATCAGTGTAACTCAATGGCTTATTTATATAGGGAAGACTTATTTTAAAAAACAGATACTCCCAGGAGGTTTAAATCTACCTAATTTTGATAACCTAGTACACTTAAATGAGTAATTTTTGGTGAGGTCTAATGCTTGATTTATAGAAAATGATGATTAAGAACTTTACATAAGAAAAAGCTAAGACCTACAGAGCTGAAGACACATACTGGGTAGAGGCAGAGGAAAATCTACATTGTTTTTCTTAACTCTCGGTCCAAAGATTTTTGCACAATTAAGCATAGCTGATTTTTCTCCTATTACCCAGTTGATATACACCAAATAAGGAAAAGGAATTTTGGTTGGGGGCGGGAGTACTTTTTTGAGAATGAGACATTGGTTGGAGCAAGTGGACCTGAGTAGAGCCCAATGGAAGGAGCAGAGAGGATCATGGTGGACATCTCTATTTCTGCAATTTTTCTAAAACTGGCTGGCAGCTCTCATGCCAAGCTTTTTGATATATTTTTGTTCTATTACTTCAACTACATCAGCTTTGTAAAACACAAAACACTCATCATCAAGTACATGAGGGGAAAGCCATGGGAAGATGATGACTTGGAGATTCTGGTTAATGGATAACTTATGAGAATGTGGTATTGTCATAAGAAACATTCAAACCTGTAAAGAATTTTTATGAGTTTATTGAGCCCAACTGATGACAATTGCCAGGAAGCAAAATCTCAACAGATTGAGAAAATGCTCTGGAAAATAACCGTTTTGCAGCTTATTTTATATATTAGAATAAAAGAAGGAGATGTAAGGGGAGGTCTCATGAAGTTCATTGGTGATAGATTAGGGATGTGGGAGAAAGCAAAGCAGGGAAATCTCTGGGATTGGATAAAAAGTAAAATGTAGAAACACTTCTTTTCCATTGGTGACACAGGATAGTTAATGATTGGCATTTACAGCACACAGAGATGGTATGCTGGGAATGAGATAACAATGAGGGGTTCTGTGGTCTCCTGCTTGGTTGTGTGGTTTGTGCCCTGAAGGGTCTGGAAAAGAAGATTATTATGACATTTCAAAGGTATGTTATTTTAGATACCAAAAAACCCAACAGACAGGCTCATTTAAGGTAATGATTGACTTTTGTCAAGGAAGCTACAGGCCTAGAATGTGACTATCTGCCCTGACTTACTTTTAGTTAGGAATTTTTTTGTTTTGTTTTGTTAATCTTTACCTGAGGATATGTTTTCCATTGATTTTTAGAGAAAGTGGGAGGGAGGGAGGGAGGAAGGGAGAGAGAAAGAAAAATATTGATATGAGAGAGACAAATCAATTGGTTGTCTCCCACACGACCCCGACTGGGGGCCAGGGATGGAACCCAAGATCCTTCTGTCCAAGGGCCGACGCTCTAACCACTGAGCCAAAGTGGCCGGGGCTATTTAGGAATTTTTATGTTCAGACTATCCTATTGGTTACTTCCAGTCTCTGAGTTTGTAAGGTCCACCATGCAGGCCTCCCCTGAGCTTGTTAGGTTAGTATGTGGCCCCTTTTTTGTCCACAGTAGCAATCTCATTTTGTTTCATTCAACATTTATTGAGCACCTGTGCTGAGATATGCACTGGTCCTAACCTAAGAACACAAGGATGAACAGCACTTAGTCCTTTCCCTCAAGAAGCCACAGTCCAATAGAGGAGACCTTCACTTAAGCAATTTATAGTACTGCATATTATACCCAATGATCCAAGGGTGATAGGCATGGTGATAGAATACAGATAGGAGAACATACTTCTTTTAGGAGTGGTTAGGGAAGGCTTTCTAGAGAAGGTGATCTATGAACTGAACTTTGAGTGACGAATAAGGCAGTAAAATTAAAAAAAAAAGTACTGAGTCATCAAAATTGACCACCATATAACACAGGCTGTTGCTGGTATTACTCTTATGTGGTTGAGCGTTTTTTTCTAAAATTGTCTTACACGTTGAGTCTAAACTCCTTATTATGACATTTTTGAGCTTCCATTCATTCCCGACTGCACAATCATCTTCTGAGCATCTACTATGTGCTAGAGATAAAAGACAAGTTAGAGGAGATATTTGTCCCGAGGAACTCACAGTATAGTGCAGTGATTCTCAGTACTGGATGCAGTTTAGAATCATGGGAGAGCTTTTAAAACATGTGAGTGCCCAAGCTCCACTTCCAAATGTACAGCAGAACTTGAAAATGATTAGGTGTGGTTTTATATAATGAAGGTTCCTAAGAGGGGATGGGCATAACAAGGTAGGCACCCAATCCAGCCTGAGGCTGGGGAGTGGGTCCATGTAGGCTTTACTATGGTAATTGTCCTTGCTTGAGCCAAGTTGTGAAGGGTCAGTAGAGTTTAATTAGGCAGAGGATGTGTGGGAAATGTGCCAGGCAGATAAAAGTGCCTGGGTAAACACTCAGAGGTTTCCAGTGTTTCCATCTGTCTTCCTCCTCACTCATAACCCACTCATAACCATGGCCTAAACTCTAACCCTATCCCATCGCGCCTCTGGCTTCATGAGCCTTGTGCTGTAGCTTTCTTAGGTACTTGCCATTCCTAACCACATCATGTATTTTCCCTTTGCTGCAATGCCTTTCTTCTACCACTTAAAAAAAAAAAAAAAAAAAAAGCTTCCTTGTCCTTGAAGGTCTAGCTCTAGCTGACCTCTAACTCTACCTCTAAACCGGAAAACTATAACCTGTGAGCAAAATCTGACCCACCACCTGTTTTTGTAAATAAAGTTTTATTGAAATACAGCCATGCTCATTCATTTAAGTATTGTCTGTGTCTGCTTTCACATTACAACAGCAAATTAAGTAGAATTAAGTAGCTGTTTCAGAGATGGGGTGGCCTCCAAAGCTGTGTGTCCTTGAGATAATTGCTATGCAACCCTTCCAGGTTTCAATTTCCTTATGAGTAGCATGGCAATAATTATAAAAGCTGCAGCATGTTTTTATAATGATAAATGAGATGCTCTGTACTTGGTGGATGCTGTGATGTGCCACCCTGATCCCTCTGCAGAATGAGGATATACTTCCCCAGTTGTCAAAAGATAGCTTTCACCTATCAGCCTTATGCTGTATTGGAAGAAAACTTCAAGATGTAACTTTTTTCTGGGGCAGACCTCATCTAAAGACTTCTTATTCTGGGAGGTATAAAGACCTGGTCCCTTAACCCCCAAGCTGGATCTGCCCGAGGAGCCATCTTGGCACCAGCGCTCCCTCTGGATCATGGAAATTCAGCCTTTTCTTATGCCCAGTTCTGCTTCCTTCCACAAGTGTTGATCCCAAGAGCACTCCCTAAGCTCCTTCTCAGGGTCTGCATTCAGTGATCCCAGCCCGTGGCATTAGGATTGATTCACATGCAGAGATGCTGAGATGGGGTTTTGGAGTTGATCACCATCTCTTGGTTGCAAGTGAGAAGGCTGTCACTGTAGGTGGAGCACACACAGCCCAGGCAGCTGTTAACACTTCTGCCAGCTGTGACCTGGGATGTACCGCACACCGACAGAGGGGGATGGACTGGCTGGGGCGAGGTGTCAGGGGTTTGAGAAATAAGAGGGAAACTGTAATCATGAGGACTGTGAATTGGCTGGCTGCTGTTAAGCTCCACTGATGCCCTGGGAAAAAGTAGTAAAAAGCTGAGACTGATTAATCAGCAGATAAATGCTAGGGCCAACCTGGAAACATACAAAAGAGGCTCTCATCTCTTAAATTGGGAGGAAAAGGGGTTCAAATATGAAGATCAAGGCCTGGATTTAATTGTAAGAGTAGCTGAGACAGGTCTGCTATACTGAAGTTGGGCAAGTGGGCTCCTGACACAAGGTATATGAGTACATCTGTGCTGATGTCCTTTAAGAATCTTGTATCTCCAGATTACCCTGAACCCTCTGGGCCTGCACAACTGGCCCACTCTTCCTATCTATTAAAGGCTAGATACACACGCACGTGTGCCTGCATATATGCACACACACACCTCATTCTTGAATTTAATGCAGAGGCCTCTCCTCTGCAAGACATTATATGCTCTCTTTGGGATCTCCACCATCTCCCCACCCTACCACCAGGTCATAACTTGGGTTATGTCACAAAATAACTCGGCCAAGGCCTTGCTGGAACTGCTCAGGGAGGAAAAGAACTATACCCCCTCTAGTCCAATTTCAAGACTAGCCATCAGGGAGAATATGCGTGGGACTTGGTTCTGAGGGTGCCCAACCAAAGTGGGTGGAAGTTAAATTTGAATATAAGAGAGCTTACCAATATGAGAGCACTCCCCAAAATATAGGATGTAATAATACCCTAGCAAGGAGCCAAGGAAAGGTATGAGTATGTGGTAGGATGGCACCTAGAAACATGGAAAAAGCAATGACTCATATCAAGTGAGGTAGACATGATGAAATTGCTGTGACAGACAGCATTACACAACAGAGATAGAAAATAATGTGTGAGGCACCTTTCTTCTCTTGCCCCATTTGATAGTGAATGACATGCAGCAATCTCAGTGTATTTAGATGATGGCTATATCATTCTGAAGATCTCCAAACCAAGCAAGAGGATGCAGATTAGTGTCAATAAACTACTCCAAGAATGTCCCATAGGGAACCAGTAGTCCAGACACACCAAGAAACTCCCAGGTCATTGATGGTTCTGCTGGACCCATGTGGTTATAATTCCGAGAGTCCCCCTCTACCGTATCCTCAACCAGGACAATACTGTACACGACCTAATGGTCCAGATTTGTGCCTCTGGCTTACAAGACCCCATTATGTAGGGCAGCCCTGGATATTTGTATATGATTATGAGATGGGGCCCATCATCTTCAAGGACAAAGTGTAACCAAGGAAGAAAAGGAGGCAGCTTGGTCTACTCTGTGTGATAATTTCAGGGAACTATTCATCTCTGATAACAAGAAGTAATTTTTGTTTAGGAAGCAATCTCTGAGCTTTCTTTTTTTTTTTTTTTTCTGGCCTCAATCTATATTATCTATTGATTTGCAGGTTCCAGCATTTCAGCTATATTAGATTAATTCTTTTCTGTTTTAAAAATCAGCAATATGTATAGTATAGGTGCTACTTGGTCCTCCCTTATGTACATGAACATTGGTCTTTGGGAATGTCAAGCTGAGAATGCCTGCTTTTATTTATTTATTTTTTTCATTATTATTATTTTTTATCCTCACCCAAGGACATTTTTCCATTTTTTAAATTCAGATAGAGTGGGAAGAGAGAGAGAGAGAGAGAGAGAGAGAGAAACATCGACGTGAAAGGGACACATCGAGTGGCTGCCTCCCGCACGACCAACCAGGGCCGGGGACAAATTGCAACCAAGGTACGTGCCCCTAGCGGGAACCGAACCCGGGTCTCTCTGGACCGCAGGCCGACGCTCTAACCGCTGAGCCAAACCGGCCAGGGCGAGAATGCCTGCTTTTAGATTAGCCAGGTGACCTTAGCCCATATGGAAATTATTCCCCTGGTCACTTGTTTTTAAACTCCAGGCCTTCCATCATCCTATTTCCCATGGGCAGAATAGATGTTCACTCTGGTTACAATTTAAGGAGAATTAGGAAAGCTACCTCATTTATTCTTATGCTGTCTGGCTTCCTAGAAATATTCTCCCAAACAATACTAGAAATTGTACTGCTGTAACTCTATGAATGCGGTCCAAAAGAGTCACTGTATAATGCAGTGCTGCTTTATTCATTACGTTTCATTCAAAGCTTAGCAATCTGGCCCTTTGGGTGACACATTGAGCTGTCTCTGTGTTTCTCATTTAGCGCATAAGACCCAATCAGATTCTCTCTTCTTGTCTAAAGAGTGGAAACTGTTGCTATAATGAAGAGCAGGAAGACCAAGAAAAAGAGAATAAATGAAGAGGAAAAGGAAGGGGCTCAGCAAATAGGGGCTGAGAAATAACTGATACTTTGGCTTAAAAAACTAATCATCATTAAGGATAATGTGACGTTTTGGACTTAGATTCAGGAAGCCAATTACTTGTATATAGGATTGATACAATAACAGTTGGGCTAGAAAAGATTTAAAAGTATAGTATGTCTATATAACATGATATAGCTGCTGATGGATTAAGCTTTGTGTTCAGATCAAGGAAGATGTTCCAATGTATTTATCATTTGTTGTACTTTTAAAAAAATGTTACAACATTTTCGAGTATCTTTTTTTTTTTTTTATCCTCACTTGAGGACTTTTTTTTGCATTTATCTCCAGATAGAGCAGGAGGGAGAGAGGGGGGAAGAGAGAGAGAGAAACATCGATGTGAGAGAGACACCCACACGACCCCAACTGAGGCTGGGGACAAACTGCAACCAAGGTACGTGCCCTTAGCAGGAACTGAACCCGGGACTCTGGTCCGTGGGCTGACGCTCTAACCGCTGAGCCAAACCTACCAGGGCTCAGGTATCTTTCTTTAAATGAGATATTGACCAGGCAGTGAGAGACATTTTTTTTTTTTTTTTGAGGATCTACTATGTACCAAATCATAAGCTAGGAGTCATCCAAATCTCAACATCCCTATGAAGCACTTTTAAAGAAAACTGCAGCAGTGCGGCAGGTGTGGCTCAGTGGATTGAGCATCATCATCCCATGGACTGAGAGGTCCCGGTTCAATTCCTGGTCAGGGCACATGCCCGGGTTGCAGGCTGGGTCCCCAGTAGGGGGCATGCAGAAGGCAGCCAATCGATGTTTCTCCCTCACATCAATGTCTCTACTCTCTCTCCCTTTTTCTCTTGCTCTCTCAAAAAAAAAAAAAAAAAATCAATAAAAAAATGTTTAAAGAAAACTGCAGCTACTGAACCTCAGAGATGTTAATAAGTTGTTTGGAATGAAGCTGAGATTTCATCTCAGATTGATTTAATTCCAAGGCTCATATCCACACTATTACATTAGGCTCCCAGAGGGCACTTAAGGGAACCACCTAGGCGCAGGAATGAATAGAGGTAGGTAGAGTAGAAAAGTGAATTAACATTTATAAGGCATCTGTTATTTGCTAGACATTTTACATACATAGTCACAATTAATACAGGAACTCAATGAAATAGGTATTATCACATCTGCATTTTAATACGAGAAACCTGAGGTTTAAAGAGCTAAATAACTCACCTAAGATCACCCAATAAGTGGTAGAATCAAGACCGGGCTACTCATCTGTTTGATTTTTCCCAACTTCAGATATTACACATGGCACATATATTGATTTTGCCCAATTTATATTGTGATTTACTTATTTAAAAATCTCACTTTTTTTGTCTATGACCATACCACCCTGAATGTGCCTGATCTCATCTGCTCTAGGAAGCTAAGCAGGGTCGGGCCCGGTTAGTACTTGGATGGGACATAAAAATCTCACTTTTTAAAACAAACTCAGTTATTTAACTAGAAAACTGTATACAAATCCATAAACAAGAAACCAACTATGCCAAATCTATGAAAGAGAAACCCTTATGCCACAAGCAGAAGGAAACCATAAACATAAATACATTATGAACAAAATAATGTTGTGGATTCTAGCTAGATGCTGTTGCCCACAAGATTCTAGCTCTGAGGTCTCCTCTCTCTTTGTTAAAAAAGGAAGTTACTTAGAAGGTTACTAAACCTTTTAATACTTAACTGAGAAGGTCTTCTTGACTTAAGAAAGATTGAAAAGTTCAAATAGAGGTAATTTTCTCAACTATAATTATGTATAATTCAATGCTGTTTAATGCAGTGTCTGTGAGATAGCTAAAATAATCTCCTAACCCATCGAAAGACATCTCACATTCTACCAGTTGCTCACATCAAACATTTTTAAAAATACTCTTTACCATTCTTCTTAACGACCTTGAATAATGGATGACCCTGGCCAGGTGGCTCAGTTGATTGGAACATCATCCTGTACACCAAAAGGTTGCAGGTTTGATTCCCGGTCAGGGCACATACCTAGGTTGCAGGTTTGATCCCCAGTTAGAGTGCATAAGGGAGGCAACCAATCCATGTTCCTCTCTCTCGTTGATATTTTTCTTTCTCTGAAAATCAATAAAACATATCCTCAGATGAGGAATTAAAAAATAAAATAGTGGGATGATGAATGTGGTGGGAAAAAAAGAAAAAAGACTTGGGACAATTCCCACCATTTTCAAATCCTGGAGGATTGACTTGTGGGAGATAGTACTAATTTCTTCCTTCTTGCTCAAGAAAGTCAAACTAGGACAAATTGTGTGACATTCTGAAATACAGCTTTCAGCTCAATATAATATACAATATGAATATTAAAACTAACAAGGGACATGGCTATTGCTTAAAGAACTGAATTCTCTGCCCAGGAAAATTGATAGCATACTATCTTCCAAGATTTCTAGAGAAGAAATGATTTTATTACTTGGGGGATTAGAGTCGAATTTAAGATTCTTTAGAACTTTAAGATCGTTTTCAGCTCCGTTGTTCTATGAGACTTCATGGTGCTTCTAGTAGGTCAAAGATCACTCGACATTTAAGATCCTATAGTTGAGGCTCTTATCCTAGACAAAGATTTTTCACCCTCAGCATTGCTGACATTTGGGACTGGATAAGTTTTTGTTGTGCAGGGGCTCTCCTGTACATTGTGGGATGTTTAGTAGGATCCCCGGCCTCTATACACTAGATACTAGTGCCTCCTCCCACCCACCAGTTGTGACAAACAAAAATATCTCCAGACATTGCCACATGTTCCCTAGGGAGCAGACCACTCTTGGTTTAGAATCACTGCTTTAGACCTACTTCTCTCTGTGCACATCTACTCTTTTGGGACAGGAATCCATAAGTTTCTTACATATTTATATCTCATGCATACCTTTACCATTGCACTTAATGCATCTAACAAGCGTCTCTTGAGCATCTACAAAATGCTAGATGCTGTGTTAGGCACTGTGGCTCCAGTGGTCAGAGAGACAGGCCCAGTCCATGGTAGGTGGATGAGGTTGCAGGGGTCGGAGGGAGAAGATACAGACCTGTATATGGTTATCATAGTTAATCTGTGTTTCTGTCTGTTTCCACATTGTCTTGTGAGCCTCCTGAGAGCCATGTCTTTTTAATCTTTTGATTCCAAGGGTTCAGCTGAATGCCTGGAATATAGTAGATGCTCAACAAATGTGGGCTGACTAAGCAAATGAGAGGGTAGGGGATTGGGTAAGGGCAGGAAGTAGTAACCTACCCAGCATAATAAAGATGTCCTAACAGCATGGCTGGTGTGGCTCAGTAGTTGAGCGGCGACCCATCCACCAAGAGGTCGCCGGTCCAATTCCCGGTCAGGGCACGTGCCCAGGTTGTGGGCCCGATCCCCAGTGGGGGGCGTGCAGGAGGCGGCCAATCGATGTTCTCTGTCATTGATGTCTCTATCTCTCTCTACCTCTCCCTTCCTCTCTCTCTAAAAATCAATAAAGAAAAAAATTTAAAAAATAAAATAAAATAAATAAAGATGTCTTAACATACCCAGGAATATCTAAAAATGTGAACAAGGCATGGCCTATCATTCCCCTTTCTAGCACTTTAAGGTTAACAGATAAAAATTTGACCTGTAAGAAAGAAAGATCTCTTATCCTTTGAGACGACATGGAGGGACCTCGAGAGTATTATCCTAAGCGAAACAAGCCAAGCAGAGAAAGACAAATATCACATGATCTCACTTATTTGTGGAATATAATGAACATAACAGTCTGAGGAACAGGGTAGACCCAGAGATGTGGAAGTAGGGTATAAACTGACACCCCTCAGAAGAGGGGGTGGGGGGGAGGGAAGAGATAAACCACAGAACTTATGCGCATGTATGCATAAGTGTTGGACATGGACAACAAAGCTGGGGACCGGGTGGGGGGATGGGGAGGAGGGTGTCAATGGGGAAAAAAGGAGAAACATCTGTAACAAAAATAAATTAATAAAAAAAAAATCAAAAATTTGACCAACAGAAATGATCAAAGCAGGTTTTTTTTTTGTTTTTTTTTTTTTTTAATTTTGTTTTGTTTTTTGATGTGGCTCATCTGAGCGAGGCAGTTTGGTGTATTTGATCAAACTGCAATTTTACTGGATTTCATTGGCAATCTCAGGATGGCATGAGCAATAGGTAGAGACTGTGAAGATTAGTGATCAAATTGGCATTGTAATTTGTTTTAGGCCATTAAAATATCTCGCCATTGAAATAACCACATCAAAATGTCTCATATCTGGAAATGACAAATTTACTGCTGTAATGACTAATTTAACTAATGACTAATTAAGATTTACATAAAGTAAGTAAGTACATGTCAAATTCCCTATGGTACCAAAATGTTAAGTGTCTTTCATCTAGCTCATAGTGACCAAATCTCTGACAAGATCTATGCATTCATCTCTTTCTAAGGATACGGCAGTCTGGAATAAAAATGAAAAGGGTAGTTCCACTATGCACTTTATTTTTAAAAAGTCCCTTCTGCTCATGATTCTTAGTTTGAGGACAGGAGCCATATCACATTTATTTTTATATCATGCACAATACAGAGCACATTATCTTACTCATAGTGGGCGCAAAACAAAGTGTGTTGAGGGAAAACAGAAAGCATGTTAGAATATAATTATTCCATGTACATCATGTATTCTATCATACTTTATCCATATTTATGCTGGGTATATTTCTAACTATGTCTGTGCTTATCATTAAGTCAGTAACTTTGAGTAAAGAAACCTGGCCTGGCCAGTGTGGCTCAGTGGGTGAGTGTCGACCCATGCACCAAGAGGTCGCCGGTTCGATTCTCGGTCAGGGCACATGCCCAGGTTGTGGGCCCGATCCCCAGTGGGGGGCATGCAGGAGGCGGCCAATCGATGTTCTCTCTCATTGATGTTTCTATCTCTCTCTCCCTCTCCCTTCTTCTCTCTCTAAAATCGATAAAAGAAAAAAATTTTTTAAAAAGGAACCTGTACCCATCTCACCCTAATAAACAAGTGCTGTTTGCTATCCAGCATCCATTCACCTTCATCTGGACACTTTATCTCACTTTGTCTAGAAAACCACCCCCTTTCCCACTCTCAGCTCCGTGCCCAACCTTGAGGACTAGAGCATGTGACTAGGTCAGGGTATCACATTGTTCTGCTACAATGATTCATTCAGGACTGGGCATTGGGGCAAATAAGGCAAGAGGGTTTGTTTGTTTGTTTCTCTTGGAAAATTTGGGGGAAGGTTGCTTGTTTTTTTTTCCTCACTTAAGCCTAGAATTGCCATCTTGTAGCCATGAGGAAGAAGATGCCAGAGAATGGAGTCTGTGTGATGAGGGAGAGGGAGGGAAGGAGGGATGGAGAGAGAGAGACAAAGAGAGAGAGAGGGAACAAGCCACTGGGTACTATAGACGTGATTAAACTTGTAACCAAGCTATGCCAGAAGCCAGTACCACCATGAGTTTTTTTTTTTTTCCTTTGGCTTAAAGAGTTTGGGTTGGTTTTCTGCCACTTTCAACTTAGAGCCTTTACTTACACATGCCCGAAACTCAAATTACATTTTCTTTATCTCACAGCTTATGATAGAATTATGTACACGATGGCAATTTTACTGCTTGAGGAAGGGGATGAGTAAGTCTGAATTGGTGTGTTAGAGTATACAATGTAACATTAATTCATCTACTATTTACTGAGTCCCTATCATGTGCCCTTGCACAAAGAATTCTGAAAACACAAAGCAAACTTATAAAAACAACAACAAAAATTGTTTCTCATAGGTGCTTTCCCCCTCCCATTTGGGCTAGATTTATAATTAGTGTCTTTAGCTTTTCATATGAAGGCGTTTTCCACAAATGGTAAGTTCTTTTCTATATACACAATATTTAAAATCATCCCTTTAGAAATATGCAGAGAGGAAGGAATTTTTGACATTCATTTATAGTTTCCCAAATAAGTTTAATTTTATATATTCAAATAAGACTATAAGAATTTCTCAGAACTCTTTTTATTTCTTTAAAAGCATCATTATTTTGTCACTTCACTCAATTTTTAGTTAGTTTTTAATTTCCATATGAAATGTACACCTATCCAAAGGGGGCACTAATTGTGTAGCTTTTCTAAGGATGGCAACAACTGGCTTTCTGCAGAGGTAGAAACCCAAGTACGGCATGGCTTCTAGGAGCATGGACTCACATGCATGCAGCAGCTCCTAGGAAATAGCCCATCATGTTGTTAGCTAGGCTGAGCATCTTCCAACTTTGGCACCACTGTCAGCTCGAGCCCCTGAGCCGTGCATGGACACCTGTGAGAAAAACCAACCCTTCCTTGTTGTCTCAAGAATTGGTACCTAAAGAGGATTTCATTCTCTAAGTCTCAGTTATCGAGATGGCATGTTGGATATGTATAAAGTAAACTCTTCTAGTTCAAGGCAGAAGAATTGACAACTAGTTCCCAGAAATGTGTGAAATCATGTTAATGATTCCCTACTCCACCAAATGCAAAACTATATTTCTTAAGCTATTTCTAACACTTGTCCAACATGAGATAGATTGCATGAGCCAAGTAAACTGTTAGGTCTGCTTTTGGTTTGAATTATGTGAATTCAACATGATAATACTAGATAGTTCATGTGGGTTGGTAGTTAATTTGGTCTTTAATGAAAGAAAATGGGAAATAATTCATTCAACAACAACTTATATTGGGCATCTATCTTGTCTTCTTTTTAGATAAAATGCTTGAAAACTTAAGGTCTGAGCAGGAGAAATAAGAAAATAAGTGTTGGGGAGTAAAGAAGTATGGAACCAGTGATAGTATGTGATCTCCCATTTTACAGATGAGGAAACCAAGGACCGAAGAGGTGGAATGACTTTCCCAAGACATCATTGGCTAGAGGCTGAGCTAGACTAGGAAACCATAGATATTGATTCTATCTAGTGCTTATCCTTTAATATTAAATGTAAGATATATATATATATATATATATTATATATATATTTTTTTTAATCCTCACCTGAGGATATTTTTCCATTTATTTTCAGACAGAGTGGGAGAGAGAGAGAGAGAGAGAGAGAGAGAGAGAGAGAGAGAAACATCAGTGTGAAAGAGAAACATCAATTGGTTGCCTCCCGCATTACACTGACCAGGGCCGGGGTCTGAACTGTAATCCAGGTACGTGCCCCTGACGGGAATCGAACACGCAGCTCTTTGGTCCGAGGGCCAGTGCTCTCACCTCTGAGCCAAACCGGGCAGGGCAAATGTAAGATATCTTTATAACCCATGTTAGAGTAGACATGTAGGTAGAGTAACACCAGATCAATACTATTTGCTTTGAGCTTACTGTCATAGCTAAGGTGCTACGTGATCCTTAGGGTCAGCAGTAAGAGCAGGTGATGGAGACAGCCACTTATATGGTACTGAAAGCTTTCTATGCAGGAAGAGATCTCCCTGCACCAGCCTGGCTTAAAAACTGGTTCAAGTTGAAACTCAGTTTTCTTGTTTTGAAGTTTTCCTTCTTCATTAAAATTCAGGTAAAACATATGCCTTTCCCTAAATTTCTCCAAATTTAATTGCTGTTCTATAAAGTAGAGGTAGCTTTTTTCTAGCTTACTTTTCTCTCTACAAACATATAGCCTATTATCTTTTGCCTTTTCCTTTTCTCTAAGAAAACCTCAAAGGTGGTAATGGTGATGATAGATCTGGGTTGTGAGATCTGAGTATTTTAAAAAATATTCAAATCTTTAAAAGTGAACATATATCAATTTTACAAAATAAAGTATCTACTTAAAAATATAGACCTCTTTAAGACAAATAATGTTTAAAAAATCACTTCTGCACTACTATCAATATGTGTCACTTCAGCTCCAATCTTTTTTTTTTTTTTTTTTTAATCCTCAGCTGAGGATATTTTTCCATTTATCTTCAGATAGAGTGGGGAAAGGGAAGGATAGAGAGAGAGAGAGAGAGAGAGAGAGAGAGAGAGAGAGAGAGAAACATCGACATTAGAGAGGCACATCGATTGGTTGCCTCCCGCACGACCCTGACCAAGGCCGGGGACGAACCACAACCGAGGTAAGTGTCCTTGACAGGAATCAAACCCATGACTCTGGTCTGCGGGCCAACGCTCTAACCACAGAGCTGAACCGGCCAGGGCTGAGGTCCAATCTTAAGTGCCTTTTATTGTATTCAAATCACAAAATTTGATATGCAGTGTATATGATATATACTATTATCCAATCATGCTAGGGAACTGCTATGCTAACACTATGAAAATGATTAATTCCACTCTTAGAGGTGAGGAGGAAGATTAGTGTACGTTGCAAATAGGTAGGACAATATCTGTTTTGTACATTGTCATATCCACAGTGCTTAGTATAATGCCTATCATACTATAGATTTCCAATAAATATTGGTTGCATGAACAAACAGAATAAAATATATAGGGACTAGCACTATAGTCTCATAAACATTGGCTGACTGAGGACTAAGCCATCTCTCTCTGTGTTGCTAGTGAATGCAGAAGCGACGTCCGCACAGACTTAACCAGTGCTCCACAGACAAAGTCATTTTTGTGGGGCAAGGGTTCTCCTTTGATGGGTACGCAAACCTGCATTCTCACTTAAGAACTGGAAAATTAAGCTCATTATGATTTGCTATCCATCAAGGCTTCCTACTCCGAAGAACACAATTTTAAAAGGAATGCGTTTACTCCATCTCAGATTTTTGGTGTGCCTTTTTCCCCCCTTAAAGCATAACGAGCTTGTCAGAGTTTCCATGGTGAACGTGGGGCTCCATGGAAACTGATAGATTTAGCTACACAAAAAGAATAAATAAAATAGGCAGGCATTTATTTCGCTGTGGATAGGAGAGGGAAGTGGCTTCTCGTTTAACCCACCTGCCCCTTATTCTCTGTGCCTCATGAAAACACGAGTTCTTTTCCCTGCATCATTTTACTAACCTATGCTGATTGGATTGTTTATCTCCCCGAGGTCCTCCTTCTATTCCTACTTCGGTTTTACTTCAGGGTGGGTCTGTGTGTCACTGGCAATGGTTGAAAGACCACGGACAATGTGGAAGATGTAGATGGTAACCCACAGTGCAGTGACCAAGGGAGTCATGGGAAACGGAATGGAAAAGCCTTTGCCGTCTGCTGGGAGGAGCCAATGTGTGAGGATAACTGTCGTCAAGACCCGGGTTCATCCTGTCCTAAGTGGAGAGGCAAGCTGGTGCCCCTGAACCTCAGTTTCCCCAGCTCTGAAATGATTAACGTACATCCTCTTCCTACTTTATAGGGTTGTTGTGTGGCTCAAAATGACAGGGTAGACAAGAAAGCCTTTTATTATTTTTATTATTATTATATATTTTTTTAATCCTCACCCGAGGACATTTTTCCATTTTTTGTTCAGATAGAGTGGGAGGGAGAGAGAGGACAGAGAGAGAGAAACATCGACATGAAAGGGACACATCGAGTGGCTGCCTCCCACACGACCAACCAGGGCCGGGGACAAACTGCAACCGAGGTATGTGCCCCCAGCGGGAACCGAACCCAGGTCTCTCTGGACTGCAGGCCGACGCTCTAACCACTGAGCCAAACCGGCCAGGGCAAGAAAGCCTTTTAAAACAGGTCACGTTCTATCTAGCAGGAGAGACTGGCCAGTTGCAGGTATAATTATACCAATAAGGTGATCAAAAGGTCAAAACTGATCATACTATGGCCCCATCCTTTGCCTCAGGCAATTAGAGGTTCAGAATAGATTGGTCTGACATCGTAGTTGGAGAGTTTTGAGACCACTTGTTTCCATCTGAAGTAGGGAGAAATGTGAGCTTAAGAAATGAAGCTTTTCAGCTTTCCTGTATGTTTGAAAATTTTCATTATAAAATGTTGGAAAACTAAATCAAGGAAATAAAGCTCTTCCCTTTTTTAAAAATATGCTTTTATTGGTTTTTAGAGAGAGAGGAAGGGAGAAGGAGAAACATCAGTGGGCTGCCTCCTGTACTCCCCCTGCTGGGGATTGAACCCACACTCTGGGCGTGAGCCCTGACGGAGAATCACACAGGGACTTCTCATTGCATGGGACAATGTTCAACCAACCGAGCCACCCCAGCCCAGGCTAAAGCTCTTTCTTAAGTTCTAGTTCCAGTGAAAATCTCACCATCAACACACTATAGCCCCTTGTTTTTTAATCACTAAAATATAGACATTAGAGCCATCTCTTGAAATTCAGCATTTGTATAAATCTGTCCAGTAGCTCCTCTTGGCCAGGCACTATATCAGCGGATACAGAGAAAGAAAGGAAAGAAAGATGGCATGGTTCTTTAGGAGACCACAATCTTCTGGGGAGACAGACTAATACAGGAGGAGCACGTAACACCAGAGAGAGAGGAAGTGTAAAGAGGGGCTGGGGCTGAGCAATTCAGCTGAAGGATTTGATCAGGGAGAGTGGGCAGTAAAGTGAGGCAGGCACCATGGAAGGCTGTATAAGGCACCACAGGCAGAGAGACCGTGAGCCACGCTGATGCATAGTGGGTAGGAGGGAAGGAAGAGGAGCCTGAAGAAGCTTCCATACAAAGGAGAGTCTCTTTTCTTCAGAAGGAAGTGAAATGTGAGGTTGGGCCCTGAAAGCGCACAGCATTGATGGATTTCCTTTGAGAAACTGAACTGTTGAGGGTGAAAGGAGCCATTATTGACAGGGAATAGTAATACTAGAGACTAGCAGTGAAATGGACATTGAATAATAATCTCTAAGGCTCTTTCGGTTCTAATCTTGCATGAATTTAAACACGGGCTATAGAAAGAGCTGAAGAATAGAAACTGTGGTTTCCTTGAGACTATGGAAACACAATCAATACCATTTGTTGCATACTTTTCCCGGGTCAGAATAACCATATTAACCAGAAGCCAGCTTGCAATGTGTTTCGGCTGTATTTCAAAGGTGACTATAAAAGCTCTGCACTCCTTTTTTGCTCCAAACCTCAGTAACCTTGAGAACGTTTCCCTGGGGAGACCAGGACGGGCTTCACAATGGCAGGAGGACCAACAATTTAAAGGAGTCTCTGAGTCTGATGGTGGAGAAGGGGTAAGAGTGGGCAGAAAGCCAAGATTTCGTGATGTGTGGCTGAGCTGAGGGTGCTGGATCCTGAGCGAGGGGTCTAAAACTGGTCTGGGAATGGGAGCAGACTGTGCACTGCTTGGGAGGGTGAGCACTTACTTGAGGAACGCAAATGCCATGTCATCTGGAGGCCTGTGGCCATTCCTTCTGCTTAAGATCAACTTTATGTAAAGCTACACTATAATGAGCCATATCATGAGCCACAGGCAACAATATCAGTAAACATCAGAACAAAATTCCCTAGCAATACCATGATCTCAACAGAACAATAGCCACTGTTTGGTATATCTTTTCAAGTTTAGCCATTTTGCCTATAGGTGTTTCATGATTTTAACCAAGCGTAATGCCATTAAAAAGACAACAACAACTTAACATTTTTACTATATATAATTCCCATGTGGCTACATATTTCCCCTGATTATTTTTAATAACTGCATAATATTCTACTGAGTAGATACATTCTAATTCACTAGTCTCAATTGTTGGATATTTAGATGACTTTCATTAGAAATAGATTAGCTGTGTCTGTTTTAGGGAACCAACACATCTTTTAGAAGCATGTAATTGACTTCTTTTTTATAATAACAGCCAGACATTTTCTTCCCTTCTCTTTCCGAGGTTCGTGTGTGTACAGGCGTAGGTCAAGAGGATGTTTTCAATGTTCTGGCTGTTGGGGCTGCCAAGAGGGAGTGTGGTCTTCAGGATCAGGAGAAAGTGACAGGGAGAAAGGACTAATGTCTCCACAAGGCAAGTGCAATGCTCTCAGTTTCAGGGCTTCCTAATCTGAGTGTTTGGCAGGAGGGTGGACATGGGACTGAGGAGTTTTCTGGATTTCGAGACTTCCCATTCTAAAACCAGAAAAGTCTCCCATAAACTGGGATGAGTTGGTCACCCTAGACAGTGGGGGAAATGAAGGAATTGAGAAAATAACAAATTGTTCATGTAAGCGAACCTTATATTATAAAAGCAACAATTCAGAGACAGCCTGCTCATGCACCACAATGGAACATTTATTCTTTATGTAGGAGCCAAAAACTGGATATTTATCTCAGGTTATTGCTCTGCTCACAAAAAAACCATTTCATCATTTACTCAGTAAATATATACAAAACACCAAGCATTGTTCTAAGCATAAGCCCTGTTCTTGGGGTACTTTCATTACTCTGTGTGTACGTGTACTGGGGGAAGTGAAGCAGAAATAAATAAAAAAACATGAAATCCATGAGGATGGATATGATAAATGCAGTGGCCGATACAGGATGGATTAATGAAACAGAAATTTCTGGGGCAGGGGGTTGCCACTAGCTTGGTGGTGGGGGAAGGTTACTTCGAAGACTGACAACTGAGGTAAACCAGTAATAAGAAGAGCTGGCCATGCGAAGATGCACAGGAGGCATTAGGGGCAGAAGGAGCAGCATGTGCAAAGGCCCTGAGTGGAAACCAGTTGGTCTTTTTGGAAGAACTTAGTAAAGGGCTTTGTGAGTGTAGTGTAGGAAAGGAGTACTAACCTAGAAGCAGTCTAAGCAAACACCCAGCCCAAGTTCCACTTTCACAAATGAGGATGATAAGGATGCTGAGGCCCACCTTCGCTGACCTTAGTCACTTGGTTCCTAACCCAGCACTTTTCCACTGAGCCATCCACACTGCCATTCCTAGCTAGTTGGGTTGAGTATTTATTTTCTCCCTTGGCACAACTAGAAATAAATCAAAGATATTAATTTAGGTATGAGAAAAATTAGAATTGGAATTGTTTGTGGATGGACAGAAAGACCAAAATATTGGCCTCAAGGTAAAGAGAGGTACTTTGGGGTCCAGATTAGCCTCCAGTGGTGGAGCCCCCAGGAATTCTGTAAGATACGCTTCTAGACCATCAGGTAAGGACAAATTCTGCAATTGGCAGAAACTGAAAATAAAACCGGTCTGTAATTACGGTTGGCAACCCTAACCGACCTTTCACCCATCAGTCTAAACCGACAGGGCTGAACTGAACTGTGAGTGGTACAGGATGAAGAGTCCAGGATTTGGCCGCTAACAGCCTTAAGAGTTTAAAGGACAGAGAAAACAGGCATATGAAACTCTAGGAGTGCCAGCTGAAGAAAGATTTAGTGACCAAATTTAGTGACCAAATCAAGGTGCAGGGCTGGAATCCTGACTCCTTCAGCTCCTTCCTTCATCTCCTGCTCCTTGTGTGGGTGACAGCCACCACGGATTAAAAGAACTGCAACGTGAGTGGTGATTTTGGAAATTCAGAGTTAATGTATCAAAAACTAACGCAGAGGAGAGAAAGACCACACCCACGGGAGCCAGCAGAGGAGAGAAAGACCACACCCACGGGAGCTTGTGCCAACTCCAGGGAGGAAAATTCTATTGGTATTGAAGAGGCAGGGAGCCAGCCCCTGGGCGCGGCCTGCAGGGGGCAGGTGATCGCCAGGGAAAGCGGGGGCAGGACCAGGCTGGAGCTGGTGCTACTTCAATAGCCACCCGCAGTCGCAGGAGCCCTGGTCGCGCCTCCGCCCGGTGCGCCCTTCTTGGCCCGCGGACCCGGCTCTGCGCTCCGCCGCCTGACATGTGTGCCGCCCGGATGCCGCCCCTGGCGCATATCTTCCGAGGGACGTTCGTCCACTCCACTTGGACCTGCCCCATGGAGGTGCTGCGGGATCACCTCCTCGGCGTGAGCGACAGCGGCAAAGTAAGCGGGCGCAGGGTCTGGCGCAGCCCGACTGGCGGGCGGACAGACAGGTGAAAGGAATCTCGCAAGGTGCCCTGCGAGCCCCGAGTTCGCTGCGTGCAGAGCGAGTGCCGTGGCTCGAGAGTTGAACTTAAGTGCTTGGTGCTGGGGAAGCCGAAGGAATCCTGGCGTTAGGTTGCTGGGCTGGCCTGGGAGTAACGTGGTCCCAGAAGCCGGGAGTCCCAGAAGCTGGGAGCCATTGGTTCGACAGCCGTCCAGGCGATAGTGAAGGGAGAGCGAGGCTATTCCCTCGCAAATCTTAAGAGATCATTAATGGACTTGAACCTTGCTTCACTCATCTTTGTATATCAGGCACCTGGCACAGTGGCTGGCACAGGCTAGGCGCTACGTAAATTTGTTGTGAAAGGAATCACAGAGGAGGGGAAATTTGATCAGTGTTCTTTAGTCCTTTCAGTGCATAGAATAAAAAAATACTAATTTCATTCACGTGGTCATTCAACAGACAATATGCTTCCTAATGATTCAAACTAAACAACTTGTAATAGTAGAAAGGAGAGAAATTATCCACCCCACTCCCCCAACACACAACCATAGCCATTTGCATCAAAGCAAGCAGTTCCATTTTAAGGTGCAAAATGTCTTCTATGAGTGTATCTTCTACACTTTCTTTTCCAAAATCGGGATTTCTGCAAATGACATGGTAACTTGATGTCTAATATTTACTGTTCCATACTTGTTTGTGGTAACTGTATCAGCAGTGGCCTGGCCAGTTTGATAAGTGAAAGGCATTACATTTTCAGAAGAAAAAAATCTAACATGGGGATGGGAGATTTTTGAGCTTTTGTCCACCACTTTGTTTATCAAAAGTACATGTATTGTGACTTGTCAGCTTGAAGATACTATTCCTAACTAAAGATTCTTCCAAATTAGTGAGAGTTTTGTATCGTGACTCTTACATTTGGGGATAACTAAACCCTGTTTTCCTATGGTGCTTAAAAAAATATTCTCCGTGCATATTCAGGGAGCTTACTGTTGTGTTTCCAAGGTGATCGAACTCTCAGAGCTCCCCCAAATGGGGAGACTCCCCTAAACCCTAAGACTGATGAATTACATTGCCTTGTGTACTTTAGCCCCAAAGTTTCAGGGAACCCTTTGGCTTAAGTCAAGTCCCAAGAAGCAAAGGAACAAAGACTGCTAAACTGGGAAAGGTCAGAGTTGTTTGCCTAACCACAAGGAGCTGTTCAACTCTTGGGATACTTTTTAAAAATTGATTTCCCTTATCCAGAATTTTAATTGCTAGGATACGGGCAAGAGAGTGAGTTTGAGGACTGGCTTTAACCAGTGAAGAGGAATAAGAAAAGGAAGTAATTTATCTAAAAAATTACCTTTGCTGGGTGTTGTGCAGAAGAAGAATAAAAGAGTGTCCAGAACATATAATTAGTAGTTGAGTCAGGAAGTCTATTCCTAACTGTGAAACATACTGAAGTAATACATTTAGAAAAATGCCATTTCCCCACAAGATAAAATTAACTAGGAATTGAATACAAACGTGAGTTAATTAAGTGGATTTAATTGATCATCTAAAATGCCCTAATCACTGAATTGGGAACTGTTTACTGCTCTGCTCCTAGGTGCAAAGCAGTTGATTTCTGACTGTATGTAAAGGGAAAGATGTGTCATATATAAGTCAAGACTTGATTTCTCTCATTTTGAAAGTGGGCATGACTTGCCTTTAGAGTTGCTGGGATAAATATCTTATTTACTTAAAAATATTCAACATTCTAAGCAGAAAATTATATCTCCATGATAAATATAAGCCATTCTCATGATTTTTACTGAGCTCCAAAAGCTGTTCTCAAATGTTGGGAGGAATCAGAAACATCTACGGGTGCTTATCAAAATGCTGGTTCCTGGGCATCATCCTCAGAGCATCTCAATCTGTAGGTCTGGAGGTTCCAACACAGGTACTGGGTGGATTACATTTTGGGTAACCACAGTATATAGGCTGTGTGATAGAACCAGTAGTGTGGGGTCTTGGGAGCTTAGTTATCCGCTTTGAGTTCAGGTCTGGGGTAGCATCTCAGAGAGACAGGACATGACTTCCTCTGTCCTTCTCCCTTTCCCTTCTAGACCTCATCCCTTATTTCATATAATTTCATTTAGGCCCAGAGAATGGTAATGACTCACTACTTTTAATTAATTAAAACTCATTCAAAATTAGGTTAGTTAAAATTAATTCTCCAGTCAACATTTTAGTATTGGGCATTTTGAATTCAGAGTTAGTTTTTCTACTTAAATGACATGTAGCTTTTCAAAAGAAAGACCTTAGCCTGTATAATTCATTTGTAGATATTTAATTAATCTCGAGACACTGTGTGCTCAAATATTACTAAATTGCCTGATTCCACAAGCAACAGGGTCAGGTTGACTTTAAAGATAAGTAAAGATGCCTTGGGTCTTTTAATGCACAATTACATGGAGGCAAGAGCAAGGAAGACAATCATTTTGGGGGTAATGTCCTGGGGTGGCAGAAGACAAGTCTTGTGGAGAAACAGAGACCTGGGTTCAAGTTCGGTCTTTACCATTTACCTACTCACTTACAACCTATGTGAATTTGATCAAGTTACTTAATTCTATTTCCAAGTTTCCACATGTATAAAATATTACTATAGTTTACCTCATAGGGTCATTGAAAGAATTAAAAGAATTAATAATTGTCAAGTGCATAGATTAATGCCTTGCATGTAGCACATGCCAATAAACATCAGCAGTTATTATCAGCAATGGAGATGGAGAGAGGTAGACGAAATTGGTGGCTATTCGTGTCACATCACCTGGATTGGGTTGGAAAGATGTTTGTGAATGTGTTAAATTGTTTCGTGGGATACAGATTGGCTGGTGATAGAAAAAGCTTGATGAAGGAAGCCAAAATTGAGCTGGACATTAAAGAACACCTAGGACTTGGACATGCAGAAAAAGGTTAAATGGCTCTGGTGAAGGGGGTGAGTCAATGATCTATAATTCCCCAAACTGCTGGGAGGAGCAAGACTTTTATTTCACCTGAGACTGCATCACTATCTTGCTTTGGAGTTCTCACAGTGTAAATCACAAATTTTAGTGGTTCTGAGTCATTCTTTCTTCTGCTTGGGCAGGTGAAGACCCATCTTCCTGCCAAGCTCAGGACCTCAGAATATCCTGAGAACTTGAAGAGGGAGTTTGGGTTAAGCCCTCCCTTCTGTGGCTGTCAAATCAGCTTTGCTTTCATTAGAAACATATGTTCATGTCCAAGTATCATGTTATTATCTTGTAAATTCCTACTTTCCGGAAGGCAGATTGTTTTGTTCAAAATGCTCATGGCAGGCATTGTTGGTTACTCACTCAATAGCTATAACTTCCCCCTCCTCCCTCCCTGCTTCCTTCTTAACACATCTAAATTTGATCTGCCTGTATTATACTTGGCTCACAGATACATCATGGTATAAGCCAGTCTTGGTAATCAAATTATTTGCTGGATACTTCTTTGTGTATACAGCTTGCTGGATACAGCTTCCTTGTAACTCAGGGTGGACAGGATGACATTCTGACATGCAAAAAATTGGCTCAAGGCTTCTGGGAAATATTTCTCTCCCTAACCAATAGACACAGGTGTGGGAAGAGAAGTCCTTTCTTTTTTGGATACTCTCACGTGAGGAGTGGAGCTGCCGCCGCCACTGTTTGAGACTATGAGGAAAAATTTAAGAGGATTTCAGAGGCACCAACCTAATTCCTCTTTGAACATCGTTGAATAGTTAACTCTCCCTGGAACTACCTACTCCCTTCAGAGTTCTTTGGGAGATAATGTAATATCTTCACTATCTTCACCTCTGTTAATTGCAGCCCAGGGCACTTCTAATGGTTATACTGCTTTTTCAAAGAATTATATAATTTTTCAAAGGACTGCTAGCTGCCTTTTCCTTTCCCATTTTTATCTTCTTCTTGTTGGTCACAAATGTCAGTGTCTTTTGAGGAGCCCACATCAGTACTCAAACCCAGCCCGTTTTCCTCTGGGACATCTTTGTGCATACCCCTTTCCATAGCCATTGGCTCTGTCCAGCCATTCATTGTCTCTTGTCTAAAAACATTACAGGAACCTCCTAACTGTCTTCTCTTCCCTTTTCTAATGTCTCCTCCACATTACCGACAGCTACTTTCTCAGAGCATAGATAGGATCATGTATGTCCTCTTTGCAACCATGTGTGACTCTTCATTGCCTCCGAGGTCCAAATGCACCAGGAGGACATTCTCAGCAGGCATTGTTTGGCCCCAGTCTGCTTTCCTGATACTTCCTCCTGCTCCATCCTTCCCTCTGACAAAAGGGAGCAGGGTTACCATGACTGGTTTTCACCATGAGGGATCCATGAGCCGAGGGCTGTCTATCCACGCCAACTTCTCACTGTTTCCCAGCATGCCACAGCCTGCTATGCCTCCAGTTTGTTTGTGTCAATCTCTCAGCCTGGAATAGTCCTGCCTGTTCTATCCCCTTTTCCACTCCACCTCTGTAAAAATGAAATCCTGGTCTTCAAGGCCCACTTCTTTTTTTTTTTTATGTCATGCATTTTGTTTTATTTATTTATTTATTTTTAGAGAGAGGAAGGGGGAGGGAGAGAGAGAGAAAAATTAATGTGAGAAATATCGATTGGTTGCCTCCCACACACACCCCAACTGGGAATCGAACCCACAACCTAGGTATGTGCCCTGATCAGGAATCAAACCTGCCACCTTTTGGTGTATGGGACAGCATTCCAACCAACAGAGCCACACTGGCCAGGGCTATTTATTTATTTATTTATTTATTTATTTTTCTTTCTTTCTTTTTTTTTAGAGAGAGAGGAAGGAAGAGGGAGAGAGAGAGAAAAACACCGATGAGAGAGAATATCAACTGGCCGCCTCCTGCATGCCCCCCACTGGGGATTTGGCCTACAACCTGGGCACGTGCCCTGACTGGGAATTGAACCCGTGACCTCTTGGCGCACGGGTCGACACTCAACCACCGAGCCACACTGGCTAGGCTATTTATTTATTTTTTTAATTGAATTTATTGGGGTGACATTGGTTCGTAAAACCATACAGATTTCAAGTGTACAACTCAACAAAACATCATCTTCACACTGCATTGTGCACCAACTGCCCCAAGCAAAGTCTATTTCTGTCCCCCTCCCCCGCTTTGCCCATCTTCACCTACCCCCCACCCCCTTTCCCTCTGGCTATCACCACGCTGTTGTCTATGTCTATGTGTTATGTATACATGTTTTTTGGTTAATCCCTTCACCTTCTTTCATCCAGTGCCCCAGACCTCCTCCACTCTCACAGCTGTCAGTCTGTTCCATGTATCCATGGCTCTGTTTGTTTTGTTTATTAGGTTCCACATATTAGTGAGATCATATGGTACTTGTCTTTTTCCCTGACTGGCTTGTTTCATGTCTGAGCCTTGGCATCTTCGTTTATAAAATGTGGATAGTAATAACACCCTGAAGGAGTTGTGAGGCAGATGAGATAGTGTGTGTAGAGCTAATTGCTCAATAAATATTGGTCATTGTTATTATTTTTCTTTCACTGAAGTAATGATTTCATTTTTGCCTTTGATTATACTTAGTTAATAGAATGTTCTCACTCAGTAAGTTGATTTAAAGTTCTTGATAAGGGGGAGGACAACTGGAAGGAAGGTAACGTTTATTGTCATACTGTGTGTCAGACACTTGGCTGGATTCTTTGTACACTGACAACCCTAGATGAGACACCACCACCACCACCACCACCATCATCATCATCACCATCCCTGTTTTACAAATGAGAAGTGGAGGCTCAGAGAGTTATCTGGCTTGGCTGTAGTCATAGTGAGCAAGTGCCAAAGACAAGTTTCACACCCATGCCTGTCTTATGTCCAAAGCCCCTGCTCTTTTCAGGGGTCCCTGCTGCCTCCTGTCATGAGGAGGGCTGAAACTCTATTGTGTTAGGGCCCCTCAACATTGTCTTATTGTTTTAACACAAAGTAGGTGGTCGGGAAAGTATATGGAATGTGATGTATAAGACCAAGACATTTATGTGAGATGTGTAACAAAAAAGACATTTCTAACTCTGAGAGATATATAAAAAGCACGATTAGACTTATTCTTTGAGGTTTGAAGCAACATTGCTGGGGGCGTGGCTGGAGTTTTCTCCCCTTCTGTTTGTGCACAGTTGCCTGTGAATTCCTGGAATTTCTTGGCAGCCCTGTTGGGTTTGTGGCTGTGGCTGTGGGCAGCCTAGGTGCTGGTATATCTGACACATGGCTGACTGCTCGAAGGCTCTGACAGTGCCGAGATGGGCAGTATCTCTTGCAGACCTATAGCATGCCCACTTATGTAACAGGCATTGATCTGATGATTTAGGGATAAAGACCAGGTGGACTTCCCTCTCCTGCAAGAAAATAAGACCAATCAGTCATGTATTTACAATGCATGTTTCTTTAGAAAGGATTTAAAGCAGCTTCAAACTTCTGGTCAAGATGGCGGCGTAGGTAGACGCAGTATCGCGTCCTCCCACAACCACATCAAAGTTACAACTAAACTACAGAACAACCATCATTCAAAACCACCTGAAATCAAGCTGAATGGAAGTCTGACAACTACGAAATTAAAGAAGAAGCCGCATCGAGACTGGTAGGAGGGCGGAGGCATGACGGGCTGGTCCCACACCCACGTGTGGCGGATAAAAATTAGGAGGGCACCTCAGCTGGAAAGGTCCTCCCTGAGGACTGAGGGGTCCCCGTCCCACACCAGGTGCCCAGCTGAGGGCTCCAGTGCCAGGAAGAGAAGCCCCCAGAACTTCTGGCTGGAGAAACCAGTGGGAACTGAGGCTGAGGCGGCTGGAGCCCCCGGCAGCTCCTCTTAAAGGGCCCGCGCACAGACTTACTCGGACTTGCTCCCTCCGGGCTCCAGCGCGGGGGAGGCAGCCTGGGGGGCGCCAGAGTCATATGGGGAAGAACTGAGCTGTTAGGCATTGGCACGAGGGCTGGAGAGGCAGCTTTCTCCTGGACCGACCTGGACAGACGTGCTATCAGAGGCTTTTGTTCCTTTGGTGAGCCCTTCCCTGGGGCGGTAGACACCGCCATATCTGGGACTCCAGCAACCTGGCTCACACTGTTGGCCCCGCCCTGGTGATTCCCTGAGGCCCCGCCCCACCCAGCTTCCAGGCCCACCCAAGCTGTTGCCAGTTGCTTTACCATAGGATTGGCCTGTCTTGGAGCCTGCTTCAGCTTTTCCTAAATTCTTTCAAACAAGCAGCATCTGGTCTCAGCTAGCCCCACACTTCTCGCTAAGTAATACATAAAAACAAACACAGGGAGGCAGCCAAAATGAGGAGACAAAGAAACAGGTCCCAAATGAAAGAACAGACAAAACTCCAGGAAAAGAACTAAGTGAAATGGAGTTAAGCAACCTAACAGATGCTGAGTTCAAAACACTGCTTATAAGGATGCTCAATGGACTTAGTGAGAACCTCAGTGAACTTAGTGAGGGCTTCAAGAGCATAAAAAGGGACCAGTCAGAAATGATGGAATCACAGTTAGAAATGAAGGAGGCACTAACTGAAATAAAGAATAGCTTAGGACTTCCGGTCAAGATGGCGACCTAGGTGGACGCGGAACCGCGTCCTCCCACAACCACATCAAAGTTACAACTAAATCACAGAATAACTATCACTTAAAGACCGCATGAAATCAAGCTGAATGGAAGCCCTGCAACTACGAAATTGAAGAAGCAGCAGAATGGAGATGGCATACTGCCCTCCAGGACCCTCCTTGTTGCCTGAAAGGAAACATGATCCTGCAGCCAGGGGCGCCTGCGGAAGCTGAGCGACCCCCCCACTACGGAGGAACCCAGGAGCGAGGGAGCCAGGCGACCCCCCCGCCACGGGGGAACCCAGACGGAGCGGGGGTGCTGGGCGACCCCCCCCACCGCGGGGGAACCCACGTGGAGCGAGGGAGCCAGGAGACGCCCCCACCGCGGGGGAGCCCAGGCGGAGCGGGGGAGCCAGGAGACGCCCCCACCGCAGGGGAACCCAGGCGGAACGGGGGTGCCGGGAGACGCCCCCACCGCAGGGGAACCCAGGCAGAGCGGGCGTGCCGGGCGACCCCCCCACCGCGGGGGAACCCAGGCGGAGCGGGGAAGCCGCGACCCCGCCACCATGGGGGAGCCCAGGCGGAGCGGAGGAGCCGGGCGACCCCCCCACCAACGGAGGAAGCCGGCAACACACAGGAGAACTGAGCAAACTGAACAATGAAATTGACCCAGAGACATGGAGGGTGGAGTACGGGATGACGGGCCTCAGAGGAGGGGGGGAGGCGGGGGAAAGAGATAAATCACAGAGCCTATGTGCATGGGTGCATAACCAATAGACATGGACAACAGGGATGGGGAGGAGGAGAAGGGGAGGGGGAGGAGGGTGTCAATGGGGGAAAAAAAGGAAAAACATCTGTAACAAAAACAAATTAATAATAAAATAAATTAAAAAAAAATAAAGCAGCTTCAAAGGGCACAGGCAAGTAGTGATGCTTTTATACATTTAAAGAGAGAAGCAAGAGTCAATTGTTGACATGAAACAAAGCTAGGAATTAGATTTAAAATGCCTTGTGGGCACTGGCTGGGTAGCTCAGTTGGTTAGAGTATCTTCCTGATACCCTAAAGGTTGTGGGTTTGATCCCTGGTCAGGGCACATACAAGAATCAACCAATGAATGCGTGAATGGGTAAAACAACAAATCAACCTCTCTCTCTATCCCCCCATTCCTCTCTCTAAAATCAATAAAAAAATGAAAATTAAAAACTGCATTGTGCCAGCTGATAAAGGGATATGTATCACCTGGTTAACAATATATGTACTAAAAGCAACTGCTCAAGAAGAACACGTCTATTCTTTTTTTTTCTTTTTAAATTCATCTTTATTGTTGAATGTATTACAGATGTCCCCCTTTTTTTCCCCTTGACCCTCTCCTCCCCACTTTCACCCCCTTCTGCCTTCCCCACACTATTGTCAATGTCCATTGGTTATGCATATATGCATGTAAGTTCTTTGGTTTATCTCTCCCTCCCCCCCCCCCTTGCTTTGAGGTTTGTCAGTCTAACAACCAATTTGTACTTCTTAATCCCTTCACCTTTTTCACTCATCCCCCCAACCCTCCTCTTCTCTGGCAACCATCAAAAAGTTCTCTGTACTTATGAGTCTGTTTCTGTACTGCTTGTTCATTTTGTTTGTACATTCAATTGTTGATAGATATGTATTTACTGCCATTTTATTGTTCATATTTTGTTCTTCATGTTCAAGAAAAGCCTTCAACATTTCATATAATACTGGTTTGATGGTGATGAACTCGTTTAGCTTTTTCTTGTCTGGGAAACTTTTTATATGGTCATCGATTCTAAATGATAGCTTTATAGGATAGAGTACAGTTGTCCCTCGCCACTTCGCACTTTGACGACTGTATATAAATAAAGAATCCTACTTCATGGAAATTCATTTATCGCAGTAGAGTCTGGAACTGATTAACCACGAGGGCTGACTGTAATCTTGGTTGTAGGTCCTTGCTTTGCATCACTTTGAATATTTCTTGCCACTCCCTTCTGGCCTGCAAAGTTTCTTTTGAGAAATCAGCTGACAGTCTTATGGGAGCCCCTTTGTAGGTAACTAACTGTTTTTCTCTTGCTGCTTTTAAGATTCTCTCTTTGTCTTTAACCTTTGGCGTTTTGATGATGATGTGTCTTTGTGTGGGCCTCTTGGGGTTCATCTTGTTTGGGATCTCTGTGTTTCCTGGATTTGAATGTCTGTTTCCTTCACCAAGTTAAGGAAGTTTTCTGTCATTATTTTTTCAAATAGGTTTTCAATTTCTTGTTCTCTCTCTTCTCCTTCTGGCACCCTCATAATGCAAATGTTGGCACGCTTGAAGTTGTCCCAGAGGCTCCTTACACTATCCTCATTTTCTTGGATTCTTTTTTCTTTTTGCTGTTCTGATTGGGTGTGTTTTGCTTCCTTATATTCCAAATCGATGGTTTGCTTCTTGGCTTCGCCTACTCTACTATTGATTCCCTGTAAATTATTCTTTATTTCAGTTAGTGCATCCTTCATTTCTGACTGGTCCTTTTTTATGCTCTTGAGGTCCTCACTAAGTTCCTTGATGTTCTCACTAAGTTCATTGAGCATCCTTATAAACAGTATTTTGGCCCTGGCCGGTTTGGCTCAGCGGTTAGAGCGTCGGCCTGCGGTCCAGAGAGACCCAGGTTTGGTTCCCGCTAAGGGCACGTACCTCGGTTGCGATTTGTCCCCGGCCCTGGTTGGTCATGCGGGAGGCAGCCACTCGATGTGTCTCTTTCACGTTGATGTTTCTCTCTCTCTCTTTTCCTCTCTCTCCTTCCCATTCTATCTGAACAAAAAATGGAAAAATGTCCTCGGGTGAGGATAAAAAAAAAAAAAGGAAAAAAAACAAACAGTATTTCGAACTCTGTATCTGTTAGATTGCTTATCTCCATTTTTAGTTCTTTTCCTGGAGTTTTGTTCTGTTCTTTCATTTGGGACATGTTTCTTTGTCTCCCCATTTTGGCTGCCTCCCTATGTTTGTTTCTTTGTATTAGGTAGAGTTGCTATGCCTCCTATGCTTCTTAGGGTGGCCTATTGTAGTAGGTGTCCTGTAGGGTCCAGTGGCACAGCCTCCCTGTTCACCCCAGCTGGGCTCACAAGGTGCACCCTTTGTGTGGACTGTACCCTCTTCTGTTGTAATTGAGTCTTGATTGCTGTTGGTACATCAGTGGGAGGGATTTACTCAGGCTGATCAGCTGCAAGGACTGGCTGTGCCCACTGACCACTAACCTCTGACTACCTTGGAGGATCAACTGTGCAGGGGCCCACCACACAGAGCAAGATATACTTCAGCAGGGCTCTGGTACCCACTGAGTCCACTCCTTGAGTGTGTCAGTTGTGGAGGTGGTTGGGTGGTGGTGCTTCAACGTGGTCTGAAGCTGTCCACTGGGTGTGCTGGCTCTGGGGCAAGGTCAGCCACTGCCTGTGTTCTACCAAGGGCCACCAGGCATAAGCTACAAAGTGATCTGCAGATAGCTGCTTCTTGTGCTGGGCTTGGAGGTGCCCAGGCAAAGTCAAGTTGTGAACCAAGGCTGGTTGCTTCTATTGCCAGGCCTGGGGCCACTTAGCAAGAGGTATGGGGCCTGCTGAGGTCAGATGCTGCTTGTTTGAGAGAATTTAGGAAAATCTGAAGCAGGAGCCAAGACAGGTCAATCCTATGGTAAAGCCACTAAAAACAGCTTGGGTGGTTCCAGAAGTTGGGTGGGGCAGGGCCTCGGTGAATCACCAGCATGGGGCAAACAGTGTGAGCCAGGTTACTGTAGTCACAGATACGGCACCTTTCTACCTGCCCAAGGGGGAAGGGCTCACCAAAGGAACAATGGCCTTCACCAGCACGTCTGTCTGGGAGAAAGCTGCCTCTTCAGCTCTGGCTCTGATGCCAAACAACTCAGTTCTTCCCCATATGTCTCTGGTGCCTTTTAAGCTGCCTCCCCCACACTGGAGCCTGGTGGGAGCAAGACTGAGTAAGTCCGTGCACGGGCCCTTTAAGAGGAGCTGCCTGGGGCTCCAGAAGCCTCAGCCTCCCTCAGCCTCAGTTCCCACTAGTTTTTACAGCCAGAAGTAATGGGGACTTCTCTTCCTGGCACTAGAACCCTGAGCTAGGGATCCTGGTGTGGGACAGGGACCCCCTCACTCATCAAGGAGGACTTCCCAGCTGAGGTATCCTCATGATTTTTATCTGCCACACATGGGTGCCTCCACCTCTCCTACCAGTCTCAATGTGGCTTCTTCTTTAATTTCGTAGTTGTAGGACTTCCATTCAGCTTGATTTCAGGCGGTTCTGAATAACGGTTGTTCTGTAGTTTAGTTGTAATTTTGATGTGGTTGTGGGAGAAGGTGAGTCTGTGTTTACCTACACCACCATCCTGACCGGAAGTTCTTGTACACATCTGTTCTTGATGCTGCATTAAGACCAGAATTTCTCCTAGGTGGACACTGTGTCTTATAATTATGTGTAACAACTTTCTTAGGCAAGGTAGAGTTTTGTAGGGTTGCCTCTTTTAAGCACTCCATTACCTATGTAATGTTCTTAATCAGTCATTTTGCAAATATTGAATACCTACTAAATGCTTTGTGTTTAATATACTAAAGAACTGGATTCAGTGATGAGATCACAGCAACACGTTCCATTCACAGTGAGTTATGGTTTACCGCTTAAAGCCAAATGCTCAGTGTCTCAGGGTAAAGGATTGTACTCCATCAGTGGATATAATTATAAGGAACATATTCTTTCCAGAGAAATTGTTAGTGGCTTGCCCCGTGCTATTCAGCCAGGAAAGAATGGAGTTGGGCTTTGAATATAGATGTTTCTTCTCCAGCATTTATTATCTCTGCAGATTTGATTTAAAGTCTCTGGTTACTGTTTCAGCCACCTGAGCTCTTCACTCTCTCAGTCCTGCCTCCTTCCTTGCTGTGCCTTTTGATCCTAGATGACAAAGTCATCTTCATGTTGCAGCCAAGTCTAAGATTCCCTGCTATGTCCTGTTAGCCACCTCTTGGTTCCTTCACCGATGAAGCAATGACCCCTTTTTCTCAACCTTTTCCTTTGGCCCTGTTTGATGTGCTCTTGTCAATAAAGCTATGTCTACATCTCGGTTCTCAGCACTCATAAACTTAAAGTCTGGAAATACTCCAAATCTTCAGCCTTCTCACCACCCCAGCCTTCCCCAAACAATGCAAAAAGTGGTGGCTCTTTTTTTTTTTTTATCCCCACCCAAGGACATTTTTGCCTTTATCTTTAGATAGAGCAGGAGGGAGAGAGGGTGGGGGAGAGAGAGAGAAACATCGATGTGAGAGAGACACATCGACTGGTTGCTACCCACACTACCCCAACCAGGGCCGGGGACGAACTGCAACCGAGGTATAGTATGTGCCCTTAGCGGGAACTGAACCCGGGACTCTCTGGTTTGTGGGCCGACGCTCTAACCGCTGAGCCAAACCAGCCAGGGCAAAAAGTGGTGGCTCTTAAACTAATCTAACAATATGCATATATCTGAATTTACAAAACTGATTAAGGAACGATATACATGTGCTTTACAAAGGAGTTGGTAAGAGGTGACTTTTATAGACTGATAGAGAGAGATTCAAGAGGGGCCTCAGATTCTTCTTACCCTGTTTTTCTTTAAGCAGTCATCCATTAATCTCTTCTCTCCTTCCTGCGATTGTTGCAGTGTCTACGTATGGATTTTTCTATGAGGGGTTCATAACTTTCATCAGACTTCAGAAAGAATAATGACCTCAGAATGTCAAAACCTCTCAGACCGTCTATTTTTGCACCTCAAATAAGACTGTTTCGCCTGCACAACATTCTTGTCCATCTTTTGTTTAAATGCTTTCAGTGATTAATGTATCAGAAGTGTATTGATCTAACCATTCAGGTGCTAATGTCTCTTTTTAAAATATTTCTAAAATTTTAAGAGAATCCATTTGAGCCGTACCCATAAAATTATTGGAAAGTCCAATATCAGTCACTTTGGGACTTCTCTTTCCTTTCTTTGCACTCTACAAGGATTCCCAGGGCCCATTCATTCCCAGATATTGATTCAGTGTTTGTTATGTCCCAGGTCATATTTATGTTCGGGGTCCACAGCTTGTTCTTAGGGAACAAGACAAAACCATTGACCTCAAGGAATTTGAAAAGGGAGTTTCCATATATGCAATTCTTAAATGAAGATAACCCCTTATCTCTAAGTCCATGGTGATCATGGCCGCTTTTGTCTTTTGTGGCCACATGATGCTGTACGTGGGTGCTGATCCCAGTCATCTGTCTGCCGTTACTACTGTCCTGTCCAGGCTGGATGTGGCCTTCTCCAAGGGCAGCTCAGTGACCACTCTACACCCCTGTGCTTAGCTTGTTCGAGAACCACTCATACAGAGCCCTGTGGTCACACTAATATTTAGCTTCCCCTCTATGAAGGAGAACAACGTTTCATTCTTTCTTGGTGCATCCAAGGCACTAAGAGAACAAAATACAAGATAAAGTCTCAACTGTCACTCAACTACAATGGTAAAACTTTAAAGAGTTCCATGGTACATTTAAATTATGATTTAGAAAGTTTGGTCAGTTAAAATATTAGTAGCACATCTCTTATATTAAGCAGTTGTGCATTCAGATACCATAACTTGAATGAAAAGAAACTAAATTTTGCTTGTAAGTCATCTTCTTGCATTGCATTTGGCTTCTTGCCTATGACACTGGATTATAAACTTGTAGACAGGAGCCACGCTGATGACAATATTGATTGATATTGATCATATTAACAGCTATAATAATATTGAACATTTATTGGACACCTATTATATGGTAGGTCCTGTGCTGAGTGCTTTGCAAAGCCCAATTGTCCTGATTGCTTTATGATGTGAAACTGGTCTTATTTTATAGACAAGAAAACTGAGGCTCAAGGTGTTAATCTTAACCCTGAAATTAATATCTGATAACTATACATTGAATGAATTTTCTCTCTTCTAAAACCATCATGTAGCTCTTTGTTTTCAGATAGTCAAATAGCCAAGTTACAATAGCTTCTCTTACTTAATTGTTAATACAGAGTCAATCCCTAAGATTAAAGATAAGGACAAATTCATCTCTTCTGATACATTTTCTAAACTTGAGCAATAAATGTTGATCTTCTCCCACAAGATCTTACTTCATGCATGACTTGGACATTGTTTCCTACCTTCTTAAAAGCCGTACCCTTTTCCTTTGTGAAAACATTGTTTAGTTGATTATATCACATTAACTTACTATATCTAAAGGACAAATTACATTGACTTTAAATTTAACTTCTAATTGAAATCTGTTTCTCAAAACCTTTTCACTGTTGCCTGGCTGGTGTGGCTTAGTGGACTGAGCATCATCCCATGGACTGAGAGGTCCTGGTTTGATTCCGAGTCAGGGCACATGCCCAGCTTGTCGGCTGGATCCCCAGTGGGGGGCATGCAGGAGGCAGCCGATCTATGTTTCTCTCTCACATTGATGTTTCCATCTCTCTCCCCTCCTCTCTCTCTAGAAAAATACATAACAACATATTTAAAACAAAACAAAAACCTTTTGACTATTGAAGTTGGTACCTCTGCATGTGAAATGCTGATTTTCCCTAGGAATTAGTGATTGATGCACTAATACCTGAAACCATTTTCCAATAAATACCTGTCAAGTCTTCCTGGCATGACCCTGCTCAGGTTGGCATCACCATGACATCTGTCTCTACAGTGCTCTTTCTCTTGCCAGGCTGTTATTGGTTTTTTAAAAACTATTTTTCCAGAGTGAACCTTCCTCAGAAAGCCCCACCTGGAAATCTAAACTTGTTGACAAGCTATTGATTCATGAGTTTAAAAACAAAATCTTTGAAAGCTAAAGTAGTTACAAGGTAGTTCTAATTTAAAGTGAGGCTTACATATGATGTAGGAATTTTAAAATCCTGAGGTTCCCAAACAACTTAAACTGGCAGAAAAAGTATACAGTATGACCATTCTGCCTCTTCCATGCACATATAAATCACATTTCTGGAAGGGCATACTAAAATTAAAAACCTAAGTAATACTTCAGGGTTGGGAATGTATAAGAGAATTTTTACTTTCCACTTAATAACCTTTTGTATTGTTTGTTTCGTTTTTGTTTTACTATTATAATTTAACATAAAATTCACCACTTGAAAGTGTACAATTTAGTGTCATTTATTACATTAACAATGTTGTGTAACCATCACCACTATCTGATTCCAGAATATGCTTATCAACCCAAAGGAAAATGCATTAAACATGAAGCAGTCATTCCCTCTTCTTCCTCCCACTGCGACTCCTCAGCAACCACTAATTTGCTTTCTGTCTCTATAAATTTGCCTATTCTGAATGTAGATCATGTCAATGGACACATACAATATGTGATCTTTTGTGCCTATTTTTTTTTTCATTTAGCATAATGTTTTCAAGGTTCATCCATATCGTGGCATGTGTGAGAACTCCAAACCTTGTTAGGGCTGAATAATGATCTATTCATTGTACAGATATATGATAATTTATTTATCCATTCATTAGTTGATGGACATTTGAATAGTTTCCATCTTTGCCTCATGTCAACAGTACTGCTATGAACATTTGGTGTACACGTTTTTAAAACTAATTTATTCTTTAAAATCTTTTTTGTCTTTATTGCTTAACTAGGGGATACATCTAGTAAGACCTTGCTGACTGTTTGTCCAGCCTTCTATATTGCTTATGCCTTTGTGTCTTTGTCTCTGCTCCTCCTTCACCTTTCATCTGCTGGATTAATACCTTTCAAGACCAATTAGTGTCACTTTCACAATGAGGTCATTACTGCCATCGCTTCAGCCCTTCTGTTGACAGGCAGAGCTCAACCCTGGCTCCTTTGTGTCCTACTTTCTGCTCGGCACCCCTTTCTGACTCTTACTTTATCTCATGAGTCTTCCCATTAACCTAACTTTGAAGGCAGGGGCTATGACTTGATCACTTTCAGATCCACAATTCCTAGCACATGGTGGTAACTCAGATGAATACTTGTTAGATAAATGGTGCTTGGATTTCTTTCACCACCAGGTAACCAGGTTGGAAAAATTCACTTTAGGAGTCAGCAAAATATAGAGCCACCTAAAAATATCTTCCAAATAACCAATTATTAGAACAAGAACTCTGGGTTTTTCTAATATGGAGCTTAATGCAACATATTTGGCCACTAGGAGTTGTTATTGGTTTCATGTCCTAGTGAATAATGAAGAACCCAGAAGAGTCGATTTTAATTGAACTCTGAGACCTCATAAAGTTCTCAGGTGTCTGTATTGTGGACTGTGTTGAGGACCTGGAATAATGTAGGTTATAAAGGTCTGATTATTCCCTTTGGTTTTTATATTATGGTTTGTTAAGTGTTCACATCTTCATAAAATGGTAATTTATTTGAAATGTGTTTGTATATTGCCACTTACAATTTTCAGTCCTGGAACATGGTAGAGCCTCCTTAACCAAGAGCTCTCATTGTCCTCTCCTGTCTCTCACAGGACTTAGTGCTTTAGCACAAAATTGGCATTCAGTAAATGCTTCTGAATGGAAGAGTGGATAGAACGGACTGCTTGCTATTCCTTTCAGGGCACAGGTAGTCTTGGCAGAGTAGAGATGAAAGAGGGACTCTGCATTCCCAGTTGGCTGTAGCCAGTGTGTATGAAGGAGCAACACAATCAGCGGCGTTGTTTAGTTCTTCAACACGCGGGGCAGATTTTCCTCTGTATTATCAGAAACACACGAAGCTAGAGAGATAAACGATGGCCATATCAGTGTCTTTGTAGGGCTTTCCCTTCATTCTCAGGGCAATGAGAAGCCAATGAAGGATGTTAGATCAGACTTGCACTGAAAAAAATATATAAACAATAATTGCAGAGTGGGGATCAGACTGGAGAAGGGAAAGAGTAGTTGCTGGAAGAAATGAAGTAGGAAGTAATTGTGGTGGACCACTGAAGAGATAGGTCGGTGGTGGTAGAGTTGGAGAGAAGTGGGTGCATCTGTGAGACAACAGGGAGGCAAAAATCAGTGGGATTTGATGACCAGGTGGATATGGAAGGAGAGGAACAAGCTTCTCCTGGGTTTTGGGCTTCTCCAACTGCATGGCCATCACCAAGTTAGAAACGGAGAAAGGTCCACACAGGTAGGGCAGACCCAGAGGTCTGTTTTGGTCATGCTGAGTTGAGGTGACCTTGTGATATACATGTGGAGATGTCAAGTAGGTGTTAGCTTGCAGGTCTGGAGCTCAGAAGAGATATCTGAGAGGGAGATGTAAAATGTGGAGTAAGGGTTGAGAAGTGAACAGGAACTAGATTAACTCCAGTGGATGAATTTAGAGTAAAAGAGGATAGGTAGGATGAGAAGAGCAACCCAAAGGTCAGAGGACGGTAGTGTCATAGGAGGCAAAGAATGGGGATACTTCAAGATGGAGGGAGTAGAGCAGATGTCACGTGTTCCGAGAAGTAAAAGTAAGAGAGAGAGGAAAAAAAAAAAACTGGAAAAATGTCCAATGGATTTAGCAAATCTGAGATTATTGTTGACATTAGGAAGACTTATGTTGGTAAAGAGAGGGGGTGGCAATCAGCTTGGTTTTGGAATGGGAGGAAGATAAGGACATGCAGATAGTGACCTTAGACACCTCGTTTGAGATAATAAATATGTAATATTTTTATTTATCATATGAATAATAAAGTGCCTTCACTAGTAATAAAATACAAATATGTTACTTATGTTTTAGTTCCCCAAGTAAGGACTTCTATACAAATGTTTGCGCTAGTAAAAGTTATGTAAGCATGCTAGTATTGCCCATTTGCAAATATCTGAATGGAAACTAAAGCATTGGCAGCCTATGTGTGCCAGAATTAGAATTAATTGCAGTCTTCTTAAAAATTATTCTACTATCTTATCTTGGAAGTATAATTTAGCATCTCAGTGCATTGGAAGTTTTGGTATTTCGTCAGAGTGAAACTCTTTTCATTTTATTATGATCAAAAAGGGAAGACATAGATTTTCAATAAATTTGAGATTGATTTGAAAATAAAACCAGGTAAGACAATAGAATCAGATGTTTTCTGTATTAAAAAATGCAGTTCTGTTCTAGGGAATCATTTTTGGACTTCTGCCCTCTCTGAGGATTTGAGAAAATCACACCCCCTTCCTCTTTGCTGGGCGGATGACTATACCAGAAGAATGGATTCAGCTAGAAAAGCAACATATAAATGACTCACATTCAGAATGAAAGCTACTCCCCTTCTATGTATGAATGGAGGCCTATACAGTCATTCTTTTTTTTTTCTTTCTCTGTCCAGACAATCAAGTAGGAAGAAGAAAAACAAGACAACTAATTCTAGATAAGCCACTGAAATTAGAATAAAACAACTCTAAGTGTCATCTTGGCAAGATCGGATGCTTCAAAAATGCCAAATCACTGGGCAGATAGAGTGAGAGGGCAGTAAGAAGAAAAGATGTGGAAAGGAAATGATGTGACAGTTATGGCAATAGAACCACACATCAGTTCACATTTTTTCATGTCTTTGGGCTTCCTCATCTTTTTTTTTTCACATCCTGAATACCCTTACCACTTTTTCTCCCTGGTATATACCTTATCCATCATCTCCTCCAGAAAAAAGCCCACCTAATTTTTCTAGTTCTCACTAGAAATATTCTCCCTTCTCTGGGTTTTCCCAGGTTAGTCTGTGTTGCTAGTTTGGCCTTAAAAAACATGTCACCATGCATTGTCCTCAATTTCCTGTATACATGTACATTTTATTTCCTCAGCTGGAAAAATGAACTCTTGAAAGGTGAGGGTTATTTCTTACATGTTTATCTGAATCCTGAGCAGTTTGATGGCATACGATGCACATTTAAACAATCTGTACTGTCTTGAGTTGTTATCAGTTGAAATGCATTACTGAACATGACAAAAAGTAGGCCAAGAAGCATGCTTTCCCCTCATGTTTACTAATTCCGTTTTTATTGAAATAATTGAAGTTAAGTACAGACATCATGAGTTTCTTCAGTTTGCATCTACTAGGTTAAGAACATTTTCCTACATAACCATAGTACCATTATTACACGTTAGAAAATTAATAGTAATTTCCCAATGTCCTCTAATGATCCATAATCCATATTCAGATTTTCCCAATTGTCCCTATCATGTCTTTTTAGCTTAAACAAACAAACAATCCAATCAGGGTTTTGAATTTGTTGTTAGGCTTAAAAAATATTTTTTGTTAATCCTCACACGAGGATATATATTTTTTTTCCCATTGATTTTTAAAGAGAGTGGAAGGGATTGGGGAAGAGGAAGAGAAGGACAGAGAGAGAGAAACATCGATGTGAGAGAGACACATCAATTGGTTGTCGTGACCTGGGCTGGGGATCGAACCTGCAACCCAGGTATGTGCACTTGACCAGGAATTGAACCCAAGACCCTTTGGTGCATGGGCTGATGCTCTAACCACTGAGAAACACCAGCCAAGACTTTTTAAAAAATATTTTAAAATTGATTTTTAGAGAGCCAGGAAGGGAGAGGGAGAGAGAAAAACATTGATTGGCTGCCTTTTGCATGCTCCCTACCAGAGATCAAGCCCATAACCTGGCCAGTAATTAAGCAAGCAACCTTTTGGTGCACAACCAACTGGGCCACATGGGCCAGGGCTCTTTTGTTTTTTTAAATGTAAAAATTCCTGCTTTGGGGGTGTGAATGTTGCAAGAAGCATACTATTAAGCAACTTCCTGTCAAATCTTGGGATTTCTCCTCCCAGCCTCTGTATTCAATGATTTGATTGGCATGCATCCTGTCACAGGCCCTTGGCATGCACAGGTGTGACTTTCACAGGTGACCCTGGCAGATGCTTGGAGTTTGTGGAGGTGAATGTCTGGACCCTGCCCGTGGGTGTGCTCGTCTGTATCACTTAACCAACTAGCAAGCTCAGCTAGCCTGGCAGCATCAGCAGCTCAGCAATGTCTTATTCTTGTTATATCCTTCGTAACTCTCACGAAGTAGTTGAAAAACAACTAAAACTTAGCATTAAAAATTTTTTTTAATTAATTTATTTTTGTTACAAATGTTCCTCCTTTTTCCCCGCAGACACCCTCCTCCCTATCCTGCCCCCTAAAACTTAGCATTTTTATAAAATGTTGTAATGTTCTTGGAAAATTGATGAGCAAGTGAAGATGTACTGCTATCAAAGTAGTTTCTTTTCACAGCTGCATCCCAGTGACCAAGTGGGGTGAAGAGAGATGAATTCTAAATCAGACAAACAGAATGAAGCATAAAGTTCTTTTCTCTTTAAAATTAGGGAATAGGAATCAAATACCATTCTCTGATTGCCATAAAAATATAACAGGAAAGTTGGACCAGACCCCCCCAGGTTTGACTAATGAATGCTGTGCTCCTAAAAACACATAATTTTCCCCGAGCTCTTCGAATGAACCAATTGCAGTAGCTTGTGGAGGGCATTTGCATATATTAAATTTAAAGATAGGATCCAGGTTGGCAGAAATGGCTCTCCTCGTACTATTTAAAGGATACAGCAAAGAGCAAGGAATAGACATAAAGACCGGGAGAAAAAGAAAAAAAAAAAAAAGCTCATTGCTGTCTTCATCCATCACAGATCTTTCTTAGAACTTAATAACTACATTTTTGAGGAGTTGCATGTAAAAGAGATTTTATAAATTAAATATTATGAAAACAATATATTTGGCCAGAGGTGAGGATACCTGAACTGGAGAAGGGATGCTGTTACTCAGAGGACTAGTCAGGATCCTTTGGGTGTCTTTCTTCCTCATCTGTGAAACGGGTATGGAATGTGGTCCTCCAGAAAGGATTTTTATTTTCTTCTGTAGGGACTATTGGGATCACCAAGCGTTTTGCCTGAGCTTAGTATTTACTTCTTCTCTTTAAGCCTCCTTTTAGTTTTCCCTTAAAAAAAACCAAAAGACCTTTATAGTTTTCCTATGTTCTACAAGTACTTGTGCAGAATATAGTTATTTCATAGTTGGAGGGCCCTTCAGAGTATCTTGCCCACTATATTTATGGAAGCAGAAATTACTAACTTTACTGAATGTTTATTCTATGCCAAAACGTTCTTTTGAGCATTTTACTTGTGTTATTTAATGTGCACAACTTTATGAGGAAGGTAGTATTTTTTAATTTAATTAATTAATTTTTGTTACAGATGTTTCTCACTTTTCCTCCATCAACACCCTCCTCCCCGCTCCCGTCCCTCCCCCCCTTCACAGTATTGTTGTCTGTGTCCATTGGATGTTCATATATGCATATAAGTTCTTTGGTTTATCTCTTCCCGCATCCCTCCTCCCCCTTTCCTCTGAGGTTTGTCAGTCTGATCCCTACTTCTATGCCTCTGGGTCTATTTTGTTCATCAGCTTATTTTGTTCATTATGTTCCACAAATAAGTGAGATCATGTGATACTTGTCTTTCTCTGATTGGCTTATTTTGCTTAGCATAATACTCTCCAGGTCCCTCCATGTCTTCTCAAAGGATAAGAGATCTTTCTTTCTTACAGCTGCATAGTATTCCATTGTGTAAATGTACCACAGCTTTTTTATCCACTCAGATATTCATGGACACTTAGGCTGTTTCCAGATCTTAGCTATTGAAGATAGTGCTGCTATGAACATAGGGGTGCATATATTCTTTCTGATTGGTGTTTCAGGCTTCTTAGGATATATTCCTAAAAGTGGGATCACTGGGTCAAATGGCAGTTCCATTTTTAACTTTTTGATAAATCCCCATATTGTTTTCCATAGTGGCCGCACTAGTCTGCATTCCCACCAGCAGTGTACTAGAGTCCCTTTTTCTCCACACCCTTGCCAACGCTTGTTGTTTGGTGATTTGTTGATGGCAGCCATTCTAGTAGGTGTGAGGTGATACCTCATAGTTGTTTTAATTTGCATCTCTCTGATGATTAGTGATGTTGAGCATTTCTTCATATGTCTGTTGGCCATTTGTATGTCCTATTTGGAGAGGAGTCTATTTAGGTCCTGGAAGGTGGTATTTTTATTCTCATTTTATAAGTGAGAAAATGGAAGTCCAGGGAGATTAAATAATGAGTTGCCAATATCATATAGCTGATAAGTGTTGGAACCAGGTTTTTAAAAAAAAAAAAAAAACCTACAAAACATCTATACTCATAATGGGAAATTCCAAGTGCACAAAATGATATGTAGTGGCTGTTAAGTTCCTTTCCTGTTTCTGTCCCCGAGACATGACATTGCCCCTCCCAACAGGCAGCCTCTATGACCAGCTTTTTTGTTGTTGCTAGGAATAGTATATTTTCCTAGAGATAGTATACAAAATATACAAGCTAATATATGTTGTATATTAAAATACTTATATAATTTTATATATTCATTTTCCCCCCACAAATGGTATGGTAGTATACTAAATGTGTTGTTTAATGCTTTGTCATATAATATATCTAGATAGATAGATAGATAGATAGATAGATAGATAGATAGATAGATATAATAGTCCAATTAATATATCTTAGACATCCTTTCATAGCGATACATAAAGATTTGCCTCATCTCACTCTTCCATAATTTTCTATTGTAGAGATGAGCCAGGATTTATTTAACCATTCCCTGTTGATGAGCATGTAAATTATTTCGTCTGTTTTGTTATTACAAACAGCATGGTGCCAAGTTGTGAATTCAGATCATCTGACTCCTGATCTCTACTTTGCCAACCTTCTCATTTGCTTTCCGCGAAGGCGTCTTCTCTGGAAATGCTGAGGAGAGAGAAACATTTTGAAGTAGGAGAGTGACATGTTACCAGTGCTCTATAGTTGAAAGATAACTGGTGGCCTCAGGGAGGAAAGTTGAGATGGAGATGAGTTTGGAAACGAGGAGATTCTCTTTTCAAAGATGAACACTTATTCCCACTTCTCTGTTCACCACGTGAACAATGTGCTCTCATAATTCTCCCACCTGTTCATTCAGGGCCCTCCATCCTCTTTCCACTCCGGCCACCAGCATGGCCTCACCTGGAGTCTTTTCTGCTCTGACCGGGGCCTGTCCCTTGCCTTATTCCAAGCCCCCAATTTTCATGGAGCTGAGCCTTACCCTGTTTGTTTTGTTTTGGTCTGGTTTTGATAGAAAAATAAAAATAGCAAAGATAGAAACTAATATTTCTTGAATCCTTAGTCTGTGCCTGGTACTTCTCATTTATTACCTTTAATCTTCTGAATAATTCTTAGTTTTATTTTACAGGTGAGAAATTGAGCCTTTGAAAAATTAAGTAACTTGCCCAAGAATTTTCAGATAGTAAGAAGCAGAGCTTGGATGCAAACCCAGGTCTTCATGGTCCCTGAGCCTGCTCTCCAGCCCTCAGACGATGCTGCCTTTGGCTTTTCAGAGAGGTCGACACCCTTAGGCCCCTGTACTGTATGGTGAGGGTTAGAGTTGAGACTGGAGTTAGGGTTCACTTTAGGATCTCCCCTCTGTCCCTTATGTCCTGCCTGGATGTGGCCTGCCCCAGTCTATTTTGGGATTGCTGGCTGGGGGAGGTGTCAAGTGGGACACATGAAGCTCAGCCCTGCCCAGTTTCTCTGTATCTGTATTATTTTCATATGTTTGTTTAGGGATGGCCTTTGTCAACCAGTGCTTTTGGGGGTCTAGTACTTTGTTCAGTGTCAGAAATACAAAGGTCCAAGAGTGTCGCTGTCTTTTGAGATTGTACTTTAGTGGGGAGACAGATACCCTAACTTTAAGTTGTAATGCGGTGAATTAAGTGCTTGTATTAATTTTGTGTGGCTACTCTAACAAATTACCACAAACTTAGTGGGTTAAAACAACACACAGACTCTTTTACATTTCTGGAGGTCAGAGGTCCGAAATCAGTTTCACTGGACCCAAAATCAAGGCGTCAATAGAGCTCTGTGCCCCCCTGGAAGTTCTAAGGGACTGTTTCCTCGCCTTTTCCGGTTTCTCGAGCTTCATTCTTTGCATCCTTAGTTCCCTCCATCTTCAAAGCCAGCAGCACAGTATCTTGCTTCAGTTGTCACTTTGCCTTTGCTTTTCTGTCAAATCTCCCTCTACCAGGGACACTTGTGATTGATTGCATTAGGACCCACCCTGGTAATCCAGAATAATCTCCCCATATCGAGATCTTTAATTTAGCCACATCTGCAAACTGTCTTTTGCTATATAAGATAACATTCACAAGTTCCAAGGATTAGGAACTGGGTATTTTGTGGCCATTATTCAGCCTACTACATTACTACTGGCAAATACAGGCAAACAGTGCCAAAGAAGTAGCTGACCCTTCAGCTGAATTCTTGAATAGTGGGTGGGAGTGAGCATCCATGTCATTAGTTTCCAGTCCTGTCTCTCCGTCTTTACCTTTTACCATTCCTTTCCTGGCTCCTCTCCCCCTTCCAGCCTCTTTAAATCAACAGCAAACCCCAAGCTTCCCCAAATGTCCCTTCTCACCCCATCATCTCTTCCCCAGACATGTCAGCCTTTGACCTGGGGTTGACATTCACCTCTGCACACATGACTCCAATTTCCATCACCAGACCTGGTCACCCTAGAGCTTCAGTCCTATGCCCACACCTGCTGTTGGACAGCTCTATCTACAAGTCCTGCTCCCCTCACAGCATCCCTGCTCCACACCTCCAAACCAACATCTCCTTTGCCTTCTATAGTTCTGTCCTGTTGTCATTCTCTCATTCAGATACTTACTATTGATATATAGCCTCAACTGTTTCCTCCATATCCAGTGTGCTACACAGTTGTGTGGGTCCTTCCTTAACATTATTCCCACATGACACTTCTCTCTCTGCTCCTCTGTACGCTGGCCATTGCCCCCACCCAGATGAATCATTCCTATGGCTCTCTAAGGGTTATATCTCTAAACTCTTCCCAATAATTATTGCATTTACTTCCATGTGTGACTCTTGCTTTAAAATGTTTAGAGAATAAAGTCTAAACTCTTCAGTGTGACACTCTAAGGTTCTCTAGAGTTCAAGCCCTACATTACATTTATTTATTTATTCATCAAATGTTCATTAGGCATCTCTCATGTGCTAAGACTATGGCAGGCAATGGAAGCATGATAGTAAGTAAAAATAGACATCTTCATCCTTGTAGAATTTGCCTTCTAATAGTAGAGACAGATATAAAATAATAATTATAAATACCTGTGAAGTTGCAACTGTGATAAAACAATAGCTCAGAATTATGTAATGCCTCTGATGTGCTTGGCCCTATTCTGAGCTTTTTACACATACTGTGTCATTTAATGCTCACCACGTGTTCATAAATATTATCCCCACTTTACAGAAAACAGGCACAGAGAGTTTTAGTAACTTGCCCCAATTTACACAACCAGCTAGGCAGCCTGGTTCCAGGTTTTGTGCATTTAACACGATGTTGTATTTCCATAAAGAAGAGGTGACTGGTGCTTTGAGAGTCATTAATTGGGGGTGGGGGTATGAATGGGGTTGAGGATGGGGAGTTTGAGCTGGTCAGGAAAGGCTTCCTAAGGAAGAATAGCTGAACTGAAATAGGAAAGATGAGTTGGGGCTAATTGGGTAAGAGTAAAGGAAAGGTGCTCCATGCTGAGAGAAGGTCTTGTGTAAAGGCTCGATGGTGGGGAGAGTAAGGTGCTCATAGGGTCTTAAATGGGTCCAGAGTAGTGCAGCAGAGAGCAAAGGCATGGGATTAGGCTGAGATGGAGTTAGGTTGGGGAGACAGGTGGATGCTGACCACTTTGGACCCGGTAGACCATGTTACAAACTTTTTTCTTGATCCTAAATGCAGTGGGAAGCCATGGAGGTTTTCAGCAAGAGGTAACGAAGTGTGACAAAGTTTTCTGGATTGTGCCCCAAATTAATGTTTTCTCATTCTCTAAAACAGGGACCCTGGATAGGGACTAGGTTCAGAAATAAGATCATGGACTCCATTTTGGACATGTTGACTTTGAAGTGTCTTGTGAGAAATGCAAATGAGCTATCAAAGGAAATGTCAAACATATGGATCTAGAGTTCATAGAAGTCTGAGTTGGACCTTTAAGTTTGGGTGAGCAAATGTTGCTATATTGAAGGAAATGGTTTCTTCATATATGAAAGGTGGAAGGACTCGGCTTTTATTTCATTGACCATTTGCAACTGAGTGATGACCTTGTTGAAGGACTTCTTTCCTGCTAAAGAGATCTTTAAGACTGATTTGTGAGATCCGCATTAATCTTTTGCAGCAGATTTGAATGTGGGTTGATAATCAGCCAGAGTGGGAGGAATTAAATTTAGATCCCTTCTCTACTTTTTACAGAAGAATACCATTTCTTCAATTACAGGAACTAGTTTTGGGCAATTGTAGTTTGAGTTTATTAAAAGGAAGCTGGCAAAAAAAAAAAAAAGCATGTGAGCAGGCTTCTTAAATTTGCAATGTAACCTCAGTGTTCAGGTAAAAATGGATTGTAAGAGGACCTAAATAGACACCTCTCCAAACAGGACATACAAATGGCCAAGAGACATATGAAAAAATGCTCAACGTCATTAATCATCAGAAAAATGCAAATTAAAACAACTATGAGGTATCACCTCACACCTGTCAGAATGGCCGCCATCAGCAAATCATCAAACAACAAGTGTTGGCGAGGTTGTGGAGAAAAGGGGACTCTAGTACACTGCTGGTGAGAATGCAATCTGGTGCAGCCACTGTGGAAAACACTATGGTGTTACCTCAAAAAGTTAAAAATTGAACTGCCATTTGACCCAGTGATCCCACTTCTAGGAATATACCCGAAGAAACCTGAAACACCAATCAGAAAGAATATATGTACCCCTATGTTCATAGCAGCACTATTTATAATAGCTAAGATCTGGAAACAACCCAAGTGTCCATCAGTAGAGGAGTGGATAAAAAAGCAGTGTTACATGTACACAATGGAATACTATGCAGCTGTAAGAAAGAAATATCTCTTATCCTTTGAGATGGCATGGAAGGACCTGGAGAGTATTATGCTAAGCAAAACAAGCCAAGCAGAGAAAGACAAGTATCATATGATCTCACTTATTTGTGGAATATAATGAACTAAACAAACTGATGAACAAAATTGACACAGAGACATAAAGTTGGGGTACAGACTGACAAGCCTCAGAGGAAAGGGGATTGGAGGGAAGAGATAAACCACAGAACTTATATACATGTATGCATGACTAATGGACATAGATAACAAAGCTGGGGATGGGGCGGGGGCGATGGGGAGGAGGGTGTCAATGGAGGAAAAAGGAGAAACATCTGTAACAAAAACAAATTAATAATAAAAAAAAAAGAATTGTATTTCTTAGCTATTGCTGCATAATAAATTACCCCAAAACTTAGGGGCTGAAGTCGACAATTTGTTATCCTTATGGTTTCTTTGGGTTAGAGATTCAAGAGCAGTTTAATTGAATGGCTCAGGGTCTCTTGTGAGATGAGATCATCTCATCAAGATGTTCACTAGGCCCTGGCCAGTTTGGCTCAGCGGTTAGAGCGTTGGCCTGTGGTCCAGAGAGACCCGGGTTCGGTTCCCGCTAGGGGCACATACCTTGGTTGCAGTTTGTCCCCGGCCCTGGTTGGTCATGTGGGAGGCAGCCACTCGATGTGTCCCTTTCACGTCGATGTTTCTCTCTCTCTCTCTGTCTTCCTCTTTCTCCCTCCCACTCTATCTGAACAAAAAAATGTCCTCAGGTGAGGATAAAAAAAAAAAAAAGATGTTCACCAGGACTGCAGTCATCTGAAGGCTTGAGTGGGGCTGAAGGATCTATCTACAATGTTCAAGTTCATTGACATGACTGTAAGCTGTTGCTTGTGGTTGTTGGCAGCAATCTTTGGTTTCTCCCCATGAAAACTTCTCCCAGGGCTACTTGAGTGCCCTCATGGCGTGACTGGAGGCTTTCCCTAGAATAATAATCAAGAATGAGAGAGCCAGGTGGAAGGCATGTCTTAGCTAGCCTTGGAAGTCACATAGCATTGTGAACACTTAGTTCCAAGCACATCGCTAAGTTTGGGCTAATTGGGTAAGAGTAAAGGAAAGGTGCTCCATACTGAGAGAAGATCATGTGTAAAGGTTCAGTGGTGGAGAGAGTAAGGTGCTCACAGGGTCTTAAATGGGACCAGAGTGGTGCATCAGAGAGCAAGGGAGAAGGAGGAACAAGGCATGGGATTAGGCTGAGATGGGGTTAGGTTGGGAAGACAGGTAGATGCTGACCACTTTGGACCCGGTAGACCACATTACAGACTTTTTTCTTGATCCTAAATGCAGTGGGAAACCATGGAGGTTTTCAGCAAGAGGTAAAGGGTGTGACAAAGTTTTCTGGATTGTGCCCTGAATTAATGTTTTCTCATTCTCTAAAACAGGGACCCTGGATAGGGACTAGGTTGAGGGAGGAAGCTAGATATGACCTTTTAAAGGGAAGAGTGTCACAGAGTTTGTGGACATATTTTAAAGCCACCACATTGATGTATGGAATCTGAGTTGTGGATGAAGCCTCCCTTTCACCCTGTGTGGGAATGAATTTCTGTCACAACATCCCTGACAGATGGTCAGTCATCGTCTGCTTGGCACTTCCAACTATGAGGAGTTCACTGCGCTGTGAGTCACTGAATTTCATTTATATCAATTGTTAGAAGCTTCTTTTATTCATGAAATTGAAAATTCTATTGCTGAATATTCCATTGTTGAAGCTAGTTCACTGCTCTAGAATGGCACTTTTGGGTAGTGGCTTTTCCATTATTTGTGATGGTGGTAATCTTGACTTCTCTCTTCTAGACAAAATACTGTCAGTTCTACTCAGAATTCCCTCTGAAGTTTTGATTTCAGGATTTTCCCACATTCTGGTCACCTTCCTGTAAAACATTTCAGTTCAGTACATCCCTCCACATCTGAAAATCAGCAACTAGTTCTGTGCCCCAAGCTAAGTTCAAAAGGACATGACAAAGCAGTCCTCACTTTGCACAACAGTGCAGGATTGAAAGAAACGACTGTGAAAATTGAAATCATGCAAGGTGCAATCAATCATACTCAGGCAATGTTACAGGTTTGGTTCCAGATCACCACAATAAAGTTCCCAACAAAGGAAACTAATCTTTTTGCTGGATGAAGGACTTGCCTTTAGTGTGTAAAAAGTGCAACATCTGTGAAGTCCAACAAGTGAAGTGCAATAAAATGAGGTATACTTGTAATCTTAAGAGTCAATGGGAAAAATTAGGATTATTCTGAAATCTGTAAGAACTTCTGTTAAAACATTAAAATTTCTCTTTCAGATATAAATGCATGGAGAAATGAAAAAAATAGTGAAACTAGTGTTCATTTAGTATTTAAAACATTAGAAACAGAAAGTGTTTTATTTCTTTATTAAACTTAAAAGTAGTTCAAACAGTGCTTGCCTTTTTCTTTTCATCATGTAACTTATAATGCAGAGTGAGCATCTTTTGTTTGCCTTGTCACATTGTCATCCTGCTTTATAAATATGTATTGGCTTCTAACATTTTGTCCTCTGAACTCTCCGTGTTGTGAAATATCTCTGAGATACTTCTCCAAGAGTTCCTTTAATGGGGGGATTTTTCACTGGCATCACTTCTGAGATATCGTCAATCACTGTCCTCACTTATGTCAATAAGTTCACCTTTGCTAAGTTTCTCTGGCTGTAGATATAGTTTCTCGAATGGTGGTGATGTCAGTATTTCATGGTCAACTATTAGCTCCATTTATGTTAAATTCAAGTGTTATCACTTTTCATTTCTTTGCTGTACTTTCATCTTCGCTAAGTTCACTCTTTCAATTATTCGCTTTTATAAAATGCCACATGAGTTTATTGCTGGGGGTGAGGGGCAACACAACTACATGCTCTGCTGTCTGTGTGTGAACTGAATAAGAGATGCCCAGTGACCAGTTACCACAGACTTTGGTCCCTGATCACGACAGACATCTATTATGTATGTAGTGACTTGCGGACTGTAGAGCTAGAAGCCAAGTTTGTACTTTACGCAGTCACTCAAAGTTAATAGCCCATGGTAACTGATATTTGAACCATGTTGGTAAGGAACTGATGTTATTTAACTAAACTGTGGCATCTGAAATTTATGTATATTGGAAACGTGCAAAGCAAGGGCTCCCATATTTCTATAAATTTGACCTTAGTTAGAATATGTTTTATGGGCAACTATCCCATACCATTAATTTAGTCTCATACATCTTTCTTGACCTTATGCATTTGATTTTTTCTTAAATATAAATGTCAGATTTTACTTACATTCTTGTTCAGCTTCATCTGGTTAGTCTTATTCTGTGGCTGTCTTTTGAAAACCAGATATTGCTATCTAAGGAACAAACTGTCCCTTCCAAATTGTTGTCCATGTCATACCTAAGCTGTTAATGAGAACAGGGCTTGGGCAAAGCTTGGTGATGTGTCTCTAGAGCCCTCCACCCGTGCTTCTCTCATCCTGTTAATCAACTTTTTGAGAGGAGGAACATGCAACCAGATATGAATCTCTCCAACTCTGCTGTCATCCAGCTTGCCCTGTTTAGCTTGTCCAATAAAGTTATTTTTCTGGTGTCATCAGCTGCCTTTCCGAAATCAAAGCACACCGTGTCAAGAGTTGTCTCCTGGAATACCACTCTGGTTCCCATAGAAAACATTAACACAACTGCCCTGGCCAGTGTGGCTCAGTGGTTAGAGTGTCGTCCCGTGGACCAAAGGGTTGCAGGTTTGATTCCAGTCAAGGGCATGTACCTGGGTTGCAGGTTTAATCGCTGGCCCTGACTGGGGTAGTGTGGGAGGCAGCCAATTGATGTGTCTTTCTCACATCAATGTTTCTCTCTCCCTCCCTCCCTCCCTCCCTTGAACTCCCTCTAAAAAGCAATGGAAAAATATCCTCAGGTGAGGATTAAAAAGAAAATTAGCACTACTGATAATACCTTATGTTTATGGAGAACGTTTACAGTTCATGGGATGTTCTATATATTTTCATTTTAAAATATTTTGTCTTTCTGGAGTTGAAAGGAAATATGTCAGATATTGCCATATTTTCAAAAATGATCAGTCAACTCAGAGGAGGGGGGCAGGGAGAGGGATGAGATAAACCAAAGAACTTATATGCATGTATGTGTAACCGATGGACATAAACAACAATGCTGGGGGGGGGGGGATTGGAAGGAGGGGTCTAGGGGGGGGAAAAGAGAAACATCTGTAACAAAAACAAATAAATAAATAATAATAATAATAATAATAATAATAATAATAATAAAAGGTCAGTCAAAAAGGTTAAGGGATTTGCCTTGATTCACAAAGCTGGTAGAGAGAAGAATCTTGGTTCTTTAGTAAGTCCAGTGTAGTTTTTACCACCTTAAGGTTCTCACATGAGATGCCTACAAAAAACACACACAAAAAAAGGTTTCTGCAGGGGTTTTTCTGTTGTTGTTGATTTGTTAGACTGATCTTACAATCCTCCCTTCTCGTAGGGTTTTCTGTTGGTTTGTGAGGGCTGCCATAACAGTGCACCACAGCCGGGTGGCTTAATCAACAATTTATTGCCCGGCTGGTGTGGCTCACTGGCTGAGCATCGACCCAAGCAACAAGAGGTCACCAGTTCCATTCCCAGTCAGGGCACTTGCCCAGGTTGTGGGCCAAATTCCCAGTGAGGGGCCTGTAGGAGATGGCCAATCAATGTTCTCTCTCATCGATGTTTCTCTCTCTCTGTCTTCCTCTCCCTTGCTCTCTCTCTAAAATCAATAAATAAATAAAAAGAAAAAAATTAAAATAAAAACAAACAAAATAACAATTTATTGTCTCTTGGTTCTTGAGGCTGAGGGTCTGAAATCAAGGTGTTAGAAGGGTTGATTCTTTCTGAGGGCCGTCAGGGAAGGATCTGTCTAGGCCTCTCTTCTAGGTTTGTTGATGGCCATTTTATCCCAGTTTCTCTTCATTTCATCTCCCCTCTATGCAGGTCTGTAGGTCCACATTTCTCCTTTTTATATGGAAACCAGTCATATTAGAGCCCACCCTAATGACCTCATTTTAACTTGATTACCTCTATAAAGACCTCTCTAAATACAGTCACATTCTGAGGTACTGGGGGCTTAGGACTTCCATATATGATTTTGGGGAAACACTACTCAACCTAAAACATGACTCTAAGGCAGATTTTAAAAAATGACCCAAGGAGTAGGCTTGTATAGCCAGCACTTTTGTGCATGCCTGCATTTTCTTACCCGTGTCTGTAACGCAGTCTATCGAGGTAAACTTTGTGGTCAGTTGATAACACTTTTCAGTTATCAAAAGAGAGAGTGAGTGCTTTTCCTATATTCATTCTGTTTTCTACTCATTGAATTTAGTCTCTGAAGATGTCTATTGTGAGGCAAATGTTGAGATTATTAGCTTGTTTAATGATTTTGTGATTAAAATGTGTCATTTAACCTTGGCTCTGAGGTTTGTGCTGAACTTGACTGAGCGCTTGGTGAAAATTATACACCCATCTAAACAGTGTCCTTAGTCCACAAATTCAGTAAGGCATCAAGGAATTCTGAATTTAGAAAACAAATAAACTAGGGAGTAACCATTTGTATCCCAAAGATATTCACGAGCACTCAGGTGCACGTCAAGGTTGTGTAGCACATTACTGACTGCTTGTGAAAACAAGGGACACATTCGACGGCTGATGTTGGGGTGCTCTAAACGTTCCATCTGTGTCATCGGCTTTCTCATCACCTCTACACCTCCTGTAGTTTCTCTTCTTGGTCATTTGGGTGTTCTACAGATGATTAATGTGAGCATTTTACAAGATATGGATTTTGATGTTTTAAAAAAATAACATTTAGTGTGAGCAGAACAGTTACGTCTCTGTAAGGTGTGATGAATGAAGATATGAACTGTCGGTTATCTTTGGAGCCTCTGTATGCCTCCCCAAACCCATTTTCTTCCATTCCCCCTTTGAGGAAACCATTATCCTAAATCTTAAGTTTTCAGGTCCTTGCTTTTCTTTATACGTTAAATATTTGTAATTCAAAACAAATATAGTATTTAGTTTTGTATTTAAAATTATTATTTTTAAATCATTGCAAAATTATTTTTAAAAGTTACAAGGATAGTATAAATAATTTCACATAGCCTTCAACCATGTTTCCCAGGGTTGACATTTACCACATTTGCTTCTTCATTCTTCCCTGCTGTCTCCAGATATATGTAGATATACATATGTAAATACATACATGCACACACTTTTTATTTTTTAACTGATTGAGAATAAGTATGGGCATGTTGTTCCAGTCTAAATACTTCAATGTGTGTTTCTTTAAAAAAACAAGTATGCGATCTTACATAATCATGTATAGTTATCTAGACCAGGAAGTTAACATAGATATAATCCTACCATATAACCCACAGATCCATTCGATCTGTGCCCATTGACCCAATATTGTCCTTGATAGCTTTCTTCCCCTTTTTGGTTCAGGATCCCCTCCAGTAAATTGCATTTACTTGTGATGTTTCATTCGTTGTCTTCCATCTGGAATAGGTCTTCAGTCTTTGTTTGTCTTTTATGTTCTGGATAATTTTCAATAACACAGGATAAGTTTTGTCTTGTTTTACGAAAGTCTCTCAGTTTGGGTTTGCCTGGTGTTTCCTCATGATTAGATGCAGATTATGCAATTTTGGCACGAATATCATGGAAGTGATGCTGTGTTCTTCTCAAGGCATTGTATCAGAAGGCACATGATGTTGATTTATTCCATTATTCTTTTTTTTTTTTTAATCCTCACCCGAGGATATTTTTCCATCATCTTCAGACAGAGTGGGAGGGAGATAGAGGGAAAGTAAGGAAGAGAGAGAGAGAGAAACATCGATGTGAGAGCGATACATCGACTAGTTGCCTGCCGCACGACCCCTACCAGGGCCAGGGATGAACCGCAACCTAGGTACGTGCCCTTGACCGGAATCGAACCCACAACTCACTGGTCCGCTACTGCTGAGCCAAACTGGCCAGGGCAATCCTATTATTCTTGATGTTAACTTTGTTCACTTGGTTAGAGTGGTATTTACCAGGTTTCTCTATCATAAAGTTACTATTTTTCTCTATAAAATAAGTTTTGTGGGGAGATCATTTGAAATGATATAAATATCCTGTTCCTCAATGAATTTTTGTCTACTAGTTTTAACATTCATTGATAATTTTTGCATGAATACTTTATTAAATGATGGTGCCAAATACTCATGTTTTAAATTCTCTCATTCCTTTCACATGTGTTAGTTGGTATTCTACTGTAGGAAGAACTCTCCCTTGTTAGTTAATTAATTAATTAATTTGTTCATTCATTCACTTATCTGTGTGGACTCATGGATTTCTATTTTATTCATTACGATTTAATTTATTACTATTATTATTTATTTTCATCCTCATATTATCCCCTATTTTGCTGGTAGAAGCATCTTCAAAGTGGTGCCTGTGTGCTTTTTACCACTCTCCATCTATAATATATATTCCAGGTTTATCTTTTTTTCAGATATTTAAAAACAGCTTTATTGAGATATAATTCAGATACCATACAGCTCAGTGGGTTTCCATGTTTTCGGAGTTGTGCAACCATCACCACTGTCAGTTTTAGAACATTTTCATTATCTCCCAAAGAAGCCCCCACCCTTTGGCAGTCACTCCCACTTTCCTCCCACGCTTCTCAGCCCTAAGCTATTGTCTACCACTAATCTTCCTTCCTTCCTTCCTTTCTTTCTTTCTTTCTTTCTTTCTTTCTTTCTTTCTTTCTTTCTTTCTTTCTTTCTTTCTTTCTTTCTTTCTTTCTTTTTTTTGTGTGGTGGTGTTGTTTTTGTTTTTTCAAATTCACTGAAAGTTTACTTTATTACCATATTTCAGTTGTGTTGGTAAGTGGGGCCAAAGGTGCTACAGAATTTGATTTATTCAAGTTTTAAGACATTTTTCTTGGAAGTTTCCATTGCTGCATTCAAGCCCTTGAGAAATTACTATGACTTTAATTTAAGCAAGCTGATCCCTATCAAAAAGCTAAAGATGAGGTAGGGGAAATATTTCTAAAATGCTTCTGCTCTTTTAAAATATTTTTAAGTTTTGAGTATTTTTGAAATACATGAACATATTATACATGGTGTTGAGAAGGAATTGCAGTTTCTTTGCTCCAACACTCTCATTCTTTCTATTGGAGAATGGTATATAGAAACCAAGATCTGAGCATTAGGGGTGCTGAATGCTACAGGGTGTCACTGTTTCTAGTTAGGCCCTCTCAACAGATAGAGCTAGGAAGGAAATACATATATATATATAAATGTATTTATATTATTTTATATGTATAATTGATCTATGTAAATTAAAAACGACGAGCTGACACCAATACCTCTAATTTAAATCCAATACTTATAATTGAAATCCGAATTTTCTAGCATTCTATATTTGTACCTCCCTTCTGAAAGGCGTGGCTCTCATTAGCCACAATATATTCATATATTTTCTTATTACCCCTGTATATAATCAATCTCCTGACCCTGGTGGCTATCTCCTTAGCCACATACATCCCTGCCCACCTAATCTGCTTCCTTGACTCTCCACTTCCCCAGCCCAGTTCCCCTGGCCCTATTAGCCTTCTCAGCCTAGACCGCCCCCTTAGACCTGACTACCCATGCATTCCTGGTGTCATCAGGCCCACCAGCTTGGTTATATTAAAGGAAGGGAAGGAAAAGGAAAAGCACCAGGAAATATTTTATAAAGAAAAAAGAAAGGAAAGGGGAGGCTGTTTTATTTATTTTTTTGTATGAAAGACAGTTTTACAAAATGTATAGTATATCATTAATAGTCTCCAGTCTGGAGGCCGACTGTGGTTCAAATTCTAGATTCACCACCTACCAGCTGTGTAATCTTGGGTAAGGTATTTACGCTCTCTGTGCTTCCATTTTCTCATCTGTAACATGAGGCTAGTAATAGTATGTACCTCACAGGGTTCTTGTGAGGTTTAAATGAATTAATACATGTACAGTGTGTAGAGCAGTGTCTTGAAGAGAGTAAGTACGTTTAAATATTTTTATCATTATCAGACTTCCTATTATTTTGGAACATGTTGCCTTATTTTTCTAATAAAAAGTTACTAAATACCAGTGAATCATTAGTGATGTCTGCAATAGAGATCAGAGAAATTGGTAAAGTTGCTGTTTTATCTATGAAAAATATATGTTTTTGCCCAGCTGGTGGATTGAGCATTATCCCATGGACTGAGAGGTCCTGGTTTGATTCCAGATTTGATGCCCGGGTTGCAAGCTTGATCCCCAGTAGGGGGTGTGCAGGAGGCAGTCGATCCATGTAGCTCTCTCAATCAATGTTTCTATCTCTCTCTCCCATCCTCTCTCTCTAATAAAATCAATTTAAAAAATATTTAAAAATATTTATAGCTTTGGCTGGTTTGGCTCAGCGGTTGGAACATCAGCCTGTGGACCAATGAGTTGGTCAAGGGCATGCACCTCTGTTGTGGTTTGTACCTGGCCCTGGTTGAGGTCAAGTGAAAGGCAACCAGTCAATGTGTCCCTCTCATGTCGATATTCCTCTCTCCTTCCCTCCACTCTATCTGAAGATATATGGAAAAGTATCTTTGGGTGAGGATTATTAAAAAAAAAAAATGTGTGTGTGTGTGTGTGTGTGTATATATATATATATATATATATATATATATATATATACATTTTCTACAGCCAAATGGGGCTTGTAAGGCTGCCAGAATTTGTACTTTTCCAAGAGTATTTACCAGGCCCTGAAGTTAAAGAAAAAAAATTGTTACAAATTGAAAACAATCATAAATAAAAATAAGGCTTCCTAGAAATACTAGCATAAACCACAAATTATACAATTTTAATTTACATGCATCTTATTGGGGTCCTGCATCAGAGTTGGCAAACTGTGGCCCACAGGTCAAATCCAGCCCACTGCCTGGTTTTATATGGCCAGTGAACTAAGTATGGTTTTCATATTTTTAAATGGTTGAAAGAAAGAATATTTCTTAACAAAAGAAAATTATACAAAATATAAATTGTTTTCTTTTATTATTATTATTTTTTTATTAATTTATTTTTGTTACAGATATTTCTCCTTTTTCCCCCATTGACACCCTCCTCCCCATCCCCTCCCCACCGCCCCGTCCCCAGCTTTGTTGTCTGCGTCCATCGGTTATGCGTACATGCATATAAGTTCTGTGGTTTATGTCTTCCCTCCCCTCCATCCCCTCTTCTGAGGATTATCAGTCTGTACCCTACTTCTATGACTCTAGGTCTATTTTGTTCATCAGTTTGTTTAGTTCATTATATTCCAGAAATAAGTGAGATCATGTGATATTTGTCTTTCTCTGCTTGGCTTATTTCGCTTAGGATAATACTTTCCAGGTCCCTCCATGTCCTCTCAAAGGATAAGAGATCTTTCTTTCTTACAGCTGCATAGTACTCCATTGTGTATATGTACCACTGCTTTTTTATCCACTCATCTACTGATGGCACTTGAGCTGTTTCCAGATCTTAGCTATTATAAATAGTGCTGCTATGAACATGGGGTACATATATTCTTTCTGATTGGTGTTTCAGGCTTCTTAGGGTATATTCCTAGAAGTGGGATCACTGGGTCAAATGGCAGTTCAATTTTTAACTTTTTGAGGTAACACCATAGTGTTTTCCACAGTGGCTGCTCCAGTCTGCATTCCCACCAGCAGTGTACTAGAGTCCCCTTTTCTCCACACCCTCACCAGCACTTGTTGTTTGATGATTTGTTGATGGCGGCCATTCTGACAGGTGTGAAGTGATACCTCATTGTTGTTTTAATTTGCATCTCTCTGATGATTAGTGATGTTAAGCATTTTTTCATATGTCTCTTGGCCATTTGTATGTCCTGTTTGGAGAGGTGTCTCTTTAGGTCCTCTGCCCATTTTTTAATTGGTTTCTTTGTCTTCCTTTTGTTGAGTTTTGTGAGTACTCTATATACTTTGGAAATTAACCCCTTTTCTGGTGTATCATTGACCATTATGCTGTCCCGTATAGTGGGTTCCCTTTCCATTTTGATGGTTATTTCTTTTGCTGTGCAGAAGCTTTTTAGTTTTATGTAGTCCCATGTGTTCATTTTTTCCTTTGTTTCTGTTGCCTTAGGTGATGTATCAGTGAAAATTCTGCTGCATATGATGTCTGAAATTTTGTTGCCTTCATTTTCTTCTAGGATTTTTATGGATTCATGAGTCACATTTAAGTCTTCTATCCATTTTGAGTTTATTCTTGTGTATGGTATAAGTTGGTGGTCTAGTTTCATTTTTTTGCATGTAGCTGTCCAATTTTCCCAACACCATTTATTGAAGAGGCTATCTTGACTCCACTGTATGCTCTTGCTACCTTTGTCTAAATTGTTTTCTATAAATAAAGTTTTATTGGAACATAGCTGCACACATTTGTGTATATATTGTCTATGGCTGCTTTTGCTTTATAATGACAGAATTGAGGAGTGTAACAGAGAAAATATGGTCTTCAAAGCCTAACATATTTACTGTCTGGCCCTTTGTCGAAAGTTTGCTGACCCTTGGTTTGTACTGTAGAGAAACAATCACAGAGGTGTGGAAGAATCTCTGGGAAGATGGGTCAAGACCAGCAGATACTCCTGGCTTGCTCTGTGACCTTGGTCAATTCACATTACCTGGTCTGTGCCTTTACCTGTGAAATGAGCATCTTGGACCTGAAGAGCAAAGTCTCTCATGCTTCCCTTTGGTAATTTGTAACATGAATTCGCTCAATTCTAACTTTATAGGCTGACTTTTTTTTTTTTTTTTTTTTTTAAGGCTATCTCACTTCATCTTTCTTTTCCATTAATCTGTTTGAGGTGAACTGAGCTAATATGGCCATTTTTATCTCTGCCCGAAAGCTTCAGAAATCTTGAGACCACATATTTTTATCTGATTTTATCTCCCATTATAGTGCCTAAGAGTAGATTCTGTGTAATGGATTGCAATATGCGTTACCTTGTTTTGTTGGATGGATAAGCTATTTCACAATGGCCCGAAGAGCAGTTTACTCTGTTCCATAGCAACAAGCCTCTTGCCCAAGTTTGCCATCTGGTGTTTGAAGCCTCTATTTTGCAGAGATTTTTTTTTTTTCTTTAGCTGATAGTCATTACTCATCTGCTTTTGGCTTTAGTATTCTTGACATTCTCGTTATTGCTCATCCTAAATAGTCCCAGTTTCAAGTAAGAGAGAACTTGGAGTCATTGCTTAACAGAAGGGATTTGATTTTCTCATCTGGAAAGCAAGGGGGTCAGATGAAAAGTTCCTGCCTGCTGGCACCATCTATGATTTTACGAAATTTGTTTTTTAATGACTGCTGTATGTGCTTGACAGCCCACCTACACTGGCCTTTGAAGAGGAAGACTGGGGGCCATAATAGGTACTCTTAATGGTGAATGATTGAATAAGTGAATGAATGGCCATATAAACCCAGAAAGACCCATTGCCCTATAAAGAAAACATCAATGATATTTTGTAGTTCTGCCATACTCGTTTTCTAAAATATCTTTAGAGATTTCTTAAAAATAAATCTCAAGGTTGTACCATGACCTACAATGCTATGTCCTCCATCCAGTTTCTTATAACTCTTTCTTCCAGTTCTTGTACTCTATCCCTACTGGCCTCCCTGATATTTTAAAACATGCCAAGCATCTAATTTAAACATACATATCGGGGACTTTGTATTGATTGTTCTCTATCTGGAATGCTCTTCCCAGAATATCCTAGTGGTTCACTCCTTCCCTTCATACAAATCTGTGCTCAAAATAATTTCTCAGAGATGAATCTCATGCCCACATTTTACTTTATCCATTTTCCTTGTTTTATCTTTCATCATAGTACTCACTAATACATGCAATATATCTTATATTCATTCATCTATTGATATATTGTTCCTAGTTCCTGGAATAGTGCTTCATGTATTCACTCAACAATTACTGCCTGAGTGGCCCCTGTGTGAGAAGCTGTTTCCAGGCTGCTTGTTTGTTTATTTTGTTTTTTAGATTCCACATGTAAGTGAAATCGTATGGTATTTGTCTTTCTCTGTCTGACTTATTTCACTCAACACAATACCCTCTGGGTCCATTCATATTGTTACAGATGATGATATTTCTTTTTATTATTATTATTGATTTTTTAGAGAGAGAGAGAGGAAGGTAGAGAGCAACAGAAACATTGATGTAAGAGAGAAACATTGATCGGCTGCCTCCTGCACACGCGTCACTGGGAATTGAGCCCGGGGCATGTGCCCTGACCAGGAATTGAACCAGGACCTTTCAGTCCATGGGACGATGCTCAATCCACTGAGCCACACCAGCTGGGCGAGATTTCATTTTTTTTAATGGCTGAGTGATATTTCATTGCATATATGCACCACTTCTTTATCTATTCATCTATTGATGGACACTATGACATCATTTTAAAAAATGTATCTGATGGAATGAAAATATAGTGATTTGATACCTACCTTAACCTATTTTCTAAAAATCATGAGCTAGCTCCTCTTTAATGATCTAAAATGCTATATAGTCCCTTTTTCTTCTTAAATTACTAATTATATTCTACTTTCCTTACAGAGTTGTGCTAATGCAATCTAGTTTTTACACTTGAACGTCTTTTATTGATCAACCAGTGCAATAAAATTGTGCACATAAATTTAAACGCTTAAAATTTCCTGGGACCATAAGGAAATTAAAAATATATATATTACACATGTTGAAAGGTAATTTGTTAAATGTGAAATTAAAAGGCTGTTTTTTACTCCAACTAGATAAATATATCTATAGACAAGTGTTACTTGGTAGAATGAATGAACTATGAGAACCATCAAAGTTTTTTTTATTTTTACAGAAGTAAGTGATGAGAATTATTTTCACATAAATCAAGAAGGTGGGGGTGAGAGGAGTTTCATTTAGCAATGTCACTCAATTCTTTGAACTCCTGAGTTATTTGATAAAATTGTATATTAGTCTATCATCAAAAATATTTTTAATAATCTGTCAGTGGAAAAGCAATTGGGTCTCCTGTGAATTATATTGAAAGTAAAGACCAAGGTGCTAGAGAAATATCTTAGGGTGCCAGGCACAGGCATTGGTAGTAGCACATTTGAGCTTGATGATTGGATATTCCATCTACCATGTACATGCAGCCCAGAAAAGGGGTTGAACTTTTACCAGATGTATGTTGACTAAAACTCATCAGCAGTATGAAATAATACATGACAGAATCTTAGCTGGACAAGGAAAATGGTGAAAGACCCCTGATAGACTGAGGAAAAGTGGAGGGGAGAAGGTAAAGGGAGGCCTTTTGAAGGTGCAAGATTGATTGGAGTCGCTGAAAGACAAACAGGTAAAAGAAGGAATTGTGATCAGATGTGATTCGGGAGCTTTGGAAGTGGAGCAGTTATGATGTGAAGTTCCTGAACTTCCTTTGCTCATGAACCAATCACTGAGGATGAATTCATGAAAATAGCTGGCCATGGGGTCAGCAGGGCTGTCCAGGCTGTTATTATAAGGAAGGAAGAGCAGGACTTGGAGTGGGAGAAAGAGTGTGAGGCAGGCATCAACAGATTTGAACAACGAGAGAAAGGTTGGCAAAGGAGAACAGCAAACAGAGAGGAAAGATTCTTTTGAAAGCTGAAAGGGGGTGTTAAAAGAGCTTTCTTTGTTTACAAGAAGCTGCAGGAAAAATGGTTTGGGAGTGGCCATGGTGGGTACGAAAGGCATCAAACTCATTGCTGGAGCCTAATGTAGGAATACCTGCCATTTGAGAAGCACAGGGGCAGCCATGTCCTCGGGGAAGAGCCTCAGCTATTAGGAGGCAGAAACTCAGAGAACATATTGGACAGATAAGGGAGTTTGCCACTTACGGAGGGACAGTAACAAGAGGTCACAGTGAAGGGTTTTGGTAAGTGGAGAGTGGTGGGAGCTCAGTTAGGGAGAAGAACGTACAGAGCTTTAATGAAAATAATGAAACAGATCAAGATCCCTGGTGTATATGTGAGGAGCAGGTGAATTCTAGCTTGAATTTCAACTGATGATAACAGTAAAGAGAGAGGCTGGGTGTATTCCAGACATCTCTAAGGAGATGGGCCCTTGCATAACTACTAAAAATCTGCTATAAGTTAACCGAAGATGTGTCTTGCTTGGTCAAAATAATTGAGGTTTACATGTTGCAGACATGCTGAATTATTATTTTAATATACTTTTGCTCTTTATTGCCAGTATTATTGGAATTATTTTTGCATCTATATTATTAAATAACAAATGGCATTGACTTATAATTTTCACTCTATTTGTATATGTATGTGTTTTGTGTGCTTTGTCATGTTTTGGTATGCGGATTATGCTAACTTTGTAAAAATAGAGAGGTGCCCATTCTTTTCCGTTCTAAGGCTCTTTACCTAGCACAGACATTATCTGTTTTTTGTTAGTTGGAAAGAACTTGGCTAAGAAATTCTCTGAATGAGTGCTGTCCAATGCACTTGAAATGTGGCTAGTAAGACGGATGAACTAAATTTCTAAATTTTTGTATCTTATTTTTATTTTTAATTTAATTTTCTATTTAAAAATTGATACTCATCTCAGTTTTGGAAAACTTATCAGTGTTTTTGGAACAACCTGGGTATGTGAGTCTACTTTTTGTAATTTATATAAAATCTAAATATACAGATAAAATGTTTCTGATGAAAATTTAGCAACTTAGTTGAAATATACTTTAAATACAAAATACACCCAAGACTTTAAAGACTGACTATCCCCCAAAATAAAATTAACAACTTTTATATTGATTTCATGTTAACATGATAATCTTTATTCATGGCCACCTATGTTGTTTGATAAAACATATTATTAAAATTAATATTACCTGTTCTGTCTCACATATTTAGTGTGGCTGTTAGAAAATTTAAAGTTACATATGCATTTGTGATGGGCATTATATTTCTATTTGACAGCATGGTTCTGGATCATATGATTTCCTAAAGAGTTAGTAAAAGTTTCTGTGTTTTTTTTCTAGACCTATTGGTTCATTTTGTTTTCCTATCTCTCCAGAATAAATTTTGATAATTTATATTTTTCTCAAAACCATTTATTTCAAATATATTTTCAAATGTGGGAATATAGTGTTTTACAAATATTTTATTATTGATTGATTGCTTTCATAGTAAATCAGTTCTGAGATGTATTAATAAATTCTGTTTTGTGGGGTTTGATTACTTATGTATCTGCTTTGATATGTATTTATTCCAGTGTATTTTTTTGAATCATCAACTTACTTTTTCTTATTTGTAGGAATTACATCTTCATTTTCTCTTCTAAAAACATTCTAATTTTTTTTAAAAAAAGAATATCTTCCCATTTACATTTAAGGTTATTATTGATATGTACTTATTTATTGCCATTTTTATTTATTATGGCTATGTTTCTCTCTCGGTTTCTTCTGCTTATTACAGCAGTCCTTTTAACATTTCTTGCAGTGCTGGTATGGTGCCAATATATTTTGTTTGGGAAGCTCTTTATTTCACCTTCTATTTTGAATGATAGCCTTGCTGGATAGAGTAGTCTTGGATTCAATGGGGAAAAAGAGGGACATCTGTTATGCTTTCAACAATAAAAAATAAAATAAAAATAAATAAATAAAAATAATATCTTCAATGAATAAGGAAGTTAATATTTATTTCATTTTAAGTTCCATAAACAAATTTTTTGCAGTATATTGCCTTGCTTCTAATCAATTAGATACATTTTATCTACAGGTTTTTTTCAGTATTTCATGTTCCATGAAATGTTTTTTCTCACAATACTTCATTTAAAAATGAAACAGGGTATTTCCTGCATATATATATATTTCATTCTTCCTTGTCCTTTCTCGCTTTGCCATCCATTTTTATAGAGAAAGCAATCACACTATACTTAAAAAAATGATCAACAATAGCTAAATAGATATAATGTATCTAGGATTTAACATGTTCCAAGGATGTGCTAACTTCTTTACTCAAATGATCATATTTAGGTCACACAATAGCCTTGTGAAGTATGTACTGGTGTTAGCCCCTGTTTGCAGATGGGGAAACCAGACCAAGGGAGATTAAGAGACCCATCAATGTGGTCCATGTGCTCTAGACGTCACAAGTCTAACATGAGAGATCACCCTGTTCATGTCTCATGCACAGTACTAGAAGAATGTAGCAGATATTTAGTATCAGAACATCAACATAGTTCATGCTAAGACTCAATTTTCAGGCAATTATGAGAAGTTATATTCAGTGGTAATAAATTGCCCCATGATGCACTACTGTGGTACTCTGGACTTGAGTCTCCTATAACAGCCTGACAAAAATCTTTTAGTCATCTGCGGGGAAATGTGCTTTCTATCAACCATTGTTTCCTTTCATCGTTTTCAGGGGTGGGAAAGAAATAAATATCAATTAGCCATTTTAACAACCCTGTATCTCCGAATTAGAACGTTTGAAGCCTTGCTTATGTCTATAGAATGGCAGAAAAGGAGAAATATCAGGCAGTGTACTTCTTTGGGCAACCAAAGGCAAACACCTGCCTTTTTGCCTCTAAAATCAAGCCCATTTGGTATCAAATACCTTTTGTAATTAACTCAGTTACAGTAGAGTCTCTTTTAAAAAGATTTAGATATTTCATGGCAACAAATGATGTTTCATTAATTTGTGATTCTTTCCTTTCTTTCTTTTAAAGATAGTGTTTTTAGAAGAAGCATCTCAACAAGAAAAGCTGGCCAAAGAATGGTGCTTCAAGCCATGTGAGATAAGAGAACTGAGCCACAAGTAAGTCATAGCCAACTTCTTCCCTTTTGTGGATTCCATTAACTGGTCTCAAACAATAAGAAATCTGCCTTGAGAGAGCCTTGAGAGACAGAGAGGCTTTTTATTTTTTTATTTTCTTAAGGTATAAGGTGGGAAGGAAGAGGTAAATAGAGAATCGGGAGCTGAAGGACAGAAACTTTGAGTACTACAGGGTGCCATTATTCATTTAATTCTTTAGCAAATATTTGTTGAGTTTAGTATGTGCAAGAACTGGAATCTGAAGGTGAAAATGGTCTACAAAGTCTTTGTCCCTGCAGGGTTTATAGCCCTTTACAACCCCTGGGGAATACAGATGTAAACAAGTGCACAGATGTGTAAGCATGACAGTGATAGATTGTGAACTTTCTGTAAAGGAAATAATGAAAGAGCATGATAGAGAAAATTGTTGAGAAGAAAGGAGGAACATCTGGGGAGCAATCACTCTGACAGCATGGTTAAGTAAGACCCATCTCCAAAAGTGCATTTGAGCTGCGATTTTATGTTTCAACCACTTTTAGTAGTTTTTAATAATTTGTTCAAAATGTGTTTCTTGTGATTGGCCCACATTCTTTATAGCCTACTTGTTTTATGGAAATGGTGGTACTTTTCTGTCTTTCTTTTTTTTTTTAGCTTATTTTTTTTCTTTATTGATTTTAGAGAGGAAGGGAGAGGGAGAGAGAGATAGAAACATTGATGAGAGAGAACATCGATTGGCCACCACCTGCATGCCCCTGACTGGGGATTTGGCCCACAACCTGGGCATGTGCCCTGACCAGGAATCGAACCAGCAACCTCTTGGTGCATGGGTCAATGCTCAACCACTGAGCCACACTGGCCAGGCAAGATACTTTTCTTTTTAACTCAAAGATTTTATCTTGTTTCAGGCCAAGCATATTTCCAAAGTCAGTGAAATTTCCAAAGTCAATCAAAATCATTTTCATTCTAAAAACATCTTTATAACTTGAGAAATGACTTTAGAATAATGCAATGAGAAGAACACTGAAGTAGGAATTAGAATTCTCATTGTGGATTCTCATGCTACAGCTTTGTGTCTGTTAACTGGAACGAACGCCACTTTCTGTCTTTGAGCTGTCTCCTAGGCTGTTAGCAGAAGGATTGTCCTGGGTAATATCCGAGGTGATATCCTTTTTGTCTCTTAGGCTGTTAGCAAAAGGATTGCCCTAGGTGATAGTCCCCTGCAGCGGATCTGTGAATTGGGTTACCCAAGGCTTTGAAGCAGAGGGTGACCGCAGTCCAGAGAGACGGAGATGAGTGGTCATAATGTTTTGTTGCATTTGCATTTTTACTCACATCTCCTACCTCCTTCCCTCTCTCTGCCGCCTCTCCCTGGGCTTGTGAGCTTGCAGGCAATGGGCATAGAGATGAATCCAGTGACTTCTGCTGCTGCTTACTGTCTGCTTCCTGTTGCTAGATTTTCATGAGAAAATATGTTGAGGAACAACTGACATTTCCAGTCACCTGCTTGTGTGCCTTGGTAATGAGAGATTAGAAGAAGGGGCAGGAATGGATGAGCTGGAGGTTGGGAGGGAGGGACAGGATGGTGAGGTGGTTGGAGGATGGGGAGATCCACTTTGTGGATCTTCACATTTTTTTTGTCCCTCTTTATGAGGCTGCTTTTGTAATTAAATTCATTTAAAAAAAATGCAGATGCAGAGGTACCTATAAGCGCAAAACACCAAAAAGAGGTAAAGTAAGAAAAAAATTAAACTTTGGTGAAGACTGAAGTCTTTGAAGAAAAATCATGTTTAAAATGCTAAGTAACTTGTATATCAAACATGTAAGATTCATGCATTTGAATTTCTTTAAGTCAGGATTAACATACCACAGAAGATGATGTCTCTGACTGTCTGTTTCACAGATTCAGTGCATTTACAGGTTTTATAAAGCACAATGTGTATTTTAAAAAAATGAAAATTACAACTCTGAGCAATGCTTTGGTAGGAGTGGTTCAGATTGTGGCCACGGACCAGAGACAGGCTCACAGGGCCAAGATTAGGGTGAGACAAGTGAGGCATTTATCTTGGGCACAGAATTTGTGGGTGGCGGGAGGGCAAAAAACTCAGTAACGAAAATAAATAACAGTTTAATGTAACATTTAGAAAAATCAAAATTAATGCAAAAAAATCTATGATGAACAAAATGCCAAAATTTTAAATAAAGATGGGATGTCATTGTTTGTTTCATACCCTTTTTATATTTATTGTGTGTGTGTGTGTGTGTGTGTGTGTGTGTGTATGTGTGAGTGTGTTGTGTGTGTACAAGAAAAGAATGGTTTTCAAACAGCAGTGGGCTCCCAGAGCAGGTTGACAATGGTGTGCAAACAGATTGGGTAACTCAGGCCTTTATAGACAATCAGTCATGTGTTTTAATTCTAAAGCTTTTATTAAGGTTTTCCACTTGGTTAGAAGGTAGGTGGCTGTTTCAATAAGTGTATATAGGGCACACATTGTTCTTTTTCCTTAGGTTCTGATATAGCCTGGCCTGCACTGCAGGTTTGGAATATGAAATGGATGTTTTTTTCTGGTGGAAGTCGAGGTTTTCTAAGGGAATTATGATAGTGATTTAAGTAAAGTGAAAAGTGGAAAGCAGAAAGGAGAAGAAGAAAGAGGAGCTTGCCACCTTTTCTGCTTCTCCTTCCAAGCCCCTTCTCTGCTGTGCCTGCGGCTTGACTTTTGATGGCTATGCTTGAGCTGTAAGCGAGGTCTGGGGCAGAGAACTGAGTTCTAATCCTGCCTGGCTGGACCACTAACGAACTGCACGTCTGAAAATGACCTTGGCATCTCTGAGCTTCTTTTTGGGCTCAGTGACCTCTCATCTCACATACAGCTCTGACAGCCCACACTCCAGCACGTACTGATATCTGTAATATAAATCTGGACTATACCTTGATTATGTGAAGGTTTCTATTACTAAGCCTTCCACAGTGCTTCCTGTTTCCTAAAAAGGAGTGTTAGATCAGATGGATTTAATTGATATCTACAGAGCATTTCACCCCAAAGCAGCAGAGTATACATTCTTTTCAAGTGCACAACCTCCAGTTGTGAGAACAAATTGAAAGCATAGCTCCACTCCTTCCCTGTGCTACGACTGCTTTGCCTCTGCCCAATGCTGTGCTTTTTCCTCCCTTCATCATCTGTGATTAACCTCACCCCAGTCATTCCAACTTAGGAGCTATATCTCTCCTAGCAGAGCTTCAATTTTATATCTTGGTCTCTAACTAATAGGAGAATTTAGTCACCTGATTGCATCAGCTCTAAACCTATGTGGGGTGAACAATTCAGTCACTGCCAAGAGAAAACATGATTTAAAGATATGGAAAACGACTAAAGACGCTATTAAATTCTTCTTCTCTCATTTTAATTCGCAGTGAGTTCTTCATGCCCGGGTTGGTTGACACACACATCCATGCCTCTCAGTATTCCTTTGCGGGGAGTAATGTAGACCTGCCCCTTCTGGAGTGGCTGACTAAGTACACCTTTCCTACAGAACTCAGATTCCAGAGCATGGACTTTGCTGAAGAAGTGTATACCAGAGTTGTCGTAAGTATCCTGCTTGTGAGTGTCGGTGTATTATATTTGATCACCCGTGGAAACATCCATTTCTTGGGACGTATTTTAAGTGTAAAACACAGGCAGTTAAGCCTAGAATGGGCTATAGAGGTTTCACAGCCCAGTGAGTTTGTGACCACCTCACCTACACAACTAGTCACTAGCAAAGAGAGGCTTGGGTTCAAATTCCCAGATCCCCAAGCTGGTGGGCTCTCATGCCTCTCTGTCTGTTACTTTATTTTTTCTTTACCAAATTTGGGTTTAGCGCATATTCGTATGTGTTCCTTTACTCCTGCTAATCCATGAGACTGTTTTGGGAACCATATGAAATAGCTGTGTAACCTTTGGAAAGTTCTGCTACTCATCTTCCCCATCTGTAAAAAAAATAATATAGATAATGATAGTACCTATTTTACTGGATTGTTATGAAAATTAAGCGTTAATATTTGTGAGGTTCTCAGAATAGTGTTTGGCATATGGTAAGCTCTCTATGTATTTGCTTTAAAAAATACCCAAGGAAATTAAAAATTAAAAATTTAACATACAATTAGAAGGATGTCATGCTATTTTGGTGGCTTCTCAAGGAGGGAAAATAGGATGGTCCCTTTACAGAGCATACGGGACTGTGATGAGCATTAACACCACTAGAGGGAACTATGGGGCTGGTTCAGTCATTGAACAGTGGCTGTATGTACTGTGTGCCAACTATATGTTGAAGCCTCTACAAATGTCCTTCCTTTTGCTCTCTCAAGAAAATCCTTTCCCATCCTTCTACCCCAACCCTATGCCCAATCCACGTAGCAGCCAGAAACAGCTTCTGCAGTTTAGAATTAAAGCTGCAAATACCTTCTTATCTGACCCCTGCCTCTTATCATCCAGCACACTTAGTCTGAATATTCCTGCATTTGTGTTGGACCCATTGATGGATTTTCTCCTCAAAGTGATGGCTATGTGATAGTGACAATATTATAAGCCTTCTATAGTGACTACTTATCCTGCCAGTTTCCTGGTTTTGCATTACTCAAGCCTTGAAGAATAAAAACAAGAGCTATCATTTATACACTTGCCTCACTTGATTATAAATTCAGTGTAATTGTGGATCTTACATATTTAGCATGCATCCACATGACACCAGAAAAACTGAGAAGGACTAAAGCTGTGTACGGAGTTGCTGGTGCATTGTGCTAATGAATTGTGTTAACCACACCAAATCTTTTCATTTTCAAAATTTATTTATACCTTGTACTATTCTAAAAAGGGTTTGAGATATCTTAAAATTGCATAGTCTTCAACAGAAGAAAGTGAGTCACAAAATCATGGCAAAGGAGAAAAGGGGGGAGGAAAAATAAAATAAAACTGAGAGGTAAATGTATGCCATGGAGGTCCATGCATTTGTTAGAGTTTGTCACAATTTGGCTTTAAGTATCCAACAGCTGACCCAGAGAGGAAAATCTATTTTGAATTTTACACTGTTTGTATGATTTTTTTTTAAATTTTGTTAAGGTAAAACATATCTATTTCTCATACTGAATTTCAAGAAAATTATGCCTAATATTCCAATATAGTTAAATGCTATATTGTCAAAATACATATACTGTCAAGGGGCTATGGTATCTAAAAGTCTTTTATGTTTAGAGAGAGCATCTAGAACTATGTGTCCCTCAGGCTGTACTCCATACATTTTATTTCTTAAGTCAGAGATTTGAGTAAGAATTTGATGTCTGTGAGTACAAAATAAGTGTTATTCTCAACAAGTATTTGCAGTTCACACATCCAATGTTTCTGATTCTGAGCTAGCCCACACACTTTAAGAGCTGCATGAGCCAAGGGTATGGTGGACAGCTGTTTAAGGAAGTTAAAGTTTGTTAACTAGAACCTCTTCTTAGGCTGAAACCGGCCCATGGCACTGCATAGGGGTGCTAAGGCCGTACCCATGAATAGAATCAAGACATTTTTGTATTTTTTCTCCCTCAGAAAACAATTCTAGATCTATACTTCAAAAAATGGGCAGTCAAGACCACAGAGTTTTGCACCATAGATTATTTTTACATCAATGCGTAGTATTTCCATTGTCCTCATTGCTAAACAGCTAAGGTTTTTCATTTTGATTTCATCTTCAAGCCCAGATTTTAGAAAGGTGTTTAAAATTTTGAGAGTTTAGGAAATGTTTGACTATACTTCTGTTTTAAACTTTGAGTTTCACTTTACTCTGGTTAATGAATATAATTTGTATGATTATTTTTCTTGGGAATTGATTCACAATTATTTTATGACCCAACAAAAGGTCAATTTTTATAGTTATCTGTACATTTTTTAAAAGATTGTATTTTTTCTGTGGACATGACATTTTTTACATCTCTATTAGACTAAGTTATTAAAAGCGTTAAGTAAGACTTCTAGGATTTCCCTCAGATAACAAGACAAGAATCTTACATACCCTTCCCTTCTTCATGTTATAACCCCCCTCACCATGTTCTGTGATATATCACCTAAGATTTTAGTTCCAGTTTTTTTTTTTACCATCTAGACTTAATTTAAAATGTTTTAACTTTTAAATTTAATATTTTAAATTTTATTTTAATTTAATTCCAGTTTATTATTTTTTAACATCTGCACTTAATTTAACAATGAACTTTACTTTTTCTATTGCTATTTGGATTCCCTGTCTTTCTTTTGATTCATTTTTTTATATTCTTAGAATCCTTTTTCAGTAAAGTAGATGATAGACATTCCAAATGCTTAAATTACCAAAAATGGTTTTACTTTGTTCTGACTCTTGAGTGATGCGCTTTCGCCATAGAGTTCTATTTCTCTCTACATGATTTGCCCATCAGCATCCAATGTGCTGATGTCAGTCTGATTCTCATTCCATTCTGGCTAATTTGCTGGCCTTTAGGCTGTTCTGAAATTTTACTTATACATCTTTTTTCAGTTCCTTATCTTTCATATGTAGTTCATTCAATATGAGGACTCCTGTCTTTCTTCCAATTTGGGAAATTTATGTCTCCCTCTTTCTCTCTGAGTATTTTCTTCTCTTCAATCTACTCTTTGTTTTGGTAACTCCTATTAGAAAAATGTTGAAAGTTCTGTGTATACTTTTGTATTACATCCTTAAAGAACGCCATGGTCCAATTTTGCAAGTTGTTAATTCACTCTACTGTTGAATAGCCTGTCCTCTTTCAAGCATATTGTGTCCTACTCCATTTATCTAAGAATACTGATTTTAGTTCATTTTATGTCTCTTGTTCCTTAGTAATTCAGTTCCTCAGGTGTTCAGTCAATAAATATTTACTGAGTACACTAGGATCCAGATACTTCTGGAGTTGCTGGAGATTGAGTTTGACGTCTCCTGGACTTGTGATTCTGATAGAGAGCTCATTCTTGTCTTTAGCTGACAGGCTGTAATTATCTTCTATTAGCAGCCAGATGTATTTTATTTCATATGCAAAATGTCTTAAAATTTTGAAAAGATTGACATAAAAATTCCAGCTTTTCAAATTCTTTTGATCTTTGGGACTAACCGACATGACTGGGCTCTCATTTGCTTTTTTCAATAATTGGCTGATGCAGAGTAGAGACTGCTGTCTGAGACACAGGGTATGTTCTCCCCTATTACTTAAGTTCAAAGCATTCCCCCCCACCTGAGGGATTCTCTTTTAATTTATCTTACAACCCTTCTATTGACTTCCAATTTTCACTTATAAAATTTTTAATTTTGGAGAGTTCTTGTTCTTTGATTTTCATAGCAGTCTGTTCTTGACTTGTATCTACAAGTGGTATCTTCTTTAATTCTTTCAGAATGTTAACCATAGTTGTTTTTTTTTTTTAATCACACTTCCTTCTGAACCTGTTTCCTCCAATATTTTTTTCCAGACTTTTTCTTCCCCTTCTCCTTTTCATAGCAGCTCTCCTCCGGTGTCTGTTGACATTTGAACATACATTCATATTTACGGGTGATGCCCTAAGGTGGCGGTTGGAAGGTCTGGGTAGGGGTAGCTCTTGTTGGCTAGTGAACTTCAGCATAGAATGAACAGTGAAAGTAATGAACAGCCTTTTCCATTGTGGGCTCCACAAGTCATTGTGAGGACATCTTTCTTGGAGAGCAACTCATCTTCTGTAGGGGAGCGTCCTTCGGTCCCACCAGGAGTGGTGGCAGTGGTACATGTGCATTCTAAGCAAGCTGACTGAGGGCCCCTGGAGATGAGCCAGATTTTCTCTTAAACCTCTTCTTTTCAGCTTATGCCTCACCTTGTCCTTTGGGGCTTATATTCTCTAAATACTACCCAGTTTCTACAAAAAGTAAATCTCTCCTGCAAGGAACAGGTTAGGGGTAGTTGACTGGTTTCAACAGGGAGGAGGAGGGTCCTGCCATGGCTTAAGCATATGTAGACAGACTTGGAGCCAAGTCCCTGTTAACAGCCACATGCTTCTCTCTCTTCTTAAGTTGCTCATCCATATTCTTTGTCTTCCAAGGAGATGTTGAAATGTTTCTTCTGCTCATGTCTCTTATGTTCTTCTTGTTGATGAATAGATTTTGTACTCTTTTACTATTATTTTAGTGGACATTTGCTAAGGAAGAGAGATAGATTCAGTGACCAATCTGCCAGATTGAATGAGAAGTATTCAGAAGTATGGCTGAATTTTTTCACCCTGTAATAGATAGAAAAGTCTCCTTTATTCACTCCCAGATGCAGTATAGTTTGCATATGCTCACACACATCTAAAGATAAGGAATTCGTTAGCGTCACATTTTATGAATTCTGTAACACAGAACTGTGTGAATCTAGGAAATCAAAAGTATCGACTTCTCCTCCAGCTCACACTTCTGGAATATCAATACTTTTGCCATTTTCCTTAACTGTATTTCATATCAAGATGGCATACTTTTAAATAAAAACACTTTACAATTGGAAACTGGAATTTTGTTTTCATTTGAACATGCCATGTGACTTTCTTGGCACATGTGACTTGTGGTTTTTGTGATGTATTTTTAGAGGAGAACGCTGAAGAATGGAACAACCACTGCTTGTTACTTTGCAACAATTTACACTGACTCATCTCTGCTCCTTGCAGAAATTACAGGTGAGGAGATGAAAGCATGATTTATGGGCACATCCAGCAAAGCCAGCCAGACCTTGTCTAGCAGGGAGTTATACTTGTGTGCAGCCTTGCCTTTAAATTGCTAGAATTTGAGCATTAAGTAATTAGGTGTCTGTGTATTACTGTGGCCCCTGAATGTTTTTTATTGCTTACGTATTTATTTACTTATGGTTTTTGGTTCCAGAATGATGTGTATAGGTCTAAATTTTATGTATTAATTTAGGGCTTTTTGGAGCAGGTATATTAATTCTAGTAATGGTAACAGCTTATTATAATCAACAGACATATATCTTGGCTGTTGGTTAGATTCAGGGCACTGAGCAAATAGCTGGGAACACAATGAAACAGAACATACTCCTGCCTTCAAGGAGCTGGATAGGACTAATTGATTAATAACGACACACATTGATTAGTAACTTTAGGAACAACTGTGGCGCTCTTACTAAGATGCCTGGCATTGTGCAAAGCACTCTCCATGGATTATGTCAGCTCAGAGGCAAACAGCCTTCAGAGGCAGTTATTATGTCTACGTGATACAGATGGATAAACTGATGCTCAGAGAGGTTATAAAACATGCCCAAGTCACACAGCTAGTAGGCAGAGGTTGGACTTGATTTAGGTTGGTGATTCTGATACTTGTATCCAACACAGCACCTAGCACATAGCAGGTGCTCAGTAAATGCTGTTGGCTGATATGCTGACGGTACAGCTCACTGACCAAGGTCATTGATGTCAAGGCCTAAAAGATGACATTGAAAATAACTGACTTGGGAGGAGACAGAGAGAACCCAGAACTGGACCATCTGGGAAGACTTCACTGAAGGGAATGGATTTTTAAACTTGGCTTTGAAGGGAAGAGAAAATGGGGAAAGAGAAAAATGTCCCTAAGACAGGGGAAATAACATGAACAAAGGCATGGAGACAGGAATGTCTATAGAGTGGACGCTGGAAGTAGGGGGCAGAGTAGCTGAACTGGAGGACAGGATTCATTGCACGGGGGCTGGGGGTGGGAGAGCAGGTTGGGCCAATGGGTGGTTCAGGCTGTGGACAGATTTGAATATGCATCAAAAAGTCAAGGAAAGTTTTGATTCTAGATGAGGTATGTGATGAAGGTGGTGTTTTAAGAAAGAGTAATTGAATGGCCAGTTACTAAAATGAATTACAGGGAAAGACAGAGGCAGAAAGACTTTTGTAAGATTCTGTGACAGAGGTGGAGACATTGTAAACAAAATTAACACTGCCCAATGTAGATTCAACCACCTAGCTGAAAAAGAATTCCTCTAAAACTTCTAAATAGAACTAGGTTCTTTCGTGTTGAGAGCTGCTAGTAGGACTAAATAAAATGTTTGCAGGTAATAATATGGGCATAGCTACAGTTAGGAATAGTGGCAACATCTTTTCTAAGCATGTGCCAGACACTTTATATACATTACTAGGTATATTCCTTCTAACCCTACACATACCAGAGGACGCTGGACACATATAATCTGTCAAACTCCGGTGCCCTTTTTCTTGTTGCTACACCCTACTGTTTTTTCTGTAGAAGAGAGGAAGAATGTAGAGAGGGACTCAATCCATGGGACAGAGGTAGAGTAGGAGACAGGATGGAGAGGGTGAGCCACGGAAACAAGAGAAGGAAGAAAGAAGAAACAAGGTGTAGACGTATCAAGGCCGAATAGTGTTTCTTCAGGGTCTGAGGCTGCCCTCTCTTTTTCCATGAGGTGAAATGGGAACAAGGACAGTTATGACTTGAGTAAAAATGTAGACAAACTGTGTAAGCAAAGGGAAGAGCTGAGTAATAAGTAACAAACACCCAATTATTACCTGGCCAGCCTGGAAGTGGGGGTGGAGAACGGGGTGGCTAAAGTGATGGATGGGAGAATATTTACTGCTTACAGAACTTAGTCGGGTTTTGTTGTTGTTGTTGTTGTTCTTAATGGATAATCTTTCACAGTCTCACCTATGTGTTCAACGGTTTTGATTTAAACATGCTTTTAAAAGTCTCAGAAAAGGCACTGTGTGAGAAAGGCACATGACATTGGATTCTGTTTGTGTGTGACTCACAGATAAATTTGGGCAGCGGGCATTTGTGGGCAAAGTCTGCATGGATCTGAATGACACTGTTCCAGAATACGTGGAAACCACTGAGGAATCAATCAAGGAAACGGAGAGGTATGTTCACCTGATTTGTCTCATGGGTGGTCCCTCTGCTGCACTGATGGAGTTGGAGACCGGGAGAGAAAACCTCTTTGGCCCTGGCCGGTTTGGCTCAGCAGTTAGAGCATTGGCCCATGCACCAAAGGGTGGAGGGTTTGATTCCCGGTCAAGGGCACATACCTGGGTTGCAGGTTCGATCCCTGACCCTGGTCAGGTTATGCAGGAGGCAACCAATTGATGTCTTTCACACATCGGTGTTTCTCTCTCTCTCTCTCTCTCTCTCTCTCTCTCTCTCTCTCTCTCTCTCTCTCTCTCTTTCTCCCTCCCTCCCTGCTTTCCACTCTATCTAAAAACAACAAAAATCAATGGAAAAATATCCTTGGGTGAGGATTAACAAAAAAAGAAAACCCCTCTGAACCAGGTGGGATGTGCACATATGTTGCAGCGTGGGTTTGCCCAACTTGATGAAATTGATCTGGCCCTAAAATAATGTTGCATGTCAGTACTATTTTTGTATGCCCAATTATATTTTAAAGCTTCTGGGGATTTGTTATAGGAGTCCTAGGGCAAACCTCTTGTAAAACAAAGGATTCTTTTTTGAAGTAAATGATTTACCCTCTTCCTCTCCTTCATTATAGATCTGATCTTCTCCTGTGTATTGGACTTGCTTTAAGTGTGTGTGTGGCCTGCTCATTAAGTTACAGTTGACCCTTGAACAACACGGGTTCGAACTTTTTATCTTACATTGGGATATTCTACTGATCCTATAAGTACTTTTTCCACATTTCTTTCATGGCTTTTTCATGGTGCCTTGAGGATTTGACAAGGAATTATGTTGTATGACACTCACCAGCTAAGAGAAATACATAGAAGGCATTTCTTTACATTGAAGTATTCCCCAAGACCAAATGTATCCCAAAGCAAACTTGAGAAGTCCAACTTTTCTTGACTCCTGACTTTCTTCACCTAAAGTGTGTCCTCTGGACAGGGAGGCTCGGGGGCTGCTACCTGCTCCCAGAGAAAAGGAAGCACGAGCCTTTTGCATTGGCCACCAGCTCAACTTTTCTATGAATGTGTGTTTGTGGTCACAGTAAACCTTAATTCACATTTTATTCCGAAACAACAGAAAAAGGAATACCAGAAGACAGGAGGCCATATTCCCAGCCAGGGCAGAATTACCACTTCGTAGGCCATGCAGACAGACCACCATCCCTGCAGGTGTAACTGGGGAGATCACCATCACCATCACCACCCGTTTCACAACCAGCTGGCCTTTTTCTTCTGCCTTACTCCAAAACCCAGGTGGAGTAGGACTCAGCCTTTGAAAGTAAAGGATGATAATGTGTTAGCAAGTAGCTTCTGCTTTAGGGAAATTAGGAGTAGAAAGCCCCCTGGCTTCTAAATGCCTCCAGGTGCATAGGACTCGGGGACCCTAACATCCCTGGAGCATCACATATTGCAATATTGCCCCAGACCGAGCTGAAGCTGGTCACGTGGCTCCAGTGCTGTGGGAATCCCCGTGAACAGCCCAGCTGCTTTTAGATGATAAGATTGCATTTCCCTGTGATGTTACACTCCATCTCTGCAAATGAGAAAGCAGAATAATCACTACTGGTTCATCTTTAATTAGTGGTGGAGAAACATGTGCAGTATTAGAAATGTTTGCATGGAAAACAGGACATGGAAAGGCCATGTCTTCATCCTTTGGAAAAATTGATTTGAAAATGCCTGAATTTTCTAACTTCCCATGCGTTGCTTTATTTCAGATTTGTGTCAGAGATGCTCCAAAGGAACGTAAGTAAACTCGTTCCCAGCTTGTTTCTGGATTAACTTTGTCTTAGTTGTAGGGTTTGTTATTAAGTTGTTTGGCAGAGAATAATCTGTGTGCATTTGTCTTATCCGCACGCACGCAGGAGTATTTTCCTAGAACCTTAAACTGTTTTCACAGAGGACCTGTCAACTCAGCTCAGTGAGGTCAGGCATTTTTTGATTTCTCAGTGGTTTTCTCTTCCTCTCCTCTGGGACTGCCTAATTTCACAGGACTGGTCTCTGGGGAGGTGGGGGAGGGCTTCATAGCTGTGGACAGATTCATGGCAACTGGAAATGGAGGCATGGTATTTGTTGGCTATGCTAACATTGGCTCTGGCCTGTTGTACCCCCTGATCTGGTCTGAAACACAGGTGGTGTCCAACCCTGATGCCCCTGCCCCAGGTTGCCTTGGTCCATATATGTATGTGTGGATGTCACAGGGCCTGCAGTCACTCAGCCAGGCACCCCCTTGTCAGGCCCTGGGCTCGGTGAGCCTATGGAGGCAGTGCTATCTGCCCCTGTGCCCAGCAGGCTGGTTCGTGGTGCCATCTCTTAGATTGGCAAGCCAGACCCTTCCCTTACCATCTTTTGAGGTCTGATTGGAAACCACAGGGAACCTCAGGATGTCTTTCAATCTAATCTTGGGAGACTTAGGTGGAGTTTTGTGGACCCTTATTCTCACCATCCCTCTCAGAGTTCTTTCCTGCTGGGACCCTCACCTCAGGTGACATCAGAGCCAGTTCTGCAACTAAACAGTCCTCGGGGATGCCATGGCCAGCACACCTCCCCAAGATGTAGGAAAGGGAATCGGCCACCACCTACTTCTAGTCTCCCCAGATCTCTCCTTTAAAAGTTCTCCTTCGACCTCTCGATTGTCTTCGTGAGGCCACCATGCAGGCCTCGACGGAGCCTTCCCGTGGATGTGGAGCGGGGTGGCTGCCGTTCGGGACGAGATCTTCTTCCACTGAACTTGGTGCTGCAGAATATACTCCCCTTTGTCCTCGGCCATGAGCCGTTTTCATGAGACCCAGCACGTCCACCCACTCTTGGAAAGGAGGACTGTCCCCAAATGTCCAGACATAAAATCATCTTGTATGATATGCATGTTGGGGTATGCTACACGTTCATGAAATCCATAGTTTCCTTATCCGCTGTTCCTGATTATTGCCAGTATCCCAGAGTGAAGCCCATAGTGACGCCACGTTTTGCCCTTTCCTGCTCTGAGACGTTGATGAGCGAACTTGGAAGCATCGCGAAGACTCACGATTTGCACATTCAGGTGGGTATTTTCTCCCGTGTGTGCCTCAGTCCAGAACTGCGAGGCTTCCCATTACCCTGCATTCTGGGAGCAATCTCCAGTTCTCCTACTGAGATCGCCTAGAGATAGAGCATTACGGGACAGGGAGGGCCCTCACAGACGTCACCTAAATCCAGTTCCTGACTTTTTTCAACTAAGAAAGTTGCTTTCCCTCTCAGTTCTCTCTGGTCAGGATTGCAGACATGAGGCCATCACAAGACGGGTTACCTGTTGTCTGTAGGATACATTGATCGTGTGTCTTTTCTACTTCTCTTTCTTTTGATGCTTTTTCAGTGTTTGAGTCCTTCATCTTTGAAGGAATCACCTATTATTTAAAAAGCAATAAGAACCTAATTTCCACCTTACAAAATGCACTTAAAAGCCCCTTTGTTCCAAGTTTCTTAATTTAAAACCAGGAACAAAAATATATATTTAACTTTGTCATTAAGCAGTTGCAATTTAGGAATAAAACACTTTTTAAAGCTTCCAGCTGGGTTAAAATTGGAAGTTGGGAGCTCACCTTCCTCCATCCAAGCTTCATTATATACTGCACTAAAATGTCCCCTCTTAAAAGCTATCTTTTTTTTTTCTTCCTTTTTTGATTTTAGAGAGAGCAGAAGGGAGAGGGAGAGAAAGATAGAAACATTGATGAGAGAGAACATCGATTGGCTGCCTCCTGCACGCCTCCCACTGGGGATCAGGCCCACAACCTGGGCATGTGCCCAGATTGAGAATAGAACTGGCCACCACCTCTTGGTGCATGGGTTGACACTCAACCACTGAGCCACACCGGCCAGGCAAGAGCTGACTATGTTATAACAAAGGGCAAGTCAGGGGAGAGGCAACACATTGAATCTTTTTGTTGTTGTTGTTGAAAGTATTACAGATGCCCTCCTTTTTTAACACATTGATTCTTTATCATTTGTAAGGTGGAGGGTGGTTTCATTTTTAAGATTTATCCTGATAGGGCTCGCTAACTGTTCTCATTTTTCCCCATTCTCTTTTATTTGTTTGTGTGTTTGCTTACAGCTCGTGATATTTGAATTTTTGATTCAATCCCACACAGTTGGAGGGGAGGGAAAAGTTTTCCTCGACCTTCTTGGGGTCCCTGTCTGTGTTTGAAAACTAAACTGACAAAGGTAGATTAACAGGAGAAAAGCATGCAAACGTATTTAATATAAGTTCTACATGACACAGGAGCCTTCAGAGGAAATGAAAACCCGGAGAAACAGACCTGGGTATTTTTTGCTAGTTTTGATGAAGAGTGCACGGTTGTGGAGGAATATGATAGGTTAAGGGACATGAGGTAAGTGCAGGAAACTTAGCGAGGCCTGTTTGTTTGGCTTCTTCTTGACTCCCTTTGTCTTCAGAGATAAGGATGCTCTTTTCCTTCTGGAGTAGGGCAAGCACCTCTCACCTGTGGGTTTTATGACCAGTTTCAGGGAAGGAAGTGTGGGGGGAGCATCTGAGGGACCTTCTTGCTTCTGCCATCCAACTCCTTCAGCTTAATATGTCATTTTTCAACATGCCAAGATGCCATATTTTGGGGCAGTGTGTCCTGAACCCCATCAACACACAACAAAAGCAAGTATATCCTTGCTAGGGATATATGTCTGTATGTATGTATATTTACTCAAGTTTATCAAATCTGGCTGTCTTTTCTCCTCTTCTGATGCCCTTGTATTTCTTCAGCAGTCTGGGCTTTTCTCAAGGCCAGGGATAGAGCTCATCCCATAGGTGGAACACTGTTTTTAGAACATTGCTGTTTTTTTCTTTTATTTATTTAGCTATGCACACTCTACCTCATGAAGAGAGGGAAATGGCATTGTTATTCTTGGAAGTGGTATCACTCATGAGTTATTTCCCATAATATATATTCACCAGCAGTTGGTCTGAAATGATTTTTGTTTTAGGCCAGGGGTAGGTGTGGTGACACTAAAGGGTGTCTCAAAAGCGCTCACGCGCTCTCGGGTTTTGTGGTGCCTGCAGAAGGTTGGTGTGGGAGCCAGGACTCACTTGCTTTGCTTGCACGTGAATTTTTGTCGGCTTTCTTGTTGCCAGCAGGATTGTCTAGCTCAGTTATTTTGTAATCGTTTTCTGCAGAAGAACTCATTCTGGGAGCCAAAAACGGGGACAGAATGGAGACAGGGTTCCTGAGTCCCAACCCCGCCTCATCCTGAGAGGCAACTTGTTTATGCCTTTTACATACTGGATTTCTGTGGATTTTTCTCAGAATAACATATACAAAGCTGAAAGAATTTGGAAAATTACTTATCTAGCCCAACCCTTCTATTTGAGAGATGAGGAAACAAAAGACCAAAGAAAAGAGCTGACTTTCCCTAAGACACATGACTAGGGTCAGAACTTGGGCTAAAATGCAGCTCTCTTTATTCAAATCCAGTTTTCGTATGGGTGAACCATGCTGTCTGTCCTACTGATGGCCACTGAACTCTTTTCTGAACCAGCCAACACCAGAAGAGGCAGGCACAGATAGCTAGGCTCCTAACTCTTTTCAAGGAATACTATTTGTTTTGGCTTGTTTTTGCTATAGTTTAGAATTTGAAAAGACTGTGTTGGAACGTTACATGGGTTAGAACATTACATGTTTGTGTAATTACATATTCATAGTATCTTTGTCATATGATTGTTTTAAATAAAACACATGTATAGTCCTCATTGTCTTTCTGTGTGGCCCCTGACATAGGCAAGTAGAAATCATCCATATCATTTTGGGGTAGGAAGTATAATCCTAATGGCATTTTACACTAAAAAATTGAAAATATTATTTATTTTCTTGTAGAGCCATATAAGTGAAAATCGTGATGAAGTTAAAGCTGTGAAAAACTTATACTCCAGTTATAAAAACTATACAGATGTGTATGATAAAAACAATCTTCTGACAAATAAGGTAAATTGCGTATGATGATGTAATCTGTGTCAAATTGAGCATATATACCTAAATTTTAAAATCTCAGTAGTGTTCTTCAGATTTCTATGACGTGTGTGCATATTTCCCAGACTAGAGTTAAGCTCAAAGAGTCCATATGTGTGTGTACATAGTTAAAAATGGGCCTGGACTCTCATCCCAGCAAATACATCTAAAGGCTTCATTGAGGGTGGGAATGTCATTTGGTGCAAGGACATGTCAGTATTTATTAGAATGTAAATGTACATTCCTTTGAGTTAGCAGATAGATCATTTCTAAGGATCCGTTCTGTAAGGAATATGAATAGGAATATTAATTACATATGAAAGTTAAAAAATGGCTCTCGTGGGGGATTGTTTAGATTATAGAACATGCATAATTAGAATTTTATCCAACATCCACAAAGAAGGAGGCATACAGGCTTGCAATATTGTTTGATGTATGTGTACGTATGTGTGGGTGCATGCTTACTTAGAAAAACTGTATGGAAGACACACATTGAATTTGTTAAAGGTGATTCTTCCTGAGGGAGAAAGCAGAAGGACTTTTTACTTTTTATTTTTAAACACTCTGAGATTGCTTTTATGAGTGTGTATTGTTTTTATAATTAAACAGTTTTAAGTTAATTAAAATTAATACGAGTGAGGAGAGACTTTATTAGAACAATATACCCCTTGGCCTTGGCCTTCAGTGAAATGTTCAAAGTGTGTGGAGAATTTACGGCAGCAAATGAATTCTCCGGGACTTTGTGAATGGAGATGTGAATATGACTAATTGGAAAGGTTACTATTCTGCATAAATCTTATAAAGGCTACACCTTAATCTTCATCCTCCATTACATACATTTCCATATGATTAATAAATTAACCTTCGATTTGCATGTTAATTTGATTTGCACAGAGGTTAGGAAAATTATATTTTAATAACAATTCTGTGGCCACTGAACCATGCCTCCCAAAGGAGAAAGCTATCAGAGACAGGTTGTGTACTGAGGGAAAAATAATTCTGAAAGAGTAAAGTCTTATTCAGGAAAAACCACAAATATTACCGAGACTTAAAATTAAGAGAAATCTCTTATGTACGCAGTGCCTGCCTTCTTGGATGGATTTTACCTTCTGAATTAATGCTTATAAGATGTTACATTTCCTAATTTTAATGGAACTGTAAATATAGTTGATGAAATCACTAAAGTGTGTTTGGTTCTGTGTCAAGACCATTGATGCCTCTATCTAACTAGGGGCAGAAATAAAGAACAACTCTTCCCGGGATCACTCCCATAACTCACATGAACTGAGAAAGAAAAGCTTACTTCTAGAAAGTTCCAATTAGAATAGAAACAAGCACAGCCCCAACATGTGCTCACTCGATTTAGAAAAGAAAGTAACTCAGTTATTTTCTAAAGCGGAGATGAAGAAATCATACTATCTTCGCTCTGGATGGATGTCTGGATCAGCCTTCCTTATTTTATAGATTAAAAAAAGAAAAAGATAAGATCTACAAATCTGCTGAAACGTTTGCAATCCAATGTTTTTATAGGCTTTTATGAGATGTGACTTGTACAGAGTGATTTTATACAGACAGATCATCTTAAATGTTCTCGTGAAGATGCTAACAGACATCTTCATGTACATGGTAAAAGGTAGAGATGGCACGGCTTCTGTCCGTACCTGTAATTTCTTGTTGTGAGTGAGGACTGACAGAAGCATTGTTAAGTGGTAAACTCCACCTAGGACACTCTTCTCTCCAGACAGTGATGGCGCATGGCTGCTACCTCTCTGCAGAAGAACTGGATGTATTCAGGGAACGAGGAGCATCGATCTCACATTGTCCCAATTCAAACTTGTCGTAAGTAGGCAATACCTGATTGATAGATTGTGAATATTTGGGCTGCAAAGTAGCCACCTTGGTTTCCCTAGTCATGCCTCCAGTATCTCCCTTCTGTAGTTATGTTTGATTGGGACAGGGACTAGATAGACAGACACATACCTTTGCTGTTGGGGGGAAAGAGAGCACTTAACAGGACATTTTTGCAGATTGTGCATTTGAAGAGCCAAAGCTCTTAAAATTTCTGAGTTTTCACAAGACAGGAAATTGGAAATACAACAGAAATAGCTCAAAAACAATAGCATTCAGTCCTTGCAGCAAGGACTGAAAGGGCTCACACGCCAGCCAGGTTTCCAGAGGGTGCTGACTTCCCATCAATTTGTGTTCTGCAAACTACTAGAAACACTCAGGCTAGTAGAAACGATGCAGCGCTACTGGAAGCCAACAGCCTAGGTATGGTATATGTCACCTGCTGGATTCGACGGGATGCCAGTTCACATGGGAGGGACCTTGCCTTATTATAGTTCACTAGAATGCAAGAGCTTTATTTATAACTGGTTCTTAACATTTTGAAAGGTTATTTATCCACAAGTGAACCGGATGAAAGTTATGGCCTGTACCTTCAGAAAAAAGCCCAGAGATGTAAACTTGCTGTACCTAATTTCAGGGAATCCATAGATTCCGTGATGCTCATCCATGCTAGGTTAAGAATTCATGGTCCAGGACTAGATACAGAAAGGAGCTCTCCTTTCTGGTGTTAGTCAGCCCAGAACAGAGCTGCTTCCTCTTAGAGGCAGGTTGGGGTGGATCATTCATATATTCATTCAATAAATTTATTTAGCTTCTGCTAGATTTTAGTGTTTTCAAGAGTTACATTGTGTTCTCTTGTTTTGCGTTCTTGCAAAGGCAGACAATGAGACGAGGATTCACATACATGTAGTTTATTGGGGAGGCGATCCAGGAAACACCTTTAGTGGGGTAAGACAGAGAAAGGAAGGAAGTCAGTAAAGAGTGCATCATTAACCAAGTTACCAGTGTGGCCTCCTGGAGTTTAATCCTTCTGGAAATCTCAGAGAGCCAGTATAAAAGCAGACCTCCAAGTCATTCTGCCCAAGGGGTGGGGGAGCTGGGGTAGTTATACCCAAACACCATCAGTGATTGTTGGGGGACTGCTGAGTGGGATGAAGAGGCATTGATTCCTTGGCGCTTCTGATCTTCCCCAAACCAGGGCAGCGCAGGTTCTAGCAGCGGAAGACAGCCCTCAGCCAAGGGTTGGAGTTGCCGACAGAAATCTAGGGACCTTGAAGATGAAAAAGTTACATGTCAGTGGCAGTATGGGAAGGGCACAAGAGGCACAGTGATTTATTTCTGGAGTATTTTGAGATGTTCCAGTGGCTTCTAGTTTTGAGCCATTGAGTGGTAACACACGACAGGGAATCCTGCCTGTGTACAGCTCAGTGACCATAATTATGGTCCAGAGGCCAGATAGGGAAGGGTTTAACAACCCTTCCGTTAGTTACACAGCATCTAAATTAAAATGTGATTCAAATTAAGGCTTGAAGTTACATTTCTTTATGGATACATTTCTGTTTAAATGTATCCATAAATGCTGTTCTTTCTTCGACAACTTTGAGAGGTTTATTGTGTGTACATTGGGGCTTTGAAAATTATAGTTATGTGCATCTTTGAACAGACCATTTTGACCTTTGCATTTTCTCAGACTTCTAAGGATAGCTTTAGTTTTCCTTTGTTTCTTTAGAAAGGTGGCATATCTATTAAGCTTAGGGTCATGAGGTCCAAAATTCGCACAGGAATCATCTCTGCTAGTTTCTGCTATCCTTAGCGGCTGCATTTGAACCGTCAGGCCAGACTCACCAGCCTGCACCCCCTTTTCCAATTATACCCCCCTTTCTTTGATCTTGAAAGTCACTCCTCATTCAGGGTAACAAATTATTCCAGACGGACAGGGAAGACAATACTTAATAATTTCTACTTCCTAACATAGGAGGATCGATTGGTTAAACTATATTAAAGACCAGTAAGACTTTTGGACTAATTGTAAGATTAATTTCTTCATTTATTTTTCCTTGCAACTGACCCCCCTGCTTCCTGGTTTTTTGTTTGTTTGTTTTGCTCTTGCTTTTTGTACCCTCCTAAGATTAACCTCAGTGCAAGGATTCTCTGTGATCTGTCTGATTTGACGAATGTGTGTGTGTGTGTGTCAGCATTAGAGCTGATGTGATGGAGAACACCATTTTCAATGACATCACCATGACAACTGTCCGTGTCCTCTCGCTGGACCCACATAGGTCTCCTTGTGCTGACAATCTCCTCTCTCTACAGGCTCAGCAGCGGCCTTCTCAATGTGCTGGAAGTGCTGAAACATGAAGTGAAAATAGGGCTGGGTACAGGTTAGTAGTGGGCCATCTGGAGCCATGGCAAAGTGGTTGATTAAGTGCATAACTTTCTAATGTGATTAATTTTCAAGTTGCAGTTCCATGTTAAAAAAAAACCAGTTTATTTTCTGATAATAATACCTTGAGCTAATAAAATAGTGAGGTGGGAAGTGGAAAGATGTATGCAAAGGAAAAATGTCACTGACCTGAAAACGATTATATGTGTTTACTCCTCAGAGGTTTAGGATAAGTCCTTCTCCACTGTTTCAGAGATTCTTTTTTAAAAGTCCTTGTTTTGTTTTTTTTTCTCTTTTGTTTTTGTCCTTCTGGCTAGGCTTTAATAGTTTGGATTTGTGTGTTTTTCGTTTTCAATAAGTATGCCATCATGAATGCTGTCTCAAAAGAAAATTATTTGACCTTGCTGCCGTACGCACGCATTCGGTCTATGCCAGCGCGGGGAACTTGGACGTGTTGTGTTAAGATCTTGCTTTGCTTTTAAGCAGTGTTTTACAAAATGAGATTCCATTCCCACGGGCAGTCTGATGTTGGCTAGGCTGAAGGACATTCTCAGTGGCTGATAAATTAAGGATGTCTCTTTTTTTTTTTTTCACAGTACATTTTAATTATTTTTCCTGAGTGTGTGCAGTGCTACTCACTTGGAAAGCTTGCGTCAGGCCCAAATGCCTAGGCCTATCCACTGTGAACCTGCTTTTACTATTGTGTGTCAATGAACTAAAAATTTTAAAAAGAAGGGTGTGGGGCACAAGGACTCATTTTCCATTCTTGATACATTTGCCCTCCTGGTATTTAAGCACATCCGGATGTTTGCATGTTGACAATAATGGTTGTCTTCAGTTTCTGGAACAACTCAGGTCTCAGATAACTTTATATCAAGCAATTCCTTGGTAAGACACAATAAAACAAAGAGATTTATTAATATTTTAAAATAGGCATGCTACCCAGCTGGTGTGGCTCACTGATTGAGCGTCCACTCATGCACCAAGAGGTTGCTGGTTCGATTCCCAGTCAGGGCACATGCCCAGGTTGTGGGCCCAATCCCCAGTGGGGGGCATGCAGGAGGCAGCCAATCAGTGTTCTCTCTCATCGATGTTTCTATCTCTCTCTCCCTCTCCCTTCCTCCCTCTAAAAATCAATAAAGAAAAAAATATTTTAAAAAAATAGGCATGCTAATGTAGAAATTTCCCCCAATTTTACATAAATCAAAGAAATTAGATTTTTTAAAAATTCTAATTCAAGCCTTGAGTCATTGAGATTGTGTAATACCTGGATATAGTCACAGGTGCCAAGGCAGGAAACCAGCCATTTTACCTTAACAGAAAGGTTTAATGGATAAGGAAAAAATGGCCAAGAGCTTTTGTTACACAGAATAGTCAGCTTATGAAAAATTTAGCAGACATGCAAAATAAGGTAGGTATTGCTTTAAAATTTTCTGGGAGTTGGTCTCTATGATTTAAATTCATCACTTACTTGACTTCCCGTTCTTGACTTTAGGTTGTCTAGCAATGGCCTAAAACAATTAGGTAAAGCTCTGTCAGTTACTGGCTGTAAGACATTGAATAAACTAATTTTCTAAGGCTTCATCTCCTGATTTCTATAAAAATAACAACAATCATAACAATATCTACCTTACAAGCATGTTTTGAGGCTTAAATGAAAAAAAAAATGTATTTGAAGTGGTTTAGCACATATCTGACACCTTGTACTAGTCAATACGGGTTGAATTAAAAAGGAAAGAACAATGTTGGTATATTGACCAAATGGTTTGATTAACTATGATGTATTCGCTTATTAAGTTGGAGAATGCATTTTATATCATCTCTGCTGTGGTAGCCACCCTGTACTCCACTATTTCCTAAACATGATCTTTGTGTATGAACTTGTGCTTCACTTGTAGACTTTAGAAGATTATTTAACCTGCTAATATTGACAGAGAGTATTTCCAAGAGCAGGTAATTCACTGTATCTATACCAAGTGTAGGCAGGTCTGCACTTGCCCAAGTACTAGAGAAAACCCAAACCCACATGACACTCAATGAAAATAATGCAAAACAAGAGAAAACAGTATAAAAAGAATGAAAGGATGAGCATATATCTGCAAATGATTTACTTCAGGACCCAGAGGAAAATTTCAGAAAATGGCCATCCATCCTCAGAGTACACAAAGAACATGGCACTATGAAAAGACCACAAGTTGTGATGGAAAAGGAAATTTTTTAAATGAAAGAAGAAAACTGAAAAAAAAAAAAAAAAGAATAAGAAGTATGTAGACTCTTATACACAGCTGGAGGGAGGGTAAATGCACAACCACTTTGGAGAACTCTTTGGCAGTTTCTTATAAAGTCAAATATAAATCTACATATGACCCAGTACTTCCATTTTGGAATTTACACTGGAGACATGAACACATGTTGACAAAAAGAGTTGTTCAAGAACGTTTATAACAGCTTTACTCATAACAGCCCCCACTCCCCAAAGTCCCTCCTCCAATTTTAGGCAAAACCTAAAATACCCTGAGGTATGTCTTGTATTCTCTCCCTCTCCCAGTGTCTCAATAAATTAATTCTTTTAGCCACTAACTCTCCCATATCATCATTATCTCCTCACTACTGGATCATTCCTATCAGCACACAAATATTCTCTAGTTATCTTTTGATCTTCTAAGTGTTGAAATGAAAAAGAACCTCTTTGAATCAGACACCCCCTCTGGCTCCTACTCCACTTCTCCACTCCCCTTCATAGCAAAACTTCCTCAAAGAGTGGGGACCCACACGATTACCATTTTCTAGGCACTCTTCCATTCCTCCACCTACTTCAGGCTGGCTTCTTACCCCCCCTCCATGGCAATGGTCCTTGTCCTTTCTCCCTTGGGCTATTATCCCTGTGATCTCTTGCTGCCAACTCCAAAGGATACCATTCTGTACTTATTATGCTGGGCTTCTGACAGTATTTGTCATAGTTGACTACTCTCTCCTTTGCTCAAATAGTCCTATACTGGATTCAGTGAAACCATATTGTTCTCATTTCCCTTCTTCCTCTCTTGCCAGCCCTTTATCTTCTCTGAAGGCCCTTTCTCACCTTCCTGGCCACTCAGGGCTCAGTTGTAGGCTCTCTCCTCTTTTGACATTATGCTTTCTTCCTAAGAGATTTCATTCACAACAATGGCTTTACATGATTACATGCATGCAGATGACTCAGATTTTTATATCCAGCTCAGATTTCTCTTTGAATCCCAATGCTGTCTTTTCAGTTGTTTAATTTCTCCTTCCTCTTTCACCCCTACTCATAGATCCTCCAAAGTTCATTATATCCCAAAACATATTTAAGCCTGGTTCTTTGAAATGGTTCTTCTTTTCAGAGAATTCAGTTTCTCAAAATAGAAACTTGGGCATTGTCTTTGAGACCTTCTTCTCCCTCACCTTTCCCCCATGTCTAAGCCGCTACAACATCCAACCTCATGACTCCTTTATAGCCCCTGAATCTATATTCTTTTTCTGTATCAGCCACCACCCCCTAATGCAAACTACCATTATTTCTGGCTTGAACTCTTGCACCAGCTTCCTAGTCTGTCTCATATTCATCCTGGGCCCTTCAAATCCAGTCTTCTGTTTTCAAAGGAATCACAATGAAAAATCTGACCATTTCACCCCCTCCTGCTTACCACCCTTTAGGGAGATTTTGAATATGCAAACCTCATTACAAGGTGACAAAATGCTGCATGGTTTGACACCCAACCACCTCCTAGCTTCATCTCCCACCACTCTCACCCCCTACATGGGCTATCTTTAAATTCCCTTTATGAATCACACTCCCTCTACCAAAACACCGTTGTGCATTCTGTTCCTCTGCCTGGAATGTCCTTTCAACCTCTCTTTACATGGCTGAGTTCTTCTCATTTTTGTCTTAGTTTGAATGCCATTGCCTCAAAGAGGTGTTCTCTGACCATCCTGTCTAAATGGGCTTTCCACCTCCATCCTATCACTAACCAAACACAATTCATAGTTAATAGTTGTTTATTTGTCTCTTTTCTTTCTCCTCCATTAGCTGGTTGGCTTATATGGAGCCCATAAGTTCTATTTATGAGTAAATAAATGGAACTTAAATAAGTCAAGCACATAGGTGTTCAGTAAATGACTCAATAAATGAATGAATGCATATGAAATGCACACACACATATAAAATCATTTCCTTTTATCTTTTCATTGCCCTCTGGCTTAAATTTTCACTCTTGTATGGTTTATTTAGAGTCTTCTTATAAATAGTGTATCCTAATGCTGACTCTGTTAAGCAAATCATAATGCCATTATTTATCATGATGGTAGAGGGATATGGAGTTGGGAATAGATTTTCTGAGAAAATGCATCCATTTTCTCCATGCAGTTTCTCCCATTTAGTCCTCATTCCCCCGCACTTATATTACTTCATTGAATTTTTTTCAGCAACTGTTAAGAGAGGTGATGTTGTTTCTGTTTTCTGAGAAAATTGAGGTGCACAGGTGTTAAGTAACTGACCAAAAGTCAACAAAACAAAATAGTTCCAGATCCACAGTCTAAAACCAGGTCTGTAAATTCTGATGTTCATTGTCTCTCTTTTCACCCTAGCACACTGCTTCTTTTATCTGAAAAAGTAGGGATTCTACCTGCACTACTGTGTTGCACAGGGAGGAGAAGCTGCTGAGCTCACCCAGCAGAGCAGGGATCAGGAAGTTACTATCACCATGGAAATCCCTGGAAGAAAAGCTTAACTAAATGCCATGGTTTATGTAGTCCAGGGTTTCTTCTTTGATGTGCAAAGCTTTGTTCCTCTGTTGGAACTTTATTAACATAACAACCAGAAGAATATAGGATAATTAGATCACCCTATAAGGCAGCAACATAATAAGACAGTGCTCAAAATTTTCTCAATAAATTGCATAGCATTGGCATTGTTTCTTAATCTGTCCTTATTCTTTCTATATGGATAGGTTTTTTTGTTTGTTTGTTTTTCAATATATTTTATTATTTATTTATTTATTTATTTATTTATTTATTTATTTATTTTGTTACAGATGTTTCTCCTTTTTCCTCCATTGACACCCTCCCCCCCGTCCCTGCCCCCAGCTTTGTTGTCCATGTCCATTGGTTATGTGTACATGCACATAAGTTCTGTGGTTTATCTCTGCCACCCCCTCTTCTGGGGATTGTCAGTTTGTACCCTACTTCCACGTCTCTGGGACTACCCTGTTCTTCAGACTGTTATGTTCATTATATTCCACAAATAAGTGAGATCATATGATATTTGTTTTTCTCTAGTTGGCTTGTTTCGCTTAGGATAATACTTTCCAGGTCCCTCCATGTCATCTCAAAGGATAAGAGATCTTTCTTCCTTACGGCTGCATAGTACTCCATTGTGTATATGTACCACTGCTTTTTTATCCACTCGTCTACTGATGGACACTTGGGCTGTTTCCAGATCTTAGCTATTGTAAACAGTGCTGCTATGAACATAGGGGTACATGTATTCTTTCTGATTGGTGTTTTAGGCTTCTTAGGGTATATTCCTATAAGTGGAGTCACTGGGTCAAATGGCAATTCAATTTTTAATTTTTTGAGGTAACACCATAGTGTTTTCCATAGTGGCTGCACCAGTCTGCATTCCCACCAGCAGTGTACTATAGTCCCCTTTTTCTCCACACCCTCACCAACACTTGTTATTTGATGCTTTGTTGATGGTGGCCATTCTGACAGGTATGAGGTGATACCTCATTGTTGTTTTAATTTGCATCTCTCTGATGATTAGTGATGTTGAGCATTTCTTCGTATGTCTCTTGGCCATTTGTATGTCCTGTTTGAAGAGGTGTCTATTTAGCTCCTCTGCCCATTTTTTAATTGGGTTCTTTGTCTTCCTTTTGTTGAGTTGTATGAGCATTCTATATATTTTGGAAATTAACCCCTTATCTGAGGTATCATTGACAATTATGCTCTCCCATACAGTGGGTTCCCTTTCGTTTTGATGGTTGTTTCTTTTGCTGTGCAGAAGCTTTTGAGTTTGATGTAGTCCCATGTGTTCATTTTTTCCTTTGTTTCTGTTGCCTTAGGTGATGTATCAGTGAAAATTCTGCTGCGTATGATGTCTGAAATTTTGTTGCCTACATTTTCTTCTAGGATTTTTATGGATTCAAGAGTCACATTTAAGTCTTCTATCCATTTTGAGTTTATTCTTGTGTATGGTGTAAGTTGATGGTCTAGTTTCATTTTTTTGCATGTAGCTGTCCAATTTTCCCAACAACATTTATTAAAGATGCTGTCTTTACTCCATTGTATGCTCTTGCCACCTTTGTCGAATATTAATTGAGCATAATGTTTTGGGTCAATTTCTGGGTTCTCTGTTCTATTCCATTGATCTATATGCCTGTTCTTGTGCCAGTACCAGGCTGTTTTGATTACAGTAGCTTTGTAGTATAACCTGATGTCCGGTATTGTGATCCCACCTACTTTGTCCTTCTTTTTCAAGATTGCTGTAGCTATTCGGGGTCTTTTTTGGTTCCATATGAACTTCTGAAGTATTTGTTCTAGTTCTGTGAAATATGTCTTTGGTATTTTGATGGGGATTGTGTTAAATCTATAGATTGCTTTGGGTAGTATGGACATTTTAATGATGTTAATTCTTCCAATCCATGAACAAGGTATGTGCTTCCACTTTTTTATATCTTCCTCTATTTATTTTTTTAATGTCCTGTAGTTTTCTGCAAATAGGTCCTTTACTTCTTTGGTTAAGTTTATTCCTAGGTATCTTAATTTTTTTGCCACGATGGTAAATGGGATTGTTTTTTTAGTTTCTCTTTCTGTGATTTCATCATTGGTGTATAAGAATGTCGTTGATTTCTTGACGTTAATTTTGTATCCTGCTACTTTGCCAAATTCATTTATTAAGTCTAGTAGATTTTTGATGGAGTCTTTAGGGTTTTCTATGTATAATATCATGTCATCTGCGAATAATGACAGTTTCACTTCCTTCTTTCCAATTTGGATCCCTTTTATTTTTTCTTCATGTCTGATTGCTGTGGCTAAGACTTCCAGTACTATGTTAAATAAGAGTGGCGAAAGTGGTCATCCTTGTCTTGTTCCTGTTCTTAAGAGAAATGCTTTTAGTTTTTGTCCATTGAGTATGATGTTGGCTGTAGGTCTTTCATATATGGCCTTTATTATGTTGAGATATGATCCCTCTATTCCCAAATTTCTGAGCATTTTTATCAGAAATGGGTGCTGGATTTTATTGAATGCTTTTTCAGCATCTATTGATATAATCATATGGTCTTTATCTTTCATTTTGTTTATGTGATGTATCACATTTATTGATTTGCAAATATTGAACCAGCCTTGTATCCCTGGGATGAATCCCACTTGGTCATGGTGAATAATTTTTTTGATGTATTGCTGGATCCGATTTGCTAGTATTTTGTTAAGGATTTTGGCATCTATGTTCATCAGGGATATTGGCCTGTAGTTTTCTTTCTTTGTAGTATCTTTTTCTGGTTTTTGAATTAGAATTATGCTGGCCTCATAAAACGAATTTGGAAATCTTCCTTCTTCTTGAATTTTTAGGAATAGTTTGAGGAGAATGGGTATTAGTTCTTTGAATGTTCAGTAAAACTCCCCCATGAAGCTGTCCAGGCCTGGGCTTTTGTTTGGTGGGACAGTCTTGATTACATCTTCAATTTCCTTCGTTGTTATTGATCTGTTCAAGTTTACTATCTCTTCCCGGTTCAGTTTTGGGAGACTATGTGTTTCTAGAAATTTGTCCATTTTGCTTAGATTGTCCAAATTGTTGCTGTATAATTGTTCATAGTATTCAATATGTTTCTATTGATTTTTTTTAGAGAGAGAGGAAGGGAGAGAGAGAGATAGAAACATTGATGTGAGAGACAAACATCGATCAGCTGCCTCCTGCACACCCCTACTGGGGATAGAGCCCATAACCCAGGCATGTGCCCTGACCGGGAATCAAATCGGGACCTCTCAGTCCACGGGATGACGCTTAATCCAATGAGCCATGCTGGCAGGGCTCTATATGGATAGTTTTGATGAGATATTAAGGAAGATATGACTTTCTGTAATATTTTATAAAACCTGTTTTTTATAATTGCATGTATTTAAATCTTTCCTGTTCATATAGTTTTAATGGCATTGCTTTTGTATTTCTGTTTCCTTTCTGTCTTTAGCCACATATTTTGAAATATATATTCAGTATTTACATGTTTCCATATCATGGAATGATAGCATTTTCATTTAACATTTTGTTTGCTCTAGCAATAAAGAAAAAGCAGTGGACGAAGTATTTCAAAGCTTAATGTGCATTATTCTCAAATCTTATTTGTTTTCTTAGTTTGATGCTATAGTAAAATGAAAGTTTAATAGATGGTTACTAAAATGGACTAATAATGTAAGTAGATGTAATAAAACTTGTCAAGGAAGGGGATGATCCTCAAACAATACTATTCTGGTTAAAGAAAAACTCATACAAATTTATCTAAGGATGTGGAAAACAATTGAATGTACAATTGAACTGAAATCTAGGCTTATTACTTAACAGGCTCTTAATTTTTCAAGATATATATATATATATATATATATATATATATATATATGTAATAGGAATTATATATGTCTACTTTGAAATGACAGAAAGAACCCTTGAAATAGAAAGTATATTTTTTAGCTAGCTATACTTTTTCTCTAATAAAACATGTTAACTTACTTGACTTATTTACAAACCCATTTAATAACTTCTACATTTGTTCTTGTCAAAGGTAGTATTTCAATTTAAATATGAGGGACTTAACTTTTTTAAATCACTAAAAATCTCATTCCTCATCTAATGATGGCCAACAAACATATAAAGCTGTCTACATCAGCATTGCTCACTTATTATACTAATTTTCCGGAATATATCAATTCATTCTAAAAGGTTAGCTTCCAAAATCATCATAAAGAAGTGCTTTTTAAATTTCCAACACTCTCATCTGAATTAGAATAAAGGTAGGACAAGTATTTAAAGCAGAGAACTGTGAGCTTATATTTAAATCTCACATTATGTTATTTAAATTATCTTTATAACGAGGCAGGCATATTTGTCTAACTTCTGTGGGAATTTAGGGAATATTCAGAGAAAAGAATTTCTTCTCTTCATTAGCCATCTGGTCATTGTACTGGCTTGAATTGTGTACCTTCCCACTCTTCCCTTCCCCCAAAATGATGTCTACCTGGAACATGTAAATGTGACCTTGTTTGGAGTAAAGGTCTTTGCAGAGGTGATTAATAGAAGCATATCAAGATGAAATCATTCTGAATTAGTGTGGTTCCTAAATCCAATGATGGATGTTTTACAAGAGACTGACAGTGAGAGACAGTTAAAGACACAGGGGGAATGAAGGCCATTTGAAGTTGGAGGCAGGTATTAGAATTACATTGCCACAAGCCAAAGAATGCCAGGAGCCACCAGAAACTGGGAGAAGCAAGGACATATTCTTCCCTGAAGACTTTATAGGGATCATGGCCCTGGGAACATTTTGATTGAAGACTTCTGTCCTCCAAAGCTGTGAGAATACATTTCTGCTGTTTTATGCCACCAAATTTGTGGTAACTTGTTGCAGCAGCCCTAGGAAACAAATGCAGGTGTACATTTAATGCTAATTGCAGGTTTTGAATTCCCTTACGTTAGTCTGTGTCTATTCTGTGTTTATAGGTAAGATCTTTTCTTTGAAGTATATTAAAGACTGAATATCTGTCACTTAAAACAAACAAAACACCCAACCTATTAAGAAGTACAAATTGGTAGTTACAAAATAGTCACAGGGCTGCAAAGTACAGCACAGGGACTATAATAAATTATATTGTAATAACTGCATATGGTGCCGGGTGGGTTCTTGAAAAACCTGGGGGATCACTTTGTAAAGTATATAACTGTCTAATTACTATGCTTTAAACCTGAAACCAATGCAAAATAACAGTGAACATTAATTGAATAATAAAATTTTTAAATCGAACCTTATATACGTAATATTCCATTTATCTCATAAGGTTACTGTTTTGGCTTTATTTTATCTACCATAGATGTGGCTGGTGGTTATTCATGTTCCATGCTTGATGCAATAAGAAAAGCAGTGATGGTTTCCAATACCCTTTCAATTAATAAGATAAATGAGAAAAGCCTCACCCTCAAAGAGGTATTCAGACTAGCTACTCTTGGAGGAAGCCAAGGTAAAAACCTTTTTTTTTTTTCTCCCTCTAACAATGTACAACCATGCCAATCCGTGTCCTTGTATGCACTACGAAGGTACAGGATAGTGGCATCTGTAGGCATCCGTTATTCATGACTGTTGCATCTCACATAGCATACCCCAAACTTAGCAAGTCAAGTACATGTTCAGGTATGTGGTGGAGGCATAATTCTTTCAACAAGCTCCCTGTCTTTGGCAGAAGAGATGTTTAATACACAGTTACCATATTAATTGTTTCAATGGATTTTTTGCATTGGTCACATGCATACAAATTCTTTAAAATAATCAGTTCTTCCATTAAGTCAAGTAACATACTCTCTATTGGCCTGAGTGAAGATGATGATAATAATACTAATAGTAAAAATGATAGCCAAGAGCTCTTACTATGTGATAGGCACGATATAACATGCTTTATGTATGTTGTTATTTTACCTCTCAACCAATGATATTAATTCTATTTTATCAACAGAGTACCTGGCAGAAGCTTACACAGCTTCCAGCTGTAGAGTGCCTTGATTTGAATCCAAAATCTGATGCCAAAGTGGAGGTTCTTACCCTTTCACTGTGATATCTTCCTGTGTAAATCCCAACTTAGAGCATACATTTTGTTTATGTAATTAAGTACAGTAGTTACCCAAGTCTCTTTAAGTGGAAAGAGATGTCAAAATATACTGGGTTGATATGCAAACGTGTTCACCAGATTTTCCCAGTTCTCACATGTAACTGTATTTATGGAAAAAATAGAAATGGGTAACTGTATTGCTTTTAGTCACTTTGGTATTATGGTGTATTCTAATGGATGAACATAGCATGAAACCTTAGGTAGCTAGTGAGAAATAAAAACATAGATATAGAGACAGATACATATGTAGATTTATGATAGATACCTTGGGTCTTAAAAATGGAGGAAGATGAAAACTGAGAATATCCTGGGAGGAGAAACATCCTGTTTCTTCTTTGAATGTTCTGGGCTATCATGAATGCCATCAAGAACCTTTTAAGAAAAACAAGTAGAGGCCATGCTCTTTGCATTTCCAAGTCTTAGGATTTCATGCAAAGTTCCGTGTTTTAAATCATCATTCTTTTAACAAGTGTGGTGCTCCCCATCCCCCCCCTTCCCCAACCACCATGTTTGTTATCTGAGTTCAAGCACTTGGCCAACCACCTTATTTTCATGGGGCAGATGAGTTGTATTTAAATAGTGCTTTTTATTTATGTATTTATTATTTTTTTTATTCTAGGCTCTCTGTGAGTTGCTTCATCAGTATTCTGTGTCTGATCAAGCCAGCACAGGGTGCTTACCAAATAATTTCTACCTTGTTGTATAGCTTTCAAATCTATTTTCTGGGCCGCTGGGCTTACTAGTATGGAATTTCTTCTCTTTAACTTGTGTCTCTACAAGAGTCTGAGTGAAATGAGATGAATGGATTCCTATTTCAAATGTGGCGTCTTCCTGGCTTGCCACACTTTATCCAAGATGTGCTTAAATCACCTTCACAGAGCCAGCGTTTGCTCCAAAGGCAGCAAAACTGTATTTCCAGAAATGCAGTTGCTCACCAGTCCACCTGGGCCTTACTGCAATAATTTGAATTTAGATCAATTTAAAAATTCACCAAAACAATTGTGTCCTTTTTGGTTCGTTCATACCTAAACTCTCCAGTTTCCCACAAATAACTCAGTTAGTTTATATATATTATCAAACTCTGGCAAATGAACCTGATTATCTGGCTTATTAAACACACAACAACTTTATGTTGAATGCAGTCATTAAAAACTTTATTTGTCATGTTTCTTTGTCATGGGCAAATGGGTGAAGGAGGAGAGAATTTCCAGTAATTTTCTATTACACTCAGTCCTTCTCCATACTATTAGTGCAAGTCACCTAACTGCTTTTAACATTTCTAACTATTTTTGCACCCATCTTCCTATAAGAATTCTTTAGCTAAAAAATCTTTCTGTTCTGAGAATAAAAGAGTTTCCCTTTAAAAAAGCCTTTAAGAATAAGTAGGATTTCTAGGTCAGTGATTAGAGCATTGCCAAAAGACTTCTGGATATCCATCCATACATAGAAATATAAGGTATCAGATATTGTCTCACAGGGATATGCCATCCAATATTTCACATTGGACCAGACCCTGACAGTGATAGAATATAGCAAACACATGTACAAATTCAAATAAAAATGCTGCACTCCAGTTGACCCTTCTTTTACGCTTCCATTTGGCACCTCAGTGTATACCTTACTCAAATCACAGGCTCAAGATTCAATACCTTCATTGACCAGGAAAGCCAGCTACCCCCTGAAACTAAATCATAGTCAGTGAAAGAGATCTTCTTCAGCATCTAATACACATGAACATGAATTCTAGCTATAAGATGGATCAAATCAATAGACATTATTGACCTATGCCCCATTTTAGAAAATCATTCTTCTCTGGCAACCAGAAAATCTTGGAGGCTGCAAGAAATTGGTCTGCTTTCGAAAGGATTGGGACTCTTCAGTTACTTTTAGAACTGAGTTGTGTTGTTTTTTTTTAAACCAAGGATTTAAACTAAGGAACTTATGATGGATATGCCTGCGTTGGCAAATGTGCAAAAGGATAATTATTTAATTAATTAATTTATTTGAGGTTCATTTCACTGCCATGAAAATAGACCTTGTCAGCCATTTTCTAGAACAAAAAGAGCAAGGAAAGGAGTTGGAGTGTTTGGGGGGAGTCTAGGAGGGGAGAAGAGGAAAGCTATGTTGTCAATGGTCGTGTTTCTTGGAGGGATGAATGAGTCAGACCAGCGGGACTGTGAAGTACACTGATAGAGCTGAAATAGGGATACACCATTCGAATTATGATCATGTGACGAAGGCAACTGTTTTTATTCTCAGATCTTGCTTTCCCTTTCCTTATTCTGATTTCTGTAAATCAAAGTCTTGTGACCTATTGGAATGAGAGAGCTTTTCTGCTTCACTATTAAGATACTATTTTTTTTTTTCTAGTGACATGTTGGCTGACTCTGTGCTTGCAAACTGGAACATTGGCATGTTCTGATGGCTCTAAATACTGACTGTTTATTAATTTATTCCACCCTGTAGCCCTGGGGCTTGATAAAGAGATTGGAAACTTTGAAGTGGGCAAGGAATTTGATGCCCTCTTGATCAACCCCAAAGCATCTGATTCTCCCATTGACCTGTTTTATGGGGATTTTGTTGGTGATATTTCTGATGTAAGTAAAAAAAGTTAATCAAAAGGCATCTGTTTCATGAAGTAATCACAATAGCTTCCTTGTAGAAAACAAAATAGAAACAAACATTTTAATGGAATGCAAGAGAATCTTAAAAAAGGAAGCTAGGTTTTAAAAAGTAAGCATAATTTCATGACAATAATGTTAGCAATAATAGTACTAACAGAATATTTGTATTTTGAATATATTTGTATATTTGCATCTTTTTAGCTATAAGAAGCCACAATATAGCTAGCACTTATTGAACACACTTGCTAGGTGCTAGGTGATATGGCATTAAGCACTTTCATACATAATTTTTGTTTAATAATCAAAACAACTCTCATGAGAGGTGGGTACTATTGATAATGCCATATAATTTGTGGGGCAGTGAGGCTTAAGGGAGGTTAAGTGATTTACCTAAGGACTCATGGCTATTAATTAGTAATTAGTAGACAGCGTTGGGATTCAAGCCCAGGACTTTATGACTTCCAGAGTCTGGGCTCTTGACTACAATACTACATTGATTTTCTCAACTCTAAGAAAATACATTTTATTACTTTATCCTCTTATTATAAAATGTTTCCCTTTGTATAAAAACTGGTTCTCCTTACTTTAATAACAATGTGTTATAAGATATTGAGTTTATCTAAAATAATTATAATTTATAAATTGATCCAGTTATGAAAGTAAATATGTAAATATAACATATTGAGGTTTTTTAGAAGAAAGATGCTGGATTATTAGAGGTTGATTATTTGTTATTGTTATATTATTTATTCTTTTATTCTTTTATTTCTTTAATGGATTTCTAGTAAAAGGGCTTAGTCCTATTCATCCACTCATTTTTCTTTTATTATATATCTCTTAAAGTATTTGGATTATTTTATTAAATTAATTTATATAACAATTTTCTTCTAAAGATTTCAAGGTTACATATCGAGAACTTCTAGGCAACAGATAAACATTTGTTAATAGGCAGTAGTTTTTTTAAACAAAAGACCATTTCTTTTTCATTAATAAAAGTAGATTTTACCACTGAGAAATGAACTTATATTTCTGGATTTTGCCAACCCACCATTGACTGTGAATTTATTTTTCTAAATGCACTAAATAATTCTTTCTTATTATTACCTTTATTTTCCATTTTAGGCTATTATCCAGAAGTTTCTCTATCTAGGTAGGTAGAAATATGTCTCTATGCTAAATAAAATCTTTCTTTGTCTCTATCTTGGGCATGACTGTCTGCATTTATGATACCACATGTTAAACCCTATGTATGATCATTGGCTTTGATTTTTTAAAAACATTCCTCAGCATGGTGCCCATTTATGGCACACTGTTTAAAGACACAATTTGAAAACTGCATGCTAGAACATCCAGTCATGAACCCTAAACCGAGGAACGGCAGGCCCAGGGGAAGGATCACCATTCTCTTCCTCTCACACTCATTCTCTGCCCACAGGCCGCCCTGTCAGGTTGTGTTCATGCTAAGGTTGCGGTGCAGTCTCCCCACACAGGCTTTTTCATGTACTCATAGTCCCCTGTAGTCACGGAGGGAGAGAAATAAATCACGTGCAGATTCTACTCTGCCTCCCACTGCGCTGAGTGAGCTCCGAGTGGAGGGGACTTGAGCCGGGAGAGACACGTGTTCCTGGCGGAGCTCAGTCCTGGCCGGTCCTGCATCTCACCTGAGCCTGAGGCCGGCGTGTAAAGATGAGCTCTTCCTTTACATTTGGGGCTGGAAAGCCAAACCACCCACTTCAGCTGAGAGGACAGGCAGAGGGGTCAATTCAACTTGATGTGATTTCTGCCTTAGGCGCAGAATTCAGACCCTACTGTCCCCTAATCAGACGCAGCATTTTCTATTGGTCACGTCTCTCTGTCCATATTTTAAAGAATCGGAGAGAAAGGCAGCTTTTTACGTGTTGTCTCTTAGAAGTGTGTTTTGCTCTTCAATCTCTCCCAGGGGCAATTAGAATACTTCTTGACACAAAAGCACTTTATAAATGATTCCCTAATTTTTCTTTCAGGAGATGACCGAAATATTGAGGAGGTTTATGTGGGCGGAAAGCAGGTGGTTCCCTTTTCCAGTTCCGTCTAAGGCCCCGGCGGGCGTCTGGAGTTCTCCTGGATGACGTGGTTCTGCGCCTGCCTCCTGGTGCCCAGGCAGTTAGAAAGTTAAAAAATAGTACCTTGTTCTTGGGATGACTATCTTTTTCTGTGTTTACTTACAGTACTCACTTGACAAATCGAAGGAAGTTGCACTAATTCTCAAGTCTCTAGTCGGGAGGATTCAAAATTTCTCCCTTTGGAGCTGTTCAGATTTGCTTTAAGCTTAAACATAAGAGAATGCTATCACTAGCGGTGTTATTCTGAGATCTAAGTAAAATCTATTTCGTATTTGGAAATGTGGAGAGGAAAGATATTCTTATAAGGTTAGATATTTTGAGCTAATAAATGTGAAGTTTGGATACGGAAAATCAACTAGTGAGTATATTTTTATGAAGGAGAAAAAGTTAGACTATGAACAAACATTGGAAAATCATTTCTGAGTGCTTGAAAATCATATACTGAGTTTACTAATTTAAAAAGAGAACTCGTTGAATTGTAAAACGTGTTACTAGATTGACTTTGTGTTCTGGAAATTTGCACTTAATGGAATTTGCATTTCAGAGACTTGTTAGTGTTGTGCTTTGCCTTGTTTGGGGGTGAACTGTCAGAAATTGAATGCCACATGCTTTTTAAATATAGTTCTATGCTTCAAAGTGTTTGACAGAAGTTGGGTAGTAAAGATTTAAAGTCTCTTAGGAACATTAGTCGCATAACTACGTGGCATAAATAGTTGTATTTTTGTGTACTTTAAATCACCTTAATGTGTAACTGTGTGATGCTATCGTTGCTCCAGTTTTATTAGAAGAGAAACAAATTCCATAACCCACTGTTATGTAGACTGAAGTCTTCATAAATTGGGGCAAGTGGTAGGCACTCAGGAGCTGTCAACATTAAAAGGAAGGGTTTCATTGCAATGACCTATTCTCCCCAAGAACTATGTAGTAGTCGCTGGCAATTTCACACTCCGATCAATCTTTAGAACTTTCAAATGATGGACAAATTCTATTAAAAGAAATTTTATTAAAAATCTTTAAATCTTGAATATTGAAAGCACTCTATTTTTCAATGTTATCCTATTGTCTTTTTAATTCCTAATAATTTTAGAACATTAGAATTTAAGTACAATGAAAAATGTATAGACATCCCAATTAATGTTTATATTAATCTGTACCAGACATCTAGGAACATCAAACAAAGCAAAGAGTATTTTTATGCTTCCTAACTAATTAGTGTTCTTTCCCATAACCTAGAATTAAAAACAGATTATGACTATGATAAATCCTTAAGAAGTATTGATGTGAATATTACTTAAATACTTTGTTTTTCTCAGTCAATTCCAAATAATGTAAACTGGAAAAGGAGTAGATTTTCTTACTATTTCATAACACATACCGGGGGCTTAGGTTTGACTCATTATTACCTTATAATAGAGACCTTGACGCTATACAGCTAACCCCATATCTACAGAGCTAAGAATAAAATTCTCCTTCTTGTACTATAAGTTTTATTCTCATATAATCATGCTACTTCAGCAGTAATTTACCCAGTTTTTTTTTTTGTTCCTGGTGGAAACACTTTTAGATTTGATTGTGTTTAAATACACCTAAAGATGGAACCAATATTTGGTCTTATTTTTTTTAATGACAGATTTTTTTAGGATATTAAATAACTCAGTAAATCTAACTTCTAGTCTCAGTAGCTGTATTTCCAAACTTCCTCATTCCTGAGCCACCGAACTTCTCCTGCTTCTCTGTAGTGCCAGCTCTCGTTTTCCGCTCTCTCTCTCAATCCGTGCCAAAGGAACTCGGTTACCTGGTGTCTCACCCACATGAGTGGGCTTAAGAATTTGGATGAGATGTTCAAGATCCACTAACAGGTAGCAGCTGCCCCCAGCTTTTGCAAGATCCTATACTTTTACCTTCCTTAAGGGTGTACATTTTGAAATTGAACATCAGTTTTCATTTAGATTTAGGATTCCTATGCAGTAAATATAAGTAAGTGTAGCATCAGCAGCGGGAAGAATGGTCACATACAACTACTTTGTCAAAGGTTAAATCTAGCCCTGATAGTATGTTAAGATCCGAGTATCTTTTGTAATAAAAATAGTGTGTTGAATTGTTTACATGTACTTTGATCTTCCTGCATCATTTAGAACTTACGTGCTTTATTTCTCCAAGTGCCGTGTTCCTGAATGGTGCATATGCTTTTTGCAGTACTTCGGACTTTAGCCATTCATGCGCCCAGATGTTCTGCACTTTGAAATGTGGCCTTTGTCTAATGTGGGTTGACTTCCTGAACTGTGGGGAGACAGTATCCCAAGCCAATTCTAGTTATCACTTTGTGTTTGAATATTTTGCTCTCTGTCAGGAAAGAATTAAAACTGCTAATCAGCCCCCTCACTTCCTGCACCCTGCACTAGTTTGCCTCAGGTTTCATGGTATTTTTAATGGAATACACTTTAAGAGACCAAAATGTATCCAGTAGGATTGACTGTCATACCTTTAAAAAATATTTTTGTAACCAGAACACAAAAGCAGGCTAATCAGATAAGGTGAATTTAATTTTCAAAAGAGAGTGAAATGTGGATGAGGGCCTGAGAGGTTGTCCTGGTCATCGTGACCTGAGATCAAGGAGACTCAGCTCCCTTCTTTATTGCCCCAGCTTCTTCTCTCATTCAACTGTCAAAGGTTTGAGAATCTAAGAGGATGTCTTGGTATAAGCTCCCTTCATGCCAGGAGGAGATCTTTCTAAATTAATATTGTAAGCATCAAACGCCACTGATTTTCTTTTTTACTTTTGTGAGAATTCTGCACGGTTAAGAAAGGAAAGTGGTGGGAAAACACTCCTGTTATGCTTAACTGATTCGGAAGTGTGCCCCTGAATCTCCCTGTTGACAGCTACAGCTGAGATGTCAGAGAGGAAACAATGGGTGTGAGATCCAGCAACATATTTTGAATCTTCACTCCTTTCCAAACTCTTCCTATTTTTAATCTTTCCATCTCAGAACCAGACATATGGAGAGCCTTAAAGGCAAGCTGGAAGGCACGTTGGATCAGGTCTACCTTGTGCCATACATGGAAGAGACGCAGAATCAGATGCTTCTGCAGCCTGCTGGGCATCATTTCATTGTTGTCCATGTTTTAAGGCTGATGAAGATGCCAGCAACATTCACATGTTTAAGAAGAGCATTCTGAGTTATTAAAAGGTGGGCTAAGAAATGTGTCATGGGCAATGTCTTGACATAATTTTTAAGTGGTGTGCATTACTGTGCATTTTTTTTTTCTGAAGGCTTACAAGAGACATTTGCAGTTTCAAGTTGACCTAGCCAGTTTAGGTGTGCCTTTGAACCCTGACACACTTTAATGTCTCTAAAGGAAAAGCATGGAAAAAGGTACACAAATAGACACTATTAGGAAACCCTGGCATTGGTCCAGGCTCTCCTCCTTTTTTTCTGCCATGGCCCTGAGTGTGTGAGATCAAGCATTGAGGGGTTAGTTCTGGTGCAGATTTAGTGAAATGCAAAAGTTGAACAGGCCAATGATGAAACTAAATATAAAGGTGGCTTTCACAGTCCTCGGGGTTCAAGTGGCTGAGTACCAGATGTTATGTGTCCGTAATTTACCTGTTCATTGCCTACTGCAAAGCCTGTCAGAAAGCATTCTTCATTGAAAACCACTTCACATTGTTGTTAAACTCCCGATCACTGCTCTGAAGAATAAATATATATATGTATGTATTCATGGGGACATTTTTTTCTCAATATTTGTATGGTTTGCCTATTGTTTATGTGTGGAGTGAGCTCTTTTGTGATTTAGAAAAAATAAATGAGATTTTGTGTTTGCATTCTATTTTTGTTGTTGTGAGTTCTATCAGTCTGATAGAAGGGGCTTAATCTTACAATGTTTTTACTCCTTTTAACATGAATTTTAAAAAACAGAACAGCCTGGCTGGTGTGGCTCAGTGGATTGAGTGTCATTCCATGGACTGAGGGGTCCCGGTTCGATTCCTGGTCAGGGCATGTGCTTGGGTTGCGGGATCAGTCCCCATTGGGGGCGTGCAGGAGGCAACCAATGGATGTATCTCTCTCACATTGATGTTTCTCTCTCTCTCTCCCTTCTTCTCTCTCTAAAAAAATCAATAAAAACATATTTTTAAAAAATAGACTAGAATATTTAGTTGTGGGCCAACATGTATCTTCCAACCTATGATAATCACTATACATAGCTTTCCAAATTAAGCTAAAATGTTCAGCTCTTTAGAATCAGATTTCTATTGCTTTCAATTTCAGCATAGTTAAATATATATATATATGTATGTATGCCACAACCCAGAGTGAGAATGTACCTTAACATCAAGAATTAATTCACACATACATATGTGCATATGTATTTAAAACAAAAGTCTCAAAAATAATACTTTTCCCATCTGTGATGCCCTGGGCTATTTTCTGTATGGTTTTATTCTGTTCTGTTGTATTATATTTTATTCTGTTTAATGATTTTTGGTTTCTCAAACCTGCACGGAAGCCGTTTCAGTGTCTTTTGCTTGAAGTGTCCGTGACTCCGTTCTGTGGTTTGGGCGTGACATGAGTGGCTGGCTGCCTTAGAGTCATGAGGATTAAATAGAACGATACACAGCCAGCACTTAAGATAGCACCGTGGACAAAGTGAGTGCTCACCATAGAGTAGTTATTTTTTAAATGAATACAGACTGAACAGAACAAAAATAACTCTAAATGCAGTTTTATCAGTCTACTTTTTAGAATCTAAATCAAGTGATGTTACAGATCTCTCGGTACATAAAAATATTCTATAAGGATTAAATCTGATTTTTTTCAGCACTATTATGTTCATTATTTTTTATTTATAACATGAAGCATAAGAGAGTAGTAGATTTGGTCTATAAATTCACCCTCAATGTTCTGAGCAACTTACTAAGCACCTTTTTTTTCCTCCTAAAGGATAACTTAGTTAAAATAACCAGAAGAGAATTTTTATGTGCATAATCTTGCAAAATGTGTGCCTAACTTGCACACTGTGGCACTGTGAGTTCTGTAATAGGTAATTAGTAGACACATGGAAATTATTGCATGGTACTAAATTCAAGATTTAAATAAAATAAATACTTGCCAGTAGCAAAACAAGGCCTGTTGTGGGGTGTTTTAAAACTCCATGAGGAGCCCTGGCCGGTTTGGCTCAGTGGTTAGAGTGTCGGGCCGCGGACCAGAAAGACCCGGGTTCAGTTCCCGCTAAGGGCACGTACCTCGGTTGCAGTTTGTCCCTGGCCCCAGTTGGGGTTGTGTGGGTGGCCGCCACTCGATATGTCTCTCTCGCATTGATGTTTCTCTCTCTCTCTTCCCCCCTCTCTCCCTCCCACTCTATCTCAAGGTAAATGCAAAAAGACACTCATAGCTTCACTGAAATTAATCTCTGCCCTTTGAATTTTAGGCGGGCTCCCAAATCAGACTTTCCTTTCATGCTGTCAAAGAAGGCCACATCCCCGAAATGATTAACTGAAGGAAGAGTTTTACTCTTGTTTTTGTTTTTTTAATTTCTAAATTTGCTTCCCAGAGCACTTAAATGACTAAACATCTTTGGTGTTTTGTTTTTCTTTTTCTTCCTGGAAAAGATGATTCCAGCCACACCTGGGTTTGGGAACAAAGGCAGAGATGGCTTTGTGTTTGGAAAGTACTTTGCAAACCTTGACTGAAGCACATAAATAGATAAAGACATGAGGGGCTTTTGTTCACAGGATAAATTAAGAGGCTCAGGAAAAACAGTGTGTATACTTCTTTCAATTCACGACCACTTTCCTGCTGGTAGAACTATGAAAGAGGAATCAGGCTTAGCAAATTATGTATTCTGGATCCATTTATATAACAACAACAAACCCTCTGCATCGTGAACATGTCCTGGCTCCATGCAATGGCGTGCTGTGCATCCAGCAAGTCTCCCATTTATGAGTAATGGGTATGGTATTTATGAGTTAAGTAGTATGGATGTAAAAGAGAAGCTACGGTGTTTAGGTTGTTTGTGGTGGTTGTTATATTAAGCTCAGCGATAGATTTTTTTTTTTTTTTATGTCCAGGACAATTGTGTAATCTCTTGCTAATGGATTATTGAGGGTAACTTGCAGGAGGAAAAATCCCTGTTACGTAGAAACACGCACAAAATCATATTCTCTATAAAATTACTACCCAAATAAAATAAGAAAGAAGTCAATATAAATGCATATAAAAGCTTCATTTAATGTCATTTGCGGTGCTGTAGGCCATTTAATATGGCATAATTGATTCTAAAGGAAATCTTAGTTAATCAATCAGGTTGCCCTGAAATGTACATAGCTATTCTCTTCTGCTTTTCATGTGTTGGTAAAATTGAATACTTGAAATTAATTAGTTGCTTTTTAATAGAGATAGAAATCATACACTCAGAAATCATAAATTATGCCTATTAAACAATTTTTATTTACTAATCATGAGGTTGGTACATTTTGAACGACATTCATTCGAGTGATACCTGATGAGATGCACACGAGATACCTGGTACAAGCCAGTGTTGAGGCTTAGTGACAACATTCATCCTTCGAGAAACTCAGGCTGGGACGGTAGGTGAGGGGACTGTGCAGACAAGTCAATATATTAAGCTCCTGACAGATGTACAGAGACCTAAAAGGGCTCAGAGGGGAAAGCTGGGGTGTGTTGGGCATATTGTGAGCGAGAAGAACAGAGGGCGAAGGATAACGGTGAATATTTCTCAGAGGAAGTGACACCTAAACTGAGAAAAACAATAGAAATTTATTTTCCATGTGAAGACTCTCTAAAGGGTACTCTCAACAGCATTCACCCCAGCAAGAGCAGTTATCATAAAGAACTTGACCTCTGAGAAAGGTAAGATAAGGATGACGTGGACTAGTCCAGTGACCATCAGGGTCCCGAGGGTGTTGATTCAAAGTCTGGACTCGGCCACATGCATCTGTATTATGAACAGGTGCCTTGGTAAGGCCAGGGGTAGGGTATAGTGAAGAGGGCCATCCTGGTGATGACAAGGACCAGGTGTGTAATAGGCGAGAGCTGCTGAAGAGAGAAGCAGCACCAGCTGAGTCCAGCCACCGTGAGCCTGGTGTGCAGCCCTGTTCACTGGCCTGTTTGGGGGCAGATACTCGTTAGCAAACACTGCAGGGCTTCACCCCTGGTGGGGAAAGTGGGGCTGGCAGCCACATTCCTGCCACCAGGGGAAACCTTAGAGGGTGCCCCTTGCCCATAGACACCCAGAGGATGTTCCCTGACTCGGAGACTAGAGACAGACAGAGGAGCTCCCGGGCTGGGCGACTCCCTGATCGGACTGGAGATCCTCAGGCCGCCGCAGCTCCCACCGCTCCGCCACTTTGTGGGCGACCTCAAGATCCTATGTTGGCTGAAGCTCCTGCCAGCTTTGTGTCTGTTACTTCCCAATCGAAGAGCCCAGACTAAATCCTTTCTAGCCTCCCCACCCCCTTACAATGGCTAAATTCTTTAGAAACGGGTTATAAACTGTTTTGTGTTTTTTTTTTCCTTAAATAAATGAATGCATGATAAAGAAAAAACTATCACTTCCCCAGGCATTTGGCCGCCTCCCCACCCCAAGCCTTCTTAGAGGCTCTATCACCCACATCCAGAAGGGCACCTGTGGCCTGGACCTGGCACCCTTCAGGACCCCAGGACCCTCGGCTCACGGCTCTTGGTTCCCTTCGGTAAAGGTACTGCAGAGTCGCTGATCGCAGAGTCCCAGGACAGACAGAGTGAGATGTTTAAACAAATAAATGCACTCTGGTTATGTAAGAAAATGTCCGTGTGTTTAGAAAATACATGTAAAAGCATTTAGAGATAAAGTGTCATCCTGTCCCCAACTTTTCTCTGCCAAGTGATTTTCCCGCCTCGGCTTGCATACCTCCATTGATGAGGAAATTATTTTAAACCGCTCATTTCTTTCTAGGACAACATAGGTCATTAGAAAAGCATTAATTAAATTAAATTATAGTCACATGTGATTCAAATTCTAGGAAAAATACAGTTATTTCAAAGTGAATAAAACTGGCCTATTGTTACAAGATACAAAATTGTTTTTGGAGTACCGTGTGAGATTGCAAGTGATCCTGCAAGGTGGAGAGAATGTTTAACCAGGGCACCACCTAGTGGCCAAAGCTTAAACAGACGGCTCTGTGAAATAAGCAAGGTCTCCCTCCAAAAGGGCCAAGTTATAGAAGAGAGGCTACATTAATTTTATTTTGACACTCAGCAGAACAGACATTCATAATGTTCATAAAAGTCTAAAACAATACAAGAAATTTGGAAGATTTTTTTCCAGCAGGAAGCTGGACACAAGGAAATTAATAAATAATTCTTAGGTTGAACCCAGACTCTATAATAGACCAGATTAAAGAAAATTATATTCTCAGTACAAAAACATGTCATTTACTTACTGTTCTTGGTGAAGACAATTTCACAAGAAAAAAATTAGACAAAATTATGAAATTCGAAATGGCTTGTTTGAATCACCCCAAGTTATCAGGAGAAATAAGAAGAAAAGCAAAGATTTGTCCATCAGAAAGGAATCTTTGGAGATACTACAAAATGATGAATTTCCATGGGCATATTAAATTTGGCCTCAGAAGTAAGACTGTATTACAAACTCGTTTATGTATCACCGAAAATGAAATTCAACAGCACTTCTTATACTTTGGTCAATTATTTGAGATTCCTATGAATACATGAATGATTCAAACCATAAAATTTGCTCTAGCTTATGCAAATCAACTACCAATTAACAGGCATCATGCCCTCTGCCAGGATTTTATAATCAAATAAAATCATCAGCAGGGAAATTGGGAAGATGATGCTGACATTGTCCCATGAAGGACGTTAAGAGTCAAGACTTAGAAACCCAGGATCTCAGGTTTGGAAGAGTGCTTTGAAGATCATCTTGGCTGACCAGCTGGCTGATGCTTGCCTGAGTCCTTTCCTTGCATTTCCAACAATGAATGTTAAACCTTTTTTAAGCCCCGAGAGTGATGGGGAGCTCACGGATATGTTCCATTCTTGGACTGCCAAGTTGGAAAATCCTCTCTTGTACAGACTAAATTGTTCTCATGGCAACCTCCCACCCCACCCCATGGAACTCCTTACAAAAACAAGTGTACCCATCTGCATGTGACAGTCTTCACTTATTTGAAGATAGCTCCTATGTCCCACCGAAGCACTTTTTCTCCGGATGAAGCATCCCCAGGTCTTCATATTACACTGTTTTTCATGTTTTCATCATTAAAACCTCTTCCACCTGAATAATATAGCAGATAATCTATTATCCCTTTAAATATGCTGTCATGAATTAAAGGTAGGTTTTTAGATGTAGGTGGCCAATGAAGACAACAGGCAAATTTCAATGCATTACTTCTGGACCAACGTTTCTTAAACTTTGTTCCCCAGAACACAGGTTCTAGGAGATACTTCAGTAAAAAATGTTTTTGTGGCCAAATAAGTTTGGGAAATATTGCTTCCTTATCCCTCTTCCCATAAAGCTTCACTATTTACTGTAGCATATTATTGATACTGAGAAATTCTTCAACATGGTCAAAAAAATGATTCTATGGCCTAATAATTTTGTCTAGCTTTGTTTACCTATTATTTCCAAAATTATTAGGCCACAGAATCACCTTTCAGTTATTTTTCTCCGTAAGATACCTGTTAATATTTCACTAATATTTTGGGACTTTTAGAAATTCTTCTTAGATACAGTATGTCAAGCCAAGGAAGCTATAATCACTTTTTGATATTGATTACATGACACTATTGTCTCATAGTGAGCTTTATTATCCATCTGAACTTTTCATTCTTTTGCACATTACTCTGCTAAGTCATGTGCCTTCTCTTCCTCAATTTTTTCCTTCAGAAGTTTTAGACCTGGCTGTTGAACTTTTCCTCTACCCCTATTGAATTGCATGGTGGTAGAGTCAGTCCATTCTTTCAACCTGTTAAACTTTAACAGTTAAAGTATCCAAAATTTACTATGCCCACCAGCTTTGTACCATCTTCAAGTTGGATGCACCTGCCTCCTTTCATCCATAGCAGGCAGTCACCAGGGATTTTCCCATGCCTTATTTCATTTTTACAACAACCTTGTGATTAGGTGCTGACCTTGAAAGTGATGGTGATTGAGAATCTGGCAATATTAATCCCATTTATAGAGGGGAAAAAATTAGTTGGCCAAGCCAGTCTCCAGAGATGGATTTCTATGAACTATGCCTGCCTATACTCAAGGCTTCGTGGAGTCCTCTCACACATTGAATCTGGGCTGGACCAGTGGTTCACGTTAACCAACAGAACGCAGCAGAAGTGAGGCTGTGCTGGTTCTGGGCCAAGCCTTAAGGAAGCCTGGAAGCTTTTGCTTTTGTGCTCTTGGGAGCCCTAAGCCACAAGAAGTCTGGCTAAAGAGAACTTTTATTTTTTTATTATTTTTTAAATGTTTTCTTTATTGATTTTAGACAGAGAGGAAGGGAGAGGGAGAGAGAGATAGAAACATTGATTGGCCACCTCCTGCATGCCCCACACTGGGGATCGGGCCCACAACCTGGGCATGTGCCCTGACTGGGAATCGAACTGGTGACCTCCTGGTATGAGTCGACGCTCAACCAGTGAGTCACATCAGCCGGGTTGAAGAGACCTTTTAAAGAGACCACGAGGAATGACCACATAGAGGGCACATGGAGATGAAAGAGAGAAAAAGAGAGACAGACTCAGCTTTTCCGGAATCTTAACTGATTTCCCAGTCATCTCTGCAAGATGCCTTATATGTCAGCAGACTACCTTGGGTGTTCTAGCCCAGCTGAACCTCCAGGTGACCACAGCCCCAAATGTCATCAGGTGGATGTCAGCTCAGCTGAGCCTCATTAACCCACAGGCCCATAAGAGAACATAACATGGCGGTTGTTTTAAGCCACTCTGTTTTGAGATATTTTTTCAAGTCCAATACATAACTCAGACAGACAGATAAATACGTACAGTGTTGTGCAGTTATCAATTAGTTGCCTCTCAACGTCAAATTCTTGCTTTGTTGCCTGATCTGTGAAAATGTAACTGGGTCCTTTAAATAGTATTCTTCCTTTGTCTGGCACAATGCTAAACTTTATCTGTAGAGGGCGCTGGAGAAACATTCCAAGAGGAAGGGGGTTCCAGGGCCTCGTCACCGGATTCTGGGAAAGCCACTTTCCACCGCTTGGTCCATTGCTAGAAGTCAGTGGGACACAGCTTTCTCCACATTTGCCGCCATGCGTTTTTCTCTAGCTCCTCACTCGGCACTGCGGTGTGGCTGGGAGTCCCAGACGGTGCAGACCTACACTCCAGCCTGGCTTGCTTCTCCCCACAGCTTTCATCAACCCCACAGCTAATACTGAATATATATAACATTTGCTCATTTTAAGGAAGGAGGATAGGCAGAGAGGTTACTGAATTTTACTTTATATTTTTTTTATTGTTTGAACTGCTGGTTGGCAGCAATGAATACCCTATGATTTGGGTCTCAAGCTGATCCAAAATGTTAGGGCTTCCCTTTGGTTTGTAACTGACCTATTTCTGTAGATTTCTGTTTTTATGATCACGTGTAAGCTGTTGATTAGAGGTCATACACAAATCATCCATATCCTACTGCTAATCAGATATGAACATAATCCTCCAAACATACTAATTTAACAGTAGAGAGAATGTGGAGCGACACGTCCTAATGTTTTTGACACTGTGTTCCCCTGGAAAGGAGGACCAGTGAGGGTAGCTAGGACCAAGGGCCTTTTGCCCGACCCAAGTCCGCCACAGTTTAAGTCTGACATTCAGTTGTCCAGATTGAGTGTCATTTATGTTTGCCCTTTGAGTCGAATCACCCAGCTGATAATAAATGTGATTAATGTCCTGCTGTCTAAGAAATGATTGACACAATCACAATACTAAATTATGATGTGAATGAGGCAGAATCAGAAAGTATAGTGTGTGCAAAAATGCAAATTACAGCACATCTGATGTTTTAATTTAATTGGGATATAGCCTAATGCTAAACCCAGAGAATGAATAAAGCATATTAAATTGATTTGTCTCTGCAAATTTTAAAGTGTATGACTAGAATTGTACATATCTGAAGAGTCATTACCAATGCCACTCTTATCTAATTATATGAATTTTGCAGGCAGCTTGCTGTGATAATAATTGAAAACAATGTCAACCATTTTGCGTTTCTAAAATTACTGTATCTGCAGGTCAAAAAATGTTTTCACATTTGTTAATTCATGTTTTTATTTCTGTCCATCAAAAGAAGAGTTTGATACATATACTGTTTATTTATTGTAATGGAAATTGTTCATTACATTAAGAAGATTGATAATCTTGGCTAGAATTTGTCTTTAGGGAAAAATATGTACCTGATCTGTCTAGATTTTAAGACTTTGAGGAGAGATCTGGGTTTGCCTGGAGACATAGAAATGTGCAACTTCAAAATGAGGCCACAGCATTTGTATTGATCAGGATTCTTTGTTGTAAATAACAGAAATTGACCCCGACTAGTTTATTTTATTTTATTTTTATTTTTAGGTGGTGGTGGTGGTGGTGGAGTGGGGTGGGTACATTTGGACTAGTTTAAAACTCATCATACAAGCTGGAGACTCAGGCTCAGAAATCAGGCCCATCCAATGTGAGCTATGGAAACAGTCTGTTCAAGGCCTTGCTGACACTTCCAGTAACACATCCAATGCTGAACACCACGGGGTGCCATCGCCATGTGGAACACCGTCAAGATGAATGACTGTAAGTGCCCTTCAACTTTGGTTCCTGGGCATCTGGTGGGCCATCCTGTGTCATGTGCCCCCACCTCTTCAACGGGCATGAACTAGGAAGACTTCATTCCCGAGTTTCCTTAGTGAGCATTGGGGTACCACATCCCCCCGACACCACACAGAGTGGGGCATTTCTGAAAATTAAAAAGGGAGGTTGGAAGTAGAGACAATCTGGATAAAGATAAAGACTGTTCACAGTACTCATCTCTACGGGTTCTGACTTACAGGTCCCATTACAGTTCCTCTCATGTCCTAGAACATTTTTGTTCCTCACATCAAATGTTCTGCCTCGGGCTGGCCAGTGTGGCTCAGTGGATTGAGCATAGTCCCATGGACTAAGAGGTCCCGGTTTGATTCCTGGTCAGGGCACATGACCAGGTTGTGGGCTCGATCTCCAGTAGGGGGCATGCAGGAGGCAGCTGGTCCATGGTTCTCTCTCACATCGATGTTTCTATCTCTCTCTTTCTCCCTTCCTCTCTCTCTAAAAAATCAATGAAAACATATTTTTTAAGCTTTTTTTTTTTCATTTTTTGTTCAGATAGAATGGGAAGGAGAGAGAGGAAGAGAGAGAGAGAGAAACATCGACATGAAAGGGACACATCGAGTGGCTGCCACCCGCACGACCAACCAGGGCCGGGGACAAACTGCAACCGATGTACATGCCCTTAGCGGGAACCGAACCCGGGTCTCTCTGGACCGCAGGCCAACGCTCTAACTGCTGAGCCAAACCGGCCAGGGCGAAAACATATATTTTTTTAAATGTTCTGCCTCAGTTCCTCCTTCCTGCCCACACCTGTCTTATTATTTTACTTTGGCACTCCAGATCCACCGGTAACTCTATTTCCCTCTCCACTACCATCTCCTTCCACTTTATGTTGGATCTTTCTCCCCAGGTCACAAGAGACACTCCTCACTGGTGTCTGAAAAAGGAAGAACCAGGATGGGAAGCGGGGGTAGGCAGAAGGCCAGCTGCAGAGGGAAATCCTTGCTTTCCCAGGAGTGGTATATGTCCAGATACCCATGGTTGGAAATCCAGATGCATATGCTATACAATGGGCCAACGATGAGGTCTGCGTATTGGTTCCTATATCTAGGCCTTTGTAAAGCCTAAAGCCCACAAGCACCACAAACTCAAATTCTTTCACATCCAATTGGTTTAAATATAGCCCAAATAAACATACTTTTAGCAGTCTAGAGCCTGCCTGCTTTGTATACCCCATGGAACTGGATGCAACAACTACTAGCCATACATAAGATGCACCCCACAGCTCTAGAAGACCCCAGACTGCTGCTGCCCTTTGGAGCTCTCTGACCCAGAGACTCCCCACCTTGCCTAAACACATAGCTCCTTCCCCAATTCTCCTCTCCCCTGAGGCTTCCTTGGCCCTCTCCCCCTTCTGGATGGTGGCCCCACCCCACTATCTCTGGAAGGTCTCCCGCTGCTGCGAGGGACTTATCCTCTCCTGCAGCCCTATCTTACAGCTGCCCAATACGCGTGTTGTGCAATACTGCCATCTCATGGTCCTGGCTTTTCCTTCATCAGCCCCAAAATTCTCAAATACATCACAGCACCTTATCTCATCCATGATTCAGAACTTCTCCATGATCAGGACTAAGTTTCAGCTATACCAAGGGCTTCCATGAACTAATATGAAAGCACAACTATCAGAAATAAGTAGGGTGACCAGCTGTCTCAGTTTGCCAGGATTGTTGGCTTTCCAGGACCGAGGGTGTTCTGGGATATGGAACTATCAGTGCTGGAACTGGAAAAGTCCCTTGCTAACCATGATGAGTTGGTTACCTTAGGAAAAACTGTTTCTATGGGAAAATACACTCTGCAATCCAAAAAACTGATTTCATGTCAACTTAGTGAATACAACCTTTGCAGACAGCTTGTTGGAAAGTGGTTGACTCATCTATTCAATGTGATCTTGCTTGTAAGTAAGGCAGACATGGATATCTTAACATGATTTTCTGACAGCTTGCACTGGAAGTCTTAGTGTTCAGAAATCCTTTATAGGATATCCTATATACCTAGGATATCAAAAGAATATTCGTGACTTAGCTGAATCAAGGAATATTTTATAGTGCCCTCTCCCAAAAGAGCCAAGAAATAGCTTGTCTTTCTTTAGAAAATTTCCATTAAAAGCTTGATTATTTTTGCCTCCTGGTCAAAATTCACTCTAAGCTGGTGGTGAGAACACGCTGGCCAAGAGCCCAGGACCGTTACCCTTGCAGTCTTATGGTAAATTTTGTCACCAACAAAATTTCAAGGTTAACTCTGTGGGTGGGAAAGGCTCATGGCTGAAAACTGCTAACACTAATGAAACCAAACTCAAAAACCTTTGAATCATGCACGTCCTCTTGGGTGAAGCTTCATACTTTCAGGAATTCCTGAATCTATTTTCTTTTCTTTCTTTTTTTTTTTTTTTTTAACTTATCTTTATTGTTGAATGTATTACAGATGTTCCTCATTTTTCCCCCATTGACCCCCTCCTCCCCATTCCCGCCCCCCTCCTGCCTTTCCCCACACTGTTGTCTGTGTCCATTGGTTATGCATATATACATATAAGATCTTTGGTTTATTTCTTCCCACCCCCCATCCCCCTTCCCTTTGAGGTTTGTCAGTCTAACAACCAATTTGTACTTCTTAATCCCTTCACCTTTTTCACCCATTCCCCCAGCCCCCACCCATCTGGTAACCAACAAAAGTTCTCTGTATCTTTGAGAATGTTTCTGTTCTGCTTGTTCATTTTGTTTGTAGATTCAATTGTTGATAGATATGTACTTATTGCCATTTTGTTTGTTCATATTTTTTAATCTTTTTCTTCAAGAAGACCCTTCAACATTTCATATAATAATGGTTTGGTGGTGATGAACTCCTTTAGCTTTTCCTTGTCTGGGAAACTCTTTATATGGCCATCGATTCTAAATGAAAGTTTTGCAGGATAGAGTAATCTTGGTTGTAGGTTCTTGCTTTTCATCACTCTGAATATTTCTTGCCACTCCCTTCTGGCCTGCAAAGTTTCTTTTGAGAAATCAGCTGACAGTCTGATGGGAACTCCCTTGTAGGTAACTAACTGCTTTTCTCTTGCTGCTTTTAAGATTCTCTCTTTGTCTTGAACCTTTGGCATTTTGATGATGATGTGTCTTGGTGTGGGCCTCTTGGGGTTCATCTTGTTTGGGACTCTCTGTGCTTCCTGGACTTGTATGTCTGTTTCCTTCACCAAGTTAGGGAAGTTTTCTGCCATTATTGTTTCAAATAGGTTTTTGATTTCTTGTTCTCTCTCTTCTCCTTCTGGCACCCCCAAGATGCGAATGTTGGCATGCTTGAAGTTGTCCCAGAGGCTCCTTACACTATCCTCATTTTTTTGGATTCTTTTTTCTTTTTGCTGTTCTGATTGGGCGTTTTTTGGTTTCTTATATTCCAAATCCATGGTTTGCTTCTTGGCTTTACCTACTCTACTATCGATTCTGTGTAAATTATTCTTTATTTCAGTTAGTGCCTCCTTCATTTCTAACTGTGCTTCCAGTATTTCTGACTGGTCCTTTTTTATGCTCTTGAGGCCCTCACTAAGTTCACTGAGGTTCTCACTAAGTCCACTGAGGTTCTCACTAAGTCCATTGAGCATCCTTATAAACAGTGTTTTGAAGTCAGCATCTGTTAGGTTGCTTAACTCCATTTCACTTAGTTCTTTTCCTGGAGTTTTGTTCTGTTCTTTCATTTGGGACCTGTTTCTTTGTCTCCTCATTTTGGCTGCCTCCCTCTGTTTGTTTCTATGTATTACTTAGCGAGAGGTATGGGGCTAGCTGAGACCAGATGCTGCTTGTTTGAAAGAATTTAGGAAAAGCTGAAGCAGGCTCCAAGACAGGCCAATTCTATGGTAAAGCAACTGGCAACAGCTTGAGTGGGCCTGAAAGTTGGGTGGGGCGGGGCCTCAGGGAATCACCAGGGCGGGGCCAACAGTGTGAGCCAGGTAGCTGGAGTCCCAGATATGGGGGCGTCTGCCAGCCCAGGGAAGGGCTCACCAAAGGAACAAAGGCCTCTGATAGCACGTCTGTCCAGGAGAAAGCTGCCTCTCCAGCCCTCGCTCCAATGCCAAACAGCTCAGTTCTTCCCCATATGACTCTGGTGCCTTTCAAGCTGCCTCCTCCACGCTGGAGCCTGGAGGGAGCGAGTCCGAGTAAGTCCGTGTGCGGGCCCTTTAAGAGGAGCTGCCGGGGGCTCCAGCCGCCTTAGCCTCAGTTCCTGCTGGTTTTTCCAGCCAGAAGTTATGGGGACTTCTCCTCCTGGCACTGGAACCCTGAGCTGGAAGCCTGGTGTGGGACGGGGACCCCTCAGTCCTCAGGGAGGACCTTCCCAGCCGAGGCGTCCTCCTAATTTTTATCCGCCACACGTGGGTGTGGGACCAGCCCCTCTGCCTCCGCCCCTCCTGCCAGTCTCGATGCGGCTTCTTCTTTAATTTCGTAGTTGTAGGACTTCCATTCAGCTTGATGTCAGGCGGTTTTGAATGATGGTTGTTCTGTAGTTCAGTTGTAACTTTGATGTGGTTGTGGGAGCACGCGATACCGCGTTTACCTACGCCGCCATCTTGACCGGAAGTGTGTCCTGAATCTATTTTCTTGGTGACCAAAAAATATCCTCAACTCTATGGTTGTAGACTTGTTTTCTAAATTTAAACTCTTTGCTTAATATGTCTTTAATAGAACATCACCTGGATTTGTGAAAAAACCAAGCTCTGAAATTTCTATTGAAAGCTTTTTCCCATTTTAATATTGGTTATCTTTTTATTGTTGAATTGTAAGGATTCTCTCTATATTCTAGACACAAGTCCCATCTGATTTGCAAATATTGTGTCCCATTCTGTGGGTTGTCTTCTTACTCTTTTAATGCTGTCCTTTGAAACACACAAAAAATTTAATTTTGATGAAGTACAATTTATCTTTTATTTTATCACATGTGCTTTTGGTGTTATATCTAAGAAACCATTGCCTAACTCAAGGTCACAAACATCTACTTCTATGCTTTCTTCTTGAAGTTTTATAGTTTGAGCACTTTCATTTTAGTCCAGGATCCATTTTGAGTTAATTTTTGTCTATGGTGTAAGGTAGGTCTAACTCTGTTCTTTTGCATGGGGTTATTTGATTGTCTCAGTACCATTTATTGAAGAGATTAATTATTCTTTCTCCATTGAATAGTCTTGGCACCCTTGTCAAAAATCAATTGACAAGAAATGTGAGGATTTATTACTGGATTTTCAATCTTATTCCATTGATCTTTCTGTCTACCCTTATGCTAAGGCCATACTGTCTTCATTATTATAGTTTTGCAGTAGGTTCTAAAACCGCAAAGTCTGAGTCCTCCAACTTTGTTCTTTTTTTTTTTTTTTGGAAAAATATTTTTACTATTCTGGGTCCCTTGAATTTCCATATCTATTTTAGGGTCAGCTTGTCAATTTCTGTAGAAAAGGCAGTGAGGATTTTGATGAAGATTGCATTGACTCTATAGATTAATTTGGAAACTATTGCCATCTTAACATTAAGTTTTACGATTTATGAACATGCTAAATTTATTTCTATGTACTTTATTTTCTTAGTGCTATTATAAATGTAATTATTTTTTAAATTTATTTTTTCAGATTTTTCATTGCTAGTAAATAGAACTACAACTGCATTTTGCACATTAATCTTGTCTCTTGCAACTTGCTGAACTTGTTAATTAGTTCTAATTGTGTGTGTGTGTGTGTGCACATGCGTGAATTTCTTAAGATTTTTCTATATGCAAGATCATGTCTTCTACAAAATGAGATAGTTTTACTTCTTTCTTTCTAACCTGGATGCCTTTTATTTCTTTTTCTTGCATAATTGCCAAGAAAAGAAAATGGCTAATCCTCTTTAAGGGAGTATGACTAAACTTAAAGAAAAGATGATATTCCAGCTGGGTCCTGAGAGACAAATAGGAGTTTGCCAGCTACAGAAGGCAGGGAAGAGAGGGAATATTTTTCTATATTTTTACGACTACAACTTTGTTTCTAAGTTTTTATTTAAAATTTTAAGAGGTAATTTTTAAAATTTTCTTCTGAAGTGGTGTCATAAATAATTTGTGAAAGAAAATCCCTTGACCTAAAGTGGAATTTTATATGTGCAGAGAACTCAATAGTGTGTTCTTATGTTATTCCTGAACTCTGAATTTTCTAGACTATGTGATTGAAGTTCATCAGGACAGCACGACCTATGCTGTTACAGGTCTTTAAATGATAATAAAGCCCCTGAGTGTCAGATTGGGCCTTCAACACAACTGCGCAGTTCTTCCTAATTTTATTTCTCTCCAGATGTCATGTCACCACTATTCCAGCAGAGGGCATGCTTTTGAAATGAAATTCCTTCACAAATAAGATCCTGCAGCCTTTTTACTTTTGATTCATAGACTTTAATTTTTGTACATTTAGTACTACCATAATTTGCTTAGAAGTGTAAGAAACAGGAAATATTTAAAATAAAGTTAATCCTTAAATCATAAACAAGAAGTCAGAAAACACTTTTCTCAATGAATAAAAATAGGTGGTAATGAGAGCAAAGCTTTAAGAAACCAGAAACCAGAGACAGAGCTGTGTTCAAGCACAAAGGGGGGGGGGGGGGGGGGACGAGGCAACTTACCCAGAAAGCCAAGACAAACATAATGCCATTTGAAAACATTTTTGTAATATTTATGTTCAATTGAAGATGCTTTGACTTAGTCCAAATAATTGTTTAATTTTTTATTTATTTAAATATATTTCCATAGAAAAACAACTAATGAGCAAACTTATGACTATTGCATACATCATGGTGGGGTAAGTAGGTCTAATAACAAGGACCCAACTATTATTTTTATCTCCACCCCCACCCCGTTACTACTCTTTAATCACTTTCCTTCTCTAGGTCTCATTTTGCACAAAATGGAGGTAGTATAATTTGCCTCATTCACTGTGTTTTTTATTTTTATTTATTTATTTATTTATCTATTTATTTATTTATTTTTGTTACAGATGTTTCTCCTTTTTCCCCCCACTGACTCCCTCCTCCCTATCCCCTCCCACCCCATCCCCAGCTTTGTGGTTTATGTCCATAGGTTATGCATACATGCATATAAGTTCTGTGGTTTATCCCTCCCCCCCCCCCACCCCTGAGGATTGTCAGTCTCTGCCCTACTTCTATGACTCTGGGTTTATTTTGTTCATCAGTTTGTTTAATTCATTATATTCCAGAAATAAGTGAGATCATGTAATATTTGTCTTTCTCTGCTTGGCTTGTTTCGCTTAGGATAATATTTTCCAGGTCCCTCCATGTTGTCTCAAAGGATAAGAGATCTTTCTTTCTTACAGCTGCATAGTACTCCATTGTGTATATGTACCACAGCTTTTTTATCCACTCATCTACTGATGGACACTTGGGCTGTTTCCAGATCTTAACTATTGTAAATAGTGCTGCTATGAACATAGGGGTACATATTTTCTTTCTGATTGGTGTTTCAGGCTTCTTAGGGTATATTCCTAGAAGTGGAATCACTGGGTCAAATGGCAGTTCAGTTTTTAATTTTTTGAGGTAACACCATAGTGTTTTCCATAGTGGCTGCACCAGTCTGCATTCCCACCAGCAGTGTGCTAGGGTCCCCTTTTCTCCACACCCTGGCCAGCACTTGTTGTTTGATGATTTGTTGATGGCGGCCATTCTGACAGGTGTGAATCACTGTGCTTTTTAGCTAATCAAGTGAGATAACCCCTATAAAAGAGCCTTTTAAAATAAATAAGCTGCCTGCATGTAAGATGATTTTTAAAACAAGAAACACTTGGTCTTGCAATTCTCCTTCTGCTGATAGGAGACCATATACTTAAAGGTCAAAGGTCTATGTGAGTTGCATAGCCTTACCCTCATTCAAAATTTTATGTAGAAATCAATCATTGAGGCACAGGATCTTATGTGTACTAACAAAGACTTTTTTCTCATTGGAACAGCAGGCATGATCCTTGTTAGTGAGTCTCTTAAAGATAAATAACCTGTGCAAACTAGCCTCCAAATTACAGCAGTGATCTAGATATACATATTAATTCATTTTATTCAATACACATATATTGAGCACTTGCTCTGTGCCAGACGCTGGGTGTAGACACAGGGGATACTTCAGTTAATAAAACAGACAAAATCCCTGCTCTGTTGGAGCTTCCATTTTGTGTGGGGAGTAAGGGCGGGGGGTAGTTACCGGGGTTTCTTGTTTGCTCCTTTAATAAAATTTAGAAATATTTTTGGGAAGTTTGCACTTTCTCTGCTAGCCTGTTTACATAGAAGTGATGAACAAATGTCTGGGTCCTTAAATTAAAATATTAATTTTCTTGCCCTGGCCAGTTTGGCTCAGCGGTTAGCACGTCGGCCTGCGGTCCAGAGAGACCCGGGTTCGGTTCCCACTAAGGGCACATATCTCGGTTGCAGTTTGTCCCCGGCCCTGGTTGGGTCGTGCAGGAGGCAGCCACTCAATGTGTACCTTTCACGTCGATGTTTCTTCCTCTCTCTCCCTCCCACTCTATCTGAACAAAAAATGGAAAAATGTCGTTGGGTGAGGATAAAAAAAAAAAATTAATTTTCTTTCTCACTTTTGAGGAAAGTTTCATTAAGAACTCAGTTCCGCCCATGGTTAACACTATTTATTCAGCATCTGTTGCAGACAGAGTCTACAGGTGGATATTAAATTCTTAAAGGGGTTTCTGGTTTGTTTGTATCTTCACAATTTCCCCATTTATTTTTCTCTATTTTCCTGCAAGTTCTTACCAATTCCCTTCTTACAGAGACTTGTGAGCATATGACTTTGTAATGGGCATTTAGTAACATATATTTTTACAATGGTTTTAGTTGATAAAATATTTTATCATGCATAATCTCTTTTGAGACCACCAGCAATCCCATCCTTAGATTCTATTTCCAGTTTGCAATTGAGAAAATAGGTTCAGAGACCATGAATAACCTACTCAAAGTTGCACAGCTAATGCAAGGTACTGATGGGATTCAAACTCACATTTCCTGCATTCAGATCTTAAGACCTTTCCCAAAAGCTCCTCTTTCCCTCCTCTTCAGAAAATGAAGTCATCACCTGAGTTTGACGTTTTGCCTCCTTTTGAAGCATACTAAAAGTCGTCCTGCCGAGAAACTTATTATAGTTATGAAGCAGATATAGGCAAACTTTAGAATATTTTTTCCTTTTAGTTTGTGTAAATTCCTGCTGAATCCTAGAGTTAATGAAATCAATAATTAACACCACTGGCATGAACTACATGCAAAGTCTACTTTCTGATTTATCTTCATTTCTAGCCTAAGCTATGCGTCACTGTAAGGATGTAAATGAGGATTGTTTCCAGACACTCTACAACTAAAGCTATGTTGAGGTGTAAGAACTTTTAACACTGATTCTGGCTTGATCTCTATTTACAGTAGGAGATGGTAATACCAACTGAGGTAGCAGAGATGCTCTGAAAGCAAGGAAGAGCACTGATCATCCATTAAAATAGAAAATTGAACCCTGGCCAGTGTGGCTCCGTGGTTAGAGAGTCGGTTCCCGCTAAGGGCACGTACCTCGGTTGCAGTTTGATTGGGGTTGTGTGGGTGGCGGCCACTCGGTGTGTCTCTCTCGCATCGATGTCTCTCTCTCTCTCTTCCTCACTCTCTTCCTCCTGCTCTATCTGAAGATAAATGCAAAAATGTCCTCGGGTGAGGATAAAAAATAAATTTAAAAAATTAAAAAGAAAAAGAAAATTGAGCCTAATCTATCCAAAAGGCCAAGAATAGCTGATTTTAGGAAAAGAGAATTAGGAGAACTCCTGAGTTGGTTTAGATGTGGGGCAGAGCTGGGGATTCCTCGACTATGGGGGGCTGTGCTGTTAGTTTAAGTGGTTCATGTTTTTGTAATTCTGAGTGACTGTGTTTTATCTTTGTGCACCTGTTGGCGGCCACCTAATCAATGCCCAAGGTGACCATTAGCTGTTCTTCCAATCCATGCAAGGGAGCAATCAGAATGTGAGAAAAAAGAAGTAAAAGAACAGAAAGAAGAAGGAGAAGAGAAAGACATGGTGTTGGTGGCAGACACAGCACCCACAGGTCCCCATTTAGGCCATGGACCTCCTAGCCCTGGGTTCAGTGAGATGAGAGTCAGAATTTCTAGGCTCTTGTCCCTTCTTGCTTCCTGTCACTCTTCTGTGTATCCTGGGCCCACTACAAACATTTGTGGGGCCCATGGTAAGAATACAAAGAAGATCCACATGCCTTATATCTAAATATTTAAAAGTTCTAAGTCAAGCGGACAGCCCAATACATGGTATACCTTGGCAAATGTACCATTATAATGACTGAGAGGGCTAGGTTTGAATTTAGAATTGTCAGGCTTACCAAAGTTCCACACTGGAACATAGTGGCAGAGGGAGAGCTGGGCCCCAACACTTGTTCAACCCTCCCCCCACCCTGGCTCTGTCCTCAACCTTGAGGGGCTTTATGTGAGTGGAACAGACACCCCAGACTGCCCCCTGTTCACACCACACAGGCAGCAGGTTTCGGTTACCCTTTGGCCAGGGTCTTCCACACCAGCAGTGCAGTCTATTCTCCACAGGATAGGCTTGGGGGCGAGGTCTGCAGAAGCCCTCAAACGTGGCCTGAGGGTCCGGCCAGTGTGGCTCAGTGGTTGAGCGTCAACCCATGCACCAGGAGGTCGCCGATTCTATTCCCAGTCAGGACACATGCCCAGGTGGGGGCCTGATCCCCAGTGGGGGGCGTGCAGGAGGCAGCCAATCGATGTTCTCTCTCATCGATGTTTCTATCTCTCTCTCCCTCTCACTTCCTCTCTCTCTAAGACCAATAAAGGGGGGGGGGGTGAATCTATATATATATAAAAAAGTGGCCTGAAGACGTGTGGTCAAGGTGCGGAGGGAACAGCTGGATTCCAGGTGGACACATCCCTTTGGCTCCATGAATTCCTTGCCCCATAAGGAGGAATGTTGTTTGTGGAAAGCCAGAGCAGAACCCTCTAAATTATGTGTCGCAGGACAGGACCCCTCTTGGCTGGGTCTAAAAGTGATGCTGCTGTGTCCTGGTGTCCACTCCAATGTACTGATCATGGGAAATGCATGGAATGTTCTCTTTCAAATACCCTGCAGGCAGGAGCTGGTGTGCCGCCACGGAAGACGTGCAGCCACGCACGTGCTAGCCTGCTGTTCCACATGGGCTGTGCGAATAAAGCATTTCTTAAATAAAACCCAGTTCCCGGCACTCTGTGTGGCCAGACGTCACCTAATAAAACTGTGCTTTCGATTGTCATTACTGTTGTTTGACTTCTGCTGGTTGAGTGTTTCAACTCAAGAAACCACTAAGTCTAATTTGTTTGTATCCATCACGCTGGCTCTCTTTCTCCTGGCTCACTTTTACAACCTTTGGACGAGTTTCATTAGGTCAATGTAAAATTAACTGTGCAGTTTCTCTGTTTGCTTTGGTAATGTGTAGCTCATTGTTTTGGGCACCTTCAGGTTATCATTGCGTAAAAACACACTGAGGAACATCAGTGCATTTCTATTTGCGAGTACTTTTAAGCTGTTTAGAGCAGCGCTTAGAACCAAGACACTGATTCCCGTCAGCCCTCGGTGGCTGATGAGGCCTCGGTTGGCTGGAATTCTGGGGCTGGTGGCTTCTTGTTTCTAGCTGCCTCTCTTATTTGCCCCAAGGTAAAACCTTACCATCTTCTAAACGTGCTCTGAAATCGGAGGTTAGGCAGCTTCGAGAAAGTAGTTTTGTTCTGAATGCATCTGAGAATAGATGTATTTATTAATCCACTCTAAGTTACTAATCTAAACAATATTGGTATTTCCTCCCATTTAGTTTATTTGCTCACCTCAATCTTCTGAAATGCTTTTCCTTCCCCCTCCTCTCAATTTCTCCTGGTTCTACTTATCCTTCAACACCTGCCTAATTTATTCAATCATCAAACAGGTGCAAAGCCCGTATTCCCAGGTGTCATGCCAGGTGTCTCGAAGCCTCCCTTGAGCGTCTGGTTGGCCATGGGCTCTCCCTCTCCCTTTTCAGAACTCACAGCATATTTCATCCCCACTCTTCCTGCACGGTTCTGCTTTATTTATTTTATTTCAGTTTGTTTTCACATACACAGTCAAGTCTTTCCAGTGAGATTGCAGATCCTTGAAAGAAAACAGTACTTTTTATTATAATGCCTTGTATTTCTCACTCCACCTACTGGAGGGCATTTAGCATCTATATAAAATCGGCTGACTAATTGATCGTGACTATAGTAATAATAAGTATCACTTACTGAGCGCAGTGCTTGGAGCACAGTCTGTGCAGAGTCAGACGGAGTTGGACTGAATCCTGACCGTGTAGCTTGTTAACCGTGCCATCTCCGGCTGCCGACTTAACTGTTTCCTCATCTGTAAAATTGAGGTCAGAATGGCAACTGCCTCATGGGGTTGTTTGGGAAGTAAATGAGATAATACCTGGAAGAAATACTGAGAAGAGTTAGCATTAGAGAATGTTAGATGGTAATGATAATAATCATAAAGTCCCAGGCATGGGGATAAATTCTTTACATATATTATCAATTTAGCTCTTACTATAATCCTGCAAGTAAGAACTATCATTATACCTATTCTATAGATAGGTAATGCAAGGCTGAAGGATGATGAGTTTCCAGCCCAAGGTCACAGACCGGGCAGTCTGATTGCAGAGCCTACCTTCGTACCCACTAGAGGATTCCAAGTGGCAAAGACAATAGCACCAGGATCAAGTGCCACTGTCTCCTCTAGGTCACCTGTTGAAGAAACATGTTGGGAAAGTACAAGGGTTTATATAAAAGGGAGTCCAGTCCTAAACTGAGAGTCAGACTTGTCTGAGCATGGGAATGACCCAGTAGAGAGGTTGGCAGAAGTCAGTGTCAATGAGGTTTTGGCTGAACCTGCAGTGGGAGGGGTGGTGTGCCCTGGTGCCTGATGTAGAGAGACGAGGGCAGGGAACAGAGCATGGCATTTGGTTCTGTACTGTCCAAGCCCTCTAGGGCAAGAGGCTGCAGACAGATGATGAAGCAGCTGTTTCCATGAAGGACGCTGAGACACAGAAGTATAAGCAGCCTGGCTACAGGCCCAGTGACAGTGGGGCGAGGGGTGTTCTCCCCACTGCGCGGGCCGGGCTGTGTGACAGTGCGTGCTGCAAAGGAGGCCGTGCCACCTGGGCACCCCCAGCACTAGGCAGGGCACCCTGGGTGCAGGCAGGAGCAGTGGTGGAGAGGGACCCCAAAGAGGCTTTCTGGGCAGAACAAGAGTGGAAGAACTTGAAAGCCCTTAGCACCTATGGATAACTTCAGGGATTCATGCTGAGCTGCAGTTCTGCATCTTGCAAATGAATGAAAACAGTGAAAGCTGGGTCGCTATCTCTTTCATGCTACATTGTATCCCCTGAACCCTTATGTGAAAGCCAACTCTCCCTATACCTCAGATTTTGGAGATAAGACCTTTAAAGAGTGATTAAGTTAAAATGAGGCTGTTAAACTGGGCCCTAATCCCACATGACTGGTGGCCTTACAAGAAGAGACATCAGGGGAGCACAAGCAAAGAGGGACAGCCACATGAAGACACAAGAGGGCGGCCATCTGCAAGCCAAGGAGCAAGGGCTGTGAGGACACCAACCTGCTGGCATCTTGATCTTGGATCAGCCCCCAAAACTCTGAGAAAATAAATTTCTATTGTTTAAGCCACTCAGCGTGTGGTATTTTGTGATGGCAACCCTAGCAAACTAACACACTATTCCTAAGAAGATCTGTTTCATGCCCCCAGGCTGGTGAGGCCTGGGGCAACTTGGGGTGGACCCAGCTAACTCTCACCATGTGTGTTTGTGGCAGGTGGTATCATTCATTTTACAGAGTAGAAACCAAGGTTCAGAGAAGGTAAATAGTTTGCCCAAGATCACACAGCTTCTAAGTGATGGAGCCCGGATTCAAATTCAAGTCTTTGTGATGCCCCAATTCATATTCTATGTGATGTTGCCTATTTTCTCCCACACTGTCAACAATGATGTATTTTACTCACATACTAATCACTAGTGATTAGTGATTAACAGGACTGGCACATCTCAGATTGCCCTGATGATACAAAGAAAACCGGGTCTTCATTTATAAATTCACTACAACTGATTGTGTGGTAACCTAAAATCCAGAAAGATGGGCTAGCAAAGGAATATTCGATTTCCCAAATAGACTTTTTAAATATTCCTGAACAATTGCTGTTTAATGCCATAAAACGATCTTATTGAAATGATGTAGAAGGAGGCCCAAGGAAGTAAATAGACATATAGGCCTATTCATGAGTGCCTGTGTTTTGGGCAAGCGGGGGATAAAAAGACAATGGGACAGGGGAGGAGAGGAGATGGAGCTTTCTCTTCTCTTCCCGAAGTCAAAGATAATGTCCTCACCATGCCCCCCAGGGTCTTACAGGGCTTGGAACCTGTGGGCTTTTGTTGTATACTTGTTCACTGACTGAACAAATGAACAAACAAATAAATTCGATCTTCTAATGAGGAGAAACAAGTCTTTAGGCCTTTTCAGTGACCAAAACTTGTCAAAGTATTTGGGGCTTTCCCTAATTTACTTTCTGTTTCATTTAATTAGATGAAATGGAATTTAAGAGTAAGTAAAGATTGTACCGAAGAATGAAGCCAGAGACCAAAGCAGGGCAATAAAAGGAGGTTCTTGCCTGAGTATTTGAATAATATATTCAGGAATCTCCTTGTCAACTGTCATCGTAGAAATCAGCTTCACCCCACTGCCTCAAGTGAGCTCCGAGTGTATTTGTTTCAGGTGGCTATCTGGGCCTATATATGGTGAGCTTCAATCAGAGATGCAGATAGCTCAGAAGACAGAATACAACCGTGGTACATACAAGCAGAAGCTATCCAAATTTTATGAGCCAGAGAGAATTTTTCCAGGCTGATGAGTTTTTAAGACCTATCTTCAGAGCTTGTCTGTTAGTTTAATTATGCTAAAAATAATTGTCTAATAGGCAGAGCACAGAGGATTTTTAGGGTAGTGAAACCACTCTGTATGATACTATAATAGTGGATACATATCATCATACATTTGTGCAAACCCATAGAATGTGCAACACCAAGAGTGAGCCCTAACATAGCCCATGAACTTCAGGTGATAATGATGGGTCAATGTGGGTCTGTCAATTGTTACAGATGTACCACTCTATGGGGGACGTAGATCACAGGGGGCGAGGGGGGCTATGCATATATATGGGCAAAGAAATCTCTGCACCTTCCTCTCAGTTTTGCTGTAAACCTAAAATTACTCTAAAAAATAAAGTCTATTAAAAAGTATCTGCTAAAAATAAGTAATGCAAAAGATCCCTCCTCCCCACTCCAATCAGAAAAGTAGCTAGTAAGGTTATGAACAGGGCAAAAGAAAGTGAAATGTCCTTAAAGTTTTTAGGTACTATCCTAAAACCAACACTTTACTTGAGTGCCCTTTGCTACGATAAAATGCAAAAATTCCTGAGCACTATATTCAGATTGTGATTAAGTATTGCAGGAAAAAGGGAGTTTTTTTTTTTTGTTTTTCACTCTACCTTGTGGTAGCTATAATAGCTTGCTTTTTCTTTTCTTTTTTTTTTTTGGTACGTGCCCCTAGCGGGAACCGAACCCAGGACTCTATGGTCTGCAGGCCGACACTCCAACCGCTGAGCCAAACCGGCCAGGGCGCTTGCTTTTTCTTAAATGTTATTTATCTATTAGTATGAAGAATATAGTAAATGAGGGTGAGTTACTTTGTGTTGATATTCTCCCAGTGTTCCTAGGTACAAAGATGGTTCTAGTAACTAAATAATTATAACAAATAATTTTCCTTTAAAAAAAAATGCAGCCCTGCCAGTGTGGCTCAGTGGTTTAGCATCGACCCATACACCAAGAGGTCGCTGGTTCAGTTCCCGGTCAGGGCACATGCCCAGGTTGTGGGCCAAGCCCCCAGTGGGGGGCATGCAGGAGGCAGCCAATCGATGTTCTCTCCGGTCGATGTTTCTATGTCTCTCTCCCTCTCCCTTCCTCTTTCTCTATAAAAAGAAAAATAATAAATGCATCAAGTTATTAATTTCTAATTCTATCTGGAGAAATTTTAATGAGCTTTCAATTACAATGTTTCAACTTAACTTGCAAATGGGAGATACCTCCATCCTACTATCTGCCATTATTATAAACACAGCTTTGAGTCTGAACAATCCAATGCTGATTAGAGGTTTTCAGCATTAAGCACCGGTCTTGTCTCTCAGTTTTAACAAATAACACAATACATAATTCTCTGGCACGTCCAGTCCTTTTATGTTGTGCAGTTGAAGCTCCCTCTACTCACGTGACAAGCCAACAGAACACATACTGTAATCAACTGAGCAGGCTATGATTAACTTTGCACAGAGCTGTCCCCAAACTTCCTCAAACTCCATACTGGTTCTTGGATAAAAATATAGCAAGACGTCTTTCTCTAATGAAAAGAAAATGTCCAATGAAGAGCATCGGATGTTTCTTATTTTTAAGGTGATCATGATCAAATTAGCACAGGGCCTAATCACAACTGTCTCTCCTGTATTATTTTCACTTGCCTCTGCTACACAAAGCCAATCCTTCCTGAGGTGCTGGACTTTATCATGTGGTTGGGACCACCATGTTAATTAATGAATTGAGCAATAATGCAGAGAGCTCACTCCCATTATCCTGAAACGGGGCACATTCCAGCCGCAGCTGTGCAATCGGTAGATGTGGCAGTTGTCCCCACGTTTTTTGAGTGTCTGCAGATAGTTAACCAAACATTAATAATGCATTGGAAAATATATTGTGAGTTCTGAACTCAGGTTATATCCGCAAGTTTGGTTACTTGCTTGCTCTCTTCACTGACAGCAGATGTTTAAGTTGCAAACAGTAGAAACTGAACAGCATCTCAGCAGTCTCCCCATCACAGACCTTGTCAATCATTTGGTGCCCAAATGGTCCAAGTGAGTTAGTAATATGCAAAGAGCTTAGACCACTCCGGTGAGAGGACTAATTCCGTCTGACTCCAGAACCAACTCTGAATCATTCACTCTAATGTCAACAGTTGTTTCATCATCCCAAGCAAGATGATGGTGGTTGGCCCTCTGGAAAAACTTTTTTATCAAATGAGTTAATAGGTCACTGACTATGAAGATGCTTCCAGCTCAAGGATGATCTGTCCAGGAGAGTAATTCCAACCCCTGGAAAGTCTTGGGGTTCATTTGTCTAGAGCATCACTAGATTGAATTCTGAAACCTGAAATAATTTCTGGTGGTGTGGATACTGTGTGCCATGGATCCCCAGACTGCGGGGTTTATTCCTCCAGATGTTCTGAGAGGGATGCCAGCTGACAGTCCTCACAGCTGTTGCAGCCAATGTCACCTCCCTTCCTGGAGCAGCCAGCATCCAGCAATGCTCCCTCCTCCCAATTCAGAGCAACTCTGAAAGGCCAGCCCAGCTGCAGCGCTCCCTGTGGGGTCACCTCGGGCCTTGAGTTAGACTGCATTGCAGCACATCTTCTTTCCCTTCCCAGCCCTGCTTCCTTCCCTGCCCTTCCCTTTCCTTCCACAGGTTTTGATCCTAAGAGCATTCCCCAATAAACTATTTGCACGCTAACTCCATCTCAGAGTTTATTTCCTGGGGAACCCATTCCGCAATATCTGGCTTCCCCCTTTCCTTCGCTTATACATACCATTGCTTTCTTGCGATTGGAACTAGCCAATGGAGAATGTATTAATCATATATATGTATGTTTTTCCAATGGAATTTCTGGGGATGCAGGTCCTGCCTACTTTATAGTCTATTCTCACTGAACATCTAGTAGAATTAGAATTTAATAAATGTTAACTGAGCAGAAGAAGCTCCAAGGTGGGGTGGTGAGTATTATCACTCACAATAAGTGGTAAATATCTTATTTGGGGCTAACTAGTAACTTCAGAGGACTGCAAGTGATTAAGTTCCTTTGGGCCTAGCATTATACACAGACAGTTATGTTAAACACTGGAAAGTGCATGCATTTTGGTCTACGTGGGGTACGTTAGCAGATGGGCAAACTGACTTGCAAAGCAGAACATGGAATTGTTGGTTCATTTTCAAGTTTCTTATTTCAAGACACTTTTTGGAAAAGGTCTTGCCATTACCTGGTTTTTATTCTGCATGGAGATTTTTATGTGTTGGCCTTTTGGGTTCCTGTTTAACAGATCCAAAGTTAGAATTGGTTGAGAAAACTCTTACTAGAAAGTAATGTTATTGTCGAACAAATAGGCTTAGAAATAGTAAGGCATGTTAATTGAGGCCACTCTGCTCCTTAAGATCTAGTAGAGATGAGCTCAGTCCTTCATTCCGTGACAATTCTATAAATTTCCTGATCAGCTCTGACTCCAAGCTCGTATTCTGCTAAGTGTGCTGGCCTCCCACCATCTCCCCACATACGCACACATATACCATTTACACAAGGCATTCTTATATGTAGCTAACTTTACTAGAGTTTTGGGAAGGTAAAAGTTATTTTACACAGAATACAAAAACATGAATACAATATTCTTCATCCTTGTTTTTAAAAAACGAGTCTTTGGCCCACCGGTGTGGCTTAGTGGTTAAGTGTCGTCCTATGCACCAAGAAGTCACCAGTTCGATTCCCGGTCAGGGCACACGCCTGGGATTAAGGCTTGATCCCCAGGAAGGGGTGTGCAGGAGTCAGCTGATCCATGGTTCTCGCTCACATCGATGTTTCTATCTCTTTCTCCTTCTCCCTTCCTCTCTCTCTACAAGTCAATAAAAATATATTTTTAAAAAATTGTTTTTAAGTCTTTTGTTTTTTTGGTAACGATTCACACTCCGCCCTCCCTTTTTTCATTCCCTCCTTCCTTGTTTGCCCACTCTCTTTTAAGAGAATAAAAAATTCCCCTCATCCTCTAATAGATAATAATTTAGCCCTATCAGAAACTTAGTAGGTCACTTTGACTGCAAGTGACAGACAACCCAATTCAAACTGGTTCATGCAAGAGAAGCAATTAAGTCTTATAACTTGAAAGCCCAGGGCTAGATCTTATTTCGGGCATGGGTGGATATCGGAGCTCTGCCCGTCTGCAGATCAGCTTTCCTCTTCTCAGTCCTTTGGCTCCTTCTCCCTGATACTGGCTCCCTCTCAGGTGCCCTTTGTTCTTTGTTGCAGTGACTGCGCTAACTCTTCACATCTTCTAGCATTCAGCACCAACTGGAAGAGTTGTCCTGCCTCTGTCCGAAAGTCTCAATAGTCTCATTTGATTGGCTGTGAGTAAGTCACATGTCTATCCCTTGGCCTATCATTGTGAGCATGCTCACTGATTTAGGCTTAGTTCCCATCACCTCTCTGGAGCTGTGGGGGTGGGATTAGATTGATGCAAACCATGTGGAAGTTGTAAGTGGCTTCTCAGAGGAAAACCGGCTATGAGTGCCACAAAAGATGAAATATCCCAGAGCAACAGCCCAAAACCACAATATCTGGTACACGCATGACCCACACCCCATATTCAGCTGAGGACCTCACTTTGAATGTCTAAAGACTCCCTGAAGTTTGTTTTTTTTCTCCTTGACAACTAACTTCATTTATTTTTTAAATTTACCTTTATTGTTGAAAGTATTACAGATGTCCCCCTTTTTTCCCCCATCGACCCCCTCCTCCTCAGTCACATCCCTCCTGCCTTCCCCGCACTGTTGTCTGTGTCCATTGGTTATGCACATATGCATATAAGTTCTTTGGTTTATCTCTTCCTGACGCCTCCCCCACCCCTTCCCTCTGAGGTTTGTCAGTCTAACAACCAATTTGTACTTCTTAATCCCTCACCTTTTTCACCCATGCCCCCAACCCTCCTCCCATCTGGTAACCATCAAAAAGTTCTTCTTTCTATGAGTCAGTTTCTGTTCTGCTTGTTCATTTGGTTTGTAGATTCCATTGTTGATAGATATGTATTTATTGCCATTTTACTGTTCATATTTTTTAATCTTTTTTTCCTTCTTCTTCAAGAAGACCTTTGAACATTTCATGTAATACTGGTTTGGTGATGATGAACTCCTTTAGCTTTTTTTTTTGTTGTCTGGGAAACTCTATACGTCCACAGAGTCTGAAGGTAGCTTGTCAGGATAGAGTAATCTTAGTTGTAGGTCCTTGCTTTTCATCACTTTGAATATTTCTTGCCACTCCCTCCTGGCCTGCAAAGTTTCTTTTGAGAAATCAACTGACAGTCTTATGTACCTGTTTTTCTCTTGCTGCTTTTAAGATTCTTTGTCTTTAACCTTTTGCATTTTGACGATGATGTGTCTTGGTGTGGACCTTGTTGAGTTCATCTTGTTTGGGACTCTCTATGCTTCCTGGGCTTGTATGTCTGTTTCCTTTACCAAGTTAGAGAAGTTTTCTGTGGTTATTTTTTCAAGTAAGTTTTTTTTTTATCCTCACCCGAGGACATTTTTGCATTTATCTTCAAATAGAGCGGGAGGGAGAGAGGGAGGAAGAGAGAGAAACATCTATGTGAGAGAAACACATCAACTGGTTGCCACCCACACGACCCCAACTGGGGCCAGGGACAAACCGCAACCAAGGTATGTGCCCTTACCCGGGACTCTCTGGTCCATGGGCCGATGCTCCAACCGCTGAGCCAAACTGGCCAGAGCTCAAATAAGTTTTCAATTTCTTGTTCTCCCTCTTCTCCTTCTGGCACCCCCATGACGTGAATGTTGGTACACTTGAAGTTGTCCCAGAGGCTCCTTACACTATCCTCATTTTTTAAATTCTTTTTTCTTTTCACTGTTCTGAATGGGTGTTTTTTCTTTCTTATATTTCAGATTGATGGTTTACTTCTTGGCTTCACCTACTCTACTGTTGACAACCTGTCAATTATTCTTTATTTCTGTTAGTGCATCCTTCATTTCTGACTGGTCCTTTTTTATGCTCTTGAGGTCCTCACTAATTTCCTTGAGCATCCTTATAACCAACGTTTTTAACACTGCATCTGTTAGATTGCTTAGCTCCATTTTGTTTAGTTCCTTTCCTAGAGTTTCGTTTGGTTCTTTCATTTGAGACATGTTTCTTCATCTACTCATTTTGGCTGCCTCTCTGTGTTTGTTTCTATGTATTAGGTAGAGTTGCTACATCTCTTAGGCTTGGTAGGGTGGCCTATAGTAGTAGATGTCTTGTAAGGTCCAGTGGCACAGCCTCCCTGATCACACCAGCTGGGCACTTGAGATGCACCCCATGGTGACTGTATACCCTTCTGTTGTAACTGAGTCTTGATTGCTGTTGGCACGTCAATTGGAGGGATTCACTCAGGCTGATCAGCTGCAAAGACTGGCTCTGTCCACTGACCTCTGACCACTTTGGAGGATCAGCTGTGCAGGGGCCCCACAACACATAGCAGGACTTACTTCAGCAGGGCTCTGGTACCCACTGAGTCCACCCCTTGAGTGTGTTGCTTGTGGAGATGGTTGGGTGGTGGTGCTTTGACGTGGTCTGAAGCTGTCCACTGAGTGTGCTGGCTCTGGGGCCTCCTGAGAGGTGCAGACCAAGGTCAGCCATTGCCTGTGTTCTACCTGGGGTCACCAGGCATAAGCTACAAAGCAATCTGCAGGTGGCTGCTTCTTGTGCTGGGCTTGGAGGTGCCCAGAAGAGGCCAAACTGTGAACCAAGGCCAGCTGCTGCTAGTGCCAGGCCTGAGGCCACTTAGTGAGAGATATGGGGCTCACTGAGGCCAGATGCTGCTTGCTTGAGAAATTTTAGGAAAATCCAAAGCATGAGCCCAGACAGGCCATTCCTATGGGAAAGCCACTGGAAACAGCTTGGGTGGGCCTGAAAGTTGGGTGGGGCAGGGCCTCAGGGAATCACCAGGGTGGGGCAAACAGTGTGAACCAGGTATTGGAATCCCAGATATGGATCCTGTCTGCCTGCCCTGTGGAGGAAGAGCTCACCAAAGGAACAATGGCCTCAGCCAATTGCCCCTCCAGCCCTCACCCCAATGTCAAACAACTCAGTTCTTCCACATATGTCTCTGTTGCCTTTGAAGCTGCTTCCCCCATGCTGGAGCCAGGAGGGAGCACATCCTAGTAAGTCCATGCACGGGCCCTTTAAAAGGAGCTGCCTGGGACTCTAGAAGCCTCAACCTCCCTCAGCCTCAATTCCTGCTGGTTTTTATAGCCAGAAGTGATGGGGACTTCTCTTCCTGGCACTGGGACCCTGAGAAACGGAGATGACATGCACAAACGTGTATCTGAAATGGTAAAATCTAGTTATTATGCTGGTCTCCACTGCCCACTGCCTTCGATGAGATTAATCATGGTTGTGTGTTTTTTTTCAGTCTCTTTTTTGAACTTACCTTCTTAGACACTCTACTGACTGGATTTTCTCTTCATAATTACCTCTAAGACTAAGTGATTTTCAGGAGTTGGTACAGCAGCCGCTTCCATTTTGCAATATATTGGAGCACCTTGCCTGAATTTTATCTTACACTTTTTAGACGCTTTATCTATATAGCTTCTTGTCTTTCTGGATCTTTTGCAGTTAAATCTCCTAATTCACTCTGCTTACAATATTATTCCTCTTTGAAATCATTATCAACTCTGGCCAACCCGTGCTAGGTCAGAGTTTCTTGATTTCTCTTAATCTGTTTCAATTATTACATAACTCTTTGGGTGTACAAGTAAGATGAATAAGAATAATTGTCGGTACAGAGAAAGTGCAATTTTCTTTTTGAAAGGTAGGATTATTCTTACTGGTTTTTAAAAATATATGTTTTTATTGATTTAGAGAGAGAGGAAGGGAGAGAGAGAGAGAGAAACATTGATGAGAGAAACTGATTGGCTGCCTCCTGCACGCCCCCCACTGGGGATCAAGCCTGAAACCTGGGCATGTGCCCTGACTGGGAATCGAACTGGGACCTCTCAGTCCATGGGACAAAGCTCAATCCACTGAGCCACACCGGCTAGGCTATTCTCACAGTTTTTCATAAGCTTCTGAAGAGAATGACAAGAGAGATTTTATGAGAGTTATAAGAAAATTTGAGAGATTAGCTAATTATCTTAGGTCTATCTATTGAGTATAAGTATATAGAATATAGAGCATATGCCAGGTAGAAGGCACTGTTTTAGGTGCTTTACTTATATTTCTTATCTACTTTAATCCTCATCATGATTCTACAAGTTAGCTATTGTTTTCTCCCTCTTACACATGTTGAAACTGAGGTTAGCTTGACAATGTCACATGGTAGGTTACATGGAAGAGACATATTTGAGTGAGAGATGCATCTAAATCCAAAGCCTGCGCTTTTCCCAAAAGCTGTTCTTCAGAGCTCTTCCTCTGGTGGAGTTTGGAGGATCTCCAACCAGGTAAAGGTAAGAGAGAAGCTTTGATAATAGAACACTGACTTGCTAGCCATGTAGTCTATGTCCAGGATTCATATATGTCCTTTTAACTAGAGTGTAAATCAGGAAATAAGGAACAAAGGAAGAAAAATTATCACTTTTTTTTTCTGCTTCTACTGAGGACTGCTCAAGAATAATAATTTTAAAAATACCAGTTCTTACTAGACCTAATAGGGTGGTCACTTTGTAAGTTATATAAACGTCTAATCACTATGCTGTACATATGACATTAATACAATATTATTTGTCAACTGTAATTGAAAAATAAAAATAAATTTAAAATATCAGTCTTACATTGCATCAATAGGAATATCTATTACTTTTAATAGATGATAGACAGAAAATGAGTTATTCAATGTAAGGATGGACCACCAAGTAAATAATAGAATTAACTTTAATTACTGTGTCTACGGTCTACTTAAGATCATTCAGGGCCAACTTTCAGGACATTAGGGATCTGGATTCAAAAGCCTTTTGGAAATCTATAATTTTATAATGTAAGTAATTATTTAATACTACTTTAAATGTAGTCAAATAAAAAACTTTGAGAAGACCATCTAAATATGGTCTTATGGGGAACATTTGCTTTACAGGTTTGCAAACTCAAACAGCTAGAATGGCACCGTTGTCAACATTCAAACATGCTAGTGTGAACATGACTAATATTATTTACCTGTTGAGATATACACAGGTACTTATTTACTACATTAGCATATTGCTAGGAAAAATATATAATTAAAAGGAGACAAGAGGGCCTCCCCTCTTTGTTTATTCTCTTGGAAAAGCAGACATTATTATTCACTATAAAGTTAAAGAAGATCCTTTTCCTAGACTCAGAGGCCCCGGTGGAGTATTAGTAGGTCAGGGAATGACTCAGATTTACAGTCCAAACAAGTTCCTATTCTGAGCGGCTGTGAGCGTCAGCTTTCACATCTCTGCTGTTGAATCATAGCAGCTACCACTACTTTTCTGAGACCTTTTTCAGCCCCTTTCACCTGTGACTCCCCAGATCCATCACTCAAGATTAACAAAATGTAACACAGGAAGATCAGAGGTCAGCTTTGAAAGATAAAGGCATTATGTCCAAATGTGAAAAGCAAGGTCATCAATAAATCATGTTGGAAAGAAGCAGAATGTCATAAACACAAGACAAGAGACAATACATCATAATCCAGAGCGTGGAGCTCCACCATCCTGAGAGAATTATCTATAGAGCAACAACAGTGAAGACGACGACAACAACTAACATAGGTCAGGGATCTGAGGTTTAGAAGAAAAAGGCCAAATGTTCAGAGGGTTCAGAGAAAAAGGCAAAGGGCAAAGGTCACAAGCCTAGACAGAATAACTAGGTATCATAGTAATGTTTGTTTGCTTGTTGTCTTTCATCCTGGTAAATGCTATAATTATAATTCTTATGCTTTTTGTTTGTTTGCTTGGTTCCTGAAGGTCATTCTAGGAAGTGTGATATCAGTTATTTAGAGGACCCTAATAAAATCTCATGTATTCAATTAAAGATGCTCCTAATATCTTAGAGGCAAATACTGAAAATCTTAGAGTAGCAAGAGTAAATATATGTCACGTTCTTCTGCTATCACATGGCCATGCTAAAATGTCATCCAGACTCCTTTCAATATATGCTAGCAAATCACTGATACAAAAAGAAGAATGATTTATTCTAAGTTAGAGATTAGCCACAACCACAAATCTAAATGTCAGCTTTCTTGGTCAACTACAAACCTAATAACGGTTTAAAACTACTAATGAATGTACATCATATTTTTCTTGTGATGAAACATAATTACAATACATTAATATTTATGAATCACATTGAGGGTCTCAGATAAAGTGAAGTGATAAGCAAGTAAATAAATATTACATAGATAAGTAATTACATAAGCCATTAATGCCTCTCAAATTGTGGACTGTAAATTTGAAAAACACTAATTGCTTCATGGGACCTAGGCCCACAGACAGCATGGGAAGTGATGTTGTTTAGAATGAAGTCAACTCTTCTCTGATCTGTGTTGGAGGCCAAGCAAAACAGAAAGAAGAGATTAAGGTTCTAATCTACCTCATTGTTTTACATACCACTGGAGGAGATATTCTGAACACAGTATCAGTTCAATATAGTTGATTTAAGAACAACTAAAAGGCCTGGCCGGTGGGGCTCAGTGGTTGAGCATCAACCCATGAACCAACAAGTCGCCGGTTTGATTCCCGGTCAGGGTACATGCCTGGGTTATGGGCCTGGTCCCCAGCTGGGGAGCATGCAGGAGGCAGCTGATTGATGTTCTCTCTCATCGATGTTTCTATCTTTCTCTCCCCCTCTCGTCCTGTCTCTCTAAAATCAATAAAGAAAAAAAAATTTTTTTTTTTAAAAGAACAACTAAAGGTATGATCTTTTACTCTTAGGTGTTCACATGTAGTCAGTGCATGAAAATGACTTTTAATAGATTTAAAATATTTGAAGACTAATATAGTGAGAAAGAAATATAGCTGTGGGTAATTCATTCTTTAACTCACATTCAGACAAGATGGAATTATTACATACTTCAAATTTCCCAATGTGATTATGGAAATTTTAATTTTTGGCATTTATTTTAGGTATAATAGTTTAATCTGTTATAAATAAAAAGGAAAATGAGGAGAAATGGAAATTATATTTCTACTTATGTCTTTTTAAACCACAGCTTTGATAATTCAAGATTCAGATCATTTTGGAAGTTTTAAAGGTTAAGGCAAGAGTCCAGTTTGCTATACAATACAAACCATTTGGGAATGTCATAAGATTACTCTTCCCCCATTCAACAGTTCTTTACAGACTCATCTGTAACAATTAGGAGCAGGAAAAATTTTCTGTTTTCTTACTTGACTGCCCTACAATCAAAGGGGTTTCCTTTGTAACTTTTCACAAAAATAACTACAAAGGTATTATTCAAACCCAAATGAGCTTTGAATCTGGGTCCATATCAAGCACTAAGAAATTTGGCCCTATTTTATTGTCTTCTTTGCACTCTTCTGTATTTTCTGAATTTCCTACAATGGACATATGTCACTTCTATAATTTAAAAAAAAATCACATAAAGAAGTTTAATGCAGATCCAAAACTTGCTCAGGACCAATAGAAATAAGAGGCAAGACTAGTGATGATGACGTAAACTCTGCAAGCACCACAGCAGGAGTCTGTATATGGCTTTAAGAACTATTTCATGCCCAGCCGGTGTAGCTCAGTGGTTGAGTGTCGACCCAGGCACCAAGAGGTCGCCAGTTCGATTCCCGGTCAGGGCACATGCTCAGGTTGTGGGCCAAATCCCCAGTGGGGGGCATGCAGGAGGTGGCCAGTCGATGTTCTCTCTCATCGATGTTTCTATCTCTCTCTCTTCTTTCCTCTCTCTAAAATCAATAAAGAAAAAAATAAAAAAGAACTATTTCGTATGTTGAGTAGCAAACATTCTGGATGTTCTAAATGGACACTATTACTTCTTCACCCTTCCTGATGAGCCCTGAAGGATGTGTGTACTTACATAATTTTCTTCTGTCTGGAAGTTAAAAAAATAAATTATCTAGCAGCTTTACAAACAATGTGAAGACTATTTTAAATAAATCTGAAGCTGAGTTTGCTCTGGACAGCATTAAGCCAGCAGAGATTTTTGCTACAGGGAGACTGTCAGGCTGATCCAAGGAAGCAAAGATGAATGTCTGAACAGAAAATTATTATTTTGGGGAGTGCTAAGAGAAGCAACACAGTCTCATAAATATTTGGGGAGATCAAAGCAGCATAATACAGGAGGCGCTAGATTTACCACCAGCTCTGATACACAAGCTCTGTGACCTTGAGCCATTTACTGTACCTCTCTGAGCCTCTGTTTTTATTTATAAAATGGCAATGATAATAACAGTACCTATTCAGAGGGCTATTGAAAGGATTAAACTAGGCAAATTGCTCGTGGAACATCTACAAGTATGTGCAAAGTGCTCGAATAAATGTTAACTTTTATAGAAACCTGTGAGGCCTTCTCCACTTGTATGACAGCAGTTCTGAAATAAAGACCAGAGTCTGAATGTTTTGAAATATGTTTATTACACTATAGACTAGGTTGGACACACAACGTTCCCTTACCTTGATGCTTCGAGTTTTATTTGGGATTAGAACCTTCAACCAACCGGGCCCTAAAATGGTGCCGCCTAAATAGTTGCTTGTCCTAGAGGTGACAAGTGGAACTTCCTTGTTCAAAATTGGAGAGAGCCTGTGTTTGTGTTTAAGGTGCTAGCAGGGCTTCCTGGAGGGGAAGCTGTGATCTACTGGGGGCTAAGAATCTGCGTTTTTAATGATAAAGTGTTCTCGAAAGTTCACCGGGAGGAAAGACTTGTGAACAATTTGTCTTACATTGATTTCTCACGACCACCCTATGCAGCAGGTACTGTTTTAATCTCTGGAGACAACAGGCTCAAAGAGATCAACACTGTTCTCACACAACGAGTCAACAGTAAACTGGGCACTCCAGGGTCTAACTGTAAATGGGAACATCCATTTATTTGAGAAAAAAACATGTTAGCCTCACCCTTTTTAAAATGATGGAGGGAACCCGGCCAGTGTGGCTCAGTGGTTGAGCATCGACCCATGCACCAAGAGGTCGCCAGTTCGATTCCTGGTCAGGGCACATGCCCAGGTTGTGGGCCCGATCCCCAGTGGGGGGTATGCAGGAGGCGGCCAATCAATGTTCTCTCTCATCGATGTTTCTCTTTCTCTCTCCCTCTCCCTCTCTCTCTAAAATCAATAAAGAAAAAAAAATTTAAATGGTGGAGGGAAATAAACCCACCAAGGGAGAGAAGAACAAAGAGGAAAAATTCAGCCAGCAATGTCTCTCCTTGGAGAGCAGAACCAAACATAACTGCCCCAGAAGCAAAACCAGAGCCGGCGGACACTAAGGTGAAAAGACAATCTTTCAGGGAATCTAAGGTAAGCCTTGTTTTTCCTCCCTCCCTTCTAACCTTTGTCACTGGGAAAAGAAATAGTTTTGGTCTGCAAGCTGTCGCCAGGGAGTGGAGCAAGACTTGTGTAATAAACAAGAACAAGTGCCAGCGCCCCCAGCCAGCCTCGCCAAGGCCAGACTGCCACGGAAACCTGGCGTTGTGACAGCAAGGTCCATTCAGCGTGGCCAGTGGTCACTGAGGAGCGACTCTGGGGAGCACGGCCAGGTGGGGCACCCCCAGGCTCACCTAGAAGAACAATGCAGCCTCCTATTAGTGAGGTGTGTAAGGCTTTTAAATCCTCCAGCCTGGGTGTTCTGGGCATCCCTGGATATAAGTAAAATTGTGTGTGCGTGCATGCGTGTGGGTGTGTGTGTGTGCACGCGTGTACATACGCACACAGTTTTCTAGAGAAAAGGTCTTTCAGCAAATTCCCAAGAGCCCAAGCGCTTCATGGGAGAAACCACATTCAAGAGAAGCACATACTCTGATCTTCCAGAAAAGAACACCAAGCTCACCACTTTTATTTCTGGAGCAGCTGAGCCCAGGCTGTCAGCCCACTTTCCTCTTACAAAACCCTAAGGCACTTAAGAAAGACCACAGGGGAAAAAAAATAACTCAACCCCTTTTCTAATCTAAACCTAATCCTCCTTAAACCTTGCCTGACCCAGGCTACCAGGAATCCTGCCAGTGCCAAATGATATGATGTTTATTCAGCTCAGGTCTTAGCCCGCTGCTCCTGAGCCACAAAATCAAAGGGGGACATTTCAGCCGCCACCTGCTACTGAATGGGTAAACAAGGGCCAGTCAGGAAAGGAGGGCCAGTGTTTGAAGACAATGCCTTTGTGTAGTTCTGGCTGAAATAAGGGCACTGCTCCTAAGGAACAGGCTTGAGACACGTCCAGATGCGGTGCCAAGTAGTTCAGGAGCCTGGATACAGCTGTTTGTAATGCACCCTTTGACCCTCGGTGCCCTCTCAAACCACAGTAGGGTGTCAGTGACATCGTGCCCCCTAGAGCAGAAGTTTGCAAAGTTACAGGGTGTGAAACAGTTAGGATTGTGTTGGAAGAGCCTTTTCCAAATTCTTATCCGAGAAGCCTCAGATCTGTGAGGGTGATGTGGAGCTCAGAACACATGGCCTGACCCCCATTTTACCGGAGCAGCTGTTTTGATCTGGTTTCTATCTGGGAGATCAGCATAAGTGTTTTTTGGTGGGGGAGGAGGGTTCTGTTGCTAAAAACAGAATGTTTGAAAAGCACTCTTGTAATATCAGATTTAACACATTCTTACCTGGCAGGGGTTTAAATGAAATAAATCTTACAGATCTTGAGAATCAGCAAGCTGGTTTTCTTCTCAATTTCTGCTGCTTCCCTTCTCTGAACAAACGCCTCCCTATAACTCTTTCTATGTGTGTTTGAATCAGTATTTTCCTCTCTGTGATAATAACCATGAGAAGTCAAGCTAACATTTATTCAGGGCCTATTGTGTGTTTAAGTGCATTTTCTCACTGGGCCCACTGCAGCCCTTTGGGTGCATAATCATTCTTACCTCCCAGGTAGGGACAGTGACACAGAAACACAGCAACTACAACAACAACAACAACCAACACAACAATGACAACACCCACAACAGCAGCTCGCCTCAGTGTACCCAGTGCTCGTCAATGATGGGCCGGAATTGTAACCCAGCTAAGTCAGCCTGAGTTCTGACTCAGTTTACAATGTCGTCTCTGATGCTTAATGAGCAAGAGGGGTGTGTGTGAGCGTGTGTGTGTGTGTAAATCAGATGTAAATTATTTATACATCTTAAAAATAAATATGCTCAATAGAGAAGGCCTGAAAGTAAAAATAGGAAGAAAAAAGTCATCCATCATTCTACCCTTCCAAGACCACCAACTGTTAATGTTTGGGCATATTTCTTCCCAGTCTATTTTTATGCATAATTTTTAGTTCTGCACATTTAAAACAGCTGTGATTGTCTATGCATATTTTATTTTGTTTTTGTCACTTAATAAGACATCATAATAGGATGATGTTTTTCATAATATTTCAAATTCTCTATCATTTTTACTGGCTAAAAAATAATCTCCTAGGTGGAGTGATTCAGTTTAACAAACATTTATTAAGCACATAATATGTTCCAGATCCTATGCTAGACCCTAGAAAAACTGTTCTTTTCTCCAAGGAACTAGCAATCTAGTATGGGGCAAAGAAGAAAAATAGATAACTATAGCCTGGCCGGTGTGGCTCAGTGGATTGAGCGTCCTCCCATAGACTGAGAGGTCCCCTTTTAATTCCCAGTCAGGGCACATGCCTGGGTTGTGGGCCTGATCCCCAGTAGAGGGTGTGCAATCGATGTTTCTCCCTCACATTGATGTTTATCTCTCTCTCCCTTCCTCTCTCTAAAAGAAAAAATAGTAAAAACAAAAAAATAGATAACTATAGAGTTACAATAATAGCGAATACTACTAAACATCTACTATGTTCCAGGCACCATTCACATGAATAAACTCAATGAATTCTCACAGCACCCTTATGAGTAAGGAGGTCTCTCTACTCTTTTAATAGATGTCAAGACTGAGGCACATCACGCTAACACGATGATGTTCCTGGGTGTGGTGGGTAGAATGACAGCTCCTTGAAGATGTCTGCCTTCTAATCTCCAGAACGTGTGAATATTATTTTACGTGGAAATTGCCTGTAAGGTAGAATGGAATGTTACCTTACATGGAAAAGGGATTTGGTATGATTGAGTTAGAGATCTTTAGAGGGGAAGATTACCCTGGATTATCTGGGTAGGTCCAATGTCATCAAAAGGGTCTTCATAAGAGGGAAACAGCAACGCAGCAGCGTCAAGGTCAGAGAAGATGACAATAAATTCAGAGGTGTGCGTGAAAGGGAGAGAGAGAGAGACTGGCAGATGCTGCACGGCTGGGGGAAGGGGCCATGAACCAAGGAATGTAAGGTGACCTCTAGAGGCTGGAAAAGGAAAGGAAACAAATTCTCCCCTGGCACCCCCTAAAGGAACACAGCATACTGACGCTGATTTTAGTGCTTTTGACTTCCAGAGCTGTATGATAACAAGTTTGCGTTGTCTTAAGCCACTAGATTTGCCGTAATGGGCCTGTGATTACGGTGCTACGTCACCGCAGCCACAGGAAACAAATACACCAGGATTCCAACCCAGGCGGCTGCGGCGAGCCTTCAGGGCCAGAGGAGGAGCCTGAGTGGAACCCTGCCGATAAAAAGTGTCCTATGATACTGCAATTGACTTGAATGGGTTAACAATAAACCAGACAAACACAACATCCACATCTATGAGGTGCTAAAGGTCAGCCTGAGTGGTACAGGACAGAGGCAAAATGAAGATCGCAGTGCTCGGCATTCCACGCAGGTCGGCCAGGTGCAGTGCCCTGGAGCAGGGCCTCTCGACCTCGGCACGAGTGACGCTTGGGCTGAATAGTTCTTTGTGGTGGGGCTGTCCTGTGCCTCGCAGGACATTCAGCAGCATCCTTGGCCTCTACCCAATAGATACCATTTGGTTGAGTTATGACAGACAAAAATGTCTCTAGACATTGCCATATATCCCCTGGAGGATGTATCAGTTTTCTATTGCTGCTGTAACAAATAACAACAAAGCTAGGGGCTTAAAACAATGCAAATGTATTCTACATTCTGGAGGTTAGAACTCCAAAATGGGTCTAATGGGGCTAAAATCAAGGAGTTGGCAAAGGCTGGTTCCTTTGGGGGCCTCTGAGGGAAGAATCTGTTTTCTTGCCTTTTTTTTTTTTTTTTTTTTTTTTTTGGTTTCTAGTGGCCACCTATATTCCTTGGCTAGTGGCCTCTCCCTCCAGCTTCAAGGCACATCACTCCAATCTCTGCTTCTCTCATCACATCACCTTCTCCACTCTGACGCTCCTGCCTCCCTCTAATAAGGACCCTTGTGATTACATGAGGCAATTTGGATAACCCAGGTTAATCTCCTAGTCTCAAAATCGTTTACTTAATCTTATCTGCAATGGCTCTGTTGTCATAAAGGTAACGTTCACAGGTTCTGAGGCTTAGGATATGGACCTATTTGGGGATTCATTATTCAGCCTACCCCAGGGGCAAAATCACTCCAGGTTGAGAACTACACAGAAGTATGGTTAAGTCTGATATTTATAAATATGGAGATCATTTTCATGGACAAATGTAGAAAATGAGAGTGGTCTCTAAGAAACAAGTCCTGCCTTGGCTGGTTTAGCTCAGTGGTGAGAGCGTCGGCCCGCGGACCCATGAGTTGCGGGTTCAATTCTGGTCAAGGGCATGTACCTCGGTTGCAGTTTGTCCCTGGCCCTGGTCGGGTCATGGGGGAGGCAACCAGTCGATATGTCTCTCTCACATTGATGTTTCTCTCTATCTCTCCTCACTGTGTCTGAAAATAAAACTGAAAAATATCCTTGGATGAGAATTAAAAAAAAAAAAAAAAAAAAAAAGGAAGTCTAGAGAGGCATCTTCATATTTTTAAAATTGTGGTTAAACACACACATACATAACATGAGATCTATCTCTTAACAACATTTTAAGTGTGTGGTGCATTATTATTAAATAAGTACAATGTTGTACAGCAGATTCCTAGAACCGCTTCATCTCGTGTAACTGAAACACTTGTTATACACAGTGAACAGCAACTCCTTGTTTTCCCTTCCTCCAGCCTTTGACAGCCACCATCCTACTTTCTGCTTCTATGAGTCTGAGTACTTTAAAAACCTCATGTAAGTGGAATGGTGCAGAATTTGTCCTTCTGTGATGGGTTCACTTCACTTAGCATAATGTTCTCAAGGCACATCCCTTCTGCCACACATGGCAGGATTCCCCTCTTTTTAAAGGCTGAATACTATTCCACTGTATGTATAACCGCCTTCAAAGACCCATCCCCTCTCTCACATCAGGTTATTTCTTACTTGGACTATGGACTGATTCATATTTACTGTCTGGGAATAAAGTCAGTTAAACAGAATGGGAGAGTAGAGAAATTGTTCAAAATGATGCCTCAGATTACTTACACTGAATGTAACTATAACAACTTAGAGATTCTGGGAGTCAGTGAAGAACAAAATATACGGACTTCTTGTGGGAAGAATTTTGGATTCTTCATTTTTTTCTCCTCTTTAGTTCCTTATTGCAGAGTCTTGAGTTCCACTGAAGAGCCATAGATTTTCTGGGGGAGAGACAGGAGAATCTGCATTTTTAACAGCCTCCCTTGGCAATTTCTTTTTCCCCCTAGGCTAAAGTCTGAGAACACTGCTTCCAGCATTTCTAATCTCACTCCAATGCATCAGGGAACTGTTTTCCCCTTCATGGAAAAATCACCATCTTAATGACCGCTGCCCAGGGCTGCCTTATTAACTAAAAGGGGCAGAGAGATTCAACTCTCAATGGTTGGCAATTATTGCAAGGTGATTCCTGCTATTTTCCCCTCTCCCAAGGGGCAATTTAGCATCAAGTGACTCACTATTCACTTTTTTTTTTTCCAATTAACTAATTAAATAAAAAATAACAAAACTAACAACCAATTAAATTTTGTTTGGGGTTGGTAGAATTGGCTGCCTTTGTGGTGCATCATGAAGGTGGAAGAAAGGCTCATTTCTAGAAATGTGTGCCCCCCAGTCTGCTGGGGTGCAATTCTGTGGTTTGGCTTCTCCTAAAATTCCAAACATGTTACCTAGAAGGAGTAATAAGTTATACATATGTTATGATTCAAACACAGCTTAAAGAGAATTGCAAAATTAGGTATCAAGCAATTTAGCAAATAACCAAATAAGGCCCCGAGAGAGTGAGATTTAGGATGGTATATTTAGATCGGTGGTAAAAAAGTAGGCAAAGGCATGAACATAAGCTGTGGCAAAAGGCTGAGTGAGTATAGTGAACCAGCACATCTTCCACTATTTGTCTTTATGCCTCTTACGTTTCTTCGAAAGCAGGAGTCAACAAGCTTTTCCAGTAAATGCTCTCATAGTAAACATTTTAAGCTCTTGAACTGTATGTTCTCTGTCGTGTTGCCATTTTAGTACAAAAGCAATCATAGACACCCTGTAAGTGAATAAGGACAGCTGTGTTTCAATAAAACTTTAGTTATAACTCTGAAATTTGAATTTTATATAATTTTCACATGTGACAAATTATTCTTCAGCTTTTGGGTTTCCCCCAAACTATTAAAATATATAAAAACCATTCTTATTTTGGGAGCCATACAAAAACTGATGGCAAGATAGATGGGTCATAGTTGACAAATCCTTGTTCTAAATCAAAAGCCATTTGCTCTTTTAAATATATATCTCATGCTATCCCACCTCTCTAAACTTGCCCCTGCTATTTCTTCTGCTTGGAATATTATTTCCCATCCCTCTCCTGTACTTCCATATTATACCCTCACCTGGATCCATTACTATCTCCCTCCCAAAGTAACTCCCCATCCTCTAAGTGCCTTCATCTCTAACTCTCTGATGGCCTTGCTCATGAATGATTTGCATTACTCTGTGGTCCAGGATGTTTTCTTTGTAGGTCCTCACAGCACTGAGACAGACGCAGGGTTAGCACTCATAACTGTTTCTTGAGCCAAGGCAGGACCCTCAGCACTTAGGAAACAGTCTAGGGATATAATGTATCCAGTCATGAAAGAGAAGCGAAAGGGCATGCTTAACACCTGTCGTGGGTTGAATGGTGGCCCCTAAAAAGATATGTCCACCTTCTAATACCCAGATCCTGTGAATGGGACCTTATTTGGGGAAAGGATCTTTGCAGATGTAATTAAGGATCTTGAGATGAGATAATCCTGGATTACCCAAGTGGGCCTTAGATCCGATGACACGTGTCCTTAGATGGAGAGAAGACACACAGAAGAGAAGCCATTTAGGACAGGCAGACTGGAGGGATGTAGCCACAGAGATGGCTGACGGACACTGGGAGCTGAAGAGGCAAGGAAGGAAGCGCAGCGCTGCCCGCACAGTGATGTGGGGCTTCTGGCTCCAGAACGGTGAGAAAATACATTTCTATTGTTTTAAGCCACCCAGTTCATGCTAAATGCTACAGCAAATCTCAGCCGCTAATCCAGTCTTCCCCCTCCCAAGTTCAGTATTAATACAAATAAATAGCTAATATTTATTTAGTATTTATGTACAGCTTTACATCGATACAACTGCAATTATATTACATTTTCACAGCAATCGTATAAATTTCGCACTATTCTGAGGAAATTGACATTCAGAGAAGTTGAGAAACCTGGACAAAGATCCACTCAGCTAACAAGTGCTGGAACCAGAGTTGAACCCAGCTGATCTGACTTCAGAGTCCCTTCCTCTTAATCACTATGTAATCGTTTAGAATTCTTATTTATTCTTCTGACATTTCACCTACCCTAAAAAAGAGGTGGGTAATGTTGGTTAATTACTTCCTTCTTTGGAGGATGAAATTCCCTAAAATTGATTTCTACTATCCCAGCAGCCCATTCTTTTTTTTTTTTTTTTTAATTCTCACCCAAGGATATGTTAATTGATTTTAGAGAGAGGAAGGGAAAGAGACAGAGAAACATCGATGTGAGAGAGGAACATCAATGCATGTGCCCTAACTGGGAATCAGACCTGAAACCTTTCCATAAGGGGGTGACGCTCCAGCCCACTGAGCCTCACCAGCCAGGGCACAGCAGCCCGTTCTTGACGAGCAGGGATAGTCTGCTGCTCAGGTGCAGGCAGTAGAATCTCAGTCTCAATCTCTGTCTCTGTTTCTCTCTCACCTTCCCTTCTTCTCTCTGATTTTCAGAAGAAAAAAAAACGGTTTCTGATCCCCTTTCAAGGAGCATGGCCTTCCTAAAGACCTGTTTCCTTGAGCTACTCTATTTGAATGCATTTAATAGCCTTAGCTTCTAGTTTCCATTACAGAAAATAAATAAGAGGAAACAACTGGCGGCAGCACTGGGAAGGCGTCAGCGATGGAAATGTCAGCCCGTTGCTGGGTGAGTCATGGAGAGCACCGTGCCTCTGCCCTGGGACCTTCCATAGGAAAAGGCCCCGCGGACCAAATGCTGGCGATGCAAAGTGACCCACAGTTCGGGTCCACTAGGGAAGCATGAGTGTTCAGGAGCGTGAGTATAATTGGGTCTCAGCTTCACTGTCCTGGCTTTGCCACTTACTAGCTATGCGACCTGGGCAAGTTAACCTCCTTGAGTCTTAGATTTTCATTTGCAAAGTGGAGATGATAATAGCATCTACTTCATAGCCAGTCATCATGTAAAATGGTAGCACAGGTAAGCACTCGGTATTATAAAGTGTTAGCTATAAAACTTTATATTAAAGCCTTGAAAGAAATGAAGGATATCTTAACTCATTGCCTTTCCTTTCCCCAACCCCACCACTCACTCTCTCGACAGTTTCTTCTTTATTACGTATAACTTTGCTACTTTATTAACGTTTGAGGAGCCATCTGAAGGCCACAAATAAGTTGGAGAAAGAATAAAAAGAAGAATGCCCAGAGCTCACACAAACTCTCCTTTAGAAAATAATTACAAAATAAAAGACACTTTCAGAGAAAAGAGATTTTACATGACCAGAATTAAGATTTCTACCTCAACTAATTCAGATTATTTCATAACCCCATTACAAGAAAATCTAGTTAGGGCCATTTTCATCACCTAATTCCTCTCATTCCCCCACTCCTGCTGCTCCTTGCAGCATTCATTATCTCAAGACAATTTCAGTGATTATTGAGGCATTATTATTCTGCTGCTTCTACTGTGACCTCTTCATTCCTGAAATCGCTGCTTTGCTTCAAAGATGACACACTGGTAAGCATACTAATTTTTCCTACTCTTGTATTAACCAGGTCCCAGAGCCCCAACATTTGAAATGTGAAAAACCAGAATGTGTAATACCATTAGTAGAAAGAAGCACATAGTAGCAATTGTTGCAACACTCACTCGGCTAATAACACTCAGCGTTCCCTTACTTCTGTCTTCTATTACCCTTACTTTCAAAGCATTTTCATATATTTCTTATGGTACATGGTTGTGTTATACACTCTTTATATTTGGTATTATTTGTTGAAGGACTGAGACCCTTTAGAGTTCATTAATTGCAGTGAATTCATTGCAGAACCATAAATCCAGAATCTAGATTTGATTCCTTGGAAGTCTCAAGTTTATGCATTCTTTTCTTTTTTTTTTTTTCAGAGAGAGAGGAAAGGAGAGGGAGAGAGAGATAGAAACATCGATGAGAGAAAACATCGATTGGCTGCCTCCTGCATGCCCCCCACTGGGGATCAGGCCCACAACCTGGGCATGTGCCCTGACCGGGAATCAAACTGGTGACCTCTTGGTGCATGGGTCAATGCTCAGCTACTGAGCCACACCAGCCAGACAGTTTATGCATTCTTGAGATGACAGTAGAATTATATGCCTTAGCCCTTCCAACTAACATTTAATATCATTGCATATATCTTTACATAGTTACCACAGTAACTCTGTTTCCTCAGTCTACTTAATTCTGCACCATCCTAAAGAAATTTAACTTATTCGTTCCTAATTTCTCCTTCCTGCAAAAATGTCTTTCATGCCTCCATTCTTTCCCGTAGACCATTGGAATCTGATTCCAACCTCAGCCACTCTCCTGACTATTGTATCTTCAAGGTCACTGGTGACCTCCTTCTCAGATCTAGAGGTCCCTTCTCAGGCTTCATGTTAATTGACTCTATATCATCTGAGATGGCTGAGCAAGGCCACCTCCTCAAAATCCTCCTCTCCTGATATTTGGCCATCCTCTCCTGACACTCCCTGTGCTCCCCAAGACTCCTTTCTGTTAGTGAAGACTGACTGAGCCCTTACTGTGGGACAGACATCACGTTAAACACTTTACTTGAGTAACTCAAGGATCAGCTTCTCTATCTTTCAAGAATCATCTTTCTCTAATTTATTTGGGAAGAAACAGGTATGTGCCGTGTCCTGCTCCCCAGTTTGTGGGCACGGCTGTTGCTTCACCCTTCTCACCAGCACCTCAAGACTGTTCAGCCTGAGGACAGACGGTTCCCACTTCGGTGGGTCCCAAAGCTTGTAAATCAATTATTTGGAGTTGTTGTTTTTTTAACTTCAGAGTGGAAAATGTGGGAAACGGTGGCCAGGTCCTTAACAATGACGCACACAATATCATTTCACTTGTAACAAACTGATCCATCATACAGAGCCCAGCCATGATTTACAACAGTTGCTCTGTGAATGCTCATCTACCAGGACTTGAGGGATGTACAGATGAGTATGTAGAGTTTATGTTTACATGTTTAGATGTTGTCCTTCATTGCATTTCTGTGTAGAGACCAAAAACAAACAAACAAACAAAAAATCTCATGCTCCAAAGACAAGCTCCTTTCTTAATGGGAGCCATGCAATAGAAACTTAGGTGGGAGCTTTAAGTGTCCCAGTCTCCAGGGATGTGATGCTCAGTCTGTGGGAGAAAATCCCATGCTATAGGTTTTAGAGCCCCTCTCCTTTCTCCCTAATACTTTCTTGTTATTCTTCTGTGCTACCTCAGTTGCCTGTCCTCTTTTAACAATAATTCCAACATCCCTCAGGCCTGGGATAAGTGACTTCATTTGGAGCAGAAGAAGCATTTACTACGTTATAGCAATGGCAGGTGATGGAGAGAAACCAGGTTTGACATTGGTCTCTCTCCTTCCAGCCTCCATCCCCTCACTCCTGAGAAAGGGATTCTTCTTACTCCTCAATGTCTCTCAAGTCAGACTTTCAATATAGGAGAGCAGTTTGGGAAAGATTCTTAACATGCTCAGAAATGGCTTGTCCCTGTTCAGGATTCTAATGCAGTCCAGGTTCCCTACATCTCTCTCTATACATTCTCCATCGTTACCACTATGCAAAGCCGAATGGAAGAGAATGGGAGTCACTGTTATCCAAAGCCACATAAAGGCCCATTCTCCTTTATGAGGTCTTGTGTCCTATTACAACCACCCCCCTTCACACCCAGATGTGAGGGCTTTTACCTTAGTGTGCTGTGACTTAGTCCAGACATCAGCCCAGGTTACGTTTTTTTCTGCTTTCAACCTTCCCCTCACTCAGTCTGCCTCCTTTCACACTTACAGCCATCCTAACTCTCATTCTTCTCAAACGGTCAGAAAACGCCCAGGGTTCTGCCCTATTGATAATTTGTCTTTGGCTTCTTTGCCATCTATCGATTAAGGCTGGCAGCTATGGGTCTCAGTGATGTTCTCTCTGCTTTGCCCCGACACCTAGTATGAGTACTCTTCACTCATTAAATCATAATCCCCTTCGGCTGAACTTGTTCAAAGAATGAAACAAATGCTTCGTCTGGATACAAACCTGATTTCTCAGCTACTGTAAGATTGAAAGACTTTTTTAGCCCCTTTGTGTCCCTGTTTACCAACCTTAAAAAGTAATTTCAGTATTGTACTTCATTTAGTTCTTTCCCTCTGTAAAAATACCAACACATTATGCTGGAAGACAGCTTTCCTTGGGTCTGTTAATTGGATTATCTTTGATAGCCCTGGTTTTTGAATTTATTGCTAGGGCTCAAACGCAGTCAAATCATCATTAATTAAAATGAGCAAGGCACTCACAGAAGCATAAATAAAACAGAGCGAAGAGGGTCTCCTCTTTCAGTGTTTTTCAAGGTGGGTTAGCTTGAAAGGAAAGGCATGTTCTCTGTTTCAAAAATCGGAAAGGAGAAGCTTCTTCTACTTGGTTAAAAACAAGGAAATATGAAGGCACCGCTTTTCCAAGAGAAAGGGCTTTCTCAGGCCCCTCCGAGGGTTAACTTTATGACAAAATGGAAGATTATCCTCTGCCATCTGTCACCAAAACCCCTTCTCCATCCTCTATCCAAGCCTCAGAGCTGAGGGAAAGCAAAGGAGATCGAGAGACATAACTGTACCAGGAGCTGTTTCACAACAAGCTCATCAGAAGGCTTTCAAGATGGGAACATTTAACAGACCTCTCACTGACAGCTGGTGGGAAGATTAGTGATCAAGGGTTGGAGATATTTGGAAAAGGAATGTGTTCTGCTGTGGGGACTGATGGGAAATGAGGAGGAGAGAGGACTCTGACTGCAGGTCCTGAAATGGAGACTGATGAGGCTAAAAGCCCAAGAAGCCGCTGCGGGGGAGGGAGAACAATGGATTCCACCTCCTTATGGAGGCAGCCTCCTGTGTCCATCCAGGGAAAGGCAGGCGGCCCTCTTCAGAGAAAGTGTAGCAAGTAGCCAAGTGGTGTTCTTGAGAAAGCCAGTAGTGACAGGCTTCTCACATGTTCGGGGCCCAGCTCTGTCTGAGGACAGAGAACATTTGTCAGTGAAACCAACAAGGTGAGGAAGTCGAGGCCTTTGTGAAGAAACACAGTTCCTCTGTTTCGGTCATAATCACTGAGCAGTTCATTTGATGGGTGTGTTTTTCTAGCCTCAGTGATTCCAGGCCCTCCCACAGAATTTCAGTGGAGAAATGGGGACGGCGAAGATTTTTGCTTTTTCAGTTCACAGACTACTTGTGAGGTCGATGAAGCTATCGATTCCACTCACATGCATTTACCACTCCCTCCCCTTCTCACCCTCCTCGTTCAGAGTTTACTGATTCATTCCAAAAACCAAAGTGTGGACATTGCTATATCAAAAAGTTGAATTGGAACTGACCCATAGGTAAGCAAGAAGCAAAATGAAAGACCCTTGTTGGTGGCTAGCGCAGGAAAGTCTAAGCAGAGATGTCCGTGGCCAGGAAGAAGGCTTCATGGTGACAGAAGACAAGCAAATGCCCAGATACAATGAGGAGGGGGGCTTGGGTGGAGAAAGATAGGGGCTGAGCCTCTGTCTCCCTCTGAGTTCTGACTCCATGCTCCTATTTAAGAGGAAATAAGGCTCTGAATTAAGTCTTTCTCCTCTTCCGGAATCCCAAACAGTTAAAGCTGGAAAGAACCTGAATACCATCTAAAGCAAACCTTTCCTTTCACAGGTGAGGAAAACTGAGGATCCCAGAAGTGACATGACTTTTCTGTGGTCACGGAGATGCTTCACGACAGACTGTGATTTTCCTGAGGTCCCGTTCACTTCTGCCTGGTGACAGATTCTCTCCTTGAGAAACTGTACTCAGGCTGCTCAGAACTCTGTTCTCAAACACACCTGGACTTTGGGGCTTCCGTGTTCATCTCTACATTTCCCAACTTTAGCAAGAAATCCTGCTAAGTCAGGTTAGCTAGACTTCCCCCCCCCCTTTTTTTTTTCTGCACAAAGCTTTATTATTTCCATTTGGTCCAATGCATGGGAGAGGGCTCCAGGGTTGTTAAAAGGATGCCTTGTGAATTCTGTTTCGGGGAGAGGCTCAGGCAAAACCCAGACACCAGGGGATGCAGAGGGGCCCCCCGAAGGCCTCTGGGCTCCAAAGGCACCTAGTGGTGCTTGAGGGTGAGCCTTTGGGAGAGAGACTCGCCCAGCCCAGCCTGGGGGCGGGCTGCCTGCAGAGGCGAGTCAGGTGTCGCCCATCTTCTCGGTGAGTTTCACCTGCTCACCCAGGACGTGGTTCTCCAGGAAGTCACAGAGATGAGGGTCTGTGCGGGCAGAGCCCAGGACGTGCAGATCCACAAGGGCCCGGTTCAGGTTCCTCTCCAAGGCCTGGGCGGCTCCCATGGCGGCCTGAGTTCTGCCCGCTCACCGCGGGGAGGCTGCAGCATGTTCTAGAAGAGAACGCCGCCACTGCGCTGGGTTTTTCATCTTTAATAGATGCTCAGCCCGCGAGCTTCTCCTCGGCCAGCTCTCAGAAGTGGCCCACGCCCTCCAGAGCCTCATCGCCTCGGTTGATATAGAAGCCCAGAGAGAGGTAGGTGTAGGAGGCCCACAGAGGCAGGTTGGAATAATTCTGACGATTTGAGAGCTTGTGGTTGTTCAGCAATAGAAGTTAAGGTAAAAAAAATGGTGTTGGCTGGTCTCGGAGGCTGAGGATGGCTGAGGCGGTTCTGAAATTGGTGACTGGAAAAGGGGTTGGAGGGTTGTCGAGGCTGGAAGAAGGGGGGTCCCTGGGTCTGTTCTGTTCAAACACTGTTGAACCAAGAGACAGATCTGGGGGACCACCGAGGGCACTGCCTACCCCACGCTTGATATCCCATCACCCCTCCATTCCTGATTAGTTCCTCCTGCCCCACCCTCCCCCAGGTGGCGTCTGATCACCCTGGCCTGACCGCACCAAGAATCTTGTTAGGTCGGTTTAGCCAGAATCCTCGCTTACCTGCGATGTTTCCTCTTAGTGACTTTCTCTCCACTTATACCCACTCCTTGGCTATAAATTCCCACTTTTCCTAGTATTTTGAGTTGAGTCCATAGTGGTGGTTTTTACACCAGTCATGATGGTTCTGAAAAAAGTCTGCCCTTTAAAAAGAGTCATGAATAATTTTTTTTAACACTTGTCTGAGGAGCCATATATTTTCTTATCATCATGAAGAGGGAAAATAAGGCTTCTCTACTCTCTGTTTATACAATTACAAGGGTTGGGAAAAGAGGACTAAAATCCTTACCTAAAAATAAAGTAAGAATTTTAGATTTCTAACAGAAATATATATTGATTATTGACTGAAGATTTCTTTCTTTTTAATAAAGCCCTCTTTTATTTCTTTCTATAGGATGGCCAGCCATAATACATAAGCCTTCAGAGGGTCTCTCACATTGTTCTGCCCCAAGTTACCCTCTGAAATTCCCAATTCTGGTCATTTTATTCTTAAATGCTAGGAACATGCAAATTAATGTTTTAAATTTCTGTACACATTTAGAAAAATATTATTAAAGCCAAAATTATTAAAAACTCATCAATTTGTTTAAATAGAAAAAAAGGCAAGTCTGAATTCTAGAATACTGGAAATTAAATTGACTTCATAACAACAAATGAATTTACTAGATTGAAAAAAAGCTATTGTGGGGGCTGGATAAGAATGAGCTGTAATCAAACTAGGAGTTATTTTGTATTTTTCCAAAGGAATTTGCACATTTGTTTGCAGTTGGAGCACAGTCTTTGGAACCTTTGCCACACTACTGTCACACTTAGCAATCACAAATCATTCTCACCTGCACCAACTCCGGACTTGCACCTGGATGACTGACTGAGCTCTGAAGGAGTATCCTCATTTCAAGAATATGAAAATGATGCTTTATTTTTATCAGCAATTTAGTGAAGCATTTGATAGTAAAAAATGTACATAAAACAATCATTTGCTAAATGCATCAACCCCTTGGGGGCTCTTATTAACGGTTGATCTGCATGCATAGAGCTTTCCATTCGTTGTCACTTTCAAAAGTCTTGTCAAATTTGTCATCACACTGAAGATCTGACTCATTTTTAGCTTATCTGAGCAGGCTGTTCATATCTGTCAGTTATGATTGTTCTTACTTCTCTAGCCATTTTGGTTAAAATTTCCCTGTCTGCACAGCCCACCAAACCTCTTTCCCCAGTTGTCCCAACTGTCCCAACTGGATTTGGTATTTGCTAAGATGTCAGGTCGTAAACTCTCCTATTGCATTCTGGGTCTGGCTAGTCACAAGACAGCTGCTGCTCTCGATCAGGTTACAGTGGGGTGACTGAAGCCTTTTCCTCCTTTTAAAAATATTTTATGAATTGATGAGGTTTCTTCTAGATGATCTTTTTCTATAGATTGATAACCTTTCCATGAATAAAGTAACTCATAACTAAAGTAACTGATAACTGGTGGGCATTGCAGGATGTTTTGCTAACTTTATTTGCTAGTTTCCAAAACCTGGAGTGCACTGTCACTATCTTTTCCTCCAAAGTAAATATGTTTTACCTGTTTTACAACAGAAAGCATGACACACCGGAGGCACTCAATATTTTCTGCTCTATTGTTGTTGCTTATTTCTCTCCTTCTTTTAAGTAGTTAAAAAATATAAGCTGTCAGATAATGAGTTTTCATTACAAGTAATATGACGGCTGAAAAAAGAGACGTATGCCGATTTTTGAAGGAGATAGATTCCTGATGTAAGGAAAAACAAACGTTATGATGAACCAGGCACTGTGAAATATGCTAGAAATAAGAACTGGGTATGTCATAGTCAGACTGTGCATTCCAGGGGCATTAAATACACATAACTCTGTGTTCTTACAGTTGGATGCTGTTATAAACTTGCATGACCCATAGCTTGCATTAATGAGCTTGAGAGTGAAGCTTGAGCAGTAGCACAGTCCAACTTCATTCATTACTCTCATCACACTGTGGTATGGCCAGGAAGCCCTCCTCCGTCTGTTAACTCTGCCACTAGAAAGTGTGGTCCCAGAGTCACCCTAGCAAGGAAAGCGGAGGAAGGAGGCTCAAGCAGAATATTTTTAAGTCCAAACTTACAAATGGTTCTACCCACCATTTATTGGCCAGACCTTGACGCACGGCTAAGTGCAAGGAACCTGGGGAACAACTGACTTCTTGTGCGCCGGGGAAGAGGATCTGGGTGGTGAGCACTTGGCACTATGTTTTGCCACATAGCCAGAGATCATTTTCCTCTGAATCTTTCAAAATATACATCGATATTGAAAATGAATGCCAATATTTCTCACAACCATGAGGAAATAAATGTTTTTAGCCCATCATGGTACTTCTCAAAGAGAGCTATTGGTTTCTGTATTGAATCTGTCATGTCAAGGAAATGGTACACAATGATATAATTTTTATCTGTAGCAAAACTTTAAATAAAGTACTGTTAACTAGTATTCATGTAAAACTGTATCTGGATCATATTTAACAAAACTGTTCTTTCTGCATCATATTATAATAATTGAAGTAACACTCCTTGGGCACATATTCTAGTCTTCATTATATCTTTTATGTAGTGGGTTGAATTGTGTCTCCCCAAAAGATACATTCAGGTACTAGTCCCTGGTACCTGAGAATATGATCTTATTTAGAAATAGGGTCTTTGCAGATGTATTCAAGTCAAGATGAGCTCATACTGAATTAGGATGAGCTCTAAAGCTACTGACTGTTGTCTTTATGGGAGAAGGAGAGGGAAATTTACACACAGAAACGCACAGACACACAGAAAGAAGGCCATGTGAACTCAGAGGCAGAGATTGAACTAATACAGCTACATGCCAAGGGAAGTCAAGGCTTTCTGGCAATTACCAGAAGCTAGGAGAGAGGCATGGAACGGATTCTCCCTCTCAGAGCCTCCAGAAGGAACCAGTCCTGCTGACAGCTTCATTTTAGGCTTTTAACCTTAAGAACTATGAGAGAATAAATTCCTATTGTCTTAAGTCACCGAGTTTGTGGAATTTGTTATAGTAGCCCTAGGAAACTTGTACACTTGATTTACAAAGAAACTGGTCTTAAAGGAGAGGTACCATCTGTGTGTAAGGCATTAATTAGACATTGGTGATACAAAGAGGGGTACAAGAAGCTTGCAAAGCCCTGACTGGTTTGGCTCAGCGCTTAGAGCATTGGCCTGCGGTCCAGAGAGGCCCAGGTTCAGTTCCCACTAGGGGCACGTACCTCAGTTGCAATTTGTCCCCGGCCCTGGTTGGTTGTGCGGGAGGCAGCCACTTGATGTGTCCCTTTCACGTCGATGTTTCTCTCTCTCTCTCTCTCTTCTTCCTCTCCTTCCCTCCCACTCTATCTGAACAAAAAATGGAAAAATGTCCTCGGGTGAGGATAAAAAAAAAGAAGCTTGCAAACTAGTAGAGGTGAAAGTCATGTAGATCGATATATTTGAATTCAACTGTGGGAAAACAGTTGTTCTTTAGAATCTCCAACTCAAAAAGAAAATAAACATAATGTTAAAAATTATGTTTTATATAGTCATATCTTATTCTTCCTCTCATTAGTTAAAATACCCAGTTCATTTCAATAAATACCTACGCTTACTGATGGTCTTTTGAGATATTAAGTATATTATTGGTATTATACTACACTGTGGTACAGGAAACATCCCATTTGTTTTATTCTCAAGTCTTAAGAAAAAGATCATTGATGTTTTAGTGTTTGTTAAGACCTTTTATGTGTTAGACTGTTGGTACAATCTGAAAAGTATACAGTAGTCCCTAGTTCTTGGAAATCATTTGCTATCAGGAAAACAAAGGCAAGTAAAAACCAGTTCTTCATGATGCACGTGGGTTTTTGACGGCAAACAAAATAGTTGTTTTGTATTTGACATGGAATGTCTAAGCTGAAACCATGTCACGAGGAAACACAAGTGTCAGCGCAGCCCTGTGTGTGTGCTGGGAAGTAGTCATGTAAGTAACAGCACTGATAACCATCTCGCTGCTTTGGGAATTATCCTGTTTGTTACATCTGCTGAAGGTGAGACCAGATCATTGTCAGCTCCTCACAGAGGAACTACTAAGATATCATAACGGGGCCCTGACTCCATGACTGCGTAACTTACGGCTTTTTTCTTTTTTTAATCCTCTCCCAAGAGGGAGAGAGAGAGGGAGAGAGAGAGAGAAACATCGATGTGGGAGAGACACATTGACTGGTTGCCACCCACACGACCCCAGCTGGGGCCGGGGACAAACTGCAACCGAGGTACGTGCCCTTAGTGGGAACCGAACCCGGGACTCTCTGGACTGTGGGCCGTCGCTCTAACTGCTGAGCCAAACCGGCCAGGGCTAACTCATGGCTTTTTAAAGTTTCATTATCAACCTGACTTTGCTCAGGAAAAAAATCCTATGATTTTCATAATGGACTAAATAAAATGAACTCAATTAATTTCAATGGCTCAATTTTGGTAGTACAGGTAGAAAATACCACATTAAATTTGTCATGTTCAAATACTTAGGTGCTGTGATACATATCCCTAAGAGAGAAGAGATAAAGAGAAAATTTTTAACAAGTCAGCCCCAGTTTGGCACATAAAGTCAAAACTAGTTCAAGTCCATGTATGGGAGCGCGGGGAGTCTGTTACAGATCATTTACAATAACAGGTGGCACTGAAGTTCATTTGTAGCCCATGTAACACAGGTCGCCATGGAGGTGCTGTGAACCCAAGTTACAAGATGGCCCAGCACAAAGCAGATACTTAGGTCAAAAGGTACCAAGAAGAGAAACAATATTGAGCCAATAGGCCACTAGCTGCTGGCAACCATCTCAGCTTCCCAATAGGTCATGTCCACCTCCCCTCAGAAGGTGCCCAAAGTCATTATATTTCTTATCTCTGAAGGACCATCTAGTGCCTTGTAGATGGTCTTTCAGCCTCCTCTGTGCTTGCCACCATGTGGACTATTTCCTGAAGTTAGCTGCTCTCTGCATGAGGGGCCTCATGGATCCTTCTAAACACCTGCATCTCCCCTGGAACTTCTAACTCTACCCATCTTGGGCTACAGTTGACGACCTGTTCTTGCAACACAGGTAGTCTGGCTTAGATAATTATTAATCCAAGGGACCTCACTACCAGACTTCATCTCAGTGGTTGTGGCCCTTTCCTTTCCATAGGGGGGAATGAACCATCCTGTCTAGGCAATAATCAGTGAGAGTTTGGCGCTGATGTCTCCTCCACTCCTTTCCAGATCAGGTCTTTCTTAACATTGCTGAGATGGCTTGGGTCCTGAGTGAGGGGCAGAGTGAAGGTGAAATGGCAAAGAAAGTGTGCGAGTATTTTTAAACACCAGCATCAACTCTGCGCTAAATACCGTGCTCACCAATTTGGAGGTTATTTCATTTAATTGGAACAAGAATCCTGTAAAGTTGTCTTGTTAGGCCCACTTTCTCATTCAAGAAATGGAGGGGTTAAATATTTTGCCCCAAACCACATCACTATTAAGAACTGAAGCCCAGGCCGGTTTGGCTCAGCAGTTAGAGCATCGGCCCGCGGACCAATGAGTCTCGGGTTCAGTTTCAGCCAACGGCATGTACCTCGGTTGCGGTTCATCCTCAGCCCTGGTTGGGGTGGTGGGGGAGGCAACCAGTCGATGTGTCTCTCTCACATCGATGTTTCTCTCTCTCTCCCTTCCACTCTATCTGAAAATCAATGGAAAAATATCCTCGGGTGAGGATTAACAACAACGACAAAAAGAACTGAAGCAAAGACTTGAGCCTAAATCTATGCAATTTCAATGTCTTCGATCTTTCCTACTACATTCCTCTTTGAGACAGTTCCTCAAGGATACCCAGCTTCTTCAATGAAGGCCCACTTCCACCTCACTCTGGTCCTGGTGTCCTCCCTCTGTTCCTGGGAAGATCATGATGCACACTTGTCCGAAAGATCCTGTCCCATCTCTCTAGGAACCAAAAAGCCATTCCAATAATTCTATTCCTTAACATACACTCATGTGACCCTGGATTGCATTTAGAGAAATGAAGCCAAGACCTTGGTGATAACTACATATTCATATCTATGTTTTGATTATGCACTTACACTTAAATAAAAGGGTGGCTACTGTTCTGAAAATGCTTTTGAACCAGATTCTGAAGTTGTGCCAGGGAGCTCTGACAATGGGTACACTGGGAGTTGTTTGATTTCCTCATCCAGGTTTCTTGCTCAGTTTTTCTGGACAACTCACACATGTAGAGGAAGAATGATCCTTTATTCCCACTGCCTTTCCTTAACCTTTCTCCAGAGCTGTAACAGTGAGACCACAGCTTTCAATTGCTGTCGGTAAAGGCTGGCAAATAAAAGGGTATCAATGCACAAGGAGGTAAAATGGGTGGATTACTCAGGCAGAGAAGTCGTAGAAAAATGAAGCAAGTGCCACCAATAAAGTTAAAAGTGAGACTGATAGATAAGTTCCAAAACCTTATTGTTTGAATTTTATTGTTGAGTTTCACGGTCCTCCAAAGAACAAAGCAACTAAGCAATTCCTTTTGGAAGGATTTTCCAGATGAAATGTCTGAGCTAGCATGTTGAGGAGCTATGGGATTTAAACTAAAAAGGATTGCCTTCTTTGTTAGCATTTTGCAAAATTCTCCAATGTAGTCCTACAAATCATGGATAGAAAACAGTAAATACAAGAGTTCTAACAGGAGACCATGTATACCAGCACTTTGAAATGGGGAGAATACATAGACACAGAAAACTATGTTTGCAAATGTTCAAGTACGTGAGGCATAGGACTGTCTATGCTTATCTCCCTTTACACTGCAAGGGTCTAGTTTGCGGCAGAAGAGACATATTCTCAACAGTGTTTTCCAAATCTGGTTAACAGAATCACTTAGGGGGAGCTGTCAAAAATAGATTCTCCCAGCTATTCTGATTCAGTGGAAATAAACAGAAACCCAAGTATGTTTTTTGTTTTCTATTAGGTCTCCAGTTGATTTTGGTGATCCACAGGTTTGGGAATGACTCTGTTAGCAGATTTAGGCTACCTTGCCACTCTTAGGTATGATTTAGGCAAATCTCATCCATTTTCAGTGCCTGGATCAATGAATTGGGAAGGATTAGGAGCATTGGGAGGGTGCGAAGATGGATTCTAAGACATCCCTCTGGCAATAGAAGGCAGATCACTCGGTAATTGAGCGCTGTTGTCCTGAAATGACTCAGAGAGAATTTCAACTTCTGTACTATTTTAGCCTTGGAAATTACAGTATAGGGGTGGTTTCGTTTCTCTCTCACACAGAACAGTGTCCTAACAATTCAGCCAGGCTGAGAGGACATTTGGACTTCTAAGGTTTGAGACAGCCACTATGTAAGATACACTTGAAACTCACATTTCCTGGCTTGCAGGCACGATTGTCATGCAAAGCACAAGGTTTGAGAGTCTGGTCTGGGTGTGAGAGGAGGAGTAGGAGAGGGTAATGAGGAAAAGCAAACTAAAACAGCAAGGCAAGTTTCTTTTTATCTTTTTATTTACTTACTTTTCTCAATCCTCACCCAAGGATATGTTTCCATTGATTTTTTTTTTTTTTTTTTGGATAGAGTAGAAGGGAAGGAGGGAGAGAGACCCTGACTGGGGCAGAGGATTGAACCCACAACCCAGGTACATGCCCTTGACCGGGAATGAATCCTGAGACCCTTTGGTCCATGGGCTGATGCTCTAACCAGTGAACAAACAGGCCAGGGCTAGGCAAGATTATTTTTATTTATTTTATTTTAAAATGTTTTATTGATATTTATTTTTGAGAGAGGGAGAGTGAGATAGAAACATAGGTGTGAGATAGAAACATCGATTGGCTGCCTCCGGCACTCCCTCCCCCCAATAGAGATCGAGCTGGCAACCGGGCATGCACCCTGACCAGGAATTGAACTGACACCTCTCAGTCCATGGGATGCTCGGTCCCCTGAGCCACACCAGCAGCCAAGATTATCTTTAAAAGGACTGGAGGACTCCGTTTGTGACCCACCAATTCATTTCCTCCTTCAGTCCATGGAGCACTGTTGCTGCCTCTGACGGGAGAAGGAAAGGCACTGCTTACTTCTACTACTGCCGCTGAGGCAGCAGCTGTACCAGGCAGACTTGGTATTCCTGGTTTATGTAACAGCTAACTCCCTCTTCACATACTTAAGTCTCTCCTCAAGAAGGCCATTTAGATCCTGAGTCTCTCTGAGTCATGGATCAATTTGAAAATTCTACCAAGAAACACAGACACCAAATTTTGCATGCCATTTCAGGGACCCATGGATCCCAGCTTTAACATGGTCAGGTTTGCAGAGAGAAACTAGTGGTGAGATTTCATTTCCATCCCACCACATGAATTTTAGTTGATGACTGATTACACTGTACAGATCATAACTTGGCCTCTTAAACATCTGTGAATATGGCCTTTCTAGGGGTTAGTAATGTTTTTTTTAATTTATTTTTCTTTTGTGGTTTATCTCTTCCCTCTCCCCCACCCCCTCTTCTGAGGGTTATCAGTCTGTACCCTACTTTCACATCTCTGGGTCTACCCTGTTCCCCAGACTGCTATGTTTATTATATTCCACAAATGAGTGAGATCATGTGGTATTTGTCTTTCTCTGCTTGGCTTGTTTCGCTTAGGATAATACTCTCGAGGTCTCTAGGGGTTAGTAATGTTAAAACACCTAAACTGTATCAATATGTGTTACATGCAACATCATTTTAATCCTTAAAGTCTGCATAGGTGAAGGCACTCAGGTATTCAAGATTTTAAGTAACTTTTCCAGAGAAGCACGCTTTTTTGAGCCACAAAACCCACTGACTTAAAGCTAGTATCTAAACACCACCTACACCATTGCTCTTCCACCCTGAAATGAAAAATTTACTCTGCCTACAACAGGAGACATTTTGTAAGTTGTATTATTCCTGGGAGAAGAGGCTTCATTCAAGTAACGATCTATACCTGAAACTATGCAACATTTATTCTGACCTACCCTTATGAAACTCAAAAGAAATTTACTTTCTCAGTTCTAGAATCAACATGCCAATTCAGTAATTCAGAAGATCATTCTTATCCATCGTACTAGTTCCTGATCTCCTGAACACTGAAACCATGTATGCCTCACATATCCTGCTCACACACAGCATGCCTAGGCCATAGGCACAAGCTCAGTTTCAAATGCAAAAATGTGTTTGCTTCTCTCAGTTCTCAGTGGATGACAGAGCCTCTCAGATGCAAACCACGGGAACCCTCCTGTAACAACTTTAATAGGCCCGTGTCATTTGGTTTCTACTACATATCACACACCTAGCTCATTTAATCATTTTTTTTTCTTTATTGATTTTAGAGAGAGAGGAAGGGAGAGGGAGAGATAGATAGAAACATCGATGAGAGAGAACATCGACTGGCTGCCTCCTGCATGCCCCCCACTGGGGATCGGGCCCACAACCTGGGCATGTGCCCTGACCGGGAATAGAACCGATGACCTCTTGGTGCATGGGTCGACGCTCAACCACTGAGCCACACCAGCCGGGCACACCTAGCTCATTTTAAAAATCAACCATTGATCCTTAGCTTTCCTCATGCATGCCACTGAAAAATTAACTTTACTATAAAGCTTGAAATGCTATAATTCAGTATTATCATGTTCAGTCCAATCTGGGGCATTTTAGGTTAAGGGCTGCACATCATTGGGCAGATTTGGTCACTAGTTAGCTGTGATAATTGTCTTAGTCTATAAAATTCTCCATCTCTATTTTCCAAGTAAAAACCGCTACCCTAATCCACTTTAGAAGTCTCACTTTCTTTCAATCAAAACCCAGATAAACATGCTTATCACTTAAATGTTAAAAGACCATTCCTGAGGATGAATGCATATTTTAATGCCTATAAGTTGCAGTTTTTCTAACAGGTATCATTACTTTATTTATTAAATCTCTAACATCTCACGGTCTATTATTTGTCACTGATATAATCTAGCCACTGAAAAAACTGGTTATGCTGTCCCAGACATGCAAAACAATCTAATTTTCATGTCAACCAAATAAATAAGCTGCAGAATAGCTAAAAATGAAAGTTGTTTAAATATAGGTAATTTTAGCAGGCATTTAACTATACTACAGATTCTGAAGGCTAAAAACCATTCATTTTTAAGTATATATTTTTACAGTAGAGTTTAGTGGGTTTTTTTTAATCTTCACCCGAGGACATTTTTGCATTTATCTTCAGATAGAGTGGGAGGGAGAGAGGGAGGAAGAGAGGGAGAGAAACATCCATGTGAGAGAGACACATGACTGGTTGCCATCCACATAACCCCAACTGGGGCCGAAGTCAAACCGCAACAGAGATACGTGCCCTTAGTGGGAACCGAACCTGGGTCTCTCTGGTCCGCGGGCCGACGCTCTAACCACTGAACCAAACTGGCCAGGGCTAGAATTTAGCTTTACAATAGCAATTACTAGTGCAAGACATTAGAAGCCAAATATTCTTAGTATGTGGGTGATATTTCTAAGCACATACGTATGTCAAGGGGAAGGGTACATAAAGAAACATTGCCCTAGCAAGGAAGTACTTTTCTCATAGGGGCAGACATAAAATCAGAACATCAAGATGTATAACTTTTCTTTTAAAGATATGCTTAAAAGAAAAAAAGTACAATCAATTCTTGAGGTTCTATAAATGAGATGTAGTGCCACACAATATAAAATCTAATCACATCTGTTTGCCTGGTATGATAATTTGCATGTTTGAATACATTTTTAGTGATGGGGAGGGAAATGGTGGGCATAAGCGTATTATGTAGCAAGGCTCAGATACCGTCTTTAATTTGTCATGGATTATACACACAGGATCAGAGAAATTTACTCTGACACTCATGACGGGTAATTTATTTATACATTTTTTTCTGGCTCATTCTTGAGCTCTAAAGGGTAAGTGCTTAAGAAAATCCTATTTTCTGAACAGTTCTTGCACTCAACTAAAATTTAGGAATGTGTCAGAAAGGTTTTCTATTAACTTCTGAGTAGACTGATAGATGATCCTAATTCCTGAATAGCCTCGGTTACAGTAGCGAGATATATAATATATATATACACAATCTGAGGTTCTGTGCTGATAGTTTTAATCAAAATCCTAAGGAAAAATATATTCAAAACCAACTAAATATAATAAAATATATTAACCAATTAAAAAAATAACCTCTAACATCTGTCATCTTGCTGTCGACGTAAAGTAGGACTTAGAAACATCTACCTATACGATGGATTCCAAAATGGCGGCGGAGTGAATGGAAGCTACACAGATCATCTCCCAGGACCAAACTGGAAATACAAGTAAAATAAAGTCAAATCGTCGGGAAAAAGCAACGGAAAAGCAGCTCGCAAGGACCATACAACCAGGGACACTAACTTGATCCTGGTAGGATTGCGGAGGCGCGAGAGGGGGGCTGGGAGCCCACAGACAGCAGCGGCCTTAGCCGTGAGCAGCGCTCCGCCCTTGGGGTTGAAGCACGAGCCGGCTCCACAGCACAGAGGGCCGGGACAGAGCGCTAAAACAGCCACAGCCACTCACCTCGGACTCCGGCGGAGGGAGGGCGGACTGGACTGGAACTGTGTGGGGACACTCGGGATTTGGAGGGCACTCAGAGCCTTTGCTGAGTTTCGGCCACGCGGGACTGTGGCCTGGTCGACTTACTCCATCCCAGGGCTCTGGGGAGAGGCGGCAGCCCCTCCCTCGGAGATTCAGCCACACCCAGTTGGGCCATTGAAATGCAAATCAAGGCTCATTAACTACCAGCATCTGCCCCACCCTCGGGAAATCCTCTCACGCTGAACACCTGAGGGAGGTTTTCATTCAACTGAGAACCCAAGGCTCTTTAAGTAACCAGGACTAATAGCCTCTAGGCAAAAAGCTAGAGGATAACTGAACCTTTTCTGGGCTTGCAACTCTACCCAGAAAAGTAAGACTCGACAGTGGTGTATAACGTGGGTCCTCTCACGCTCATCCAAACCCAGTACAGGGAGCCACAAACAGCAGAACACCAACATCCACAGGGAAAATTTGGCAGGCTCCAAAAACCACTGAGCTAGCCAAAATGGTAAAACAACGAAACAGATGCCAAACGAAAGAACAAGAGACCTCCAATGAAGATGAGATAAATGAAATGGAGTTAAGCAAGTTAACAGAGCTAGAATTCAGAACCATGATCTTGAGGAAGCTCAACAGCATATGTAAGGACATCAACACCATGAGCAAAGACATAGAAATATTGAAAATAAATCAATTGGAAATGAAGAATGACATAGCAGAAATGAAGAACACAATGGAAGGGCTAAAAAGCAGAGTAGAAGAAGCTGAGGACCGGATCAGTGAATTAGAAGACAGGGTAGAAAAAATCAACCAATCAGAAAACCGAAAGGAAAAAACAATGAAAAAACAGGAAGACAGCTTAAGAGAACTGTGGGACAACTGGAAACGTAATAATATACGCATCATAGGAGTCGCCGAAGAAGAAGAAAATGAGAAAGGGTTAGAGAATATATTTGAAGAAATAGTGACAGAAAATTTCCCTAATTTGGTGAAGGAAGAAGGCTTTCAAGTTCAAGAAGCACAGAGAGTCCCAAGTAAGAAGAACCCAAACAGGCCCACACCAAGACACATAGTAATTAAAATGCCAAAAATTAAAGACAAAGAGAGAATCCTCAAGGCAGCAAGAGCTAAGCAACAGGTTACCTACAAAGGATCCCCCATAAGGTTATCAGCTGACTTCTCCATAGAAACACTACAGGCCAGAAGGGAATGGCATGAAATAATCAAGGTCATGAAAAACAAGGATCTGAACCCAAGACTACTCTACCCAGCAAGGCTATCATTCAAAATAGAAGGTCAAATAAAGAGCTTCCCAGACAAAAAAAGGCTAAGGGAATACATTAGCACCAAACCAGCACTGCAAGAAATGTTAAAAGGACTGCTGTAATTAGTAGAAGAAATAGAAAGGAAAATAGAAACACACTAAACAAAAATGGCAATAAGTAAGTACATATCGGTAATCACCTTAAATGTAAATGGACTGAATGCCCCGATCAAAAGACACAGAGTAGCGGATTGGATAAGAAAGCATGACCCATATATATGTTGCTTACAAGAGACCCACCTCACAACAAAAGACTCACATAGGCTGAAAGTGAAGGGATGGAAAAAAATCTTCCAAGCAAACAGAAAGGAAAAAAAAGCTGGGGTAGCAATACTCATATCTGATAAAATAGATTTTAAAATGAAGGCCATAACTAGAGACAAAGAAGGCCACTACATAATATTGAAAGGATCTATCCAACAGGAAGAGATAACCTTGGTAAACATATATGCACCCAATATAGGAGGACCAAAATACATTAAAAATCTTCTGGAAAACTTCAAAGGAGAAATTGACAGCAATACAATCATAGCAGGGGACTTCAACACCCCGCTGACATCACTGGATAGATCCTCTAGACAAAAAATTAACAAGGAAACACAGACTCTAAATGAAGCACTAGACCAAATGGATTTAATAGATATTTACAGAGAATTACACCCCAAAACTACAGAATTCACTTTCTTCTCAAGTGCACATGGGACATTCTCAAAGATAGACCACATGTTAGGACACAAACGAAGTCTCTACAAATTCAAGAAGATTGAAATCATATCAAGCATCTTCTCAGATCACAATGGCATGAAACTAGAAATCAATTGCAACAAGAACATGCAAAGACATTTGAATACATGGAGACTAAATAGCATGTTATTAAACAATGAATGGGTTACCAAGGAGATCAAGGAAGAAATTAAAAACTTTCTGGAAACGAATGAAAATGAACACACAACAACACAAAATCTGTGGGATGCAGCGAAAGCAGTTCTGAGAGGGAAGTTCATAGCACTACAGGCCTACCTCAAGAAACAAGAAAAATTTCTAATCGACTATCTAACCTCACAACTTAAAGAACTAGAAAGCAAACAAAAGGAAAACCCCAGAGCAAGTAGAAGGAAGGAAATAGTAAAGATCAGAGCAGAAATAAACGACATGGAGACCAAAAAAACAATTCAAAGGATCAATGAAACAAAGAGCTGGTTTTTTGAAAAGATAAACAAGATTGATGGACCCTTAGCTAGACTCACCAAGAAACAAAGAGAGAGAACCCAAATACACAAAATCAGAAACGAAAGAGGAGAAGTAACAACTGACACCACAGAAATACAAAGAATCGTTAATGAATACTATGAACATTTATATGGCAACAAATTCGACAATCTAAGCGAAATGGACAAATTTCTAGAAACATATAGTCTCCCAAAACTGGACCGGGAAGAGATAGAAAACTTGAACAGACCAATAACAACCAAGGAAATTGAAGATGTAATCAAGACTCTCCCAGCAAACAAAAGTCCAGGCCCAGACGGCTTCACAGGGGAGTTTTACCGAACATTCAAAGAAGAACTAACACCCATTCTTCTCAAACTGTTTCTAAAAATTCAAGAAGAAGGAAGACTTCCAAACTCATTTTATGAGGCCAGCATAATTCTAATTCCAAAACCAGAAAAAGACACTACAAAGAAAGAAAACTACAGGCCAATATCCCTGATGAACATAGATGCCAAAATCCTGAACAAAATACTAGCAAATCGGATCCAGCAATACATCAAAAAAATTATTCACCATGACCAAGTGGGATTCATCCCAGGGATGCAAGGCTGGTTCAATATTCGCAAATCAATAAATGTGATACACCACATAAACAAAATGAAGGATAAAAACCACATGATCATATCAATAGACGCTGAAAAAGCATTCGACAAAATTCAACACCCATTTCTGATAAAAACACTCAGCAATTTGGGAATAGAGGGATCATATCTCAACATTATAAAGGCCATATATGAAAGACCTACAGCCAACATCATAATCAATGGGCAAAAACTAAAAACATTTCCCTTAAGAACAGGAACAAGACAGGGATGCCCACTTTCACCACTCTTATTTAACATAGTACTGGAAGTCTTAGCCACAGCAATCAGACGTGAAGAAAAAATAAAAGGTATCCAAATTGGAAAGGAGGAAGTGAAACTGTCATTATTCGCAGATGACATGATATTATACATAGAAAACCCTAAAGACTCCATCAAAAATCTACTAGACCTAATAAATGAATTTGGCAAAGTAGCAGGATACAAAATAAACGTCAAGAAATCGACGGCATTCTTATACACCAATGATGAACTCACAGAAAGAGAAACTAAAAAAACAATCCCATTTACCATCGCGGCAAAAAAATTAAGATACCTAGGAATAAATTTAACCAAAGAAGTAAAGGATCTATTTGCAGAAAACTACAGGACATTGAAAAAAGAAATAGAGGAAGATATAAAAAAGTGGAAGCACATACCTTGTTCATGGATTGGAAGAATTAACATCATTAAAATGTCCATATTACCCAAAGCAATCTATAGATTCAATGCAATCCCAATCAAAATACCAGCGACATATTTCACAGAACTAGAACAAATACTCCAAAAGTTCATATGGAACCAAAAAAGACCCCGAATAGCCACAGCAATCTTGAAAAAGAAGGACAAAGTAGGTGGGATCACAATACCAGATATCAGATTATACTACAGAGCTACTATAATCAAAACAGCCTGGTATTGGCATAAGAACAGACATATAGACCAGTGGAACAGAACAGAGAATCCAGAAATTGACCCAAGACATTATGCTCAACTAATATTTGACAAAGGTGGCAAGAGCATACAGTGGAGCAAAGACAGCCTCTTTAATAAATGGTGTTGGGAAAATTGGACAGCTACATGCAAAAAGCTGAAACTAGACCATCAACTTACACCATACACAAGAATAAACTCAAAATGGGTAAAAGACTTAAATGTGACTCGTGAATCCATAAAAATCCTAGAAGAAAATGTAGGCAACAAAATTTCAGACATCATACGCAGCAGAATCTTCACTGATACATCACCTAAGGCAACAGAAATAAAGGAAAAAATGAACACATGGGACTACATCAAACTCAAAAGCTTCTGCACAGCAAAAGAAACAACCATCAAAACGGAAAGAGAACCCACTGTATGGGAGACCATAATTGCCAATGATACATCAGATAAGGGGTTAATCTCCAAAATATATAGAGTGCTCATACAACTCAACAAAAGGAAGACAAAGAACCCAATTAAAAAATGGGCAGAGGAACTAAATAGACACCTCTCCAAACAGGACATACAAATGGCTAAGAGACATATGAAGAAATGCTCAACATCACTAATCATCAGAGAGATGCAAATTAAAACAACAATGAGGTATCACCTCACACCTGTCAGAATGGCCGCCATCAACAAATTGTCAAACAACAAGTGTTGGCGAGGGTGTGGAGAAAAGGGGACTCTAGTCCACTGCTGGTGGGAATGCAGACTGGTGCAGCCACTGTGGAAAACACTATGGTGTTACCTCAAAAAATTAAAAATTGAACTGCCATTTGACCCAGTGATCCCACTTCTAGGAATATACCCTAAGAAACCTGAAACACCAATCAGAAAGAATATATGTACTCCCATGTTCATAGCAGCACTATTCACAATAGCTAAGATCTGGAAACAGCCCAAGTGCCCATCAGTGGATGAATGGATAAAAAAGCTGTGGTACATATACACAATGGAGTACTATGCAGCTGTAAGAAAGAAAGATCTCTTATCCTTTGAGACGACATGGAGGGACCTCGAGAGTATTATCCTAAGCGAAACAAACCAAGCAGAGAAAGAAAAATATCACATGATCTCACTCATTTGTGGAATATAATAAACATAACAGTAAGGGGAACAGGGTAGACCCAGAGATGTGAAAGTAGAGTACAGACTGACAACCCTCAGAAGAGGGGGTGGGGGGGGAGGGAAGAGATAAACCACAGAACTTATACGCATGTATGCATAACTGATGGACCTGGACAACAAAGCTGGGGATGGGGTGGGGGGATGGGGAGGAGGGCGTCAATGGGGAAAAAAGGAGAAACATCTGTAACAAAAATAAATAAAAAAAAAAAAAAAAAAAAAAAGAAACATCTACCTATACTAAAAAGGAAAGCAGTACTTAGTTGCAGACAAGATGAAGTCTTACATTTATCCCACAAAATGGTGTATGTATCTTTTACTTCCAGGACTAGAACAGAAGTGCATTCTTGGCGAAAACACAAAAACAGTGCTCAATGCTTTTTATATGAATTAAAAACCAGTGTTTGCATGTGGAAATAGTTATAAATATTAAATGAAATTTTCGTACTTTATACATGTACGTTTTTAAAGCAGATTGTACAAATACAAGAATCTGCTGTCAAACTTCAAGTTACTTTTCATTAACTACCTGCTGTCTCACCCACAGAAACCCTTCTATATAGTTTAAGGTTATGTAATCTTATTGCTAATCAACCAGCAACCACCCCCATCATTCTCTCCAAAATTATAAGCTAATACTTATGAACAAAAATCAGTACAACATCTTTGCAAACAAGAGTCAAAATAAGTCAAATATTTACATGACCTGGAAGAGATCAAACAACCTTTCCAAGTTATGGTAGTTACCTCAAATGTACGTGTGTCTTGGAGAGGATGGGACAGGATGAAAGAGGCCTTGCTTCTCAATGTATATCCACAAATTTGTTTTTTAACCCTGTGAATGTATTACTAGCTCAAATATTTACAACAGTAAAATGCTTAACATGTTGCTATTACATTACTGAGTAGACATTTGCTCATTTTTAGTTACTTGCTATAAACTGTTTAACGGACATGTGCAAAGAAAACCTTAATGAAAAGAATGATTCTAATCACTTCAAATAGAAAAATTTAAAGTTGCAGATCTTTACCTTTTCCCTATACAACTTAATGTAATCAATCTCGTTCATTCGCAAATATTCTAAGTTTTAGAAATTATTCTAAGACATTAAAATTAATAGTTCGGCCCTGGCTGGTTTGGGTCAGCGGTTAGAGCGTCGGCCCGCGGTACAGAGAGACCCGGGTTCAGTTTCCGCTAGGGGCACGTACCTCAGTTGCAGTTTGTCCCCGGCCCCGGCTGGGGTTGTGCAGGAGGCAGTCACTTGATGTGTCCCTTTCACGTCGATGTTTCTCTCTCTCTCACTTCCTGTCTCTCCCTCCCACTCTCTGAACAAAAATGGAAAAATGTCCTCGGGTGAGGATAAAAAATAAATAAAATAAAATTAATAGTTCAAGAGAATGAGAACATGTCATAGACTGGGAGAAAATATTTGCAGAACACACATTTACTAGAAGACTATTATCCAAAAATATAGAAAAAACTCCTAAAACTCACCTCAAATAACCCAGTTAAAAAATAGGCCAAAAACCTTACCAGACACCTCACCAAAGATAGACAGATGGCAAATAAGAATATGAAAAGATGCTCCATATAATGTCATCGGGGAAACAAATGAAAACAATGAATACCACTACACATCCATTGGCCAAAATCTGGAATACTAACAACACTAAATGCTGGTAAAGATGTAGAGCAACAGGCCCAGCTGGTGTGGCTCAGTGGTTAAACGTTGACCCATGCACCAAGAAGTTGCTGGTTCAATTCCCGGTAAGGGCACGTGCCCAAGTTGTGGGCCGGATTCCCAGTGGGGGTTATGCAGGAGGCAGCCAATTGATGTTCTCTCTCATCAATGTTTTTTCCTTTTTTTTTTTTTAATCCTCACCCGAGGACATTTTTGCATTTATCTTCAGATAGAGCAGGAGGGAGAGAGGGGGGAAGAGAGAGAGAGAGAGACACCAAGTGGCCGCCACCCACACAACCCTGATCGGGGCCGGGGACAAACTGCAACCGAGGTACATGCCCTTAGCAGGAACCGAACCCGGGACTCTCTGGTCCGTGGGCCGATGCTCTAACCGCTGAGCCAAACTGGCCAGGGCTCTCATTGATGTTTCTCTCTCTCCCTTCCTTTCTCTAAAATAAAGAAAAAAAAAAAAAAAAGTAGAGCAACAGAAACTCTCATACACTGCTGATAGGAATGCAAAAATGGTACAGCCATTTGGAATAGTTTGGCAGTTTCTTACAAAACTAAACATATTCTTATCATATAATCCAGCAATCACACTTGGTGTTTATCCAAAGGATTTGAAAACTTACTTCCACACAAAACTTACACACCAATGTTTATAGCAACTTTATTCGTAATTGCCAAAATTTGGAAGGAACCAAGATGTCCTTCAGAAGGATAAACTATGGCACATCCAGACAATAGAATATTATTCAGCACTGAAAAGAAATAAGCTATCAAGCCATAAAAACATGAAGGAAATCTGTGAATATTACTAAATGAGAGAATCCAGTCTGTACAGGTTATATGCTGTACGAGTCCAACTATATGGCATTTTGGAAAAGGCAGAATATCGACAGTAAAAATCAATGGTTGCCAGGTGTTGGGGTAGTGTAGGGAGTAGGCAGAGGCAGCGGATTCTAGGGGCAGTGAAAATACTCTGTATATCATGATGGATACATATCACTCATTATACACTTGTCCAAACCCTAGTATGTGTAACACCAACAGTGAACTTGTAAACAATGGACCATGGGTGATTATGAGTCAGTTTTAACAAATGTACCACTCTTGTGGGAGATGTAATAGAGGAGGCTATACATGTATGGAGGAGAGAGGGTATATGGTTAATCTCTGTACTTTCCTATCAATTTTACTGTGAATCTACAACAGCTCTAAAAAATGTCTAACAGATTTAATAGGGAATACTTACTATGTGCCAGGCAGTTACCATCTTTATTTACAGATGAAGCCTGGTTCCAGGGTCCACTACCCTCTTAACCAGTATGCCACACACTGCTCTGAGTTCTTTCCTTTTCAAATTGATTCACTGTGGGAAGCCCACCTCAGATCCCCAAACCAAGGGCTCATCTTTACAGATTAAAGCCCGCTGCAGAATAGATTTGATAAAATGTGTAGCCCAAGGTCATACAGCTAATTCATGTCATCATAGTTTGTCCTAGCAAAACATTTTTGAAGTGTGCAGAGGTATGTTTGAGAAACATGGTACATTTAAAATGCCTAGTATCTCAGTCTACATTCCAAAGTTCAAGCCCATTTTTAGTCTTGCCTAAGAAACATTCCAGTTTGAATGCAAGTCTTCGTAGAATTGAACCTTAGCTCCCTTCACACTTGGGTTTCCTTTTCCCCAACAGATGCTTCTGACAAATTAAATTCTCCAAGATCAAATTTGTTCTCAATTAATGTTTCTTATAAAAGATTATGAAAATATTCAAAGATCTTTATAGGCCAATAAAGTTCAAAGGTCCATCATCTTCCCTTTTTATCCCCCACATACCACTCTGATTTCAAAACCTTAAAGAGTTAAAATCAAGTAAATGTTGACAGAAGTAGCACTGAGGGGGAAATGTCTTAGTTTTAAATCTTATCACTCAATTGTGATTCTTCAGTATCCTTCATATTTCAGGAGATACTATCCTTATTATATCAGACTTCTACACATTTTCCCCACTTGAAGCAAAAGTATCAACACCCAAATAACTGTTAACAAATGATAGTGAACCAGGATAAGAATTTTCCATTTCAAATCCCATCACTGAGAAGCATTGGTTCTATTGTTCCCCATGGGCAAAGTCAGAATACTCACTGTTATTCCTTGTTACCTCACATGACACCTTCAAGAACCAAGCCCATGGATCCTCTCTACATTAGAGCCACACCCAAAACAGAAGGAAAATAAAACTATGCAGGTAACAGACCATAATTATTCAAATTTCATTCCTTTCTCTTAAGTGCTGACTTTTAAGATCCTAAAAATGCCTGTTCATTTCTTAAAAAAACAATTGCCTATTATGTATCATACTTGAAGATATTTTACAAAACTCATCTCATGGCTCTCACCTGAACACATGATGAGATGGCAATGAAAAAAAAATTTACAACATAGCCACGCAAAATCTATATATGCAACTAAATAATTGAATATGAACCGTTTTCTAATCAACCCCCTGTAAGACTTCTAACTATGGCTTAAAAACCCAATGAACAAGTGGAAATTTCCCTCTGTACATGGCTTTTATTATTTACATAATACAATATAGCATCAATGCTGGATAGCATGATTATGTGCAATACATAAATATGAACTATCTGTACACATCTGCAAATCTAACTCAGAACTAAGGTACATAAAATTGAAAGCAAATTTGAATGCTTTAATAAAAGTAAAAACTAGGACTGAACACTGCAATAAATCAGAAGTAGTTCCTCGTGTACATACTTAACTATTTACAGATGAAAACAGGCATTACCACAACACTAATCTAACTATACTCATTTATATATAAAAACAAGTTTCATACATCACAGAAAACCTTCCATTATAACACAGAAGTGATATTACCAGACAAGCATCAGTGAAGTATACTGCCTCTTCTAGTTGTTATTGTACAATGCTGTAAATAATGCAGCCCATGCAACACACCCAAGAACACTAGAGTCCTACACCCAAGTACAATTGTTATGATAAAGCAGCCCTCTGCAAGTGGTGCTGGATACCACTAAGAAGTCTACTGCAGCCATGTTGGTTATGATTTTCCATGCAGAAGGGTAGTTACATTAAGAACCGAAGTCTTTAAAAAAGCTTTAAATATTCTTTCTTGAACCAAAACATTCAACAAAAGATGCACATGAAAAATTAACTGTTCAGATACCTTTGCAACTTAAAAATTCAGATGCATGTTATTCAATAGAGCTGCTGTATGTGAAAACCAAACGTAGAGTTTTAATTTCTTCTTGTAAACAAATTAATCCTAGTGCAGTTCTGTGCTACACAACATTTTTAGCAATGTGAGTAATGCAGACATCTTCTGGTGCAGGCCAGCACAATAAGCTTCAATGACAGCTCCAGACCCTGTTGCTTGATGGTTTTGCTCTTATAACCAGTTGCAATGTCTTATTTGACAGCTTTTAGACCAATTAGCCAGGCTTACATATGACATCAAATACTGCTTTCACAGAAAGGTCTGATCCTCTTTTATCACCTTCTTCCTGCTTCCACAGAACATGTTGTAGAAATTAACAAGGTGAAGTTTAACTATGGTAGAAGTAGACTGCCAGTCCTTTTCTGGTGTACCATTTTTAGAAAAATACAGGCACATAACACTAGCCAAAGATTATACCTTGATTACATTCCCAAAAGGCAGATATGCTGCAAACATGCAGAGATTTCATGTGTTTTGTTTGGCACGTGGGAACTAAATTTTGTCCCTATTATCTGTGTAATCCAATTTGATGTGCAGATTTTCATCCAATTTTATTCAAGGGAGGGCATATACATTTTGTAGGGCTGTATCTATCCAATTCTGCCTGTAACAAACACCCAAACATCCTAAAATATCAATTATAAGACAGACAAGTATAAAGTAAAACTCTGGAGAACATCAAAGAAAAATGGCCATGCATCTGCTCTTTAATGTTTTCCTACGATATATTAAAATAAAAACAAAGTTTCAGTCTCTTCACAAGTAGTAATTTATATTCTCTGGATTTTTTCAGCCACAACAACTGGATTCTCTTTTCTGATTTTTGCTGCAGCTTCTGCTTTGTAATCATATGGACAGTTGTGCTTGTCAGAGTAACGGTGAAGTCCACAAAACAAATTTCCACATCGGCAGTCAAATCCTGTACACACAAGAGGAAGCAGAGTCACTTGGGAACTTGTAGTAATTTAAGGGGCGGGGGGGGAGACTTACTCGCTATAGAAAAGGAACCTGCTTTCCATAGCTCTTTGCAACATGAAACACAGAATCTGTCACTTCAAATTGTGCAAGAGCTTTTAAACCACCTTTGACATACATGGTGAGAAATTCAAATAACCATCCTTCCATAAACATCTACAGATATCACACAGGGCAGAAATTATACAGGCTCTGGAGTCAGAATGACCTGGATTTAAATCTTCTACTATATGTTAACTGGGTAATGTTTCAAATGAAAACTAATTAAAGGAAATAATTAAAAAGTATTTAGAATATCTTGTGCCTGGCTCAAGGTAGGTGCTTACTGTTTACTGAACTAAACAGTAATTAGGGAGACAAATGGAAATCAAACTAGATTTCTTCCCACTATCCCCCCTCTTTCTAGTCCACCCTGGAAACTTTCTATTCCTGAAAGAATGTTTTATGTATAAGACCAACCAGCACCTTATGAAGCAACCAGGAGTCCTTGTTGAACCCTAGCTGTAAAATATACACTGTCTGTTGTGTCCTGTAATACCTGTAAGGCCAACTTTCTTTCTGCACATGAAACATCTGTTCTTCTTTGGTTTGGGTAACTCAGGGGCTTTTTCTTCACTTTGAGAAGTACTGGGCTGAGAAACTGATGAACTAGGCTGAGTGACAACTGAAATATAAGGGTACAAATTAGAAATGTCAAGAGTTCAGTGGCTGCCAATTAACCAATTAGCTAAGTTAAAAAAAAAATACATCCTTAAGATTCTTAGTAAGCCTTTCTTTAAAAGGTGTAAATAGGATTTTTCACTTTTATACCAGAACTTTCCTCTAAATTTTATAAAATTATCATTCCACTCAAATTCCTTTAAATTCACTCTTAACACCTAGTACTGAGAAACAAAATCCTAATTCTAAAAGTTTTTAAAGACCTGAGAGATATTGGTCACATATTCAGTTTTTCCATATTGCAATTGCCTACATGGAAATGTCTTAATTAGGGTTGCTCAAATTTATTACTACTCAGTAAATAAAGTTGGCAACTTCTGCGGTACTTGACTATAAAAGTCATTTTGGTTTTATACTTATAGAAAAAAGATTGTGTAGATAAAACCAGCAAATTTTGACATGTAAAACCCAAATCATTAATCACTATCTTTAGATCCTAAAATTTCACAATAATCATTTTGCCATTTTAACAAGTGCTTTACTGTCTTACGTAGAAGATCTGGAAGTTTTTTTTTTTTTTTTTTTTTTTTTTTAAGTTTCCTTTGAAAGATTAACAAACTGTCTTTAGGACAATAAGTACTTGTGAAGTTTTGACTTTGGAATGTTAAGGATTTTAAAGATAAAACAAGAATTTTTGATTTACATTAAAAAGTCCATGTCTCTACCTAAAAGGCTTTAAAAGTTTCAGTTCACACATGGCATCAATAGAATGTCAATATAAAGGTAAAGCTGTACATTACTGGATTAAAGTTCACATTACTACTAGTTATTTAGAACAGAATACCAGATTTAATTCTACTTTTATAAAATTTAACTACATTAGAAGCACTATAAACTGAGCTTTAATATTAATCCAAAGCCCAAGAATAGCAAATTAACATATGCAATGCTAAAATTACTGCCTAAACAATAGGCCAGCACCAATGCTAGTAACATAAATCCAAACTCTAGACACAAGCCATTGGTCTAATGACAACTTACTCTAAAATTCTCCCCAAATTTATAACTCATGTGCATTAGTAATTTATCCAGTGAGATTAACAGCCTAATATTAGAATAACAGATTATTCCACCTATTACTTATTTCTAACAATCTACTGTGACAACCTCAATATAATTTTTCCTGATGGTATGAGCAGAGTTTGTGGGTGGAGAGGAGTGACAGCCATTTCCTTGCTAAAAACTAAACAGTGGTTCATTATGGATAAGAAGGGGGTTAAGAAAAATCAAACAAATACAGAAAAAGGCAAAGAAACAGTAAACTACAGAATTCCTATTAAGAAATAATAAATGTGGAGACTAGCTATAGATCTAACCCAAAAGACTACTGTTCCAAGGCCAGACTAATTTTGTGTTTCAATAACAGAAACCTAGCCCAGCCGGTGTGGCTCAGTGGTTGAGCAGCGACCTATGCACCAAGAGCTCGCCAGTTCGATTCCCAGTCAGGGAACGTACCCAGGTTGTGGGCCAAATCCCCAGTGAGGGGCATGCAGGAGGCAGCCAACTGATGTTCTCTCTCATCGATGTTTCTCTTTCTCCCTCTCCCTTCCTCTCTCTCTAAAAATCAATAAAGAAAAAAAAATTTTTTTTAATTAAAAAAAAAACAAAAAAACAACCAGAAACCTAGACACACACACACAAACAAACACACGCACACAAATTTGGTCCGCTTTTTCAGAAGGATGGAACTTATTTCAAAATACCAAATATGGATTCACTTGCCCAATTTATAAGTTTTCACCTTAACTTTATAAATTAAGATTCATATAGTTCACATAAGCTTGTGATGTTATAAAAAGCAAGCCTTCAAAGCAGATTATATATCCACTGACATAATTTCTTCACAATAAAGTTTTATAATATTGTGTTCAGTCAACACTACCAGGAAATAATGAACTGATCAAAAATGAACTATGTGCACTGTAGTATACATAGATCCTTGTTCTAGGCCTACCACAGGTAATTCAAACAAGTCAGTCTTCTGGCTAATACATTAGAGTACTTGTGGTTGCACTATATTAAATCAAGCACTGAATCAAGTCACTATCTAATGAAAACCAAAAATGCCTTTCCATACTGAGTTTTAAACTCTCACAAAATGTGGAATCCTATACTTCTTCAACTTGAAAGTTTTAGTATTTAATGTTCTTTTGTTTGAATAAAACAGTAAGTAAACCATTATTTAAGTTCATTAAATTCTTAATACTTCCAGTCTCCAGATTAGAAACTTTGCATTTTTATTGGTGTGGGAGCTGGTGGGGGGTAGAGAAGAAGAGAGTAGAGTGACTATTTTACAGTCTCTAAAGAGAGTGGTTCTTGCTCAGCCTGTATTTTTGGGCTCTCTCCCTCTTTGGTCCTTCAACGGGAAGAAATGAATCCCCCACCAACCCTTTTCTCATACTGCAAAGTCCAGAACTGAACTAGTATTAAACAAAAAGCATACCTGGCTCTGACACCTCTGTTTTCGGGGTAGTTATTTTGTCCTCTCTTGAAATGCTCATTTCTGTCATTTGCTGAGTTACAGGCAAGGCAGCCACAGGCACATTTCTATTTGAGTTCAAGCAAACATTTTTAAAGATGTTAAGGGTACTTCCTTATTGAGATAATAAGTTGTCAGTTCAACTTTAAATTATATATTATTTCCAACATAATCAAATGGAGTAAATAATCTAAAATTTTAAACGAGTATCGGATGCTCAGCAATAATGGTTGAGAATAAAGAAAGCAATCTGATAAATCCAAGGCTGCATATTTGTATAAGTCACAATGTTTTATTATAGCCAACCAGGAATTTTTAGCTGTGTCTGTAATCTGTTTAAGGGCAAAAGGGGGGCAGTTTTGCCAAAATGCCTTGTGTGGCATTACACTAAAGTCTGCAGAGCCTCACTCCCTACAGTCTCTAAACCTCAATTACAAGGAAATAAAAGCACAGCATTCTCAACACAGCATCCTTGAGGGTGTTATGGAGTATTTTATAATATACATCTTTACTCAATGACCTACAAGATCATATATTAAAAGATACTGAAATCCCTGACTGTGCAACACATGCAAAGCCAAGGGAATCTGATATATTAACATCCTTATTATATATGAACAGTCATAATTATAATTGTATGGATAGCACAGGTAATCTTTATTTCCTCTTTGTATTATCATAAAAACTCTGAAATGCTCCATCTTACCTTGATTTTTCAGATGTGCTGCCAGCAGCACCTTCACAGTTGTTTAAACTAGCGTCTGCTCTTTGTACAGATGCAGAATCTGAGGTAGGACTGTTGGAACCACTAGCTGTCCCTATTTAAAAAAAGGATTTGTAAGAAACAAAGCAATACTACACTCAGTATCAAGACTATTAATAAGTAACAAATACTTGCATTTAATTAGGTTAGTGATTTAAGCATTTTCATTGTGCTGGAGAATCCTACACCTAAGTGAGTATCCAAACAAAAATGTATACTAAAAAGTCATATCCAGTAAATACAAATATGAAACAAAACCTCAAAAAGGAAAATGAAAAGCTAGTCAAGATGTTTGTAGATAGTCATTCATTCCTGATGTAGTCATGCCAAGTACTTGGGCTGTTGCTTTAATTTCAAGTTTCTCAGGTCTTCTCTCTTTGGGCTTTCAGCATTGATTCTCAGTCTTAGGCCCCAATTCTTGGCTCTATGTTTTCTGTTCACCAGTTCTTCAAATGGGTTTTTCCTTGGAAACAACTTACCCATTGGGCTCATTCTTCCACTATTCTGCTGCCTCTGAAGATGTTCTTTGTAGCAAACAGAACACATTCCATTTGTCCTAGGATTCCCATAAAAGCCACATCCTGTACTACACAGCATGGGCCCTGGGGTCTGGTTAGTCTCCTGAGCCATATTTTTCTGCTATAAAAAAAAAAAAAAAAATTTTTTTTAGAAACATGTAACCAAAATAAAATCACTAAATTAGTATATGATGGCCACCAGTGTACATTTTTCTAAACACCAAGTCTATTTCTAACAGAGAACCAAATTGTGTTAATCATTAAAGAGTAGTCCAAGAAAATTATGAGTATTTTGCTGCCTTTATAAAACCAAGGGCATGAAAGGAATTGTTTTCTGGCTCAATAAATAACAACCTATGACTTCACATTCTCTTGGACAAAAAAATTCTATTAAATATAAAAATGTATTTATTTTACCTGCCAGTTTTTTGTTTCAATTTCTGAAAAGGTCACTCTGCCTGATATCAGAATTATGTTTAAATCAATTTAGGCAATTGATATCTGCTCTTCTGCATACTGGTTAAAAATATATTAAATGGAACTTGCAAATAGAAAAAAACCTTACAAATCTTAATTATGGACTCGATTTACTAGTAGTTCTTTAAATTAGCTGTATATTAGATGCAGCTCTAAAGTTTTCTTAACACCTGAACATACTTGGGCACGATTAGTAATTCAACAATTCTGCTACAGGGCAGGGCACTTGTACTTTTAAAATGCTGCAACACCTTTATAATAGACTGAGAAGAGCTGGTAGATCATCTAGCCTTTCCTGCTACCTTGGAAACAACAAGTGAAGCTCTAAGAATTTAGGGGGTCAGCTGCTTATGCTTTATGTTCTGCATTTGAGGTGTGAAGTCTTGGTCAGTACTTTCAAGTCAGTGCCTAGAAACCTGCAACGGAAAATTATTAACCATAGATTTCTCAGCCAAAGGCTCTATCTCTTAAAATTTAACAAGTGCTTGTCTTTCTCATACCAGAAAATGAAACCTTTTCAAGCCCAATTTCAATAAGGCAAAGTAAAGCAATTTAAACACATCTTCAGTAATGGTTAATGTTACGTTACTAGAAAAAACTTTACACAGAAAGCATACTCTTGCTTTTCCACAAGCCTTGTTAAAACTAGTACAAATAGAGTAATATTTTGCTAAACTTAGTAAATTTTCTTGAGTTAAGAGAAAATACACACTAAGAAAAATGCAGGTTACTGTGACAACTAAAAATATGTATGAATATACAAAAAACATACTTGAGAACATTTTATCAAAAGGTCATTTGCTCTAACTTGTCCCTGTCATTTAAATGTACCTTACTGTTGATAATAGAGATCACTTATGATTTATTAAGTTATGAACATTTCAAATAAGTGCAGGGAAATACTTCAAGTTACAGCTTGCCACCTTCTGGAATTTCATGACTTTTCCCAACTACCACTTCTAGAATACACTCTTTAGTGAATTATTAAAAACAATGTCATAATAGTTATTAGCAATTTTTATTAACAAAATTATTTTTATAAAGGGTGGGGAGAGGACTGACCAATTCTGACATGGCATAATCCTCACAATTATTACCCCAGTTAAATAATAGCAACTTTTACTTCTGTTAGCAAAAATACATCATTTTCAAGCTTTAAAATATTTCAAGCCAATTAAGCTTGTGTGGAGAGTGACCAAGATCCACAACTTACTTCAAACAATAGTACTAATGTAGTTGACACAGTCTCTTTAAATAGGAAGTGGAATTTAGCTGACTCATTTTGGAGCAGAGTAGTGTAAACATTTCAACATCCCTTATGAAGTTTACTAATAAACACGTTCAGCTGGATTTTTAAAAATTTGAGCATAATATGTGTAAAAAATACTTCAAATAATAAATTTGAATCTTTATCCTAAAGAAAAAGTTGGGCCATTCCTTGGACCCAGTTTAAGAATTATGCTAGCTCACACTTTGTATAGTAACTTGCAGTATCATCTGACAGTGGCTTTAATAGCAAAATGGCCTTCATTTGAGCCAACAAACATTAATATTTGTTAATCTGATTCTTAAAATCTTTCATTTTATATAAATAAAACAGGGAGGGGGGAATCTCATCCTATGATCTCACTCACTTTGACATGCAAAGTATTCCACCTTTCCTTCTTCAGAAAACACATCTACCATCTTCAACTCACTATAAATACCCTTCAACTCTGAGAAAACAGGACATGTCTTCTACATGGCTTCTCATCTTGTAGATTGTTTCCCCCTAGAAAGCCAGCTTTAAAATGCCATCACATGTGCACAGCTTGCCTTAATATTTCTCAGAAGCTTAGATCACATGGGCGGGCGCTTCAGCCTGTCACAAGGCTGCAATGTGACAGGCTGAGCTGGATGGAGGCTCTCACATAAAGCCTAGTCAACAGGGGCCTCTGAAATCAGCTTCTATTTATATCCCAGAGCCTGCCAACTCCTACACAACCCCCAAAACTAAGGATGCAGAGTTCACACATGTAATATAAGAAAACAAAACAAAAAGATGCTATTTATGCTGCTACAGTTTTTTTCTAATGTAGGGAGGGTTAGAGAACAATCTCAAATCCAATCTAGAAGATGCAAGCAGGCATCATTAATCATCATGAAGCAAAATGGCCAGGGTTGTTTATAAAAACCAAACACAGCAGAGAGCACATCAAGGCAGAAAGAATCCTCATGATGAGTGGCAATTTTTTCTTTTTTTGGGGTGGAGGCAAGCTTGCCATTAGGTACTGTGGTTTCCTCCTACTTGGCAATGTTTTAGAAAAATACAGTACCATTACCATTTAGTACCTTAAAGTTGATAGAAACTTGAGCATTATGTGCCAGCTCTATCGCGTATAGGTGAAATATTTATTTTTCTAGGTTTGGCTTCCTCTAATCCATAGCTTCCAAAAAACCCCAGCAAACCTGGACATGCAACTGAAAAACTCTCCAGCCTCTAATAAAAAAAAAAAAAAAGGCTTTTAAAAACATAGATTTTAGTTCTTTCAGGTACACATAATGTTAAAAGATGTTAAGAATGCCCACTCACATGGAATTGATACCTGAGTTCTAGTCTCTAATCTACCTCTAAGCCAGTGACCTTGGGCAAGACCTCATTCTCCCTATCTCAGTTTCCTCTTTGCCAAATGGAGTAGATCAGTGTAATTTTAAAAGGCTTTTTTCCAGGCTTAATACCAGGCCCGAGACAGAAAATAGGGGAGAACTACAACAAATTCCTTTATAGGAACATTTTAAGAAAAAACTTTAAAAACAAAATTGCAGTATTTTCCCTAATTCAGTTTTAAAATTCTGCTTTTTAAAAATGAGTAAAATGGAATTCAGATTTATTATTTTTTAAAATGCCTGCAGATTACCTGAATGTCTGGTTTAAGAACGGGGGGGGGCTCAGCGACCTATATTACTTTACACCTGTATGTCCTTAGACCAGATTCTTGGGAGGCATTCAATCAATAAAGATAACCCGGGCCTTTCCCAAAACACAGCTGCACTGGGGGCTTGCAAGAGGAGCACAGAATTTCACGTTCACCACCCTAAATGCACGAAACAAAGGGGAAGGTGCTCCATTTCCTTCATGAAAGGGATCCTGGGCGAGAAACGCCACCAACGTTGGTGAAACTAACACAAGACGACAGAGAGGGCCCCCTCACTCACGTTCCAGCGGGTTTTGGAACAAGTTCGGGTCCCACCGGTACCCCACCCCTCGCCAAGCACAGGCCTCGCTCAGGAGAGCCCAACAGGGCCTTCTCCAAAAACCACTGAGTCATGCAGAACAGCACCTCCGCAGGGCAGGCCGGCCCCTCGCCCTGCGGGCCCTGCGCCGACCCCCGGGCTTCAACGGCTCCCCCGAGGAGGCTGCGGGGAGCTGAGGGGGTGTGGGGAGCGGGGGCCGGGGGCGCGGCCGCCGCCACCGCCTCTTTGTCTCCCCGGGTCGAGCTGCCCACGTCGGGCGCAGCCGCCAAGGGCGACCGGGACTCTCGCGAGGGAGGCCCGGGGCCCGGAGGCCGGAGTCCCGACGCCCGGAGGACGCCCGCCGGGCATTGTTCCCGACGGCGGGTGAGGGAGTAAGCCCGGGGCGCAGGGAGTCGAGGCTCGGGCCACGACGACAGGATGACGCCGCCGTCTTTGTGTTTCCTGAGCGGGCGGGCGGGCTCCCCTCCCCCGGACGCCGCCATCCGCGACCCGCTCGGGCCTCGCCGGAGTTCCGTGGCGTTCCGGTCCCCCCAAGGCCACCCCCGGCCCGGCACGAGCAGCCGGGCGCCCTCCCCCAGCTCCCCACCACTCACCCTGCGTGACCAGAAGTGCAGGAGCCGAGCTTGCGCGCGACGGCGGCGCGGTGGGGCCGGGCCGAAGCCTCAGAGCCGGGCGAGCCGGGCGCCCTGGAGCCGCCGCCGCGGGCCGGGAGCGGGTGGGAGCCGCAGGCGGAGGTGGCGCTGCCGCCGCCGCGGGATCCTTCTTTTGTTCCTGCAGTAGCACCGAGCGTGGCCGGGACACGCCGGAGCTCGGGAAGTGGGAGGAGGGAAGCGGGGGGGGGGGAGCAGAGGGGGAGGCGGAGGGAGGACCGGAGGCTGCGGCGGCTAACGCTGCTCGCGGCGCTCGCCCGTCTCCTCACGCCTCCACCGGCGGCGGGTAGGGCCGATTCCGAGGGAGAGCGGCGCGCGCGCAGCGAGGACTGGGCACCGCGGGGGCCCGCTGATGGCGCTCTCCGTCGCTTGTGCGACCGCCGATGAGGCCGTGGCTCCCGGGAGCGAGCGAGCCCCGCGACTACATGCAGACAGCTCCGCGGTCCGGCCGACTGACGCTTCCTCTCCGCCCCGCGCTTAGGCAACGAGGGAAAGAGGGAGGGAGGGAGGGGGCGGGGTCTGTGCGTCAGCGAAAACCCCGACGGCGGCGGAGGGGAGCGCGGTGACGTAGCCTGCCCGACGCTCCGCCCCGCCCCCCAGTCAGTAGGTCCTGGAGGCGGGGCGGAGCCTGACTACACTGCTGTCGCGCGGAGTGGAGTCACTGGTCCGGCTCCGGCCCCAGGGTGGAGCTGGAAAGTGCGAGTCCTACCGGGGATGCGGTTCTATTTTTAACCCAATTGTTCGCCCTCAGCCTCCCTCCTTCCGATTTTCTCACTCAAGCCTGCTTTTCTCCATCTGAGTTCTCACGCTTTTTCTTGAGCCCTTTCCTCCTTCCTCTCCAACTACCCCTCCCCCACCCCTCAATAATGAGAAGGATTCGCCTCGCGAAGAGGAAAAAATTGCTTTATAGCTTTTGGGTCTTTTCGCAAGTTTATTAAGTCTTCGCCTGCCCGCCCCATTCCCTCCCACCCCCGTTCGGTTCCAGAGTCCGGCGTGAGCGTGGCCCTGCCCCGCCGAGAAGGAGCGGGCCGGCGGCGCTCGCTCAAGGTCAGGGTTGGTTGTGCAGAGTCAGGAAACGCTCCGCCGTCTAGCTGCCAGTCCTCGGCCCCGGCTCTGTTCTGAACAAACTGTTTTGGTCAGCCTATAAAATCCCTGGAAATTGACTCTTCCAGCAAAGCATCGTGAACTGGGAAAGCACCAAATGTTCTACTCAAGAAAAGGAGTTAAGGGACAAACAAGCTAGACCTAAGGCAGAGATCAGAAAGGAGGAAACGTTGCAGGAGGAAGTTCAAGAGGAGGAAGGCATTGGGCAAGCAATTCACAAATGAGGCCCAGGGCCCAACTAACTTGGAAGGGCGAGTTAACTCAAAATACTGAGAACCTTTGCAAAGCACCAGCCTAGAAACCCCCACTTCCAGCTGCCCTCTCCAACCGACTTTAGTTCAAGTCCGAAGGACAAAATTCTAAGACAGAAAGGACTTGTGATGTTTTCTAGTAACCGATAGCGTAATGAGTAAAGAGAAATGATGTTTAGGGCTTAGCCACCACTAAGAATTGAGTGAGAGGTCCCTTCATTGTTTCCCAAACTCGCTGATCTGAAAAGTGCCCTGGGGTAATTATTTTAAAAATTCCTAGGCCTCTCCCCTGGAAATGGTTTTGTTTGGTCTGGGGTAGAGCTCAGGAACCTGTAGTTTAAGTAATGCTCCAGGTGATTCTTCTTTATAATTTTGTGTACTAGGAGACCCTGTTTTGGTGCTCTGTACCAGAAGTTCCAAAATCAAACAGTTTCCTGCCACAGCATGCAGAATACCTGGAATATAAATGACCTCTTAGGCTTATCTCTGTGGTCAGTTAATGTGTTAGAAATGTTCATTGGTCCCAGGGCCATTGGAATTTATTTCCTTGAATGAGTAGATAAATTAGTGAAAACATAGCAGTTACCATCTACAGACCATTTTTGGTGCTAAGTATTTTTCTCCATTTAGGGTGGTGTCTCATTTAATCTTCAAGGCAATTCACTGAGGTAGGTACTATTATATCCATTTTTATAGATAAGTGAATAATAAGTGACTTGCTTGAAGCTCTGAAGGACAAGGAAGCTATCAAAGTGATTCTTACTGAGGAAAAAAAGAATAACAGAGATTTCCCTCCCCCAGAATTTTAGTCATTAAAAGGTGAAACGAGCCCTGGCCTGTTTTGGCTCAGTTGTTTAGAGTGTCAGCCCACAGACAGAAGAGTCAAGGGTTTGATTCTTGATCAAGGGCACCATACTCGGTTGCAGGTTTGATACTTGGCCCAGGTTGTGTGGGAGGCAACCAATCAACGTCTCTCTTTCTTTCTTTCTCCCCCACCCATCTGGCTAGCCCCTCCCTGTCTCCCTTCTCTCCCACTCTATCTAAAAAATCTGTGGAAAAATATCCTCAGGTGAGGAATAAAAAAAAAAAAGTGAAACAAGATAATTCCTGAAGAAGCATAATTGGAAAACAAAAAACAAAAACCACAACTAAGAGTAATAAGGCAAGCTGATTATTTAATAATGTATAATATATGTAATGTAGCTTCATCTAATAATTCACATTCTCTACCATTTATAACGTTTTGTATGAGACTGTTTCAACCAAGAGTGTGACTGGTATTGAACCTAGTTTTAGCAAGAATTTCCTTCCAGCAACTACCCTAGTCATTCTCAAAATGTGATTCCCAGACAAGCAGCATCAGCATTACCTGGGCACTTGGAAAGACAAATTCTCAGGCCCCCACCCCAGACCTATGGGATCACCAACTCTGGGGTTTGGTCCAGCACTCAATATTTTAACAAGTTTCTCTTGTGAGTCTAATAACATGCTCAAGTTTGAAAACTGTTGACTTACCCCTAACATGCCATCAGGTGACCTCTCTCAGATGCTCACACCAACTAAAGGGAAAAGGTTAAAAAAATAAGAGATTTTTCTTCATGTTACTGGTGTAACAGATTATGGGGTATGCTTCTATGGAGTTTTTTCCTTTTTTTTCCTTTGGTGGTCCAAATTTTCAGTTGGACTCTAAAGACAAACTATGAAACACATATTATGCAATGGAATGCTCTTAATATAGTAAACAAAAGGACTGTCACTCTATGGTGGTCAGAGAAGGTTGAAACCAGCCTTTGTAAAATAGATAACAGGAAAAGTGAGGCGTGCTTGAATGTGAGGTTATCAATTGTTTAAAAACACCTTTGTAGAGTCATTATGTAGAGCAAAATTGGTTCTATGGAAAACATGGCCTCATAAGGTGATCTGATCATAAATTTCTAACTGGGGTACCGGCCAGTTTGGCTCAGCAGTTAGAGCGTCAGCCTGCAGACCAATGAGTCTCGGGTTCAATTGGTCAAGGGCACGTACCTAGGTTGCCGTTCCTCCCCGACCCTGGTCGGGTGGTGGGGGAGACAACCAGTCAATGTGTCTCTTTCACATTGATGTTTCTCTCTCTCTCTCTCTCCCTCCCTCCTACTCTATCTGAAGATAAATAGAAAAATATCTGGTGAGGATTAAAAAAAAATTTTCTAACTGGGCAGGTCATGGTTGGTAGACATGCCCTAGGCATATAACTTAATAAAAGGTTTGTCTTTGCCTTAAGCAGGCCCTGTTCATTGTTTTTGTGCATCTAGCTTAACACAACTTTGAAACAGGCGTAACCACCCTCAGGAGAGCACATAATCTTGACTATTCAGTTATCCAATTCCTGCCTTACTTTCTTCCACCTTCATGTAATCTTCCTTATGTTCCCTCCTTAATTTTAAATGCATAAAGGAAACTGCAAAACTATCATTCTCCAAATCATTTAAGATCTTATATCCCAGCAATTGTTGTCAGTTTGGCTCAATATCTTAAAAAAATTTTTGTATGTTTGGACCTTTTTTTTTTTTCTTTATTGATTTTAGAGAGAGAGGAAGGGAGAGGGAGAGAGATAGAAACATCGATGAGAGAGAACATCGATTGGCCGCCTCCTGCATGCCCCCCACTGGGTATTTGGCCCACAACCTGGGCATGTGCCCTGACTGGGAATCGAACTGGCGACTCTTGGTGCATGGGTCGATGCTCAACCACTGAGCCACACCGGCCAGGGCAACTGGTAAATACTTTAAAAGAAAGGTACAGAATGCCATGGAACATATAACCAATAACAGTGGATACTGAAAACACCCAGGTCTGAGTTCCATCACCAATCCAGTGGAGCCAGGCTTACTTCTTCCTTTTTTTTTTTTTTTATCCTCACCCGAGGATATTTTTCTATTTATCTTCAGGTAGAGAGAAAGGGGGAGGGAGAGAGAGAGAGAGAGAGAGAAACATCAACACATTGACAGGTCACCTCCCGCATGACCCCGACCAGGACCAGGGATGAACCGCAGTCTAGGTACGTGCCCTTGGCTGGGCCGGAGCTCTACCACTGAGCCAAACCTGCCAGGGCCAGGCTTCTTTAATCTTTTTTTTTTTTTTTTTTTTTTTTTGGTATGTGCCCCTAGTGGGAACCGAACCCAGAACTCTCTGGTCCGCAGGCCGACGCTCCAACCGCTGAGCCAAACCGGCCTGGGCCCAGGCTTACTTCTTTAAAGTAGTTATAGTAAAGTGGCATGTGCTTTGAGAAAGTTGGAACAGTTTGTATTCTACTTCATTTTAGGTAAAGTCATTGCAGATTCGCTTACATTTTTCTTTGTAGTCCAGGAATGAGCCATAAGAGGATTGATGATTGGAGAAGAACAAATGTAATTAAATTTCTTTGAAAGTAGAAACTGACATCCCTCAAAAATAGCAATAAAAGTTATTAGTCCACTGTCAAATATAAAAGACCTGGAGTTATTTTAACTTGACATTTAACTTTCCGTGATGGAGACAAGAATTGCTTCTATGGCATTATTGTAATACCCTGTCATGGATAACTTCATTTTTCTGTGTGCTTGAGTAGAGCTATGTGAAGCACAAAGTCTTTGCTGGGGTTTTAAAAACTTGGGTGCCCCAGCTGGTGCAGCTCAGTTGGTTAGAGCATCATCCTATACACCAAAAGGCTGCGGGTTCTATTATCGGTCAGGGCACATACCCAGGTTGTGGGTTTGATTCCCGGTTGGGGCTTGTGACCGTTTGAAGCTTCTCTCTCTCTCTCTCTCTCTCTCTCTCTCTCTTCCTCCCTCTCCCTCTTCCTCTCTCCCTCTCTCTAAAATCAATTTAAAAAAAAAAACTGTTGAGTGTCACCTGGCCGGTGTGGCTCAGTGGTTGAGCGTCGACCCATGCACCAAGATGTCGCCAGTTCAATTCCCTGTCAGGGCACATGCCCAGGTTGTGGGCCAAATTCCCAGTGCGGGGCATGCAGGAGGTGGCTAGTCGATGTTCTCTTTCATCCACGTTTCTAGCTGTCTCTCCCTCTCCCTTCCTCTCTCTCTAAAATCAATAAAGGAAAAAAAAATTTTTTTAATTAAAAATAAAAACTTTTGGGTGTCATTTGATGTTCACATAGTGCTTTCTCTCCTTTCTTCTTCAGTCCTTTCCAAAATCTCAAAGATCAAGGTAAAGAGAATCAATTGTATTTTTATTGTTTTCAGAGTGATTGACTGAAAGGATTAAGTGTTGTATTTAGAGCAAATCAACTAATTGAAAATTAAGGGCATAACATACTGTTATTTAATATTTTCTATGTTTAATAATTAATAATTAAAATATCAGTGAATCCAATAATGGATTGGTTTTAGACCCAGATCAACAAGTGGTTGGCTGACTTTTTTCCCCCCAAGGAATTGATAAAGCAAGTAGCAATTTAATTGTATAGATCTTTTGGTAAACTTAAAGCCATACTTATTTTCAATGAAAATAACTTAAAGAATCTTCAAATAAATGGTATGGATATCTTACCTGATTAGAGAAGACTTTCAGACAAACTCCAGATACTGTCAACATAGCCATAAACAATTTTAAAGACTACTTAAATGAACAAAATTCTTTGTTATTTATATAAGTCAAGAACTTATATGGTAAATGAAATTGATGAATATATATATGTATGTGTGTATTATTATTATTATTATTTTGCTGTCAACATCACTTTTTAAGATAAGGTACACCCTGGCTGGTTTGGCTCAGCAATTAGAGTATTGGCCCGCGGACCAGAGTCCCAGGTTCGATTCAACCAAGGGCATGTACTTCGGTTGCGATTCATCCCCAGCCCCGGTTGGGGTCGTGCGGGTGGCAACCAATCTATGTGTGTCTCTCTCACATTGATGTTTCTCTCTCTCTCTCTCTTCCTCCCTCCCTCCTCCCGCTCTATCTGAAGATAAATGGAAAAAAAATTCTCCGGTAAGGATTTAAAAAAAAAAAAAAGATATAAGGTACTTTGGTTTTAAGAACTTTAAGAAATCTTTGTCACTGAACAAACAAACTAGGTATGAATGTTCAGTGAATGTTCAGTCTGTATTCTGAATCTCAGTAGTTAGCTTTGGGATTGGCTCTGAAACAACACTTTGGAGCATATCATAACTTGGGCTCATGGGTGGTGAGGGGGCCAGAAAGATAGGAATGAGGTCCATGATTAGGCAAGAGCCCAGCAACTGAGATAGCATAAAGCTCTGGCAGTGGGCAATTGGCACTAATGGGTTAGCTATCTGGCAACAGAAAAGGGTCACAGAAAGCAGGTAGATACCATTAAGGGAAGTCAGAATTCAGGCAGAAGACTGGCAAGAAAGAAGTGGGTAAGGTGGATCCTTGTCCCAGCACGGGTGGGGAACCTTTTTTCTGCCAAGGGCCATTTGGATATTTATAATATCATTTGAGGGCCATACAAAATTATCAACTTAAAAATTCGCTTGCTCTGTTTGGTTAGGCTAATTTGGTGAGGCGTGTGATGTTAGCTGGTATTGATTTCTTGGGCCTTATATGGCCCACAGGCCCAATGTTCCCTACCCCTGTGAGTAATGCAAGTTCTAGGTATTGAGCCAAGGCAAGTGCCTTATGTTTGTGTAATGTTTCTTCATTTACAGTATATATTTGAAATCATTAATTTGATAAATTTATAATCAAATAGCCCATTGAGATAGATATTATCATCTCTCCTTTGCAGAGAAGTTGACAGAAGCTCAGAGCAAAGTCATGCGTCCTGTCCAATGTCGTGTATCTATTAAGAGTCAGAGCTGGGAATTTAACTCTAGCCTCTGTCCCTTAGTTCTGTGTTCTGCACTTCTCCAGGCAGACCTCTTCCTCTTTTAATTTATGTCATAAATATATTTCCCATTATAATGAGAACCACCCTTTTACATCGTGTATGTCTCCCATTTCACCCAGAATTGTGACCTTAGTGGAAACTCTGATTAATTTCTTCCTACCTAACAGGCAACTCTTTCCAAGTTTCTTTTGCTGGTTCTAACTTTTCAGCTTCTAAATGTGGCGTTACTTAAGTCTGGGTTCCGAGTACTCTTTGTTAGTTTACTGCACATACTTTCAGTGATTTCACCCACATCCATAGACTTAAATGCTTTCATTCCTTAGCTTACCAGTGCTTGATATTTTTTAATTTAGAAAGATATTTTAAAATTTTACATACAAACATTTTCGATTTAACCCAAGAAACATTTTTTTTTCAAACTAAAGGTATACTTTATCATTGAAAGATAATTTCATAGCTAGCCACTAGTATTGTTGAGTTTAAATGAATGGGAGGACCTATAAATAGAGATGGGTTTATATTTATTCCTTGTGGATTTTGGCTCTAGAGTGGCCAAAATAAACTTAGAACCTTGGAATCCCCAAGCAGGTGCTTCAGTTATTGGTATGTGACTGATTTAAATTCTTTTTTTAAATTTTGTTTTGTTTTTTAAACATATCCTCCCGTGAGGATTAAAAAAATTTTTTTTTCTTATTGATTTTAGAGAGGGGGGAAGGGAGAGGGAGAGAGACATAGAAACATCAATGAGAGAGAACGTCAACTGGCTGCCTCCTGCACGCTCCCCACTGGAGATCAGGCCCACAACCGGGGCATGTGCCCTGACCGGAAATCGAACAGGCTACCGCTTGGTGCATGGGGTCGACACTCAACCACTGAGCCACACCAGCCAGGCTACATTCTTTTTTCTACTGTAATTTATAACAATGACCAGCTCTAAATGTGAAACATAAATATGTAGAGAAAAATCCTACTTTGTACTGTAAAATTAAAAGTTATGAAACAAATCAAAGCAGTACAAAGAAATAAAAACATCAGGCTTGTCCATTAATTAATTGGATAATATAAGATTGGGGGAAAAAAATCAGAGATTTCTAGGTCTTAACACTATTATTGAAATGTGTCTAGGGTAGGCCTGAACCTTTTGATGCTGGATAGAGTGCTGCTTTGAGCTTCCTAGTTATGTAGCAGAAGGTAATGTCTTTGAAGACATCAAGAAGATAATTGAAGAGGAATCAAGGGGACAAAAAAAATTGGGTTAGGGTTCAATGGACATCACAGAAGTGTTCAGGAATTCAAAAAGATTGAGTCTTGGAGTACGGGCTAGATTGAAACTACAGACTAGAAATCCCTTAGCAATAGTACATATGAACTTCAGAAGAAATTCAGCATCCATCATTGTCACTGTCTTCGAAGAATGTTATCTTCTGGGAAAACAACTTCCCTGAAGCTCAGTGCTTTCTTGCACACATATGAGGATGATCCAGATCTGTCTCCCCAGCTTTCCCAAGAAGATCAGAGAAGAGATGATTACTTTGTTAGTTGCTGCTTGCAGATACCAGAAGATCACCTGATGCAGCCGTTCTGATACAAAGAGGTGCTGATACCACAGGTGCCCTGGTGGCTTCTCTTCTAGTCCAGTTCCTTCCTTTCAAAAAGACATCTCTTCCCCTACCTTTTTCTGGCTAAGAGGTTAAGAAGCAGCATTTTTGAGCAGCATTCAGGAGGAGAGGATGAAATAAAGGATTCCGAGGAGAGGATGAAATAAAGGATTCCGAGGAGAGGATGAAATAAAGGATTCCTGCAGTAGGGCATGACTTTTTCAGCCCTTGCAATTATAAGACCTCATGATTTCTTTGCGTTTAATGTTTTAAAAAGTTTCATTCTTTTGCAATCACCTGACCTTATAACTAAGGTCAAATTTTTAAAGAGGGTAAAAAAACTAGAAATTCATAATAAATTAATTTTTAAAACGAAAACCAGCAACAATGCAATGACATAGGGATTGAAGGAACTATGAAAATCTCCTTCTAACAGTACTTAGTATTTAGTTTTGTGCTTTGTGCTTTCATATACCCTATTTCAAATCTTTACAATAATCCTGCGAAGTAGTGAAGATTATGCTCTTTCACAGAGGTACAGCTGACACAGAAGGAGGTAAATGATATATCTAAAATTATGTAGTTGGTATCAAAGAGTAAGGTCAAACCCAGGTCAGTTTGATTCTGAAACTCAGGTTCTTTCCAATGCAGCAGGTGCCTTTCTTAAACTAGTTATGATCACAAAATTTTAGGCTTGGAATGAAATCTAGAAGGTCCTCTTCAGCTCTCCACCCAGCACAGAAGTCCTCTAGACAGCATCTTCAGCTTCCAGGTTCTGTGATAATACCACTAATACTGCAAAAGGATGCGCTCACAAGTTAACCTGTTCCAGTGTCCCTAAAATTGTAATAAAATATTTCATCCAAGATTATTACCATTATCTAGTTTGCAAAGACTTCAGAAAAATGTAACTTTAGTGTTCCATTTAACTGTATTCCATGACTATTAAGATGCCATTGGTTAAAAACAAGCTAACAAGCCCTGGCCGGTTTGGCTCAGTGGTTAGAGCATCAGCCCGCAGACCAAAGAGTCTCGGGTTCGATACCTCGGTTGTGGTTCATCCCCGGCCCTGGACAGGGTCATGTGGGAGGCAGCCAGTCGATGTGTCTCTCTCACATTGATGTCTCTCTCTCTCTCCCCCTTGCTCCCACTCTATCTGAAGATAAATAGAAAAATATCCTCCGGTGAGGATTAAAAAAAAAACAAAAAACCACAGCTAACCAATTTTATTTTTTAAGAATCTATTGTAAATCATGTGTGGCTATTTGTTTTGACTTTTACTTGGATGTAATTAGGTGGACTCTTTACTATGGTCAACTCTCATCATCAGTTAGTGAATTATGTGTCAAATACCTGATTTGTAGTAACCTGGATACTTTGCCACTTACAGCAAGTTTGTTTTTCGATTTTTGAAGGATGTGGAGAAGAAAGTGAGACAAAATAGTAACAAAAGAATTTTAGGATGGAATTTTTTACTACAGCTGGTTTATTATGTTATTTTTTAAAATTACAAAGTATTAATAATATATGAATATATTCTCTTTGTATAAATTTCAAGCAACACATAATTTTAACATAAAAATGAGTCTCCTATTCAAGCCACCTCAACCCATTCTCCTGTTCCCAAAGGTAATCCTTAGGTACTTGAGTCTATCATTTCAAACCTGTTTTCTTCATTCATGTACTTATACATAATAGAAGCATCTTTGTGATTTGTTTGTTTGCATACATGAAATTATGCTCTATATATTGTTCTGCAACAGTGTGCCTGAGGGATCTTTCCATGTCAGTGCATAAAAATCTACCATATTCATTTGAACAAATTGCTGAGTACGGGTGTAACTTAATTATGTTAATCATTATCATACTGGTGGATATTCAGGTTGTTTGCATTCCCTAACTACGATAAAAAATGTTGATAAGGCCCTGGCCAGTTTGGCTCAGCGGTTAGAGCGTTGGCCTGCGGTCCAGAGAGACCCGGGTTCGGTTCCCGCTGAGGGCATGTACTTCGGTTGCAGTTTGTCCCCGGCCCTGGTTGGTCGTGCGGGTGGCAGCCACTCAATGTGTCCCTTTCACGTCGATGTTTCTCTCTCTCTCTCTCTTCCTCTCTCTCTCTCCCACTCTATCTGAACAAAAAATGTCCTCAGGTGAGGATTAAAAAAAAAATGTTGATAAGGGTAGTAACTTATTCTGAGAATGTAATGTATTTGTACCATTTATTCTCATTTTAAAAACATTTTTTATAGGGGCTTTGGCCATGGTCAAATGTCAAATGTTAGTCCTTGTGAGTAGAATTAATTTTTAAGACAACAGATAAATCTTACTGACCTAACTGACTCTCTTTCTCTCTCTTTCTCTCCCTCCTCCCCTCCTCCCTCTTTCCCCTCCTCTCCTTCTTCCTCCTCTCCTTCTTCCTCCCTCCCTCCCTCCCTCCCTCCCTCCCTCCCTTCCTTCCTTCCTTCCTTCCTTCCTTCCTTCCTTCCTTCCTTCCTTCCTTCCTTCCTTCCTCTCTTTTTAACTTTTGAAAAGATAATACAGCAAGATTCACGAGGAGAGAATCAACTTCAGTGTGAAGTCCTGCATCATTTCTCCCCATCCATAGCTAATGGTCATTGAGACAATAGGTAACATTTGTTAGGCACTAATTAAGTGCCAGGCTTTGTTGTAAGTACTCTCTACACATGTTAACATTAACTTAATTCTCATAGAAGAATTAGGAAGTAGACATGGTTATTCCATTTTGCTAATGTGGAAATTGTCAGAGGTTTTCTGATACTGGGAAAATGAGAGGACTTCCACATGGTGTACCTCAGAGGCCTAGACAGTGAGTCCTTACCCCTGGTGTGGTAAAGGGAGCAGTGCAGCTCATCAAGGCCCAGGGTTCACTGCTCCCAATCAAGAGCTGCTCCATACTTCATGGGGAGTCCAAGTTAGGATGATCAACTCCTCTGCTTTGCCCTGGACTTTCCCACTTTTAGTACTGAAACTCATGCATCCTAGTCAATCTCTTAGTCTTGGGCAAACCTAGATGGTTGGTCAACCTAGTCCAAGTAGTGGTTGTTTTGAGGAAAGGTGGGGGAGACTATACCTGAAGCAGGTGGGTGGTAGCCCTGTCTCATGGTCATCAAGGAATTTGGCAGGACCTTCGTTGTGAACCATTGACAGTGGATGTCTTTTCATAAACCCAGCTGTATAAATGGTAAGGTCAAGGTTGCTGATTTTCCCTCTCTAAAGAGCCACTATGGTACCCACTGTGAGACAGGAAATGATTAAAAAGGAGAAAAGGCCTACCACCTGGGTTGCTTTATAATATATCAGAACACAAAGAATATTGAAGAGCAACCAAACCATACAAACTCTCTGACAGCAAAAGTTCCTGATTTTTAATGCCAGGCAATTTAAGTGCAATGTCTTGCCTTTACCCATAACAGGCCTACTAAATATATAACTCTTCCTTGTTTCAACTGCAGTCAACAAACAGCCCAAGCTGCTGCATTATCTATGTTGCACAGATTTATGGCTTCTTTTTTGGTGTGTAACCTGGAATTAACCTCATTACAACAAAGATGAAATATCCCTTTAAGAAAAACTTTAAAAAGCAAAGCTTGCATTTTTTTCCCCCTTGAACAGTCTGACAAGCTTGATATATTTAGTCGCAAATAGAATGACTTTTTTTGTTGTAAACTCCGTCACAGATTGCAAAGGGGATCAGAAAACCAGAAACTAGTCATGTTTCTCAGCAGATGGTGGATGCCAAGAGAGGGAACGATGGGACCATGGTCGTCCTTAACAACAACAACAAAAAAGTCACAAAACATAGGCCTATTTGGCAAGATTTTATAAAGCCTACTATAAAAACTACCTCATTTGAAAATTGCTCCACCTAAGAAATTGTGATAAAAATGCCTGCTCCCAGAAATACAAATGAAAGAGTGAACCATTTTTCACTTCATTATACCAGTTTAGCTCTGAAATTGTGCTTAACACAGCACCAAGTGGCTGAGCGAGTGACATCGATGACATAAACTACACCTGATAGAAGTGCTGTGGAGCTCAGAGTTACAGTGCGAGGCCATTGATTTTGCAACAATTTGTTTCTTTTCTGATTTAAAACAAAAAGTGATTTTTATGTACCAGGGGACCTAATCTATTAACAGTGTTCATCCTTTACTGGTCATCATTTTCCTTGGAACATATCACACTGTGTAATCTGCACAATAAGAACATCAGAAACTGACTTTGGGGGTGTGGCGAGAGATATGGCCCTGAAGACACTGGGGGCTCTTTGTCCCCAAGGCAGGAATCACTTGGGAGGTAGACCATGCTCTCCATAGAGACGGGATGTTCCAAACTCTGATTAGACAAATACATTGCAAAATTTGCTACCTAAGACTTAAGTATATCTAAGAACTTAGTCATACTCTTTAATGTGTTCTTTTTACTAAAATGGTGGACTTTCTGATTCTTTCCAACATGTACATATTGAACGTCTCCTCCATAACTTGAAGCTCGCCCCCATAGAGTAAAGTTGAGGGTGATTTGGCCTGTTCCCCAGAGGAGCTGATGTCTTCCTGACCTCATCTATGGCTTCACTCTTCATCACTTTGTTCCTGCCACTCTGGCTTCCCTGCTCTTCCTCAAATGTGCTGAGCTCTCACTTGCTTGGGTGCTTTTCTACTTGTTGTTTCTTCCATCCAAACATCTTTTGTTCCAGATACCTCACTTTCTGACTTCCTGATTAAAGGTCACCCTCACAAGGGAGGCCTTCCTTGACCTATGTGTAAAGACCTCGAGTGACTATCCCTTTTACCATCCCTTTGTCCTGTTTTACTTTTCTTCATCTCCATTTTCTTATCACATCAAACATATAACTTTTATTTGTTTGTCTTGCCTTCCCCCACTGTCATGTAAACTCCATGAAAGCAGAAAATGAATTTCTTTTGTTTACTGCTAGATCCCTGGTGCCTACAACAGTGTCTGGTACCTCATAGCTATCCAGTGAATAACTGGAAGGAATGAATGAGTAAAGTGGTCGGGTAGACTGCTGCTCTATTATTCACACCCAGGTTGGTCTAACTCAGTGTTTTTATGCTCCTACCTCCTGAAGATCATGAATCAAGTTCTAAGTACCTCAGAAAGCTTCAAGGTTAATAGTTTTATTCTGTGTCCATCAAAAGACTTAGAGGATGACAGAGGATAAACAATAAGGTCTCTATTTCTTCCCACCTCTTTTCCTCTTGTCTCCTTCAACTACAACAACTTTGCTTTTAACAACTTTTTATAATGGGCTTCCACAATAAAATAGGATTTTCTTCTTGTGAAGACAGAATTTCCTAGGCTAACATACACTAAAATAAAAAACAGAAAAAGGAAAACCACTATTTGAGGGAATTAGGTTGAGAGATGTTAATTCATTGCTTTGTTACTTCTATCAACATTCCTCAGGAACCTGAAAGAGGGTCTGAACTCTGAGAGTGAGTTAGCCCCAGAGTCTTGTGAAGGCTTACCTTCCCCAAGACAGAACGTGGAGGGGCCATGAAAGAAAGGTGGAGTTTAATGATTTAACTATACTAGAAAATAACCTTTAAAGGTAATACAATGTTAGGAAATTTTCCTCTTTATCACTTTATATTTCAATGTTTGAGAAATTGAATGAAAAGCAAGTGTTGTTTTATTGTTGTTGTTGTTAATATATGCAAGATCTCCCCTGAAAAATCCTTATTTTGAGAAATCAAATTTGCATCATTAACAGAGAAGCTATTAGAAAAACAACAGCACTTAAGACTTACACAATAAAAAATAGTTTGGATTCTTACCAGTTGTCCACTGTTGACTGTTGAAATGAACAGCTGTGAGCTCTGTGCTCCCAGTTTTCACATGGCCCACATGTCCTTGGGGGAATCCTACAGTTGTCATTTAAACAAGCATATCTTTGTCACGTTGGGAGAAGCATCTAGTTTCATACTGTTGGAGTGATGTGATCCTGGGTCTGTGCTAGGCAATTGAGCATTTAGTGCAGCTCGGAACACTGAGGGACTGAGGTTCTCCCTGTCCTTAGTAGTGTCAGTGCCTGACTGAAGGGAATGAATACTTCAGTCACCTGTTTGGCAACACTGTGTGCCTAGCATTGTGCTCAGTACCACTGGGGAATTTTAAAGAAATATGAGATCATGTCCTTAATCCTGTTTCTGCTGCTTTCATGGCAGAATCAAAATTTCTAGGATAGAAGCAGCCTGTTTATTTGTTTTTTATTACTTTGCTAAACAATGGCTCCAAAATTCCAACTCTATCTCAGAAGTTCTTATGTTCTTCAGGAACTGCCCCACTGCCTCCAAGATCTCCTCACTTCAGTGTATTTTGTACACACCTTTGACACATCAATCTTCCTACAATAGAAGTAGACATGGAGAAGACTGTAATTGGAATCAGAGTCTAGGTCTGATTCAAACCTTATTCTACTCACAAACAAAAAGAACACCTCTATCATAGAATTGTGGCAGGGAGCAAATGAGATCGTGTATGTCAAAGCAATTTGTAAAGACTAAATATCAATATAAATGTAAAATATTATTGTTATAAAGCCCTATTTTACTATGTACTCCCCTTGATAATGAAAATCTTCAAAGGCCACCTATTGCCTGCAGAATAAAGTTCCCATGCATTAGCCTGTTATAAGAGGCTGTGTCCATCATGGCCTATGCCCATATCCTCTCTATTAAACCTATTATTTAGGCAATCCAAGCTTTTCACCATTCCCAGAACATAGCCATACCTTTCCATATCTGTAACCTTTGTGAACATAGTGCCCTTTTCTTGGAACGCCCTTCACTTATCTCGGCCAGTTGAAACCCTACTCATTTTTTAAGATTCAAGTGCCACTTCTCATTAGTTTGTAGCAGGCGTGTGTCACTTGTTATACTCAATATTGTATTGTGGATATATGGATGCATGCATGGTCTCCCCTGAAACAGGAAGCTTTCTGCTGAGTGAGTGAAAGTACAAGTGCTAGTTAATGTTTTTGAATTCTTTGAAGTGCTTTGAATGTTATTGGCATTCAATGCATACTTAAAGAGAGGATACATTTATCAACTCAGAATTAGGAACTTGTGTTATCTCTTTTTTGATTCTATTGTTATGTTTATAGTCATCTTCAATAGGCATGTTTATTTGGTAGAACCCTTGGAAAATTCAGGTGATTTTTTTCTTTACACTTGTCTGGGAAAGGTAGTCACAGGTATAAGCCCCCCCCTCCAACCCCACCCCCAAAGGATTCAGTTGAGTTTTGCACAAAATCTACCCTGGAGAATGTAGTCACTTGGAGAATGTATTTTGTTTTCTATTTACTTTACAATCTATAAAGTTCTTTGATGTCTGTTATTTGTTTTCAGTCTCACAACAGTGATGAGACACATGTTATCATTTTTCTTATAGATGAGAAACTTGTGACTCAGAAAAGTTCAGTAACTCAATCAAAGTTATGGAGACAACAAAGGCAGAACCAGGCCTCAAACCCAGGTCTTCTGATGCCAAAGCCAATGCTTCTTTTCTTCTCTACCCCATCTACCATCTGGACCCTTGCAAGAGTATATACTTTACTTTTTATTTTATTTTTTTTATCCTCACCCGAGGACATTTTTGCGTTCATCTTCAGATAGAGTGGGAAGGAGAGAGGAAGGAAGAGAGAGAGAGAAACATCGATGTGAGAGAGACACATCGAGTGGTTGCCACCCACACAGCCCCGGTGGGGCTGGGGACAAACTGTAACCAAGGTACGTGCCCTTAGCGGGAACCGAACCCAGGACCCTGTGGTCCTCAGGCCAACGCTCTAACTGCTGAGCCAAACTAGCCAGGGCTATATATACTTTACTTTTTGTGTTTCTCTTTAGACAGGAATAGTTTTGAAAATGTGTATATAATAATCCTCACTTGAGGACATTTTTGCATTTATCTTCAGATAGAGTGGGTGGAGAGAGGGAAGAAGAGAGAGAAACATCAATGTGAGAGAGACACATCGACTGGCTGCCACCAACATGACCCCGGGCCAGGGACAAACTGCAACCGAGGTACGTACCCTTAGCGGGAACCAAACCCGGGACACTCTGGTCCGCAGGCCAACGCTCTAACCGCTGAGCCAAACCAGCCAGGGCTGAAAATGTATTTTTAAAACAAAGTCACTTAGGTTATTTTTTCCTTTCAATATGTCATAATTTGATACCTTGTATATATAATATTGTTATCGGTGAAAGTGGAGTTCTTGGGGTACCACAAGGAAAAAATTTCATGAGGCCCCCATGGGAGGATGGGTTTTCTAGAAAGCTTTATTGATAAAGTGAAAGTAAGGGGGTTCCTCTCCAAGGTCCCATCTCTGTTCTTCTCACATGGAAAAAGTCCAGTCTTGTCTTCATCAGGGCCAGAATTAAGACCCCTGCCCATCTGGCTAGCTTAGTTTGTGTTCCCAGCTGCAGTCCATTGCATGTGGGGTCCTCACGACCATGGGCCATGTGGCTGCTTAAGGCCACATGGCTATGGAGAGAAAACAGGCAAGCGCGCCAGTGAGTGTGGGTCATGGAGCCAGAGAGAACAAGAGCCACTAAGAGCGTACAAGAGAGAAAAAGAGCGAACCAGTGCAAGAGAGAGAAAGCTCCTTTGTCTGGAGTTTTTAACTTTCCAAGATTTTGCACACTTCTGATGGGGCCCACCCCCTAGGCAATCCATTGTTCCCCAGGCTGGACTGACAGACAGACATCTTCCCTGTGTCACCCGGACTTCTATTACACCTGTGTCTATCTCTCCCTTCTCCCCTCAACAATCCAGTGGTTTATGAGGGAAGGGAGGTTGTTAATCCCCTTGGAGGAACAATGCTGTGTGAAGCTGTAGCTTCCTGGTGAAGCTTCCCAGGGGACCATGCTTACAATGTCTCACCTCCCCTTTGCTCTCTTCCTATTATTATTAATTTAAAAATTTTTGTTGTTGTTGTTAATCCTCACCCAAGGATATTTTTCCATTGATAATTTTAGATAGACGGGAAGGAGAGAGAGAGAGAAACATCGATGTGAGAGAGACACATTGATTGGTTGCCTCCTGCCCAACCACCACCCTTCATTTTGAGGGGTTTTAAAGGCTGGGTGTTTAGGGTAGGACCTAGGGGAGGATTTCAATAGCATATTCAGCTTTATGCTAATGTACCAAAATGAGGTTTATTCACTTAACTTCATCTGTCCGTGGGTGTGGTTGGCAAATGATGCTAATTGGATTTCTGCTGTCTCCCTAAGTAGGGTGATTTAAGCTGTTTACCCTCTGGTTGGGGAGGAGAAGTATAAACCATTTACTCTTAAGTGTCCCTGGTTTAGGGAAGATAGGATTTACTACATGGCTGAAACTGCTTGGCATCTTGATTTTCTAGAAAGTTAAATTGCTGTTTTACTATTTGTCTCAGTTCCTCTGTTCCATTTGTCCTGGCTTAGTGTCACATAGGCTCTATGAGTATACTTCTAAGATGTTCTTGTCCCAAATTGTGTAACATAGGCTCAGGGAATACTTTCATAACTGGGTCTCAGGCCACTGATGTAGTCACAGGAAACATAATTTGACAGAAAAAAACACCTGTGTTTAAAATACTTTCAAATTCAGCCCAGCTGGTGTGGCTCAGTGGCTTGAGCATCATCCCATGGACTGAGAGGTCCTGGTTCGATTGCCAGTCAGGGTACATGCCTCAGTTCCAGGCTGGATCCCCAGTGGGGGGGTATGCAGGAGGCAGCAAATCAATGTTTCTCTTACATTGATGTTTCTATCTCTCCCTTCCTCTCTCTAAAAAATCAATAAAAACATATTTAAAAAAAATACTTTCATGCCTGGCCAGTGTGGGTCAGTGGTTGAGCATCGATCCATGCACCAAGAGGTCACCAGTTTGATTCCCGGTCAGGGCACATGCCCAGGTTTTGGGCTGATCCCCAGTGTGGGGCATGCAGGAGGCGGCCAGTCGATCTTCTCTCTCATTACTGTTTCTATCTCTCCCTCTCCCTTCCTCTCTCTCTAAAATCAATAAAGAAAAATATTTTAAAAAATACTTTCAAATTCATAAGGGTAGCTTCTAGTTCAAGATGTCAAGGTGAACAGACCTACTTATTCCTCTCTCACAGGACTAATTTAAAGTATTAGAAGAATCAGAAAAGATGTAGCCCACAAAAATTGTAGTTGGTCATGAGCAGATGAGAAGAGGAAAAGCAGATGCTTTAAGAGGTTTATAAGAGCAAATAGGGGGAGAAGAAGAAAACAGCACTCTAGAATATGAGAGAAGGGAACTACAAGACGCGAAGTCACCAAGTTGCCCTGCAGAACCCTGGAAACGCTGTGGATTCAGAACTGGAGCAACAGTCCAACATCTCCAATAGCCAACAAGTAGGAGTTCTAAAGACAAAACACTCATGATGGAGGAAAGGAAATTGTGAAAGAAAAAACATCTCCAGAGCTAAAGGCAAATCATTCACAGGGTCCACAAGATAAATGAAAAAAGTAGCATAAATAAAAAAGGCCTATATCTAGAGGTATTGTTATGAAATCTCAGAACACTGAAGATTCAAAGTGAGAATTTACATCCATACTCATTTACTTGAGGATGTACTCCAATAAAAACAGAGTGAAAACCAAGAAAGAGCCCTGGCCGGTTTGGCTCAGTGGCTGGAGCGTCAGCCTGCGGACCAGAGAGCCATGGGTTCAGTTTCTGCTAGGGGCACATACCAAAAAAAAAACAAACAAACAAAAAAAAAACCAAGAAAGAGAAAGAGGTGGAAATACATAATAAAGAATTTAATCTCTAAACTCCGGGAAGGTCAGGCCTGATAGAAGTGTCTTTGCTTGCCTGGGGGCTTTGGACCAGCCTAATAGAAACAATGTGATTCAGGCTGAGGGTCTTTGAGCCACACTTTAAGAGGCTGGAGACTATACTTAGCCCTGTGGGCAAACAATCATGTGTAAGTAATGAAAGCTCAATAAAAACTCTGAATACCCAGGCTCTGATGAGACTTCCTGGTTGGCAAATGTCTGTGCTTATTGTTACACATCAGGGCTGAAAAAGTAACCTGTCCTGACTATGGAGAGAGGACAATGGAAGCTCTGAATTGGGTGCTTCCTTAGACTCTGCTCTATGTACTGCTTCCTTGGATGACTTCAGTCTGTCTTTCTCTGCAATAAATCTCGACCATGAGTATAATAGATTTCAGTGAGTTCTATGAGTCCTTCTAGAGAATGATCAAACCTGAGCATGGTTTAGAGAACCCCTCCAACTTGCAATTAATGTCACAAATCAGAGTGATATTGTGTGGGCTATGTTCCCTCCAACCTTGCAGTTAGTTAACTGATTGTCAGGGATACACAAACAAAACTCGTTTAGGGGAATAATGAAATAGCATCCAAAGATGACAATTGTGCAATAGGCCAAGGGAAGAAATGGGTCTAAATTAGAACAGAGATCAGCAGGCTTACACAAAAACGTTTTCAAGGGAAAAAAAAGGAATGTATTTCAGATAATAGCTGCTCTTAGTGAGAAGTTGCAAGATATAAGGAAGTAGTGGGAAAAGCCTAGGAATCTTAACAATATAAAAACGAATAACCAGACACTCTAGGTAGACCAGAATACTTTCACAGAATGTCACATTCCAAATATGAAGCAATTTAAACTTATTTTTTAGCAATTGGTAAAATGTAAGAGAGGAGACTCTATTTAATTTTGGCACTGGTGTATTTTCCTAGGTAACAGAAAGTAATTATTAGCCCTTTCTGCTTCTGAGATGAATAAATCGTGATGAATTGTCATAATAATGTAAAATTTGTTTATTCGTTATCAGCTTTCAAAATAAACCTATGTACAAAGCATGGAAGAGTTAATCATGATTAGGAACAGAACATAAACACTTTCCACTTGGATGGTATTAAAGTAAAGCTCTAGCTGACATGTTGGGAGATGAAAGGTAGGTTTGTTATCAGAAAGCGGACCTGGCCCTTCCAGGGTCTGCCTAGGGCCAGCTGGTAGTATGTGGGTTCTTGACTTTGTGTAGGAATAATTTCATAATACTAGTTCAGGTGAATTTTAGAGAATGTTTATTAAAGCTGGGGACAATGAAATTTTAAAGGGCCGGGGAAATGAGCCTAGGCTGGTCTGCTTTGGCTCACTAAGAAGTCAGAGAAAAGGGAGCCTTGGGGACTGTGAACGAAAAGGGGCCACATGCTAACCTGACAAGTTCAGGGGAGGCCTGTGTGGCGACCTTACAAGCTCAGAGACCTAAAATAACCATAAAGAATGGTCTGAAATGAAAATGTTTGAACTAAAAGCAGTTTCTGGTGTAGTCATGTCCTAGGCTGGTCTCTTCCCTGACAAAGGTCAACTTTCACCTTAATTGAGCCTATTGTCTGTTTGCATCTATGATAAGATACCTTTGTAATATCAGAGTAACTTCCCTTTTTTCCAGACCCCTCAAGGCACAACCAGTGCACCTGGGCAGAGACCACAAATCCCCTCATTGTTATTATTAGCATGTTAATTGTTAACTATCCTGTACCCACCTTATACAAAAGCATGTGTCTATCATTTTATGTTTTAGCCAATCCCAGAGGTCCCCTCCCTTTGCTTCCTCTCACCTCCCTAATCTATCATCAGAGGATTTCATATAACCCACTTACATCTCCTTTGATCATAATGTATAAAATAAGGTGCAAAACTGCCATTCTCAGAAGCATTGCCTCAATCCGCTGAGGTTTTGCTTCCTGTCGTGGATAGTTTGGCTCAAACAAACTCACAAAAATTCTTCACAGGTTTGAATGTTTCTTAAGTTGACAGGACAGGTTCAGGGAGTTTGCCCGGGATGAACTGCTGCTGCCCATTGCTGCCCTGGTTGCAAGCCTCATGAGATTCCTTAGAGTTTAGGAGATGCATGCCTGTGGGGGAAGAAAGTATGGGGAGGTGTGGGCAGGCTCCTGGAAAGGAGAACACTCGCTGGGACCTTCATTTTGAGGGATTTTAAAGGCTGGGTGTTTGGGGGAAGACTTAGGGGATGATTTCAATAGCATATTCAGCTTTATGCTGATATACCAAAATGAGGTTTATTCACTTAACTTCATCTGTCCTTGGGTGTGGTTGGCAAATGACACTAATTGGATTTCTGCTATCTGTCTCCCTGAATAGGGTGATTTAAGCTGTTTACCCTCTGGTTGGGGAGGAGAAGTGTAAACCATTCACTCTTAAGTGTCCCTGCTTTAGGGAAGATAGGATTTACTACATGGCTGTAAATTGCTGTTTAACTACCTGTTTCAGTTTTCCTGTTCCACTTGTCCTGGCTTCCTGGCCTGTCTCAGGTAGGGGAGGAGCAGAGAATAATAAGGGCAAACACCCTCATTTAACAAAGTGAGGAGTCAATGCAATCTATTAAAAATCCATAAAAAAATAGTGATGACAAAAATGCAGTGCAATGGAAAAAGAATGTCCTATCTGGAAACAACCCACTCACACTAAACAAAAGCATCAATTCCAGGTAATTTGTAGACAGTTTAACTCTGAAAGGTAAAACAGTAAGGCATTAGGAGATAATATAAAGGAATAGATTCATGATCTCAATATGAGGAAATTATTTTTAAATGTATTGAAATTAAGCACCAACCTTGAAGGTAAGGATTGATAAATTTGATTACAGTGAAATTAAAAATAATCAAAATAGTAAAAAGGCAAGTTATAGATTTGGAGATATTTGGAACATGTATAATCAACAAAGTGCCTACATCCAGAATATACAAAGAACTCATACAACTCCATAAAAAATACAATTCAAGCCCGGCTGATGTGGCTCAGTGGATTGAGCATTGACCCATGCACCAAGATGTCGCTGGTTTGATTCCCAGTAAGGGCACTTGTCCGGGTTGTGGGCCAAATCCCCAGTGGGGGGCCAATCCATGTTCTCTCTCATTGATGTTTCTACCTCTCTCTCTCTCTCTCTCCCTTCCTCTCTCTCTAAAATCAATAAAAAAAATAAAATTTAAAAAAAGTTTAAAAAAATATAATTCAATAGCAAAATGTGCTAATAGTCTCAACAGCCATTTCAAAATAGAGTATAGCAAGTTGGTCAATACATATATGATAAGGATGTCAATCTCATTACTCATCAGAAAAATGCAAATTAAAATTGCAAAAGATACTGCTACACACCCATCAGAATGGCTGAAATAAAAAGGACTCAAGATAGCAAGGATTGCCAAGATGTGTGGTGCCTGGAACTCTCATACAGTTGCTGGTCGGACTGGAAACTAGTTTAACCAATTGGAAAGCAGTTCGCCTCATCTATTGAAGTTAAAGGTGCCATATCTCATGACTTAGCAATTCCTCTCTTAGGCTTATATCCAGTGGAAATATGTGCTCTGCAACCCAGGTACTTGCTCTTGACTGGGAATCAAACCTGAGACCCTTTGACACTCTAACCACTTAGCCTAACCTGCCAGGGCTAAGTTGACCTTTTATCTTTCCTGACTTCATTACATTTTAAAGGCATTTGTAGTATTAAATAACAATTCACAATGGCTTTCATCACAACCACCACCTTCATCACCAGACAAACAAACAAAAGAACATCTCCACACCTCTACAAAAAACCTAGCATTATGGATGCCCCTAACCACTAACCTAAGAAAACAATATCCTCATCATCCACCCATTTCAGGGGTGTGGCAGCGTATTTAGTTGGAAGCAGAGCTTTTAATATCAGTCATTCTCATTATTTTATCCCAGGACTTTTTTTTTTTTTTTCAATCCTCACCGGAGGATATTTTTCCATTGATTTTCGGATAGAGTGTGGGAGAAAGGGAGGGAGGGAGGGAGGGAGAGAGACACATCGATTGGTTGCCTCCCGCAGGACCCCAACCAGGGCTGGGGATCAAACTGCAATGGAGGTACATGTCCTTGATGGGAATCGAACCTACGACTCTTTGGTCCACAGGCCGATGATCTAACCATGGAGCCAAACCAGCCAGGGCTATCCCAGGACTTTCTAATAATGAGAGCAAGACACACATAGATCATTCTAATGAACTATGTAAGTGCATTCTGAGTTCAGTGATAGACTGTACAAGATAAAAGTTGCTTTTCAATCAGGATACTTTTAATTTTTAATTCTTGGTCCGCATTTATTATTTTATATTAGTTTTTTTAAAGGTAGATTTAGCCTGAAAAGGGCATGCAAATTTTGTTTCCTCAGTGCTACACACACACACACATCACCTTTAATAAAAAATAGTATAAACTAGACAAATATTTCAATATTAAAAGGAAAAAAAATTGAAAGTTGAGGTTCTACCCTGTTAAATTAACTTGTAAAAATATGATGGATTAAACTCTGAGACCCTTGGACAGTTATTATAACATTTATGATGAAATCTAAAAATTTTATAAAAGGCGAAAAGTTCTTATTCCAACTTAGTAGCTCTTTTTGACTTTCTAGCTAACATAGAAAAATAAATATGACTGAATGTTCTGAGAAATTTGTTGGCCCAAGGCAGAAGAAATAAATCAATCAATTATTCTTTAAATCAAAACAGTTTTCTTTTTATATTTTATTGTGGGCTTTGAACTCACTTTTTAGGGAAGCATGTTAAGACATCTGGATTTTTCTGTCTTTGTAGATTTAGGAACTATTTTGGTCTCGTTTCAAATGTAAATTGTCCATCTGATCATAATGTCAGTATTGTGTTGACAATAAAAAGACTAAGGACAACCAGGGCACTCATTAATGACATGGACAGGAGACACCCAAATGCCCACTCTCAGTTCTAGCAGGTCACTTTGCCTCTGGTTTTGTGTGTGTTTCGGCTCACCCTGTCCTTGTTCAAACTTTCAATCCACATTTCCAAAGAATGGTCATCCTGGTACAGTACACCTATGCTGAAAGCATGGATTGGGTCTTTCTTTAAGAAGGTTGCATTTCAGGTATAGAATTTAGAAAATAACTAGTCATAGAATGAACATCAACCAGTCTGTTTTTTCTTTTTTTTTTCATCCTCACCAAAGGATATGTTTATTGATTTTAGAGAGGATGGGAGAGAAAGAGAAAGAGAAACATTGATGTGAGAGAGAAACATCCATCTATTGCCTCTCATAGGCGTCCCGACCAGCGATCAAACCCACATCCTAGGTATGTGCCCTGACCGGAATCAAACCCGCAACCTTTTGGTGTACAGGACAATGCTCCAACCAACCGAGCCACCTGGCCAGGGGCAATCAATCTGTTTTTAAAACAGGCTTGACAAATAACCAGCTGCAGGCACTAAGTTCAACCTACAAGTGTGTACTCTAGAATCAGTCTGAGTCATCTGCTCTGTTTGGCACCCCTGTTTGCAACACGTCGTGAGCCTTCTCATGTAGCAATGCTGTTGGTAAATAGCTTACCCTTTCTGACAGCATAGATGAGAAAAGGACAACCTGATCTTGGTTAATAAAATATGTATCTCGGCCAGGACACATGCCCAGGTTGTGGGCCAAATCCCCAGTTGGGGGCATGCAGGAGGCGGCCAATTGATGTTCTCTGTCATCGATGTTTCTATCTCTCCCTCTCCCTTCCTCTCTCTCTAAAATCAATAAAGGAAAAAAATTTTTCTAAATATGTATCTCATGTGTGGTGAAGGGATATTTTAGAAAAGTCTCGAGCAATTATTAAAGATGCTTCTATGTATGTGCATGCATGTGTATGTGGGTGCTTGTTTTTTGTGATATGTAATGATTCACATTTTAAGAGGGTGTGTTTTTCTCTCTTAAAAAGTTGGCAGCCAGCCTGCCCTCAAAAATGGGAAATTTCTTGAGCTAATTTGGACATGCAGGCTATATTTTTACTCCACAAAGCTGTAACTCTCTGTCCAGCCAGCACTGCCAATTATCTGTGAAAATCCCTATTCAATATAGATGTAAAAAAAAAAAAAAAAAAAAAAAAAGCCAGATGTGTTTTTCTTTTAATCTTCACCCTGAGGACATTTTTTTTTTTTTTTTTTTGCATTTATCTTCAGATAGACTGGGAGGGAGAGAGGGAGGAAGAGAGAGAGAGAGAGAAACATCTATGTGAGAGAGACACATTGAGTGGCTGCCACCCACACGACCCCAACCGGGGCCAGGGACAAACTGCAGCCAAGATATGTGCCCTTAGCGGGAACCGAACCCAGGACTCTCTGGTCCACGGGCCAACGCTCTAACTGCTGAGCCAAACCAGCCAGGGCAACCAGATCTTTTTATTAGCCTGTGTTGCAAATAAGTGTTTAGGACAATTGTATATTAATATAACTTGTAAAGCAGAAAGAAGTTGTTTAAAGAGATGACCTGATTATCTTGATAAAGAAAATCATAAAACTGCAATCCATTTTTTGAAAATCTGGCCTTTGGTTTGAGTGCAGTCTGGATGGTAAGAACTTTTGGATTCATTTTCAAATTCTAGGATAATAAAGTTTGGCCCAAATAATTTACGCTTTCTATACCTTAGTTTTCCAATTGGTTAAAGAGGAATCAAAGCATTTACCTATCTCCTTACTGAAAAATAAAGCATTGGTAATTGATTTGAAGATACAAATCAGTGACAGTGCATTTGTTCTGTTTGAAGGGCTAAGCCACGTACTATTTCATCCATTCATTCTTTCCTTCTGGCACCAACCAGTGTATATTCTGCCTGTGGTCATTGCCTTTCTCACAAGAAGACCTATCACCATGACAAGAATTCAGAGAGAAATTTTGTGTAATGTACAGTGTAATTAACCAGGAAACAGGCAAAATTAAGGCAGATTTTTGTGAAAATTCCATTTTGTATGTTCTGAAATATGAGAAGACAGAATTTTCTCAGAGAGCAGAAACATGCATGCAGGGTAGAATGACCTGTTAGAAGGAATCGCAAATAGAGAGGATGCTACCACCCTCTCTTCTGAGAGTCTTTCAAACAGACAAATAAAAACAAGCAAAAAATGTGACTCCCAGATAAAGGCAGGAGGATTGGTTTGGTCACTTTTTTAGAGGTCCTTTTAATTTACAGCGTGCTGGCGTGAGTTACTAGGTCTGCCACCAATTAGAGTGTCAACCTATGTGCCAAGCTGTATATTATGTGTTGAGAACTCAAAAGCGAAAAAGAAACAATTTTTGCTTTCAAGGTCTTCCTAACCTCCTTGGGAGAGAAATACATACAAATAATTGCAATACTGTGTGATAAGTGCTAGACTAGTAGCAAAAACATGTGCTGTGATTGCAAATTTTGCCTGGGGTATTGGGACTGAAAAAGTACTATCTGCACTTGACCTTGAAGACCAGGTAGGAGTTAGGCAGGGTAGGTTGTTCTAGGCAGAAGGCTGAACCTGAACAAAGGCCCGGAGAAGTGGCTGTTAGTGGTAAATGGACTTATTTCAGAGAAGAGAAAGTACGTATTTGAGTAAATATTTCAGGTTGGTAATTCTGCTAGGTGGCCATTCACTGGCTGTGTGATTTGGGGCACATTACTTGGTGTCTCTGAGCCTGTTTCTGCATCTATAATGTGGAGACATTATTATCTATCCTGCAGAGTTGTTGTGAGAATTCAATGAAATGATAAATGTCAAGGGCCAGGAACAGTGCAAGGACAGAGTAGATGTTCGTAAATGGTCACTGTTGTTTCAACTCCTTGACTGGGCTGCAGCTGTTGCTATGCAACTGCCAATTGTTTAGAATATCATGATCTTGTATTAGAAGGGCTTCTCAACATAAATCATCTATAAAATGGAAATAATACATACTTATAGGGTTGTTTTGTGGATTAGAATTAATATTAAAAATAGGCCCAATAATGGTTAAAGAAGCAGTAGTTATTATCATCAAAATTATAGTAACACTTCTCCCTCAAAGGCCAACATATATGTATATTTTCTTTATACTCGGATTGTGAAGCTTTGTGCGTGTATAGAACTGCACCTACTGCTAAACCAGAGGCAGAAAGTCACTTTTGAAAGTATGCTATTCCTACCTGGCTGGTGTGGCTCAGTGGTTGAGCGTCGACCCATGCACAAAGAGGTCACCGGTTCGATTCCCAGTCAGGGCACCTGCCCATGTTGTGGGCCAAATCCCCAGTGGGGGCATGCAGGAGGCGGCCAATCGATGTTCTCTCTCATCGATGTTTCTATCTCTCCCTCTTCCTTTCTGTCTCTAAAATTAATAAAGGGGGAAAAAAAAGAAAAGAAAGGAAGAAAGTATACTATTTCCCTCAAAGGTAATGTGTCTGTCATATTTATGAATATGTTTTCTGTGTGAGCTGGTGAAAATAAGTCATCCAACCATGTTTGTTTTCTATTTCTGTGCCCTTGTGCCAGGCTCTGTACCAGGAACCCAGTAGATGCTTAAAGAAATACCTGCTACATGAATTAGTGGGTAACTCTCTAGCTGGTTGTCTCAGACACATTTTTGTTTTTAATGGAGGAAAACAATTTTAGAGTCTAAAATTGCCCTTTCAAAACCAAGTTCCCAAACTGTTTGAACAGTCGAACATGTACAAATGCATGTTGAATCGGCTGGTGGGGGGATCGGGCTGCTCCAAAATCATTTATTTGCCTGGAGGATGCACTGGTCCAACCTGTAATTTAAACAGTCATTATAGGTATAATCATCATTATGACATTTCTAATAAGTATTATTGTAGAGGTCAACCTAATGTTATATCAATAAACCAGGACTAGAATATCTTATGAGTTCACTTCATACTTTTTTTTTCCTAGATCTTTATTTAGATACCAGAAATGGTAGAAAATCCAGCACTTTTTAGTTTCCCAAGGAACCCTCCTTACTTCTTACTCTGCCCAACTGCATAATGCTTCTGAAGTCATGTCTCCACTGTTCTTTCCAGTTTTAATGATGAGCATTGATAATAATGGAAATGGTCACATGGAGTCTGGCTCATGCTTCTGAAAATGACACACACGCTGACTTTAAAATGTTGGATTGCAGAGGGAAAAACCAGCATGGATGCACTTGAACCTCCATACCACACAATGCAGCTACAGCCTCAGAGTACCAGTTATCCCTTCCACCAGCTTCCAAGCAGAACTGGACCCACATCATGCCACACAAAGATTCTTCTGTCTTTCTTTTGAAGGGCTGTGTGAGAAAGAGACTTCACAATCTGCCTCGAAAATGTATCTGTTCTTTAAGAAGTTATTTGGTTCGCCTGCTAAATAGAAATTTGTAATATTACAAATTTAGCTTAGTTCTTGTTTGTCCTTCAGTGGAAAAGGAAATAAAATATATCTAACCAACACTGTTTTTGTTGCAGTGAGTTGTTTGGCTTAGATTCAGCATCTCTCATCTGGTAGAGACTGAAAATCTATTTCTTTATAGATATGAAAAGTGGGGAGGTTCGTTGGAAATTTACACTCTGGAGTTTTCAGGTGCTCCATGGCTTGTTCCCAAAGTTGTATTTATTTTCACTTGAGATATTTGCTATTAAGGTGCTGCCTGTAAGCTTCATAGTGATCACTACCCTGAGCCTTCTTGTTCAACTGTTCTTTTCACCATCGTTATTTATTCACTGAGCAGCTACAATTAGGCCGAATGTCTAAAATTGCTATTTTCATAGGTGAAAAAGATAAGGCAACCTAATATTCAATCTCATAAGTATTTATTGAGTACCAACCATGTAAAAGCAAAAGGTCAATTTTGTAGGGAAAGTAATCCAAAATAGAATACTAAATCATAGCTTTTCAAAGATTCACTCTATTGATTTGGTACAATTTTCTATTTGTAAACAATGTTTTATATGGCACTTAATTTTTTAAAAGAAATTGCTGGTTTACATATTATGTAGTTAATATGCTTGACCAGGGGAATTGAGCAAAAATATCCTTAAAGTTTATTAGTTTAAAAAGGAAAAAAGTTGTACATATTTATTTATTTATTTTATTTTAAAAATTGTTAAATAATATGGAAATCTATAAAATAAAAACCGAAGGTTCTTTTTTTGCCACCTGGAATAAATTGCATTAACAACTTTTATTCTATTCCAGACCTCTCTTTTTCTTCATTTTACATATAAAATGAAATACACAGCATTTTCCCACTCAGAATTATATCATGGATAATTCTCATACATGCAGAATACTTAACTTTTGAAATCAAGAAGGCTTAACATGTCCACTCTTAAATAGTCTTTTTAATAGTCACTTCCCACACCCAATTGCTTTGTAATTGAGCATTTTTCAAAATTAGTTTTGTGGTAATTGCCCAAAAACATTAGAAGAAGACTTATAGTCTCAAAACACTTTTATTTAAAACCATCTTCTAAAGAACATAAGGTACACACAGTAACCACATGATTGTAGCATGGTGTGTTGAAAATAAAACAAAAATAGTTATTGAAATGCTTTATCTCTACTGTACCAAATAAGAACAAATTTAGAATCCTCAAAACAAAACAAAACAAACAAACAAACAAAATCCCCAAGAAAAACACTGGGATCCCACGGGGCATAGATGTACCGCAGCCAACATAAAATGATGTTGTTTTTATCATTTAAAAAATTGAGATAAAGTCAACACATAACATTATATTAGTTTCAAGTGTACAACATAATAATTTGATATTTGTATGGTTTCATCTTAATTAAAAAAAAGATAATGAAATTGCAATTTCTACATTTAAGTTCACCCTCGCTTTAAATTTTTCTTAAATGTTTGCCATCTTATACTTTTCTTTGCTGATGAGCACAAAAGGCGGAATGAGTAGGTAGCATACACGTGTTAACAGAAAAAAATCTCTGAAATAATTCATTGTCTTTAGTTTAACAAGCTTTTTCTCCCTTGGATATAGTTGAAGTTGAATATAATGTATATATATAATAGCATCATATTTTCTGATAGTAAAAGTTGTGTTTCCCAGGGCAGACAAATACATCATCATTTTAATAGGTTTCCACAGAAAACAGTGACTTCTAGGGGCTCGGCCACCTAACAAACTGGAGAATACTGTCATGGTAGCGAGAACTCTGCGCTGAAATCAAGAGGCTTGCTGTTTTCTCTGAAGTAAAAGTAGAGGTAGACTGGGTGATCTTCAAGGTTTCTTTTCAAGAACCCTTAGTACCTATATTTATTTGCAAATCCTTCAGTATCCCACCCCACCAGAGACAGAAAGAACAAAATCTACTACTATAAATACCAATTTACTGAGGAACACTAGTATTGATCCCATTTTGGGTAATGGTGTTTTTTTGGTATCTTTTTTGCATCTTCCAAATAACAGGTATGTCTCAACTTAAAGAAAACATACCATGTACATCTAAACGCACAAAACTATAAACTTGTTCTTTTCAGCTTGAATTACAAAAACATTTACTCCTTTATATATTGTAAACTCTACCAGTGAACCTAAAATGTTATGGAATTTGATTTAACTGAAACAGTAGCATCGCTATTTTTAAATAGCACTGCATTTTGTACCAAACAGTGCATTTGTAGCAAAATACTACAAATTGTAACTACTATCTGCATATAGAAATGCAGGCTTCTTTTTCTAGTGGCATGAATACGCACGTGAAAGTCTTAGGAAAATAGCTAAAGTACAAATCGTTCGGGACAGATTGATATCTGTGGGAATCTTACTTTTTTATCTGTTGAAAATGATCAGTGAAAAGGCTTTAAAGTAACCTAAGACAAAATAATATATTTTTAAAATGTACTCCTTCTTAATTTCTTTGACCGATAATGTTAGGAGCTGACTGTAGCCTATCTGGCATCCCCCCACTGACCTCTATTTTGTTTCGGTGGTTGGGAGGAGAGGTCAACACATAGTCACCCTTAGTATTGCTGAAGTGGCCACGTGTTGTTGTGTCTGTACTGATAGAAATCTAAGTGGAATAGTCTGGGTGTTCAACCTGAATTATTGTTAAGTCATTCCATACTGATGAGTGATTATTATACAGCAGGGTCTTAGATGTGTTGTGTCTCCATTTCTACCCCTGGAAAATATTTAGGTGATGACCTGTAATGGTAAAAAAAAAAAAAAAAAAAAGCTTCTATTTCTAGATGTGGAAAAGTTAAGCCAAGACTGGTTGACCAGACTATTTATAAAAGGTACTACAGCCCAGCTGGTGTGGCTCAGTGGTTGAGTGTTGACCCATGCACCAAGAGGTCGCCAGTTCAGTTCCCGGTCAGGGCACATGCCCAGGTTGTGGGCCTGATCCCCAGTGGGGGGCATGCAGGAGGCGGCCAGTCGATGTTCTCTCTCATTGATGTTTCCATTGCTCTCTCCCTCTCCCTTCCTCTCTCTCTAAAATCAATAAAGAAAAAAAAAAATAGGTACTAGACACATTCATTTATTATTGACATGTATTATTTGTTTGCACAAATATATTCATCATAGAAGAATCTCAAACCACAAAGGAATAACAATAACAAATTGCTAGTGGCACCTGAAGTAATTACTATAATAACATTTTGGAAGCTAACCTTTCAGTCTTCTGCGCTTACTAAATGAATGTATGTAGCAGAATTCTTAGTCATAATGTCAGCTAGTGAATAACCTCTCCTCCCTTCCTAGGTGGAGGGTTTATTAGCTTTATGTTTAAGGAACTGAAAAGAGAAGTTGCCAGGTCTGAGCTACTGTTGAGCAATCCCTAAATCCATCTGTTGTGCTTGGAGGATCAGTTTAGTTTTGAGCTCTAAGTTTAGTATCCAAGAAGAAGGGTAAGTAAGATCAACTCTTCCTTCTTGGAGAGTTGAAAAGGAAGAAACTAAACACTAAGGCAGACAGAGGGAGAAGGGAAATGGTTGAGTGGTTAAGGGTGTCAGAAGAGGTCTGGTGTGGTCATCTGGTCATAACTGATTTTTTTTTTTTTTTTAGAGAGAGAGGAAGGGAGAGGGGGAGAGAGAAACATCAATGTGAGAGTGAAACATCGATGGGCTGCCTCCTGCACGCCCCCTACTGGGGACCGAGCCTGAAACCCGGGCATGTATTCTGACCAGGAATAGAACTGGCAACCTTTTGGTACACAGGATGATGCCCAACCCAATGAGTCACACTGGTCAGGGCAGTAAGATTGAATATAGATCCTAACCACTGTGTGACCTTGGGTCAATTGCCAACCTCTCTCGGCACCAGTTTTCTCATTTATGAAATGAAAGGGAGATAAGGGAGAGTGGCAGGTGGGAGAGAGATTGCAGAAATGTCTAACCCATGGTTCCTACTTAGTTGGAAAGATTAGCCTGAGAAAGAACTACATTTCTAAATTGGGGTGGTGGTGATGGTGAAAGGATGAGGAGGGAAAGGACCTTGGTAGAGGGCTCAGCTAAGAGTCTGATCTCATTTAATACCTTCATTCAGACCTGAGATGTCCAGTGTGGTGGCGTCTAGCCATGTGGCTACTGAGCACACACCATGTAACTAGTCTGAAATCGAGATGTGCTATATCAAATACATTCTGGATTTTTAAAACTTAGTACAAGTAAATGTAAAATAGCCCTCTAATAATTTTTAAATATTGATTCAATGTTGAAATGATAGTATTTTGGATATATTGGGTTAAATAAAATATATTATAAAAATGTATTTTACCTTCTTCTTTAAAAATTTTTTAAATGTGGCAACTAGAAAATTTTTAAATTGCATATATGACTTGCATTCTGTTTCTGTTGGAGAGTGCTTGTCTAGGACATAAGGTCAGTGGGATACACTGGGAAAATGTGCAGTCGTTAAACTGCATGTGGATATGGATGATGTTACAACTGTTCAGTATGGTCTAGTAGAATGAGTGTCATCAGAAACCCATGTCTTTCCCTAGCGGGAACTGAACCCGGGATTCTCTGGTCCGCAGGCCGACGCTCCAACTGCTGAGCCAAACCGGCCAGGGCAGAAACCCACGTCTTTCATAGACAAGAGAAGAGCTGAAAAATGGGAATGACTAAAACACTTGAAGGTAAAAATGCTAAAGGTTTACAACTACATATGGCTATGAACTTCCGTATGACAAAAAGCAGTTCAGAGCTAGTCTGACTGCAGGGGCACATGCCAGTCACCCCCGTTTCAGTGGTTGATCACTTTCACTGCGCCTTTCTGCAGACAACTTGTGGTAAATAGCTTTAGGCAAGAAGGCAGGGGTGGGAGAGAGGGGAGAAACAGGGACCAGTTTATAAAGCGTGTTTATGGACTTTATAGATTGGCCTCATGAAAGAATGAGATAATACGTGTCAGTAAATGATTACAACTGCCCTGATAAACTGAAGGCATTTGCTAAATAGCAACTCGTTTTCCTGGAAAATTTCCTTTACCTCATACAGATGAATCATTTACTTCCAGAAAATAGTACACTTACTGTAGGCTCAGTTCAGTCCTAGTAATTAAATTAACTGAGCCAAGTAGGGTCAGATTTCATGGTAACATGGCAGGAGGAAGAATAAAACGAAAAGGACACTGAAAATGTCCTCAACACCATATCCAATGGCTTTTCACAGTCATCATCCATCTAAACTTCAGAGCACCACTTGACAAGAAAACTCTTCCCTTAAGCATTCTCTCTCGATTGCCTTCTGTGATCAGTGATGTCCCAGCCCTCTTACTGCCTGACATGTCTTGTCAGGGACACAGTGTGGCATCAATTAAGGAGCCAAGGTTTGTGGGCTGTAATGAACATTTGTGTAATAGTTTATGTAAAGTGCATAGTAGGCTCCCAATAAATTATAGGTATTAGTATTTAAAAAAATTTTTTTTCTTTATTGATTTTAGAGAGAGAGGAAGGGAGAGAGAGAGAGAGAGATAGAAACACCAATGAGAGAGAACATCTGTTGGCCGCCTCCTGCATGCCCTCCACTGGGGATCCAGCCCACAACCTGGGCATGTGCCCTGACTGGGAATCGAACTGGCAACCTCTTGGTGCATGGGTCAACCAACGCTCAACCACTGAGTTACACCGGCCGGGCAGCTATTAGTATTTTTTATTACTGATTTTTTAATTTCATATGAGGCCTTTAAGTTCTCTCTTCTCTACACGCTACAAAATTGTATCTACTACTTTAGTTTCAAATGTTACCTCTTTAGTAATAGAAGGCAGCAGAATTCACATCTGAAACTTTGGATGGAGAGTATAAACATTTTCAATATTTTCTAGGCCTGGGCATCTGGATAACACTCAAATACTTTTTTCTCCCAAATCTTCCTGCCTTTAAGCACCCTTACGTCGACATACCACTTCACTTTTGCCAGATGTGTGTCCGGGTCTTCCCACGGCCTGTCCTCACAGCCTTATACCCCACTGCTCTGTGAATACATGCAGGCCAGGATGCGAACGAATTCCAGTGTGAGCTTAGTTCATGTGGGAGTTCCAGGAGACCATGGGAGTTTTATGATTGGGTCAAGATAACTTTTTTTTTTTTTTTTTTAACCACTTAGGTATGATTGACATACAAAAAGCTGTACATATTTAATGTATACAACTTTTTGTGATTGATGGGAAGCAAAAGAGATTGTGTGTTGACAAGCTTTAGCTGTGGGGCACTGGGCAGGTCAGGTCACCTCTGTTTCAGTTCCTTCATTTGGAGGATGAGTGATCTGGACTTCATCTTTTTTATTTTTATTTTTATTCCTCACCCGAGGATATTTTTCTACTTATTATCAGATAGAGTAGGAGGGAGGGAGAGAGAGAGAGAAACACCAATGTGATAGAGCCACATCGACATGTTGCCTCCCGCACGACCCGACCAGGGCCAGGGACGAACCGAAACTGAGGTACGTGACCTTGACTGGAATCGAACCCGAGACTCCTTGGTCCGTGGGCCGACGCTCTAACTGCCGAGCCAAACCAGCCAGGGCTGGACTTCATCTTTAAATGTCCCTGTGCTAGGCTGCTGAGCTAGAAAGCAGTATGCACGTGGAGGAAGACAAGGGTCACATATTCTTCTAAGTTTTCAAATGCAAGAATGTTGCCAAAAGCAGGATAGCGAGAATGGATCGATGTTCTCAAAAAGTTCACGTGAAGGGTAAGTTTCAATAGCTATAAAAAATCCACACTGTGTGAATAAACCTTGCCATCCTTCAGAAGTTTCATGTACTTGTTACTATTTTTGTTACTGAAATGATCATTTATTGATCATAAGTTATATGATTTATTATTATTATTTTTCTATCCTCACCTGAGGATATTTTTCCATTTTTATCTTCAGGCTGAGAGAGAGGGAGAGAAAGGGAGAGAGAAGAGAAACATCGACGTGAGAGGGACACATCGACTGGTTGCCTCCCGCATGACCCCGACCAGGGCCAGGGACAAACTGCAACCGAGGTATGTGCCCTTGTCTGAAATTGAACCCGGAACTCATTGGTCCATGGGCCAATGCTCTACCGCTGAGCCAAACCGGCCAGGGCAGTTATATGATTTATTAATCATAAAAATAGTTTTTATTATTTATTGTTGACACTATTGCAGATGTCCCTCATTTCCACCAATCATAAAAAGCTTGTTAACTTTTAATTTTATAGATTAAAATAAATGGATTATTTATATATTAAAGATAATGCAAATACCAATATATATCCAATGTAAAAAATTCAAACAATAGAGAAAATGAAGACAGTAAAAATCTCCCCAAAACATAGTCATCTAAATATAATCATTTTTGAAATTTTGGTGAGTATCCTACAGTATGTGACCTTATATAACTGACATCAAACTGTAATGCTGCAATGTAACCTGCCTTTTAAAAAAAAACCTCTTTAATATATTGTAGACATATTTTTTTTCAATAATGACTGTTGGTCTTTTGTAATGGCCACATCCTTTGTATGGCTGTACCCAATATATTTATTCACTCCTTTCCCAATGGATATATAAGCTATTTCTAATTTCTCACTATTAGGAACAGGACTGTGGTGAATATCAAGCCATACTTAAGCTGACAAACATATTTAAACATACTCAGATAGAAAGAACAGACATGTTTTCTTAGTCAGGTAATTAAGAAGCAGTCAGTTAGTACACTTTGATAATCAGATTGTCGCTGCAATGACCCAGTCCTGATTTGCAAAAGATTAGTGCATTGTGACCATTATTTTCCTGAAGGGTGGAAACCACACTTGATCACTGTATCTAAAAATTAATTTCATGCTATTAGAAATGGAAAGGTAATATAAAGCATCCTTTCTCCAGCTGAAACTATCCTAGTTATCTCTAATTAAAGCATACGTGATGCACATGATAAAACATGTATTGGTTTCTTATCTCATTGGAATAGGAAGTTTTATTGTCATGCATGTTAAAAGCTCTTCTTTGTTTTACTAAGTCAGAACTGTAATACCTTTGACTCAGGCTGACACCATCTGTTCTTGTTAATCATTGACTGTAGATTTTCAGGGCATGGGTTGGATGAATAAAAACAAAAGACAAACATTTCTGTAAATTAAAGTGTAACTTAAAACAATTCCATATCCCAAACAGATTAAAGCAATGTTATAAAGTAATTCTAAAAGAATATTTTGGGAATGAATTTGTAGAATGTTTGCTGTTTTATCTTAGTACCTTATTCAATGTCTGATACCTAGTGGGCACTCAATAAATATTTGTTGAAGAAATGAATGAATGAATGAATGAATGAATGAATGAATGAATGAATCAATGAATGAAGCCACTTTAGATTTGTGACTTAAATATTGGCGATAGCTGAACCGGTGGAGCCAGTTCTTTCTATAATTAAAATAATCTATATACCATAGAACTGATTTTTCTATACTTAGAGATAAGGTGAATGGCTTCCACTAAACATAACTCACTAATTTTGTCATTCTCAAGATGTGTTGTTGTGAAGGCTTCAGCATATTGTGTCCTGTGGGCCAAATCTAGCCTGATGCCTATTTAGTCCAGTCCATGAGTTAAAAATGATTTTTTAAATATTTTTAAATGGTTGAGAAAAATCAAAAGAAGAATGATGTTTTGGCCCTGGCGGGTTGGCTCAGCGGTTAGAGTGTCAGCCTGTGGATCAAAGAGTCCCGGGTTCAGTTCCGGCCAAGGGCACATACCTTGGTTGCGGTTTGTCCCCAGCCCCAGTTGGGGTCGTGCAGGTGGCAACCAGTTGATGTGTCTCTCTCACATCCATATTTCTCTCTCTCTCTCTCCCTCCCCCTCCCACTCTGGTCTGAAGATAAATGTAAAAATATCCTTGGGTGAGGATTAAAAAAAAAAAAATGATGTTTTGTGACAGGTGAAAATTATATAAAATTTAAATTTCACTATTTGTAAGTAGAATTTTATTGGAATATTGCTATGATCATTCTTTCATATATCACTTGTGGTTATTATTGTGCTACAACATAGAGGTGAGTAGTGGCCTACAACACCTAAAATATTTATTCTCTGGCCTTTCATAAAAAATGTTTATCAACTCCTAGTTTAGGCTTATCTTAGTCAGTTTGGGTTGCTATAATATAATGCCATAGTCTGGGTGGCTCGCAAACAGCAGAAATGTTTGGTGCTGGGAAGTCCAAGATCATGGCGCAGACAGGTTTAGTGTCTGCTAAGGACCTGCTGCCCAGTTCATAGACAGCTGTCTCCTCACTGTGCCCTCACATGGTGGAAGGGGTGAGTGCCCTCTCTAATAAGGGCACTAATCCCATTCATGAGTGCTCTACTCTCATGAGCTATTCACCTCTCAAATGCCCCATCTTATAATACCATCATGTTGGAGGTTAGGATTTCAACATATGAATTTTGGGAGACACAAATTTCATTTCTTGAGTGCAGAAGTGTTGTTCACTCAGCAGCAAAAATGCTTTTGGGTTGCCAGCCTTAGGGAATGCTAGAGAAGGATACTAACATAACAGGTAACTTGGCAAAGGAAGGTCAAGGCAATATGCCTATTTTGTTAACAACTTGAAAATAATAGTGATGTCATATTTTCTTTACTCTTTCATCATCTCTAATTGACAGGACCAATCTTATGCAATGCAAAACATTGTTTGAAAACTCATCAATAAAATTTCTAATGCCAGGATTGCTTGGACCTCCTAACACTAGGCCCAATAATTCACTTGTGACGTTCCTGGCTTCTGCATGCTTCCCTCCAGGCCACCGTCCGCCCCCTGGTCTTTGAATTCTTCTATGTATTTTAGGTTTGAAATTTTATTTTTATTACTTTCTTTTTCTTCTATAGCCAAGACACTCATTTTCACCAGGTTCCTGAGTAAAACCAAAGATTTCATTAGGAAATAAACAGTTCAATTATTGTCACTGTTAAATAAGATAATTATAATTACAGTTATAGGGGTGGGGAGGGAAAGATAGAGAGGTTTTTCCTGGCACATATCCTCTATCCTAGACTTTAATCTCATCCTTTTTTTTTTTAATCCTCACCCAGGGGTATTTTTCCATTGATTTTCAGATTGAGTGGGAGGGAGGGAAGGAGAGAGAGAGAGAGAGGGAGAAAAAATACACTTATGTGAGAGAGACACATCAATGAGTTGCCTCCCGCACGACCCCAACCGGGGCCAGGGATTGAATCGCAACCGAGGTACGTGCCCTTGACCAGAATCAAACCAGCGACTCTGGTCCACAGGCCGATGCTCCAGCTGCTGAGCCAAACAGGCCAGGGCTCACTCATTTTTAATAATGATAATTATTTCAGGCTCTCCTCAATTACTTTAACATGGATCATTCTCCAGAGAAATAGAACCAACAAAATTATCTCTCTCTCATTTATCTATTTATTTTAAGTAAGTGGCTTATGAGATTGTGGGGGTTGGCTATGTGCCCACACACCAAGAAGTGACTCAAAAAGAATCCACTGGTCATAATTTCCTTTATTCCTTGTCATTTGCAAGTATCCCTTGGAAGTTTCTCTACCCAACCTGCCCAATGAATACACTCTTTTCTCTATGTCTGGCTTACAGGTGTAGGATGAGGGTGGGCATCTGGATATACCTCCAGGGAGGTTTTGTCAATTTCATGGTAGTGTCCATAATGACGGGGAGAGTCGCAGTACATCTCAGTGTTGGCAATGAGTCAATAAATGCTATGAAAAAGGCAAAAAAAAAAAAAAATCTCATTGTTGCTCATGGCATTGACCATGCAACCCTGCACACTAATGGGGCTGCCAGAGTGGGCCTTTTGCTCTTTACCTGTCTATACCATTCGCACCACTGGGTGTTCCCCTGGCTGTGGCCAGAGATGGTAGATACATCATCATGGTGTCTTTTCCAGTATGTCTCTAGAACCTCATTATAATCATAATACCAACTAATATTTGTTGAGCACTTAGTCTCTACAAGGCACTGTTTGAAGCACTTCACATATAATACCTCACTTGCTTCTCATAACAACTAGCAGTAGAAAGCTACCTTTTCAGGTGAGGAAGCAGAGACTCAGAAAGATTAAGTGATTTGCTCAAGGTCACTCAGCTCATAAGTGGTAGGGGTGGGATTCAAATCCAAATTTTCTTGCCCTGGCCCCTCTTCTTAACCATTTCACCACTATTGGCGCCCAGGAGGCCTCATGGATCTTGGGAGGAGGTGAGAAGGTGGGAACTGGGATCACAGAATCCAAAAACACTCACAGCATCAGCCCCTCTTATCCCCCTCTCCAGAAAGAATCCCCTGAATGTCATATCTGACAAATTGTCACTTTGCTTCTCCTCAGATGCTACTGGTGACCTGGAACTTGGTGTCATGTGAGGCAGCCTGGTCTATTTTTAGATAGCAGTAATTGTCACCCAGTTATTCCATATTTTGAGCATAAATAATTTCTCTCCCTAACTTCCTCTACTTGTCCTAGTTCTGTTTTCTGGAGCTCCACCAAATAAGACTTTTCTTCCTTTTGATGGACAAACCTTTCAATATTTGAAGATCGGAGGGATTTTGAAAGTCTCTTACTGCAACCTCTTTTTCCTACTTGCAGCAGAAATGCAGGATTTTATTCTCTAAATGTGACAGTCTTTTGCATTTATTTATATGAGCCGCTTATTATTTGTGCCTATACATTCAGAAGGACATGATTATACATATAAACGATTAGCTTTGTTTTAGGGTTTATTTGATGGAAACAGTCACCATACCTAAACATGTGTGAAAAAATACTTTTGTGAAAATAGAGGACTAAGATGTAGAGAAAAAGAACATATAGTTTTGGGGTGTCATAAGGGAGGACCTGGAAAGAGGTGATGATGATGCTGGTATGGGTCTGCTGGGTGAAGACTGAAGCATGAGAGATGTTTAAGGATACATTTGCTGGTGGCAGAATAACAAATTAGAATAACTTGGGCAACAACTTATGGTATTTCTGGTTTCACTGGAGGAAGGGTAAAGATTCAGAGTAGCCTGACCAGTGTGGCTGAGGTGATTGAGTGTGGTCCCATGGACTGAGAGGTCCTGGTTCGATTCCTGGTTAGGGCACATGCCTGGGTTTGGGTTCGATTCCCAGTAGGGGGCGTGCAGGAGGCAGCTGATCGATGATGTTTCTCTCTCTCACATCAATGTTTCTATTTCTCTCTCCCTTCTTCTCTCTCTAAAAATTCAATAAAAACATTTAAAAATAAAAGATTACAAAGTATATACAGATTGACAATATTTTTGTTAGGCTTAGTAGCTGGTTATGGAAGTTGTGAGTTGTTGATGTAATATTGCATTCTTTTTAAACAATTTTATTATTATTATTATTATTATTATTATTTCTTTATTGATTTTTAGAGAAAGAAGAAGGGGGAGGGAGAGAGAGATAGAAACATCGATGAGAGGGAACATTAATTGGCCGCCTCCTGCACGCCCCCCCACTGGGGATCAGGCCCATAACCCGGGCATGTGTCCTGATGAGAATCGAACCGGCGACCTCTTGGTGCACAGGTTGATGCTCAATCCACTGAGCCATACTAGCCAGGCTAATATTGTATTCTTGATAGAAATTTTCAGGAGGCCCGGAAACTTCTGTGTTTCAACAAAACGCTTGAATTTTATGAAGAATATTCCATCTTTAGGAAAGCCTTGTTCCTAGAACTGACTTCCTTTTGCTTGGGAAGAGGGCTCCGCCCCTTCCTCTAATGTGCCCCACTGTTTCCTATGGGAGGATGAATTGGCTAGACCTGCGACTTGTATCAGCCACTTACCAGTCACATGATTTTGGGGAAGACTCTTCCTCTTTGAAGACCTCAATTTCCTTATCTGTGAAGTGAGTGAATTAGACTAAGGTTCTTTCCAGCTCTGCATGTCAAGTACTTCTTTCTTATTTTGGTGTAATGGTTCCCTGACATATAAAGGCCTAGTAGAGACATAAATGGCCCATTTCTCTTTGTGACATCCATGGTGTTGCTGATTGAATTATTCATATTCCTTTCCAGGGGAATTATACATTCACACCCTTGTCAATGTCTTAGGATGGACCAAGTATACTTTCCTTCTTTTGGTTTTAAGCTTGGTCATGTGACTTGCTTTGACCAATGGGGTATTAGCAGATGTGACATAAGCAAAGGCTTGAATTATGCTTGGGCTTGTCTTAGGTACTGGTCCAAAAAAGATGAGAGGAATTGAACCTAAACACAGACCAGACCTAGACACAACCCAAAGCTTAGAGCCCAGTCTACATCAGTTGAATCCTAGCAGGTGCAGAGTGAAAAATAAATGCTTTATGGTTTTGTTCCTGAGATTGTACAGTTGTTTTTGCAGGATTAATTAATCATGAAAGTAAAACATACTTAATGTATAACCTGGCCTAAATCTTTGTTCTCAATGGAATTATATACTAATTTATTTAAAGTCTTGCTAGACATTTATATTTTGTCTTTTATTTGTTTATATTCTATGTCTTTGTTAATATTTGTTAATATATTATTGATCCCAGAGAGAGGAAGAGAGAGAGAGAGAGAGAGAGAGAGAGAGAGAGAGAGAGAGAGAGAGAGAGAGACATTGATGTGAGAGAGAAACTGATCAGTTTTGGGGTGGACAGGATGACACTCCAACCAACCGAGCCACACCAGCCAGGGCTATTATGAATATTTTAATCAAGGCCTTAGTGCTCTTTGTGGCCAACTATTTAGTTTGATTTGGATTTTTGTCTCACAGAGATGTGAGTCATTAAGGTAAATATGTTTTTGTCATTCAAGCCCTTTATTATATTTATGAGTGGAACCCCAACCCTCAGCTAAGATGACTCATTATTCTGGTCAGCTATCTGGATGCAGAATTTGGGTTTAAATGCACACGGGGAGTCAGAGCCATTGAACTGTGTGAACTCTTTGCTCCCAATCCTGACTTAGTTCTCAGCCACGAACTTCATCTGCAGTACTGAATAGCTGGCATTTATGTTCTGCTACCCAACATGGGGGAAGGACTGCAGCGCAGGAAAAGTGGTGTCAGCAGTCTTTGGGGCTTTCAGAGTCTTGAGAATTAACGAATTCTTTTCTACCATGCTGTGTTCCAAAATTAATCTGGTTTCTGCCTGCCATGAAGTGATACGGTTTGTTGTTATATGGTTATTTAGGGCATAGCATTTACCCGCCACAATTAGGCTTTCCCCTGCTCTTCCATTATAAGATCAAACAAAGCTAGACCCTGTTTATAACCTTGAAAGCTATGAGCTGAGATGCCCATTAGCCCCTAAAATGCTCACTTTTCTGTCCAACTGCTACTAGGTCCTTCGGAATTTCATAGTTTCACATTGTGTGTGCAACACAGCCTTAGGCTTGCTCGGGAATGTGAGTGAAATTTAAAACAATCCCATGGAACTTGAAGAAAGAAAACCCATGCTGTGGTCATGGATAGTTCTTTTAGAAGAACTGAGTTTCTTTGCATCTCTTGTGTTATCTGACAAGTTTCCCATTAATATTCCACAAACATTCCAAACTCGAGCTCAGAACATTTAGTCCATAAGCTCTTTATGGTAGAGTTGACACAAAAATAATTGGGGATGGCAGGGAATTTAAGGTGAAACTAATCAAGGAAAAAGTATTTTCACTTTTAGTCAAATGAAGGTTTTGAGCTTGTGTTTTCTTCGATAATAAGGAAGAGATTTCCAGTCTCTGGTGTTGGTGGTACAGGTCTCCCAGGAATGCCACTGCATTCTTGCCTATCTGGGTAACAGTTCAAGGTAGAGGCAGGAGAGGAGTCACCTAATCCTTCTCAGGGACACAGGAATACTTGCCCAAATCATCTGGGGATTTATAAATATTGGGTGTGACTCTTCTAATACTACCTGTTATTAGAATGGCATAGCAAATGTTTAAGTCAAATAATGCAATAAAAATAGAAAACCTGGCCCTGGCCAGTTTGGCTCAGCAGTTAGAGCATCGGCCCACAGACCGAAGGGTCTCAGGTTTGATTCCCGGTCAAGGGCACACACCTGAGTTGCAGGTTCGATCCCCAGCCTGGTCAGGGTTGTTCGGGAGGCAACTGATCGATGTTTCTCTCTCTCTCTCTCTCTCTCTCTCTCTCTCTCTCTCTCTCTCTCTCTCCCCCTCCTTCCCCTCCACTCTATCGAAAAATCAATGGAAAAATATCTTCAGGTGAGGATTAACGACAACAACAACAAAACAACAAAAACCCTGGTGTAATGGTGGAAATAATGTTGTAGTATGGAATCTTTAAAACTTGTTTTACAATTTATTAAGCACTTTTGCATTCATTATTACATTTATTTCTCAAAATATTCCGAGTATATCAAGTATCATACTTTAATATAGATGTATCTTGCAATTAATCTTTACTTCATGCCTATATGTCTTTTCTGCCCTTATATCAGAAACTACTTGGAGGACAAAGCTTAAGGTTTTAAATGTTTTGATATCCCCATATAGTGCCTATAATAATATGATTCTATCTCAAAGGTTAAGGAATTTGTCAAAGATCCCACAACTGGTGTATTGCAGGCTCAGAGATTCAAACACTTGCATAGGCTAATACTCTTTTTACCATGATAACTGCTTTCCTATTATTTTTATAAACTCTTATAAACTTATTGCAATCTGCCTAGTATTTGATATAATATAATTTGTATATTACATTATGCTATATGATTTGTTTTATATTAACATATGTTGCTGTCTTATTAATTTGACCAGAAGACATAGGTAGGGTTCCATTTTCTCCCTGAGTGGACACTACCTGGGGCTATAGAGATAAACAACAACAAGATTTTGCATCCTAAGATCTTTTTATCAGGATGGGAAAATTGAGCATATAGACAAGAACTAGAAAGAATTTTCTGTCAATACATATGCTTGTAATCTTTTGGCCTGAAATGTTATGTTAGAGAGGAGTCTCGATGTTATTGTGCAACGATGATGAAAACAAGATTCCCTTTTATCTTCCAACTTCCCCAAAACCAAGGCTTTCAGGGTGTCACCTGCATGCTTTTCCAAGCTCCCCACCATTGTGCTCTGGGAGGCTGAGTGAAGGATCCCTCAAATGTGAACAGTTTGCCTATGAAGTCTCCCTAAATTTTGAAAAGGAAAACAGTGGGAAAGCTTTTCTAATCTGTTGGCTCTCATTCCTCTCCTAAATGGGGAACTGAATCATTTTTAAATAGTGTATAAAATTAATTACAGTTGGAAAAATGTTGTCAAGCTTGTGAATTCCCAGGGATTGGGGGGTGGGATGGTTTTTGCCTTCTAGCCACAGTCGAATTTTCCCATAAATGTATTTAGAAAGTACCCATGAACGGGTTTTGTTTTCACTCCCCAGCATGGCCGTGGTGTGGGACTTTACTGGGTCTAAATTTCCCTTTAAATAATGCAGTCATAAACTCTGATAGATCTCACCCTGTGCCAGTGCTGCCAGAGAACTTATTTATCTGTCAAATAGTAAACTTAAGAATTGGGAGTGAATGTCAACAAAAAATTATGTGCAAATAAAGTGAAATCATGTCTGAAAATATAGAGTCCAGCATGATATATGATTTAATTTACTGACCTTTGATTCATACCTAACATCTCAAAAAAACCTATCACATATGCAAACTTGCTGATAAAGATTTAGACTTTTGGGGTTGGAAGATACTAGGGAAAATCACAACATGTAAAGAATAGTTAATGTTACAGGAATAAGAATGGAGAACTTTCAATATGAGCTTCCCGCTCTGCCAGTGTCCTGTCCATAGAGGATGTAGTACGTGGTACAGTGGTCATGAGCCTGACCTCAGAGCCAGCCTGCTTGGTTTGTGTTTTAGTTTTGCTCCTTTCAATAGCTGTGTGACTTTGGTCAACTTGCTTAATTCCCCTTCCCTTGGTAAAGTAGAGATCGCATTAATATCTAACCTGCACTTGGTAAAGGAGGACTGGGCAGCGGGGAATGCAATAAATCTGACATGTAGGACAGAACAGTTATATGCTGTCACTGGCATCTTCTGTACGGCCCACTGCCACTATCTTGGGACTCTCAAAACTACTCTGAATAAACTCTCAATTGCCCCTTTGTCTTTGCATCATTCTCATGATTCAGAGTCCCAGATGGGAGCACCTGATTGAGCCTAGGTCACGCACCTGAACTATAGAGATCAGTGGGTAAGAGCAGGATTCCTTGGCCCCTTTGGCTTCTGTAATAAAATTAAAAAAAAATGGGGGCTTACTCTCCAATACTTGTCCACATTAGATAGACATTCAGATGCTGGGTAGTCCCCCCCCCCCCACAAAGACAAATATTTTCTTCTTATTGTCATGTTTTTTTTTTTTTTTAAATTTATTGGAGCATTGTTTACTTAGGAGTATTAATATGTTGCCATGTTTGTTGCATATATCTTTCCTTTTCTTTTTTCTTTTTCAGTCTTTGTGGCAAAATAACCTTTTAAGAAAAATAATCCTGCCCAGCCGGTGTGGCTCAGTGGTTGAGAGTCGACCCATGCACCAAGAGGTCGCCGGTTCGATTCCTGGTCAGGGCACGTGCCCACGTTGTGGGCCCGATCCACAGTGTGGGGCATGCAGGAGGCGGCCAATCGATGTTGGCTCTCATAGGTGTCTCTATCTCTCTCTCTCCCTCTCCTTTCTTCTTTCTCTAAAATCAATAAAGAGAAATTAAAAAAAAAAAAGAAAAAGAAAAATGATCCCAACCAATTCTTTCTTGCAGAATGCGATGCAATGGATAGAGTATTGTTTTTTCCCTCAAACAAACCCTGCTGTCCTAGCCACAGTCAATTTAACTGGGAGTCTATGTATAGAGGAAGTTTGTTTGTTACACTAAAACATCTTTGCCTGTTCTCTACCTAACAAGGCTACTTCATATAAGGGACAGAAACATTTACCCAAATTCCTTCTTAGGAAGTTAAAAATGTTAGTTGAACAAAAGAAGACTGGCCATTCAAGCTTTATAAGAAAGATGGTTTGTGAGAGAGACTTTTTTTCTAGTATAGTTTAGACTTTCATCATTATAAACCTCTCTGTACCTAAATAATTAAAAAGAAATAGTGCTATAACATGGACAATTCTTTGAAACACTTACTGTAATAGGTATTTCTTGGTAGTCAGTTTCATAATTTGTTAAGCATTTTACTGTCAAAAAAATTCTTCCCTGATGAATACTTTAACATGCTCTTGCTTAACTGGTTCTTTCTAGCTCCAAAGAAAACTCCTTCTTTCTTGCTAAAGTGACCCATAATTCTTACTAACTAGCCTTCCCCATATGGAGTTAAAGTTCTTCCTTATCCAGAAAGCCTCAGTATGAGTGTTTGCCAAACTCTGGAGAAAATGTAGTTGAACCTTACATATGACTTAGATGAAGAAATGGGTGTAATGCCAAAAGAAATTAACTTCCATATAAAGCCAGGACAACAGGCTGGGATCATAAAGAGAACCAGAGTATGTTTTCCAAAAGACTCAGTGGGCAAATAAATCCATATTTCCAAATCAATACTTTCCAAAGCTCATGGAGAAGAGTAAATAATAGTTTCAGGGTAACATGGTTTTCCAAATTTACTACTTACAATTAAAGTATGTAAGTAGTCCCCAATGGTGCTTCAAAAAATTCCTGAGTATGTTCTCATTGGCTTTATTCTAACCTCCTAGGGCAAAGTAATATTTTCTTCTCTGTTTTTGTCAGGAGATACACATAGGTTGAAAATTCCCTCTCTGACAAACATATATACTTTGAATTGAAAGATAAACTTCTCAGTGCTTGGTGAACAGTTTGAAAAGACCATTCCCTCACCATTTGGTTGATCTTTAAACTGCTACAATTCCCTTTTGGACACTGTAGTGATGAAATACACAGAAAAGGGGCCACTAATGTGTACCCAATAGACAATTTGGAAATACGTGTTCTCATCTCGGCTAAAATTCAATTTGTCTTTTCATTGGATTGTTAGTGAAATACTGTCTTCAAGGTTGAGGCACCAGAGGTGGTTTGTGGATGTGTGAATGCGAATGAGTTTGTGTGTGTATGTGTATAGAATTTTTCATGCCATGAATTCTGAAATGATTTCTCAGAGTTGCTCTAGTCCCCTTCTTCTACACACAGAGAATAATTGGACCCTTTATTCAATGGACTATTTTCCCTGAGAAAAAGAGACAGGGATGGGTGGAGGAGTAACTTCAGAAGGAATTTATAAAAGCCGTCTAGAGGAAATTTAATTTTATCTGTGAAAACAAGCAGAACTCAACTGCCCTCCAAGTAACAAGCTGGGAAGGGTGACTTCTGATACAGTTACAATGTGTTCCCTGTTGGAGCAGCCGTGCTGAGACTGGGGGTTAGTTGGAAGAAGTTGTGTCTAGAAGATGTTAGAGGAATAGCATATTTGACTGGTCTTTGGTTGAACATTTTAATGATCAGCCAAAGCAAAAATGATTTTCTGTGGACCAAGTATGGTATCTCTGTTCTTTGCTATCCTGTCTTCTTGTCTCCTTTGCCCCTTTTCAGTACACATTTTAACTTACATTTCCCAGAAAATTGTCAACTTACATGGTCCTAGTTTGGGCATTTTATTTCTCCACCTACTTGTCCAGACCCCTGCCCTTCCCTTGAGCTCAATCACTCCTTCCTTCCCCTGTTGTCTTTATTGTCTCCTCTCTCTTTCCCCTGCCTTCTTTCCATCCCATTTCTTTTCACTCTCTCTGAAGGCTGGTCTAATCCTGGGAAAGCTTGTGATAGTTCAGTCTCTCAGCCTTTTAGACCTGGACGGTTCCTCTCCTCAACGACTTCTACTTGTCTATTGTTCCTTGTCATTATGTTCTTTTTCCATCAAAGTAAAAAAAAAAAAAATTTTTTTTGGAACTTATTTCCTTTAAATATTATTTTTCTGGGATGACTCTCAGCTTAATAGCTACCAAAGTGTTTAGATAAAGGGACGAAATACCAAAGTGGAATTTCAGGGGAGACTGGCTGGAGTTCTGGGGGACTTCCATGTGTCCTGCAGTCCTGTTTCCTTTGTCCTTCATCACATTCCTTGAAGCAGTGGGAATGCAGCTTTGAGAAGCACTTGATTTCCTCTTCCAGAGCCTTGGGGTGCTCAGGCCTTTCTGAGAGGAAGGAAGCACCTGAGCGACAAATGTTGGAACTGGGTCTCCAGAGGCAGAAAACTGAACCAGAAGTTCAAGCATACACAGAGAGCCAGGAGAGAGCTGGCTGCGGAGACAGGCTGCTTGTGTAGCTCTGCACAGATCTGCGTGCAAAGAGCTTTCTCAGACCGGGAAACTGATTTATAACAACCAAACTCTGACACGAGGAAGCTGCCATTGTCTAAAAAAATCAGTATTTAGTTGGCTAATCCAGAAAATGGACAGATATTGTCCAGATATTGTGAATATCCATCAGCAGTTTTGGGGCCCTGTTCACAGGAAGACTGCTTCAACCACACTCGATGCCTCTAGACGCTCTGGATGCTCTCCAGAGACCCTCTAACTCAGATTTTTATATATTAATTTAAAAAATATTTTATTTTTATTGATATTTGGAGAGAGAGGAAGATAGAGGGAGAAAGAGAGAGAAACATCAATGTGAGAGCAGAACATCAATCGGCTGCCTCTTGCACGCCAGGGATCGAGCCCACAACCTGGCCATGTGCCCTGACCGTGAATTGAACCACCAACCTTTCAGTGCACATGATGGCGCCCAACCACTGAGCCACACCAGCCAGGGCTCCTGTTTGGCCTTTAATGCTCATCCCAGTGTCGCTGCTCTGGAAGGCTGCCCCTGACCAGTCAGTGGGGCAGTGTCCTTCCTAGTGTTCCCATGGACTTTGTTTTTATGAGAGCTCTCACCACACTGCCTTGTAGTGCCTGTTCTTCTTTTCTTTTTTTAAATCCTCACCCGAGGATATTTTTCCAATGATTTTTCAGAGAGAGTGGAAGGGAGGTAGGGACGGGGAGAGAGAGAGAGAGAGAAACATCAATGTGAGAGAGACACGTTGATCGGTTGCCCCCCACACGACCCTGAGCAGCCTGGGGATCGAACCTGTAACCCAGGTATGTGCCCTTGACCGGAATTGAACCCGAGACCCTTCGGCCTGCAGGCCGACGCTCTAACCGCTGAGCCAAACTGGCCAGGGCTGTAGTGTCCTTTTCATCTGACTTTCCCTCTAGGCCTTTAGCAAGATGAGGGCACAGACTGCACACTAAGCTGTGCATTAAACTGTGTTCAGCGTGCTGAGCTTGTGCCTGGCACCAAGTGGATGCTTAGCAGATAGTTGCTGAATGAATGAATACACACATGATGTCCTTTAGGACAGTAGACAAAGAAATGTCTAAGTCATTGCAGAACCAGAATCTGCTACTGAGATGGAAAAATGTGCCTTTGAATTCAGATAGTGTTTGAGGTTCCTCTTAGCCTTAAAAGAAGTCAACAAAATTGTAGAGAGCTGCCACAGAAGTGGATGGAAAATAAAAGAGGAGAGAGATGCTGACTCATTCCCTTGAGCTGGCAAAGTATACAATATACACCAGACAATGGGGAGAAACCATCCATCCGCCCATGGTAATCAGTTTGACAAAAAGGGGCTGGATAGATACTCTCCATTCCCTCCTGTGCTTTCTCTGGATCTCGGTCTCTTTGTTTCACCAAGGCTTTATATCTTGGGACCTTTAAGCTCAGCTCCTCCCATTCTTTCTGAGATAATAAAATCAGGAGAGAAATACTGGGACAGGTTCCAGCTTGTGCTGTTTGGTAAGATCTATGGGAGGGCATGGACATTTGGAAATTTACAAAAGTACTAAGTGGGGAAAATTGGAATTGGAAAGGGGATGGGGTGGGGCAGGTGACTGCTGCTTTTTCTTATAAGCCATTTCATATTACATGAATTTTTATTTTTATTTTATTTAAAAAATTTTTTTTCTTTATTGATTTTAGAGAGAGAGAGGAAGGGAGAGGGAGAGAGAGATAGAAACATCGATGAGAGAGAACATTGATTGGCTGCCTCCTGCATGCCCCTCACTGGGGATTTGGCCCACAACCTGGGCATGTGCCCTGACCAGGAATTGAACCCGTGACCTCTTGGTGCATGGGTCGACGCTCAAGTACTTATTTTTCAAAACAAGAGTATGATGGATTGAGCAGTCTTGGGGCAAGCAGGACAGTGGGAGGGAACGCATGAGTAATAATTGCACTTTGGAGCAAAGCTAGTTTCATGCCTGGTTTAGCTCCTTTATGATGCTGTTGCTACTCTAGCAAGATGCATGGCCACTGCATAAAAGGCACACTATTCAGTGTTCCTGGATTTGGGTCGACATGGTCCAGCCTCCCTGCTTGACACCTCAGTCATTGCTCCAGTCTCTTAGCTCTATTGGCTGCCAACTCTAGTGCCCATTTACCTTCTTTATGACTTGTGCACTTAGCTTCTACCTCAGTGTCCTTTCCAGTAACATTTCATTTCTTGTCCTAGGCCCTAAAGTATTCATGGTCAGCCTCTCAAGTAATAGCTCTCCTGATTTGCCTTGGCTTCCAGGTTGTCTGTTCCAGATGCTTCCCTGCGCGAAGTCTTCTCTTGTTCTAGGCATGCGGTAGTACCTGCACAGCTGAAAGGACGGAAGGAAGGCCTGAGCAGGCCTAATGACAGGCAGTAAAACAAAAGGGACCACTCCCTGTAGTCATACCAACCTTCCTTTCTAGGCCTATCTCCTTCCATTTCCTAGCTGTGTGACCTTTTGTAAGTTACATAAACTTTCTGAGCCTTCATTTCTTCATCTGCATATGGAAGATACTTACCACTAAATAAAATCTCAATATCACCATTGATATTACAGCCCATTACAGCAGGGGTATACATTTACACACACTGTTCTTAAATGTGCAATGACAGCAACAAACTACAGAACCTTTCCTCTATTATAAACCGGTCTGAACGTACCAAAGAGCACCCTCCTTCAACCACTCCTGCCGAAGGTAGCTGAACCTGAGTGATAAAGGCAGTTTCAGTCCCATCAGAAGAATTTCATTCAATTTTATAAACAAAATCATTTCTTTAGGTAGATTCTTTATGTCTGTTGGATAAAGTGCTCAGTTTTTCAGATTTCTACTTCCTCCATTTCTTTTTTCTTCTTCTAAAATAGCATCTGAATGCAAGACTGAAGTGATCTCTTGGTGGTGGAGAAAGATAGGGGTCCTTGGTGTCCTTTGGATCTTGTTGGTCTCGGCTGTGTCATGGCTGATCTGAACTGCAACCTGGGCTGGTGACTACTGAAAGGGACTGGTGTCATCCCAGGGAGTTGTGCAGGTGTCTGATACTAAAGCCAGCAGCTGGGAACCACTCCTGTCTTTGCTCACTTGGCCCTACCTTGTTGGCACTGCAGAGGTCCAGTGTGACTCTCCTAGGGTTCTTGTGAAGACAGCCCACCCTGCTACATGAACCGTAGGCAGGGGTGTGCTGCAAAATGATTAGCAACTAGTGCTGGGTGGGAGAAGCCCTGATTTGCAGTCTTTGCAGACTTTTGTGGTGTAAGTAGTTCCACCTTTGCATTTCAAGCTACCAATATGACATCACCAAATGCAGAGTTGTACTTGGTGCAATTATACAGGGATGCACTATACAGATACAAAAGATGTAAATAATTTCAGGATCATAGATAATAGCAAAATGTAGTAAAATAACTATGGAGTGATAATTTTGAGTATTTAATTATCTTTATTTTTAATATAATTTATTTAATTTTAAGTTTACAGCCCGGCCGGTGTGGCTCAGTGGTTGAGCATCGACCCATGCACCAAGAGGTCACCAGTTCGATTCCTGGTCAGGGCACATGCCCAGGTTGTGGACTCGATCCCCAGTGGGGGGCATGCAGGAGGTGGCCAATCAATGTTCTCTCTCCTCAATGTTTCTGTCTCTCCCTCTCCCTTTCTCTCTCTCTAAAATCAATAAAGAAAAAAAAATTTAATTTTAAGTTCAAATAATTCAATTTTTAATAATTGTTGTGTTTAACAAATAGCTTGCAAAATTACCAACATTTAGACAGTCACCTCTCTGAGCAGAGGAGCCAGCTCTGATCCATCACCAGCAGATAACGTCATCTGCTTTGTCAAGACAACTTGTGACAAGCTCCTAATCAGACCCTCAACAAAGTTCAGTGTTCCCTTTCAGGATCAGCTTGGGAAAGCTAAATTTAGGCCCACCCTCTGCTATCCACAACCGATGATGCAACATCCCCTCAAGTACTGAAGAGAAAGCAGAGCAGAAGCTCCTCTGCCCATGGCATTAACCTTGACCCACATAATTTACTTCCCCCAGTAGAACTGGTCAAATAAGCAGAATGTCAAATTCTCTTAAATTCTTGAAGCAAATTCACTCGGTGGTCAGTTCACAGAAACCTATTTCACCAAATGAGAAATTCACCAAATTTATTTTTACTTTGTTTTAATTGACTAGTTTTCCTAATAGCATTTTAAGGAAGAATGCTAAACTTGATCTCCAGCAACAGCTGGAGGAAACAGGCCCAAAGAGAGGAAGTTTTATTGAATGTTTGTCTATTAGCCCACAACAGCATCTCCTTCCTACCACTCATTTTACGGAGCTGCGTTCTCTGATCCTGGTAGCCCTTTCTTTCTCCGGTCTCAGTCGGCTCCTTCTCCACTTTGCAGATTGCAAAGCCCAACCTGCCTCTTAGGACTTCTGAGTGATCCTAGAGGAGAATGCTGCTGCTCTAGCTTTTCATTGGATGGCTGTTAACAAAACAAATTGAAACAGACATTGGCAAAAACAACAAGCCCAAGAGAGTTCTGAGATTGAAGTCAGCACAAAGCATTCCTCACGGCACTGGTCTCTGTTTATTTAGCAATCTCCTCGTCTCTTATTAATCACCTAGGCATTTAAAAATGCCAGGGTCAGGTATCTGGGCTTGTAGGTATTGAGAAACCACTGAAGTCTTCAGTAGGGGAATGACAACATTTGATCTGCTTTAGAAACTCAACTATAGTAGCAATATGTGAGAAAACCCAAAAGGTGGAATTTGTAAGCAGGGAACCTAGGTGAAAGATGAGAGCCTAAACTCCAGTTATAGAAGAGCCCAGAATTACACGAGTCCTTTCCCGGCTACCCTAATTTAATGGAACCCCATTTAATTTTTATCACTGTGCCCTATTTGTTTCCTTCCCCAGCCTTTGTGGAAATTTGTAATTTCATATTCATTGTTGATTTATCATCTGCTCCTTCACTAGCCTGGACGCTCCACAGGGGCAGGCCCTCTTCCTTTCCCAGAGTATTCTCAACATCTAGTGCAGGGTTGAGCACATGACAGGTGCCCCACAAACCTCTGTGGAAGAAAGGTGGAATTGAGAGGAAAGGATGTTCTGCAGGAAGCTTAGCTATATTTTCGAGTAAGGGAAAGACGCTCATGGAGGAGGAGTACAAAGCACAGAGAAATGATTAAGAGGTGGCACAGATACCAGGAGAAGCAGGAGCAAACAGGAGATAAATGAAAGTAGAGGAGTTAACTTTGCCTGGGAGAAGGGCTCCGCTTCTTTCGACAGGAAAAAAATTACAGGGAGAGACAGAGCAAGAGAGAGAGCAAGAGAGGGAGAGAGAGAGAGAATGTGAGAGAGAGTGAGAGAAGGAGAGTGAGAGGGAGAGCGAGAGTGAGAGAGAGAAGGAGAGAGAGAGCGAGAGAGAGTAGGAGGAGAAGGAGGAGGAGGAGGAGGAGAAGGAGAGAGGAGGGTGAAGGCCAGGGGAAGAGGAGGAGGCAGAAGGGGAACAGAGGAAGGGGAATTAAGAGTTTAAGGAAGAGGAATTGGGAGTTTAATGATGTGGTGAGATTTTAACCAAATTACTCCAAGAAAAGGAAGAAGTCGTTGACGAAAAATGCTTAAAAAGATTTGTGAGGGGGTGGGGGCCAGCTGAGGAATAGTATGCCCAAATTAACCTGGCCCCAGGACTCATAGGCCAGTGACAGGGAAGTGGACAGGAAGGTTGGGGGGGGGTTGGCTGTGGTGGGGATTGGCAGGAGGCCATCTTCTCCCTGGGTAATCTTGTGTCTTACTGCAACAGGAATTAAGGAGAAAGAAAGGCTGTGTTCAGATGAATCATTCATCTCTCCAGCTGTTAAAAGTTTTAAATGTGCCAGATAGGACACAGACATCCAACACGGCGGTCAGCAGCCGGCTTCTCTGGAAGCCTCTCCGAGGGCCGTGCCTGCCTGTCCTGCTGTGCCCTGATCTGCCCACGACGCTCCTGCCCCCACTGGGCCTTCCTTTGCAGGAAAGCAGCTTAGAAATCTTACTGAGGTCCAAACATCGTTTACACTTAGGTGACAGCCTTCCATCAGAGAACGTACTTGAATTTAGCCTTGGGCAGACCTGGTTTGGTTCCTGCATTTGGCACCTAGGAGCTTTGTGATCTTGAATGAATTGCCTCCCTTTCAGCCTCCATTGTTCAGAGTAAAATGAGGAAAATCCCTGGAAAGGCAGAAGGTGGACATGAGGTGGTGTACAGAAGTAATCCAGCAAAATGCACAGCATGAAGTAGTCACTCAATAAATATTTTGTTACCTCCAGGTAGCAATCTAAATTATTTCCATTATAAGTGACCTTTCCTTTTTTTTCTCCCTCCCTCTGCCCCTCCCCCCCCTTTTCCTCCTTTCTTCCCTTGTGTTTTAGTAACCAGTTTTCTGTACTAGATTGTAAGACTCTTCAGGGCAGGAACGACATCTTAATCATTAAAAGATAACTTTTATTTTATCTTTATAAAGTAACACATGTACTTGCTAGCTAAAAATGTCAAATAATACAAAAGGGCGGTTCCTTCACCTCCCGTCACCCCCAGTCTCATTCTTCAGAGAAAATCATATCTAATTCTTAACAGTGTGTTTATACTATTATTTTTTGATTTATCAGTTTTAAAAGATTATTTGTGTTCCTCTTGAACAGAAAGATTTAGTGTAGTTATACTATCATCCTATCTTTGCTTTCTAAATAATTGTGTCTCTTTAATACCGCTGTTGGTTAACTTTATAATTTTAAATAATAAATAAATATTTTACTTTTTTCCTATCCATCATATGTAGCATTTCTTGATTCCTTACCCTGTAAAATGGGAACATAATCCCACCTACTCTTCTCTTCAGCTTTCCTCACCCCTTTCACTCTATATGGTTAAGGTTGATAACATTAGCTTTCTCTTCTGGAACTGTCATTAAGTCTCCTGTGCTTTGTTGATAGAGTCTAAAGGCTAAATGCCAGCAAACAGTGCTTGCGTTGTAATGATTATATTAATACCATCCATGCCTAGTCAAACACTTTTACTTTCTTGTTTAGATTTTTGTTTTTCCTAGGGTTTATAATTGCCTTTATTTATCTTTCATTGTCTGCTTTTATGATGTATTTTAAACTGTTTCATTGTCTCAGGGTTCAAATATATGGATTTCTGTCTTTCCTTTAGTACCTCCTCCCTGGACTCCTCCTTTTCCAACATAGGCTAGTTGCTCACTAGAATGGCTGCAAACCTGCCGTCCTGAGCTTTTCATTCATTACTCCTCTGAGTTGAATCTACCAGGTCAAAATCCACTGTCTTCCTCCTTTTCGGTTGGTTAATTCATTTTACAGAAAAAGTCCAAAAGTTAATATCTAAGAAAGGGTACATGTGAGATAAACTTTCTAAGTCCATGAATGTTTGAAACTATGTTGCCTTTATATTGATTAGAAATTTGGTTTGGTTAATAATTCTAGGGTTAAAATTTTTTTATTTGAGGATTTGTCTTCTAGTATTCAGGGAAGGTGATGGCAATCTAATTGTCTTTCCATTATAAGTGACCTAATTTATTTATCTATCTCTTCATGGAAACTTTTAGAATATTTACCTTTTAACCTAATGTTCTAATATTTTAAAATTATGTGAATTAATTTTAATTTTATTTCCTTCCATACATATCCAGTGGGCCTTTTCAGTCTGAAGGCTCGTTGGTACTTGAAAACTATCTTTTATTTTTAGTTCGATAATTGTTTCTCTTCTATTTTCTCATGCCTCTTTCTGGAACACATTTGTTGAACACTGGACCTTAGGTTTAGAACTTCTATGGTTTTTACTACTCTTTTTCTCTTATATTTTGTATCTTTGTAATTTTTCAAATATTCTATTACCTTAATCTTTCAATTAAAAATATTTAAAAAATTTATTTATTTATTGGTTTTTATCTTTATTATTGAAAGTATTACAGATGTTTTAAAATATTTTAAAGACTTTTAATTTTAAGATAATTTTAAACTTGCAGAAAAATTACCAAGATTGTGTAAAAAGTACCCATATGCTCTATACCTAGTTTCTTTTATTAATGTCTTAGGTTAGTTTGGTACATTTGTCATAGTTAATAAAGCAGTCTTAATACATTTGTATTAACTGAAGTCTATGTTTTTCCAGATTTCCTTAGTTTTTACCCAAAGTCATTTTTCTGTGTTAGGATCCCATCTAGGTGCCATGTAGTCGTGTCTGCTTAGGCTCCTCTTTGCTGTGATAGTTTCGAGATTTTCTTCTCTCTGTTTAGCCTGTTTTCTCCAAGTTTTCATTCTGTTTAGTCTCACCTCTGTGTTCCAGATTAGAAATTTTTCTCTGATTTCTGCTCACCTTTGTTTGACTACTCATAATTCAGAGTGGGTGGGGGAATCTGATTGGGATCTCTAGAATCTATAAAGGCATAGGTGGGTCTGGTTAATGCTGAGTTTCCCTATAGGGTTATTAGGCTGGGCTGTTGTTGGAGGAACCCCTGATATTCATGTTAAGTCTTCCCATTTGGGCCAGTTCCTTAAAGAAGTATCTTCCAATCTTGAGCCCGAAGTGTAAGGCCTATCTGCTAGCAGTCTGGTAGCCAAGTAGTTTTTCATTTAATCCATGAGTTTTCAGACTAGTACTCACACCCTCCACTATGGTTGGCTTTCCCCAGAATAGAAACTCTGCTTTAATCTTTCTGATGTTCTGCTGTTGTAGGGGAAGGGAAATAACACAGTGATAAGGAACAACCATTAAGAATGTAGGGAGAGCGATCCAATTGTTTTTTTAAATTAAATCTTTCAACCACTCTTCTTTATTTTGGCTCCCAACTTTCCTTTAATCCCCATTTCTAGAACTATCTGATGCTGTCAATTTCTGAGCCTTGATGATTTTAAAGTGAAGATTAGGTCAATTTTCCGTTTTCCTCATTGGTGGTTAGATTAGGCTTGCTTGGGTTTACAGGGCCCTTTGGGTAACACTCATCTGTCTCATCTGTTTTCCTTCCTGCCTTCCTAACTTCTGTGCTATTATATTATCTCCATTTTTCCTTGTATACATACCTGTAAAAGTTTCTATTAAAACTATCTATCTATCTATCTATCTATCTATCTATCTATCTATCTATCTGTCTGTCTGTCTGTCCGTCCGTCCGTCCATCCATCCATCCGTCCATCCATCCCTTTACTGTGGTTTTGTGGGAGTTTCTGGTAGGAGCAAAGTTAGATTCTTGTGTTTAATTCAGTGTCCATCTTTTCCAAAATCCAACTGATAACTTTTTATTCCCTTTATATAATGCATTCTGGATTCTAACTGCTCAATAAAAATTAGTTACATTAAAACATATAGAACCTAGAAAATTTCTATTGCATTGTGCTTTGAAGTTGATTGAACACTAATAGTGTACCAAAGATATTATATACCATGTCCCAAATGTAACTGTCTTTCTGCCTTCTCAACTAAATTCAGAACAAAGAGAATCTTTATGACTAATCCCTTTGTTTTCACATCTAAATAAGCCTCCAGGGAAGAGCAGCCAAACAAATTTATTATGGCTTATAAATTAGCAATATTAAAACTGGTATTAAGCTGCTTTCATTGAAGTGTTGGGAGGGTGAGTTTTGGCGGGAGTCCTTGCTTTCCCAGTATGGTTCTCAGTTAAAATAAATGATGTTAATAATTAACTTTATCAATGAGTACTCATTTATGCAGCATTAGTCCTCCATTCCAAACATATTTGGCTGAATATTGATTATGTGGCTCACCATTTTTAGACAAATGCTTCTGCTTTGGTGTATGATGAGTTAAGTTGGATTAAAACTGCCTACTTGCCTCTTACAAAATGTAGCTTCCCACATGGTTTATATATACTTTGTTCAAGTGGTAACATAATGCTGGGCGATTAAAGAACTAGGTGTTAGTCCTGGCTCTACTACTTCCAAAGGCAGTCTTTTGCCTAATCTTCTCAGCTTCCCCTGTGCTCTGACTTCCCATTTACAAAACTGAATTGATATCCCTCATCCTGGCTGATTAATAATGGGGATAATACCTACTCATATCGAAGTGAGGATAAAATGAATTGATGATGAATAAATCCTCTTAGACGCCTTTAGTTTGTCAAGTATTATACCATATAAGGAAATACTATTTTAACATTTTTAAACACTATGTTAAAGCAAGACCTATTGGAATAAAAGATTTAGTGAGGGCAATGTACTTTTAAAAAATAGCAGGGACAAGGACTTCTGAGTCCCTTGCCTCTTGAGTAGTTTATGGATTAGAAGCAACACATTGAGTAGATCTCTTACACACACCAGTTCTCCTTCTAACTGGTCCGGCTTTGCTTTTGTTCTCAACTGAAGAACAGGAATGGCTAAAATCTTGACCTAATGTAGGTGCTTATATTTCAAAGCTCCCTGTATTTTACCAGACTTCTCTTCTGACCCAAAGTTAAGTGTTAGTTCCAAGATCTCACTGCTCATCTGTGAAATTATTTATGGACACAGTGAGTAAAATCAAGTTGAGAAGGTTCATCTACACTTGTCTGTCTAAGCATTCAGAGTGCTCAGTGATGCCAGCATTTTTTCTTAGAGAATTCTCTATGACGTCAAGAGCTCTCAGTCATTTTATCCATGTCATTCATTGCCTTTCAGGAGAAAACCCAAGTCTGTGCTTTAGTGGCCTGCTCTGGACTTGGATCCTGACACTGAAAAGGTTTAACACATACTATCAATGACAGTCCATTGGAAGACAGGCAGACAAAAAACCATTCTCAAGGATTTCTTCCTTTATTTCTAAAATACCTTTTGACCACTGGAAAGGGGGTTGATCATTCTCTTTTGTTTCTTTTAGTATGTTCACAGTGACAGAGAAAAGGAGAGAGAACACTGCACCCAGGGAGTTTTCTTTCCTTTTTTTTTCTTCCACATGAAAGACTTCATTGTCCCACCTCCACAGCTGACTGCAGGCCCTGGAGAAAGGAGCAAAAGATCAAGAAAGAGAAAAGAATGATTACTGATGTATTTTCAGAGTGGCAGCTCTGGCTGAATAGAAATACACTGATTTGTGAAGGAGGATCCTTGTTATATTCTAACAGTCTAAGGAGGCTTGCTTATCATTAGTGCATTTAGTACTGCTTATACTTGACTTAATCAGGAATGAAGCCTTTAAGCTGACTTTATAAACCTCCAATACAACAGTTGTCTGCTGTGATTAGATTTAATTAGTCTAAGTGGGAAATGTATCAGTATTTTTTCACCTCGCTACCTTTTTATTTTCGGAACTTTTCCCCAGGGAAGTATTTTTGCTCCCTCCTTCCTATTTCTTAGTTCTGGAGAATAAAAATGATAAATACACATATCAAAAAAGAATATATACCTAGGTACTCCATTGTTTGCTTTCTGTATTTTTTTTTTCCTTTATTGATATTACAGAGAGAGAAGAAGGGAGAGGGAGAAAGAGATAGAAACATCAATGAGAGAGAACAGATTGGCTGCCTCCTGCATGCTCCCCACTGGGGATCAGGCCAACAACCTGGGCATATGCCCTGACCAGGAATCGAACCAGTGACCTTTTGGTGCACAGGTCAATGCTCAACCACTGAGCCACACTGGCTGGGCAGTTTTCTGTATTCTTAAATAAAGCACATGCAATCTGAGGTGCTGGCTGCTTTTGTATAGCTGTATATTGACAAGATTACCTATATTAGGAATTCTCAAAGCATGATTATGACCATGAGTCTGCAAAGAGCCTTGGTTGAGGGGAAAAACAAAGTATGATAGAGCCAGGGATGGTGGTGGTTATGTAGTGCTTAGGAAAAGCTGTTAGTGTCCTTCTGGTTGTACTATTGTGAAGTACAATAATTTATTAATTTAAGTAAGGCTAGCATCATCTTAAAACTCTAGTTGTACACATAGTAAAAATCCAAATTCAGTGGTGAAAATCCAACTGAAGAATTATTGCTGAAGATTTTCTCAGAAGTTTCTGGATTGGGTAATTGGCCGTTCTAGGTGAGAGAGAAAAACAAACGAGGCGGAGAAGTTTTGGAAGGAAAGGAGATCAGATGTTCAGTGTTTGACAAGATGTATTTGAAGCATCCAAGGGCCATTGGATAGAGCTGTTCAATGGCTTTCATTTGCTGGTGAGAGGACTGTGCTGGACTCATTGGGGAGACCCTAATACGTGATGGTCAAGACTCGGAGAGAGAATGAAATCATGTAGGAGAGTAGGTGACTAGGAAGAACCATGGGCCAAGTCTGGGAGCCTGAGGAATCCCAATATTTAATGATAAATAAAGGAAAAATATCTGCGAAGAAGCAGAAAAAAAAAATCAGCGAGATTTGTAAAGAAGCAGTAGACTACAGTGTCATGGAAGCTTTGGAATAAATACTTAAAAGTTCACTTAGAACAATTATCGACATGTCTGTGAAGACAGCGCCAGCCCGATCCTTGCCAGGTGGGCTGAGGTTTCCAGCAGGAAGGGAGCAGCAGTGCTCCCTGACAGGTGACTGTAAGCACCCACTGTTTCTCCTTCAGGAAAATAATCATGAGACTTAGGGCTTAAAAGCAGTTCATTATTACCAGAAAGTTGGGGCCCAAGTTGAAGGCGGAGCTAATAAGCATATCCATTAATTTATGTGAAATCAATTTTTTTGTAGATATTTTTCTGGCAGAAAGAAAATAAATAGGAGACTATGGAATCTGGTTCTAATTCCCCGGTTCCTTTTTGACTTTTATTACATTATATTTTGACCCATTTTTATAAATATACATGATGTGTGATGTGTGAGCACACATCACACAAGCCTTGTACTTTTGGCAAAGTAAATATTACAATTTCTGATCTATTTCTGTGGTAGATATTTTTGATAGTATTACACAAGAACTGAGTATTTACCAAGGACCTTAGGCATCTTGGCAAAACACATGGAAAAGTCAGCTGCAAGGTTGGTTTCTTGTTTATTCGTTCAGTCTTTCTAGTATTTTGGTCGCTTATTATTTTCTTTCAAGCTATTTTCTAGTCTATGACCAATGACCAAATGTGAGTCCTTGTGAATTCACTGGGAGATATATATATATATAAAATTTGATCCTGAGTTTCCATGTTCTGGAAGAGACAAAAACCATTTTTATGTAATTGACATTGAAATCTGGAAAAAAAAAAAAAAGTAGTCTATTTTTAATTCAAAACCTCAAGGTAAAGCATCTCTAATTTTTTAGATAATAAAATGTTGGTCTCAGGTGAAATAATTTCTCTTTGCACTTTGTTTGAAAGACGAAACGATCAGAAAAAAGAAGTTTGGTCATTTCAGTCACTTCATCAAGTGGTGACGAAATGGAACCCTCTGGTGTGGGAAGAGACACTGAACAGTCATGTCAAATCTGTTCCTTTTCCTACAGTGAAGTTACTCTGACTGTCAAGGTTAGATTTTCTCATCTGATAAATAATTGGATTCTGCTAGTTATTTTTTTTGTTTTTCCTTCCAGTTCCTGTATTCTTCAATGCCCAATAATATCTCATTACTTGGCACCGATAATCTATACCATCGATGCTCAGTTAATCAATGTCCATTTCACTAGAGTAACAATGCTGTCCATTTCCTCAGCAAAAACCTGATGGACAATGCCCATCACAGAAGAATACGGGTAGCCAGAGACTTTTCTAGAACATCCCTGCATTTCTGTCCACATTAGTTCACTTTTTTTTTTTAATCCTCACCCGAGGATATTTTTCTGTTTATCTTCAGATAGAGTGGGAGGGAGAGAGAGAGAGGCCGAGAGAAAGAAACATCGACGTGAGAGGGACACATCCACTGGTTGCTTCCCACATGACCCTGACCAGGGCCGGGGCAAACCTCAACCGAGGTACGTGCCCTTGACCGGAATCGAACCTGCGACTCATTGGTCCGAGGGCCGACGTTCTAACCCCTGAGCCAAACCGGCCAGGGCCCCATCAGTTCACTTTTATGTTTATTAAAAGTCAGCTCATTTTGTTTCCAAATCTGTTTATGCCAATTATGTTTGTTATTGAAATTACATAATTTATTAAATAGTGTGAAAACCAAAGAGATATGAGGATGAAAAGAAAGAGAATAGTTTCCACAAAACACTAAACTAAATTTTGAATAAAGTCTGTGCAGAGGGGAGTTGTGTACTATAATAAGACATTATAAAATCTTAGAAAATACTCATAAATATATAGAGAGGTGGATTTTCATGTTTCTTCACAGCTAAACCTATGTTTTAACTCCACGTGAAAGAAACTGAAACTGGAGGTCAAAGATAATGCTTTATGCAAGAAAATAACAGCACTACAATCAGACTAAGAAAACACTCTACAATAATAGCTAGATGGTGAACACCCGAAGAAATTATTGAAGCAAATGTAAGTTACTTAGTTATGCATGTATAACTTCTTATCTTTCTTCACTTTAACTCTTTTTAAAAAATATTTCCTGGGCCCGGCCGATGTGGCTCAGTGGTCGATCATCGACCCATGCACCAAGAGGTCGCTGGTTTGATTCCTGGTCAGGGCACATGCCTGGGTTGTGGGCCAAATCCCCAGTGGGGGGTATGTAGGAGGCGGCCAATTACATTTTTTTTTCTTTATTGATGAGAGAGAACATCGATTGGCTGCCTTCTGCATGCCCCACACTGGGGATCAGGCCCACAATTTGGGCATGTGCCCTGACTGGGAATTGAACCGCTGACCCCTCGGTGCATGGGTCGACACTCAACCACAGAGCCACACCAGCAGGGCTAACTCTTTTTTTGATTAACCCAGGAACTACCAGTCCTGACTGTGTCCAATCTGAGGGTATTTACTCTCATTTGTCATTTTGAGGTCAGGCCAGGCTCAAGTGTCTTTTGTTCTCTCACTATTAACAGAATGTACTATATTAATGAAGAGTGTGAATAAGCACGTAGAGAGCACTTTTCTCCCCCCAGGCATCTGAAGAACAAATATTGATTTCAATGCTAATTTCATATTATAAGGTGGTATAATTTTCTGGGTTTGAATCCTGCCTCCTGTTCTTGCTAATTTGTTAGTATCGTCAAGGCATGGGTTCTACCACAGAGATGGTACCATAATAATATACTAGTTCACTAGGTTAAGGAGACTAACAACGCTCGAATGCAGAGAGCATGCACTAGGCCTATAGTAGAGACTAAGACTATAATACTTATTATCCCTTAAAATAGGTTTCAAGTGCTTCTATTTATCAATTGATTTTTAACGACGAACTCTGGAAGTTCTTAAATGAAAAAGATTGAACTTTTTCCACCTTTTCGGGGGAGCTGAGGCAAACTGGAGAGAACAATAGGATTGCTGGGACCACATAATTAGATGACATGGTGGCCAGAGGTCAGAACCCAGTAGCAAGTCAGAACCTTCAGTCAGGGGTCAGTGCTCAAGCTCAAGCCCAGATCGGTGCTTGCTGCAGAGAATTCCAAGTGAAGTGTTCCCTCTCTGTGAAGCACTGTTGCTGGAGGTAATGAGCTGTGCACCATGGTTACTGCAGGTCTGAGCTATGCTTTCTCTCCTGTCACTTACTCTGAACACATCAGCTAGAGTGAGCCTTTTAAAGCCTGAATGAGATCCTGCCACTCCTGTGCTCAAAACCATAGAGAAACCGCTCATTCCACTGCTAGTAAAAGCCACACTTCTTACAGTGAATGCCCTAAAAGGCTCTACAATGATCCGGGTGCTCAATGACTTCTCTGCTCTCATCGCTGAGTATTCCTCTCATTCATTCTCCTTCAGCTACACTGGCCTCCTTGGTATTCTTGAAAACATGTCCAGCGCGCTCCTGAGGTATGTTCTCTCCACTGCGAATGCTGCATCACCCATAGCTGCTGCTCCCGCCCCTTCGTTTCCTTCAGGTCTTCGCTCAAGTCTCACTTTCCCAGTGAAGCTGACCTTGATCACCTCCACATCCCACACTCTCCTTTCGCTGGCTTACTTGCCCTTTTATATTCTATAAAATAGTTATCAAGTTTCTTTTTTCTTGCCTTCCTATCTTTGCTAGAATGTAAGTTGTACTAGTGCAGGATTCTTTATCTATAGTTTTGTTCACCTTTGTATTCCAAGTGCTTAAAACAGTGGTCTGGCTTGGAACATGGTCTTACTCATTAAATATTGGTTCAATGAATAAATGAACAAATGAATGGAGGAATCAGGACTGGCCTGAAAACAGTCCAAGGTATTCTTTGCCAAGGGCAAAGCAAATGGCAAAATTATCTGTCTCTGGGGATTTATTGAGGAGAGCAATGATCTTTTTAGACTAGAATGGCTCTCGACTTTAGCTGTAGTTTGTAAATCTCCCTTTTCCCTAAGTGCTACTACTTTCTCTCCCTCCCTCCCTCCCCTCCTCCCTCCCCTCCCTTCCTTCCTTCCTTCCTTCCTTCCTTCCTTCCTTCCTTCCTTCCTTCCTTCCTTCCTTCCTTCCTTCCTTCCCTCCTTCCTTTTAAATCGATTTGAGATAGAGAGACATCGATGTGAAAGAGAAACATTGATCGGTTGCCTCCTGCACATGTTCTGACCTGGGATTGAACCCACAACCTCATTATGTACCCTGACTGGAAATTGAACCCACCACCTTTTAGTGTATGGGATGATGCTCCAACCAACTGAGCCACACCGGCCAGGGCTGCTTTCTTGATTTTATTACCTTAAATTTAGGTTTATTCAGGCAAAGAGAGTCAGAGAACTGTGGCTAAGACCCAGATGATCCAGATAATAAACATGCCTTTGCTTCATTTTGTGACATATGGGCAAAGAGCCATTAAGGCCCCTTTTCCGTTTTCCTTCATTAATTGTCTCTAGTTTGGTTTAATGATTACCTAATGATTCAGCACTTATAACCTTTCTTTTTAACTCTTGCAGTCTCTGACCCTCTCATTTTCGCGTCCATTTTTGGTGTTGAAGGCTTATAAATTCTCTTTCTTTCCTTTTCACCTAATTGCAGTTTAACTACTTCCAGTTTTCATACTCTATGTATAAAATAATAATGATAGTATAATCATAATTATAAAAATCATTTAGCTCTATTGAGCATGTGTTATCTGCCAAGTTCTGATTTGAGAACTTCAGATATGTTTTCACTAATCTTCACACCAGCCTTATAGGGGGGATTTTGAATTCAGCAAATTTACTTTGTGCTTTTCAATATGTATGTTTTCTTCTGACCGCCTCCATCAGAGTCACCAGAGGCTCACCTTGACAGTCCTGGACCCCACTCCAGAAAACCTACAGCCCATCAGTATTTTAACCAACTTCCAAGGTGAAATCACTAGACACTCAGGTTTGTGAACCATTGAGTAGGTATTGAGGTGGAACCTATCTTAGAGTATGCAGACAAGTGAGCTCTAAGTTGCCGGTAGCACACTGTATGAGTCATCACTAGGCAGCTTTTTACCTACTACAATGGAAGTTAACCTCTTCCTGGCAAGCCATACTTTCCTTTTCCTGCTCCTTTAGCATTTGGCATATATATTATCACACCAATGAAAACAAACAAGCTCCATCTTGAAGTTTCCATCCAGCAGATATTGTTCAAGGAGACCTTGGTTCTTTCACAGGCCAGATTGTGCCTTTTGACTCTGTCAAATTAATTCTATTTTGTAAGCAAGAAGGGACCAACTCTTTCGGTCTGTGCATCTGGGAACAAAAAGTAAAGCGGATATCAGAAAAAGTAAAGACAAGTATCTGCATATGCATTAGAAAATGACTAGCTGTCCCTAATTTTCTTAAGTAAAAGGAAAGAGCATGGCTCAAAAGTCAGATATGTAAAATTGCACAGACTCATATCCCTATAGTCAAATCAGATAGAGAAAGTGAAGCAATTTTTTAGATGCTTTCATGCTACAGTGGCAGGGCGATTGCAGAAACAAGTATAGGTATGGGCAATAAAGCCAAAACTGTTTAGTATCTGGTCTTTTATTTAAAAAAAAAAAAAAAAAAGCTTCTACTCTCTAGTCGAGATTCTTAGAGATTGTTCATTGTGGTTCTAAATTATTCAAGTTTTTATATGGAATTTGAATGTGGTAAGATAATAGAATTGTAATAAATCAATAGAAAATGAATGGTAATATTTTTTGGTTAAACTCTCCACAAAAGAAGAGATAAACTCAGCCATCCGAAGTCACTAAAAGTGTTAAGCATTAGTTAACCTGTAACCCACTCCCAGAATTACTCCATGGGTCATAAAGCACACTCTGTAAGAAGAGAGGAGATAGGCCTTTATGGAGAGACATTCATTTCAAAGTGGAGGACATGCTCACCAGGGTGTGAACAAGACCATTCATTGGTGGGCAGAAAAAGATTACAACTTAAGACTTTACATTAAAATGTAGAGAAAGGAAATGAAGATTTACTGATATTTAAAATACAGATTGGCACTCATCCCCGCACAAATGTACTATCAGACAGGAATTTGAGGTTTCTTAAGGAAATAGTAGAAGTCACCCAGGCCCAAAGAACGAGCTGTGGAGTTCTCTCTTGCTTGATTTTAGTGTATTGACACACAGTGAAGTTTGCATGTTCATGGTTAAGTGGGTTTCGGGATTTCATTATCTACTTCACAGAATGGTCAAATAGGTAAAAAGATTCCTATAAAAATATCTGAGATCAAAGATAATTATTTATATACTGCGTAATTGTGGGAAAAATGGCAGAGTTGACATTTCTCTTAATCCTATCGCACCAGTTCTTCAGCAGCCAAAGAGGTAAAAGATGAATCATAAATTCTGATGAATTTTGAAGTGATCAAGAGATATGAAATATGGATCTACTTCCCCTATCATTATAGATCTAGTTGAATACTGTGTTAAATTTAAGCAAAATCTTTTTTTTTTTTTGGCATAATTGGTGGATGGGATTAAATAATGAGTACCATGATTTAGTAGGCAAGATAATGAGGTCCTTTTTCTTTTCACATTCATGTATCATTAGAAATTAACTTTCTAGCTATGATAATCATTAAAATCAAGTACATAAATAATGAACATAAAGTTGAACTGAATCATAAATATTAAGCCAAGATTTAAAAAAAATCAAATATATTAAATCATATTGTTTATACAAATTTTAATAGTAGTAATATTTAAAGTAAGAACAGGAAGATTTTTATAAATCAATAAATAAAATAAACCACTATTTGTATCATTCTTATCTTATTCTTTTACAATTTCTATTTTTTTGGTATATATGGCACTATGTATATAACATGTTAGTACAATAGTACATGCATATAATCTTTATATGTTTATGAATTTGAGCATACATCTTCAATGTGTATATGCACATGTGTTCATTTTATTTATAGATGTATGGGATTAAAAAGTTAGAAGCCACAGTTCAGCATTCCTACTAGAGTATTTTGGATTCTATCTGTCTGACATTTCCTTTGACTGAACTTCCTTCAACCTGCTGAGGTCTTGGTACAGTGACATGAATTGCAATAACACCTCTGTATGTACCTTTGTATAAATATTTATTGCCACATACTTGTTTGTACATTTTATATTTGTCCATAGTGGCATTGTCTGTCATTAATTCTGGGCATTTAAATACGAAGGATAATTACTGATTAAATTTGCCTTTTTTTGTGTAGTAGTCCCCTCTTACCCAAGGGAGATACATTCCAAGACCCCCAGTGGATACCTGAAATCACAGATATTACTGAACCCTATATACACTATATTTTTTCCTATACATACATACCTATGATAAAGTTTAACTTATAAATTAGGCACAGTAAGAGATTAATAAGACTACTAATAAAATAGAACAGTTATAACAATATACTGTAATAAGAATTATAAGAATATGATGTCTCCCTCTCTCAAAATATCTTATTATACTCTACTCATCCTTCTTCTTGTGATAATTTGAGAAAATAAAACGCCTATGTGATGAGATGAAGTGAGGTGAATGACGTAGGCATTGTGATGTAGTGTTAGGCTACTACTGACCTTCTGATGACATACATCAGAAAGAATCATTTGCTTTGGGTGAACCTGGATTAGTGAGCCATGACAGTGTTGGTGGTTGTATGTCGAGAAAACGATGTCAATGGTTAGGAAATTTTATATATATATATTTTTAATTTTTTTCTTTATTAATTTTAGAGAGAGGAAGGGAGAGGGAGACAGAGGTAGAAACATCGATGAGAGAGAACATCGATTGGCCGCCTCCTGCATGCACCTCACTGGGAATTTGGCCCACAACCTGGGCATGTGCCCTGACTGGGAGTCGAACGGGCAACCTCTTGGTGCATGGGTCGACGCTCAACCACTGAGCCACACCAGCCGGGCAGGAAATTTTATATTTTTGTACTGCTAATGACCATGAGTAACTGGAACTGTGGAAAGCAAAACCACAGATAGGGGGTGACTACTGTATCTTTTATAGGCAGTTAGCTGGCACCCCTGTTACTGTTTGCTTTTGTTCCTAAAGACATTATTGTATGATCATATATTTTATTGAATCTTGTTGATTCTTGTATAAGTAATGGTAGCACTTTTGGGGAGCTAATGGTAGCACTGGTGGGGAGAGATCCTCGTCCCTACCTGTTGCTTGTCGGAATGGAATTCTTGCGATATCCTGAGAAAATGAATTTTCTGAGACTCGCATGGGAGAACGAGTGATTTTTATTTGTGTGGAATCAAATCCCTGAGTTTCCAAGGTCCCGTTTCCTTTTGGCCTGCCAAGGAAGAAGGGTAGCTGGGGCTTCAATAGGGATAAAATCAAAGCCAGTGTCCAGAGTTTCTGTTCCATGTCTGCACAGTCCAATACAGCATCAGGCTAGCTTGACTTGTGTTCCCCACTGCAGTATATCAGTCCATTGCATGTGGGATCCACAGGGCCACATGGCTATGGAGGAAACACAGGCGAGTGCAAGGAAACAGGAATGAGAGAGCCCCATGAGTCAAGAGCAACAAGAACCACAAGAGAAAATTTCTTTGTTTAGGGGATTATGTTTTCCCAGATTTTTATGGGTTTGCACTGGCCTCACCCATTCTGGCCAATCCATGGTTCCCCGGGCTATATTAATAGGCAAGTACTTTTCCTGTGTTACCCCAATTTCATTGCACATATGTCTATCTCCCCTTTGTTGAACCCCTTCCCCCAGTGATCTGCAGGGAATGAGCCAGGGGAATATGAAAATGCAGTTTCCTGGTGAAGCTGCCCAAATGACATGCCTATAATGTCTGACCTTCCCTTTGCTCATTTCCTATTATTAATAACTAGCTAATTACAACGGTATCATTTTCAGACTTTGGGTATATTTGGAGATGATACAGTTTTTCTGGGGTCAACAGCTTTTGATGATATTGACTTTGCTTACTTTATGTCAAAACAATAAGTCACTTTCCTTAGGAAAAAATTCTGCCCCAATCATTTAAATTTATTTAGTATTTATTGAGATACAAAGAACCCACTTTCATACCACAAATTATGCTAAATGAAATACCTCCTTTATGTCTTTTCTGGCCAAAACAGATCTATATTTCACATCTAATGTCATGTTCATTCAAACTTTTTCCCATTTGGGAACAACCATGGTCTCCAACAGTACCACTGACATTTGCCAAAGTTCTCCTTAATTCTTCTTTATTAAATCGCAGTATTTCTTCTATTGAGCAAGTTAGTGTGTTGATTCCAATAGTTCTCTTTTTCTTTTGTCAATTTTAGCCTAACTGCACAAGTTATGCCTTTTGTATTTGTCCACGGAGAAAACCTCAGAACTTGATGTCTGCTATCAGACTGGCCAGAAAGTCTGGTTCTTCATTGGCTTCTTCCTACATTCTGGAAGCCAGCCTCAAATGCAAATGTCACAGTTTTTATGGGGTTCGGCAGATGTCAAAATCCCCTCTATTACTTCCCACCCCAACTCTTATTCCCCACGGCTCTGTAGTGCCAGTTATAAATGAAATTCATGAAAACAGACTGGCATTTTAGACATGGATGGAAACAATTTGTGGGGGAGGCATAAAATAGCAGGGGTATACTTCTCATGTTTACAGTCTCTGATGCTGTAAGGATTTCATTTTTTAGTGAAACCAGTTTGAATTCCATATATGCTCGGTTTGGATATTTTAGGGAGGAATTCACAGTAATTACCTTTGATGTGGACTGAGCTCTAGTCTCATGACTAAAGAAGTGTATTTCTTCTCTAAGCAAATGGTTAATCATGGCAAGTCCATACTGAAAATTAATAGCTTAGGGGAATTTAGAATAAAAATAGAGGAAAAGTAAATTTTTGAAATGTAGTTTAAGGAATGAGAAATCATTAATTGGTATTTTGGTAAAGTATTTTTTCTATAGATTTGTAACATGTGTATGACACTCATTATGCTAGCCAGTAAATCCTAGGCAGGAAAGAACAGCTACCAAAATCACACATTTTCTATTTATATTTCATGTCCTTAAACCAGCCATTTATTTATTCTTATAATGTGTCAGGCTTGTACTAAGCCCTTTACATAAATCATTTTAGCAGTTCTTAATATCTTTTTTACCCTTATACATCTGAAGGATATGCCACATTCTCATTAGAAACAGTAGCTCCTAAACAATGGTGTAATGACCCATTCTCCTTTATCTGGAGGGAGCAGGTTGGGAGAATGTGTTGGAGAAACTAGAATTTAGAGCTTTGTGTTCCAAGCCTCCATACTCTAAACCTCCCACATATTTGATCTTTCATTGCCTGTGATGGACTAAATGCTTCAGTCCTCCCTAAGTTCATATGTTGAATTCTAATGCCCATTCTGATGGTTTTAGGAGTTAGGGACTTTTGGCAGATGATTAGGTAATGAATGGGAAGCCCTCATGAATGGGATTAGTGCCCTTATAGAAGAGACCCCAGAGAGATTTCTTGTTCTTTCCACCATGTGAGGACACAGCAATGAATCAGTAATAGTGTCCTCATCGAATATGCCTTGATCTTGGACTTCTCAGCCTCCAGAGCTGTGAGAAAGAAATTTCTATTGTTTATCAACCACTCAGTTTATGATATTTTTGTTGCAGTAGCGTGAACAGACTAAGCACTTCCCAATCCCTTGTCTCGGATCATCCATGATCTCTGGGGGCTTAAGCAACAATATGTAGTCTGTCAGAATTCCACTCTCAAGTGACATGGAGCCCTGGTGAATCTCTGTCCACTGCTACCTTCACTGTCTAGGCTCTGCTGAGACCACCAATTTCTCACTGTACCTCTGGCCCTGCTGCTTCAGGCATTAGCAGTGAATCAGCATGTACAGTTTTCTTTTGATCAGCACGGGCCTTTGAAGAAGGGTGGCACCAAAGGATAACACAACTTGCTATCTGATGATTTAGAACCCCTTGCTTAGGCTCCAGGACTACCCATCTCTTTCAGGAGCCTGCACAGTCATGCTCCTACAAGGTTCTCCACCAACCAAGGCATGGCTAGGCATCTCCCTGTCTCAGAAATGGCAATCACTAGCCCTTTTTAAAATTCTGGAATCCTTTCGGGTGAAGGCTTCTTTCTTTCTTCATCTTCTTAAAATATAAATGGTGCCTTTTCCTCTTTCTTCCCATAGTGAAGTCTAAAGGACCCTTAAGAAGGACTCAGGCCTCAGAAACATAAGAATCTGTCTAGTGCCCTTTCTTAGGGAATGGGAGGTAGAATATTTTTTATTCTTACTGAAAAATTGCCTATTCCATGGATATAGAATACAATTTTTAGTACAAGCTAAATTATCACGTGGAGCTCGCTCTGCTATGTTAAAGATGTATAGAACAGAATGTGTGCTTTTGTTAATTCCTCTCTTGTATAACAAAACATGTTTTTTCTTTAGTTATGACCTAAACATAAATGTCTATGCTATAATGTTTTGACCTTTATTATTTATTTTTTAGCTATTGCAAAAGCATGTCCTGGTAGATAGTCCAGAGAGGAACCACTGCTAAGCTTGCCGCCAAGGGCCTCACATAGAGAACTGAAGAAGCCAATCTCATAGGACTCTGTTGAGAACAAGCAGCCTTTTATGGTCCCCCCATATCCTCACTGTGATGGTTTGGCAGTAACTTCTCAGGACCAGCATGCAGGGAAGGGAGGTAGAGAAGTCTTCCTGCAGTATTATACTTGGCTATGATTGCTTCACATCATTTTATGCCTGGTAACTCAGTGAGACTGTTTGCCATTGTATTAATAGGCATAGCTGCTCTTAAAAGCATATCCATAGTATAGGAGGATCTAGGCCAGGAGAGATTATCTCAGTTATACACTGTGTGCAGAACTCTCCTGAGAGTTATTTAAGAAGTGATATTGATACCAAACCACTAAGTCATTGTTCCCTCTCCTAGGGTGAGTCCTTCATTTTCCTCCTTTGGGAGAGTATACTTGGGGCCTTCTCTGTCCACTGATCTCAGGATGGTTGAATAATGGTGAAACTCATTAGAGTTTGGGATTTGAATATTTACTTTTCCTGGAGACTCCTTGGCCTTTAGACAAATGCATTTATTTCCTACTTAGAATTCTTTGAGTTGAACATGCAAGGATGATAGGGGTGTGGGGTACCTTGTCAAGCCACAAACTTAACCTGCTCTACAATAATACCCTCCCCCACTGTTATCTTGCTTTGACATGGTATGATTCAAGTCCCAATCTTGTTCTTCCCCTAACACTAAATTTAAGTGGTTTCACTCTGTTAAAGGCATTTGAAATTCACTAAAGTATCTGCATGTCACATGGACTAGCCCAACAGAAAGCTCTAATCTGAAGTTGACCTTTTAAAAAACCCCACAGCTCAGAATCTGACCTTATCACCTCAGGAAATTGGGCTTAAAATCTGTCTCTGTAGTGTTTCATGGTCTTTTTTCCCCACCAAGCTTTTCTGAATTTGCCTTGGGTATCAAAGATATTATTTGCTCACCCAAACAATACAAAACATCTTCATATATGTGTGTATATATTTTTAAATTCATATTCTTTCTTCCTTAATATTGTTTTTATTAAACACTTGTTTTGGAAAGAGCTCAATGTGAATAATAACATGGGTGTGGGCCTCCACATACCAAAGCCCCAAGGAATTCACTTACAGCATGTTTAAGTCTCGGTTGAGGCCTCTGAATTCCACCCAGTACATGTGATTGGTACTGAACAGTAAGAGGTTCAGCCTTGGGTTAGGAAGGAAGAAAGAGAGAATATAAACAGCCTAGGAGCCTATTTGGATCATGACAGGTGGCTGTTGATTAGGACAGGCATATAACCCACCTGGGTGCCTTAGTGGAAATGTCATGCCTTATTTTAGAAGGAAATTAGATTCACTGATAGGAGATGCATTCTAGGGACTAAATAAAATTCTAGTAACATATTTTAAGTGTGCCACTTACCAACAACATTAATTTTCAAATCTGCTTTTTTTCTTTCTTATTTATTTATTTATTTATTTTATTGAATTTATTGGGATTATACTGGTTAATAAAATTATATAGGTTTCAGGTATGCAATTCTATAATACATCATCTGTATATTGTATTGTGTGTTCACAACCCCAAGTCATGTCTCCTTTTATTACCATTTATCATCCCTATACTCAAATTTGCTTTTGACAAAGATTTAAAGTAAAAATAAACTGCCCTGGCCGGTTTGGCTCAGCGGTTGGAGCGGTTGGAGCATTGGCCTGCAGACCAGAGAGTCCCGGGTTCAGTTCCCCCTAGGGGCACGTACCAAAACCAAAAACAAAACCAATAGCAAAATGGTAAATCAGTGAAGAGAAATTTGTAAAAAGCACACATGCCTAATTTCAATGAAATGTTAGGTTTTTAAAAGATTATGTGAAAATAACTTAAAATTTAGTCAGGTGCAGGCAAATCTATGGAGACAGAAAGCAGATCAGTGGTTGCCTGGGGCTGGGATTAGGGACTGACTGTAAACTGGCACAAAGGATGTTTTTGGGGTAATGAAATGTTCCCAAACTGGACAGTGGTAATGGTTGCACAACTGTGTAAATTTAATAAAGAGCATTGAACTGCACATTTAGGATGGGTGAATTTTATGGTATAGAAATTATACCTCATAAAGTTAAAAACATTGACCAGGTGCAGCTTCATGACATGGGATTTGGCAGTGATTTCTTGGATATGAGACCAAAAACACAGGCAAAAACAATACAAATATAGATTGGATTACATCAAAATTAAAAACTTCTGTGCGTCAAAAGATGCAATCAACAGAGCGAAAAGGCAGCTTTTAGAATGTGAGAAAATATTTTAAAATCATATATCTGATAAGGGGGTAATTTTCAGAATATACAAAGAACACTTAAAGCTCATCAACAATAAAACAAACAACCTGATTAAAAATTGGGCTAAGACCTTGAATAGAAATTTCTCCAAAGAAAACATACATATGGCCAATAAGAACATGAAAAGGTGCTCAACATTACTAATCATTAGGGAAATTCAAATCAAAACCACAATGAGATACCACCTCACACTCATTAGAAGAGCTACTATTAAAAAAACACACAACAGTAAATAATATGTTAGCAAGGATGTGAAGAAATTGCAACCTTGCGCATTGGTGGGAATGTCAAATGGTTCCGTTTCTTTGGAAAACAGTAGGGAGGTTCTCAACAAATTAAATGTTGAATTACCATATGCTCCAGTAATTCTACTTTTGCATATATACCCAAAAGAATTGAAAGCAAATTTTGAAGAGATATTTGTATTCTCATGTTTACAACAACATTATTCACAATAGCCAAAAGGCGGAAACAACCAAGTGTTCATTGACAGATGAGTGGATAAATACAAAGTGGTATTACAAACAATGAAATATTATTCAAGCTTAAAAAGGAAGGAAATTTTGACACGTGCTACAACATATGTGAACCTTACGGATATTATGTTAAGTAAAATAAGCCAGTCACAAAAAGACAAACACTATATATCACTTATATGAGGTTCCTCGAATAGTCAAATTTATAGACACAGAATATAGAATGATGACTTCCGGGTGCTGGAGGGGTTGGGGGAGATTGGAAAGTTATTGTTTAATATTTTAAAAGTTTCAATTTTGCAAGATAAAAAGAGTTCTGGAGATGAATGTTGGTAATAGTTACACAACAATGTGAATGTACTTAATACCACTTAACTATACATTTAAAAAGGTTAAGATGGTAAAGTTTATGTTATGTATATTTTGCCACAGTTAAAAATTTAAAATGAGTTAAGAAAATCTAACCATGTATGCTTGTCTATTCTAAAAAAGGAAAAATTGTTTTTGTCTACTTTGGTCTCTAGAATAATATTTTATCCATAAGTAGTAGTGAATATAAATGCATCCAAGACTATGCTGATCAATTCTGATTTTGCCTCTGCTGTTCTTTTAGATAGTTCATCTGTTATCATGGAATTAAATCTCACTTTTGTATAGATAATCTCACGCAGGCCAATGTCACAAATTCTGGTCCTGCAGCTCTAACTTTTTAATGGTATTTTCGCTAGAACATAACCAAATTGTCCCAGATTTATTGTGGGAAATGCAAATTCATATTCTTTGTCTGTAAACAGTGTCTGCCTCTTGAATTCCTTTTTCCTTCCAGTGGTCACTATTTATCATGGTTTATATCTGTGAAATCATTTTGGATCTTACCTATTTCTCATTGACACTTACTGGTTTTTCTGTTCCCATTCTTCTCTATTTAAAACATATTGTACAACACTGACAGGTGAGTTTATATCTTAAAACATCCAGACCATTCACAGTGAATCCTATCCCATTTACCCAAAGTAACCTCTGACTATTACTAAGATTAATTCTCTACTTCTCCCAGTGTGATCTACTTACTGTCCATATTCTTATTTTCATGTGTTTTTACCCTTTCTTCCTAGATACAGTCATCTTCTCCCTCTTTTCCACTTAATGATCTCTTCCCACCAAATTCCCCTCAACCAGGAACCTTCCCTGATTACTGCATTCTGTGCTCATCTCAACTTTCTTTGAATGACTGCCTTGACACTTAATATCTCCTCTGGGTCACACAGTGGAGCAGTGGGCTCTATGAGCTGTCAGCACCAGACAAGAATAACAAAAGCAAACCAGGATGGGCCTGGGGTCAGATGACAGGAGAGTGTTGACAGGAGGCCACGAGTTGAAATGTCTTTGTGGTCTGGGTCAGATAGTGAATTAGCACAGTAGAAGACACAAAGGTGAATCAAAGGAGCATGAGAGTCAAAGTCTTTGGAAAAGACTGAAGAACAATAGAATGATGAATTGACGTAAAGTCCAAATATCTCCCAACTTCTAATAAGTGCTGTAGTCACAGTGCCTTGACTGGTGCACAGTCTCAGGCAGCAGGACAATTCAGGGGAGATGGTATAGGCTGTGGTTCCTGACATAAATCCTAATCTCAGTCCCCCAACTCACTATCTGTGTGATCTTGGGCAAGTTACTTAACATCCCCAGCCTTGTTGTGTTAACCTCTGAAACAGGAATAGTAACACCACAATTATAGGGCTGCTGTGATGATTTGTAAAATTAAATAATGTAGATAAAGTTCTTAGTAGATGCTCAGGGATAATAGCTTTTAAACCTTTCATTCTGGCTGAAGTCAATTGGTCTATAAGTATTGAATGAAAACTACTTTCTTTATGAGGTATAAAGATAATATCATCATGATATCACTGTGCAAATAAAGCGTAGTGTTGATGAATGTCAGCCTACATCTTAAGTGTGTAAGAAATATTGCTTTCCTTTCTTCCTTTTCTCTTCCTACCTTTCTTTTTTCCTTTTCCCTCTCTTTTACTTTAATTTTCACTCTGCTATGGTCTCATGAAAAATTGAATCTTAGTGATTTTGGGGATATCCCACCTCCTTTAGTTTTGGGCTAAGAGTTTGGAGTCTTTCACTAACATTAGGAGAGTCTTGCTACCAATTGGTCTCTGTCTTCCTGAGTACTGCTGAGATGATCACCATGCTCAGGTCTTCTTCAGATCTTTTGCCACACTTGGACTCCAGGGTCAATCTAAGAACACTGGATTGAAGTCCAGTGTTATAAGAAACCATCTGGAAAGAAAGAAGGATGGAAGGAAGGAAGAAAGAGAACACTAGCCCAGGGATACCTGGGTTTGCTTGTTGGACAATAAATCATCAGAAGAAAGGCCTGTATTCTAATCAGAGATTAAATGTCTATAGAAAAAAAAGGAATAGTAGAGAAGAATAGAAGGTCTAAGGCCATGGAAAAGCCCCAAGTCCAATGTACTGTAGAGATTTTTCATTTGCAATTTGAATGTTGTCTTTCTCTGGTAGAAGAGACATGCAGCATTCAAAGGGTATTTCCAGTTGACTCAGACAAAGAGAACTTCCCTGTTGTGAGAGGCAGGAAAAACAAACTAGATGACTTCTTGTTTTGATCCTATCCTAGCTTAGTTACTTAACTTCATCTTTGGGGACCCAGTTTTCTTCATCTGTAAAATGGATGTGTTCTAACCACAAACTCTTAAAAATATAATTGACTTTTAAAATCCCCTAGAATCATCTGATTGACAAAGATGATTTTAGAGGGTGGGCTTTGCCGCAGGCTTTAGAGTCACAGCTATAAAACAATTCAGAGGTAAAATAACCTCCTCCCAACTGTCATTCCTCCTTAGGTCACCTCTACTACAGGCTGGATGACTTTCTGTTCTGACTTAGAGTCATTTACGGGCAAGTGTTATCTCCTCGTTTACTACTAGAGTTAAAATTCTTTAAGGAACTGGTTCAGCTACTCAGACCCTGTTTTCTGTTCTCCCTCCCTGCTCAGACATATTCTCCTTGAGCATAATAAGCACTAACAAGAATTATTTACAAGTGAATGGAAATAACCAACTTTAAGAACTCAAGAATTTCCTCTGAAAGTTATTTATTGACTTCTTGGAAAGTTGTTTCTGTCGCCCACATTCTAACAAACTAAAACTGCTTTTATCTTAAAATCTTTATTTTTAATTTTTTGCCATTGTACCTAACTATTTACAAGCATTTTTTCTTTTATTTCACAACAAGCCTAAAAAAATACATATTAATATCATTTTCCAGGGGTGTGGAGGGATTGAGCCAAGAAAAAGAGAAAGAACTCATGGACACAAACAACAGTGTGGTGATTGCAGGGGACTGAGGTGGGTGGATGGAGGTGGAAGATGGTTTAGGGGATAACTGGTGATGGAAAAAAAAATTTTAAATAAAGAAAAAATATATCATTTTCCAGATAGGGAAATAAAGGTTCAGAGGGGTTAAGGGGTTTGCCCAAGAGCTTTCAACTACTAAGGGGCAGAAGCAGGACTTGATTCCAGATCTTTTCAGATTCCAAAGCCCACTTTCATGAAGTAGAGATACTTAGATATTTAGATATCTAAATTCTTTAAATAGAGATAGTAATCGCCTCACAATTAAAGAGGCAACCTGGTTTATGGGTATCCATAGAAGAACAACAACAATGGTAAATTTGTAAACAAAACTTCCTCCTCCCAGTTCAGTCCAAACACTCTCTGATCTTAAGCAGCTGTTTTGGGATATGTAGCATTGAAATCTAGCCTTAAGTTTGTAATCATGGTACTCACACAGAATCACCAGGAGTTTCCAATGCAATATTCTGCTCTTGAGCAACAGACATTTTAGTGAGAGAAAAAGGAAAAACATTTTTAATAAAGATCTAGGAAAGAAACTGATTGACCCAATCCCATTAGGACAAGTCAGACTGGAAATAACAGCCTTTTGCTTTTAGCTTATTCTTTGTAAGCAACTACATATTTTCAGTGTGCATCCCCTAATGACTCCCAATTCTCAGAACACTGAAAATCCTTTCAACAATCTCTACAGGCAAATTAAAGTCTGCGAAAATACCAGCATTGCATACTGACTGTAGAAGCCTATAGTAAACACTCCGTGGAATGTGTCTTGTGTGTATGTTACACTTAATCCTCAACCAACACGTTCGATTCGTCTTTTTTTCTGAAGAACAACTTTCTGCAGATATTTGTGGCTCATTAAAAATCAAAACAGAACTTCCTTGTCTGTCTTTGAAATTCATTTTGCCTTAAGAATCCCTTCTTTATCTTCTAGTTCAGTAAGGGCTTTATTGATTACTGAAGACTTCTTTTCGCTTGACAGTTTTATTATGACATAATACGGAAGTTTTAATATTATATATAGCATGAAAGTCAACTCATCCACTCCTCCCCCATTTATACCTTTTAAAAAATCATTGTGGAATTTTGTCATCCTTGACACACCTAGCAATTTTCTGCTGCTGACTAACTGCTTACCTCACACAGGTGAGGACACTGACCTCTCGATGTTATTTCTGACTCAAATTCATTGGGTCTAGTAATAAAGGAGAATAACAAAATTTTGGATGAGAGACATTAATTCATTGTGTTGAATTTATGCAATTTGTTGATCTGTACAAATATAATTTTATTTATTTATATGTAAATGTATATATAATATATAATTTTATTTATATATAAATAAAATGTTTAGTCTTTAACTAGAATTTTCTTATTGTAGTTCATAGTTTGGTAAATTAATGAAAACCTCATTTAAATTCTATGTCCTGCCCTGGCTGGTTTCTCAGTGGTTTGAGCACCAGCCTACAGACCGAAGGGTCGAGGGTTTGATTCCAGTCAAGGGCATGTACCTGGGTTGCAGGTTAGACCCCTGGCCCAGTCCAGGTGGTACGGGAGGCAATCTATCAATCTGTTTCTCTCATATCGATGTTTCTCTCTCTCTCTCTCTCTCTCTCTCTCTCTCTATCTATCTATCTATCTATCTCTATCTCTCTCTATCTCTCTCCCCCTCCCTTCCACTCTATCTAAAAATCAATGGGAAAATATCCTCAGGTGAGAATTAACAACAACAAAAATCTATGTCTTTACTGTATCTATGTTTAGTGAGTTTCCAGAAGTTATAGTAAAATCTTTTTACTGGCAAACATCTACAAAATAATAAATCGATAAATGTATGAAGGAATATTACACAATTTCAAGCTGTTTCCAAGTATGATTAAAGTTTGACAAGTTTAACTCCCAGGATCCATCCCTTTTGAGGCCAAGGACTGTTTGTGGGTGGGTGGGTCTGCACACATGTACCCGTGTGTCTATGTGTGCAGAAGATGACACTATAAACCACAGATCACAACCTGGTGGTTATATCACAGATGTGTTTTGATTTCCTAGCATGGTGTTTGAAAGATGAGTTTGTTGCATCCATGAAAGCAGATTAGCTCTGGGAAGGAATTTTCTGACTATAAATGTATCCTTAGAACACACATGTTTATTAACATGAGGATATATCTATGTATAGCGCACATAAACTGTTAGGCTTGGCTTACATGAAATGAAACAAAATTAAGGGGGAGGTTTAGCAATTATCTTGGTAATTAGCTTGATAAAAACAGCAGACCTATTTCTGTTCCATGATTGATATTTTGGTTTTAAATTAGTTCCATTACTACAAGTCCTGAATTAATTAACCAGGTAATTTTGCAAACTGGCAAAATCTCCTTCCAGATGAAGTGGGTATTCCCTGCTTATGCCTCTGTTGCTATGTAGGTTTTAGATGGATTAATTTTAGAAAGTTCATCTCTCAAGGTTCCTTACTGACAGTCCTATAAACTTGACTTTAGATCTGTGAGGGATGTCACCACTTCCAAAAACTGTAATCCTGCTTCTGAGCCGCTCTTCTCACCCCAGGAGGGTGTGTGCGAGAGAGAAAGGAAGCCGGGTGTGGAGATGTGAGCAGCTGTGAAGGTGAGCTCAAATAGCAATAAATGATACAAATAAAGGCTGTGTCTCTTTTCTTTTTATTTTATTTTATTTATTTATTTTTCTTTTTTTTTTTTCCCTTTATTGATTTTACAGAGAGAGGAAATGAGAGGGAGAGAGAGATAGAAACATTGATGAGAGAGAACATTGATTGGCCACCTCCTGCATGCCCCACACTGGGGATTGGGCCCACACCCTGGGCATGTGTCCTGACTGGAAATCGAACTGGTGACCTCTTGGTGTATGGGTCAATGCTCAAACACTGAGCTACACCAGCTGGGATTTTCTTTTTAATTGAGGTAACATTGGTTAATCACATCATATAAGTGGCAGGTGTACAATATTGTAATTCAATATCTGTATACACTATAGTGTATTCACCATCAAAGTTTAGTTTCCATTTGTCACTACACATTTGATGCCCTTTACCCATTTCACCCTCCTCCCCATCCCCTCCCCTCTGGTAACCACCAATCTGTTGTTTGTATCTGTGAGTTTTTGTTTTGTATCCACATCTGAGTGAAATCATACAGGGCTGTCTCTAATGCGTGCCCTCAGCTCCCCAACTGCCCTCTGCCTAGGTTTGGGTTCTAAGCTTCTTGGCTGGGGAGGATGGCCTTTTAGGAGGTGCCAGTCCTCCTTGCAGATATTGTTGCTCTAATTCTGCCTGAGTTGTAGTTTCTGGTCTTGGGTCATGACCGCACACAGGAAGTGCCTCTGAATTCCTCCAAACATGGTATGTGGATGTGGATGAGGGGGCAGAGTTTAGTATGTAAATACCCAGCTGCCAGCTTTTCGTGTTTACAAGAGATCAAGAATAGGCCACTTAGGGTCAAGAATATATCCTTTCTTCTCCCTCCAAAGGAGCACATAGTGTTGTTTTACACTCTAGGTGAAATACAGACTTCAACTTCAGAGCTATATTTGGTTTGGAGTTTTTCTTTGATGCTTCCCACACTCCCTCTACCTTAAAGAGCTGCATGCATAAAGTGACTTACACTTCATTTGTATTTATGTCTGATCAGATTTCTGGGGGAAAGCTTAAAGCCAAAACACTGAGGAATGGGGAGGAGGAGTGAAAATATATTGATTGTTTTATATGTGCAATTAATATTTGAGTGTAAATTAGATTTTGAGTAGAATGGTAGAAAAACACAAAACAGGGCTGAAAGGTGTCTCAAAGGTCATGTCCAACCCTCTTCCTGAGGATGCATGAATCACCAGCCTATTCTGATTCCTTCTCTCTGAACTGCTCTATTTATATTTTTTTCAGGTTTCTGCTACTTCAGGAAACCACAGTTGTTGGCTGATAGAAAATTTGCAGCAGCATTATACAACGAGAAAGCTATTTCTGCCCCCTTGTCAATGAAGTGTTAACATTGTCGAGTATGTAATAGAATTTGCCCTGTAAGAAAAATACTGTTGGGCGGGGAAGGATGGGGAGGAGGGTGTCAATGGGGGGAAAAGGAGAAACACCTGTAACAAAAATAAATTAATAAAAAAATAAATAAATAAGTAAAATATTAAAAAAAAAAGAAAAATGCTGTTCTTAGCTGGCTATCAAGAAAATTTTTAAAAAGGCTTGTGTCTGTGATTTTTGAACTTTCAGCTATCAGGTTTCCTGTATATTTAGGAATACCAATAACGTTCCTCTGGTGAAGAGACTTGGAAACACAGTAATAGGCATTCTTTACAACATTATCATTTCCATTAATTTGAGCAAGTGTTGATCAGTATAAATTATTTATGTGAGCAGTGGAAGCCACCTCCCTAGATGCAAGGCAATCTGTTAAAAGATTTGCTATCATGCTAGAGAATGAGGTGGGTGGGAGGAGAAATACATTTTATGAGTCATATGGCTTTAGGAACATTAGTCCTCAGGCTTGCACGTGGAAATGAACTCTTGGTAAAATGCACTGTAAAAAAACCCCACAAAAAACAACAAAAAAAAGAAAAGAAAAGAAAAGAAAACCATGGAAACCCAAATTCACTAATAGCATAGATCAAAATAATGAAAGAAAAAAAAAAAAAAAAACCCACCCAAACCCTGGTAATATGCCAAGATGATGATCAAACAGGAGATTGGAAATGGTCCTGAAAGCAGAGACAGACAAACAGTAGAAGAATAGACTGGCTCGTGCCTTAATTTGATTTCTAACAAATGTGTTTATTCGCCACAGCTTTTGTGAGGGGCAGAGGAAAGTGAGAAAAGAAAAAACGGTGAACAGATAACTAGCACTTAATGTCTTCTTCCTATACTTACTGGAATCACTAAATCTTACTGTAGTTGTCTAAAGGCAAGGTCTAGCTTCCAGGGACAGTCTCTGGTTCTCCTACTGTAAAAAGTTGACCGTAAGGATACATCATTCTAATGCTTTATATATGTTAATGCATTTAATGCTAGCGTCAAGCCTGTGAGGTAGGCACTATCATTAATCCCATTCTACAGGTGGGGAAACAGAGGCACAGTGAGGTTAAGTGCCATGAGTCAGGTCACACAGCTAAGTAAAAGCCAAGAATTAAACCCAGTTAATTGAGTTCTAGACACTGCACTCTTAATCATTGTGCCAAACGACTTCTCGAAGATTTAGTTCTGTGTTCTACAAAGCGTGGCCTGAAATTCACCTGCATTACACTTTCCTGAGGTGCCTCTTAAGTTTCCTAGGCTAGTGTATCAGAATCTCTGGGACTTGGGCCTAAGAATTTGTGTTTAAGAAATTTTTTTGCACGCTAAAGTTGGAGAATCACTGATCTGGGGAGTGGGGGAGGGAGATGGAGAACAATTCCTTTTGGTCTTCAGGGCCCAGAAGGACACACTATTAAACTCTTCAGATTTTGAATATAAGAATGTGTCATTTGCAAATAGAGGTAGTTTTCCTTCTACTCATTCCCAGTGTGGTCTTCCCGTAAGGTTCTCAGGCAGCAGAGCTGGATACATAGAGATTCTGAGTAAATTCTTAATGAGGATGGATGAAGGTCTTCAGCTATTGCCCTCTAAACTGAGGGTGGGGACTAGGTATGTCAGTGGTCTCTTCTTGTGGAGATTTGTTGAAGGTAAATAAGGAACATTTTCAAATTACATATAATTAGGTCCTATATCCACTGGTCAGCATGTCTGGGATAGGACCTGGATTATGCATATTTTAAATAAAGCTCCTAGACCATTATCATTTACCTCCTGGTTAAGAAAAACTGCAGTGTAGAAGCCAAGCTTTAGAGATAATCTAACATCACCTAATTCCTGTGGAGATCCCCACAAATAATGCTGTCAGAGAGATTAAATAAATAAATAGGATGTTCTACTTATTATGGCTACCCAAATTACCTCCAAACTAAATGGTATAAATCAATCATTAACAATGGTCATAGACTCTATGGATGAGGAATTCAAACAAGGCTTGAAGCATATTACTTACTCTGAATCACGGTGTCTGGGACCTTGGGTGGAAGACCTGAAAGCTGAGGGCTGGGATTAGCTGAGGTTTATTTCCTGACATATCTTGTGGGTGATGCTGGTTGTTGACTGAGACCTTAGCTCAGGCTGTCTGCTGGAACACCTCAACAAGGCCTTTCCATGGGTCCTGGGATTCCTCACAACAAGATGGCTGAGTCTCAAGGACAAGAATCCCAACAAGGCAGAGATTATTATTGCCTTCTCCCTCATAGCCTGAGAAATCATGCAGCTTCACTATTCTTGCATTCTACCCATTAGAAGCAAGTCACTAAAGGGGACCATATTTAAAGGAGAAGAATTAGACTCCATCCTTTGTGGGAAAAGTGTTGAAGAATTAGCAGATCTATTTTAAAATCATCACAGGTGCTATGGAAAAAATATAACAATAATAACAATAATATCTAAATTACTGTACACTTATGTGTCAGTCTCTTCTAAGCATTCTATGTAAATTACCTCAGTCCTCCCACAACCCTATAAGACAGGTAATATTATACTCTCTATGTTAAAGATAAGAAATCTGAGGTTGCATAACTTTCCTAAAGCATAACTTGCTAGAAAGTAAGGGTCATGGAATTAAAACCCAGGAAGCCTGGCTCCAAAAATAGTTTCCTATTCACTACTGTATACTACACTAGAACTAAGGAGACATTGGATCTAGTCCAAAGTACTAATTGGGGAGGAATCTATTATGTTTTAACTGTTTTCCATGCCCAAAGCCCCATTCTGAAGAAAGATGACTACTCAGTTTTGTCTCTCTATCCTATCCTAATTAAATAGGGAAGGATATCTTCTTATGGTCATCATCTGTAACAGCTCCAAGGTCAGGTGGGAGAGCTCTGTAGAACTATGCAGAATTACTAGGCCAACCCATTGGCTCCGCCTTCCTGGAGCTTGAATGTAAGTCTATCCAAGGATAGTCAACTGCTCAGGAGGAGCAGAAGGCAGAAGACACACAGAAAATAAGTCAGAAAGCTTCCATAGGAAGCAGAAGCCCTGCGAAGCAGGAATGAAGAAGCAGAGAGGAGAATGGAAATATATGTGTCCATATGAACAAGAACAGTAAAAGCAAAGGCAGAGAGTAGTTATTGTCCATAATAGCAAAGGACTAGAGCAGGCAGACAGATCCCATGGCTAAAGAGTGTTTACCACAGTGAAAGTTGCAGACTGAGTATATACAGTTGACTCTTGGACAAAGTGGGGAGTTAGGGGTGCCATGGGGTGGAAAATCCACGTGTAACTTTTGACTCCCCCAAAATTTAACTATAGTTGTCCCTTCACAACGGTGGATTCAATCAACCGTGGATGGAAAACCGTATTTTCCATCCATGGTTTTGAACTGCAGTTGGGAATGCGAAAATACTGTTTTCGATCCATGGCTGGTTGAATCTGCAAATGCGGAATCTGCGGATGCGAAACATCAGGATAGAAAGAGCCGACCCTATTATTGAAAGAAATCCACGTGTAAATGGAGCCAGGCAATTCAAACCCCTGTCGTTCGTGGGTCAACTGTATTCCTAGAGCTACACATATGCACCTGCAGTGTTCAGTGCTCAGTGCAGTTTGGCTGTGCTACCACGGAAGATCCCCACCCTGTGCATCCTTGAAGCCAGTCCTCACTGTATGAGGTAACCTGTGAGCTTCTCTCTTTCTGTTCCTCTTACTTGAAATGCCCTCACGCACTAACTGTGCCACTCATGAGTCCTGTGGCCTGGGATAGGTCACTTCCCTGTTTGCCCGTTTTCTCTTCGCTAAGATGTGAGTTGGACCAGATGATGTCTAAATTCATTCTTGGCACCAAAGTTTATTTTTCTAAACTTTGGTGTGGAGGGGTTGATTACAGCGTGATTGCAAATCACGGTAGTCCCCCACCTTCTTTATTCCTAGCCCCCCTCTCCAACCACCGAGTTATTTAAACTTGAGACTCTGTCTCATAAGGAATCCAATGGGCAGTCTGTGCACCCCCTACCCCCACCCCCTTCCCCCACCCCTCTGCAGGCTTCCCTGGGTTTGTGCAGTGTTTTCTGTCAAGCCAGCAGGTGAGTGTGTGAGGGTGCTGACCCTGTCTTCTCTCATTTCCAAGAGGCCTTGTTTGCGAGGGGGACATGAAAATACACTATGAGAAGTTGCAAACATGCTGATGGGAACTGAGGTAAAATGTGGAAAGGTTACTGAGTTTGGTGTGGTCAGAGGTGACTAACTACTGTCCAGGAAGGAAATTTGGAAGGGGTGGTTTTACAGATTCTACTTAAAATTCTGTTTAATCTCAAGCAGGGTTTACAGTGGAACAAACCAGCATTTGCACTTCAGAGAAATGGGGGCGGGGGTGGGTGGGGGGTGGAAAGACATAGCGTTTTTTCCCTGGAAAGGATCACAGGACTCTTGTGTTAACCTCTGGCCTCTCACACACTTCCATCCGCCCTTCCCTACGTGAGTATGTACTTAGAGGAAACTGTAGGCAGAGTTCCAAATGGAACATTTGGAGACCTGGAAACAGTTTTGGCTCTGAGACCAGCTCACTGTGTGACTGTGGGCTTCTTGGGCTTCTTAGCTTTTCCATTTGTATACTAAAGATAATATTGTCTGTTTTTGCTTATGTCACCATAATTTTGTGCCAGTTAATGAGATATTGGGCTCTATTCTCTCCAGTTTCTCAGTAAATTCCTTGCATTAAGCCAAATGTTGGGGGAGGAATACAGGTTAACTCTTTCAATACTTCAGGAAATTGTTTTATGTATCACTAGCGTATTGGACTAAATGGCATTGTATGGTCTACTTAAAGAATAGAGCACCTGCCCTGGCCGGTTTGGCTCAGTGGTTAGAGCATTGGCCTGCGGTCCAGAGAGACCCGGGTTCGGTTCCCGCTAAGGGCATGTACCTCGGTTGCAGTTTGTCCCCGGCCCTGGTTGGTTGTGCGGGTGGCAGCCACTCGATGTGTCCCTTTCACGTCGATGTTTCTCTCTTCCTCTCTCCTTCCCGCTCTATCTGAACAAAAAATGAAAAAAAAAAATGTCCTCGGGTGAGGATAAAAAAAAAAGAATAGAGCACCAAAAGTGCACTGAATGGTGTGAATGCTACCCTGAAGGCCTAAAAGAGTTCATGAGCTTGCCTCTGGTAGGGCTGGTTGGATACCAAAACATGACATATGTCACAGAAGAAAGAGATGGATTTAAAAGTCTCTACATGGGGAGCATCTGGTCAAGATGGCAGCATAGGTAAACGCGGTATCGCGTCCTCCCACAACCACATCAAAGATACAACTAAACTACAGAACAACCATCATTCAAAGCCGCCTGAATTCAAGCTGAATGGAAATCCTGCAACTATGAAATTAAAGAAGAAGCCACACTGAGACTGGTAGGAGGGACAGAGATGTCGAAGGGCTGGTTGCACACCCACGGATAAAAATTAGGAGGATACTTGGGCTGGGAAGGTCCTCCCTGAGGACTGAGGGGTCCCCATCCCACACCAGATGCCCAGCTCAGGGTTCCAGTGCCAGGAGAGAAGTCCCTATCACTTCTGACTGTAAAAAACCAGCAGGAACTGAGGCTGAGGGAGGCTGAGGCTCCTGGAGGCCCAGGCATTTCCTCTTAAAGGGCCCGTGCACAGACTTACTTGGACTTGCTCCCGCCAGGCTCCAGTGTGGGGGACGCAGCTTGAAAGGCACCAGAGATAAATGGGGAAGAACTGAGTTGTTTGGCATTGGGGAGAGGGCTGGAGAGGCAGCTTTCTCCTGGACAGACGTGCTGTCAGAGGCCTTTGCTCCTTTGGTGAGCCCTTCCCTGGGGCAGCAGACAGCCGCCATACCTGGGACTCCAGCAACTTGGCTCACACTCTTTGCCCCACCCTAGTGATTCTCTGAGGTCCTGCCCCATCCAACATTCAGGCCCACCCAAGCTGTTGCTCTAACTGAAATAAAGAATAATTTACACAGATTCAATAGTAGAGTAGGTAAAGCCAAGAAGCAAACCATCGATTTGGAATATAAGGAAGCAAAAAACACCCAATCAGAACAGCAAAAAAAAAAAAGAATCCAAAAAAATGAGGATAGTGTAAGGAGCCTCTGGGACAACTTCAAGCGTGCCAACATTCGCATCTTGAAGGTGCCAGAAGGAGAAGAGAGAGAACAAGAAATTGAAAACCTATTTGAAACAATAATGGCAGAAAACTTCCCTAACTTGGTGAAGGAAACAGACATATAGGTCCAGGAAGCACAGAGAGTCCCAAACAAGGTGAACCCCAATAAGCCCACACCAAGACACATCCTCATCAAAATGCAAAAGGTACAAGACAAGGAGAGAATCTTAAAAGCAGCAAGAGAAAACCAGTTAGTTACCTACAAGGGGGTTCCCATAAGACTGTCAGCTGATTTCTCAAAAGAAACTTTGCAGGCCAGAAGGGAGTGGCAAGAAATATTCGGTGATGAAAAGCAAGAACCTACAACCAAGATTACTCTATCCTGCAAAGCTGTCATTTAGAATCAATGGCCATATAAAGAGTTTCTCAGACAAGAAAAAACTAAAAGAGTTTATCACCACCAGACCGTTATTATATGAAATGCTGAAGGGTCTTCTTGAAGAAAAAGATAAAAAATATGAACAAAAGAATGGCAATAAATGCATATCTATCGACAATGGAATCTACAAACAAAATGAACAAGCAGAACAGAAACATTTTCATAGATACAGAGAACATTTTGTTGGTTGCCAGATGGAAGGGGGGTTGGGGGAATGGGTGAAAAAGGTGAAGGGATTAAGAAGTACAAATTGGTTGTTAGACTGACAAACCTCAAAGGGAAGGGGGTTGGGGGATGGGAAGAAATAAACCAAAGAATTTATATGCATATATGCATAACCAGTGGACACAGACAACAGTGTGGGGAAAGGCAGGAGGGGGGCAGGAGTGGGGAGGAGGGGGTCTATCGGGGGAAAAAGGAGGATCATCTGTAATACATTCAACAATAAAGATAAGAAAAAAAAAGTCTCTACATGGGGGAAATCTTAGCAATCCATTAGTAATAACTGAATTGTACTTCCGTTTCACTTCTTCTTCCCCTGCCCAATCACACACACACACACACACACACACACACACGTTTTGATATTACACTACTTATTGGAAATCAAATTGAGTTATGCTGAAAAGGTGATTTGAATTCTTGGTGAATGAAATAAATACATGTCATCTTCAACTGTCCATTTATATTCTAAAAGTTCATTGGATGAGGGATTTTTTTCCTTTTTCTTTTCTCCACCTATTCACAGAAGGCCAATTGCTCGCCTGAGGGTCATGGTTGATTTATTTAAGCTCTGGAATCCAGTGAAGAAACAGGCTTCTGTGATTATACTAACAAACCTAGAATAACAGTCAGTAGAACTCCAGTGATTGCCCATCAGTAGGCGGATAATGTCAAATTCTGGAGGTTGAAATTCAAGGAACTTCTTGGTCTGCTTCCAATATGTTTGCTAGAGGAGAATGGAAGGTTCCTTGGAGCAGAGACCTTGTCCACATTGTTTATTTTAGCAGGGCATTTTGTGTCTGTCATTTTGAACCTGAGGAGTTTGTGAACTAAGAGTGATCTGATGTCCTGGTATATTTGAGAACTTACTGTTAATATGACAAAAGAGCTGGCTATAGCCTCTTTCTCCATGTCCCTCTACGTTTTTCTCTTTGTCTTTGTTCTGTGTGCTCACTCTTACCACTCCCACTCCCTTAAATTGGCTGAGTGAAGCTTGCCATGCAAAATATGTTATTAAAAAATTTTTTTAATGTTATTATAATTCTGATTAAAATGATTATATTAAAGTCCTCAGCGTTAAAACATAAAAAATAACCATGTTCTTTTTTGTTCATTCATGTATCCCAATATGTAGCATAGTGCTTGACACATAGTTAGCATTAATTAATTATTAAAGGACACGTAAATGAACATTATTTCTCACTATTTTTCTTTCCTTTTTTTTTTTTTGGCCACAGATAGTGGCTCATTTATACAATAAATGTGTGAAGTCAGAGTTGTGAGTCAGATTCATTCATTCTGTTTGTGGTAGGAACTGTGAAAAATGGAAGAACACATTTACAGTGGGTAGCTCTTGCCTATCGTTGACACAAAGGACTATTTGGCTGGTTCTGCTAGATATTTTTATTTTCAAGAGAAGCTGAAAATCCTTATTTGTACATAGAATCTTCAGATTTTCAAATAATGATTCAAAAAATTTAAGGAATGCTGTGCAATATTAAAGTAATGCTAGCCCTGGCCGGTTTGGCTCAGTGGTTAGAGCGTCGGCCTGCGGTCCACAGGGACCCGGGTTCAGTTCCCGCTAAGGGCATGTACCTCAGTTGCAGTTTGTCCCTGGCAACCACTCGATCTCAACGTGTCCCTTTCACGTCGATGTTTCTCTCTCTCTCTCTCTCTTCTCTATCTGAACAACAACAACAACAAAAAATGGAAAAATGTCCTCGGGTGAGGATAAAAAAAAAATTAAAGTAATGCTAAATAAACAGAGAGATAGATATACCAGGTTCATGGATTAGAAGACTCAATATTATAGATGTAAAAATTCTCCCCAGATTGACCTGTAAATTTAATACAATTGCATTTTTTTGTATGTGTGAGGATTGAGTCAATTCTAAAATGTATCTGAAAATAAAAGGGTCAAGAATAGCCAAACCAACCTTGAAGAAAAAGAACAAAGTTAGAGGACCTACTACCAGATGTAAAGAGTTGTACATAAAGATAGACAAATAGAACAGAGTCCCAAAACAAAAACCATATAGACTGTTCACTTGATTTATGACAAAGGTGACATTGTAATATAGTGGGTAAAGGATAATCTTTTATTTATTTTTGCATTTAGTTCTCTTAAATTTCTTAAAAATTTTTAATTTTTCAATTATGGTTGACATTCAATATTATATTAGTTTCAGGTGTACAGCATAATTAGACATTTATATAACATAGGAAGTAGTCCCCCCAATAAGTCTATTACCCACCTTACACCATATATCGTTATGACAATATTATTGACTATATTTCCTATGCTGTACTTTATATCCCTATAACTATTTTGTAACTGTCAATTTGTACTTCTTAATCCCATCACCTTTTTCACCCAGCCCCCAACCCCCCTCCTATCTGGCAACCATCAGTCTAATTTCTGTATCTATGAGTTTGTTTCTGTTTTATTTGTTTATTTATTTTGCTTTTTAAGATTCCACATATAAGTGAAATCATATGGTATTTGTCTTTCTCTATATGATTTATTTCACTTAGCTGAAGGACAATCATTTAAATAGTTCTGGGAGGACTGGATATCCATATGGGAAAAGATAAATCTTGATCTCTATCTTACACCATATACAATAGTCACTTCCAAATAGATTGTATGTATAATGTGAAATGTAAAACAATCGTACTGAAGTCAGAGACCGTAGAAGAATGTCTTCATAACCTTGGGGAAGGCAAAGATTTCTTAAACAGAAAACAACAAATACTAGCCAATAAGTTGAAAGTAAGAACTTATGTTTATTTACACAACAAAAAGGAAGTGAAAAGAGTTGCTATATAAAATACATATTTTATGAATGACTCATGCAGGTATATAAAAACCACACATCCATAAGAAAGAGATATGCAACTCAACAGAAAAATAGGCTAAAGACTTGAACTTCATAAAAGAGGATATCTAAATGGCCACTAAATATCTGAAAAAAAGTGCTCATTTCAGTTATTATTAGGGGAATGCACTTTATTTAAAAAAATTTTTTTTTCCTTTATTGATTTCACAGAGAGAGGAAATGAGAGGGAAAGAGAGACAGAAACATCAATGAGAGAGAACATCGATTGGCCGCCTCCTGCATGTCCCTCACTGGGGATTGGGCCCACAACCTGGGCGTGTGTCCTGACCTGGAATCGAACCGGCAACCTCTTGGTGCATGGGTCGACGCTTAACCACTGAGTCACATCGGCCAGACAGGGGAATGCGCTTTAAAACTACAATGAAATACTGTTGGTATTCATTGGCAGCATAGGTAGGCAAAAACATCTTGCAGTATCCACGAAAGCTGAGTCTACACCTACACTGTGATCCAGCAATTCCATTTCCGTAAGAAATGTACACATATGGGAATCAAAAGACATGTATCAAAATGTTCAGAGAAGCTTTATTTATAATACCTCCAAACTGGTAGCAACACAAAGATTCATCAACAATAGAGAGTATGCCCTCATCGGTTTTTCTCAGTGGTTAGAGCGTCGGCCCACTGACCAAAAGGTCGTGGTTTGATTCCTAGTCAAGGACAAGTACCTGGGTTGCAGGTTCGACCCCTGGACCTGGTTGAGGTCATGCTGGAGGCAATCAATTGATGTGTCTCACATCAATATTTCTCTCTCTCTCTCTCTCTCTCCCTCCCTCCCTTCCACTCTCTCTAAATATCAATGGAAAAAATATCGTCAAGTGAGGATTAACAACAACAACAAAACAATAGCAAGTATAAATATAATGTGGTATATTCATAAATGGAATACTATACGGCAGTAAGAAGAAATACGTGACTGCCGATGAAACAACGTGGATGAATCTCACTAACACAAAAAAATCAGACACAAGATTATGTACATTGTATGATTTCATTTATATAAGGTTCAACAACAGACAAAACCAATCCATGGTGATAGAAGTCAGGATGGTGATTACTTTTGGGGGTTAGTGACTAGAAGAGGGCATAAGGGAGACTTATGAGCCGCTTGTAGGTGTTCTGCTTCCTGATCTGTGAGGAGTTATGAAAATGCATTGAAAACAAAAAAATAAAGTGATTATTGATAGGTAAAAATAAATAAATAAAAAAGAAAATGCATTGTGCTGCATGTATACATACAATTTATTTGTACATTTCTCTGAAAGTATGTTATATTATTTAAAAATACTTAAAAAATACAGTGTAAGTCAAACATAATTGTAAGTATTGTAGAGTTCATGGACCTACAGTTTGTGCCATTTGTCCTGGGTCAAGTTTCTGATTGAGACAAGGTGGTATATTCACCATGCACCTGTGTTATCGCTTTGCCTATGTCCTCTCCCCGTCTGGAATTCTCTCCCTCTTCCTTTCTGCCATCCAGTCTTCAATCCATAGTGGGCTCCACTTCTTTAGCAACTGTGATCTGTACTGTTCACCTGAATCACAAAATTGACTCAGATTTTAGTTATGCTTTATAAGTATAGGTCTTGTCTCTTCAAAGTTCTTCCATGCTCCCAAATACCAGTCTTTATAGATTCACACAAAAGGACAATATCTTTTACCATAAAGGTAATTAAATGCATTGCATCTAATGGATCTTCATTTTGTACTTAGGTGACTTCTTTATTCTTTTGGTATTAAGATAAATCTCATGAATGAAGGGAATTCACTGATGTGAGATAGTACAATGGTTAAGGGTTTTGCGTGCCAGACTGGTTGTATTCAAATCCCAGTGCTGCTGAGGTCATCTGCTTCTGTGGACCGGAGTTTCCTGAAAATTGGGAATAACGCACACACATGTGCATATAAATAATACTATATATAGTTATATGTATATCAATATAATATATTATAATGTATTGATGACATTCATAATTAATCATGTTTTATATAGTTATAAAATCTCAGAAGGATTATTATGAATAAAGTGAAATAAATAAAGCTCTTAGACTCCTGTTTGGCACACAGTATGCACTATGTAAATGTTAGTAATTTTTATTGTTTAGCTGGACAGAAGGAAAAGTTGACATCTCTATCTTGTCTGTCCCTCTCACTTTTTTTTTTCTCCAGAAAAACGATTGGTCCCTGAAATTCAAACGATTCAGACACATTCAGCTAGGTAGTACGGTCTGGGAGGGCATGGCTCATGCCTTATATTTCTTTTAATCATATTATATCATATGAGTAGAGTAAATGTTTCTCTTTGTAGTTCCAATTTCTTCTAAGCCTGTTGGTATGCCTCTATGGTATAATGCAATAACATATATTTCTGCATACATATATGCTTACTACTATTAGTAAATGATAATTATCATTCTTCTCAAAACCTAAAATGTCTATTGTAAATTTTGTCATCTTTTCAAGATACTGTGTTCAACAAATGACCAAGAGCAATGCTCTAAGAATAACAGCAAAAATGCAAATTGAGAAATAATGCCCCCTGAGGTTCAGACAATCTGCTGTCTTTTGGTATAATTAACTTTGGGATGGGAAGATCTTAGGAAAATACACAATGAACAGACACCAAACACTCAGCAAATACTTTGGTTGACTTTAATTAGCTGTGATCTTCATGACACTAAAGTGATTGTTTTTTAAACATAGCTGTCACTGATAATTGGCTGGGTGAAGGAGGCGACAGAAACTGTCTAACAAATAAGCATTATGGCTTCAAGGCAACAACACAGCAGAAACTAAGGTGTTTTATCAATGTTGAAACTGTTCTAGATAAAATTTGGAGACTTGGAGTGAGAAGAAGAGAACTGAAAAAAGGAATCAGGGTTGGAAGTTAGAAGAGAACATTTGAAGAAAGGAGGGCATTTCCTCTCCCTTTTCCATCCTCATAATCCTCAATTTAAAAAAAAAAAAATGCCTGCTTTCTATACATAATTTATATCTAAGTGTCCCTGGGGCTATATTTTTTCAAGGCTAAAGTAAAGTAGTAAACTTAATTTCTTTGACAGATTTCTATTTAAACCACTCTATTTACCACAGGATGACTTATTGGCAGATTAGAAATTTTTAAGGAATACTCCAAATGGCAGACTCTTGAATGTAATCCTTATTTGAGTCACAGAGCTTTTCTTAAAAATTTCCTTTATAAGAAATTCAAATTTCCTGAGTAGGAAGGTGGGGGAGATGGGGGCTTTCTTTTGGAAATTGTATTAGGGTGGCATAGAGGCTCAGGTGCATAGCGTAATTACTCCATCTATACGCAATTTCATTGCCAAGTGGAACCAGTTGGTGCTTCTAAGGATTCCACTTGACTGACAGATCGCAGAAACTTGAGCACTGAGGCATGAGGCATAACACAGCTACTGCTCACGTTTCCAAAATGCGAAGAAAGCCTGAAATTTCAAGGTAGGGGTGCGTGACTGAATTAGCATTACTAAGGAGGTGTACGACTCGCTAATCAAATTGTTGTCAAAGCTCTTCAGTTGACTTTCAACCTCAGATCTGTGCCATAACCTATAGCCATTATCATTCTATCAATAGGCTCTCTATTCATATTTTGTCTTAAGAAGGAAGTAGAAAGAGCCAATTATGGCACCTTTGGCACTAGTCACTATTAAAAGCTGCTTTACAAGAAGAGGAAATAACACTGCTACCTATCAGAATTATTCTTGATGATATGGTGCCTATGTGTGGTGCACAACATGTGGATTTTGATCAAATGCATCTTTATGTTTCCTACTTTCCCTCTATTTTTATATTCGTGTGCAGGGTAATCTTCATTTGACCCTAGGTGAAGGTCTGGGCTTCTGTACTCCCATGTCTTTTCTGTTCAGTAAGGTACACAACAGTCCTGTGGTCATTTTAAGTCATAAGCATAGTTTTAAGTTCATCTTGACAATATCCAGGGCCATGCAAAGTCAAACTCCAAATATCCAAGCTCTCCGGCCTAAAGTCTGTCCTTTTCTAGCCTGAAGCCTACAGTAGGAGAGGGAGCAAGTTTGTCTCCTCTTTCTCCTTCATGCTCCCTACTCACCTCCTTTCTCGGATCAAATGTGCGTGGGAGAGGGGAGAGTAAAAGGATAAGAGCGTGGTTTCCTGGCCAGGTGGCTTTCGCTCTCTGACTTGGCAGATGGTTAAAGCTGGCCTCTCTTGGAAATCCCAGTTAGCATGGGCTTGGAACAGAAATGGACTCTTTCTCCTGTGCGGCAATCTTACCGACTTGTCCCTTGCTGAGCTCCTCTCCCCCGTAGTTCATTTTACCTCAACGGATGCATCTGTAACCCAGGGATTCACTAGCAACTTCTTGCTCAGTCCTTGGGAATCTGGGGTGTGCCTTCCTGGGTAGAGTTGGAGGTGAGAAGGGCATGGGGGAGATTGACATGTGGAAGCGGGATACCTAGATCATGCCAGCCCCTCTTGCTTCTTGCCTCTTAGATTCCATCTGCTTGAAGAGTCCGATTGACATGCACAGGTGCTTCTATTATATTACAGAGTCCTAAGAAACAAAGGCAGGAAGGATCGAATTCTGTCATCTTTTTATTTATGTTTCATAGGTTGCAAAGTGTGCAATCTTATTGGTTCAGCTGTTTCTCACTATAGCAAAAAATAAGCCCCAAATAACAGACGTACCATCCTCTTTTTGCTGGTGACAAACAGAATTTAGAAAGATTAAATGACATGCCCAGGTTCACATGGCTTTCACTGAAGCTATTTATTTGAGTCCTCCCTGGGTTGAACTCCTTAAAGGATATTGTATTCATGTTTGTGTCCTTAGCACTTAGTACATAGTAGGCAATACATAGGTATTTATTTATGGAACACAATATAGCCAGGACTTCTAATGCCTAATGAAGGGGTTCAGAACATGCCACCCCAAAATATACCTACCACTTTGGCATATTGATTATTTTGAGCTGGAGGTGCTTGAGAAACAGCAAATTCAGGAAGGGCTCTCCTCCCCCTTTCTAATGATGAACATTCTTATCACCAGATATTGGGAGTCAACACTGAAATGGATCTGTACAAATAAACCTACTAAGATAACCCTGATTTCCCACTGGTTTCCCTTACTTACTTCCTAGTTACTGTCCCACAATTTACTGTCCCTATCTCGAGCTCCTGTGTCTTGTCACATCCTTACAATTCATTGTTCTTTGTTTTAAAAGGTATATAAGCTTTCGGGCCTATGGCTTCTTCAAATCTTTATTTTCCTGAATGACTCCCATGTACACATAAAATTATAAAACAAAATATGCGTGTTTTTCTTCTGTTAATCTGTCTTATATAAGTTTAATTCTTAGGCCCAGCCACACACCCTAGGAGGGTACAGGGAAGTTTTTCCTCCTCTGCACCAGGCAAGTCGTTTTTCCTACGCCAGCTTACCCCCTGTCATGCAGGTTGCCTGGTTTCTGACCTTCATGTCAACACAACCCCTGTGATCCCCCATCAACCTGGGACCATTTCAATTTTAGGCCAACACAGGATCCATGGGTTTAGATTTGAGTAAACCAAATATGTTCAAAGCTTTGTGAAGGTTATTCTGGTCCATTTACTGAGTGTTTTTTATGTGATAGGTCGGTGTGGACTATGAGAGAGCTAAATATAAACAAGGCAAGGTTCCGTGTCTTGCAACCCACCCTAAAGCAGACCTGAAACTTATAAGAACTCTGGAACTTACAGAATCTTTTATGAATGCATGAAATTCCAGACAGTTTTTTTTCTGGAGCTCTTAGGAGATATATGACTACAGAATGGTACATCCTTATGCCTAGAGGGTCAGGCAGGTAACACACACGAATAAAGTGGCTCAGGTGAAAGACGATAGGGAGAGGTGAGGATTGCAGTAAACTAGAGAATACCTGCCCCATCTGAAGGTAGCAAGAACTACTCAAATCTAGCTGAAGTGAGCATATGAACTCAGATTCCAGATCTTCCATTTTTTCAAAAATGCTTGAAATCTGGATTTATTTTATTTTTTCTTTATTGATTTTAGAGCGAGAGGAAGGGAGAGGGAGAGAGACAGAAACAGCGATGAGCGAGAACATCGATTGGCCGCCTCCTGCATGCCCCCCACTGGGGATCGGGCCCACAACCTGGGCATGTGCCCTGACTGGGAATTGAACCTGCGGCCTCTCGGTGCATGAGTCATGCTCAACCACTGAGCTACACCAGCCGGGCTGGATTTATTTTAAATGTAAATGTTCTCCATTTGAAAACACAATGTTGGCTAAACAACATATCTACAGGTTGCAAGGATCAACCTCTGCCCTAGATTGATTCCAGAGTCATTCTCTTTCTCCTCGTTTTCCCCCTACCTTCCTTGGGACATGGCATGGGCCTGAAATGGACTCAAGGTTAGAACCCGAGGTGAGGACTCCTGCTCAGCCTTATTCTCTTCCACCAGTCAATCAAAAGAAGAGAGGTGAGCCCCATTTTCACATTTCCCCCTCCGAGAAGAGGAGAACTGGTGTTTAGAACTATATTTAGCTTTTATTTAATCGAAGGGTAAAATTTTTCCTTTAAGTGAAACTGCCAAGGGTTCCCACCACAGTCTCACAGTGATTGTATGTACATATCCACACTTTGTTATTGTTCACGCAAATCTGAGAGGTACTCAGGTTCTGAGCGAGCAGGTCTTAGCTCGTTGTCATGATAATGGCCATGAAATGATGGCGTGGTTGAAGCCACGATGGTAAGCAGTTTACAACACAGATATTTCTTTAAGAGCCACTTTCCCTCTGATTTAGATTCCTATTCCCACGCTGCTCTTATGGATGTCAAGGGCTCTGGACGTGAATTCGTCCACTGCAGATTGTGTGATCCTCCCACTTGCCCAGTTGCGTGTTTTAGAGCTATCTTGAGTCTGGGTGCAAGTATTCAGGACCCTTACCTATGTTTAACCTCAGCCTGCTCTGGGGAAGGTATAGATTTTTCCAAAGCACGGAGCAATAAACAGTTTTTTTGTGTGTTTTGTTTTTTAATTATTAGAGCTACAGCTTTGAGACTCCAGGAACTTTTGATGTCAGATATTAACAGTAAACAAACACCAGACTGTTTTTTTGTGTGTGGCTGTGGCATCGTTGTTATTACAGGCTTAAATTAATTTGATAACTATGTCAGCGTACATTACTTATGTGGCATGAATACACACACAAATATATATCTTTTTATTATAAATAAAAGACGGCACTTTAAAGGATCAACATTAACTGGCTAATGTATTCCATAGATTGTAAAGAAATAAAGCTTTCATTAACTGCTTGCATTTACAGTGCAGTTGGTGTGGAGAGATTTTAATTTCTGACCTAGATACTTCAAGAAGCTTGCTTCTGGGAAAAATAATAGGTAGTTAGTCAACAACAACAGAATCCAGGTCCTAATTAAAATCCTGAAGATGTTTCATTTTCATATCCACTGTCTTGAAATTGTATCACTAGGTTAAGAAAATAGTTTTCTGGGTTAAATTAGAGTTTAATTGCTAGCTAGGAAATGCCCACCAAAATATTCTGAGTTCTATTGCAAATCTAATAAACTGAGGAGCCCAAGGTTTCAGTCTCTGAAGATCATGGCATTTAAGAAGCACAGTTCAATTGGCAATCTGGTCTCTGTTCCCAAATTAAAAAGGAAATTTGTCCTTTACTTATAGCTCTCAAAGGTCATGATGGAGATCCAAATTATAACCGTCATACCCCTTTCTCCCCCTTTCCCAGTTCTTTCACATTTTCTTATTCACAACTAACTGCCTCCTTCCCCATTCCCATCCAACCCCGTCTAAACTCTCTCTCTTCCCTGTCTATACGGCTTTTACTCTCTATCTTCTCTCTCCCCTCTCTCCCAGCTGTTTTTTGTGAGTCCTCTTTCATGGCTTCTTTTTTTTCTTTATCCTCACCCGAAGACATTTTTTTTTTGAAATAATTTTTTTTCCTTTATTGATTTTAGAGAGAGGACGGGAGAGAGAGAGAGAGATAGAAACATCAATGAGAGAGAACATCAATTGGCCGCCTCCTGCATGCCCCCCACTGGGGATTGGGCCCACAACCTGGGCATGTACCCTGACTGGGAGTCGAACTGGCGACCTTTTGATGCATGGGTCGATGCTCAACCAGTGAGCCACACAAGCTGGGTACCCGAGAACATTTTTGTATTTATTTCCAGATAGAGCAGGAGGGAGGGAAAGAGGAAGAGAGAGAGAGAAACATGGACATGAGAGAGACACATCGACTGGTTGCCACCCACACGACCCCAACCACACGACCCCAACTGGGGCAGGGAACAAACTGCAACCGAGGTACGTGCCCTCAGCAGGAACAGAACCTGGGACTCTCTGGTCCGCGGGCCCATGCTCTAACCGCTGAGCCAAACTGGCCAGGGCTCACAGCTTCTTTTCCCTCCTTCTTTCATGGGAGTCTGAGAGATGGAGGGGAATAGGGTGGGGTGAATGGGTCTTGTAATGACCAGATGGCAGTTTTGGGGCAATTATGTAAATATTCCCCCCTTATAATTTTTATCTTATTACATATGGCATTAAAACATTTTAAATCTGGCAACAGAAACAAAGGAAAAAATGAACACATGGGACTACATCAAACTAAAAAGCTTCTGCACAACAATAGAAACAACCATCAAACTGGAAAGGGAACCCACTGTATGGGAGAGCATAATTGCCAATGATACATCAGATAAGGGGTTAATCTCCAAAATATAGAGAGTGCTCATACAACTCAACAAAAGGAAGACAAAGAACCCAATTAAAAAATGGGCAGCGGAACTAAATAGACACCTCTCCAAACAGGACATACAAATGGCTAAGAGACATATGAAGAAATGCTCAATATCACTAATCATCAGAGAGTTGCAAATTAAAACAACGAGATATCACCTCGCACCTGTCAGAATGGCCGCCATCAACAAATCATCAAACAAGTGTTGGCGAGGGTGTGGAGAAAAGGGGACTCTAGTACACTGCTGGTGGGAATGCAGACTGGTGCAGCCACTGTGGAAAACACTATGGTGTTACCTCAAAAAATTAAAAATTGAATTGCCATTTGACCCAGTGATCCCACTTTTAGAAATATACCCTAAGAAGCCTGAAACACCAATCAGAAAGAATACATGTACCCTCATGTTCATAGCAGCACTACTTACAATAGCTAAGATCTGGAAACAGCCCAAGTGTCCATCAGTAGACGAATGGATAAAAAAGCAGTGGTACATATACACAATGGAGTACTATGCAGCTGTAAGAAAGAAAGATCTCTTATCTTTTGAGACAACATGGAGGGACCTAGAGAGTATTATGCTAAGCAAAATAAGCCAATCAGAGAAGACAAATACCACATGATCTCACTTATTTGTGGAATATAATGAACAAGGTGGGCTGATGAACAAAATAGACCCAGAGACATAGAAAGGAGTATGGTTCAGACTGACAAACCTCAGAGTAGGGAGGTAGGGGGGGATAGATGAGATGAACCAAAGAACTTATATGCACGTATGCATAACCAAAGGACATAGACAACAATACTAGGGGGGTGGGGGGGCAGGATGGAGGGGAGAGGGTCTGGGGGGGAAAGGAGAAACATCTGTAATAAAAATAAATTAATAAAGATTGGGGGAAAAAAAACAAAAAACATTTTAAATCTGCCCTGGCCGGTTTTGCTCAGTGGTTAGCACGTCAGCCCGCAGACCAAAGAGTCGCGGGTTCGATTCCGGTCAAGGGCACGTACCTGGCTTGCATTTCGGTCTGCGGCCCTGGTCGGGGTCGTGTGGAAGGCAACCAGTCGATTGTCTCTTTCACATTGATGTTTCTCTCTCTGTCTCTATCTCTCCCTCCCACTCTGTCTGAAAATAAGTGGAAAATATCCTCGGGTGAGGATTTTTAAAAAAATGTTAAAAAAACAAACAAAACATTTTAAATCTTACTTGCTTTAATAATATTGATTAAAATACAGATATTCGTATATAACTGTTCATAACCCACTGTTCTGGAGAGGATGAGATTGGGCCTTTTATCATTAAAATGGTGTTATTCCCTGAAGTGGTGTTAGTACTATCAAACTACTCCATTGTGCGCCTATTAGGGTAATAGGCTGTCCAGGCTTTGCGTCTCCCGATCTTGTCAACCTTTATGAATGGCAACAGCAGAATTTACCAGGGGAGATTAGAGGAGCGCTCAGCCTCCAAACTGCTCCATAATCTAACACCAATTTTGGTTCCTGCCTCATCCTAGTCAGGGTCCCCATGCCCAGTACATGATTTATATCTCTATTAATAGAGCAAATTGCCTTGAATTATGTATGTTCATGTACACACAGTCTGCCTTAATGGATGATAAGCTCTGTAGTGTCTGGCACATAGAAAAAGCTGAATTAATGACTGTTGGGCTGACTTGAAGTGTTTACTGTGTTATGGACTCAAACTTCAGGTTAAGTCCTCATGTGGCCTTGATTTGTTCGATCACTGGCAGGGTAGCTGAACATGGTACATACTTTTGCATGAGAGATAGAGCCGCATCACCAGAATTCCGAGAGTCTTCTTTCAACTAAACTCAACAAATGCTGCTGAACAAAAACGATGTAAAAGACACTGACTGAGGCACAATGGGAGACACACACTTAAGAATATCTCAGTGTTCATCTTTGGGAATCTTATTGTCTTTGAGTGCACAATTTCACTCACATGGAATATACGATGAAAGAGAGAAAACCCGTTTTTTTTTCCCTGGTCTGCTAACACGTCTGTGAGATATGAATGCATATGTGTTTTTGGAGTATTTTCCACTTGGATTCGCCACCTAGTCCTTCACTGGCGACATTTCTCAATTATTTTCTAGGGATTTAGAATTGGTAAATACAATTACATAATTAATGCTTGTGAGAGACATAAAGGGGAAACATTCCTTAGGCTCTTACTACTGAGAAAACTGGACCAGCTATTCAATTGATAAACCCACAACATCTAACAAACAATCACTGAGTCATTAGTGCCAGAATGTTTGGGCGCCCTGAGTAGGGTACCTCTCCTGAACTGGACAGATTCAAACTACCCTGGGATGGGCTGTCCTGGTTTTCCCCATCTTCTTGGCCTAACTTCTTTAAAGTTTGGCATTTCCTCTTTGACCAACATTTTTGTATCCTTAAATATTCTGCAGTAGCTATTTAAACTGTGTCCCATGGACTGATTTTGGCTGAACTTGTATGCAATCTTGGTACAAACTCCGAGAGCTTCGTGGTGCCATGTGTATATAATTGATTTTATAGACGCACAGGAAATCGAACTGGAAGGGTCCCTGTGGAGGTGTTAACAATAGGAAGGAAGAATAGTACAGGGGCAGTAGTGGTGGGATTGTGTAAAGTGTAGCAGTAATCACAGAGTTATGGGCTGAATGACGTGCCCCTATTCCACCCCGACCTGAAGATTCATATATTGAAGCCCTAACCTCCAGTACCTCAGAAACTGACTATATTTATTTATTTATTTATTTTTGTTTGTTATTTATTTATTTATTTTAGAGAGAAAGAGAGAGGGAGAGAGAGATAGAAACATTGATGAGAGAGAACATGGATTGACCCAGCCTCCTGCATGCCCCCCACTGGGGATTTGGCCCACAACCTGGGCATGTGCCCTGACTGGGAATTGAACAGGCGACCTCTTGGTGCATGGGTTGATGCTCAACCACAGAGCCACACCAGCTGGGCAGGAGATAAGGCCTTTAAAGAGGTGATTATGTTGAAATAAGGCCATTAGGGTGGATCCTAATCCAATCTAACTGGTCTTGTAAGAAAAAAATTAGACACAGAGGGATACTAGGGATGTACACACAGAGGAAAGACCATGTGTGATGATTAATTTTATGTGTCAACCTAACTAGACCACGAACTGCCCAAATATTTGGTCATAATTATTCTGGATCTGCCCTGGCTGGTTTGGCTCAGTGGTTAGAGCATCAGCCCATGGACCAAAGGATCTCAGGTTCAATTCCTGGTCAAGGGCATGCACCTGGGTTGCAGGTTTGATCCCCAGTCCTGCTTGGGGCTGTGCAGGAGGGCATCCAATTGATGTGTCTCTTTTACATCAATGTTTTTTTTCTCTCCCTCCTTCCCTTCCACTCGATCTAAAAAAATCAGTGGAAAAATATCCTCAAGTAAGGATTAACAACAACAAAAAAAGTAAAAACAAAAAATAATTATTCTGGATCCTTCTGTGAGAGTGTTTTTGGATGAAATTTACATGTAAGTTTTTGAGTAAAACATTGCTCTCTTACATGGGTGGGCCTCATCTAATCAGGTGAAGACCTGAATAGAACAAAAGACTAATGTCCCCCAAGCCAGAGGGAATTCTGTCAGCACACTTCCTTCAGATTTTATCTGCAACATTGGCACTTCCTAGTTCAGCAGAAGACTGCCTTTGGACTCAAACTGTACCTCTTTTTCTGAGTCTCCACCTGCCCACCTTCCCTATCAGATATTAGACTTGCCAAGACTCCACAATCACAAGCCAAGTCCTTAAAATAAAGCTCTTTCTTAAAATGTCATGTATATATGTATGTATACACACACATATATTGAATATACATGTTGCACATAACATATTATAAATAAATATTAAAGTCAATAACATACTTTTTTTTATCTTAAGTCAAAACAAATATTTGGCTCAGAATTGTTGTGTTATAGTAAAATGAAATGAGGGGATGTCATGCTAGGGAATAATACAGAAATGTCCACATGCTTATAAAATGCAAGCCGATTGCTAGTTTTCTTCACCCCTTCACACACACACACACACACACACACACACACACACACACACAGGTTTATTATCAACGTATAATGATTGATAAGTTAGAGACTTAGTTTAATCAACAAATGCTATGGTTGGAAATAGCATTGTGAACATAATAACCTTTGTTAGTGAATTTATTCAAGAATAAACTGTATCTATGTACATAACAGAAACCACAATGACATTTTGTGTAGCATTCTGTTGAGACATGATGACTAGCCACTTTAAATCAGAACCTACGGTGGCATCCAGGTGCCTGTCAAATGCTTTAATAACAAAACCAAGTATTTACAGAATGCTTATTATATTCAAGGCACTGTGCTTCTCTGCAACAATACAAAGGCAAAAAAGACCTGGGCTCAAGCTCATGAAATGCAAAAACGTACACTCTAAACATATCTGTGGAATTACAAGCATATATTCAGTTAATCTTCAGCACCAATACCATCAATAAAGGTAAGAGTTTTAAAAATAGACAGAGTTTCACTGTAGAATCTAAGAAAAATTTCTTGGACTACTCACTTTTCCTGCTCTGAACATTAATTTATACTTGAGTTTTAGCTGCAAGATATATATAGTATTTCTTGTAAAGGCTGTGTACAATCTTCATCCAGATTTAAATGGTACTTATATTCAGAGCAGCCTGTCTAGAGAATTCTCTAATTCCCTTTTCTGTTTTGCTTATTGCTATCTGGCTTATGTTCAATGAGAAAAATATAAATGTCGAATATGCTTCAAACATGGTAGGTGAAAGTCACATTAGAGTTGGAAAGAGGCAGAATAGCGTAGTAAAACCACACAGGCTTGGGAGTCAGGCAAGCTAGCTGTCCACTTACTAGCTAGCAGGCTTTATTTTTATTTATTAAAAAAATTTTTTTTATTCCTCACCGAGGATATTTTTCTATTTATCATCAGATAGAGTGGGAGGGAGGGAGAAAAACATCAATGTGAGAGGGACACATCGACTGGTTGCCTCCTGCATGACCCAACCAGGGCCGGGGACGAACCGCAACCGAGGTACGTGCCCTTGACCAGAATCAAACCCACGATTCATTGGTCCGCGGGCCGATACTCTAACCACTAAGCCAAACCGGCCAGGGCTAGCTAGTGGGCTTTAGACATCACTTGGCCTCTGACAGGCCCAATTTTCTCCATGGTGTAATGGGAATCACAATAGTTCCTCTTCTATCTATTTCACTGGGTTGCGTAGGCTCGAAAGAGAGAATATTGTAAGCCCTGAAGTACTACCCAAGTAAATGATGTCACAGGTTAGATGAATTTTACCGCAAAGTTTTCAAAGCTGTTGCTAATACTCGAAAAGTATGAGTAGATAAAGAGAGCATTCATATAATTTTACCTTTCAGCTGGTGTGAGAGGAGAGTGGGGCAGAAGAGCTAGAGGAGAGTCCAGATTGAGTATGCGAAATTTATAATACAAAATAAAATGCAGTGGACTGAAGGATTTTGAGGGGACCAAGTGCATTTTTCTATCCTATAGTTCATGACGTGCTTGCAATAGATTTCCCCAAATTATCCCCAAAGCAAGCAAAGACAGGTGGATGATGTGAAAAACAACTTATAAAAAAATGCTTTAATGGCTAGTTCCTGGAAAGGAAATTTAATGATAAATAGACAACCACAGTATATCTCCCGTTGCTTAAAATAGAGAATTCAACCATCCCATAACTTCCACCTTTATAGTAACCTTAGCTGATAAGTAGGTTTGGAGAAAAACTAAATAAACCAAGAAGTACCACTGCCCTTCCACTCTCCTAACAAGAACAGAACGTCTGAGTCACATCATAGAGTCCCTAGCCACGAGTTAGAATTTAAGATGTCATTTCTGTGGAGTCAATTCTTAAACATGACGTACATAAAAAACCTTTAGACATTTAATGCCTGATGTTTTTTAAGAATGTGTGTGTGTGTGTGTGTGTGTGTGTGTGTGTGATGGTGGTACAAGGGCTGAGGCTGGGTTTTTTGGGTTTTTGGTGGGTCCCACTCTTGAAATATTTGTCTTAACCAAGGTCACCTACTCTACTATTTTCTGTCCTTGTTAAGAGAGGTAAAGCTAAAAAAAGTTAGTTTTGTTTTTGTGTCCTGTCCCAGTTCCTGAGTTTTCTACTTTATTAGTGGCTGGATTTTATTTACACGGCAAGGGCAAGTCAAACATTACAAACGCTTAATGTAAAGTCATGAGAGCAGATATTTGTATTCTGAATTGTAATGTAAATGTGGCTCTTTTACTAACCATGGGCATCAGAGTACTTGACCTTATGTGTGAAACCCTTGAGCTTTCTTATGAGTAACCCCCATACAACTTCTTAATGCGATTTCTAATATTTCTTTTTGTGACTCCCCTCCTCCAAGTGGTATAAGAATCCCATTTCAAAGACGGTGATGGTGATGGCTATGCTGTTGTGAGGTCTGATCATACTGCCACTGCTTCTGCTTCCATTTCACGCCATGGATGAAGATGGGCCCCGCGTAGTCTGACAGATGCTACACTGTTGCTGGGATGGTCTGGATTAGTCTTGGTGTTTGACCAGGAATCATGTTGCTTCCCAGTGTAAAAAGGGTTCATTCCAGTGTGTGTGTGTGTGTGTGTGTGTGTGTGTGTTGCGGGGGGAGGGGGGTTCCCCACATCACCAAGCAGTTCTCTGACACCAACTCGGTGTCTTACAATTCAGCTTGATTCTGACAGATTCCGGAAATAGCATCAGATTATACAAGTTAAGGGCTCGGTCCCACAAGACTGCCCCTACCCACCACCACCACTACTTCAGATGCCAGTTACAAATGCTTCTGACTAGAGGTGCCCATGACCCCCTCCTTGGGTGCAGTTAATTTGCTAGAGCGACTCACAGAATTCAGAGAAATTTACTTACTAGATTATGGTTTATTATAAGAGGATATAGCTCAGGGATAGCCAGATGGAAGAGATGCATAGGGCAAGATATGAGCATGACCAGCATTATGGGTTCCCCAAGATAGAAATTGAGAGGAAAATCCAGAGAAATTTCCAGACAGATTTTATTAAGCTTATGCCCAAGCACAAGGGAGACTGCACAGAGGAAAGGAAGGTCCCCTGAACTGGCTGGGGCTGGCTCTGGGCTGCTGCTCTAAGCCAGGGACAAAGTGGGCTTGAACAAAAAGGCGGGACTGTGAAGGGTTCGGGGAGTGGAATTTTCCATGGGTGCAGTTACTTCTTCCTTCTGTTGGGTTGCTTGGCAACTATTTCTTACCTGTGCTATGGGGGTCGAGATGGTGGTCCTGCTTATTATCCCAGGAAGGTCCTATCACAGTCAAACCTTGATCAACTCTGCACGCAAAAAGTGGTTTCAACATCAGCGGTTGGAAGGGTTTTTGAGCAGGGAGAGGGGTGGTGGTGACATTTTGCAGTCAGTTTATCTCAGGTTCCTTCTGACCACCTGGTCTTAACTTGGCTTTCTGGCCACCCAGTATTTTCTGGTCCCAGACCTAAGTCCCTATGCGGTCTCACTGGGAGAGGGTGCAGAGCTTCCATGCCCTCTCCAGAATGCACTGCTCTCCCCACACCTCTGGGTGTTCACCAGCCCAGAAGCTCTCCAGACACTGATGCCCTTTGGGTTTTTATGGAGGCTTCATTGCATATGTATGATTTATTAAGTCAGTGATTTTCAACCGTGTTCATCTCCTGGCACACATAAACTAATCACCAAAATTCTGTGGCACACCAAAAAATATATTTTTTGCAGACCTAACACAAAAAATAGGTATAATTTTGTCCGGCAGGTGTGGCTCAGTGGTTGAGCGTTGACTCATGCACCAAGAGGTCACCAGTTCGATTCCTGGTCAGGACACATGCCCAGGTTGTGGGCCCGATCCCCAGTGGGGGGCATGGAGGTGGCCAATCGATGTTCTCTCTCATCGATGTTTCTGTCTCTCTCCCTCTCACTTCCTCTCTCTTCAAAATCAATAAAGGAAAAAAAGTAGGTATAATTTTTATCTCTCTCTCTCTCTTTTTTTAAATCCTCACCTGAGGATATTTTTCCATTGATTTTTAGATAGGGAGAAAGGAAGGGAGAGAGAGAGAAACATCAGTGTAGAGAGACACATCAATTAGTTGCCTCCTGCACCACCCTGACGGGGGCTGGGGATCAAACCTGCAACCCAGGTATGTGCCCCTGACAGGGAATTGAATCAGAGACTCTTCAGGGCGGATGTTCTAACTGTTGAGCCAAACCGGCCAAGGCTAGGTATAGTTTTTATCCATTTACACTGGACAGCTATTGTTGTGTTAGCTGTTGTCGTTTTTTTATTTGACAATCTAAGGGAAAAGAGGTCAGTGCTCCTAACTAAATAGTCACGTATTTTATGTTTTAAAGATTCTGGTGGTACACTGGTTGACAATCGCTGGATTAAATCATCGACCACTAGTGATCTGATTCAACCTCTAGTCCCTTTCTCCCCTCCCTGGGGAAGGGGTTGGGGTAAGGGGAAGTTGGGGGGGGTGGTAGGGACTGAAAGTTCCAACCCTCCAGTTACAGTCATGCACTGCTTATGGGGATAAGTTCTGAGAAATGTGTCATTGGGCAGTTTTGTCATGTGAACATCAAAGAAGTGCACTACACCAGCCTAGGTGACACAGCCCACTACACACCTAGGCTGTATGGTGTAGCCTATTACTCCGTAGGGGAGGAGATACAACTTGCCCTCAGCTGAGACAACCTTGTAAAAAAGACAGGTTAACAGGAGAAACACCAGTTTAGGAATACGCATACCGCCTGCATACAGGGGAGAGGCCCAGGAAAACTACGCAGCTGGCCAAAATGGCGGAAGCCACTACCTTCAATTACATCTTCAGCTAAAGACAAAAGATGTTAAGGGCGGGGGAAGTCAGTTAGGGGAGTTTATTAGGAAAAGCTCAGGTAAACAAGGGTAAGGCTGTTATGCAGCTTTAACCAGTCATCTTCTCCACTGATAAGAGTTTCTAGACACAAGGTCATTCCCCCTCTTCCTGGTACAGCCAGGGAGACACCCTTGCACCCTGAGATTTTCCTTACAAATGTAAATGTCTTTTACAAGGTTCAGAGTTTCTCTCAGGTCTGCAGCTTCTTAAAATTAACCAGCCTAAAATTATCCTAATGCCAAAGAGACATATTCTGGGGTGACAAATGCTGTTCCTCTACAATCCCCAGTCTCCAAACCTGTGTGGCATGTTACTGGGCCGAACGCCGCTGGCCACGGCAGCGCAATGGGAAGTATCTGTGTGACGTGTTACACTACGATGTTGTGACTGTTCCAGTGTCACTGGGCAGTGGGAGTTTTTCAGCTCCATTGTAATCTTCTGGGACCACCGTTGTATATGCCGCTGGCCTGTTGTGGACCGAAAAGCTGCACAGGACTGGCAAGGATTGGTTCTCCTGGCAGCCAGTCCCCATCAGGCATTTCCAAAGTCACATCCTTCTCACCACTAAGGATATTCCAAGGATTTTAGAAGTTTTATACTAAAAAAGGAGATTCAGACCAGATATCTATTTCTTATAATAAATCACAATATCACACAGGGGAGCACACATTGGAGTGCTCAGTGACTGTTCTCCGAAGTGCAGCTGCTACGTCCGGGTGCCTAGTTCCAGCATTAGTCATACTGTTCAAACCGGCCCTCTCGTGCAAACATTTAGACACTAGTGTTGGCTCTGCATCACCAGTCCCCAGACATCGCTAGTTTTTAACTTTGTTTTCCATAATTAGAATTTTTTACTCTGAGTATTGGCTAGGGTTCAGGGGCTGAGCTCCACACGCAGACTAGGCCACCTCCACCCCAAATAAAACCTCTGCTTCTCAGGATGTGGGCAGATTTCCTCAGCTGCTGGAACAAAACCGAAGGCCTCATACTCTTCTCCCAGGACACAACGGGTGGATACTTGTTCTATATATATATTTTTTTTCACCTGAGAGTTTCACTTAAGTGACTCCATGCAGGTCAAAGAAGATTAAACAAACAACAAACTCCAACCAGCTCTACCCCATTCAACTGTAACATCTGGAAGCATTTAAAGTAGAAAGATAAATACATATACACCTAGGGCAACTGGCCTTCTACTCTTATGTGTCATTTTGATCTGACCTATCATGTCAAAGTGTAGCCGTGCAACATAAATGCTTTAGTAAGTTCAATCATTGTAGATACCCAGACTACATAATGAATAATATTTTAGTTACATTCACTAGGAAATTACTTTAGAGCTTTTCCCCATTCAGTCATCTGAAATAGCTGACCTTTATCCAATACTTTTTCCAAAGAAGAGCTACTGTTAACATTGCAAGACCAGAGATTCAAAGCAGAATGGTAAATAGCCTCTTTCTAATTTGGGAACTGCACATACTCTACTATTTCTGACCTATGGAGTTATAAAAATTCATCAAACTATTTTTATCTTCAATGAAATCTCACCGATGCAACCCACATCAAAATTAGCTCTTGAATTTAAAACCTTAATTTGCGGAGTATGTTGCATCCCAGTCAATATTTACACCTGGCGCAGCTGCAGAAGGTCATTGCTCAAACCAAAGCCATCCATCAGAGGAAGGGAGGTGTCTGTAATTTATTCTATCAGTAAGATTTGCCAAGTAAAAGAAGAGAATGTGTTTTAGTACACAGAGAAAACAAATGCATTTAGTTTCATGACTTTCCTACCACTTAATTTTCCAATGACTATCTGATTCAAATTCTAGTCACTTGTATGGGCATCCTTCTCAGCAATCTTCGCTCCATCAGTGTGAACTGAGAGATGCTGGAAATGGCAATAATTATATCTCTTATAATGATGGTGGTTGCCATGGAGGGAGTCATCTCAGATTTAAGGCTGAGTTTTGTATACTTTGGTTACATGGGGTTAGATGACACTGCTCTTCCTAAGAGTATATCTTTGTGATTACTGATTCCAAGAGGGTGTAGAGAAACTTTCCTGCGAGGAAAATAAACAACTGCAGTGTAGTGCACACTTGGGGGTTTTGATGTTGTCTGGTATGCCTGGTAGATTTCAGAGTGGAGTGTGCCTGCGTTGGAGGTAGGAGTACAAGGTGACATGCATTGTGAAGCCAGGTGGAGTCCCTAAAACCAAATTTGCCATGCGGAAAATGTTCAGTGGAACAAGTCAGACTCAGGTATAGGCCAAAGGTCGGAGGATCGAGAGAATGAAAGAGGTGTTCAAGTGTGGCAGCTAACACTGACAATCTGTCCTCAGAAAACCCCCTTGAGTGTCAGTTCGGGGAGAAAGGAAACAAAGCTGTCTCACTGTCTTTGCAACCCTGAGCCCCAGGAACCCGCTGTTTTCACCTTCCCCTCCTGCTGCCCAGTGTTTCCCAGATTCCCCAAGCAGGGCATTACAGACAGGGCTATTATTCCACCTGCCATTCTCTAGGTGCATTACTGGCCAGGAAGAAAGTTGGGCTGACAAAGACCAGTGAGAGGAACATGGTCTGCAGAGTTCTGGTGTGCCTAACGGTGCCACCAATGTTGGGGTCAGTGTGCAGTGACCAGAAATGACTTGTAAGACCTTCCTGAGCAATTCTGACACGCTGGGCAATGGGGAGGGAGAAACATGCTGCAAGGGCCTGGAATTCCTTCAAGAGCAAGTCTGAGTATAACTGATACTGTGACATTATTTGTATACACAGTTAAAAAAGTCAAGGGTCATTTGGGTGATATTATTTATTATCATTTTATTAGCAGTTTTCTGATCATCATTGTAGGACAAGTCTTCATAACCAAAAAAAAAAAAAAAGGTTGAAATGGAACTTCAGCTGATGCCTCCATTCCAAATTATGTAATAGCAATTGTATCTCTCTCTCACTGATTCTATAAATTTTGGACAGCTTTACTTCTTGAGAGGTGTGATGCGATGTTTCCATGGATTATGTTCTTATGCTAGCCATCATGTTGCTATATAATGAAGCCAGTTGAATACTTATAAAATAAGAGGTAGACTATTCTCAGCAGAAAAGCAAGGAGTTATAATGTGAAGCAAGATACAGTAGAATGAAAATATGCATAGATATTGTTAGAAGATCATTCTAAATAAAAATTATAGCTACTAAAACACAGGGGTGATTTCCAAATGCATATCATAGGTCTACTTAGGATTCAACAATATCAGTACAACATTTAACATTTATCAAACATCATTACATGCCTGAAACTGCTAGGGCCTGAGATACGAAGATAAGACACAAACTGCCATGGAGTTCCCAACTTAAAAAGGAAAAATAATTGCAATAAATAATATTATAGCGATGCTCTGTGATGCAGGGGGAAAGACTGAGAAACTGCTTTTGGAAAAGTGGTTTAGGATAGCTTCTCAGAGGAAGACTCTGTCAGCCTGGGTTTTGAAGAGGAATCAGGTAAGGAAGTCAGGCCATTTCAGTCAGGGGAAACTCTATGCATAAAAATGAGGATTTGCCCTGGCCGGTGTGGCTCGGTTGGTTGAGCATCATTCCCATGCACCAAAAAGTCGCCAGTTCGATTCCCAGCCAGGGCACATACTCAGGTTACAGATTTAATCCCTGGTCTGGGTACCTACGGGAGGCAACTGATGGATGTTCCTCTCTCTCTCTCTCTCCCTTCCTCTCTCTCTCAAATCAATAAAAACATATTTAAAAAACACAAGGATTCATCAAACAGAATTTTCTTCACTGGGTGGAAGTTTGTGCAGTTTTTCCCGTGGGCTATTTGGAGAGCCACAAGAAAGCTAGTATAACAAGAACTGAGGGAGCATGTAGAGGGTGCGGAGGGAGAAAACTGGAGAAGTGAGCTTTAATCAGTTTTTGAGAGCTGTGGTAAGGGAGTTACATTTTATACTGTGGGCAATGGGAAGCCACTGAGATGTTTAAGTAGAGTAATATATTCAGATCCATGCATAAACAAATAACAGTACCTGGTCGTGGGTTCGATTCCTGATCAAGGGCAAGTACCTTGGTTGGTTGTGGGTTCAGTCCCTGGCCTTGGTTGGGGTCGTGTTGGAGGCAACCAGTAGATGTGTCTCTCTCACATGGATGTTTCTCTCTCTCTATCTCCCTCCATCCCTCCACTCTATCTAAAAATCAGTGGAAAAATATCCTTGGGTAAAAATTATAAAAGAAAGAAAGAAAGAGAGAGAGAGAGAGAGAGAGAGAGAGAAAGAAAGAACACTACTTGGTACTCTTATAAATGACTCTCTTTCCCACCTTGGTCCCACTTCTTTGTGGAACTCTTTCTCATAAGCTCATTTACATGGTACATGATCAACTTTTCTAAAATCTGTGATCATCTTAGCCCTTTGGTATGACAAATACTGATTGTTGAAAAATAGATTTAATTGCATGAGTCCATCCTTTTATTATAGAGTTATAATGATTTTTGTAAGATAAAAATGTTTCAAAGTTGAGAAGTCATGCATAGATTCTAATTTCTAAGATCATTTTTGAAACAGTGGAAACGTGATTTGTTGGTAGAACCAAGTGTCTTAATATGCGTGGCGATAAATGTGATCTCATTAGTTTTCACACACAGTGAGGACTGTTTGAACGGAGAAGGGTTTCAGAGCTTTCTGTTCTGGAAGGAAGGTTCTAGATCTGGGTGAGTTTACTGTGACATGTGGGAACCCATAGCCCATTTTGGTTTCAGTTATTTTTAAACATGCTAAATTCAGGAAACGATGTTAAAGACTATGTTTTTGAAGAAGACATAGCTTGCTTTATGTTCAAAACACTAAGCAGAAATAAATAGTTTCTGGAAATAAATTAGCCTAGAATCCCAAACTCCTATCCTAATTCAGAATGTTTCTAATTTAGAGAGAAGTAAGCTTATAAACTGTGGTTACATTGATTACCGTTTTCATACTGACCGCAGTTTGAATAGCTATGTCAGGATTTCTGCCAGTATTGTGAACAAATGAAGACTTCAACATATCTGTTCTGCAGTGTCTGACTGTTGTGGGCATTCGATAAACATGTCATTGAATCGTAGCAGTTCTCACTGTAATAAATTGCTTTCTTCTGCTGGATACTTTTAAAAAATAATTCACAGTATTTACAAGACCTTTGGAACTTTCTGGCGATGGGGAAGGAGTGTGGGGAGTTACTGTTTACTATCGTGAAGAAGACATCCGAACTTTCTTACAAACTCGTGTGGCCTCTAACACTGTTCGTACCCACAATTAGATCCCTTTCACGCTCCTAGAACTCGTTTGGTCCCACAGTGATTTCAGCAAACATTTATCCAGCACCTACTTGTTGCAAGGCACTGAGACACAGGTGAAGGACACATTTGTTGGTATTGGATCTAGTGTTCTTTACATCGAGGTTTCAGTTGCTTGACATGTAGGTCCAGAGTCTTCCATTATATGAGAGCAGAGCTCTTTTTTTCCATCTTCTTCCTTTATTCCCCTACAACGTTCAAAACTGAGTATACTAATACATTGGAAACTTATACAATGTTATTAGTCGATGTTACCCCAATACATTTTTTAAAATTCTAGCACACTGAATTCCAGTTCCGTATCGGGAAATTGCAAGTCACTTTAATTGAGAATACTTAGAAAAGAAGTACCTGGGGCTTAGGAAAAGGGATATAAGAAAAGGTGAATGGTCGTTCAGCTTAGTGGCTAAGAGCTCTGGCTCTGCTGTCAGACTTGGGTTCGAATCCTCCCTTTATGACTCACTAGTTGTGTGACTTTGAGGAGGGACTGAACCCCTGGAAACCTCTATTTTTCTCGTCTATAAAATGAAGATAATACTAGTATTTATCTCACAAGGTGACATTAAGTGTTAAATGGACTAATACATGTCAAAGTTAGCATGTTGTCGCCACCTGATAAATGTCAGGGATTGCTATAAAGATATAAACACAGGAGACGGTTTTCCCAGTAAAACTCAGGAAGAAGTAAAGAAAGCTGAGGAGGCAGCCCCTGCCTTAGTACCACATCTTTTTCTTTATTAGAATGGTGAGAACTCAGATGCTTTTCAAAGGGTCCTTTGGCCAGAATAACTTCTGGAAAGGGCCCAAGATATATTTGCGTGAATATTACAAAAAGGATCTGGAAAACAGATCCTCAGGTGTGTAGAACAGGCCCACATTATGAAGAGCCATTTGAGCATCTACTTTTAAATTTCTGTGTCCCTGAAATCATGGTGTCAGTGGAGATAACAAGAATTAGAGTTCTAAGTTAGAAAAATCAGAAAGGACCAGACACGTTTAAATCATTCCCCTTCAGCGTGCAAACTATTTGCAACAGAGCAAATAATCTTATAATGTATAGTTCACAAGTTTAAAATTGTTGTTTACACTTTTCTTAGGGAAACTTAGGACAAGTGGTCTGAAAAGTTCATAGTTTGCAAGCATTATAAAAGGAAATAAATGATTTAGTATCTAGTATTCTGTCATTAATTGAAGACATCAAATTACATCAGCAGTTTATTTTCTTGTGCTCCCTTTGTTTTCATAATGGTTGAAAATGCCGGTGAATGCTTTCTTACACTTACTCACTAGCTCACATTCCCAATAGAAGTACTTCTTCAATTAGGTCTCAATTTGCTTTTCTTTGATATATTCTTTTGTGAAGGAAGCTTAATGAAATTAATTATTGTTCTTGGATGTGGGAGAAGACACTATTATGCTTTCTGTAGGAGGCACTATTTTGTGTATTTAAGTACATTTTCTAAATATTTAGTAGGTATGAGTGGCCCCACCAACAGACATACATATGTGTCCAGTGATCATTTGAAAATCACACCTATAAGCTTATAATCACTGATAGTAATAAACCACAGGTACAGAGAGGCTGTGTACAAGTAAAGGCACATACTTCTATGTGTTTTATTTAATCTGCTTGAAATTAAGCTTAGTATATCTATAATATACAACATGAAGCATACTCCTTTGAACTTAATATTGTATATAATATATTCATAAGCATTATATTTTTTAGCATTTATTTTCAGATCAAAAGTTAAAAGTTTTAAGATGCACAAAAATGGTTAACCTTCTGTAAGAAGTCTGAACAGTGATTGAAGACATGCCAGTGAGAGATTGGGGGAGAAGGCAAATAGCCTACGAGACCAAACCAGATGACATAGACAAAGAAATTAGAAAAAGGAGATTGATTGAAAATGGGGGGGTGGTGGGGGAGGAAAGTAATATACGAATTATTAAATAGAAGCATTGGATTCAAGTAACCAAAAGCTATAATTAAAGTAAAAGTTGAAAGTATTTCAGATATGTATTATGACTATGAGTGTTACTGGAAAGGGGACCTGGCCTTTGCGGGTCTGCCTAGGGCCGGGCCGGTAGTGGGTTTTTGACTTCCTGCAGGAAAAGTTTCACAACACGAGTCCAGGTGGATTTTACAGGATGTTTATTAAAGCTGGGGACAGTGAAACAAAGAAGGGCTGGGGAAATGAGCCCAGGCTGGTCTGCTTTGGCTCACTGAGAAGTCAGAGGAAAGGGAGCTTTGGGGACAGGTTCAGGGGGTTTGTCTGGGATGAACTACTGCTGCCCATTGCTGCCCTGGCTGCAAGCCTCGTGGGGTCCCTTAGAGTCTAGGAGATGCATGCCTGTGGGGGAAGAAGGAGGTGGGGGAGACGCTGGCGTGTGCCTGGGAGAGAGAGTACATGCTGGGATCTTTGTTTTGAGGGTTTTTAAAGGCTGGGTATTTAGGGGAGGTCTTAGGGGATGATTTCAATAGAATATTCATCACTTCATGCTGATATACCAGAATAAGATTTATTCTCTTAACTTCATCTGTCCTTGGGTGTGGTTGGCAAATGGCACTAATTGGATTTCTGCTATCTGTCTGCCTGAGTAGGGTAATTTAAACTATTTACCCTCTGGTTGGGGAGAAGTGTAAACCATTCACTCTCAAGTGTCCCTGGTTTAGGGAAGATAGGATCTGTTAGATGGTGCAAACTGCTAGGCATCTAGATTTTCTAGATGGCTGCAAACTGCTGTTTAACTATGTCTCAGTTTCCCTATTCTGCTTGTCCTGGCTTCCTGGCCTGTTTCATGAGGAGTGTAAATTCAGATATTAGGGCCCTGTGTTTAACATATCAGCAAATACAGTATTTATTTCTTAAGTATAAAGATTTTCAAGAATGTATGTTAATTATGATATATTTCCATAAATAATTATGTTCACAGAAGGCACTGGATATAATAGAAGTGGGTCTGACAACTGATTTTAGAAAATGAGAATAGACAGAGTATATTTCTCTGTCTATAGGAATAGTTACAGGAAGAGACAGAGTATGTTTCTCCTCTCCTGTTTGCAGAAACACACCAGTTATTTTCATTGTGAACCCTGGAAATGTATTGGTTTAGCCAAGCGAAGGATGTACATTTATTTTATTTTATTTTATTTTATTTTATTTTATTTTTTAACTTATTTTTATTGTTGAATGTATTACAGATGTTCCTCATTTTTCCCCCATTGCTCCCCTCCTCCCCATTCCTGCCCCTCCCCCCCCCTGCTTTTCCCCACACTGTTGTCTGTGTCCATTAGTTATGCATATATACATATAAGTTCTTTGGTTTATTTCTTCCCATCTCCCCCAACCCCCCTTCCCTTTGAGGTTTGTCAGTCTAACAACCAATTTGTACTTCTTAATCCCTTCACCTTTTTCACCCCTCCCCCCAGCCCCCACCCATCTGGTACCCAACAAAAGTTCTCTGTATCTATGAGAATGTTTCTGTTCTGCTTGTTCATTTTGTTTGTAGATTCAATTGTTGATAGATATGTATTTATTGCCATTTTGTTTGTTCCTATTTTTTTATCTTTTTCTTCAAGAAGACCCTTCAACATTTCATATAATAATGGTTTGGTGGTGATGAACTCCTTTAGCTTTTCTTTGTCTGGGAAACTCTTTATATGGCCATCGATTCTAAATGACAGCTTTGCAGGATAGAGTACTCTTGGTTGTAGGTTCTTGCTTTTCATCACTCTGAATATTTCTTGCCACTCCCTTCTGGCCTGCAAAGTTTCTTTTGAGAAATCAGCTGACAGTCTTATGGGAACTCCCTTGTAGGTAACTAACTGCTTTTCTCTTGCTGCTTTTAAGATTCTCTCTTTGTCTTGAACCTTTTGCATTTTGATGATGATGTGTCTTGGTGTGGGCCTGTTGGGGTTCATCTTGTTTGGGACTCTCTGTGCTTCCTGGACTTGTATGTCTGTTTCCTTCACCAAGTTAGGGAAGTTTTCTGCCATTATTGTTTCAAATAGGTTTCTTGTTCTCTCTCTTCTCCTTCTGGCACCCCCAAGATGCAAATGTTGGCATGCTTGAAGTTGTCCCAGAGGCTCCTTACACTATCCTCATTTTTTTGGATTCTTTTTTCTTTTTGCTGTTCTGATTGGGTGTTTTTTGCTTCCTTATATTCCAAATCGATGGTTTGCTTCTTGGTTTTACCTACTCTACTATTGCATCTGTGTAAACTATTCTTTATTTCAGTTAGTGCATCCTTCATTTCTGACTGGTCCTTTTTTATGCTATTGAGGCTCTCTCTAAGTTCACTGATGTTCTCACTAAGTCCATTGAGCATCCTTATAAGCAGTGTTTTGAACTCAGCATCTGTTAGGTTGCTTAACTCCATTTCACTTAGTTCTTTTCCTGGAGTTTTGTTCTGTTCTTTCATTTGGGACCTGTTTCTTTGTCTCCTCATTTTGGCTGCCTCCCTCTGTTTGTTTCTATGTATTACTTAGCGAGAGGTATAGGGCTAGCTGAGACCAGATGCTGCTTATTTGAAAGAATTTAGGAAAAGCTGAAGCAGGATCCAAGACAGGCCAATCCTATGGTCAAGCAACTGGCAACAGCTTGGGTGGGCCTGAAAATTGGGTGGGGCGGGGCCTCAGGGAATCACCAGGGCGGGGCCAACAGTGTGAGCCAGGTTGCTGGAGTCCCAGATATGGTGGCGTCTGCCGGCCCAGGGAAGGGCTCACCAAAGGAACAAAGGCCTCTGATAGCACGTCTGTCCAGGAGAAAGCTGCCTCTCCAGCCCTCGCTCCAATGCCAAACAGCTCAGTTCTTCCCCATATGACTCTGGTGCTTTTCAGGCTCCTTCCCGCACGCTGGAGCCTGGAGGGAGCGAGTCTGAGTACGTCCCTGCACGGGCCCTTTAAGAGGAGCTGCCGGGGGCTCCAGCCGCCTCAGCCTCAGTTCCCACTGGTTTTTCCAGCCAGAAGTTATGGGGACTTCTCTTCCTGGCACTGGAACCCTGAGCTGGGCGCCTGGTGTGGGACAGGGACCCCTCAGTCCTCAGGGAGGACCTTCCCGGCCGAGGTGTCCTCCTGATTTTTATCTGGCACACGTGGGTGTGGGACCAGCCCCTCCGCCTCTGCCCCTCCTGCCAGTCTCGACGTGGCTTTTTCTTTAATTTCGTAGTTGTAGGACTTCCATTCAGCTTGATGTCAGGCAGTTCTGAATGATGGTTGTTCTGTAGTTTAGTTGTAACTTTGATCTACTTTTTTAGTTTTATTAATTTTTTTTGTTACAGATGTTTCTCCTTTTTTCCCCATTGACACCCTCCTCCCCATCCCCCTCACCCTGTCCCCAGCTTTGTTGTCCAGGATGTCAGGATGTGCATTTTTAAATATATATATATATATATATATATATATATATATATATATATATATAATTTTTTAAATTGATTTTTAGAGGGAGAGGAAGGGAGAGGGAGAGAGAGAAGCATCGATGTGAGAATGGAACATTGATCCACCCGTCTTCCCTGTGCCCCCCCCACACTGGCGATGGGCCCACAACCCAAGGTATGTGCCCTTACCAGGAATCGAACCAGCCACCTTTTGATGCCCAACCAACTGAGCCACACCAGCCAGGGCAAGGATGTACATTTTTCAGGCAAGGAGTTACCTGGCTGATTATACTGAAGCAGGGGTTCTCAGAGTATGGTCAGAAGACCAGTAGCAGCAGCGGCCTCACTTGAGAACTAGTTACAAATTCAAATGCTCTGGTTCCACCCAAGACCTACTGAATCAGCAACTGAGGTGGGACCCAGGCAAAGATTAAGAATGACCGTCCTAAAGGGTGGCACTTACAACTCTCCTGGTCAGATGTCAGGCAAGGAAAGACTGTATGGTGCCCTATGAGTGGCATCTTTAAAACACCGCAAAACAGGTGTGAAAACCTAAATCCCAGGCCTTCCCCTCTGTGAAGTATTCCCTGATCACAGTAATGAAAATGAGGCGATATTTCCTCTATTCTACTGCTGCAGAAATGTTCACCGTTAGGATTGGCCCAGTTTCTTTTTCAACATTGTTTTTCTTGCAGCGCTCAGCATGTTTAATTGGTATGTTTAAAAATTAAAATTAAATGGAATGAATGCCTAAGGTAAACAAATGCGGGGCAATTTATCACACGATGTTCAAATTCCTACTGTAGAATGGAATCCAGCATGATAGCAAAGGAAGGAAGAGAACACATACACAGAAGGTAAAAGGGGAAGGATATGGAGAGAGCTAGATAGGAGGAAATGTCAGGGAAGATTGACTCTACCCTTGAGTATTGAATTTCCTTTGACCCTTTGGTGCGTGCTCAAATTAGTTATTTCATAGAGCTGTAGTGAAACCTTTTTCAATTAAATTTCTAAATTCAATTTAATTTAATTTTAAAATTGTTGGGATTTCTACTGAGCACTGAGCACCACCTTGCTTGGAGCTGCTGGAACAGGGCTGAAAAACTGCATTTAAGGAACTCATAGTCTAGGGCAGTTTCTCAACCTCGGCACTGCTGGTATCTGGAGCCAGATAATCCTTTGTGTGGGGCTGTCCTGTGCATTGTCGGATGCTAAGTAGCATCCCTGGCTCTACCCAATAGATGCCAGGATCACCCCATCCTCAACTGTGACAATCAAAAATGTCTCCAGACGTTGCCAAGTGCCTCCCGGGGACAAAAATCTCCTCCAGTGGAGAACCAATGGGCTAGTGGAAGAAACAGACACAATACAGAAGTTTCTCACACACCTGATAAGTGCCATGACTCTGGAAGGCTGACAGGAGTACTGTGAAGGGGCATCTCGTGAAGACTGAGGGTGGCGGGGAATTAGGAAGACTTTGGAAATAAAGTGGAGTGGAATCCTGAAAACTGAGCATCAGCCTGTGGGAGAAGTGAAGGAGAAGGGAGCAGGAGGAGGATCAAGGAGGGAGGAAGATCGAGGCCTGATGGGGGATGACTTGTTCCAGGCTGAGGGCAGAGAATGAGAAAGTGCACAGAGGTTTGAAACAGCATGTTATATTAGGGACCTAGAAGCTGGTAAGTGCCGTGTTACCCAAGCGTGAAGTGCAAAGCGTGGGGATAGTGGGCTTTGCAGACCCGAGGCCACAGACACATTTTTCGTTGCCCAAGGTCAGTCTTCTATTACCCTGTACAGCGAGGTTATAATTATCCATTTTTCTCTTGTCATTGCTGGGGAGCCCATTAAATACTTGCCACTATACTTGGTTCCAACAGTTAAGAGACTCTAGCATCTTTTATTTCTTCACTTAGCACTGAAATCAGTTGAGCTTTTGCCAAATCTCAGATATGATTTTATTCAGGTTTGGGGCAGGGATGTTTAAAAAGATGTGTAATACTTGAAAATAAAGAAGAAAATAGCTTTAATAATTGTTTTTTAATTCAACTTCAAGCTTTTCATAAAGGTAAAAAAAAAAAAATTAAGGATATTGTCATTATTTTAACTGAGTTCTTTTGACTTCTTGTGAACCCTTGGAAAACAGGATTGTTGTCTTTTTAATGCCTGATATATAAAAGATGCTTGACCAATGTTTATTGGATTCAATATATTTACATTTGTTATTAGTAATAGTAAAAACACTTTATCTTAGTCCATTTGAGATGCTGTAACAAAATATCATAGACTGAGTGGCTTATGAACAACAGAAATTTATTTTTCACAGTTCTGGAGACTGGCAGTCCACGATCAAGGCGCTGGTGGATTCAGCATCTGGTGACATCCCATTTTCTGGTTCATAGCTGATTTTTCACTAACTTCACATGGCAGAAGGGGCAAGGGGCCTCAGGGGTCTCTTCTGCGAGGGCACTAATCCATTCACAAGGACTCTGCCCTCATGACATAAGCACCTCCCAAAGGTCCCATCTTGTAATATCCTCTTCTAATATATCATTGGGGATTAGGTTTCAACATAAAATTTTGAGGAGACACAAACATTCAGTGTATAGCATGTTTTTTATAGAGCACAATTCATGACAAACTTCTCAAGGACGTGATCTCATTTGATGACTACAACAACCCAATGAGGTAAGTGAGGAATTGTTTTCAACTCCATTGCAAGTTGTGTCTTGTCCTTGACCCAGTATTGCCCAAGCCATACTCTTCTACCTCTTACACGGAGAGAAAACTGGTAACAGAAACATTTTATATCTCATTTAAGTGCTTATTCTTATGGTAGATAGATCATAGAGAGGGTAGGCACTGTTGGTTTATATTTTCAACTTTTTAAAAGCCCTAGAATCATTAAACAATAAAGGAGGCATGGGCTTTTAGAGTCAAACCTTTTGATTTCACAGGTGAGGAAGCTGAGGTCACATAGCTACTCAGTAGAGCCAGATTTATAACCCTCATCTCTGGACTCGTATATTCAGGTGGACACATCAGGATTTATTAATAGGTGTGCTTACCTGAAATTCCCATGTCTCTCAAGCAGCAGACCACCACACATCTGCACAGCAGGAGCCTGGACTATGGAGGTTTCTATTGTACACTGTGTCTTCTGTGGACACATGTTCCAAAAGAAGGCTGGCATCGAGGACAGGAGAAACAGCACGTTAAAAAATGATGTGTATGCCTATTTTTTTATATCAATATTGAACAATACTATCTAGGTGTCTAAATATACCTGTTTTATTTTTCCCAGAAGAGGAAGCAAGGGTCCGGAAAAGGATAAATTTTGCATAGGATTTTATTGGCCAAGTCAACATCTGTGTGCTTCCTAACAGTGAGTCATCTCCAGTCATAAGAAGTAGGGCAGGAGGGCAGCTGGAATTTCCCAGCTCACTCCTAGGTCACTGCTTCCTGTCTCTGCTGCTCTTTATCCTCCGTGGCACAACTTCATTGGCAGAAAAAGGGAATCAGAGAGTACCCCAGATAGTCGCCTGTCCTGACTCGGATGCCTTCGGCTTGTGTTATGATGACTTTAGGGCAGAACAAATGTCTAACTTGAATAACTATGCATAATTGGATCTCTTCCCAAGTTTTATTGCTCAATATTCCACCCAGAAAGGAACACTGACTTCACTCAGCCTGTCAAAGGCCAGCTGTGACTGACAAATGCAAAGCTTGTCATAGGTGACGAAACTCAGTAGCTAGATCATTGCCGAGAGAAAGAAAAACACTTTGAGCTGTTGTGCTTTCTCCTTGCTGTCATGAAAAACAAAATCCTTAAAACCAAAAACTGAGTAAATGTTGCCACACCACGTATCATCCACTAGTCTTTCATGTTCCTGAACCTCAAAAGCAGTAGGCCCTCGTTTGGGAGTGTGTGTGAGTGTGTGTGTCCTCTAGAAGGTGGCAACCCTGAGAATAGAAGGAAAGGATCTTGTTGAAGATGCATTAAATTCCAATATATATATATATATATATTTTTATCCTCACCTGAGGACATTTTTGCATTCATCTTCAGATAAAGCGGGAGGGAGAGAGGGAGGAAGAGAGAGAGAGAGAAACATCGACGTGAGAGAGACACATCGAGTGGTCGCCACCCACACGACCCCAACCGGGGCCGGGGACAAACTGCAACAAAGGTACGTGCCCCTAGCGGGAACCGAACCCGGGCCTCTCTGGTCCACGGGCCGACATTCTAACCACTGAGCCAAACCGGCCAGGGCTTAAATTCCTATTGCAGTTAGAACATCTGGGGCATCCACTTTAGCTCTTAGAATAACACATTCCCTTGCACAGCTGTTATTTTTGTATTCCATGGGTAAACTTGAATTATCCAATGGCCTTGCTTTGAGGAAATTCATCATCTCTTATTGATTCTCTCACTGTCTAGCACAATGGGGAGCACAGGAAAAACGTGCAGCAGATACAACTGCACCTGGATTAACTCTATGAATGCAAAGTGTTAGGATGCCTCTTAATCGTGCAAGTCTTGTTTTCCAAGACTTCACCTGCCAAGGGAAAAATCAAGGGCTTGTAGAGTCATGGCAGAATTAAATTCTAGCATTCATTCACTTTGTAATTGGCATCTTTGACTCTAAGAGCTTTCTTTCCCTCTCTGATTTTTCAAAAACAAAGTAAAACAAGACAAAACAAAAACAAAACTAAATTCCCGTGACTTAAAAAAAAAGAGCCAAAAATAATGAATAAGTCTCTAGTCTAGACCAGTAGATGTCCCTAAAATCTGTGGGCCCAGGGCACAGATGCAGGGGAACAGAGAGAAGGGGAGGCTCTCATTCTGTTCCTACTCCTGCTCTTGCCCTAGTGTGAGAGGCTTGGAGGGCTCATATGATCTGCCCAGCAGGCAAGTGCAAGCTTCATGCCCACCAAGCCCCCTTGGAAAATACTTGGTTTTAGTGTTGTGCACACCTGGTAGCGTGGTCCACCTGTGAGAGAATAGACTAACTGGCCCTAGAATTGGTCTCGATGTCATTTGGACAGAGAATCCAGGGTCTTGGGTACCAGGAGCATGATCTGGGTGGGGAGTGCTTGCGTATGAGGTGGGCATGAGGTCCTGTTGGGCATGTCCTCTTGACCCCTACGACACCTTGCCTCATGAGGAGCATGGCTGGAAGAAGTTTCTTTAAAAGTTAGGGTCCAGCCCGGCCGGTGTGGCTCAGTGGTTGAGCATTGACCCATGCACCAAGAGGTCGCCTGTTCGATTCCTGGTCAGGGCACATGCCCAGGTTGTGGGCCAAATCCCCAGTGGGGGGCATGCAGGAGGTGACCAATTGATGTTCTCTGTCATTGATGTTTCTATCTCTCTCCTTCTCCTTTCATCTCTCTAAAATCAAAGAAAAAACAAAAAGTTAGAGTCCAGGGTAGGATTCCCAGTTTCCCAGATCTATGGGCAGTACTGCTAAAAAAAAAAAAAATCACCCTAAGAACTTGTTTAAAATTCAGATTCCTACATTCTACTTCCAGATACTCTGATGTAGCAGTTCTGTGGTAGGGCCCAGGTATCTGGCTGTGCAACCAGAGGTAGATATTCTGGTGTTTCCTGGCTTGGAAACTCATTGTGGGGATGTTTACCATCAGGAGAGAGGCCTCTTTCCTCTGCCCTCCCCGGGCCCTGAGTGACTCACCCTCCTCTGCTGCTGGACTCTCTTTGTTGTGGTTGCCAGCACCCCTGCTGTGCATTTTGCAGACCTCGCCTGCTCCCAATATGCCTGCTCTGGTTCTGTTTCCCTGCTGCCACCGCTGAGGTTTGTTCTGCCTCTCGCTCTTGTAAGAGGACTTGTTATTGTTCCCACAGCCACTGTTATCAGCTGCAATCACTGGGCTGTTTCTGTTGCTAGAAGAAAGGGCTTCCACTTCCGTCAGCTCGACTCAGGTGCTCTTCCACTAGATGACAATGGTTCTGTGGGACCCCCACCCCCACCAACATGGCCTCCTGGTTTCTATCCCTCTAGACAGTACTTGTATCTGTTCTCTGAGACCTGAGAATGGGCCCATGTTCCTCAGTATTCCCATTTTCTTGGGGCATTTCCCTCCCCAGAACTTAGGGCAACCTTTCTATCCTCCAAAAGGTTCTGAATATGAGGACCCAAGACTTGGCTCTCAGCCTAACAGCCTTCTTCTCTCTTCCTTCAGGGAGTCCACATTACTTTCTAAACTTCCTGGATTCCCGAGGCAGGTAGTCCTGCAAACTGAACTTACTATGACCTTTGTCACATTTACATGATAGATTTATTAACAGGATTAAATAATAGCAAAATCACTCCTTATTATTTTTGTGTAAAAGACGTGAGAAGTATGAAGACTGGACAAGCCCCAAAATTATATAATTATGCATCTACTTAAAAATATGATAAAATATGGGCCCAGAACATTAAAAATTTAGTTATAAGATATTTAGGTATTGAATAAAGATTCCTGTGACTTTGTGGATAATAAATTCTGCTGTGGTAAACCTGTGCACATAAAATAATGTCTGTGCATTGTCTTTAGTATGTGTGTATATAAATATAATATACTATAATGTAATGTAATATAAAATAAATACATTTGTCAAAATTTTTGGCTTCATGTGTTCTAAAATAATATTTTGAGATATTCCTTCAAGTTTGTTCTCAGGTTGATTTTCTTCTTTCTTTGCTTTTGCTATGTTTTATTCAGTGACATTCATTGCTTCTGGGGTAAAGTGACTCAGAAGAATACTTAACAGAGAATTTAATGTTTATCCTTTGAGTAATAAATCCACTGGTCTGGGCATAAGAGAGAAATTTTAGAATAAAACTATCAAATTAAACCAGTTTTTTTCCACCTGTAACTAGATAAAAATTTCCAGAAGAAAGGAGAGAATGGAGAGAGAGTGAAGTCTTGAATCCCCGATAAGGGTTTTACCCGAGTTCTGAGGGTAGAGGATAAGAGCTACTCTCCCATTCCTACCCACCACAGGTTTTGGGAATGAAGATCAGGGAGTCTCGTAGGATCTAGGGCACAAGCAGAACTCAGAATTTCCACATGACCATCATGAATTGGGAATAAAGAAAATATCACTAAGGTGTATCTGGACAGGTGCATAGGAGACAACTTCAGGGGGTTTCTTCAAAGCTCAGGGCAGTAGGAGAGCAGCAGAATGTTTTATGTGGCTGAGAGCTACATAGTCATGAAAAAGAGCTTCAGAGCTAAATGATCTTGCAGTGAAAATACAGGATACAGCAGGGCCAGCTGATCTTGTGTGGAGCAACAACTGAAGACCAGTTGGGAATGAGAATGGATAAGTAGATGCAGCTAGTATATACGATTGCCCACAACTGAGGTTTCTTCATTTAAAAAAAAAAATTTTTTTTTTCTTTATTGATTTTAGAGAGAGAGGAAAGGAGAGGGAGAGAGAGATAGAAGCATCTATGAGAGAGAACATTGATTGGCCACCTCCTGCATGCCCTCCATTGGGAATTTGGCCCACAACCTGGGCATGTGCCCCAACCGGAAATCAAACCGGTGACTTCTTGGTGCATGAGTCAATGCTCAACCACTGAGCCACATGAGCTGGGCATCTTTCTTCATTTTTATGAATTATCTGTCAGTACATAATTTTGCAAGATAATTGCTATGTTATTGCTATACTGCTGATGATAAGTGCTATAATTCATGAGTTTTAGAATAATCTCAGCTACTGCCTCACTATCTGTCTCTCCTGAGATTCCAGTGAAGTGCATGCAAGGTCTTCTCAATGTATTTTCTATGGCTCTTACTTCCTCTCTTGTATTTCTCATTTTTATATTTTTGTGTTTCATTCTAGATAATTTATTGTGACCTCTTTTTCAGTTCACTGATTCTTTTTTTAGCAGTGTCTAGTACACTGTTAAGTCTGTTTACTGAATTCCTGATTTCAATGATAAAAATTTATAGTTCTAGGATATCTAATTTGTTTCCTGTTTTCTGCCAGAATTTTTAAGCTTGACTTTTACCTCTTTGAATTTAGCGAACTCAGTTATATATAAACCTTTAAAAATAATTCTAATATCTGGAGCCTCTGGAGTATATTTCTGTTGCCCATGGTTTACATTCATATTATCTGGTCTACTCATATACTTTGATTGTATGCTAGACATTTTTTGGGCAATCAGTTTTCCAAACACAAAGTACGCAAATAATTTGAAGCCTAGAATGACTTCTTTTTCCCCCACCAAAGAGGATATTTAATTACTTTAGCCAATTGCCTGGGATCACTAATAATTCAGAACAAACTTAATTCAAATTCCAGGTAATATTTTCCAGGTCACCTAGAATATGTGTAGTTCATAAAAGGAGTTGTTTACTTTCGGCTTACCTTTACTTCTAGGGTACAGCTCTTTGGTCTCCCAGTCCAAAGTAAGGGATAGATTATGGAATTCCCACCTTGCTTGGCTCTAGACACTGGTTTTTGTCTTAACAGCTTTGTGAAGATATCAAAAGTACAACTCAGCCTCTTGGCTGCCTTTCTCCAATCGGCAAATACCTTCAATTTAAAAGTGGCACCAAGTACCAAGCTTACCTATTTGGATTCCCATCCCTTCTGTATTGGGGACTGGAAATTCATCATATCATATTAGCCCTTTGATGCCTCCAAGACTTTTGTCTCTTAAAATGTCATTAAGCTTTCTTAGTCATCTTTCACGAGAGGATTGTTTCATATTACCTAGTCTGCCAGCAGAAGTAAGTTTTGATTAAAAATGCTTTATAGGACTTAAAGCCAAGTCATCTTGAAGCTATGTCCATGACTCTGTGGAAAAAGAAAAAAATGATGAGGGAGATGAAGCAGACTTTCAGGAGCCATGCTGATTTTGGACCATGGACTATGGTAAGACTTTAAAAAGAGTACTGTAGTGTATTTTAATTTTCTTGGACAGATTCAAATTAATCTTCAGAAAGACAAAATGCAAATGTAGTCTTGTAAGAGCTTGCTGATGAGACTAAATTTTCGGAGTGCTTGAGGAATGCCTAAGAAGGAAAAGGCAAAGTAATCTATTTTTAATGACCCTATGGTTCAGAATTCCTAAATGGGAGTCAGTCTACTAGTCTGGGTTTAGACTTGCTTGGCATAGAGAATCCTGTCATTGTAACAAACTGACTTATCCCTTAATCTTCATATATGCAGGAATTGTCAAGGGTGGGTGGGTGGGTGGTTTTTTGTAGGAGGAAGCTACATTCTATAGTAAGGCCTGATTCTTCCCTAGCCTTGGAGAGGGATGCTTATGATAGCTTCTAGGACCAGCTCAAGTGCCCCTCTTCTTGCTTTGCCTATCAAAAGCTGAGCGCCTTGTTGTGGAGTGTATTTATAAAGAGAACTCCCACAGCTCATAATGCATAGCTTGAGACAGGCTTGTGAGATCTTGAGGAACCCAAGAGAGATCCCTGGCTCTAGAAGGACCGTTGGACAGCCAGAATGATTTCCTTTTACCCAAACAGATAACTCTGCTCCAGAGACTGGGTGATAAATTGAAGGAGAAAGAGGAATCCATGGGTGTGAGCTGCTGCTTTAAGCAGACTGCTGCTCCCCCTCCTTATTTTCTCCTGAACATACTCTACCAGAGATGTCTCCCAGCAACCACCAGAGTTGTGGCTGAGAGCACCCAGGCAATCTGATGAGCCTGGGGAGATGCCAGCCACACAGCCTTGCACCGCTTGTCACGTGAGTGTTCTTGTTCTGGAGAGACAAACGACAAACTCAGAGCAGAGACCCATTTGAAGTAGCTTATGCAAACAATGAGAATTTATGACAAGGATATAGGACACTCACAAAATCTAAGACAGAGAAATAGCTAAGCCTCAGGGGTAAACTAGACAAGAGACTTGAACACCTTTTCCTCTCTGAGTCTGATTTCAGGCTTTTTTTCTCTCTCTTTTTGTGGACTAGTTTTTCCCCCCTACTTTTTCATGCAGAAATGGAAAAATACAAATGCTGAAAGTTACCAACATTGTATGTTCCACCTCCAGCTACCTGGAAAGGGACAGCTGTCTCGCTTTCTTCTCTTTCCCAATTCCAGGTTGTGGAGTCAGATGCCTTCTCCTGGCCCAGCAGATTATGGTCATGGGGGTCATGGGGTAGGGCCATGAAACAGAAATATGACACTAGGATCCATCTCTTTAGCTGTTTGGATGGACAATAGTTCACAGGAAAGGTGGTGGAGATGCTAACAGATATAAAAGGGCTCCGTCGAAGAAAGCTCTTTGAGATGATCTAATTATATTTATATACATTCTGGGAAAATTTTTCACTCATACAACCAAGAACTGGTAAACAATTAATTAAAAGATTGTAGCCACGAAGAGATTATAACTGATTGGTTAATAGCTAATATAGCTGTGGATTATGTAATTTCTTAAAGTTGTGGTTAATATTTGAGTCTATGTATTATTTTGGCATATAGAAAAAAATGCCAGATATTTTGAAAACCATCATCAGAAAAATATTTATGAAAACATTAATGGAATTACATATATTTAGATCCTGTGAGAATGTCCAGTTCAACTTCCTTACTTTACTGATGAAGAAACTGAGAGCTCAATTCACAAGATTGTAATCCCCCCCCCCCCCCATAAAGCTTTATTGTTTCCATTTGGTCCAATGCTTGGGAGAGGGCTCCAGGCTGGTTAAAAGGATGCCTAGTGGTTTCTGGGAGAGGCTCAGGCAAAAGCCAGACACCAGGGAATGCAGAGGGGCCCCTGGAAGGCCTCTGGGCTCCAAAGGCACCTAGTGGTGCTTGAGGGTGAGCCTTTGGGAGAGAGACTCGCCCAGCCCAGCCTGGGGGCGGGCAGCCTGCAGAGGCGAGTCAGGTGTCGCCCATCTTCTTGATGAGTTTCACCTGCTCACCCAGGACGTGGTTCTCCAGGAAGTCACAGAGATGAGGGTCTGTGCGGGCAGAGCCCAGGACGTGCAGATCCACAAGGGCCTGGTTCGGGTTCTTGTGCAAGGCCAGGGCGTCTTCCATGGCGGCCTGAGTTTTACCCGCTCACCGTGGGGAGGCTGCAGCATGTCCCAGAAGAGGGTGTGGCTGCTGCTCTGGTTTTGCATCTTTAAGAGACCTTGATACCCTTGCGCTTCTCCTCAGTCAACTCTCAGAAGAAGTGGCCCACGCCCTCCAGAGCCACATTATCACAGTTGAATTAGAAGCCCAGAGAGAGGTAGGTGTAGGAGGCCCACAGATGCCAGTTGACCTTGGGAGCTCATGGTTGTTCAGCAATGACTTAAGGTCAAAAAACGGTGTTGGCTGATCTCAGAGGCTAACGATGGCTGAGATAGTTCTGAGGATGGTGACTGGAAAAGAGGTTGGAGGGTGGTGGAGGCTGGAAGGAGGGGTGTCCCTGGATCTGTTCTGTCCAAACACTATTGAAGCAAGAGACAGATCTGGGGGACCACCGAGGGCACTGCTGATAGTAAAAAAAAATTTAAAGCTACTTTTAGGTTTTCATTCTGAATGCTTTTTAAAAAATCTCTGAAAATAACGGTTAAGAAATAAAAAAGACCAAAGACCAGGCTGACAGCCTGTTATAAAGATTTAGAGTACACAAAGATATGGTGAAAGAAAAGGATTATTATTAATTTTTTTATACCAAAGTAAAAATGGTTTATTTTCAGTATCACTACTCTTGCTTCAGGTGTATATCTATTATCTGTTAAGCTGATACTTGTGAATTGTCCCAATTCCTAGACAAAGACAGTTGATTCATGGGTCTCTTAGAAAGAAAAACTAGCTGGGTGTGTTGCAGCCCCATGAATCATGTGTGCTATTGCTTAAGGCTCTATTTGTCACGGAAGAAAGAATGTTTTCAAGGGAAACTATAAGTCTGCCTAAAATTACACGGTTCACCTCTGTTCCAAGGAACTCATCTTTTCAGTATGTTGTCGAATGTGCTACAAAAGTACCCTTGTAAACTGTTAGCACTGCAGGAAGAAACTCTCCCAGACTTGCCAGACTTCATCTCTGAAAGTTCGGATTTCTCCTGGTAGCTCATACTCGTATCATTGTTTCAAATGCCTTCTCAAATCCTCTTGGTAACAAATTGCACGTCTTCTTACCTTGGCTGCCTTTAAACTTTGCCACTTACCACCTTTTTTTCCCCTCCAATCCAACTTATTAACCACAGACAAGTGAGGGTATTTGATAGGCCAATTGTGTCCTTTTACTTTTTGCCTCCAGACCCTTCAGTGGATCCATCTTACCTCTAAAATTTGATTGTAGCCACTCATTCTGAATTTCAGGGTTCTACAATCTGCCATATTGAGTTGACCTTGTTTCTTTGTATATATATTTTTTATCTTCACCTGAGGACATTTTTCCATTTTTTGTTCAGATAGAGTGGGAGGGAGAGAAAGAGAGAGAAACATCGACGTGAAAGGGACACATCGAGTGGCTGCCTCCTGCACGACCAACCAAGGCTGGGGACAAATTGCAACCAAGGTACATGCCCCTTGCGGGAACCGAACCCGGGTCTCTCTGGACCGCTGAGCCAAATCGGCCAGGGCTCTTTGTATATTTTAATACTTGTCCTTTACCTCATGAAGGAGATAGGAAGACGGGGTTCTGTGGGTGTCCTAAGCATTTCATGCTTAGTCCCCGCTATCAAATTTTATTCCATTTATTTTCCTTTCGGAGGCTGACGTGATTCCTCCTTAAGATGCAAGGACAGAGGTAGTGAAATCAGGGGCAGCCAGACCAGCTTTCTGCCAGGGATCAGCCTCAGCGGGGCTTGCTTATCTCTGGCTGTGCTTGCCCTTCACTTCTTTTCTTTTTTCTTTTAATCCCATGCCCTCTCCAAGCCAGGAGCTGTGTCTTTCTAGAACTTGTTCTCCGTGTTTCTCCTCATCCTGACTTTGTAAGCTGGCACTTAGGCCTGCTCCTGTCCTTGCAATCTGACCCTATCTCTGCAGGGACTTGGTGGTAGTCATTTCTTCTTGTCCCCAGTCAATATTTCCAGACTTCATCGTGGTCATTTTGATGCCTCTTTCTGTGACTGCTACAAACCACTAGGACTCGTGTGAGAGGCCACATGCTGTACTGGTTAAGAGCACAGGCTCTATAGGCCAACTATGTGGGCTTGAAGCCCAACACTGTGTGACTAAGGCAAGTTACATAACCACTCCATGCCTCAGTTTTCTCATCTGTGAAATGGAGCTAAACAGTGCCTCCTCAGAGAGTTGTTACAAGGCTTCCTTGAGTTAATACAAGCACAGTGATTAGTTATTCTCAACTTAGCTGTTCTATTTCCTATAAATACAATCACCAATGCTACTGTTCTTTATTAAAACTCCTGACCCTTTTGGGGGCTTGGCCAAGCCTGAGCTGGACTGGTTTCTCTGCATTAAAGTTTGCGTCTGCCCTCCTTTTCAAAGCCAAACTTCTTTTTCCATCTCTAGCCCCATAATCTTTTATTTCTCTCACCTACATGGATGGCCACCTTTTCTGAAAAGTCATGGCCCTCATTGGGCTAGTCACCTATTTTGATCCTAAGTCTTATATGAACCAGCACTATCCCTTAACCAGCTCTTAACTCTTTATGTTAATCTCTCCAACCAAATTTAAAACTTCCAGGTGTGAAGGATGGAAGAGCATCCCTTTGAATCATTCATAGCCTATAGAACAATAGATACTGAATAAGTGTTTGTCTGAAAGAACTGTTTGAGTAACTACACTTCCTTAAGGAGTCCAGAAGCCTTCCAAGATGGTTTTGATGGTATGACCTTTAGAAGACAAAGCTTGATGGGTGAAAATTTCCTGATTGCCGGTGTTCCATATGATTCTCATGAATGAGGGAGGTAGGGCTAGCCTGAGGGATCTGAAGGCAGGAAGAACTTTCTTGGCATCCCTGTTTGTAACTTTAGGAAGAAGTGAGTTCATAGGTTCTGTTAGCAGACATAGCCTATGAAAGGAGGGATAAAATAAAAAGGATTATAAAACAAACAAACAAAACCTGAGTGAAGTATTTGGAGTCATGACCTAGGACATGACTTCTCTGACTCATAGAACTCACTTTTAAATGTATAAAATGAAAATATGGCTGGATCTTGTCTTGGTTTTCACTATATGATGATTTTTTAAAAATGAGGGTGTTGTGTCCTGGCCAGGTGGCTCAGTTGGTTGGAGCATTGTCCCAGTACTCCAAGGCTGCAGATTTGATCCCCAGTCAGGGCACATACAAGAATGAACCAATGAATGCATAAACAAGTGGAACAACAAATCAAGGCTTCTCTTTCTCTTCTCCTCTCCCTTCCTTTTTCTCTGAAATCAATTTAAAAAAAGAAAAGTTTTGGATTTGATTCCGTCAGAACACATACCTAGGATGCAGTTTTGAGGCAATCGATCAATGTTTCTCTCTCACATTGATATTTCTCTCTCTCTTTTTCCCCATCCATTCTTCTCTCTTTGAAATCAATAAGCATATCCTCAGGTAAGGATTTAAAAAAATGAAGGTGTCACTTTACATTTTATCTTTACTGTTATACTTTTGTGTGTGTGTGTGAGGTTGCCTTTGAGCCATGAGAAAGGATTTTCCTCACCAAACCAGTTTCTCTCTCATCTCAGCCAATGACCCACCATCCACTAATTGTTTAAACCACAAATGTGGGACTTCTTGATTCCACCTTTTGTTCACTCTTGCCATCCGTATCGTGAGCAAATTTTATCAGTTCTGTTTCAAATGTATCTGCTGTGCTCAGGCCTTTCCACTGCTTTTCGTCTCCCCTGCCATCTACTTAATCCAAGCCTTAACCACTGTTCATTTAAATCAGAGGTGGGGGGGGGCGCGGTTTCCTGCCAAGGGCCATTTGGATATTTATAACATCATGCGTGGGCCATACAAATATATCAACTAGAAAATTAGCCTGCTATATTTGGTCAAACATTTAATGAACTCACCCCTAATGTGATGGCTGGAACTGCTTCTCTTTGGTGAGGCGTGCGATGTCAGCTGGTGTCGATGATGTTGCTACTCGCAACTGCTTTTCCAGGTTTGCGTTGGTCAGTCTGGAGTGCAGTCGGCTCTTTGCAATGATAAGTTTTGAGAAGAACTAACTGCTCGCAGCAGTAAGTTGTTCTGAACACAGATGCCTATTTCAATGCATGTCTTCTCAAAGTGGAAAGTTCATCATTGCTTATGCATCGTTTATAGAACTCAGGCAGTGGGAGGTGGTTGTACCTGGCTTTCAGCTCATCATCGCTTTGCGGCTGAATGACTTTGTGTTGAGGGTTATCAGGCACATCAGCTGGTTCCCCATTGAATGGTGTAGCAAAGATGTTCAATTCCTTTTGTTTACTTTTCACATCCTTGAATCTTTCATTGAATGCCTCAGTTCGCACATTCACCAGCATATTTGAGTGTCCTAGGAGGCTTTTGTCCTTCCAGAGTGGGGAAATGCACTGTTATTCCTGTCTAGTTGCACTTTCAGATGATTTCATGTTTGAAAGCAGGGAGCTGAGAAGCTGATTGGGGTGCTGCATCTTCATGTTTAGCTCTGAGAGGTACTTGGTAATGTCCACCATGAACACTAAATCACACAGCCACTTGCTATCATTGAGTTCCCTGACAGGTTTTCCCTTCATCTAAATGAACTGCTTGACTTCATCCTGAAGTTTGTAAAACCTCACGAGCATATTCCCAAGACTCAGCCACAGTGCTTCACAGTGATAAACAAGATCACCGTACTCAGAGTCAAGATCATTCAGTAACTCCTTAAACTGGTGGCTGTTAAACCCTCTGCTTTTAAAAAATGTGTGTGTGTATGACATCACATTGTTGAGCCACAATGATTGCGCAGAGAGACTTTCTTGGTGTATGATGCAGTGGCATATAATTAAATCACTTGGATCAAGACTGAGACGATTCAGTTCTTTCCTGACAAATGCAATTAATCACCGCTGGAGCTCCATCTGTAGTAAAGCCACTTAACTTTTAAAATGTTAGTTCAAGTGCTCACTTCAGCAGCACATATACTAAAATTGGAACAATACAGAGAAGAGCATGGCCCCTGTGCAAGGATGACACGCAAATTCGTGAAGCATTCCATATTTAAATAAATAAAATAAAATGATAGCTCAAGCCTGGCTGGTGTGGCTCAATGCTTGAACATTGACCCATGCACCAAGAGGTCGTCAGTTCGATTCCCGGTCAGGGCACGTGCCCAGGTTGTGGGCCAATCCCCAGTGTGGGGCATGCAGGAGGCGGCCAATCGATGTACTCTCTCATCAATGTTTCTATCTCTCTCTCCCTCTCCTTTCCTCTCTCTCTAAAAATCAATAAAGAAAAAAAAATTTTTTAAATAAATAAATAGCCCTGGCCAGTGTCTGCCCATGGACCAGTGACTTGTGAGTTCGATTCTGGCCAAGGGCACGTACCTCTGTTGTGGTTTGTCCCCCACCCCGGTCAGGGTCTTCCGGGAGGCAACCAGTTGATGTGTCCCTCTCACGTCGATGTTTCTCTTTCTCTCCCTTTCTCTCCCTCTCCCTTCCTCCTACTCTATCTGAAGATAAATAGAAAAATATCCTCGAGTGAGGATTAAAAAAAAAAAAATAAATAAAATATTAGCTCAAGTTTTTTCACCGATAAAACAAGTCCTCACCTCCTGTAGTGCCATGCATGGCTTCCAGTGACAGCAGTTCCTCTCGCGTGTCAAACTCTGCTGTTATCCCATGAACGAAAATGGCCAGTTGGGCAGTATGTGTTATGTCTATTGTCTCATCATGAGCCAGAGAGAAAAATTGGAAATCTGCAGAATCCTTCAGCGTTTTTTCAATATCTTTTGCTAAATCAGTAATCCGATCTGAGACGGTTCTCCGAGACAAACTAACACTCGGAAACAATTTTACTTTGTTTGGTGCTAATGACTCCGCAGTAGCTACCATGCACTCTGTCACAGACTCTCCCTCTACATGAGGCCTCAGCTTCTTTGCGATTAGCTCGCTCACTACGTAACTTGTCTGAATAATGTTGTCTCCGTTGCAAGGAGGCCTAGGAAAGCAGCTTGTTGTGATTCCCATCTCCGCTGAAGGGCGTTTATTTTATTCAGATGCCTTTCGCCTCCCAATTCATTGAGTTTAGCATGTTTTGAGCTGTTATGACACTCCAGATTGGCTTTTTTCATTACTGCTAACACATCGCCACAAACTAGGCACACAGGTTTGCCTTTGACTTCAACAAAAAAATAACCATTTGTCCATTTCTCTTGGAAAGATAGACACTCTGCCCCAACTTTTCTTTTCTTTGTAGTCACCATTTGTAGGATGTCACACTGCTTAAGTTTTTTTTTCTTTATCGATTTTAGGGAGAGAGAGATAGAAGCATCAATGAGAGAGAACATCAATCGGCCGCCTCCTGCACGCCCCCCACTGGGGATTTGGCCCACAACCTGGGCATGTGCCCTGATCGGGAATCGAACCAGTGACCCCTTGTTGCATGGGTCGACGCTCAACCACTGAGCCACACCGGCCGGGCCCACTTAAGTTTTAATAACTATCCAGTGTGTGTGTTGCCAGTAATGCAATTATTTTGCTTTGATTGTTGTTCTAAATCTGCGTCTTGGATTTAGAACATATCCAGCGCTCATATCATTGACTCTTGAGGTCTTTTCTATGTACCGTAATTTCCTTAATCTTCATCTGAGATTCAGTTTTTTCGAGGATTGCTGATTGTGGACATGTGGATAAAGGTTGGATTGGAGTTATCATCTGTGTCAACAAATAAGTCAACAACATTGACGACAGTCATCGGAGGCAAGGTCATCACGTTGCGAGGAATCATCTCATAGCATCTTGTCTCGTCACCACGGGATCACTGTAGTTTCACCACAGTGTGTTAACACTTTTGCAACGTGTACACTCCAGCCTGCCTGGTACTGACTGTTCTCTGAGTCACCGCAATGCAGGCAGATGGGCCAGGGGCAGCTGATGAGAAGCATACGTGTCTGTCTTGTCATGTACTCATATGTGTCCTGTTTACCCTGTAATAGACTTTCCTTGCTTGTCCCTCAACATTTATGTTATTATTATGATTCACTATATTAAGTGATTTATATTAAATTTATGTTGCTATGAAAAAAGCTCCTAGATTTATTGAATTTCGAGTCCCACCTGTGGTTGTCTTGGCAGGGCCAGACCAAATGATTTCGAGGGCCTTATATAGCCCACGGGCCAGACGTTCCACAACCCTGCTTTAGATTATCGAAGTAATCTTCTTATTGGTCTCCACGTTTTCACTCTTTTCTTTCCTCCCATCTATTTTCAGCACTGTAGCCAGAGTTATCTTGTAAAAACAAATTTGATCACACTACTTTCCTCCTTAAAATACTTTAATATTTTCTTTTTGTGCTAAAAATAAAATTTAAATTAGTTTCCATAGCTGATAGGATGCTATATGATTTGGCCCCTGCTTACTTCTCCAGGCACAACCCAAGGCATTCTCTATTTTACATACTCTCTTCCAGCCACATTTATTATTATTATTATTATTATTATTATTATTATTATTTTTTTTAATCCTCACCCGAGGATATTTTCTATTTATCTTCAGGTAGAGAGAGAGAGAGAAACATCAGTGTGAGAGAGACACATTGACTGGTTGCCTCCCTCATGACCCCGACTAGGATCGGGGACGAGCCACAACCGAGGTACATGTCCGAGGCCGGAATCGAGCCTAGGACTCATTGGTCCACAGGCCGATGCTCTACTGCTGAGCCAAACTGGCTAAGGCTTTATTATTTTTTTAATTCCTCAAACACACTCTGCCTTTTTTTTTTATAATCCACAGTGTTTGCTCTGATTGTTCCTTCTACATGGAATTATCTTAGCCCTGCCCTTTGAATGGACTGTTTCTTCTCATTTTTCAGTTTTAGTACTTTGTAATTACATTGATGTGTTTTTTAAGAAAGAAAAAAACACCAAACTCTTATACCTCTATATTAGTCTGTCACAATAATGTATAATAATATTAAAGTTTCTCTTTTTAAGCCTTAACATGGCACATTTGCCAGTAACTTTATTAAAATTGATCTTTAGCTATTCAGGTTCAATAAGCAATATAACCAGATTTGTCAACCTGTCTTTACTCACAGTTAATCAAAGAATAATTTTCATCAAGTTTAATTTTGAAAAGTCTCTTTTACACAAAGCAACAGATGTAGTTCAGAACATCTTAAACAAATGAATACATTTGGCAGAAGCACAGCAATCCTATTGCACAATAATTTCCAGAAACTGTAAAGTTGACCATGTTACTGCTTCTTTGAGGTGGATTCTAGTGGCTTTCAGATGCCTCTTCACTCAAAATGTTTCACCAAAGTACCTTCACTAAAAAAATTTATCATAAATTTGTCATATATGCTAAAAAACCTCTGAAGTTCTGCTGCAAAAAAGTTAGAGAAAATAACTAAATGATAGCAAACACTGACAATATATAATTCATTGGTTTAGAACAAGGGCCCATTCTTGGTAAAAATGATCAATGTACTGAAATGTCCTTTTGATTTCATTGTTGCTGCTGGTCTTTTTCTTCAGAATTTGATTTTTTCCTATGCAAATATCCATTTTCTTATATTTGTTGTGTATTTATTGGCCTCTTCCACAATTTCTGTGCACTGATCTTCAAGGAAAAATGTTAAACCTGGTGTTTCACACATGCTGTCCAAAGCCGATTCTGTCTCGGCAAATGTATTTGTCTGATTTACCTCAACTAAAACTTCATTCCAGAAAAGAGTTAACTCAGAAAAGAATATTCGCCTCTGCAAAGGAAAAAATCTGACTGATCTTCTCATGTACACACTTTCTTTAGTATCTTATAGTACTTCAAAGGTTGGGGTTAACTTTTCAAAATTTGTCTTTATTCTGTGTACAGCTTCAAAATGAACACTCCATTGTGTCTGAAAAAGCCTTTTCACTCATACCGACAATCTGCAGCATTTTTCATCAATGAATCTTTTCAAAATTGATGAAAAGGAGGAATATATTTTTTCAAAATTTTCGAAAAACATCATACATAAAGAAAAACTTCCAAAATTGTCATCTCTTCAAAGATTTGGAGGATGCTAAGGCCCAGATAAAATTTGGGATTAATCTCTTTGACTATTTACCCAAACTCCACAGTGAGTAATGGCTGCAGTTGCAGCACTGTCATAGATACATATACTTTTACCACACTAGAAGTTTATGTCCAGTCTTTTACTATCCAGTTGTGCTGTGACTTTTATGTGAGTTCAGCAGCAGTTATCCCAGAAATGGGAAAGAAACCCAAGAATGAGTCCTTCCTTTCAAATTTGCCATCCACAATATGGACATAACTGAGTACTTCACGTTTGCTCAGGGTGCGAAACATCTGGAGGACTAAGAGCGATGAAAAATGACCAAAGACTTAGAGACACAAGCAGAGACCAAAGCTAACTCAAATCATTCCGTACCTCCTTGGACCTGAGGTAGAAACAAATGGGTGTAGCTGAGTGTCTTAGTTCATGCTGCTGTGTGCTATAGAATACCATAGACTGGTGGCTTAACCAGCAAACATTGATTTCTCACAGTCTGGAGGCTGAGAAGTCCAAGACCCAGGTGCAGCAGGTCTCTTCTGGTGAGGCCCACTTTGTAGCTTGCAGCCGGCAATCTTGTTGTATCCTCACACGGTGGAGAACAGATCATCTCTTTAATGCCTTTTCTTGTAAGGGCACTAATCCAATTACAAGGGCTCCACCCTCATGATCAGATTACCTCCCAAAGGCCCCACATCTAAATACTACCACATTGGGGATTTAGGCATCAACATAGAATTTGTTGGGGAAACACAAACATTCAGTTCATAGCAGTGAGTCTGTGTGTACTGGGGACTGACTGTATCACTGGGAGTTCTTCAGATTAACTTCTGTGTAGAATTCAGTGTGTCTTAAAGGATAAGTAATAAAAATGTGCTACTTTATGGTTTACATTATTAAAACACAACAGTAACTGCAGCAACTGTTTAGAACTTAGATCAACAAAATATTTTTTCCCCCAGAAGTGTCTTATCATTGACATTGTTTAAAATTGCCAGTGTATGGTGAAGATGAAAAACAGATTGATTTCCCTGGCCAGTGTAGCTCAGTGGGTTGTGGTGTTGTCCTGTGCACTGAAGAGTTCTGGGTTCAATTCCTGGTTAGAGCACATACCCAGGTTGCGGGCTCCATCCCCAGTCGGGGTGCGTATGGGAGGCAACCGATCAATGTTTCTCTCTCACATCGATGTTTCTCTCTCTCTCTCTCTCTCTCTCTCTCTCTCTCTCTCTCTCTCTCTCTCATCAGTGAAGAACATATCCTCAGGTGAGGATTAAGAAAAGAAGCATACTGATTTTAATCAGTTTTATTACTGCTTCTAAGCTTTCTAAAGACACCTCACTGTCCCAGCCCCGGGTACACACATGCTCCTGAGAGCAATGTTTCTTAGTTTCAATACTTACGCCCCCTCCGTTTAATCTTAATCTCCAATTTCTCTTTATCTCCCATATAATATTTACTACACTTTGCAGTTATATATTTATTTTTTTGTTTATGTGAAGTATCTGTCTCCTCCACTAGATTGTAGTTTGTATTCTCCATAAGGGAAGACACTGCATCCCTTCTGCCCACCTTTTCATTTAGTGCCTTCCACAGTGCCTGGCACACAGGGCACAGGCAATACGTATTTGCAGAGTAAATGAATGAAGGAAGATTTTAGAATAGTTTATAAGAAGCAATAGATCCTCAGAGTCTAATGTTTCAAAGAAGTAACTTTATTCACAAACATGTTCTCTGGGTTTTATTACTCAGTAAAAGTGTGTTGCCAGGCCTTATATACTCAAATAGTACCATCGTAGGTGACCATCACAAATTATATTTTACATTTTATTAAAGACTTTAATTATGCTTTCTCTTGTGTAGTGAGTTTGCCATGTTACATTTTATTTATTTTAAAAAGACTGCTTAGATTTTTTAAAACATGTTTTTATTGGTTTGAGAGAGAGAGAGAGAAACATCAGTGTGAGAGCAACATCAATCAGCTGCGTCCTGCACGCCCCCTACTGGGGATCAAGCCTGCAAACTGGGCATGTTCCCTGATAGGGAATTGAGCCGAGGACCTTGTGGTGCATTGGGCAATGTTCAAACCAACTGAGCCACATGGCCAGGGAACCATGTTACATTTTAAATGGAGGCATAATACCAACTTGAAATCACTGAGAGACTACAAGGCCATCAGCCCTGATATCCAGACACAAAGGTGAAGCAAGACCTTTTTGTAACTTGATTTGAAAGTATAGCTGCTTCAGTCCTGAGAAGTGGATAGAGGGAGTAAAAAGAATGGTGGGTGTGGCAGACAGAATAATAGCCTCATTAAAGTGTCCTAGTTCTAATTACTGGAACCTATGAACATGTTATATGGCAAAAGGAACTTGACAAGTGTGATTAAATTAAGGATTTTGAGATGAGAAGATCATCCTGGTTTATCTGGGTGGTCTTAATGTAATCACAAATGTCCTTTGGAGAAAAGAGGAAGGCAGGAAAGTTGGAAAAGGAGATGTGTGGATGGAAACAGAGGTCAGAGGCAGGTTTAAAGATACAGAAAGATTTAAAGATGTTGCTTGTTGCTGGCTTTGGACACAGAGGAAGGGGCCATGAGATAAGGAATGCAAGTGGCTCCAGAAGTTGGAAAAGTCAAGGAAACAGATTCTCCTCTGGAGGCTACAGAGGCATGCAGTCCTGTGGACATATTATGTTAGCCTAATGGGATTGATTTGGAACTTCTGACTTATAGAACTCTAAGATAACAAATCTGTATTATTTTATGCCATTACATCTGTGGTAATTTTTATAGCAATAGGAAACTAATATATTGGACCCTGGAACTGATCTTCCCAAGCTGTCCTGTGGCTGCTCTGTACCTTAAGATGTGGTTGTTTATCTGTTTACCTGAAACCAAAGAGCTAATGGGGTAGGGGGTTGAGTAATGCTTTTTGCCTGGGCCTAGTAAGGGCACTGTAAATCCTTGACTCAGCAATTACTGGGAAATCATTTTGCCTATTGAATTGCCAGAAGCCATGGAAACAGATGGAGTAGAGTATTCAGCCTTTGCCACTGCTTCTTGACCAGACATTTAGGGAGAGCTTGGCTGGAGTGAACCAAGCTCTATGGCCTTCTACACTCTTGTTTTGAAAACTTTCAACCATAAATGGCTATTGAGGGTTAAGTTTTGTCCCCCGCAAAAGATTGCTTGAAGTCCTAGCTCCAGTGCTTGTAATTGAGATCTTCTTTGGAAATAGGATCTTTGATTTTTGCAGATGTAATCAAATAAGAATGAGTTCATATTGAATTAGCACGAGCTCCCATCCAGTATGACTGCTGTTCTTATAAGAGAAGAAAAGACACAGGCACATAGGAAGAAGGCCATGGGATGATGGAGGCAGAGATGGGAGGGATGCATCTATAAGCCAAGAGATCGCCAGGAACACCAGAAGCTGTGAGAAGGGCCTGGAGCTTAGTTGCTGGAATGATTCTGTGCTTTGGACAGATTTGCGCTTGCCTCTCCACATGGCAGTCTGTGCATTAAGAAAGGTCCTGGCTGGGAAGGAATTACCCTCAAAGAGACTTGTAAGCATCAGAGATGTCTAGAAAACTAACAGGAAAGGAGTTAGAACCTGGAAGAGACCAACTAGACCTCTAAACTTCCTGTTATTGCTCAAATGTTGGGGGAGGGGTGCTAGGATTATCTTTGGGGGATGTATCACGATTCTCGAACTGTGACTGGACACTGGTTATGGTACAACTTTGTTAACATGGAGTACAAGTCACTTGGAAAAGTAGTTTTTGTTAATCAGATTAGAATTTGCTAACTTTTAAATTGAAGCAGAGAATACTTCACAAGCAAAGAAATGATAGTTATATTGAATTAGTTGCTATTTGAAAAACCAGGCAACTAACTACCTTTGTTGTTTGTACCAAGATATAGTAATAACTAGATTTTAGCATATTATGAGTATTTCTGTTCTGATTTATATTGTTGTTCTATTTGTTATATTAAAAAAAGGGATGGTGTCAGCATCTCAATGTTCTCCTCTTTATACATGATCATTTATTTTTAAACTTAAATATTATATATGTAAATATACATATGTGTACATTTATACACACACACCTATATATATTTACTCACATAATTCTCAACATTGCAGAAAATGCAACTTTTAGGATTCATTTCTGTATGTTTTTAAATATAAGTGAATGTTTCAAGATATAAAGCATAGTCACATATCAGTTGCTGTGCTATTATTACATTTCACATAATTTTGACTCTATACTAAAAGAAATCCAGTTATTTATAAAATAACTCAGTTACAGATTCTCTAATCTTCTCTACTGTTAAATTTTGGAGGGACAAAAAAGGAATAAAATGAAGCATGAAATAGACTAGAAAGTAGAATTTACACCATAATGTGCTCATATTTTTATCAGAGCTTGCTTATACTTCTGCTGATACATTTTCCCCCCCAGCTTGACATCTTAAAGGCTTATTTTAAATTGATCTCTCCTGTATTAACAGGTGAGAAGTGACTGATTCAATATATAGAAACGACTGTGGTTTCTTTCATCTTGCATTTTCTCTTAAAGGCAGTAGAAATTCTGGTGTCCTAGATGCCTAACGATTAGAAATTATGCTGCCAATTCTATATGGGACCATCTCAATGTATCTTTTTAATATGTGTGTGTGTGTGTGTGTGTGTGTGTGTGTGTGTGTGTGTAAATACTGGTGCATCTCTACAGCTATCTGAAACAAATTCAGTTTTTAAGCTAACTGAATTTTATGCCTGAGTATTCCTGTTAACTTTTAAAAAAAATGTATCTTTATTGTTGAAAGTATTCTAGATGTCCCCCCTTTTATCCCCATTGACACCCCTTCCCCGCTCCCATCCCCCCAGGCCTTCACCGAAATATTGTCTGTGTCCATGGCCAATGCGTATATGCATATAAGTTCTTTGGTTAATCTCTTCCTGCCTCCCACCCCTTCCTCTGAGATTCATCAGTCTGTCCCATGTGTCCATGTCTCTGGACCTATTTTGTTCATTAGATTCCACATTTAAGTGAGATCATGTGATACTTTTCTTTCTGTGACTGGCTTTGTATTCCTGTTAACTTTTACAAATGGAAGTCCTTTAAAATATTCATTTACTATTGCTCCACATTCTCAAAAAGGGCAGAAGACACCTAGCTTAATATTTCTCCATGATGCATAGCACACACACTCTTGACTTTTGATTCTTTAAAGTCTTGATATTTTCAAAGCATTTAAAGAACTGACAGATACCATTGTATTGGGTGCTGTCTTTTGGGCTTTAGCTTTTCTTAGCTATGCTTATTTGTTGCTGAATAACTAAGGACAGTTCTTTCTTACCAAAAATACTTTTTAAATTAAAATTTTTTTCTTAACTTTTTGCCTCAGGCTACTTACTTCTGGATCCAGTGTTGCTCCAGCCTGCTGAGCATTCCAGAGGGCTGCTGTCCAAGTTAGCCAAGGTTAGAAAATGTTTACTGTGTTGACCTGAATTCTTTCCAGATGCATATGTGTATACTTTCAACAAGAGTGGTTATTTCTCAGCAAGAGACCAAAACCTGGAAATATTAGGACAAAACTATGTGTTGTTTCTTGGTGAGATCATGACCTTTAGCATTTTCCTCTCCCTCTTGGTTTGAAGTTGATCTTTGAAAGTTAGAGGAGAGTAACAATAACGGCACACGAGAAGCAATAGGATAGGACAGAACAATCCCTGGGGTGAAAGGAGGAGAAGCTGGTATTAAGCTGGCATCTACTACTAATAAGCTTGAAGGACTTTGGTATATGACTTTGTGGGTATGGCTTTCTCATCATAAAGCATCACAAAATCTCATTATAAAATAAAAGAGTTTGATTAGATGATTTTATAAGGGGTATTCTTGCTCTCTGACATTCCATGGTCTATGACAACAGTTAAATGCTCCAGAGAGTGAGGGACGTAGAAAATTCCTGAAATTTACTCAGCTTCTTTATTCCCAAACATTCTCAAATTCTGACCTGGAATCCCTTGGAAAAATGTCTTAAACAACTAGATTTCCCTTGACTTATAAGAAATGCACCACAATTGACCTACTTTAATATAATTAATAAAAGACATATACATGACACATTGGAGTGTCAGGAAAATCAATAGATTCATTTTTCATGTGTATGAATATATCTTATTAAGATTTAAATGCTCCACAGATATTATCTCATATGTTCGCATAACATCCGGATGAGGTAGTGGTAGTAGTAATCCAATGCAAATAAGCAGAATCCTCTTAATAACTCTTTTCTTAGGTCTTTTTGCTTCAGGCCTAACTATTAGATTATGTTACTTAGGTAAATGAATTCATGACTAAGGTTAAAATAAAAAACAGGACTATTAGTGACATCTTACATAATTGGGAAATTTTATAAAATCTAAGTGACTCATTCAGAGTCAGATAGGGCATGGATTATTAAATCAATGTCACCAAATGAACACTTCAGTGCTTTGGGTGTGACGTATTTGCTCTATACTGTGGAGCACAATGGAGATGGAGCAGGAAGTGGAGAGTGGATTTGAATAGGAGGGTTAATGGTTATTAAGAAGGATGCCAAGGACCCTAAATTCTATTTGTATAAGTTTTCTGTAAGTTTGTCATTCATCCGTCCATCCATCCATCCTCCCATCCATCCATCCATCCATTCAAAAATGTTTATTGAACACTTATGCATTATCTACTAGGTTTCGTAGGAAATAGGAATATAGCAGTGAAAAAAAAACACAGAGATTCTGGTGAAGGATAGGGAAAATAAAGGTAATAAAAAGTAAATTAATAAATATGATTATTTAGATTAAGATATACAAATAAATATTATGAAGGCCGTGAAATTGGGTAATATGACCCGGAGTGTTGGAGGTGTAGGCAGGGGTAGCTATGGTAATAAGGTGGGACCCTCCCTGAAGAACTGACTTCGGTGATGAAAGTTAAATGACGAGAAGGAGCCAGTCACAGGAACATGGAGAAGTGCATTCCAGGCAGAGGAAAGGGCAAGTGTAAAGACCCTGAGGTGGGCAGAGTTTGGAATGTCTGAGAACAACCACAGGGCCAGTGTGATTAAATCAGAGGGGGTGGAGGGCTGGCAGGATAGAAGGCCTTGTAGGCCAGGGAAAAGAATTTGTATTTTAGAGTGTAATGGAAAGCCATGGGAAGAGTTTAAGCAGAGGCTTAGCTTGGTCTGATTTGCACTTTAAAAGATAGAGCTCTGTGAGGAATGGATTATGGATTGTAGAGGCACAGGAGCAGAAGCAAGGAGACTAGTATTCTTAGTCCAGATGGGACATGTTGGGGGTTTGAATTGGAATAGAAGCAGGGGCTTTCCAGGAGAGAAATTTAGGGCTGATGTGTATGGATCAACACAAAGCGGGAAGAAAATGTATGCTAAATCACTGGATTATTGCCCTATGAAGATAAAAAACTAACAAGGAGCAGCAAGAAAAAGGGCACTAGGTTGTAAAACACAAGAACTTCTGGGAATTTCTTGAGTGCCCCTTAGCCGAAGGACTATAAGTTAAAATAGCCACATTTCCTTTTAGTAAAATAGAATCTGTTATCACCCATGCAGCTGGTACTCGCTGGCCAGCAATGAGTGTGGAGAGCGAGAGCAGGGAAGACTCAGACCTCATACTAGGAATGGCAATTGGGTTGAAATTCAAGAGCAACAGACAAAGACACTTGTGATGGTTTCCCACATATGTGACTATCAAGTAGGAATATAAGAACTACACAAAGAGAAAAGTAGGAAGACCAGCAGATCGGAAGCTAAGGAGATCTGCTCGCTAACCCACTAGGTGACTGTGCATAAGTCACTTCTCTGTGAGCCTTCTCCCTTGGGAGATGAAAGCTTGGACTGAGTTTTCCCTAAGGAATGTCCTAAAACTTTCTCATAGATAAATCCCAAATCAACACTGTTGCTTTGCAAAAATATACTGTCTAATGCAGTTGTTCTTTTTTTAAAAAATTTTTTTTTTCTTTATTGGTTTTTAGCGAGAGAGGAAGGGAGAGGGAGAAAGAGATAGAAACATCGATGAGAGAGAACATTGATTGGCCGCCTCCTGCATGCCCCCCATTGGGGATTTGGCCCATAACCTGGGCATGTGCCCTGACTGGGAATCGAGTCTCGACCTCTTGGTGCATGGGTCGGTACTCAACCACTGAGCCACACCAGTGGGCTAAAGCAGTTGTTCTTAATCGGGGCACTTTTGCCCCCCAGGTGACATTTGACAATGTCTGAGACATGTTTGATTATCATAATTGGAGGTGGGGGATGGATTGTTATTGGCATGTAGTGAGCAGAAGCCAGGGATGCTGCTGAACATCCCACAGTGCACAAGAGAGACCCCCCACCCATACACACAACAAGGAATCAAATAGTCTAATGTGTCAACGGTGCTGAGGCTGAGAAACCCTGGTGTAAAAGAATGACAGAAGTGTTCACAGGTTGCCTCTGGAAGAGATTAAGGGTGATTATTTTCCCGCTGTTTTAAAAAAATGTTCTCTCCTTTCCAAGTGTTTAATATTGAGCCCTCTTTGTTTTTATTGAATATTGAGCACTTTGTGCTTTTGTTCATTTAATTTTTTTATGATCATTTAAACAAACAAAAACACACTCAAAATTTAAGAACTGAAAAGTAAACAATACCACCACCAAACAAATGTCTCCCCAGACCCAGGCCATGAGTCTCCCGAGCAGACATCATGGGCACCGTGCCTAGCGGCCTCTAAACTGTTAGTCAGGACGGGCCGAGGAAGGAGGGGCCCGGACTGTGGGATCTGGGATGCTGCAGAAGACCTTACTTAGCAAACATTCAAGATTTCCAGTGAGTCATTTGCTGTGGCTTTGCCCTGCTAGCTCAGGTCCTCCTGTGTTTTGGTTCGAGAGAGGCTGGAGAGGAAAAACAAGCTGTGTTGTTTCGCTTTAATTTACACTGTCATTGAGCAATATCTAGAACTCTGGCTGGGTTCCTTGTTCTGTGGGCTTCCACAGCTGGGCCAGCGTGGAGTGTGTCAGGACCCGGAAGGAGAGTCGCTGGGGGTAATTATTTTAATAGTAAATTTAATGTTAACATTCAATAGTAAAAATTTTTAAAATTAAACATTAAATAACACTTCAGGTTATATTCAGAGAGAGAGTATATATGCTCCCCGAACACTATAAGGAAGCCAAAAGTTAAATAAGAATGCTTTTTAGAGTGGAGAGTTGTCCAAACAGAAGGCATAGGAAACATTTCTAACTGGGTCTGTTTATTTAGTGAGTGTCTCTCTCTCTCCCCACCCGCCTCCTTCCTTCCCTCCCTCCCCCTTCCCCCTCTCCCTCTCTCTCTCTCTTCCTCTCCATTCACTCTCATTACTGTACCTCAGCCCAACCCAATGAGAGTTAAACCTCTTCCCTTTCCTATGGAACCCTAGTGTGTTGGTGGCCCTCAGTAAAACTAAACATAAAGTCATGAGTTTGTTAAATAATCCAGATTACATTGTTTCTGAGATCCCAAGGTCATAGGGAAATTCTGATCTGAACTATCCGGTAAACTGTCACATCTGGGCACGGCTTTGTCTGTTCCAATTTGGCAAATGCCTAGAAGCACTCATCCAACAGGGAGACCAACTCCAGCTCACACAGCAAAATAGAATTTCAGGCTCAGTGATTTCTAATCTGTCACCACTTGCCATTTTTCTGTTGGAAGAAGGCAATTGCTACACTGATCTCTATTTCTATTTCATCTTTTGAAAAATCGGGATGATAGTGGTGATCCGGCGTACATGCTTGTCAGGAGGAGTTATTTTAAAGCACTTTACAAATATAAAAATGTTTGGCAAAATTGCAGAGTCATCCAGATGCTGCACCACCCGTCTCCTTTGGGGAGATTCATCCAAGTCCACAGCCCTCCCAAACTGACTGTCCTGGTTCTTATGCCCTGTCTCTCTTATGTTAAAAGATATTTAGATCTCCATTTAAAATATTTACTGTGTGTGTATGATGCAAAAGAATTCTGTTAAAATATTAATATCTTGAAAATTGTGTTTATAAGTTAAACTTTTCATTATAAAAAGTTGTGTAATTTATGTTTCAACAATTCTTTTGAGTACAAGAAATGCAAATAAAGTGCACTTTTCTCTCCAATGCAAGAATCGACTCTGCAATCACAAGAATGTTTGTTTGAAAAGCTTATGAACTAAGGATGTCAAATAACTTTTCAATTCGATACCTTATTGAATCAGATAAACATTTTAATGTAAGGAATGAGCTTAGGGTCTTTTTCTTTAAAATGAACTTCATTTAGATTTGAGACACTAGAATGAAAACTAACAAATTACCTTCAGAGGAAACCATTTCTTTTATAAAGAGTCAGCTGGAATAGACAATAGGAAATATAATTTTACACAAACATAACCTCAATTTTATGCTGGAAACTTCATATGGCCCTCTTTTACCACGTTCTTAAGGAATCAACTCAAATACCACCTGTTCCTCAGTACCCCCTTTGTGATGACCAGGCCCTATTCTGAGCCCCTCCAGCTCTCTGTGGTTTTCATCTGAAACCACAGTAATGGCCGATGCTGCTCAGCAGCCGGGAGTCCAGAAAGCAAGGAACAGGGCCTGGACAAGAAAACAAACAAATACAAAAAACTGTGGAACGGACGAACAAAAAAGAACCTGCAAAGCAGACGCCAAACCCAGAAAAACATGACATAATGGTGGTCACCAAAAAAGAATTGTTAAATTTTGGAAAGTTGAAATGAAGGAAAATAATTCATTTATAATCTTTCATCTAAAGATTTTATTATATATTATATATAATAAAGATTTTATTATATATAAATATAATATATATATATATATATATATTTTTTTTTAAACAAAGCTTGGCTAAAGAAAGAGAGTAGTGCTTGACCATGTCGAATGCTGTAAGGATTAAGAAGTATCCAGATGGATTTAGCAATAATGGGTGCAAGAATCAGACCCCAATGTGTTCAGGAGGCATCCTTTATTTGGGAACATAGAGATTTCAGGTTGAATTCAGGGAAGAACTCCATTGTCTGAAAGCTTTTATTCGGCTGAGGAATATCAATTTATTCTTAACCAAGTATGTGTATGTTAAAAGGAGCCACTGGGCCTGTGTGACCTTGATTACCAGAAAAAGTAATAATAGTTGTTCTGATAACCATGTCAGATCACCCTACATTTGTTTCTAGCTTTCTACAGCTCAAGACATTGTTGAAAACACTAATTATCACAATATCCCCCAAAGGCAGGTGTTAATACCTACCATATTGCAACTGTCAAATTCTGATGTTTGGATGAAAACAATTATGTCATGAGTCATAAGTTACTACTACTTACTTCCCGGGAGTCATATTACACAAGTATCTGATTGCAGAAGCAAAGCACGTATGTACCACAGTATTCCACATGCGTATATAAACATTTCCGGCCATTGATCTTTATTTAACTTTGGTCAGATAAGTTAATGCTCTCCTGTGTCCTCATATATCCTGATTCAGCCTCGTACACCTGATCTTCGCCCTAATGTGCTCAATTTGTAAGTATCTTTGATCCAGTTGTCTTTTCTTCCCCTGTGTTTATCGCCTGTCTGCTTCCCCAGGTGGTGTTTTGCCAGTTTCACCAGCTCTCAACTAAACTTCACTTTACCACCCAAACAAACGTGCTAATTATTATTTTAGTTTTCTGATTGCATCAGGCCTCTGTAGGGACACCTATCAGCCACAGATATTTAGATTCGATTTTTCCAGCAAATGTGTATTTCTAGTCCCATACAGGACAATGACACTAGCAAGACTATGTTTTTGGACTTCTGGAGAGAGAAAAGAATTTACTCAGCTGTGTTTAGTTTTCTGCTCTTTTTCTCTGAACTGTGTAGTGGATTTTCATGGAAGTGGAGGAACCCAGAACTAGGCAAATTAAACTGTCGGTTTTAGGAGGTCACAGCAGTGTCAGGGACAGCTGATAAAATGAAATTAGTTCATTAGTTTCACTATGGGCCATAGTAATACAATAATGCCAACAAATAACAGTAGGTAACAGTTAATAGAGGCTTACTCCAAGCCAGGCACTGTTTTCAGCTTGAATAACTCTAGCAATCTTATGAAGAAGGTCCTGTCCTATCTTAGGGCAGAACTCTGAGGGTCAGCAAGGTTAAAGTCACTTGGCCAAAGGTTAACAGAGGTAGTGAGTTCGGAGCTGGGATTTAAATCCAGGCTGTCAATTCAAAACAATATTCTGCAATTCTTCCTCAATTACTTCTCTACCTTGTAGGCATACTTTCGAATAGTGGATGTTTTGAGACCTTTTAACATCTCCAGATGGCTAGAGATCTTAAAAGGCCCCAACAAGATAGTGATAGTTAAAACATCTACTGTCTAATGATATCTCACAGTGCTATAAAACACCCACAGCTACCATTCTATCCACTTGGTTGCCCTTGAACACTGACTCTTTGTTAAGTTGAACTCTGTCCTTCTCTGATTATATCCTCTTATATACTCCAAGGCAAGGATCTTGCAGGTTCTGAAAAGAAGAAAAGCACTTTTGGTTTTTTTTTGTTCACTGGCTTTACATTACAACATTCTTTTTTAAGCTCTTGTATGTACCAAGTTGACTGCATCCTATGCTTAGTTATATTGTCTGCTCAACTTGCTGTCTGACAGATAGGAAACAGTACTCGTGTAATTTACATAATTTATATGTAATTTACATTTTATATATTTGGCAGTACATGTTATATTGCCTGAGAACCAATCAATTTTTCTTATAGCTGGAAGTTTAAGTGAAATTATACATGAAAATTGCTCATATTTATTATCACTATGGGAGGGATAGATGATTCACACACATTTGAATACTTATTGTGTCCGACATTGTATTAGGATCTGGAGGTACAAGGAAGATACAATTTAATGTATCAAAGAGTTTCTTAGTAAGAAAATAATTATAATATAATGGGGTAATTGCTATAACAACAGTTTATTACCTGTGGTCTGGAAATACAAAGACCCAACTAGGTCTTTGGGGATTATCAATGCAAACTTGACTGAGATGAGGCAATTGAAGTGTCTTTCAGATTAAGGAGAAAGTTACCAGGTGGACAATGATGGGGCTCAAATGTAGGACTTATAAGGAGAGAATACAGTATAGCAAGAATTTTTTTTTTTGAGAGCTTGAGTACTTTGGGGACAGCTGAACCTTCAACTGCGTGGTCATGGTGATGAGGGGAAGTTGGAAAGTGGATTGAGATTAGATTGAGAACAGTCTTCCAGACCAGATGAAAAATTCGGCCTTATTTAGGCAACAGGGAGCCATAGAAAGATTTAAACCATCATGAGCTTTATATATTACAGTAGTAATTTGGCTTGCCATAAGAAATATGGATTGATGTTTATAAGAGTAGACTCCAAGGGACCAGTTCATCAGATTCAAGTGCCAGTAGTTCAAGAGACAATGAAAATCAGAATTAACACAGTGGCAGTGGATTCCAGAATCATTTCAGGGATTTAGGAAATGGACTTAAGAGATCATTTGGGATGGGAGGAAGATAGAAGATGAGGGGAAAGAATAAGTTAACATCTTCTGTGATTGGTGGTGCTTTTGCTGAGATTGGGAATACTGGAAGGAGAATAAATTGGGGGAGGAGAGAAAGATATTGAATTTTAATGTGAATGTATTGAGTTTGAGGTGCTGGTGGGACATCCAAGAGCCTAGGCCCCTTTTGGTTGTCATTTCCTAGGTGATCAGATCAAAGTCCTGGTGATAATCTCAATCACACCTGTCAGCTGTGGATAAAGAAGAAACTTTGAGTCTTGCGTACCAATCCTTTATTTACTCTGCCACTTAGAAAAACTGTATTTTACCAATGCCAGTTTTGTTGTTGTTGTTGTTTGACAGGATTAGCTTAAAACTTCCCCTATATTTTCTTAATCATAATAAGCTAGGGAAAACATTAAATTGTGTCAATAAAATTGCTGGCTATAATCTAGCTCTAATGATAATAGCTTAGAATCATGAAACAGCAATATTTTAGCCCAAGAGAAAACAAACGTTATCCTGAACACGTGTTATTTTGCCTTTTTCATCTGATGTTGCCTGAAAATTTTATTTTTCCACTTTGAATAGTGGATTCTGCCAACTGTTTTAAAAGCTTTCCTCCTTTTAGGAGAGGAGGGGAACAGTTTTCCCTCCCTTTTGTCTGATAGCTGAGGAGTGAAGATTTAATCAGTGAGAAATATATACACACTACAAACCTCAGAATGTTCCCACTGCTTTTAATGTTTGATGTGCCTGACAGATTACCCTTTCAAAACAGAATAATAGGATAGGTGGTGCTGGAAAAAATCTTTTCCATCCAAGACAAAACCACATGGACATTGAAAAGAACTGGCATTAGGGGCAGGGGAAACATGTCCTTGGGGCACAGATTCTGTAGTGAAAGGCTTCATCTCTTTAATTACACACTCCAGTCTCACCCCAGAAGGTGTAATGGAAAGAACATTGAGCAAGAATCAGGAGACTTGGCATCTGTTTCTGAGTCTGCCACTTTGTGGGACTGGGTGACTCTTACTCCTCTCTGTGCTTCAGCATTTTATTTGCAAAAATTCATGGTTGTATTCGATAATTTCTAACTTTAACCAAAAAAAAAAAAGTATCATATATTTTTGAACTCCCACTATATGTCAGCTACTTTCACATATATAGGGTACATGTACTCAATATAAGTTATAAAAGCAAACAAACAAACAAACCCATGTTACTTATCTCACTGATGAGGAAACTAAGGCTCAGAGGAATGAAAAGATTTACTCGGCATCAGGCAGTCAGTGGCATTTTTGAGGCACGGTCTTACTTTAATCCATGTCCTTTCCACAGTCTTGCACTGCTACTAAACAATTTCTATTATTCAACCAGAAGAACACGACAGGTAGGTACACTGGAACAATAAAACTGCCTACTATTCTTTATCCCAGGCAGAGCAACTTTGACTAAGAATTTAATGAAGTCTTTAGTTCAAGTAATCTCAAAGCTTTGAATGGGTGCTTGGGTATCTAGAAAGTGACCATGAAGAAGTGTTACAGCTCAGCGGCAGGCCTTTTCCTATTCCTGCCAAGACCGAAAAAGAACAATCTGAAAGCTGAGGAGGAAATAAAACACTGAATCTATTGTGTAAGAGCGGTGCCTTGCAAATTATGAGGTAGTTAGGAAAATGTTTAGCTTTTTTCTTATCATCTTATATGATTGAGAATATCGTTGAGAATTAATATTCATCCTTTGGAGGGGTGTGTGTGATTAAACATCTTATGGGTGTGTGTACACACACGCAATTGTTTCAGCAGTGACTGATGGACCATCTGTAGAATAAATCAAGAGAAGGCACTGACTCATATTGGAGGTGAGATCTTAAAAGTGGCCAGTTGCCTGGAAGTCCCTCCTCCATTCCCTCATCTGCCGTCAGTTCTTCCAAAGGTCCTGGGAAGTCAAGGACTATCATTGCCTTTCTAATGGAAGCCCTCTGGAAGTCACTCCATAAGGAATGTCTTAGACTTTGGGACATGTATAGAATTGAGGTGGGTGGGAAGAGGAGGAGAACATGGGGAGTGGACCACAACTGTTAAAAGAACAGTCCCTTTGTGGACAGAGGAGACTTAACAATGATAGATGTAAAGGCAGAAGAACAGGCTAGAAACCAGAAGAGCCCATAAGGAAACTCCACTGTGAAAGCTGATCATTTTAGAGTCTTTGGACTCATAAAAAGCTTATTTAGCATGCAGCTTTAGGTTCTTCCCTTTACTGTTGTTGATTGTGCCACAGACATATCTTTCAAATTGATTCTATCCTCTTCTTTCTCATCTACCCCTACTATTTTAGTCTGGGGGTCACTCTCCTCTTTTCTGAGGTTGCTGCCACAACTCCTACCTGAGCTCCCAACACCAGGTGCTCAGTCATTTTCATTTCCTCATACATCCCACATAATATATATAGCCAGAGAGATCTTTCTAAAATGAGAATCAGACCCTGTAGCATTCCAATGTCATCTGTGTCATCGCCTCTCACTTTGCCCTCATGGTCACATTCAAGCTCTCTAGTGTGGGGCATAAGTCCCGTTATGATTGTCCTGCCTCAGGCCTCACCACCCTCCACTACACAGATGATGTCCCAACCATAATGAATTCCTAGTAGGACTCCATAGCCCTTCTTCTCTGCCCTCAAGGCTGTTCTCTCAGCTTCACGATTCTCTTTCCTTTTCCCATGAAGGCTCCCTGTAAACTTTTCCCTGAAAAACGTATTAATTCCTCAGATTTCAGAGATGTCACTTCCCTTGGGAACACTTTCCTAACTCTTGATTGAAAACCTACGTTCCTGTTTATGTTCCCATAGCACCTGGTGACCACCCCATAGTAAGATTTATCATGCCTTCTTGTAGATGGCTGTTGGCTTGCCAGTATTCCTCACTAGTCTTTACACTTTTCAAGTATGGAAAAGTTTGTTCATCACTTTTCCCAGAACATTTTCAAATATTTGACACTAAACTAAAACAAGTCCTTCTGTGGAAGGAATAATTTATATTTAGCACCATTTACAAAGTAGTTCTTCAGTTAAAGAGAGCTAAGATATTAATGTGGTCTTACTTTGTCTCAAACAAATAATTCTGCCTCTTGCATCTTCGTTTTTTAATCAAGACTTTATCCTGGGGCTCTAAAGCTTTGTTGTAATCAAAGTCCTAGATCCTGTTTTAGTCCATATATTAAATTTACATTTTGGTTACATTTCCATTTCTGTGGCCCATGAGTATACAGTTTGTGAGAACTGAAAGCCTGTAAGTATGTGGTGGTGTGGGAAGGGAAGAAGAGGGCATGGGACTCATACTGATGATCTCTTTTGAGAATTTCTGGTGGAAAAGGAGAAATGCTCAGAATCTCCTAGATCAAAGTGGTTTAGATTTTGTGGTCAGCTCCTTATTTTTCAAATTGACCGCTTCCTCCTGTACCTTTTCTCAAACCCCTAAGTGGAACTTCCCTCTTCACTGTGCTCCCCCCACCCCACTGTCAGTCGCAAAGCTTTACCTATGGAGAAAATGTACCACTTGACTCAACAGAGGTAGCAAACCCAAATCTAAACATGTTTCTTATACTTTTGTTTTGGCCTAATTTCTCCACTTTCCAACTAAAATGGAAACTAAATAGGAACCATATTCTAGCATGAGTATGGTCAGAATAAAATAAAGCAAGAGGATTGCTTCAAGAACTTCTGCTAATGCTGCGTTTAGTCAGCAACTACGTATTGAGCCATGCTATGAGTTAAGCACTGTGTTAGGTACGCACTGTGGATTCAAAGATGGAGAGGATATAGGGTATTTCTCAAAAAAGCGTACACTGCAAGCTTCAGTTATGATACATAAATATTGCTTAACTACAATAGTCTTGACTTACATTCTTAAATATTTTGTGTCTTGAGAAATTTGTTTAGTTTTTTCATTATTATGAAATGTGTGTTAACTCGGTGGATTCTAAAATGTTTGGCTAGATGTCTGATCCAAAATAGTAGACTGAACATTAGTATTTACACCTCGTGCTTCCCTGTACTTCTCTGAAATGAAACTGAATGTATAAAAGGAAGTACTCCTATACAGCAAAGGGAAAGGAAGTAGACATTACCGGAAGATAAGAGATGTTTTTAAATGTTAGAATATGAAAGGCAAATTGAATAATGAGATATAGAATTATCAGTCATGTTTGGAAAACCAAACAGCATGAATAAGACAACCCAAGAAAAACAAACTGACCCCTGTCAAAATGGAAGTAATTTGAAAAACACAGACATGAACTAAAAAGTAGATAATTAAAACCAACAGTTTGTATTTTGTATACTCAGAGAGAATTGGGAAATCTTAAATCCATAAAATAAGAGCAGGGTACAGTGAAAAAAGCTGGAGTCTGTGACCAAATGATGTGTGTGTGTGTGTGTGTGTGTGTGTGTGTGTGTGTGTGTTATTTGAGTATAAGTAGGTAAGAATCAAGAAAATCTTTATAAAGGAAGTAGTGGGCTGAGCGTATTGGTATAGTAGAGGTACAGGTGGATAGAGCCAGGCATTTTATGTAGAGGAAGCAACATAACAAAGCACAGAGTGAAGTCCAGGAAACTACAGAAAGAGCACCAGACTTTTTTTTTGTTTTAAGATATTTTATGGATTTTTAGAGAGAAAGAGGAAGGGAGAGGGAGAAAGAAAGACATTGATGTGAGAGCAAACCATGAATCAGCTGCCTCCTGCACGCCCCACACCAGGGATCGAGCCCACAACCAGGGCATGTGCCCTAACGGGGAATCTAACCAGCAACCTCTTGAGATGCCCAACCAACTGAGCCTCACCAACCAGAGCAAGGGCTCCAGACTTTTAAAGCCATTCTAAAAAGCTGGCAATTTATTTTGTCAGTAATGAGAAACGAGGACACATTTTGTGGAGATGATTAATTGAGGAAGGGATTTATATAATCAAAGGCGCTTCAGGTTGATTGCCCGGACCACTGTTTGCTGGATGGATTTGAAGAGTTAAGCCCTGAGACAGGAAGAAGAACCAATCAATAAGATGGCTCGAATGAAGGTGATGGCATTGGGTTGAGAGAGGGGACACCAAAGTTTTTAAGGTGGTGGAATTGATTGGACTTAGTGAGTCTAGCAGCAACATTCATCTAGCTTCTAGACAGAGAATACAGGATAAAGAGCAGATTTCAGAGGAACATAATGAGCCCTTTTTTAGCTCTTTGTGAATGTTCAGAAATGGCAGCTGGTGTTGCATAATTGAAAAATTGGGGCTTAGCTAGTTATTGGCTTCTCAGAACATAAACGCATTCCTTTTTCTCCTCTGGCCTAGTCTTTGAAAAATGACACCAAGGGGTGGGGCTCAAAGGGTGTTTCTTTGTGTAAAGACCTGTAAGTTTCTTTACATCTTTCTTTACCTCCTCTGTGCCTTTTCAACATTTTGGCTGGTTGTTCTACTTCCAAAGGTAATTCAAGATCATGGTAAAAGGTCAAACAAAAAGAAAAAATGTAGAAAGTAGTGAATAAAGCCCCTCAAGTATCTTTCCCAGAGACAACTATTACTAACAATTTGGCCTACAGTCTTCTAGGGGTTTTATAGTGTATATTCTTTTACTTGACCACTCATTATATTTTATGGTATCTGACTATAATACTGCTTTTTAATTCATGTATTTCATTTTTAATTAAAAAAAAGAAAAGCAGAGGAAATAATGTAAAACCTGCATACAAAGCATTTAGATTTAAAAGAAATCAACATGTTGCCAAATCTCCTTTTATGTCAATGAAATTTTTGTTAGAGCTGAACCACCCAATTGCTATCATTTCTTTCCCTTTCTCCTCTCTCCCCTTCTGTAGCCCAGAAGTTTGCACTATCCTGAAGTTGATGTAAATCAGCTTAGTGCATGGTTTTGTTGTTGTTGTTTGTTTTTTAAATCCTCACCCGAGGATACTTTTCCATGTATCTTCAGTCAGAGTGGGAGTGGGGGGAGAGAGAGAGAGAGAGAGAGAGAGAGAGAGAGAGATGTGAGAGAGACACATTAATTGGTTGCCTCCCACATGATCCCAACCAGGGCCACAACCGAGGTATGTGCCCTTGACAGGAATCGAACCCTGGACTCTTTGGTCCGAGGGCCAGCACTCCATCTACTGAGCCAAACAGACCAGGGCATGTTTTTTAAAAAATAAGTTTCTACATATGTCTCTATCCAGAGATAATATGTAATAATATTTTCTGCTGTTTTATTATTTACATTAAATGTTTATACTCATGGTATTATATTGTATATCCTTTTTCAATTTGCTTTCTTTAAATGCAATGTTATATTTTTGGGAGTTATTATGTTCCTTCATATAGATTACTTTTACTTTTTAAAATTTACTCTATGATACACAATTTCACTTTTCTTGGTATTATTAACAGTGCTATAAAGTGTATTCTTGAACATCTTGTAGAAATATAAAAGACTTTATTGAAGTGGGACTATGGGAGGTACCCATACCTAACTTTATTAGAGATTGACAAATGGCCTTCCACAGGGGGTGATACCAGTTTACATGCCCACTAGCAATTTGTACACTTTCTGGATTTCTTTCATTCCTTGCCAACTATTGCTTTTTTAGATTTAAAACTTTTGTAAATCTTGTTGATTATGAAATAGTATCTATGATGGTTAGTTTTATGTGTCAACTTGACTGGGCCATGTGGTATTTGGTTAAATACAATTCTGAGTGTGTCTATGAAAATGTTTCTGTTGCCTTAGGTGATGTATCAGTGAAGATTCTACTGTGTATGATGTCCGAAATTTTGTTGCCTACATTTTCTTCTAGGATTTTTATGGATTCACGAGTCACATTTAAGTCTTTTATCCATTTTGAGTTTATTCTTGTGTATGGTGTAAATTGATGGTCTAGTGTCATTTTTTTGCATGTAGCTGTCCAATTTTCCCAACACCATTTATTAAAGAGGCTGTCCTTACTCCATTGTATGCTCTTACCACCTTTGTCAAATATTAATTGAGCATAATGTCTTGGGTCAATTTCTGGATTCTCTGTTCTGTTCCACTGGTCTGTATGCCTGTTCTTGTGCCAGTACCAGACTCTTTTGATTACAGTAGCTTTGTAGTATAACCTGATGTCTGGTATTGTGATCCCACCTACTTTGTCCTTATTTTTCAGGATTGCTGTGGCTATTTGGGATCTTTTTTGTTCCACATTAACTTTTGAAGTATTTGTTCTAGTTCTGTGAAATATGTCATTGGTATTTTGATGGGGATTGCATTGAATCTATAGATTGCTTTGGGTAATATTAGAATTTTCACTGATACATCACCTAAGGCAACAGAAACAAAGGAAAAAATGGACACATGGGACTACATCAAACTAAAAAGCTTCTGCACAGCAAAAGAAACAACCATCAAACTGGAAAGGGAACCCACTGTATGGGAGAGCATAATTGCCAATGATACATGAGATAAGGGGTTAATCTCCAAAATATATAGAGTGCTCATACAATTCAACAAAAGGAAGACAAAGAACCCAATTAAAAAATGGGCTGAGGAACTAAATAGACACCTCTCCAAACAGGACATACAAATGGCTAAGAGACATATGAAGAAATGCTCAACATCACTAATCATCAGAGAGATGCAAATTAAAACAACTATAAGGTATCACCTCGCACCTGTCAGAATGGCCACCATCAACAAATCATCAAACAACAAGTGTTGGCGAGGGTGTGGAGAAAAGGGGACTCTAGTACACTGTTGGTGGGAATGCAGACTGGTGCAGCCACTATGGAAAACACTATGGTGTTACCTCAAAAAATTAAAAATTGAATTGCCATTTGACCCAGTGATCCCACTTTTAGAAATATACCCTAAGAAGCCTGAAACACCAATCAGAAAGAATATATGTACCCCCATGTTCATAGCAGCACTATTTACAATAGCTAAGATCTGGAAACAGCCCAAGTGTCCATCAGTAGACAAATGGATAAAAAAGCAGCGGTACATATACACAATGGAGTGCTATACAGCTGTAAGAAAGAAAGATCTCCTTTCCTTTGAGACGACATGGAGGGACCTGGAGAGTATTATCCTAAGCGAAACAAGCCAAGCAGAGAAAGACAAATATCACATGATCTCACTCATTTGTGGAATATAATGAACATAACAGTCTGAAGAACAGGGTAGACCCAGAGATGTGGAAGTAGGGTACAGACTGACAACCCTCAGAAGAGGGGGTGGGGGGGAGGGAAGAGATAAACCACAGAATTTATATGCATGTATGCATAACTGATGGACATGGACAACAAAGCTGGGAACGGGGTCGGGGGGAAGGGGAGGAGGGTGTCAATGGGGAAAAAAGGAGAAACATCTGTAACAAAAATAAATTAATAATGAAAAAAAATGTTTCTGGATGAGATTAACATTTGAATTAATTGGCTGAGTAAATTGTCCCCGACACCCACTGTAGGTGGGCCTCATCCAATCCATTGAAGGCCTGAATGGAACAAAAAGAAAGAGTAAGGGAGGATTCTTTCTCCCTGCCTGTCTTCAAGTAGGGCCATGGGTCTTCTCCTGCCTTCACAAAAGGACTTGGACTAGAACTTCACACCACTGGCTTTCCTAGTTCTCAGGTCTTCTGACTCGAACTAGAACTCTACCATCAGCTTTGCTGGGCTCCAGCTTGCTGACTCCGGAGCTTGGGGCTTCTCAGCCTGCTTAGATGCATGAGCCAATTTCTTATTAAAATATATCTATATCGTGTATATCTATGTCTATACTTATAGTTACGTCTATGTCTCTATAGCTATATTTATATCGAGATATCTCCTATTGGCTTTTGTTTCTCTGGAAACCCCAGACTAATATAGTATTTTTAAATAGGCATTTCCCTTGATAACTAATAAGGTTGAACTTTCTTTTTCATGTTTATTAGCCATTTATGTTTTCTCTCTTACGAATTTTCAGTTAATATGCTTTGCTCAGCTCATATGTGTCTAGTCATAGCCCATCCAACTGTTCTCTCTCTCAGAGAACATCCTTTAAGAACATCCTTTCGCCTTCATCCCCCTACACCCAGAAATTTAATGTCATATCTGTTTGAATATAAATTGAACAAAATGAAGGCTAAATCAGAATAAAGACGGGTGATCCAGGCAGATGGGCAATGTGCCTTCTGTAAATAGGGGCTTTAGAATAGGAGGTAGAATGAATGTGCAACTACAAAATGCACCACCCACGGATGGCCTCAGTACATAATGACACTGGCATGCTGTGCCAGCATTTCTGCCCACCACACTGACCCAGAATGAACGAAAAGGGGATGTTATTGCTAAGTTCTGCGTGGACCTTGGAAGAGAACATACCTCACTTTAAGCCATTGAGGAAACAGATAATAATTTTCAAAGTGGCTGGTCTTGTTCTCCTTTGTATGGTTTATAATGATCCTAAATAATTATTGGGGGGAAAACTCCCTTATTTCATCCTCTTTAATTAGGATTTTTGTTTCTGTAACATTTTAGTGGTATTTATGTCACATGTTTACTTTTCAGAACGTTTCCCTTTTTCTGTCTTTTTATTTGTGCGTGTTTTGATTAGACTATGACATTGCTCTGTGCTCCACATGGATGTTTCTTGGAAACCAAGAAATTTTGTTGTTGTTGTTAATCCTCACCCGAGGATATTTTCCCCTGATTTTTAGATAGAGTAGAAGGGAGGGAAAGAGAGAGAGAGACATCGATGTGAGAGAGACACATCGATTGGTTGCCTCCCACATGACCTCAACCAGGGCTGGGGATCGAACCTGCAACCCAGGCATGTGCCCTTGACTGGGACCCTTCGAACCTGAGACCCTTCGGTCCTCAGGCTGATGCTCCAACCACTGAGCCAATCCGGCCAGGGAAAAACCAAGAATTTTTGACATGGCAGGATTGGGACTGGTAAAAATGAACAGGAAGAGCTATGAGCAGAGTCTCCCCCCATAGATATGGTTAAAGAACTTAGGGGAGTGTGCTGAGTGACCTTCATTTAATGGAGTGCTCAACCCATTCGTTGCTTCAGCATGGGTGCCATCCCAACTGACACCTTGGCTCAAAAACTGCTACAGCAATGTCAGATGCAAAACAAAATCTGATTGCTGCTGCAGAGACTTCTTCCATTACAGAGGTTGTACTCCTTCAGACTGCTTTCCAGTTGAGAATTTTTCTTTGCCAGAGTCCCAGTCAACCCAGATTAAGCTGATAATCGAATTTCAAAGACTGTTTCCTCTCACAAAAGGCATTTAACATCGCTCTTTCCAATAATATGGAATCCGTTTTGAAACTGGATTGGAAACTTTACCCATTCACAGGGAGATTATAAAAGGCTACCTGCTAACCATGGGAAGTCCGGACTGATATAGGGTGCCAGGTTAACTTAAGATGGATAACAGTTATTTCTTTGTCACTTTCCGTACCTATTTTGCCATAGGAGTCTTGAGAAGTATGACACATGCCTAAGGTAAGCTTTCAGCAGTCAACTCTCTGAGAATCTTTTCTGGCCACTCACCCCTTCTGTAGTGCTCACCTGTGTTCCCTGTGCTGCCAGGGCTTTGCAGAAAAGCAGTACCAATAGGATATACTGAGATGTCTGTGGGAGATTTATTATAAGGATTGGCTCACGCAATTATGGAGGCCAAGAAGTCTCACAATCTGTTGTCCGTAAACTGGAGAACAAGAAAAGCTGGTGGTATAATTCATTTGGAGTCCAAAGACTTGAGTACCACGGGAGCCAATCAATGAAGGCAGGAGAAGATGGATGTCCCAGCTCAAGTAAAGAGAGCAAATTTACCTTTCCTCTGCCTTTTTGTTGTACTGAGGCCCTCAACAGGTTGGATGATGACCACCTGCTCTGGTGAGAGCCAATTTCTTTATCTAGTCTGCCAATTCAAATGCTAATCTCTCACTGACACACCCAGAAACAATGTTTTACCAGCTATCTGGGCATTCCTTAGCCCAGTCAAGTTGACACGTACAATTAGCCATCACACTGGGCTTACCCCCCATTGTTGGAATTCCTCCCTGTAACTGTTCACTTACCTGTCTCCAACATAAAGCTTAGACTTCAGTGCTGACTGTTGGATTCCCCAGCTAGGGCTGGGTGTGGGGAGAGGAGCCAGCTGCCAACTGTCATGAGGCTGTTGCACTTTTTTGGCCAGGCTTTCTCTCTCAGCCCCTACCCTGATCTTCCTTTTATCTCCATCTTGCTACTTAAAAGGAGATAGAATAATACACTTGTGTAATGGATTTACATGTATTGTCTGATTTGTATTGCTATTCCACAATAGTCAATGAGGTTTAAAAACTAAATACCACGTTCTTAAATTTGCAAATCTCCGGAACAAGATTTGGGAACAATGACAACATTCTGAGCTCCCAGAAGGTAACAACTATGGGGATTTTAGTAGACAACTGAGAGAAGTGTGTGCACAGATGGTTTGCCTTTTATTGGTCCATTCTTGCCCAGAAGGCAACCAACTGAAACAAAGGAGCCTTTTACCAGAAGGGTGTGGGGTCACAGCAGCTTTCAGGGTGGCCTAGGTCCTTGCTCTGGTCTCTCTCTCTCAGCCCTTCTGTATTGTTCATCTTGTTACTTTGCAATCCAGGGCTTGTGACATTTTTTCCCCCTCTACAGTGGAAATGACAGAGCTTTAAAGCATTAACTTCTCATTGGTGTCTCTGAATCAGGCAGGAGGGCTGGGGTGATTAAAACCGGGCTCACACATATCTTCCCATCTGCTAAACAAGTGTTTGGAAATACAGGAAAAACTTGTTAGGAGAAGGTCCCCAGGAAAATGTTTTCGATGGTAACCCTGCGGAAGTAAGGCAGGTTTCCTTTGCGCCAAAAGAGATGGCACCACTTGGGCAGAGCCCTGTGGCAGAATCTCTCTTGAGATAACAAAGCAAGCTGTATGAATCACTTCTAGAAAACAGCTCAGCTGCAGAAAGAAAAAAAAAAGTCCAATTTCATAGAGCAAGAACTGTGATTATGGTGAGCTCTGACAACGATAGCAGTTGGCCAAGAAGTTAAAAAAATACATTTGAACTCTGAAGAGCCCCATAAATATCTTGGATAATCTCAGTTTATGTGCAAAATGTGTCGTGGTCTTTCTACCTCTCCTCCTCTTCTTTCTTTCTCTTTTCTCTTTCCTATCCAAACTCTTTCTCTGGACCCCCTCCTTTCTGTTCTTTTTTCCTTCCCTCTATTTTCTAGCTTCTGTAATCTTCTCTTCCTCCTCTCTCTCAAATGCTCAGGGCCCCTTTGCATCAACAAACATGTGCTAATTATGTGCTGAGCTGGGCTGTGTCAAGATGAATCAGTTCTGTTTCCTGCCCTGCACCAGGGGATGATTTGATGGGCTGTGCCGGCCCCTCACCGCACCCCCAGCTCCTACCTCCTGGAACATGCTTTACTCACCAGCCTGGGCATTCTTATTCTGCAATATTGGCAATGGGGATTTTCCTTAATTTTATCAAAATGACCCTCAGAAAAACTTGCTTTTTTTTCCTTTAAAAAACTTTAAAAATTATAGTTGACATTCAATATTATTTCATATTAGTTTCAGTCGTACAGACAACTTGCTGTTTTTTATTGACCGAGAGCATAAAATCTGAGGGTTATTAATGTGCTTACTGGGCAGCCATCATTGCAAGTCCAGTCCCCTGGGTACAGCCTCCAACTGCTCCTTTTCCAGTAACACCTCTGCCCCTTGCTCCTCCTCTTAGAAATCCTGGCGCCACCCGTGTTCCTGCCCTCAGGCGGCTCGCCACCTAGGAGAGGCCCTTTTAGATTAATTGCTTTAAAATTCTTCAACCACTCTGGGATTTCATATGACAAGCTGGTACAACCGATTTAGAAGCTCCCACTTTGGCAGACAGTTGTGCCGGGGCCACGGGCAGAGCAAAGGAAAGAAGCCCCAGGCTCTCGGGGCACTCACTGTGCTTGCGTGAAAGAGAGAAGCGTCACTTCGCGCAGGTACCGGCCAGGACACTTCGTGACGCTTTCATTTCCAGTCAGATAAAACACAGTTCGCCCCGTAAATAAATAATATCTCAGTTTCTGTAGGGGCCTGATTGAGATCAGCTAACCTGAAGGCAAAGAGCATGACTCTTCCTGCTAAAGCTTTTGGCAAACACTTTTCAGCTTTATGCAAGGGATTAAGTTAACTATTGCAAAACTGGTTCGCCAGGAACAATGACATGACTAAGTGGATTTTTTTAGTATCCGGCATATTGTGCCTGAGCAGCTATAAATATATTTACAAGCTGGAATTTCAAGGGAGGGGAGTATTAGCTTGCTGGAAAACAAGCCAACTGAGTTATGGGCCTTCACCCAGCCAGCACACTGTGTTTTCATCTTTAACTCTTGCGATTTTTTTTTCCTTCTCAAGGACTTTGACAGTGTCGTTTTTTTTTTCTTTCACACTAATAATTTCTCTCCACCCTGCTGCTGTGTGTGTGTGTGTGTGTGTGTGTTCCGATCTCCATATAGGGAGTGGAGAATCCCACACAGGTATGTTCATGTTATTAGAAGTACTATCTGCTTATTAACCACGCCAGTGACGAAAGCCAACCGACAAACCAGCAACACGCTTATCCCTCCTTTGCAGGCAGTGAATCTGAAAGCGGAGAGCAGTTTTCTTTCAGACAGGAAGTGTTGTGGAGTCTGAACGACGCTGTGTTTAGACAGTGCAGCTTTCAGTTCCTGATCTTGGCAATGGGGCAGGCAGAGGGTGTGGCCAATCCAGACTTGAGCATAGGGCAGTGTTTCCCATGGCGTGTTCCCAGGAATGAGCAGGCAGGAGGGATGCTACAAAAGCCTTCAGTGAAATGAGGATTCCCAATAGGGGAGCAGTCTGAAAGTATTAACTATGCTAATGTGCCTTGGGCATAGTCAATGATGAGTTATAATGTGTGTCATTTTTCATATTTATCATTAAAACCACCTCACCAGGGGCCTTTCTCGAGCCGGGCATTCTGAGAAACAAACTTTAGAGGTGCCCGAGGGCCTCAGGAAAGAATAGAATGAATGAGGCATCCCAGAATAGAAAACTCCCTGTCTTCGTTCCTATTGATGCCGGTCTGTGGACAATTTTCCACTTTCCATCACTGGAACTGATCTGAGGAGGGTAATCCCAAATCGAGGACAGCTCTTTGAGGATCTGAGGCTTCTGGAATTTTCCCAGTTCCTTTTTACTTCTTTGTCCTACATGGTCCACTTTTAAAAATCAATATAATCCATTTGAGACAACAGAACTGAGTCTGTCTCCAGAGAGAGGGGTTGTAATCACATGTATATTTAGACAGCATTATTATTATTTTTAAATATTTTTTCTTTATTGATTTTAAAGAGAGAGGAAGGGAGAGAGAGAGATAGAAACATGGATGAGAGAGAACATCAATTGGCTGCCTCCTGCATGCCCCCCTCTGGGGATCTGGCCCACAACCTGGGCATGTGCCCTGACCAGGAATCGAACCGGCGACCTCTTGGTGCATGGGTTGACGCTCAGCCACTGAGCCACACCAGCCGGGCTAGACATTATTCATATAATCTGTTCATCTGCCTTTTTTAAAGTACAGGTCAAAGTTTGGTAACCTAAACACATACTCAAACTGATGCTTTTACGACTCCTTTCTTCTCTGCAAGTTGCTTTTTCTGGTTTCTCCTCATTTCATGACTGCCTTTGAATCTATAGCTTTGTCTTCCTAGTTCCCTGTGGCACCTGCCTGGCCTCTGCTGTCCAGGGCTCTGCCTTGGAAAATCTCTGCCTTGGAAAGGCTCACATTTCTGTCACCGGGCTTACCTCTGGCTGGCCTCAGACTTATCCAGTCTCCATGTCAATGCCATTGACTCCACTTGTTCCGTGGACTCAAGGATGGGGCCCAGAAATCTCCTCTCCTCAGTGGCACTCCAGTTGATTCCGATGCCTGTCCAGGACTGAGCAACACTGTTTCAGGTTCTGGAGAGATTGGAAAATCTTAGATTTTCTCAAAGGCACTTAATTGGAAAGTGGCAGAGCAGGGCTCCAGACCCAGATCTGTCAGCATCTGCAGTCTTGCTACTTTAAAACCATGGTCCCTGGACCAGCAGAAAGACGTGACCTGGGATCTTGTTAGAAATGCAAATACTCAGGCGCCATCTCAGACCTAAGTCTGTTTCTGTGGGAGTGGGGTCCAGAAGTCTGTATTTTTATCAAGCCCCCAAGTGATTCTGACAAACCCTAAAGTTTAAGAAGCACCAACCTAGAGCACCATGTATTTCCCCACTATATTCTCTTGTCTCCTTTTCCTTATTTCTTTGCTTGGAAGAATTGCCTGTTTCTTTCCCAGTAACCTCACTATCAGCTCACTCTGCAGCCTCACTCGTATCTTTCTCAACCAGCAGTTTTGTCACACACACCTTCTCATTTCCTTTACAACATTCACGGTATCTGGCTGAGCAAGCACAGGGACCCAACCTGGCTCAGTCTCTTAGTGTCTTCCCTTGCACATTCTAAGGCATTGAAGACACTGACTTCCAACACCTCTTTCTAAACCTGGGGGTGCACATTTGCATATGGGCACACACCACACACACACAGACACACACACACAGAGTTAAGGTTGATCACAACAACTAGCTGCTTAATTTATGTACACCACCGCTAGCAAATCCCTACTTGTGGTCTCCTTCAAGCCTAGATTCCCAGGCAAAGAAATGCAAACATCCAGTCACCTTGAAAAGTTTCATTTAACCTTGAACTATATTCCTTCAAAGTGAAGCAAGGGTTGGGAGATTTTTGAACATGGATCTGCTGATAACGTAGCACCTCCTCAAAGCTATAATCTCATTCAGTGTTGGATGATGTCCAAGTCAAACCAGAAATGCTCCCATGCAACTCTGCCCTTAGTCAGAGGTTTCAGGGTGGCAGACACGGCCTGCTGACTCTGCCTTTCTATGAGCGCGGGATGTCCAGGTTGCTCAGCAAAAGTCTGTGTACACGGTACAACAGTTTGATCCTAACTTCCAAAGAATGTTTATGCTATTTGGACTACATTTGAAAAATAAATGTATTTCAATATCTTCAGCCTCATAAATAATGCATAGTGATTGGTGGAGAATTAGAATTTTGGAGTTCAAAATACATCAAGTTTTCTTGGATGGCGGAGGCATCATTGTTAAATAGAATAAGGGGAAATAGAAGGTTGACCAGGAAAACTTAGTTTAGGGGTCCTTAGTTATTTATTTTTCTTCAGTTACATTAAGCTTCCCAGATTGTTTCTTCAATACCATCTTGAAGTATTAGGTTATATCCCTGGCTGTCTGTAATGGTCAATGCTTGCTCATGGGATTATAACCTAACTTGAATTGTAGTTCGTATATTGAGATGCATTGGATCCATTTATAACTTTCATTCTCCTTTCTAAATGGACTTTCACTGGATTAGAGCTCCTAGCTATGAGTACTCTTGGGTCGGCTTAATTACTAAAAGAAGAATTATAGTTTCACCGAACAGCGACCTTGCAAGAAGTATCAGTGCAGCTCAGTTTCAAATTCTGCTCAAATTTCAAATATGTTCTTGCTATGTTTTGCTTAGCAGTTTATTTGCCCTCTCATCTCCACTGTTTTTCCAGAGTAACAGTACAGAACTCTATAAATAAAACCCAATAATGTGGAGTGACTCAAAAGTCTGGTTATTTTTATTAGTAAACTATTTTGGGGTGAACACTCCATATTTTACATTCTCATGCTCCAGAGCACTGTAAATAAGTCTGATTTTTCCCCCCTTGGGTTCAAGAGAATATTTTGGAGACGATTGGCAGAAAACAGAATTAGTAAAACAGTGCTATCAGATTTCATGTTGGATAACTTTAGAAGGAATGATGGCATCTTACACTTAACAATAAGCATACAAGGATTTATAAAAGTTGGCCAACTGTAAGAGAAACACATTTAGAAAATTGAGCTATGATTTAATGTTCTGGCTACACAGCTGATTTGCTTGTTTTTTTGTGTGTTATTTTTCTTTTTCTAAATGTTTTAAAATGAAATGTAAAGCACAGTTGATTTTGGCTTGCATAGGCAGCCTGTATATTAACTATGGATTCAGTTACTATCTGAGGGCTCATTTACTTCTGACAGTGAGACTCAAATAGCCCCCTTGGAAGTTTCCAAAGAGGCTGACTAATCTTTTTAAAACCCCCATTCCCCTCTTCTTGTTGGCCTCTGCCTTCTCTAGTTGTGTGCTAATTTATCACACAGAATCTTTATTTTCTGGAATTGCTACTTTAATGTATGGGGTAAACAAAACTCGATGAAACTTTTGATTTTGAAAATCTTGAGTTTTTTATATTTCTTGAGAGAAAGTCATTTTAATTTATTTTTATTTTAATAATCTCACTGGTTTAATGATTAAATGTAAGTTAAACAATACCCTTTTTCTTTTTATTTATTTATTTTTCTTTATTGACTTTAGAGTAAGAGGAAGGGAGAGGGAGGGAGAGAGATGGAAACATCGATGAGAGAGAACATCGACTCGCCGCCTCCTGCATGCCCCCCACTGGGGATCGGGCCCACAACCTGGGCATGTGCCCTGACTGGGAACCGGCAACCTCTTGGTGCATAGGTCGATGCTCAACCACTGAGCCACACTGGTCGGGCGATCAATACCCTTGTTAAATACCCCACTTGTTGAACCCATGCTAAACCTCAGAAATATTGAGTCAATTATCTACAAATGCCCATTCAAAATTTCTACAAAGCAGAAATATAGATGTCTTCATTGTTACCACAAACAAACAAATAAAACCAATGGCAAGAACAAAATTTTACACCTACTTCTAGGATACTATGTTCGGTGTTGCATAGGTTTAATTATTAGACATATTCTAATAGTCTTTGTTATTTATAAACAGATAAAATAACGTCACCACTTGAACCTCTCTGGCTTGCCTCTCGCCATATGACTCTTTATTAGCAGTCCCAAGAACAAATTATGCACCAAAATTCCAACTTAGTGTCATTGTTTGCCTACTCAATATCCCCTATTAAAAATCTTATACAAGAGCTTTTGTTTCAGAACTAAGTGCCAGGAAAATTTTGCTTCCCCCAAGCAATGGTATGTTTTCTCCTTCTGGACAATGAGAAGCATATTATAGAACATATTTTCCTTTGTGCTTTGGCTGCCAGGAAGCTCAGAGCCAAAATGGTAGCCCAACTTTTATGGCTATATAAGATTCTATGGCCCACATATCTGGGCTTTTCCTTTTTTTCTTGTATTGATCTTCAATCGTGACTTCAGTTTACAAAATATGCCACTATAAAAAAATTGTAAAAGTCTACAGGCTTCCTGAAATTGGAATAAATTAGGATTATAAATAAACCAATAAGTCCGTTGTTTGAAAACCAATGCATTTTTGCAGGGAGGTAGCTTTGTGAGTGGTCTTTAGGTTCCTAGTCCAACCCACAGAAGCCAGTTTCGTTTCAGTATGCTCTTCATGTTCATGTACCACATGGCAGCCAGGTGAGCTCCCAGCAGAGAAGGTTATAAGTGTTAACAGGGCTTTGTCTCTCAAAGGCCTTGATGGCTGAGGAGCACAGACAAATACAAATAATGCAAGACAAAGTGAAATAGGTGTTAAATAGCAATAAAAGCAATTTGATGGTACAGGAGAAGGAACAATTTATTCTTCAAAGGCTTCCAAGATGAAGAGGTTTTTCAAAGGCAAAAACATTGAGGGCGGGTCATTCCGAGCCAAGGAGGTTGCATGAAGAAAGCACAGTGTCACTAAATTGCAGCAAGAAATGACACAATGTTGTCAATGTTGCTGCAGAGCACTGTAAATAAGTAGTAGATGATCACTGAATATGGCTCCTTGAGGAAGACAGGTTATGTAGAGGGGAGTAGAATGTTTTAAAGGGTATTTTTGGAAATTTCACTACACTGGTCCTTATTACATGCATTTCAGTAGAAAAAGTGTAGTTCTCCTTTTTTTGTTGGAGGATTATCACTGGGACCTCTCTAATGCCTATCAATCAGGACTGGGGCTATTTCTGAGTGGAAAGTCATAATGAAGAGAGGAAGCAAAAGAGGAAAGGAGAAGACAATACAGGAAGGAAAGGAAAGCAGAAAGTGATGACAGAGATCAACTGTATCTTCCTAAGGTGGCGAGAGGGCATGGGAAGGAAGAGCATATGGAAGTCCTCAAGATAAGAGTGTCTCTGGATGGGAATGGACTGAAATGGAGAAGGATGAAGTAAACATGGCATAGGGCAACTGCTTGGGAAAGATGTCAGTGGAGAAGATTTTGGGTCAGAATCATTTGCTGCCAGCACAGAACGTGGTGCTGACTTGACAGAAACACGGTTTGATACACATAGCCATTAGCATCGTGATGTATGCTGTGTAGGGATGGGGAGCTGGGCGTGGAGTGGTCGGGGCATAGGTGGACCAGGAGGAGGAGTCTCCATGCACCCTGGGGCTTGCCCATATTGATGTCGGACTCCCACTGACCATGTCACCACCCTGAACTGTGTGACTTTGGTAGCTAATTTATAACATCAAGCAGAGCCGCTTGGGCAGAACCAGAGGGAAATTTCATAAATAGCAATTGCAGAGATTCCTACTGGCTGTGTGCTTTTGGAAACAATTTACACAAGGGCTAATTTCAACATGCACTAATGTATACAGTTTATCTGGCATTTTATATGGAAACTTTAACAAATGGTTCTAATTGGTACTTAATTTGCATAGATTAGAGAGCCCCACAGGCACACACATTAGGGCTTAGGGATTTGGGGTCACTTAATGGAGATGCCAGTTTGGTTCAGATAAATAACTAGTTTTAGGGAATCCTGATAGTTTGCCTTACACAAACTAGACAGTCTTTTTTTTTTTTTTTTTATGTCCCAAGTTATTTATTCAAGCAATGATTTTAATAACAAAAGATTGGTGACAACTTAGGTGCCCATCAGTATGGAAGAGATACATTATGTCTATCCATAAAATTAAATATGTGCTTTGAAAATAATGAGGCATGTAGTAAGGGATAGTGTCTAAGATGTATGTTTAAATGTAAAAAGAAACCTGGCTGGTGTGGCTCAGTGGCTGAGCGTCAACCCGTGCACCAAGAAGTCACCAGGTCACCAGTTCGATTCCCAGTCAGGGCACGTGCCCAGGTTGTGGGCCAAATCCCCAGTGGGGGGCATGCAGGAGGCAGCCAATTGATGTTCTGTCTCATCGATGTTTCTCTCTCCCTCTCCCTTCCTCTTTCTCTAAAATCAATAAAGAAAATATATTTAAAATAAATAAATGTAAAAAGAAGATGTAGAACAATGTATAAAAGAATGCTTACATTTGTGTTTTTAAAAGAGATGGAGCCCTATATATACATATTACTATATCTCTTTCTCTGTATATAGTATACATATAGTGCATATATATCTTAGTGTTCCTCTGGAAGGCCCTGGGAGGGAATACTAGTGATCAGGAGTAGGAAGGAGACTTAAGTTTTCACTGTGTTTCTTTCAAACTAGACAGTCTTAACTTGAGTTCCTTTTACTCACTCTTGTCCAGTGGCTTGAACTAGCTTCCATCTCTTTCCAAGATTCAGGACCAGGGAATTCCTGTGTGAAGATCAGGCAGGACAGCTTTGATTTTCTAGTCCTGTTCTATGTGATGTGTCTGCAACCTGGCTCAGAGCTGCTGCTGGCCTCAGTGTGAAGTGTTTTTGGTTTTGTTTTTTATAGAGTGGGAGGGAGGGAAAGAGATGGAGAGGAAGGGAGATACAGAGAACATTGACATGAGAGGGACACATCGACTGGTTGCCTCCCGCACAACCCCAGCCAGGGTCGGGGACAAATTGGAACCAAGGTATGTGCCCTTGGCCAGAATCAAACCCGCAACTCATTGGTCTGCTCTGCGGGCCAACACTCTAACCACTGAGCCAAATCGGCCAGGGCTCAGTGTGAAGTTTTTTAAAAGGCTCTTCTTCAGACAGATGACTGAGGAAAACTCCCTCCCTCCACGTGGAAGGAGCACGGTAAGCAGAGTGGAAGGGATCTCCGTCACCACCTATTCCTGTGTTTGGGTCCCATTGTGCGATCTGTGCACTGCACAAGCACAGCTGGTGGACTGAACTGGGTCACCTTGATGCGAGAGACTGAGTTGTTGCCACCTCACTTGGTCCATCGCTCACAGAAAACTCAAGCGCCAGGTAGATCATTGCACCTGTCCTGCTTTTCCACCTGCCCTCACAGCATTCAGGACAACAGAGTCCAAGGAACTACCTGCAACGCAATATTGTAAATAATATGCATGCCATAGGAAAGTGCCTATGAAGGGCTTTCAAGGTGAAGAGAACGCAACTTATTCTGCAAGGTGATGGTGACATCATTTGCTAGGTCAGTGGTTCTCAACTGGGACCCCTTCGAGTGGAAACATTTTTGGTTAACTCAGTTGAGGGTGGGTGGCAATGCTACTGGCATCTAGTGGATGGAGGCCGGGGATGCTGCTGAACATCCTATAATACACAGGACAATATTCCCCAACAAAGAATTATCTAGCCCAAAATGTCAGTAGAGCTGCCACTAAGAAACCTGGTCATGTGCGGGTAACAGATTACTTTAAAAATCTCAGTGGTTTTGCACCCCAAACTTCAGAGCTAAAGATAACAACAATCATTTAATTTGTTCATGAAGCTGAAATTTGGATAGGGTTGGGTGGGAACAGCTCATTTGTACACCATGTGGCGTCAGCTGGGGCAGCTCGAAAAAGGGGGCCAGAATCATCTGAGAGCTTGATCACTCAGACGTCTGGCAGCTGATGCCGACGATAGACTGAGACCTCAGCTGTGACCGTCAGCTGGACCACCTACACATGGCCTCTACATGTGGCTGTTTGGCTTCCTCAGCGTGGTGGCTGGGTTCCAAGGCAGAACGTAAATGCTGCCAGTTTCTTAAAGCCTGAATCTGGAACTGGCAGAGCACCGCTTCTGCTGTGTTCTCGTCATCAAGGACGAGAGAGCCCACGGTCAGGGGGAGGGAACATCAGCTGTTTCAAAAGGAGGACAGTCAAAGAATCTGGGGGTGATGTTTTAAAAATGCTTCCCGGGTTGGTGACAGGGTAGAAGAAGCGGCAGGATTTCTTTAGGCGAAGTTCAGGGAATGAGCATTTTAGACAAAGTGAAGAGCATGAGCCAAGGCACCTCAGAGCTGAATTTGTCTCAGTGTTTCAGCTGGTCCAGCCTCAGAGCTCCTCACTCCTAGTGCTGACTTAAAACGTGTAAAAATGTTTTGATCCAAGTATGAAATACAGATTAAATACACTGTGTTTCATAAATGTGAACTGCAATCTGGGTTTATTCTGATTTAATTGTCTAAAATTATACATGATTCATTCTAATGCAAACAAATGAAATTATTTGGGGAAAAAAAAACCCTGCGCCCTGGCCAGTTTGGCTCAGCGATTAGAGCAAAGAGTCATGGGCTCGATTCCCAGTCAAGGGCAAGTACCTCCATTGCAGGTTCAATTCCCAGCCCCCATCAGGGTCATGCAGGAGGCAACCAATCAATGTGCCTCTCTCACATCAATGTTTCTCTCTCTCTCTCTCCCTTCTGCCCTCCCACTCTATCTAAAAATCAATGGAAAAATATCTTCAGATGAGGATTAAACACACACACACACACACACACACACACACACACACAACCTGCTACCATTTTTTTTTCTGTTAAATGGGTGTTTCTGCAATCATTTACTTTAGCTGTTTGGGGATTTTGTAGATTAGTGACATTCACTCTACTTTGTTGCTCTGAACTTCATGGTTTAATTTAGACTTCAAGGCAGGCTGCACTTGACCTGAAGCGCTTCCTTCAGGAATCAGATGCAGTAGGCGTTGGAGAATAGCATAAATGGGCCATCCTGTTTCTGATTTTGAGAAGGGGTTTATTACCATTACCTATCTGTGTTCTTGTCTTTTTGGAGTCAATCCTAACAGCATTGGCTGTGGGTCATAGAACTGTTAATGAAGGAGCTAGGCCTCAGTTCAGCAACCTCAGTTCTTGGGTTTGGCTAAGAAGAATTCAGAGCTAAGAACTCTGGCACAAAGTTTATTTAGAAAGTCACAGAGGTATAAGAAGTGAGCGGACTGGGCTGCATGGACACAGGAAACAAGTTACAGAGGCAAAAGGAGGGCCCTTGGAGCTTAGGAGAAAGAAAGCAAAGATAACGCCCTGAGGGAAGAGGAGGAGGAAAGGCATGGGTGAGGGGGTGGGGAGACAGAAAGAACACTGGATTCTTTGTCTTAAGGGTTTTTATCTGTCCTCTAAAGGTGGGGATTTTAGGGGAGGACCTCAATATAATATTCATCAGCTTTCCAGGTGTGTCCTTTCAGGGTCATGCTCGGTACTGAATAGTCAGCACTAGGCTGGGGGGTTATTAGTCACTGAGGTCAGCCATGGCATCACTAATCTTGTTTTGCTGCCTTTTTGGGCCTGGAGCTGAAACACAACTGAGGCTTAGATGTTATCTGTAGTTTGAGCAGAACTCTGTCTCTGTGGTCAGCAGACCCTAGGCTTTGTTCCTAAAATTATTTGATGAGATGAGGGTCAGAACCTCATTGTCCTGAGGGCTTAATGCTTAAGGGAGTGGTTGTGCAAGGGCTTGTATGGGAGTCCTAGAAGGCTATTCTCCATCCCCCTGTTCCTCCTCTAATGAGGTCTAAACCACATGGCTAGTGGGGAGGAAAGGTCACCCTGGGAGCCAAGCCCTAGCTTATAATTGTTGTTTTCTTTAGTTTTTCCCGTTGCTAGGCACCTCAGGACTTATCACCCTGGTGACATACCTGGCCTATCGTTCCTGCTCTGCTCATGCCTGTCTAACTGCCTGCTCTACCTGACCCATAGACTTTTAGGGCAGAGAGCATCTTTCACGGTCATCTAAGTTGAACTTTCTCATTTTCCAAATGAGGATACTGATCATCAAAGAGGCAAAATGACCTTCAGGAGTTTTAACTTGGTTTCATGCAAAACTTGGAAGGGCAGCTGGTCCAAGTAGAGGGGATGCACTGATGAACCACAGGGTATAGGTTTCCCCCTGTGTTTGGTGCGGAGGGAGAAGCAGCTTCTTTAGCTTCTGCTGCATTGGCTTCTCTGTGACCTGTCTCAGCCCTTGTCTGCATCTACTGCATGTCCCCAGGCCTGGACCATTCCATCTGGCCCCTGATTATGCCCCAGCGTCTGCCTTTCCCCTCACCCTTTGTTCTCACTCTTTCAAATTCATGGAAGAGTTGCTCCACTGATGGCATTTGAATTCAGCTCATGAAAAATTCTATAACAAGTATACGTGACCGTTTGATCTCTGGCTTCTCCCACACATTTGCCCTTTATACCCTGAGAGCCATAAGCTTCATTTCCTTGGAGCAGATTGCAATTTCAATGGAAAGGAAATAACTGTGTAGCCTTCAAGCTGAGCTCAGTTTTAATAAGAACCAAGTAAAACTTAATTTTGGTCTATTGTGGAAGCTCAGGCACTCAACCAGGACATAAAAATCTCTCCTCAAGCACAGTTTGGTGGTTGTGCTGTTGGAAAATCCCTAACTGAAGTTCAAATTCCAGCCACACTATTTACTGCCTGTGTGATCGCGACAAGATCTAGACTCAGTTTCCCCTATACAAATGGGGATGCTAATGAGTGCCCACCTCAAAACGTTCAATAAAATTTGTTAACGTGACCTGTGTGTCAAACTCCTGCAGTTTATAATCCAGTGGGGAAGGTGGACAAGAATTAAATAATGACAAGTAAATATAAAACTACAACCAAGAAATCTATAAACCGTAAATCCATAAATCAGGACTTCCTGGGCAAACTAGCATATCTGGATCCTCCCCAGCCTGCCCCTCCCATGAGGAAGAAGGTTGGGAAAGACTTCCCCAAGGAAGGGAAGATAGAATAGAGATCTACAGAATGAGTGTGGACTAGCAGGCACAAAGGGTAGGACAGAGCAGCTTAGGCCGAGTGCAAGCAGCAGTGCAGACCTCTGGAGGAAGAGGAAGCCAGGAGCCTGCGAAGACTGACGGCCAGTGTGGTAGAAGCTCCAGGGCGTGTGGCTCTAGGTGTAGGGGCGGGTCACTCGCCTGCCTTGTAGGTGTTAGGAATGTGGGTTTGATTCTGGCTGGTTTTACTCAGGGGGACTTCAAGACTGGATTTGAATTTTTAAAATAATCAGTCTTATCTCCACATTAGAATGGATTTGTGTTAAGTTCTCTGTCTTGGGCTTCAAAGTGCAGCTCCTAAACAATACCAGAGCTTGGGCCCCATCCCCAGAAGTTCGGATTTAGTTGGTTTACAGTGGATCCCAGTAGATTATAATATCTGCCAGGGTTGACATTCGCCCCAGAAGGAGGCTTTAGTGGATGTGGGGAAGAACAATTGCAAAGTCACTACAGTAACCGGAAAAGAAATGATGGACTAGGTTCATGGCAACAGCAGAGGGGCTGTGGATGTAGGGCAGTGGTTCTCAAACTGTAGTGGATTTCCAATCCCCTGGAGGGCTTGTCAAAATGCTCCCCAATTCAGTAGATCTGGAGCAGGGCCTGACAATCTGCATTTTTCACAAGTTCCCCGGAGATGCTAATATTGCTAGTTTGCAGACCACGCTTGGAGAATCACGGATGTAGAGAAAAGCTGTCAGATTTGGTAGATGAAATCAGCACGATTTGGTGGTAGATTGTCTGTGCAGCTACGAGTGAAGGACAATTCAAGGACTCCTTTCCGTTTTCTGAACTTTGCAATTGAATGTATGGGTTGTGCCATGCATTGGCAGCAGCCCATCAGACCAGAGAAGATCATGAATTCAGTGCTGCACAAGTATTGGAGGGCGCCTTTGAAACAACGAAGTGGGTAGATCAAGTAGAGACATATATATACAACTTGGAAGTGAGGATGATTCGAGATAAAAATTCGGGGGCCATTGTGTAGTTGGTCATTGAAGCTGGCGACTTCTCAGTGGGATCACTCAATCCTCCTCTTTTCTTTTGCTCTTATCCTCAGTTTTAAAGCTCTGGCTTCTCCTTTTCTTGTCCTTTCTAAAGCACCAGCACCCTTCCAGCCTCAGTGCCTTCTTGCTTGCTGTTCTGTTAGGGAGAGTGCTTCACCTCCCCCTTCCATCATTTAACTCCTTTTGCCCCTTTGGTTTCGCTCCTCAGGCTTAGTCATGTGTACTGCTAGCAACCAGGTGCCTTTATTTCCTTCTGTACCACAAATCAGAGTCAGTGATTATGTGTTTATTTGTGTGATCATTTGCTAAATGGCCATCTCCCCTATTAGATTCTAAAAGAGCACCATTGCATCTGAGGGAGGGCTTAGCTCAATCCCAAATCCTCTGAGAGAGTTGTTGAGTGTCCAGATCAGTTACAGAGATGGTGTTTGTTAAGACAGTGGTAATGTCTCAAGAAGGGGGAGAAGCAATTATCTCTGTGAAGCAATTGATGGTGTTTATTCTGTAATGAGATTGTTTTGTAGGACTCTGGGGGTGAGAACCAGCAACAGCGCCATCTGGTGGAAACAGGTGATGCAGCAACTATGATCTCAGCCTAGGCTCAGGGTTGTTTAAGCAAACGTTGCTCTGGGAGAAAAGACTCCTTTTTTTTTTATATACTTAAAAAAATACGAGAAAAATATGTCAGAGGGAAGATGGACTCTCTTTTGAGAGAGCTAATTGGAAAAATTGGATATTTATTGAAAATAGTGTTGAGTTTTCAAAGAGCGGTACCGTAATTGAGGGGGTTTATTGGAAAGACATGTGGAAATAAGGGAAGTTAGCATCCCAGAAAAACAGGAACAGGCATATAGCTGGGCTTCTCAGACTGAACTGCATTTGGAACTGAATGGTGAGTGAGGATCTTGCTCATCTCTAGCCCTTCGTCCTGTAGCCACCTTAGTCTCTCCGTCGCTGCTCCAAGCATTAATGGTGTCACTGAGTTGGTGATAGCAGGGTCTGCGTTATCTGCTGGAGTGGGGGCATGAGAGCATACTCATAATTTTTCCTTGTTTCTAATTTCTCTCATAATGGAGAAGAAACGTGACTTTCCAATTCGGTGACAGAAAACTAAAACTGTGAGTGTATATCCCACAATGTATGTCATCGATTTCATGTGCGATCATGTTTAGTTTATATTCTATCACATGTTTCTAACTAATACTTCTTCCCTGAAATTTTGAAATGGTTTGATGATATTTTACAATGTTGGTAGGAGATGGACATACTCTCCACCCCTGCCCCTTTTTCACCCCCCACCCCCCACACAAATGCAGTTCTCCTTTGCTTCTAATTAAACCACTCTTTCTGCTACCAGTAGACTTACTGAAGAACTTGAAACCAAAAGGGTTGATTCTAGTCGGTCACTTCCCTGGATATGATATCCCTATTGGGCAGAGCTTTCTATCTGGCTACTTCATGGACCACTGCCCAGCCTGCATATTATTTGCTCAAAGGTCTGGTGCTCTCTGTTATTCAATTCAGACACAACCATTGCAGGGGGTCACATAATACAGAACATCATCCCTGTACCAGTTAAGTGGTTTTCATTCAAATAGGCTTAAATAATAAGGAATTTGTTTCTAATATAATGGGAAAGTCTACCATTCGAATGGCCTTCAGATGAGGCCAAATTAGGCTACGCTGTGGACTGAATGCTTGTATCCTCCCTCCAACCCCAAATTCGTATGTTGAAGCCCTAATCCCCAATGTGATGACATTAGGAAGTGGGGCCTTTGGGAGGTGACTGGGGTTAGATGAAGTCATGAAGGTAGAGCCCCATGATATGATTAGTGCCCTGATAAGAAGAGGAGGAGACACCAGAGCTTCCTGTCTCTGCTGTGTGAGCACACAGCGAGGAGTTGGCCATCTGCAAACCTGAAAGGGGTTCTCACAAGACACCGAATCTGTCAGTACCTTGATCTCGGATTTCCCAGACTGCAGAACTTTACTTTGAAGCCACCCGGTCTATGGTATGTTGTTCTGGCAGCCTCAGCAGGACTCTTAAATGGGGAGCTGCAGATACCTGCAATGTGAGAGTGGCTTTGGAACTGGGGAATGGGTAGACAGTGGGCGAGTTTTGAGGTGCATACTAGAAAAGCCAAGATTACTATGAAGGGGCTGTTGAAGGTAATTCCGGTGAGAACTCAAAGACAAGAGGAGAGCTACAGAAAAAGCTCCCATCTTCTTAAAAATACCTAAATAATCATGAACAGGATGTTGGTAGGAATATGGGTGATAAAGACCATTCTGATGAAGTCTCAGACAGAAATGAGGACAATGTTACTGAACAACAGAGAAAAGGCAATCTGTCATAACGTGGCAAAGAATTTGACTAAATTGTGTTCACATTCTAGTGTTTTGTGGAAGGCAAGTGATGAAATTGGGTATGTAACTGATGAGATTTCTCAGCAAAATGTTGATTCCTCCTGACTACTTATAGTAACATGCAAGAAGAGAGAAAGGAATTGTTAAGCAAAAGGTAACCAGAATTTAAATATTTGGAAAATCCTCAGTGTATCTGTATTGCAGGGAGCACCAAGGGTGTGGTGGGACAATGTATGTTAGGAGATTAGTGTGGTATGAACCATAGACCTAATCAGCCACCACAGCAGAAACACTGCCAGTTTGAACTAAAGAGGATGACAGTCGAGCTTCTTAGATCCTACCGGACTGGGCCATAGTGCTCTTCGGCTGTGAAGTGCTCACTCAGGTGTGAAAGACAAGAGAAGAATAACTTCAAAGACTATTTGGAAATCATCAGGGTTGCCTCCTCAGTTCTCTTCTTTCCTTTCAGGCATCATCTTCCCTCCTCTGTGATATTTTCTACTGTACACATGTAATTACACATTACACCAAGGTGTGAGTACTCTACCTGTCTACCACTCTTCATTCTACGGACTACATGGAAAGAACCTTGGATAGCTGCTCACTGAGTACCCTTCTCTTCCTTTCTGTTCCTGCAGCCAGGAGCAGCATCAAAGCTGTTCTTCCAAGGCTGTTCCCAGGATCTTCTGGTGAGGGTGGGGATTGGCTGTGCCCACCCACTCTTTTTGAACCACAGACCTGGGGGTCCACCTCTATGGAGTCACTGTCCACCTACTGATGTCCTCCCTTCTGACCCCTCCCCCAGGCAGTTCGCCTGCTGTCCCTTTGCCTGAGGACAGCAGTCCTTACTCCACTCCCTTCCAGGGCTCTGAGATGCCCTTCACTCAAGGCCAGTGCTTATAATTGTTTCTTTTTCAAACCCTATCACCCCAGAAAGTGGGTGATAATTTTTCCAACCTCTAAAACATGGAGATAGTGTTCCCAGTGACTGAATATCATTGCTTTTGGGCACATAGAATGCCATTTAAAGGGTGGATGCAGGAATTCTAAGGAATCTCTTAAGTGAGGGTGGCTGGTGGGACCAGGAGAGCAGATATATATTGCATTTAGTTACCCATGAAGATGTTTATTTATTTATTTTTGTTTCCTAAGAACGAAGACTAGTTTGATTATTTTAATGCAGCATAACTTACATGCAAAAAGCACACATTTTTAGTGTATAGTTTGATGAGTTTTGCATATGTGCACATCTATGTAACTACCACACAGATCACATAGCATTTCTAGCACTTAAATTTCCCTTTCTCCCTTCCTGGTCAGAATGTCCTCCAAAGTATTTACTTTTGAAAGAATTATGTAATAAATATTTCAAACATGCAGTATAGAGAACAACAAAATGTACCCTCATACATATATCATCCTTACCCATATCACCCAAACCCAGTGATCATAAAGATTCTGCCACACAAGATACGTCACTCTCCTTCCCTTTATGTGTGTGTTAAGTATTTTAAGCAAATCCCACATATCACATTATTTTTCCAATGTGCATGTCTGAAAACATGGATGTTTTCTTATATAACCATAAAATCACTATTATCCATGATGAAACAAGAAATCCTTGGAGTCATTGAACACACAGTACACATTCCAGTCTCCCCAATTTTCGTTGTGTATTTTATTTGTTCAAATTGGGATTCAATTCAGGTCTTGAATTGACTTACCTCCCCACCCCCAACCCGTGTCATCGACTTGTTGAAGATATCAGTAAGCTGACCTGTAGAATGTCCCACATTCTGGATGTGCCTGTTTCCTTGAGGTGGTGTTTAACTTGTTCCCCAGCCGCCATTTCCTTTTTCAGCCGGAGCTCTAAAAGCTGGATTCAGCTCAAGTTTTGCAAGAATATGATGTTGTGTACTTTCCCTTGCACCACTTGGGGAGGCTCATCCAATCCGGCTGCTCCACTTTAATGACGCAGATATTGATTCTCGAATTCAAGTACTCACCACCTGATCGCTTTACTTCCTTAGCAACCTTGCATGTAATGGTTACCACATTAGCTTTAAACATTTATTCTGCAAATATTCATCAGAGCCTCTATTGGAGTACAGTTTATATTCAAGATCCTGGGGTTACAAAGGTGAGCAAGACAAAGCAGCTGCTAAGGGTAAAGCCTGTTCACGTGTCCTCAGCCCATAAGCATGCCCTCCAAAGTTTGGGGTTTCTATTTTTGAAGCAGATTTTCTAGCCAGGGAAAGATGTGAATGGAAAATACAACGGGAGTCTGGAAGTCCCCTAATGTCTACTTAATCCTGTTACCTTTCCTTCCTTCGCCTCTTCCTCATTCCATTCCTTTCCCTCCCATCTTCCATTTCCCACTTACTTTGCCCTCATAATGTGCCAAGTATATTGAGGATTAGTGTCAGAGGTGTGGTGCCTGAATTATTCTTGTGTGTGTGCCATGGTGAATCACGATGGAGCTAGCTAGATAGCAGATCATACAACAACCTAATTTTGTGAAAGAGAAAACTGAGATATATAAAAACTTGTGACTTGTATTCAAGTTCACACAATGCCTGACCCCAATACTAAAGGACTTCTTTATGAAAGTACCCAGTGTCACACCTTCTGACCAGCAGCAGGGACTTTTCCAAGTAGAAGGTTAGTCAAAGGCACATAGTGTAAACCTACACCAGAGAGGCCTGATAAGAAACTGGATACATGTCTCCTCTGGAAACTGTTGGGCTCTGTATTTAAGCTTTAGGCAGCTTAAAATAATTAGAGTTGTATGTCCACAGGCATCCTTCATGAAATTCAAATGTGAGAGACTTTTATTCCACCTTGAAGAAAATGCATACCTAACTGGAGAAATGAAAGTTTAAAAAGCAGGGGGAAAGAACAAAGAAAAACAAAAACAAAAACGCTCGAGTCTCTGGAAGAAAGTGTGTGCAATCCTTGACTGTGAGTGGCTGATATATAAGCACCATGAAAATCTCATGTTCCTACTTCATTTTATGACAGTGTGGAAGGTACACTGCCCACCAGCAACCTTGACAATATTTGCGGATTTGAATTTCACAAATTGAAATACAGTCCGCTGAGGGCGTCGCTGCTAATGTTACAACAGAGCTGTGGCAACTATCGTGAAATCGCCACGTGGGAGACGTCTCAGATGCTGAGATGTGGAACTCCTCATAAGAAAAGTTTACTAGAAAAGACTTGCTAATGCTGCCTCTTTAGAGAAGTACGTTTTACATCTGTAAGGGACCGGAGTTCTTTCCGCTGAGTTTGCTTCCTGCACAGAGAAGGCAGAGTCACACAAGTGCCAGTCACATGGGCAGGAAAAGTTTTCCTGCCAGGCGGGTCAGCGGGACATGGGGACTGCATGCCCTGCGACAGTGCAGATTAACACAGATTGACTCACCTCTGTGGAGCAGACTTCAGTTTCTGGGAAAGCAAGGGCCGTCTTGAGGGCACGTGCTGGTAATGATACCTCTCACAGATCCCTGGCCCAGATATAGGGACCAATGTCATGTGTGTTCTCTTTGGCTCCCTTAGTGGAGAAGAGCAACAATAACAACAGTATGAATAATAAAGCGCAGATGTCAATGCAGACCCTCTGTTCCCTGTCTTCTCCAAGATTTCTACAGCTTCCCAGGGATTAATGTCAGTTCAGGGCTGGCTCCTGCTTCCTGCTTCTGGGAGAACTCATGCCATAGTCCCAGCCTTTCGTTCCCTTCTCTCCACCCCATGCTGAACCAAACGCCATACTCATTCCCTGTTCTTTGAATTGCATGGGAAAAAAATACCCTCCTGGGGGCACTTATGTGTAACAGTCTTGACTGCATATCTGAGAACACAGATGGGGGTTTATATCCTAGCAGAGCAAACATTTTAAATGGAAAAAAAAAAATCCTCAACCACCATAGTGTTGCTTTTCTGTTATCATTTTTGTTTCCTCCTTTACTTCTGTAGCCTCCCCCTCAGAAATGGAAACAGACCCTATCCCTGCTCCGGATATCTTCCTGTAGCTCCTGAGAGGCAGGAATGTGCTCTTGCTCTGCTAAAGCATTTCTTTTTCTTTTCTTTTCTTTTTTTTTTTGCATTTATCTTCAGATAGAGCAGGAGGGAGAGTGGCAGGAAGAGAGAGAGAGAAACATCGATGTGAGAGAGATGACATATTGACTGGTTGCCACCCACACGACCCCAACTGGGGTCAGGGACAAACTGCAGCCAAGGTACATGCCCTTAGCGGGAACCAAACCCGGGTCTCTCTGGTCCGCAGGCTGAGGCTCTAACCGCTGAACCAAACCGGCCAGAGCTAAAGCATTTCTTTAGGTCTCTGTCCTTGTCACCCACCAGTCTCTGCAAATGAAAGAGGGCAGCTTAGTGAGTTATTTTCCCAGTAACATGAAGTATTTCCTCTCCCTGTTCTTCCAACTTGGAAGGCAGATTTGATTATGGTCAGTTTTGATGAAAAACGAGATTATTTTTTTCCTCCAATACTAGAAAAATAATGTCACAGAGCATTATAAGGTGGTGATTGTTCCTTGTTTCATAATGGTATCTATTATCACTAATATCTTTTTCCACCCCCAGAGTTTGACAAAAGTGTAGCAAATACAGTGGACCTAGAGCCTTGATAATAAATTTACTAAATTCTCCAAGACCAAGGGCCTGGTTTTGGGGCCTGAGATTCCTAATCCTTGCCTTCCTACTGCTAGAAAGACCAAACTGGTTTCATAGTTTGTAACAGTAAATCACACTGAAAGGGGACTGGGAGAGAGAAAGAGGATGTCTTTTGGGTGAAAGCAGAATTCATATCGTGGGAACTATTTCTTCTCACTCTTTTTCCCATGTCTCTCTCCTTTTCCTGCACATTTGGGGATGTCAGGGCCATCTATTTCTTCCTCTCTACTTGGCTAGGTGCTGACAATGGTCTCTTGTCTTAAAGCTGCTTCCTCTTGGACTAGCAGAGGGTTTGATGCTACTCGGGCAAGGAGAAAGTGGTAGGAGAGACATGGTTTACATAGGGGAAGGGACACCAGGGACATCTGCATTTCCCACCATGTTGTTTGCAAATAGATTTCTCTCCATTAGGTGGTGGCCAAAGAAGATGGATGGGCCAACGCCTTCTTGCAGATATCTCCAAAAAGGGCAGACCAGTGGGTGAGCCGATCCCAATTTCAAAAAGTCTGTTGGTTGAATCTGCCAAAGGAAAGGGCTGGCGAGATGAATATGGGGAGGCGAGTTGAAGGTGGATTTTCCAAACCAGAGAGCGTGCGGAGAAAGGCCTCCTCAGGGGCCTTCAATGAATGAACAAATGCATGTCCAGGAGGTGATGGCCCTGCCATGTTGATGGTAGAGAAGCAGCAACAACCACCAGAAAGGGATGTCGGAATTGCCATCAACAGCTTGTGGTTTCTCAAATAAGTCAATGTTGCCCCCTCCCTTATCCCTTGCCTGAAGTTTTGGGGGTAGGTACAGGTTGGAGAATCAGAGAGGAGAAAGGGAGAAGGCAGTTATGAGAAAGGAGACCATGCCTTCAGTGACATATTGGAAACAGTTCATATATGCTCATGAGACTAGGTTTAAATTTCAGGAATTTTGCAATTGTTCAATGGTAGCTTGAGTTAGCCATGGTGGGAGTACTTAATATGTCACTCAATACACAGTGGAAATCAGAAAATGCTACAAATTGGAGCCTTTTAATTTTCTCTCCCCTGGAGAGCTGGCTTATCAGCATGCCCCTGCTCACGCCCCCCACCCCCAAGCAGGTGCACTCGGGGGACAGACAGAGCCTGAGATGGTAACTGGTCTGACTGCTTTAATAACCAAAGAGGTTGAAAAATTTTAACACTAGACTAGAATATAATTAGAAATCCTGCTACCCAGCTAGAAAGGAGAAGTCAGCAAAACAGAATTGTGCCAGTTATTTAAAAATCAAAATACTATTCTATATTTTTACCACTGTGCCTCTGTAGGGAAGGAAAAATAATTTCCCCTCTACCCCTCTGAGTTCTAGCTGAGACCCCTACAATAATAGATAGAATAACAAGAGAAAAACACACAGAAATTTGTTAACATGTACATCTCATGTATGGAGATACCCAGGAAAAAATGAGTGACTCCCTGAGGTAGGTTAGAGTTCAGTCCTAAATAGTATGTTAATAGGGAAAGGGGAGGGAGGATATAGACCTTTTAGGAGAGAGAACATACTTTTTAGGAAAGATGAATGGGTCCTTAGAAAAATGGGCCATTAGATGAGAGATATAGTAGTTTGTGACCAAATTTGTCTGGGTGTAGGGTCAACTACTAGCCTTCTATCTTGGGATAAGGGTCCGTCTTCTCTGGTTGGGGAAACTTGCAGGGAAGGGATTTATGACCACTGAGTTCCTTTTGGAGGATCTGTCTTTAGGTAGATAAGGGGAGTTCAGAGTACGCCTCTCCTTGCCTTTGCTGTTTCTAAAGTGCCTACAACTCAAAATAATCAACTTACCAAAGTAGCATATTTTGGGGTGAAATATTCTGCTACCCTTCACTTCTGTTACAGGTTGAAATGCATCCCATTCCCCCAAAAGATATGTTGAAGTCCCAACCCCCAGTACTTCAGAATGTGACCTTATTTGGAAATACCATCTTTATAGAGATAATGAAGTTAAAATGAGGTCATGAGAGGCTCTAATCCAAGATGATGGTATCTTTATGAAAGGGGGACATTTGGACAGACAGGTACACATAGAGGAAAGAGGGTATGAAGACACAGGGAGAAGATGGACATATGATAAGACTAATGTGTCTACCAGCGAAGAAAGCAGCAGTTGCTGGCAACCACCAGAAGCTACTGGAGACAAGGAAGGAATCTCCCTACAGCAATCAGAAAAAACCCCATCCTGCCAACCCCTTGATTTGGGACTTTTAGCCTCCAGGACTGAGAGACGCTAACTTCTATTGTTTTAGGCCAGTTTTTGGTACTTATTATAACAGCCCTAGGAAATTAATACAGCCTCCAAGATCCAATTGCTATAACTACCATTTATTGATTATTTACAATGTATGTGGTGTGTGCCAACACCTTGCTTTATTTATTTATTTATATTAATTAATTTATTTTTGTTACAGATGTTTCTCTTTTTTTTTTTTTTACCCCCTAGACACCCTCTTCCTGATCCTTCTTCCCAATCCCCCTCCCCACTTTATTTATATTACCTAAATTTTAATTATTACAGAAGTACTGCAGAGATGAGAAAACTAGGGCTTTCATTGATCATTGCAAAAAAGCATCACAGAAATTTCAGGGGAAGGAAGAGCGTCAGACATCTCAGAATCAACAGGGCACTATCAATAGATTTCTCAAGGCAGATTATGAAAAGATGGATACTTCAGGGGAGTTATTTTCATTCCGTTCAGACCCCATCCATTGTTCCAATCCACTTAAAAACTGGACATGTATTTTTTGACCTGATGGACATGATGATGAGCAACCATATGAATAGGATATTCTCAAACAAGTTGCAATTAATTCAAATTGCTGTAACTTTTAAGCATTGAGTGCTCCAGGGAAGAAGCAGGTTTAGATATCTGGCTGGATATCCCAGCTACCCTGGGCCAAATGCTTCAGGCTATATGATTTAGCAAGAATAAAATGCCAGCGACACAGAACAGAGCCAAGTTGAGAAGGGAAAGTATTCTAAAATACCATCTTTATAGAGAAGTAGTAAAATGGTAGCAGGGCTGTGGTTAGTTGTTGCTGACCAAATAAATACCATGATTCTAGAGCCAGGAAGATTACTCAGAAGGCCAACAAATGTGGGGTCAGCTGCTTTTAAACGACCATACCGAGCTTGTTTTGCAGCTTTGACTTAAGTTTTAAAACTCATGACTTAGGGCCTGGGATAAAAATTGAGGGTTTTGATCCAGTATCAACTGAGGGTATAACTCGGTGAGTCAGGCTATCTTAAATGAAATGAGTTTCAGTGGTTGTCAGAGATGGCGGCAACAGATAGGATGTTCTGTCTCAGAGAGTGTGTCTGCTAAATGAGAAGGACACTGGGACCTTGGAAGTGGTGGCACTTTCTCTCAGATGTAAAGATTTGGTCTTCATGTGGGTGGAGGGAGGCCCCAGATGATTGCTGTGCTTTCCTGGCTCATGCGTAGAGCTCACATTTTAGACACATGAAAAGCCTTTGCTTACTAAGTGTCTTGTGCTGAGCTTTATGCCAACTGCTGGGGACACAAAAATGAAAAGGAGTTTTTTGCTGTCAGTAAAAGTTAAGTAAGTCTTGTTGAGAGATAGATATTCAGCCCTGGCTGGTGTGGCTCAGTGGATAGAGCGTTGGCCTGCAGACCAAAAGGTCTTGGGTTTGATTCCCAGTCAAGGGCACGTACCTGGGTTGCAGGTTCGATCCCAGACCCCAGTCAGGGTTGTGCAGGACACAATCAATTGATATGTCTCTCTCACATTGATCTCTCTCTCTCTCTCTCTCTCTCTCTCTCTCTCTCTCCCCCTCTCTCCTTTCCACTCTATCTAAAAAATCAATGTAGAGATAGATATTCAAACAAACAACCCTTATATGCAATGCAAAAATTAGTACCAGAGGTCACCACAGGGTATTCAGGAAGCTTTGAGTTAGGAGGGACCAACTCCCAGTGGTGGGAGTAGGCTGTCAGGAAGTCTCCAAGGAGGCAGTATAACTATTGGATTGGGATCCATGAACTAGGTAAGCAGGTACCAGATTACAAAGGCTTTCATGTGCCAGGCTTAAGGGAGGTATTTAAGTATTTTAAGCTGTATGGTGACGTGATTAAATGTGTACTGTAGAAAAATCTCTATGGCAGCGGTGTGGAGGATGAAGTGACAAAAATATATACTTGAGTTTACTTTGTTCTAAATGGCAATTTTACCTTTAACTGTGTACACACCTTACTGAGTATACTCAAGTAACAAAATACGCAGGTGCAGAAATCCTGTGCTACGTGCCTGTATCCAGCTCTGTCACTGATTCAGCATGTGCCTATGCTCAAGTCTTACAGTTGTACAATATTGTTTATGAAAATGCTTAAGACTAATGTGATTAAATGTACAGGCTCACAATTATCACTGTAGGCTCTCTTTTAACTAGATGTTTCCTTTGTCTCCTTGGCTTTATAAAATATATTAACAGAATTTGATAATAGACCTCTTGGAACACGGTCATGTGATATGAAGTATTTTATCCAGCAAAGTAAAAAATACAGTGGTAAGAGCTATCCTACAGAAATCCTACAGTTCTCAAGCTGTTGCTGGAGTTCTTTCTCTAGTTATTTAGAAAAAATAAAACCAAGCATTCTCATGTATGTAAATAGTCACACACAAAACAGAAGTCCTTAGTAATGCATCCAATTAGAACTTATTTTCTGTTTTACCCTTATTGAACAAACTCAGAAAGAGTCTGGAGGCTTTGGCTAAAAAGAAATGATAAAAGACTTATTCAAGGGTCTTCGGGTTTGCAAAGTGTAAGCACAACTAGGCAATACCCAGAGTGTTCTGAAGAAGAAAGGAAAGTTAAGAGTTCTTATAGTAAAAAGTACATTCTTGAGAAGAACAAGTCCTGCATTCTTAGCTTCTGGATTGGCCCACGATGGTCATTCTCTAGATGATCAATGGTCTGGAAAGTGGATGTCAGGTCATCTGGCAAAGTGAACATTTCTTAGTCCTTCAGGAAGTAATAAGAGGGTTATCTGGAGGTTTGATGTATACATCTAGGCATTGATGCAGGACTGGAAAGTTCAAAAGTTTAAGTTCCTAAACTAGTTAAATCAAGAATAGACTTTTTTCCTCATACCTCAACCTACTTGATTTTAGTAATTTAACAGCTTGGCTAGAATGACTCCATTTTATTTCTTCAGCCTATTCCTCATCCTTTATTCCATACGCATGGTTCTCAAATTTCAGCGGGTATTAGGATCACCTGCAGGGCTTGTTCAAACAGAAGACTGGGTCCTACCCCAGAAGTCCTGATTCAGTTGGTCTGGGATGGGGCCTGAGAACTTGTGACAAGTTCCTAAGTGATCCTGCAGCTGTTGGGCCAGGGACCACACATGGAGAACCACTGCTCTGAAGTAACAATGGCTCACTTTCACTGGGCACTTTCTGTGTTCTGAATATCTTACTTGTATGAGTTTACTTAATTCTCATGGTAACCCTATGGTGCTGGCTTTTTTAGTATCACATTGAAGGGTAGCAGACTGTGCCACCCCAAAATATGCCTCTTGGGCATAAGGATTATTTTTGAGCTGATTATTTTGAGAAACAGCAGACATAAGAGAAGCTCTGAAAAGAGTAGAAGTACCCTTTTGTAAGGGAAATTTGCATTTACAAAGGAACTCTCATTTGTAAAAGTGTCTCCCTCTCTGTACCAGGAAGAGAAGGATGACTCTAAGTCACAAGAAACTCTTATCACTGGAAAAGGCACCGGGCTTCAATCTGCAAGACAGCCTTACCCTTGTTTACTAAACTTTTCCCGGCAATCTCCCCATAACTGGCCTCCTCCCACTTTTCTTTCTTTTGTCTTTAGCTGAAGATGGTATTTAAGTGGGAGTTCTAAGCCTCCCAGAGAGCCACTCATTTCCTCTGTTTGTTTTTCTCTCATTAATCTGTCTTTTATTACAAGGGTCTCAGCTAAAACTCAGACCACTAGAGGAAAAACTATTTTTCCTCCTCTATGACATTACAAATGAAACTGAGATTTGAGAAAGTAAGGTAACTCACTCAAGGTCACTCAGCTGGTAAGTGATGGTTCAAGATAAAATTCAGAATTACATACGATAGTGAATTACTGTGATTTTCCTTTTGATGAATTCCTATGTTCCAAGCATGCCACCAATCCAGAAACTTTGGAACCCTGGGAATATTTTGTTGGTGTGTTTGGGGACTAATATTGCCTTGCTTGGATATAGATGTCTTTCTTTGTGAAAACACTCATAATTTGAGATAGAAATTTACTTCATCCCCAGTGAACATTTCCGACCATAAATTGCTAAACCTGCTGACTCATAACAAAAACAAAGAGCATCTACTCTTTTGTTCTGGCTTTGAGTTTTGGGAGGTGGTGGGAGAAGGAATAAATTGCCACCCACTATAGATCACTTTATTTTCATTTTATTCAATGGCATTTACAGTACTGTGTATGGAGGTGGTCTTGAGAGCTTTGTGGAGATTACTTTTTCAATAGTACAGATGGCTCTGCTAAACATTTAAGGCATCTTGGGGAACAAGAGTATGATTCTGACTCGGGAAGTTGGTCATGTACATCACTTGGTATCAAGTGCTTTGGCCTCTGAACATCTCAAATGGACACATACTTTATTGGCTTATTAACTCATTGCTGAAGTCACTGCAGGCTGAAGCTACACCTTCATGCCTGACCACACACCAGTGATTTTTTTATTGCTTGTTTTATTGGCTCTTTGCTTGTTCTCTTCTTTTTACTCATAACCATGTACGTGTAATGCCCAGAAAATTCCTTCTCTCTCTCTCTCTCTCTCTCTCTCTCTCTCTCTCTCTCTCACACACACACACACACACACCATCTTTCATGGATCTGTTAGATCAGAAAAATGTCTATGTTCTACAGCTAAGCATAAAGCCTCTTCTCTGGTTGACAATGCCCTGTTTCATTTTAAAGGTGTTACATTCTCAGAATACAGTAAAAGGACCATCATCACTTGGCGATGAAGTTTCCTGTAGTTTATAATCTCATCATCAAGGAAGAAACACCGAAGCCCAATACGCCTCAGTTCAAATGTAAACCCTAGAATATATGATGCTGTGGAAGCCAGAGGAAGCAGTAAATCAACAGGGAAGGAATGACGGCAAGATCTTTGGTTGCAGAGAGGGTGAGGTTGATGAGGTCGCGGGAAAAGTCTATCAGATTTGGTGATCAGAATATCCCGGGCAGTTAAGGGCTGAAACTCGTGGGAAGCTGAGCAAGCAGGTAGGCCCCTGTTGATATTATGACATTGTGATGGATTCAGTAATCAGGGTACTTACATTTTTTCTGCCAATGTTTAGCAGCTTGAGGATGTGAGCAGAGAAGTAGGGGCCAGGGAGGATTGGGGTGCATGTCTGGTACTTGGGGTTGGAGGTTTGCATAGCAGAAATGGATTTAAGGATTGTAGTTTGTTAGAAAAGGTAACAATGACCTATCTGCCTATGAGACTTTGTTTTAGAAGGGAGACCAATGAAGTCAGAAGGCCAGAAGAGGATTTAGGACAGAGTTTTCAAAGTGTTCCCTGTTTCAATTTGGATCAGTGGGTCTGAGATGAGGCCAATCTGTGCTGATCTCAATACCTTCTCTCACTAAACATCACAGGAGCTTGGCTTTGATCAGTGTCAGGTATTAGGACTCTAGGCTGAGAAAGTCCTGTTTGCTTCCTGGGTCCATTCTCCACCTTTCTACACTCTGCTCTGTGACGTGGGGGGCTGACCTACAAGGGCACTGAATTCTTACCCTCTTGCTTCTGCTTGGATTTGGCCATTGGGGATCTCTAGCACGGGATTTGAGGGAGGAAGACTGTGAGGGAGAGATTCATTCCCCTGCTTCCCTTCCTGCAGGGTTGTCTTGGTCCTCTCCCCTTTAGACCTAGAGCCGGTAATGACGCTCAGCTCTCTCAGCCCATCGATTTCTCTACACTCGCCATCCCTTTAAAAATGCCTACGAAAATTACTCCGCATCTGCTTTACCGCCTCACATTCCCCAGGCTGAACGTTCCATCTGGACCCTGTCTGACACACGTCTTATGTAACATTTCATTATAAAAACTGTCATCACTAAAAACATGTTGAAACCAATCGCCTAGGACAGAGGTTGGCACCGCTGCTTCCCAAAGAGCCGGAGAGTAAATACTTTTGGTTTTACGGGTCATACGATCTCTGTCATCACGACTTGACTCCGCTACTTGAGCGAGGAGGCAGCCACCGACAAGTCAGTGAATGAGTGTGGCTGTGGCCCAGTAACGCTTTATTCACGAAGACAGGCAGTGGGCTTTTCCTTTGGCCTGTGGGTTGGAGTTTACTGGCCCCTGCTCCAGGACAAGCACTCTTCTGTTTAATCTGTGAGAGTGGTTCTCTCTCTGGGAACATTTTGCCCTCTATGGGATGTTTAGCAATGTCTGGGGATATTTTCTTGTTTATCACAGTTGGAGGAGGGGCGTTACTGGCATCTAGTGGGTAGAGGCAGGAGATACCTCTAAACATTCTGTACTGCACAGGGCACCCCCCACAACAGGAATTATCCTGCCTAAAATATCAATAGTGCCAAGGTCGAGAAATCTTGGTCTTGAAGAGATTGTCAGTTTGTTCATCATGTCACTGCAACTTTAGTAAAAAAAAAAAAAAAAAAAAAAAATCACAGAATTAATTTTATAGCTATTAGGATTGGTCAAGTTGAGTGTTTTCAAGCTCTAATTTTCACATCATTTTGCAGTGCTTCTTAGAAAACGGGGATATGATTCATTTATTGAGAACCGTGATGGTTTCCTCAGCAACTTTTTCATCCCTCAAATCATTAGTCATATTAATCTACCTTAATCTACCTTAACTTACTCTTTTTGTTCCCTACATGTCTTTTGGATGGATAAAGAAAGCATTCATGCCTCTTCTGGCAAAGTTTTGTCTGTCTAGTATCCTCAAGCTGTATCTTCCTGGATTTCCTCAGCTTGCTCGTTAAGATAAAGGACTACCTAGTGAAAGAAGTACATTTGGTCCAATGGAATAAATATGAATATGGTATAGGTGTGGGTGGTGGGTGCTGGGCACTGGGCACTGGAGGATGAATAGCTGAACCTGAGACACATTAGGATATGGAAAAGGAGTGTTTTCTTTGTGTGTGGGGGTGGGAGGTGTGGCCTAGTGTAGTCAGATGGCATTAATGAAGGTCTCCGGAGTTGGGAGAGACTGAGACACTTTATTAATGGTGAGAGGAAGGAAGACTGACAGCTGGGAAAATGAATGGTTAGAAAAGTATGTTGGGGAATGTGCCCCTAAGCTAGGGCTTTTGATTTTAATCTTCTGGGGCTCTGTGTTCAAGACTGGCTACCTTAACATTTTAGAAGGGGAGGGAGAGAAATGGATAGCTCCAACATGGGTTATTGTACTCTGAGTTTTAAATGAACCTGTATATTATCCTTGAACCAGAGAAAAACTGCAACATTTATATTCCCTGAACCAAACTGGTATTTCTTTTGACTGATGTTTTTTGTTTAATGACAGAGGACCATGTCTCACCTCCTCCCCTTTCAGTATTCTAATGTTTCTCATGTTTAGTTATTCATCCTCCAGCCCCCCAGGACCCACCTCCTCCCCACCCCAGCAAGCCCCACCCCTGCACACATTAGTGGGCAAGTTGGAGAGCAAGGACACATGGAAGTCTGTGTCTGGATAACATCACAATTCGATCAACTGAACAGCCTGGAAGTGGCCTTAAAGAGATGCTTGACTTTTGGAAATCACTTCTTTATTGCAACCAGTGATGTTAAGTTAAAGGTTCAAAAGATAAAATAAACAGTCATAAAGGCCTTTTAAAACTCACATGCAAGTGTGTTAAATGGATTTACTCGCTGTCAATTAAATACGGTGATATTAAAGCAATGTTCATACACTGGCAAAACTCAAATCATGAGTGCTTAATGGAGACAAAAATTTGGAGAACAGTGGATGAAATGTCACTTGTATGTGATTTTAGAGTCAGTTTTGCAGGGTTTTCAAGGAGTAACTTGACCTTAGTGTACTACAATGGAAAACAGCTCTATACCTAGGTCCATCCTTCTCAAAATTAATTTTAGAATTTATTTTTTCAAGTGGACACTTTCATCACAGTAAGTTATAGAGGGACACTCCTTGACAGGTTATTTTTAGAATAATTCTGATCCTGCCTGGCCGGTGTGGCTCACTGGTTGAACATCAACCCATGCATCAAGAGGTCGCCGGTTCGATTCCCAGTCAGGGCACATGCCCAGGTTGTGGGCCTGATCCCCAGTGGGGGGCATGCAGGAGGCGGCCAATCAATGTTCTCTCTCATTGATATTTCTATCTCTCTCTCCCTCCCCTTTCCTCTCTCTAAAAATCAATAATAAAAAAAAAAATTTAGAATAATTCTGACCCTGAATACCAGTGAAAGAAGTACAATTGAACTAAAATTTAGCCAGTGTAGTAAATTTACAGTGTCATCTTAAGCCTAGCTAATGTTGATTATTTCCTATGTGCCAGGAAATACACTAAACAGTTGACATGGTTCACTATTTTAATTCTGGTGGTAGACTGGAGGTATGTGCAATTATTGTCACTCTCATTGTACAGATGGAAAAAACTCAGGCATGAGGAGGTTGCATAATTAGCTCAAAATCACACAGTAAGTGGTGCTGTTAGACTTTGCACCCAGGTAAATTAATTTCACAGCCTACACTTAACCCACTGTCTCATACTGCTTTCCTTTTCCGTACTTTTTGGTAGTGAATATGAGAAGATAATTCTGAGAGCATTCTGGTATGTTAGATCTTAAAATCCAGTTAATAAAACTCTATAATACAAGCAAAACTCTGTGGTCTTGGGGAAATCATGTACCTTGAATCAGTAAAATGAGAGATTATACTGAGTGGTTTCTAAAACATCTTTTCTACTCTAACACGGTGATTCCAAGATAGAGTATAGGTTTTTAAAACCACATTCTTCGATCAAATATTCATCATATTAAATTATTTGGAATAGACACTAAATTCACAAAAGAATTTCCCAGTCTTTCTTTGACCCTATCGGTTGGTGCTTAGATGGAATCAGAAACTCCACAGTGAACAGGGAGAATACTGCTTAAGCCATTCCATTGTCATAAAAGGGATGTTTTGGTACTGCAGAAAATTCACAGAATTTTAGAACTGTCAAGGGCCCTAGCCATGGTCTGGTTCAGTCCTCTGTAATGTAAAAGAGCTGCATTAGATAATGGCTAGATCCCTTATAGCTTCCTCATCTGAACTCCAGAGAGGTTCAGAGACACATCCAGATTCACAAGGCTAGTTCGTAGTAGAGCTGGGCTTCAGTTGTCTGGATTCAGATCCCAGGGCTCTCCCAAGGAGTCACAACCACTTTTGCCTTTACTTCCCCAGTTCATGGAAAACCACTGCCTGTTTTAGTCTGGGTAGTGTCGTGGAACAGAAAGATCTGGGTTTGAATCTTAGCTCTTTTCTTACTAGATGTGAAATATTGGGGAAAGTTAAAATGAAAATATGTATGTATGTATATATATATTATATAAATTCATATATAATGATCGGGATTTACGTATCATGTTTATGATCATCAGACTGAACCTCAGAGCCTAGTACTGACAATATAATAGGGATTGTGTTTGTACTAAGGCACATGTCTGCAATTGTTGAATAAGAACATATGGGAACAGAGGTCAACCTAATTTGTAAATGAGGCAAAATGATGAAATGGGGCCGGTGTGCTACAGTTTCCACAGTCATTTTAATAGAGTTGAGAGATGAGAGAATCGAACCATGAAAAGGGTACAGGATGATGGGTGAACCCCATTCCAAAGAACCGTCTTCCCCTCTTCCCAAATCAGTGCGATGTTTACAATGAAAGGAATGGCTCCACTGTCTCAAAGCCACTGCCATCTGTCACGTTCAATTAGAGTTGTTAAATTCAACGTTATTAGCATTGTAGGTCTGTTTTCTTTGAGTTTGTAAAGGTGTTTCGTCTTGTTATTATATAAGAACTATAATCATTAGTATTTTATATCTCATTTTGTATCACATATTTAAGAAACATTATTATAACATACAAAATTAAGTTACCCCCCCACTGCGGGGGAACCCAGGTGGAGCGGGGGAGCCCAGCGACCCTCCCACCAAGGGAGGAAGCCGGCAACACACAGGAGAACTGAGCAAACTGAACAACGAAATTGACCCAGAGACATGGAGGGTGGAGTACGGGATGACGGGCCTCAGAGGAGGGGGGGAGGCGGGGGAAAGAGATAAATCACAGAGCCTATGTGCATGGGTGCATAACCAATGGTCATGGACAACAGGGATGGGGAGGAGGAGAAGGGGAGGGGGAGGAGGGTGTCAATGGGGGAAAAAAAAGGAAAAACATCTGTAACAAAAACAAATTAATAATAAAATAAATTATAAAAAAAAATTAAGTTAAAAAAAATGAGAGAGATGATTTTTTTCTTCTTTAAGAACTTTTCATACATTTTGTTCCGGGCATGAAAAATGCTTGATAGTCTAGTATGAGGACTCCTTTTAGATGTTAGAGATTTTCTTAGACCCAAACCTGATGGCAGTTTCATGTTAAAAATATGTTAACTGAGACAATACTGAATGGTAAAAGATCACTGTGAATTCAGTAATGTTCCAAAATAATTTCATTCATCACATAGGCATTTACATGCATTTTACAAAATGATAGTGCATGAAAATAATTGCATGCAATGCTATTCACTACAGAATGATTTGTAAGAACAAAAGAATGGAAAAAACTCAAATGTCAACCAATAGGGACTGTATGAACTCATGACATTATATCCACATAATGGAGTACTACACAGCTGAGAGACAGAACGAGGACTATTTCTATTTCTATACACGGCCTGGAGTAATATCCAGGATCAATTGTTAAGTTTAACAGAAAGATAGACAAAACATAAAGTATAAGCTACATTTATCAAAGAAAGGGGCTCCCTGCCCTGGCTGGTGTGGTTCAGTGGTTAGAGCTTTGGCCCATGCACGAAAGGGTTGCGGGTTCAATTCCAGGTCAAGGGAACGTACCTGAGTTGTAGGTTGGATCCCCAACCCTGGTTGGGGTGCATGCAAGAGGCAACCAATCAATGGTTCTCTCTCTCACAGATGTTTCCCTCTCCACACCCCTCCTTCCACTCTCTCTAAAAAAAAATCAATGGAAAAAATATCCTTGGGTGAGGATAAACAAAAAAAGGGGACGGGGGGGGGGCGGCTCACATCATCCAGATGTGCAAATCTGAACATTGTTAAGAAAACAATTCTTAATTCACAATGATATGCATATAATTAATAATCCTATCATAGATGTTCCTAGCAGCATTTTTTTTATATTTTATTAATTTATTTTTGTTACAGATGTTTCTCCTTTTGTCCCCATTGACACCCTCCTCCCCATCCCCCCACCCCATCCCCAGCTTTGTTGTCCATGTCCATCAGTTATGCATACATGCATATAAGTTCTGTGGTTTATCTCTTCCCTCCCCCCCACCCCCTCTTCTGAGGGTTGTCAGTCTGTACCCTACTTCCACATCTCTGGGTCTACCCTGTTCCTCAGACTGTTATGTTCATTATATTTCACAAATAAGTGAGATCATGTGATATTTGTCTTTCTCTGCTTGGCTTGTTTCTCTTAGGATAATACTCTCCAGGTCCCTCCATGTCATCTCAAAGGGTAAGAGATTTTTCTTTCTAACAGCTGCATAGTACTCCATTGTGTATATGTACCACTGCTTTTTTATCCATTCATCTACTGATGGACACTTGGGCTGTTTCCAGATCTTAGCTATTGTAAATAGTGCTGCTATGAACATGGGGGTACATATTTCCTTTCTGATTGGTGTTTCAGGCTTCTTAGGGTATATTCCTAGAAGTGGGATCACTGGGTCAAATGGCAATTCAATTTTTAATTCTTTGAGGTAACACTATAGTGTTTTCCATAGTGGCTACAGCACTCTGCATTCCCACCAGCAGTGTACTAGAGTCCCCTTTTCTCCACACCCTCGCCAGCACTTGTTTGCCTAGCAGCATTGTTAAACATAATGAAATACTAGAAGCAACCTAAACAGTTAAAAATAACAATATGTACTCATGTATAAGGATGTCATTTAAATCTTGTAGAAAAAATAGTTTATGATTTAAGAAAGTGTTTACAATATATTATTAAGTTTAAAAAGTTATAAAATATTATGCTTGCAGTATATTTCCATTTGCTAAAAATAATATGTGTATGATTATGCATTGAAAGGAAACTGGATGATTGCATAGTGAAATGTGAGTAATCACCGTATCTGTGTGTCAGGCTTATAGGCAGTTTTGTTTTATCTTCTCTTTATTTTCCAAGTTTATATAGTTAGCGTGCATAATTCTATATGTTTAATAGAAAATATGCTGTTTACCAAATATTCATTTAAGCCAAAAAATGCAAGTATTTTTTGAAGTGGTAGCATTTGAATGGAAAGAGATATTATTTTTCAGACCATAGATAATGCCTGCATTTAGAGATTTGATACTCTGAGTAGGAAACTACTGATCTACTGATCTAGGTCAACTTTTTTCATTTTAAAGATGAGCAAAGAAGAACCCCCCCCACCCCCACCCCCACAAAAAAAAAAAAAAAAAATGAGATGACTAGGCCAAGGCCATCTTTACCAAGCAAAGAAAAGAAAAAAAGTCAAAAGTAGGAAATGTGGTTATACTTTTAAAACTGTTTTTGCATTATTTTGAAGTTAACCTGGAACCTCCATCTGTGTGCGGAAAGCTTTGTACTTCTCTCCTAAACCTAGAGAAACATGGCCAGTTTGTTACAGGTGAATTTATCATGGACTGAACATAAATGACTAAAAGATTGCTCTTTAAGAATCCTAAATGTGGTCACTGTAGATTTACAGTGATTATGTTGCATCTCAAGAGGTATTTTTGATACATGGTTGTAACTAGCAGGCCATTTTAGGGAAATTTGGCCTTGGAGGGGGATCCTTCTCCAAAGTGCCCCGTGTAACTCCCAAGGAGACTGACACTGTCAATCCACCGTCCTGATGCAGCCAAGGAAAGTGCTTTGGCACGAGAGGTCATGTGTGAGTGTTTACCCAGGCATATTAAACTCATTCTCAGCTGACTCGAAGCATAAAGCAAAAGTATTTGCTGGGGTAACAGTATAATCAGCCACAGGTTAGGGCCCAAAGAAGGGAAACACCCAGTGGAGAACAGAAAAGAAACCTCTGTAGGGAAATGATCTCATTAGGCTTGGATCTTCAAATTATTTTATTAAAAAAAAAAAAAAGAAAATGTACATTGAACAAAAAATCAAGATAGAATCAAGTAAAATGCAGTTTTAAAAAAAGAGAGAGACTTGTCACATCTCTTGATTCCGGGGTGCGATGATGGGCCCTGTAGCCAGACTGAGGAAAGCAAAGGGGTTCTTCACTAGTTTTTCCCTCCTACCCTAACTGAACCCAGTGAGCATGACAGAGCTTTCTTCTGCCCTAACTCTATGCCCGATTTCCTTCCTTATCAGAGTTGAGTTCTGCTCTGATTTCCTTTGGATGTTGGCTGAACCGAGGGTGCAAGGAAAAACAAAAATAGAGGTCTCACAGAAAGCAAACTAGTGGTTGCCAGGGGTTGGGGAGAGGAGGATAGGGAATAGCGGCTTAATGGGTGGATGAAAGTGTTCTGAAACTAGAATGTGGTTGCCAACCTTGTGAATGGACTAAATGCCACCGAATTTCACACTCTGAAGTGTTTAAAAGGGTGGGTTTTATGTTTTTGTGAGTTTCCCATAATAAAAAAATATGGCCTCCAGCCCTGGCCAGTTTGGCTCAGTGGTTAGAATGTTGGCCTGTGGACCAGTTGATACATGGTTGTAACTAGTTGTGGGTTCGATCCTGGTTAAGGTCATGTACCTCGGTTGCGGTTCGTCCCCGGCCCTGGTCGGGGTTGTGCAGGAGGCAACCAGTCAATGTGTCTCTTTCACATCGATGTTTCTCTCTCTCTCTCCCCCCCTCTCCTACTCTATCTGAAGAAAAATAATAATAATAAAATGAAAATATGGCCTCCCATGTGTAGTGCACTGGGGAGAATGATATGAGGAGGGATGGGAGGTGCTGGCATCGTGCAGGTCAAAGGCAGCTGGTGAGAGAAGGAGGGGCTATGGAGACTGAGCTAGAATCAGTGGGACTTCTGGTCAGACCCAAGTCCTGATTTTCTCTGGCTAGCCCATGTTTAGTTCTTTCTTAGCATTAATTCAGCTTCTAATTCAGTTCACCCAAGGTTTATGCAGAAGTCATAAGTTAGCTGTCTTAGAGTCTAATGTAACTTGAAAATGTTTTCCCTAGTCGTATGTTTTATGTTATTATTTATGTTGATTTTATATTTTCTTTTCTTTTATTATGTATAAATGTCTTCAGATGGGGTATGCTTGCTCCAATTTTGTATGTCCTCCATGGATCCCTATTGTTTTAAATTGCTCCTGCTTCATTCATTTATAATACATGCCTAGCTAATGAAAGCATTTGTGTTTGCAGCCTCTGATTTTTAAAGAACTTATGCATGCAAAGCACAATACTAGATGTAGCTGACTCTGTATGGGCTCTTGCTTCATGGAGTCTTCTTAGGATGAAGACACAATGTAAATGTCTCATTGCAACATAGGTAGGATAAGTACCCCAACGGCAACACAAATTAAGTGGATAGAGAATAAAGACAAATGCAAAGACCACGTAGTATCTCTTCACTTTCACTTCTGCTCTTTGCATTGACATTTTTATTGCAGTGAAAGCAGTTAAAGAAGACAAATGGTGTTTGTTAAGAATCTGGGAAGAAATGCCATCTAATCTACAACTAATAGTCATCAGAGCATAACACTTTATTGTAACACATTTTTGCTTGGGCATGAGGAGTATAGTTACATTCTTAATGAAAAATAATTTTGGCAAAATGAAATATATATGAAAAACATATACACTTGGATTCTTCGCAATTTAACAGCAATGCTCTCAGGAAATAAACTACTATTTATTGATTCATTCAGTGTGCCTTACAGATGTTATTACCGATCATAACAACAACCCTGTAAGCCAGTGTATCAGAGGAGAACCTCGACATTAGTGAGGGGACAGCTTGAGTGTTTTCCAGGTCCTTAATTCCAAAATGTGCACATGGCTCTTGGCTTTCCGGAATCACATTTCCTTCAAGAATCAGATAGTTAAAAAATAAAAAATTAAAAAAAAAAAGAATCAGATATTACGTGTGGATATTCTTATGTCTCATTACTAATTTTTCCATCTATTAGAGCTTTAGTTTTATCTCTGTTTTGAAAGTCATTTTAATAAACATACAAGCCAAAATCACCTTAGAGAAAGATTCCATAGGAAATGAGTAGAGAACGGGAACTGGCTAAGCTGGGCAGCTAAGATCACTCACTGTCTAAGGATTTGTTCAGCACATCAGCTTCCTAGGACTGCCAGAGTCTACTGATTCTCCATATGTTCGTGTTCTGCTGGAGCAAACATAAATTTGCACAACTTTGTGGAGAAGCTTTATTGTTATATAGCCAACGTTTTTAAAATGTTGAATCTTTGGACAGGACATTTACTATTGCTTAAAAGCTAGTGTACATTTGAAGATCAGGTCTTTTCTTCCATATCCAGTGGACAACCAAGTGTGTTGCTCATTGTTTTGCCCACCAGGAAGATTTCCTTTTACCTTTCTTCTTTGAGGCCACCCTAACTGGGGGTGTAATGCAATAGCAGTCTGTTTCTGGCTAGAGCTAATAAATTACATCAATCCAGTAATGAACCAAGACTGAGCTATTTCCTCCACCATTGGTGGTTTGCAGAGAGCAGCTGTGGCAGCTGCCTATGGACCACAGGGAGCAGGCACATGCGATGTTGCTGTTCAGATCTATCACTCACCTGCAGTGTGTTCTGGCAATAGCACCTGTGTGTGGTTCAAGTGCATCTATCCTATAAGACCAACTTGGTGAGGGATGAGATGACTGGACAGTGGTGATGATGACCTGGAGAGGAGATGGTTAAATTCTGGGGACAGGTGGGACTGAGCAGATGTTGGTGAAAGGCATGAAGAACAGAATAGGTCATGAGTTTGATTTGGGAAATGAGAACTATTGAGTACCTATGGGGCATCTGAATATAGATATTGCAGTGGTTTTAAAACATGTTTGCAAATTATTTGACATTCCTTCTATCAAGAGGTAGAGTCTTCATCTCTTCCCCTTAAATCTGGATGGGGCTTTGTGACGACCTTGACAAACAGAATGTGGCAGATACGATGCTATATGATGTACAAGGCTAGTTAAGAGAAGGCCATACTAGTTCTTTGGAGACACTTGTTCTGGTATCTGTCAGTGCTCTTCAGTGAAAACCCATCAGGAACACATATGTAGTTAAACAACTTGGATTTATTACTTGCAGCAAGGGGGAACATACACCATGGAGAACATGGGGTGTTTCGGTAAGAAGGTGTTAGAAAGGACCTATTATAGGATTTGGGCTTTGGTTGGTGGTTTAGGCAAAGATTTAAGAAAGCAGGGATTTGGTCTAGATTGGATGCTAGCAGAAAGTGGGAATAATTCTATGATTGGATAGTTTGTGGGTGTTATAGTGAACTTGGTTTTGTCTGTGCTTATGCAAAATTATGAAGTGGCCTTGTTTTATTTTATCTCATCATGATCTCAGAGTAACCTTGTGTGAGGTTGGTATTCCGTTAGATTGTTTATGTCCTGTAGGAGAATAACATGGCCTAGTTGTGAATGTTACATCAGTTCTGGACATGAGAACTTCAGTTCTGAACATAAGTTTTTTTTTTAGAGCTTTCAGCTGTCATGTAAGAAACCTGGCTACCTGGAAGTCACCGCATGGAGTGGCCACATACATGCATACATATAGAGAAAGATGGCCCAGAGTTCAAGTCTCCAGCTATTCAAGTCTTCCAACCTGGCTGACAGATGTTTGAATTAAGAAGACCCTGAGATGACCTCATTTCCAGCCATTGCCTCACCACAACTTCATGAGAGGTCTGTATGTAGTGAGAACTGCTTAGCTGAGCCTAGCTGACCTCCAGATTCATATGTAAAATAAATAACTGTCATTGTTTGAGTTACTATTTTGGGGTGGTTTGTTGTGCGATAATAGGTAACTAATACAGATGTCTGCAGTTGGCTCCGTAGGTCTGGAACTCAGGAGAGAAATCTGGCTTGGAGGTATAGATTAGGAAGTTCTCTAGCAAGGAGAAAGTCACTGAAGTCATTTTAATGGATGAAGTCACCACGGAGATAATGTACATCATGAAAGAAAAAAACAACCTACAGTGGCACCTTTAGTAATAACACTGAAGGGATCAAGAAGAAAGAAGCATTTGCAAGGAGACTGAGTGGGTGGACAGTCGGGAAAGATGATGTCAAGGAAGTCAAGAATGAGGGCATACAGAATGGATGGCTTTCCAGAGTCAGATGCTGTGGAGGGAGGTCAAGTAAGACAAAGACTGAAAAGTGTTCATTGGAGTTAGCAACAATGAGTTTACATTGTTGGCAAAAGTACTTTCAGGGAAATTGTGGGCTAGTCAGTAATGAGGGCAGAGGCCAGCCTGCAGAGTTAATGAGGGAAGAAAAGATGAGAGAGAGGATACCAATGCCCATGCTGTTTTACTACATTGTGTTGGCTATCTCCATACCATTGTATAGAATCCTTTATCTATAATTCAATAACCCATAACAATCACATCATGTCTTGAACCCTACAATTCCACAATAATGTAAATAGATCATATCCTGCTGTAGATTTACTGTTATACTTAACCCTGAAGTTTCCAGTTATAACTATATTACCGTATGTATCATCATAACCACTTTATTTGTTGGTTTTTTTTTTTCTATTTATCATCAGATAGAGTGAGAGGGAGGCAGAGAGAGAGAGAGAGACAGAGAGAAACATCGATGTGATAGAGACACATCAACTGGTTGCCTCCCTCACGACCCAACCAGGGCTGGGGACAAACCGCAACCGAGGTACGTGCCCTTGACCAGAATCGAACCCGTGACTCATTGGTCCGCGGGCCGACGCTCTAACCGCTGAGCCAAACGGGCCAGGGCACATTATAACCACTTTAAATCTCTTATTGTTTCTCTTGCAATTAAAATAGTTCACCATTTAAAATAGTACCCAGTGTTCAATTTTCATTGGTGCCTTGTAATTACTTCAGAAAAACAATCTCAGTTTAAAATATAAACTCTTGAGTCATCTCTGCAGGAGGAATAGCTTACCTTTGCCAGAGCAGTCTGAGGAAAATTGTTCTAGTCAGAGCCTGCTAATTCATCGGCCTGATTGTCAAGGCATCCATTCCAGCTCACCCTCCTGGGAGGCTGCTGTGGGATTGCTTATCCAAGTGGGGGTCAAGACCTCCTTGGCGACAGTGAATGAGTTGCCAGGGGATGGTGGAGAGGAATTCTCAGTTCAACCTGTAAGTTGATCTGGCTGTAATGGCCCCGAAAGGCTCCTCCAAGCCTCTTTCCCACCTCTTTTCAGGGGGAATCTTATCCCATCACCTTCATTATTTGCTTGTGGTTTCTTCTTCATCGATGCGTGGAGGCGAGCACGAGGGTGAGCATGGGAGTAAGGCCTTCAGATGAAGTGTTTACATTTCAGAGGACTTGAACTTTATATTTCAAATGTCACTTCCAAATGAGGGTTTACACACAGACGAAACAGGACTAACAGATTTGCAAGATAGTGTGTGGCATGCATTTTAAACTCCTGTTGCTACACTGGCTGCAGCATCTTTTTACAAATCCTATCATTTCCTTGTAAATATCACCACAGAGTATATTGTACTTAGAAACATGCTTTTATTAGATGTAAAAATTTAAAATGTGCTGCCTTAAAAAAAAAACAAAACACCTTTTTGGGGCATTTCTTCATGTTTTTGGATGTCAGAAACTTTTAAAATGGAAAATTCTTGGGCATGTCTCAGCATCTGAGCAGCCCTGCCTGGGAAAACAACTCTGCCTCTCTGTGGAAGGAACTGTGGAGTGTGGAGGATGATCCGATGAGTGCTCAGAGGGGATGGGGAAAGGTAGAAACCAAATATTTATGTATCAAGCACGTTTTTGTGCTTAGCACTGTACTGTGGGCTTCACATACTACCTTGAATCATGTAGAATCACATGGAATGAGGACCACAGTCTGAGCTGTCATCAGAAGGGAAACTGAAGCACATGGGACTTAGAAACAGTTTTCGATGGGGTTTGGGGTAAGGGTAGAGGGGGAAAGATCTTGGCAAATATCCTGTGCTCAAATACTTGTGTCATCCTCATTTGTGTAGCCTTTGTGACTTCTCATCTGGGTACCTCCGGTTGGCAGGTGATTACAGATGCCTGTTAGCCCCAGGAAGGCATGTGGAAGGCACGAATCGTAGCTGTGTGTCTCAAAAGGCTTCAGGTGTGTGAGCCGTCAGGTTGTGTGTGTGTGCTCATGCTTGTGCTGAATGTACCACCAATTTAAATAGGATTTTCAACTGGGAAGATTTCACATGCTTCTTTAGTGTGGTCCAAGCGAACGAATATATTTTTAGAGATGAAAAGTAGAGCGTGTTCCAAAAGGGCTTTTATTTTGCCATCAGGGATAGGACTTTTATTTATAGTAATTTCAGGCCCCTAAATACCTTCAACCATAGTATGACAGGACAAACAACAACAACAAAATTAAACAGTAGATGATTAGATTGTGTGTTATTTTACAGAGAACCTTATTTCTCTTGCCTTTGGAAAATATAGGCCTTCTTTTCTTAACTATGATTAGAACAAATTATTTGCTAGGATTTACTTAGGCATATCTTGCCTAGGCAGCAAGAATATGGACAGTACAATTGATCTTGTCTCTTGGCCTGGATGATTCAAAGGAAAGTACACACACAGGAATCAATTTTTAAAAAATATTTTCTTTATTGATTTTAGAGAGAGAGGAAGGGAGAAGGAGAGATAGAACCATTGATTGGCCGCCTCCTGCATGCCCCCCACTGAGGATCAGGCCCACAACCTGGGCATGTGCCCTGACTGGGAATCAAACCAGCGACCTCTTGGTGCATGGGTCAATGCTCAACCACTGAGCCACGCCGGCCGGGCAGGAATCATCTTCTTAGAATTTGTTAATATTTATTACAATGTACATATATATGGAATAGAAATATACATGGAATGGAAATATACACAAAATGGAAATATTCAACAATTAGAAAAATGTCTACTATTTATTGAGCCACTACTGCATGCCAAATTCTTTACTTATATTCACTACATCATTTAAATTCAAATAATTCTATAAGGTATGTTTTATGATCACCATGGTTCTAGTGCTGTTTCAAAGACATTAGGTAATTATTCCAAGGACACCGAGCTAGTTAGTGACAGGGCTGGAAGTTTGAAGCTAGTTTTGGCTGACTCGGAAGCTTATATTTTTTCCAAACAATCTGCTTTTCAAAGTCACGATAATTACTGGGAGTGGCACTGAGTTGTCTTACTAGGAAGGCAACTATGTTTATTATTCAATACCATCCCTATTCAAAGAACTATTTGCTGAGCTTTCTTCTAGGCACAATGATAAATGATGTAGAATCTAGAGATCAAAGCTGAGGTGTTCCTGTCCTCATGGGACCCATGGGCTAGGGGGGAGTCTAAAAAGAATATTGATGAATATGCACATATTGGGCATTGACATCCTTCAAGGTCAAACTCCGCAAAACTCTATCTGTGAATCCTGCCTCTGAGTTAGAGTGATCAAACCAGTGCTGAGGCAAGATGCTAATGGAGACCTCAGCGAATAGTGGTAACTCTCCAACGATATAAATTGCTTGCGGGGCACAAGGAAATAGGAGAAACTATCCAAGAACTTCACCAAATGGGCATTGTACACCCTGCCCATAGTGCTTTCAACAGCCTGCCATGGCTGGTACAAAAAAAAAAAAAAAAAGCCAGTGGCTCATGGTAGATGACCATGGACTCTCGAGAATTGAACATCCCTGCAGCTGTGCCCACCACTGCCACCATCTTAGATACCTTGGCCGCAGTCCTGGCATTGTACCGTGCTGTTCTGGACTTAGCCAATGCTTTTTTCAGTATACCCTGGCTGCTAAGTCACAGATCAGTTTGCCCTCCCATGGGAGGGGCCACAGTGGACCTTTCAGGTCCCCAAGGCTCCCTGTATAGCCCTGCAACATCTAGAGGTCTGTCCCTGTTCTCCTTCCCCATATCAGCAGAATGCACCCACCACACGGATGATGTCATGTTGACATGGGAACACTTGTCCCTGCTGCAGGACACTGAAGGCTTTGATGTGTGCTGTTGAAGAAATGGTATTGACGAAGCACAAGCTTATTCAACCCCTTAGAATGTGAAAGGGGTGCAGGATTTTGTAGGGATTTGGAGGACTTGTATTCTCCACCGGGCACAGTGCCTCCATCCTTATACAACCTAGAAAAGAAAGGACATGTGGGTCTGGGGATCAGAACAAGAAGTCACCTTTGAGAAGGCAACAATACTCGTGAAGCAAATATCAGCTCCAGGCCTCTCCCAGGCAGGGCTGCCATTTGAGTGGAATGTACCTGTGACTCTGGCAGGTAAGGGTTGAGTCTGTACCAGAAACCACAGAAGGAGAGAGTACCTTAGGACTTTGGTCCCAATTCTGGAAGGAGCAGAAACCCTCTCTACCCGATACACTTACTTGCACTTTGTCAATAACCATTTCTGCAACAGCTCCTACCAGTGTACACAGCGCTCCTCCAGGCAGAGCCTCTCACAGAGGAGCAGCGTGTCATGGTAAGAACTTCCCTTCCTATCACAGGGAGGACTGAGAATATTTCCATGAAATCACCCCTGCCGTGGCTCAGGCTCCCACTTTGATGAAGTGGCATGCCTATTTGCAGCAGAGGAGCACCCTGTCCACCAGCACTCGTGCATTCCTATGTTGGGAACAAAAAACCACTCTAAACAGAACCAACCCAGTTGTACCAGGGATACAGGATGGACATCACCGGAACTGTGCAGTCAGTCTGTCACATTAAAGGGTAGAGACTGGTCTGGTACTGGCAGACTGGTTGCAGGGACAGGGTATTTATTGGGTAGCTCCAAATGGGACCTAGTGTTTGTGTGGCACAGATCTTTGGCCATGGCTTTCATCTAAGTTGTTGGGTTCCCTGGGCACAGGGGAGAATCTGCTCCATAATAAAAGTTGCCTACCTCTCTCTCTTCAAGGCTCAAGGGGCACATTCTGTTTTCCACTGGCATGATGGATCATCTGCCAGTCTTTGTTCTCTCCACTGGCCTGGAGGACCTTACAGCATACAAAGACCCCCTTAGTACATTCACCCAACAAGCCTTAAATGATAGCCGGTAAGCCTGTCCTTACTGAACACTGAAATGTCTCTCATGAGAAAAGCTGAACTCCAAAATAGAATGACCTTGGATGTTATTACTGCCTTGCAAGGAGGCACCTGTGCCATTATCTAAGTGGAATGTTGTGTGTTTATACCTGATGACTCAGCTAAAGTATCATCTTTATTAAAGCACATGTAGATACAAGTGAACACCCTGAGTGACTCAACTCCCAGCCTAGGGAATTTAATAAATCAGTGGTATGGCTCACGAGGCTTTGGGTAGAAAAAATTGTTCCTTGCTTTGGAAATCGTTCTCTTAATCTGTGTTTTCTTACATATGCCTACACTGTTGCTATGGTTTCTGCCTCTAGTGCAGCCAGATAGCTGCCAATGAGGCACCTCCACGCTGGTGAAACCCCCTGCTCCGGGCACACTGTGAAAGGGGGCTGTGGGGGAACATGTAAGACTGTAAGAGCCAATCATGAGGAGTAGAGTGTTGGAGGTCATCAAGAGGGCGTGACGCTTGAGCAGGACCCATGCAATCAAGGGCTCCTTACCCCCTCCCCTGTCCTTGGAATGTGTGTTCTGCTTGCCTTCCCCACATCAGAAGCTGTCTCAAGGACACAGTCTTGAGACAGGAAGGTGTAGCTGAGACCATCTGGATGATATACATGACTGAACCTGTTAAGGCTTCTATATAAACTTAAGATTCTGGTGGGCAGGTGCAGAGGTCTACTTGTATCGTGGCTGCCCAAGACAAGCCTTGTAAGTTCCCTTGCTTGTTAAAACTGCCACTTGCCAATCTGGAGTGGTCTGCCTCTTTTTTCCATCTCTCCTTGACCTCCATGCACGAGGGCCAGTTTCAGATTTTACCCCGGAGAATTCCCAAGGTTTTGAACCAACATATGCATACTGCTAGTGGTCTTGCTTTGAGCTTCTATAGATGAGATTGGATCTTTCTCACATGTCTACCGGCTCTGTGTTTCCATTGTCCATGAACTTGCTGTCCATGTTTTGTTCATTTTTTTCTCTTGGGTTATAGGTCATTTTATATCTTCACGTGTGAAGTATTTGTTCAAATCTTTTGCCTTTTTTTCCCCTTTTGGGGTGCTTATCTTCTTGTTGATACGTAGAAGTTCTTTAGTTTTTATCCTCTTATGAAGTGCTGTGTGATTGTAAATGTCTTCTACTTTGTAAAGTTTCTTTGAAACATCTTTTGATGAATAGAAATTTCTTATTTTAATGTTGTTGAATTCATCTATTCTTTCTTTTATGGCTTCTGTCTTGAATATTTTGTTTTTGTATTGCTTTTATCATTTTCTGGATACAAGGCTTGCAGAACATCAGTTGCTAATTTATCCATATGTTTATTATGGTTTTTGTCATAATATTATTTAGAGTTATTTTATATATTTATATATAAGTTAATGTAAGTTAAATTATACATTTTTCTCACTCTAAATTATAGGTTCAATGATTTGCAAAAAAAACACTTCTTAATCTCTTTATAAATTCCCAAATTAAAAAACCACCGTGGGGCCCTGGTTAGAGCATCGGCCCACAGACTGAAGGATCACGGGTTCGATTCCTGGCCAAGGGCATGTACCTGGGTTGTAGGTTCAATCCCTGGCCCCAGTCAGGGTCGTGCGGGAGGCAGCCAATCGATATTTCTCTCTCTCTCTCCCTCCCTTCCACTCTATCTAGAAATCAGTGGAGAAGTATTCTCCGATGAGGATTAACAAACAAACAAACAACACCCTGTGCATCTGTAAACATGAGTACTTGTACTTGTATCAGCTATACCTCTCTTACCATTACAGGTATAATCTGGTGTCCAAACAGGAAAAACTCCGTGAACATCAGCCTTACAGAGCTTTGGAAGAAGTCATAATTTTGAGTGTGCTACAAATTACTTTGGCTAAAATCGATGTACTAACCTTTATATTCTAGAAGGGTCAGATCTGTGCCCAAATCCCTTTGTGAAGCCAAAAGCTGCTCTGGTGTAAATGTACCACCAGGATCCATTTCAAAACATCGCCTCCTCTTGCCAAGGTCAGCGGCTATCACCGACGTAACCAGAGAAAGCGGTGTCCTCACTCTCAAAAAGACCGCCTATTTCGTAACATTAAATTGCAGTCCTTTCTGTCCCTTTTTTTCTTTTAATGATGGAAATACATTTTGTTTATCATTATAAGGAAAGAGTATTACCTTTCTACGAGAAGTTTTGGTAGGAAAAAATGTTTTAAAAATTTGCCTAGAAAATAACAATTTCCTCTTACAGCAAGTTTTATTTTCAGGGAAGTTGAGAAAATGATGCACGGTCTCCAGGTTCCCCTACATTGGAGATTAATTGCTCTGTAGCTTTGCTGCTCAAACCTGAACTCCGGGTATAGGAGCCTCTTCTTTATTTACTCATTTAATTTACCTAGTGCACTTAGCGGTCAGTATTTCTCACCTTTCTAAGAGTGTACTCACACTGAACTCAGTATATGTAATTAGGATAAAACCCTCTAATGAAAGGCATTTTAAAACGAGGCAGGCAAACATGTACAGAGTGGGATGAAGCCAGATTTGCTTTGAAGAGGACTTACATGATCGGTTTAGTTTTATTTCTAACATAAGTTCCAAATACAGCCCTTTTGACCTGTGTATTCCATTTCTAAATGGCAAACTAAACATTCATGAAAATTTAATGGGGAGGAAATTAGTACCTTCTTATGTTTCACGCTGTGAAGTGGCACCAGGGCACACGTTCAGCGACAGGCAGAAGTGTGTGGATGTGCTGGACCAACCCCGAAACATTTGTCTCTTCACCTGTCATCCTTCTCCAGGTCAGCCGGTAGTTGAGACGTTCTGACAGGACACCCCCAGGATGCCGCCCAAGAAAGGTATTTCAAATAAAGACCTGATTGTAGAATAATCCACCTTTCTTAGAGATTGGACATTGAAAATATTTTTCATCATTTTTGTTCCCTCTTTGGGGTTTTTCCCTTTTGATTTGTGTGTGTGTGTGTGTGTGTGTGTGTGTGTGTGTGTGTGTGTAGAGTTTCTTTGTTTCTTAAGAAATTGGCAAGGGTTCAGTATTATTTCTTCAACTTCTTCTCTTTAGTGGACATATGATTTCACCAACTAGTGATGCTCAGACGTACCTTTTCTTTCATTTAGAAGACAATGAAGGAAGCAAAATACACTGAGATTCTAGTGAGTAACTCAAATTCAGGGGTCAATCCATAATAGTGACCTACTGTGAGACTGGTGTGTGGGACAGCCTGGTGAAAGAGACCTGTTCTGCTGCAGTTTGTGAATTAAATATAGTCTGAATTAAGTTGAAAAGGAGAGTAAACAGGATTAAGGCAGAGCAAGTGAAGAAAAGAGATCTATTGGGGGTATTTATGTGAGGGGGTGAGCAACACATTTTGCTCGCTGTGGCTCGTCATGGGGCACATTTCAGTACCATAGAGACAATGTGTGACAAGTTCAGCTGTCATTCTGCGATGCTTGTGTAGCTTACATTTGATCTACACTCAGCCTCATTTCAGTCCCCAAAAGACAAACTGGTGGAATTTTTTTTTTTTTTTTATGTTATTGCTTTTACAGAGAAGAAGGGAGAGACAGAGAGAGAGAAACATTGGTTGGCCGCCCCCAACACAGGGATTGAACCCACAATCTGGATATGTGCCCTGACCTGTTGGTGTGTGTATAGGACACTGCTCCAACAATTTGAGCCAGACTAGCCAGGGCAAACTGATAGAATTTTTAAATATGAAAACCCTGGAAAAACATGTTTGCTTTTCAGCATAGAACTTTTCTAATCCAGGTGGCCCTGCAGCCAGCCTGCCTTTATCTGCCTTATTTAATCTAGAGTAGAAAGTGGAGACAGAGACCACACCTGGAGATAACCTACTGCAGTCATCCAGCTTCAGTCCTGTGTCTTGAGAATCTGAGAAGTATCCTATTGAATATGCTTAATAATTGTATTGACTTCAAACATCTAGAGAGTCTTAGGAATATCATTATTGAAGTAGGTAACAAAACAGACAATCCAAAACAACCACTTCTTTTGAGGCTTTACACGTTTTCCAAAGATGTTACAAGAAATAGCTCAGAGTTGTATATTAGCTTTTTTAACGGGTAGAATTGGTTTTCCACTAATAAGAGCAGGGTTCAAATCTTATATAGATATTAAACTTTAGGACCTTTAGGATTTCCCAACTTGGGGTCCTCCAGCTCCTCAGGCTATTTTGGTAGTGATGGTGTTGGCAGAGACTTTTTAGATCTTCAACAATTCTTACAAAAACTTGCAGTTAGGCTGTTTGGGCTACCTTCATGCCAACCATCTTATTAAACAAGTAGATTGTCATAGATTATTCTTGCTGTTTATTAATGTTGGCTATCATTTATCATTTTTTTATCTTATTGTTTTAACAACAGATGTTTTAAAGTTTAATTGACTTATTTTGATTATGAATGGAATATATGTTGTTGTGGAAATGTGTGAATTTTAGAAAAATATATTAAATGATGACATCAACAAAAACACAGACTCCCACCACAAAAAGATGACCATTGACATTCAGGTATCTTCTTTCAGACTTTTTCTATGAAAGCTCTGTTTGATTTATATTTAATAAAGTGGATACACATTAATACATAATAAATGTCATTTTTTAAAGACAATGCTTAGATTGTAAGAAAGAAAAAGAAGGATAGCATTGCCTGTTTTGGTTACATAATATCATAGTATCATAACAATAGCTTCCATTATGGGTGCATATTACATGCCATGCTCTGTACAATGTACAGTGATGATTTACCATGATGGCTAGATGTGAAGCGATGACAAGTGACATCTTGCCATGGTGTGTGCCACTTTCAACAAGCTATGAAGGGACATAGCAGGTCAACTGGCAGGTGTTTTGCTCAGCATGTTGAACTTCTTCAGACAGGACACAAGGAAACGCTATTTAGGGGTAGCCCATGAAGAGATAGAAGGAAGAGAAATCTGTCTGCCTAGATCTCTCCTGTCTCCTGTTTTCTCCCCATGGAGAGTTGACACAACCCAGTTCTGAGTTGTGTTATCCAGCCTCTTCAATGGAGCATCTCTGTAAGATGCCAAATACCACACTCTATGGTGTGGTGTTCCATTCAAGTCTGAAGCTGACAGAGACCCTAACACTCTGGGCTTACAGGTGGTCTACTGTGAGCTGCACTGGGTACTTCAAGAAAAGTGACTGATTGGGGCTGGGATGCTTTAGGAGCCAAAAGAAGGAAGAAAGCATTTGAAAGAATTTGATGAGTGCGGCACATGAGGTTTGTGTCTGATACAGAAAGGAAGAAATCCAACAACATATGGAATATAGAAATTCTAGTACCCGGTGAGACTGAATGCAGGAAGATGAGGGAAAGGAAATAGTCATGAATGAGTCTCAAGTTTCAGGCTTGGTCGACTGAGTAGAAGGAAATTCCAATAAATGAAACAGAGGCAACAGGAAAAAAATGTTTGTTTGATTGGGGTATGGCTTGATTATCTGCAAGGTATTTCCTGGAGGTCAACAGACAGGTGGGAATTGGTGATAGGGTTTGGGCATCATCTCTGAGTTGAAATTACTAGAATCACATGGCTTCCCAGGAAGAGTACACAGAATGACAAGGGAAGATAGCCAATAATGGTCCCTGGACAATTTCAGGATTTAGTGGTGGCTGGAGGTAGACAAGCCCATGGGAAAAACGGAAAGAAGAGGGATAAGAGGAGAAAGTCATTGTAAACTTTGAAATGACAAAATAAAGATAGTAATCACTGCCATGTTGCTACACTGTTGTTTGACCATATGAATTTTTTTCAAAAGGCAAAGATAAACCTGAGCCCTGCTTAAACAAATTCTTCAAAAATTTAAGTTGGTGGTGCACAAGGGAATGATGTTTTACTTCATTTAGAGATGAATAGATAGCATTTCCTACAAGAGATGAATTATATATATGTGTGTGTGCTGGGATTAATAAATTCTCACAGAAATGTACCACATTCATTTATTGATTTGGTTACTTATTATTTCATTCAACACACAATTCATTTGATTTTTTTAAAAATGTGATCTGGAAAGAACATCATATGACAGTATCCTTCTTAAGGAGTTTATAGATTAATGTGTTCAGGGTGATACTGAGCAATGATCTGAACAAAACCAGAATCAAAAATTGCTTTACAAGCTAGAGTGGGCCTTCAAAATTAGGAACACTAATGCATTTGTTTCTAACGTGGCCTGTGTTTGCGGGATTTCTCTGACGTGGATAGCAATTGTCGGGTTTGAAATGCACACTAGTGATAATTAAGGGATGTATTCTTCTGACTGGTAAAATATTGACACTTATTTCCATTTCTTTCATTCCACTTTTAAAAAAGTCTTAATGAGGTATAGTTTATGCACAATGAACTCCACACATTTAAAATGTACAATCAGACAAGTTTAACAAATGTATACATACTATAATAACCACTGCCATCAAAATGTCCATTGCCCCAAAATGTTCTTTTTGCCCCTTTGGCATGAATGCACACATTCCTCCCCCATTGCCTATATACTCCACCCCTGGACCCAAGCAATCTTTAATCTTTTTGTCACTAGGTCAGTTTGCATTTTCTAGAATTTCATGTAAAGGGAAACATACAGTTAGTACCCTTTTGTGACTGACTTACACTAACAATGCTCCCAAGATTCATCTACATTATTAGATATATCACTAGTTTGTTTCTTTTTTCTTTTTTTTGCTGCATAGTATTGTGTGAGTATACCACAATTTGTCCATTTACCAGCTGATGAACATTATAGCTGTTTTCAATTTGGAATTAATTGAAATAAAGCTGCTATGAACATCTGAATACAAGTCTTTATGAGAACTTATAGATTGGAATTGCTGGGTTGAATGGTGTTTGAGTAACTTCATAAGAATCTGCCTAATTACTTTCTTAAGTGGCTATATAATTTCATATTTCCACCAGCAGTATATAAGAGTTCTGGTGATCCATATCCTCACCAAAAGTTGTTATAGCAAGTGAATCGTTTTAAATTTAGCCTTTTGAGGAAGTATATAATAGTATCTCATTGTGGTTTTAAAAAAATTATTATTAATTAATTAATTTTTATTACAGATGTTTCTCCTTTTTCCCCCATTGACACCCTCCTCCCGATAATGCCCCTCCTCCCCCGCCTCACAGCACTGTTGTCTGTGTCCACTGGTTATGCATATATGCATATAAGTTCTTTGGTTTATCTCTCCATTCCCCCTGTCCGCCTCCTCTGAGGTTTGTCAGTCTGAACCCTACTTCTATGTCTCTGGGTCTATTTTGTTCATCAGCTTATTTTGTTCATTATACTCCACAAGTAAGTGAGATCATGTGGTATTTGTCTTTCTTTGATTGGCTTGTTTTGCTTAACATAATACTCTCCAGGTCCCTCCATGTTGTCTCAAAGGATAAGAGATCTTTCTCTCTTACAGTTGTGTAGTGTTCCATTGTGTATATGTACCACAGCTTTTTAATCCACTCATCTATTGATAGACACTTGGGCTGTTTCCAGATCTTAACAATTGTAAATAGTGCTGCTATGAACATAGGGGTACATATATTCTTTCTGATTGGTGTTTCAGGCCCTCATTGTGGTTTTAATTTACATTTCCCTAATGACTAATGATGTTTAATGTTTCTATGCTATTTTCTTTCTTTTCTCCCTTCCAGTTTTTGTTCTTTATTCTCTTTTCTTACCTTCTTTTGCTTAAGTATTTTTAAATTTCTTCCTATCTCTACTATTGGCGTATTAGCTATATTTTCTTTTTGTCATTATTCCATTTTAGTAGGTTTACAATACACATCTTTAACTTATCGAACTCAACCTTCAAGTAATGATATAATACTTTACATATATTTTAAGAATGTTCCAATAGTACAATTTTATTTCTCCCACCTATACTTTGTGTTTTTGTTTTTATATATGTTAATTCTATATGTATTATAAAGTCTACAATCTATCATTATTATTTTTGCTTTAAACATTCATGTATCTTTAAAAGAATTTTAAAATAAAGAAAAAAGTCTTTGGTATGTACCAATATATTACCATTTCCAGTGGTTTTTCTTCCATATTTCAGATCCAAATTCCTATCTGGCATCATTTTCCTTCTGCCTGAATAACTTCCTTTGATATTCCTTGTAGCACATGTCTGCTGGCAATGAATTTGCTCAAGTTTTGTATGTCTGAGAGAGTTTTTACCTTAATTTTGAAAGACATTTTTTGATGAAAATAGAATTCTAATTTGATATATCTTTTTCCTTTCAGTGCTTTAAAGGTTTCTCTTTTTCATAGTTTCTGATGAGAAGTCTGATTAATCTTTGTGTCACTTTGCTTTGGCTGCTTTTAAGATATTCTAAGTATTGCTATTCATTTTAGCGTTTGTCTATGCTGTGCCTTCACATAGTTTTATTCTTTTCTCTTCTGTTTAGAATTTGTTGAGCTTCTTGGATATTGGGTTTATGGTTTCTATTAAATTTAAAGCAATTTTGCCATTATTTTCTAATTTTTTTCTGACTCCCTCTATGGGACTTCAATTTCATATATTTTAGGCTGTTTAATATCATCCCATAAGTCACAGATGTGATAACATTTTTTAAATCTTGTTTTCCTTCTATGTTTTATTCTGGACTATATCTGTGTCTTCAAATTTAGTGCTTTTTTCCTTCATGGATGTCTAATTCATTATTCATCCCATCTAGTATATTTCTCTTCTTAGATACTGTATTTTTCATCTCTAGAATTTAATTTATATCTTTAAAATATATATTTTTTCTTATGGTGTTCTTAAACATATGGAGTATATTTATAATTTACTGTTATTGTCTGCTAATTCCATCATCCGTCATTTCTGGATTTGTTTCTATTGATTCATTTCATTGCTCTCCAGGTTGTGAGGCATTATTTTTCCTACTTTTTTGCTTACCTGGTAATTTTTTTATTCATTATTGGTAATGTTGACATTTACATTTTGGGGTTCTGGATTTTTTTGTCTTTTTTTTTTTAATACATTGTTGGGTTATTTTCTGAGATGCAGTTCAGTTACTTCAAATTAACTGGAAGCTTTTGAGAGTTGCTGTTAAGCTCTGTTAAGGTAAGTTCAGCACAGGGCTAATTTGGTCTAGGCAATAAACTTCTGAGAACTCTAACCAATGCCCCATGAGTTAGGATGTCTCTTCTCTCTGATTGGTGGCAAACTCGAACTCCTGACTCTTGTGAGTTCCAGAAACTATTCTGCCCACTCCTCTCTTGTGGTTCTTTCCTTGGTTGTGGTACTCACCACACATGTATGCAATCATCAGTACTCAGCCAAAGTTTAAGAGGGTTTGTCTGTAGATCTCCAGAGTTTTTTTTTCTCTCTAGCTCCTTTCTTTCTGGTTATTTCACCATACAAATTATGGCTACGTTGGACTCCCTAAAATCACAAGTGTCTACTCAACTCAGTGAGACCATAAGCCTCTATTTGGGTTCCTTTTCCCTGTGTTACAACCTAGAAACTCTCAGGTAAAATGATCAGGCAATGTCAGTGCTGATTGCATTTGTTTTTCTTCTTTCAGAGATCACTGTCTTGGGCTGTCTATTGAACAATGTCTGAAAACAGATATTTCATATATTTTATCTGACTTTCTAGTTGCTTAAAGGAAGAGAGTTATTGCATTCCTAGTTTACTTCATTATGGCTAGAAACTAAATTCCAATACTGTGTTTATAGTATGCTTGGGCTTAATTATTCAAGGATTCCCTTCAGTTATCATAACTTTTAGGTAATGTAAGCAGGTAAATGAGAATGTCTTCAAACATGTTTTTCTACTTTGGAGTAGTTCTCACAGACCTGGCTTTTAGCCAATGATAAAGGCTTTTAGTATCTGAGTTCCATATGCCAATATTCATAAATATTGAGTATATCCATATGGAATATTATAATGGGAAAGAAAGACAAAAAATACTGCTCTTGTCTGATGTCTTCATAGCTCTTGGAGGGACTTGAAGGAGGGCCATGAAGTCCAAAACTCTTTATTAAGTGAGACAACATTAAAAGGATTCAAACCAAAATTGTCCTCCTAGACAATAAAAAATATCCCAATGAAGAAGCTGAATCTCTAAGTTTTTTTCCTCCTGTGACACATTCTGTAACAATTGCTTCAATTTAGAAATTTATTTTTAAGATGAATTCAAATATCTTACATTAGTATGTGAGAATTCTTCCTTCTCTTCTGGTTGTTGTATGGGGAAAAGTCAGTTCCCATCAATGTAGAGATTCATATTTACCAATACTATCATGAAATTATCCTCTTATCCCCTTGTGTTTGAACAAGCTATGTACCTTTTGTGCATTTAACACAATATTTATTGATTATTGAATACAACATGAAGTATAACAGACACTCCTTGATGTTAAGAGGCTCATAACCTATTTGGGGAAATGAGACAGATACATAGAAAATGTTAAAAAGTAGTATAAGACCATAATGAGAAAGATGGTTGAGTGCAGGATATGAAGTGTGAATTGAATTGTAGAGGCAATATACACTATGTACTTTTTTCTTTTCCAACTCTTTAATCTTTTTCTATGGCTCTCTAGTGAACATTCTTCAATTTATCCAGATCATTCCTTAGATGTAGAGCTAAAACATTCAGCAAATATGAATATGAACAGTTATGAGTATGTTTGGATGATTGCATCAAATTTCTGACTGCTACAGTTTGTTTATGCATCCCAAACCTGTTCTTGCTCTTATCACTACACCATGTCATTATCTTTTGGTACTGTGGGTAGTGGAACAAATGTTGGAATCATGCAGACCCAGGTTTGAATCCTTTCTTCACTTCTTGCAGGCTTTAGATCTTGAGTGGGTAGGTTAGTTAAGGGCAATTTGATTAAAGAGAACATATTCCAGTGTAGCCAGCCTAAGCTAAAAGACTGCTAGAGTTGGTGAACACTCATGGAACCCAAAGGCAAGAATGAAGTTGAGTCTCAGGCTCAGCTAGAACCAGAGACTAAAGCGCTATAGCCAACCTAGAAAATTCTCTTTGTTTCTTACTTCTGCAAATCTGCTTCATTCTTTCTGGCTACATATGATTTTCTCTTTTTTATAGTAAACATATAGGTAAGGGAGAAGCTAAGAATGTCTAAGCTTTCATTTTCTCACCCATGTGGTTGAATAAACATGTGTATATTTGTGTCATAGAAAATATTGGAAAGTTGGTAGAAAATTTCTCATACAAACAAAATAACTGGGATAATAAAACGATTGTTGTCCACTATAACTGATAATTTCATCTCTTTTAGTCTAACTTACTTATATGCACAAAATCCTCCATAAATACTAATTCTCTTCTCCCTTTCTTCCTTTCCAGTCAATTTTTACTCTCTGTAATAGACAATTTTTTGCTAAGTGTATATAATATGCATTACCTACAGATAGGAATATGTGTTGATTTGATATTATTAAAATATTATTGAATTATTGAAAACAGCTTACATTTCTATAATTTATCAAGGCAAATATCCATACATTCCTTCTGGGCCAAGTAGATATAGTGGAAAGTAACAGGGATTGAGTATTTTGATGATTCTTCACCGAAGAAGGTTGTTTGCTGGGGTGAAGATTATACAGCTACAGAAGCTGCCTGTGGGGTGAACTATGGGGGCAGTATCTATGGGAGTTTAGCAAAAGGCCCTCAGTGGAATGCATTAACCAAGTCAAAAAACCATAGTGTGAGAGTCTCCTCAGTGCAAAAGGGATGGTTCTGAAGAATTCACAAATTTTTCCATGCAATAGCCATAGATGGACCACAACAAGGAATGGTGGTTACCCAGTGTGAGCAAAATGCTTAACATTTTGTCCTTCCAATAATCATTTTACTATTCCATTGCCATGCAAGAACTGGAAACCACATAGTGAGTGGAGGAGGCATAAGTTAGGAGAAATTGTCAAAGAGATGCCTCCAGCCCTGGCCAGTTTGGCTCAGCGGTTGGAGCGTCCGCCTGCGGACCAGAGAGTCCCGGGTTCGGTTCCCGCTAGGGGCATGTACCAAAAAAAAAAAAAAAAAAAAAAAAAAGAGATGCCTCCATTCCCTCCCCCACTGCAGTCTCCATGACTAGGTTCTAGCATGAGTAAAAAGAGGGAGGTGAATAGGATATGAGATTGAAGTTTTAATTTACACTGGACTGGATATTTTCATACCTTAATACCAGAAAATGAATATGAATTATCAAAGTGATGTGGTTCTTATCACTGTCAATGACCAGAAAGCTACAGGATCTGCCTAAAATGTTATCCAGGGTTGGGAACGTGAAATCTGATGGAGCCTGATTAAAGGTAGCATTTATTTACCCTTTCCACAAAGGATTACTTATTGAAGTGAACTATAATTATAGTTAGTAGAGCACATAATATATTTTGATATAAATATCCAGTTCTTCCTCTTGAGAAAACTAGTTAGAACCTTAAAGCAAGACAGCTAAGGAATTTCTTGTGGGGTGGTTGGCTCCTCCTCCATCTGTGTGCTCCATTCTGCTCCTGGTCTAATCTTAGCTGGGATCTCCATTTGTGATTATAGGGCCTTAATTACCTATGACAGAGAGTTCACAATCTTTGCTTTCTAATTCTGAGAATGACTTCATGATCCTACAAGTCTTTTTCTACTCCTGGGGACTAATGATCTGTCTTAATTCTCAGGTCTGTTCTTTGTCCTTGAGGGGAGGGTTGTCTACAACCTTCCTGTGTAGTTTGAAGAGGTCTTTCTACCTCCTTGATTTTAATGCTATTTTTTGCTCAAAGTTGAAACTGAAAATGGGTTCTGCATTTATGCAACACCATGACACTTCTGTGTAATAAATGGTTAAACAGCCTTCCCAACAATAGTAGCTGGATGTTTGTTTTTGCTTGTTTGTTTTTCTTTTTTTCACCCTGCGGCCAATATTGTGTGCAAGTTAAGCTTCCAACTAGCCCAAGCCTTGCCATATGGTGATTTTGTGAAATGGAATTCTCTATTTCAAATATACTTCCTTTTCATTGAACTTACTGAATTTCATACCAGGCAATTCTCCAGTTCTTAAACAGCTGGTTTTTGAGTGGCAATGACCAATACATATTATCTCTCCCTTAACTCTATCTGCATTTGAAAATATGTGTTTGATTGAAACAAGAAAAGTTTTCCTGCCTCTATAAACTGCACTTCTGTTCCAAGTCCCCAAATACACAAATAGTTTTACAGAGTTCCAGAGTTTCTCTGACTCCACACAAATTTTTTTCTCACATATATGTATTGGCAATACTAAGCTTCCACTGAATACTTAGCAAATAAATATATTCAACTTTTTAATATCTTCATGGCAAGATTATTCCTGGAAAACATCTCCTGGACCCTACAGGAGATGCTTGCAAGTTCCATTCAAAATTATGAAGTAACTCGATTTGTCTCTCCTGTGGTTTCCCCATATTATAATAATATCATCATGATCTAGGATCCGGTAGTCTAAAGCTCTCTGTCACCCTGGCCGGTTTGGCTCAGCGGTTAGAATGTCAGCCCGCAGACCAATGAGTTGCGGGTTCAGCTCCGGTCAAGGGCACGTACCTCGGTTATGATTCGTCCCCGGCCCTGGTTGGGGTCGTGCGGAAGGCAGCCACTCGAGGTGTTCCTTTCACATTGATGTTTTTCTCTCTCTTTCTCTCTCTCTCTCTCTCTCTCTCTCTCTCTCTCTCTCTCTTTCTTCCTCTCTCTCCCTTCCACTCTATCTGAACAGAAATGGAAAGGTGTCCTCGAGTGAGGATAAAAAAAAAAAGCTCTCTGTCTTCCACTTTTCATTTTAGCTTGCTTTCATCCAGGTATCTGAGTGGAAATATTAATATGTTATTTTTACACTAGAATATAAATTACAGGTAGTTAAAAGTATGCTTTTCAGTTTTCAGCCATGGCTTATATTTTTTTCAGATCCTGCCTAATTCCTAGAGTATCATTCCATTGTGTCTCTTCCTTCATCAGAAGGCTTAGATGGTTTGCATTGCTGCCTTGTGACATTTAGACTCCCCAGTCTGGTATGTCATAGTCTTCTGCCGTTTGAACTTAGTCTTACTTTGAACTCATATCTAATCTGATCTACTTCATTCCTTGCATGTCGAGCACATGCTCCAACCTCTATATTTTGTTTTATTGAATTAATCTCCTTAGTTTTTATCTTTGCTTATCATCACTCTGCCCATCTTCAAGGCTCAGTTGATTACCACCTCCTCTCTGATGCTTTCCTGGATTTCCTCAGTAAGACTCAATTTCTTTCTTTTCATACTTTCTGTGGCATTAAGTCTGCACCATTTACATGTCACTGTTCTCCAGGTGCTTTGGAGTGGAGATGTTATTTATGTTCCTACTATGGATAGTTATCATTTTTTTTCCAGACCAAATATTGAGACATTTGGCCAATCGTTTTTCCAATTTGTGAGTTTCTTTACATAATTAAAAACTTTTATAAAATTAAATTTAGTTTTGTAACATTTTGTTTTCAAATTCACAAAAGTGGGAAAGTCCAAGGATGAGGTGAGCTTGTTGTAGTCAGTTGGCTAGTTGCTACACACAGATTGTTTGTGTCTGCTGTCTAGAGCATTATTGCCCTAGAGAAAATCTCCAAGGGGAACCAGATTATAATGCAAATGTTGTCTGCAGAGCCAAAAAATGTTGATAGACTTGAAGGGTGTATCAGCCAGGTCTGATAGAGCAGTCTAGATTTGCCAATGGGAAGAAAATATGAGAATGATTTGTCTTCTCCAGAATCCGGATCTCTTTAACTGGATGGCATTCATTCTGTCTCTTTGGGAAACCTTTGCATGTGTCAGAGCTCATCTTTTATGTTTTGATGTTTAATAGCACTCAAAGCTTATGTTCTGTTTTGTTTTAATGATATGAGAGAAAGTGTATTCACTTAATAAGCTTTATATTCAACAATTTGTTACTTCTTAAATAAGGGAAAATTAAAAAATTGCAATAATATATCATAACTAGCAAAATATTTGTAATCAGGACTCTTCTAGAAATTTCAGGCCCTATCATTGTATCACTGATTATACTGGAAGATCTGGGAAAGCTGCGGCATGGCTAACTTTTTTTTGTTTTTATTCCTCACTTGAGGATACTTTTGTACTTATTATCAGATAGAGTGGGAGGGAGGGAGAGAGAGAGGGACAGAAATATCGATGTGATAGAGCCACATCGACTGGTTGCCAACCACATGACGCCTCCAGGGCCGGGGACAAACCGCAACCGAGGTACGTGCCCTTGACCAGAATTGAACCTGAGACTCATTGGTCCGCGGGCCAACGCTCTAACTGCTGAGCCAAACCGGTCAGGGCATGGCTAACTTTTAATACCATATATCCCCACAAGAAGGGTTAAGACTTAGTAAATATGTTGAAGGAATGGTGGACTGTCTAAACAGATACATGGATAATGAATGGAGTGAACCTAGGTTTTATAAGGTACCTCCTGAGACCTGCTTTTTGGTGGATATAAGAAGAGGAAATTCTAGTCTAGGGCCCCACTCCTTGTTCTTAATTGCTGTTTGCAGGGGGTATTAGAAAAGGAGGTTGGCCTCTGATATTGTTTTCCTTGGTAGGTTATATGGGATCAAAGGCAGAACTTAAGGAAGTAAGTATATTTTTAGACTTCATGACTTATTTAGATAGGTTGCTATAGAAAGCAGTGCAGAGATATTTCAAGCATAGTATATCACATCCAGGGTGCTTTAACACTGCATTCAAATAACCTGGGATGAGATGGGTAAAGCATCTGCAAACTGAAATAAACCACCGCAAACTCCTCTTTGGAATCTCTAAGTGTGCAACTGTTGACTCAGGTAGTGGGTCAGGACACCTAAATGTTCCGTGTAGCATCATGATGCCATCTTAGTTTATAGACTTGGAGATTAATCAAACAAACCTTCAATAGTTTGCTTCCTTTAAAAAAAAATCCGTTTAGTATTTTGTTCCCCAACAAATTTCTCCTGGTCCGTGTCTAGATGTAGATGAGGGGGCTTGATGCATGTGAGTTATCAGCACCGACTGGTTGGAGGGAAAATTGTCCCATTCAGGAGTGAGTGACATTTGCTTTCTCTGTGAAGAGGAATGCCTTGCATGATGGCATCAGGTCCCTGCCTTGATTCCTTCTCAGTGCCCTGCAGTTGCGTGTCCTCTGAATGGAGGGAGCTTGGGTTCAGCGGTGGACAGAGGTGCCAGGCTGCATGAAGGCTGCAGTGAGGAGATAGCAAATTAAAACATCAGAAATTTCAAGAGGAAAAATTTTTATCGCTCCATTTAAAAGTGCTTTGGTATTGAGAGGATGAGAGAGGCAGTTAAGGAAAATACAGAGTCTTCTCTAAGGACATTAGGGAAGAGCCCTGAAGAAGCAGTCCTAATCTCTTTGGTGAGCCTCCATTCCCTCCATGGCCTGTGCCTCCTTCTTTGTGACTTTGCTCATGATCTTCCTTCTTCTTGGAAAAGTTTTCTACAGCAATACAAAAGCCCCAAGGCCCTGGAAAATATAAGTATGAGACTGGAAGGTATTTGTACTATCCCTATTTTTCATTAATGAATTGGTTTATTCACTCATTCATTCATTCACTCCTTCATGCTGCAAACATTTAGTGAGTTCTTACTATTTGCCAGGCGCTAAGCATGAAGAGTTGAAGATCAACAAAGCTCCTTTCTCCCTGGAGCTTACTTGCTTGTGGGGAAAAATCAACAGTGGATCAATGAACAAATAACTAGATAACATAGTTTCAGATGATGACAGTGCTGTGAAGAAAATTAAAGCAGGGTAAGAAAACTAAAGGTAATTGCTAGATTTTGTTTTTTTCCATCTGGGTGCTTTTGCATCCTCAGTGAGGTGGGAGTGACAAAGGAAACTTCCAGGGTTGACTTTCAGGTTAGGGCAGTTTTCGACCCCTAGTCCCACCCCTGCCCTCTCCCTTGGGCCTCTAAGATCTGATCCCTAGATTCTGAAGTGTAAGTCAGATCCTTCCGCTTGGCTGCCACCAAAGTCACTATAAACATGTACATGTACTGCCCTCGCCGGTGTGGCTCAGTGGGTTGGAGCATTGTCCTGTACACCAAAGGGGACGGGTTAGATTCCCTGTCAGGGCACATACCCAGGTTGCGGGTACGATCCCAGGTAGGGACACCTTCAAGAGGCAGCCCATCAATGTTTCTCTCTCACATCAATGTTTCTCTCTCACATCAATGTTTCTGTCTCTCTCCCCTTTCTCTCCCTAAAAATCAATAATAAAAAAATGTACATGAACTACTACATTCCTTCACTTAGATAAACCAGAAACCTCTTTTCTCTTTTCTCATTTTTTCAGTCTTGTAGACAGCTCTCCTCCACTGATGTTCCTTCTTTCCCTTTGTTTTGCAGTTTGTACCTTTAAAAAATTCTTTCACTACCATGTATAGTTGGATCTTGGGGAGTACTGAAGACAAACACCTATATACAATTCACCATATTTAAATGGATTTATTCACTTAATAACACAGCCATCACTGGTTTTCTCTGTGGACCCTGGACATTTTTAATCCTTGCAATTTTTAAATTGTTTATGAGTAACATGGCCATGTAACAGCACCTAGTGTTATAAATTCTACCTCGGCCCCTATTTCCCCCAATGGCGTTGTCCTTCCTCTCTACCAATTCTACTCTCTATTTAGATTCAGTTTATTTCTCAGCGCTGTCCACAGGAGCCTCCAGCAATTTGTCAATTACAGGACAGTTGAGGTTTTCCTTCCCAGTAACAGTTTGCCCAGAGGTTTCCGCTCCGGTGAGTTGTGATCCTCTGTGTCTTCGTGTCTCTCTCTCCAGTTTGGAGGGCTGCAGTTTGCCCTGTGACCTCAGTTCTCTGACAGATCTAAGAAGAGTTGTTGATTTTCAGTTTGTTCAGCTTTATTCCTGTGGTTAGGATGAGATTGCTGACATCGAAGATCCTGACACCTGGGGACTCAGTTTAAGTCTGCCTCTTTCAGGCTGCTTACTCTGATCATTTCAGCTCTGGGATACCTCCTTTCTCTCGGCTCCTATCCTTGACATTAAATATCAGAGTAATAAATATATTGCTCCTTACACCAAATGTTTTATATGTGCATAGCTTGTCTTTTGGAGAGACTGGGACCTTTTGGAATGAAAAGGAAATACCTTGCTTGCTTTATGGCTCCCCAGTTTTCATTAGGTTAATAAAGATTTGAATGTCTTCTATATACCAGACACGGCCACACATATTTTACTGATTTAATTATCACAACATTCCTGTGAGATTATTTGTTTCCATGATTTGCTGAAATGGGAGCTGATGCTCCGAGAGGTTAAAATGGTGCCTGTGGTCACTTTTTGAGTGGCAGAGCTAGGATTTGAACTCAGATCTGTTTGATTCTAAGGGCAAGACAGTGCTCCTTCACCCAAGCTAAGCTATACAGTCCTTTTTAGTACTTTGTTTGTCTCCATAGACACTAAGTGTATTCTTGTTGTTTGAATGTATTAATGGATAATTACTTGTACCACCGTGTACTGCTGTTCTCTTCTCTGTAAAGTGAGAATCATGGCAGGAACTTGGCCTAAGAATAAAATAGTCAACTGAGGTCTCTTAATTTGGCAACTAAGACAAAGTAGAGTTAATTGACTAACACCCTCTCCCATCACTTCTCTTTAAACTTTCAGAATGTTGCTGAAGCATTTTCCTGAGCTCTATTATAAGCGGGAACATTTTAGCCACTACTAAAGAAAGCACTATTAACATTTTATGAGTTGGCTTCTTTCTTCCTAACACTGTGGGAATCAAATGTTTTTTTGCTAAATACTGGCTGCTCTATTCCTGTTTTTTTTTTTTTTTTTTTGATGATGTTTTATAATTCAGGCCTTTGTAGAGACACGGGGGTATGTTTTATAACTACAAGAGTAAGCAAAGAAAAGTTTGCATGAGATCCTAGAAGGCATAGCTAAGCAGTAACCTCTGACTTTCTGTAGCTTTTCCTAAACATTTCTCCTCACTTTCTGTCTCCCTAAATCTCATTCTTTAAAACAAAAACAAAATACAACTTTGTCTTTTTGAAGATAATATGCACTTATTACAAATCATTTGGAAATTCAGGAAAAGTATGAAGAAGAAAATAACTTCTCACAATCTCATCATCTAGATATGACTGTTAATTTTTTGGCACATTTTATCTTAGTCTGTCCCCCTCTTTATTTGCTTAAGGCATTTATTTTAGATATCTTATATCCTATAACATATAGAATTTTTATAAACTTTTTGTATAACATATATCATAAACATTTCTGCATGTCATTAAATATTTATAAACATTATTTCTATTTATTGAGTTTTTAGTTAATGGATGTAATCATTCCCTCAAAATTGGTCATTCCTGGAGGTGATCCAATGCGAAACAAAAAGTAAAGGGGTGGGGGGCAGCCATGGCTCTTGACTCATGTTTTGTTTTTTGGTTTTTCTGATGTCAGTGAAAAAAAAGAGAACTCTACTTGGAGATCTGTAGAACATTTAGCATGAATAGATTTCTCGTTTGGTCAAGAGGGGGGTATAGATACTGAATTTGCTCTCCTATCTGAAACAAATAAAAAACTGGATAAAATATATGAAGCCCATTTTTAAGACATCATACCTCAGACAGTAAAGGATAGTGACCTCTGAGAGATGGAAAACAAATGAGGGGACCCCACAGTTGTTCCAGCTGACTATCTAGAGAGAATCTCCAGGCCATAGTGGAGGAAGGGGATGTAAGTAAACAAAGCCTAGTGAGCTGTCTGTGTTGAGGAAATAGAGCTGAGGGTCTGGGGAAAGTCAAGTAACTGAGATTCACAGGGAAGACTCCCAGGGAAGAGAAAGCTAAACAGAGTTCCGGAGATCTGCAGAGTGTTCTTGCTGATTCTTCAGTGGAGCAATGATCCACGCATGCTAGGGAAAGAACCTCGAACGGATTAGAAGGAACAATTCCTAGAGCTCACACAAGTCTAGGAATAGTTCCCTTTATACCAGCAAGAGTATGAAACCTCATAATTCATGGGATCAAGTAGAGTACTTAGAAGGGTTTGCCTCAGCATTAGGGAAAAATTATTCTTAGACTAAATGTTGTTCTAGTCTCATCTAACAAAACTTAAAAGTGATACTCTAAACTATTTGAGGTAAATTGAATGCATACCAGTACAAAGCTAAAGAATATTTATAGTAACATAAAAATAGCCCAATAAGGAAAAATTAATATATTATACAATAAAGTATTACCATAAATACAAAGAAACATGAAAATACCCACAACTGGAAGAAAAATTAATTAAACATAGTTACCCTATAAATGACAGAGATGATACAAATAGTAGACAAACAATTGTTATAACTTCACTATACATATTTGAGGCAATTAAAAAAATTAAGTAGATGCATAGATTAAATTAAAAATAAATCAATTAAACGTCTACAAATAGAAACTACAGTGTCTGAGATGAAGTATGGGCTGCATGGGATTAACAGCAGATTAGACATTGCAGAAGAAAAGACTAGTGAACTTGAAAATATGTATAACAACAGGAGCACAAGGTTTAAAAGAAAAGAAATGGAAACATACTGCTTTATAGTTTTATATTATACATGAAATGGTATAATATCAGTTGAATGTAGACTATGACTAGTTAAATACCACTTTACCCTAAACCAACCACTTAATATAGTACAGAAAGAGTTACAGATAATAAGCATAAAAGGTGATAAAATAGGATCATTAAAAAATTCAATTCATTGAAAAGAAGGCTGAAAACGAGGAAACCATTTCATGATGATAGGAGTAATTTTTTGAGGAAATAAATTTAAATATTTATGCACCTAAAAGGAGAACTTCAAAGTGCATAAAGCAAATACTGATAGAACTGCAAGGAGATACAGAAAAATCCACTATCACAGTAATTGATAGAAACTTTTTCTGCCATAATTGATAGAACAAGCAAAAAAAATTAAATCAGCAAGCATATAGAAAATCTCCACAATACTATCAACCATCTTGAACTAATTGATATTTATATAACTTTACCTAAGAACATAAGAATACACATACTCTTCAAGAACATTTAGAAGAGATATACCATATTCTAAGGCATAAAATAATCTCAATAACTTAAAAGGATTCAAATTATACATCGTATATTCTTTAACTACAATGGAATTAAATTAGAAATCAAAAGCAAAAGATATCTGGAAAATCCCAAAATATTTGGAAACTAAGTATCATACTTCTAAATGATTCATAGGCCAAGTAAGAATTAGAAAGTGTTTTGAACTGAATTAAGATAAACATGCAACTTTCAAATTTTTGATACGTAGCTAAAACAGTACTTAGAAGAAATTTGATAATAATATATTCCTAAATTAGAAAAAAAGAAAATTCTCACATCGGTGATCTTAGTTTCAACATTAAGCAACTAAAAGGAGGAGGAGGAGGAGGAGAGGAAGGAGAAGGGGAAGGGGAAAAAGAAGAAGAAGAAGGAGAAGAGGGAAGGAGGAGGAGGAGGAGGAATAAAACCCCAAATCAGCAGAAGAAAGTAGGTAATACAGGCCAGAACTAAAATTAATATGAAACAGAAAAATAATAGAAAAAATGACACCAAAACTTGTTCTTTGAGAAACCACTGACTGGCCAGACCAATAGGAATTTATCAAGAGGAAATAACAATTTTAATTGAACATTTATTCACCTAATAGCAGAAGACAGAAAAGGGAGAGGTGGCATCACGACAAATTTTGCAGATTCAATGTTATGAACAACTTAAGCCAATAAATTTGACAGCTTAGATAAACTGTACAAGTTACCTATATGACAACCTACTAAAGCTCACTCAAAAAGAAAGACACAACTTTAGGATCCTTGCATATATTAAAGAAATTGAATTTGTAGTTAAAAACTGGAGAATTTTAGCAAATATCAGGAAATAATTCATTCTGGTTCTGCCCAAACTTTGCTATAAAATTGAAGAGGAGAGAATACTTTTCAACTTTCCCTGAGCCAGCATTACTCTGATACCAAAATCAAAGACATTCTAAGAAAAATAAACCACTGACCATGTATAAAAACCAAAATTTGAATTTGAATAAAAAAATAACATTTACAATATCACAAAAAAATTTAGCACTTAGAAGCATATTTAATGTGAACACCGAAAATTATAATGCATTGTTGAAAGAAATTAAAAAGGGCCTGAATAAATGCATATACTCATTTGTGGATTGAAGATTCAGTATTTTTAAGATATCGTTTCTCACCAAGTTGATCTATAAATTCAGCACAATTTCAATCAATATCCCAATAGGCTTTTAAAAATTTTTGCGTAACTTGACAAGTGGTTCCTAAAATCTATATGGAAATGCAAAGGACCTAGAAGAAACTAAACATTTTTGAAAAAGAAGAACTAAGTTGGAACACATATACTTGCCCTCAAGATTCATTATAATGCTGCAGTAATCAAGACAGTGTGATGTTGGCATAATGATAGTCTAAAAATGACAATTTCTAGGTCGTGAGTTATGGTTCCTAAAAGGAGGTGGCAGGTGCTTATTAAATTTTGCTATTCTCTCAGGATGCCTCTGAAATAATGGTTCCTAAAGTGTGGTTTGAAAACTAGTAGCATTAACATCACCTGGAAGCTTGTTAGAAAAGCCAAATATTGGGGCCACCCCAGACCTATTGAATCAGAATCTTTGTGAGTGAGGCCCAAGGATCTGTAGTTTCACAGGCAGTCCAGGTGATTCTGATGCACAGTAAAGTCTGAGAAGCACTGCCTGGGCCTCTCCCTTTCTACTAGAGCCAGGTACCAACTTGACAGCTCTGATTTGTCTTTTCTAGTCCTATGGTATTAATGCAACAGTCTTAGCAACCCAAATGAATGAAAGTCCTTTTTATTCACATTTCTCAGTACTAGGCCAGTCATAGAAATAAGCTTTGTTCTTCATGGCCATGGTCTTGAAGGAATTGGGGTTAATTCAAACAAAATAAGTAGTGAAACATGTTTATTAATATTGATTAATTTTCTGCCTGCTTCCAAAAATATTTGAAGAAACGTAACAGAAAGAAAATTCCTAAGACTCTCTAATAAACATGATCTGACTCTCTCTTATAACAGATATTTTGCTTGTATTTCTCTGGTGGAACTTGCCAAATTAAATCTTTTGATATTGTTTCTAGTATTTGTCTGACTCCATCAAGGTAATCTTGAAGGCAGAGACTCTCTATATTAGTCAGGATTCTCTAGAGAAACAGACCAAAAGATTATTTATATCTGTGGTGCTCTCTCTCTCTCTCTCTCTCACTCTCTCTCTCTCAATCAAGAGATTTATTGTAAGGGATTGGCTCATGTGATTATAAATGCTGCAGTCTGAAGATCTGAAACCCAGCAGAGCCAATGGTATAGATCCAGTCCAAGTCCAAAGACAAAAGAAGACCAATGACCCAGCTTGAAGATTGCCAGGTGCTGGATAAGGCCCACCCACACTGGGGAGGGCAATCTGCTTTACTCGGTCTACTGATCCAAATGCTAATCTTATTCAGATACACTCTCACAGACACACCCAGAATATTATCTAACCAAATATCTGGGCACCCTGTGGCTCAGATAAACTGACACAAAATTAATCATCACACACTCTTATTAATCCAAGCATTCCCTCTAATACTGGCCACTGAACCTTGCACAGAGCAGATGTTCAATATATATTTACTGAATTACATTGGATGAGATTATGCTTAGAATACGGCTCAGATATGGACAATTAATTATTAACACCCCATCCTTGTTCCCCACTCTGCCCACAAACAATACTGATGGCAAACGTTGGGATTGCCTCTTTTCACAGTGTTCTCTCAAGACAGACTGGTGTTTGGACCTATCCTGTCTCTTTCTGGTTTGGCATGTATTCTGGTTTAAATCATTGCTTGAATGAGCATCCACTGAGCACCTACTGTATTAAAGCTCTGAAAGACATCTGTGAGGGGTGATGAGATGAATGGGGTTTGGGCTAATGAATACATTGTGGCAAACTTGTGGTATCCATGAATTTTGTTTACCACATTTTGCCCACACAGCGGTTGAAGTAGATGGCAGAAACCTGGATTTGGATCTAGGTATATGTCCTATTTCAGACCCACTGTATTGCTAAGTTGCTTGCATTCATCATTGTTGATTTTATAGCAGAGACTTTTGCACCTTTCAGGTGAACTTTTACAAAGCTGAGTGTGAAGACAGATGCGGAAAGAGAAGACTAGGATTTAAATCCTGATTTTGCCATTTTTTGGTTGTGTGATCTTTGGCAAGTCATTTGAACAGTGTGTATCCAGAGTTTCTTCGATAGAATGAAGGAGTTGAACTGGAACATATTTATCTCAATAGTCAGTCCCATCAGACACAGATACATCTTGGATGTGTATCCTGAGTTAGCTTGCCCATGTCACATTGAAGACAATGGTCCACTTCAGAAGAATAATACATTATATTTAAGAATTTGCATTTTGGGATTTATACTCATCCCCCTAGCTTTGAATTGTGGTTCTGCCACTTTCTTACTATAGAGACTTAACAAGTCAGTTAATTTTTCTGAGCCTCAGATTTTTCACCAGTAAAATAATGCTAGTAATTACTCTCTTATTACATCGTTATGAACATGACATGAAATGAGATTAGTTGGAAAGTATTTTGCACAAAGAAAGGTCTAATAATTTTAGCTTTTTTTTAAAAAAAGAAAAAGTTATATATCTTATGCATATGGTCTCAATTTTATTGTCATAGATTCTATTCTATTCAGTTTTTCATAGAGGTATCAATTTCACCCAGTAATTGGTTGACCCTTGTGAGATACGTAATTTGGCCAGTACTGGCTCTGATATTCTGCAAACAGAAAGATAATTAGAAATCACTAGTTGTAATCTTTATGTAAAATGTTTAATAACTATGACCAAAATGATCCCAGGAATGGATCAGAGTCACAGATATAAACTCTTTCCTTTGTTTTAATAATATTACCCTTTAGCATCTATGCTAACATACTTATGTGTTGGAACAAAAAAAAAAATTATTGATATAGTTTTTTTTTTCTTTTCTCTAAAATCCTCATTTCAAAAAAATCTTCCATTTTCAAATTCTTAATATATTTGATCCCAAAAGTTCTCATTTTTCCCCTGCTATTTAGAAGGGTACTTATGCCAGTGTATGATTCCCAATTTGCCTTAAGTTTAAAATGATCTTTTAATTGGGACAAATGGATGTATATTCCTGCCTTGTATTTAAGCTTTCAGTATGATCAGCATTAGATGGTAAATGTAATAATCTGCTTTCTCCTCCACCCTCAAGACCTCTATTTTCTGATTCTAGATTTGCCTCTCTCTTTCTCTCTCTCTCTCCATCCCAACTGTCTTCTTTTATTCCCTATTACCCTTCTAGCTTTACTGAAACTTATATTAGAAGAAGTGGGGTGTCCTCTTTCCCACTGGGTGCTACTGGGGTTGGACTTCTTACGATATCCTGAGAAAAATAATTTTCTGAGATTAGCATGGGAGAATGAGTGATGTTTATTTGCATGGAATTAAATCCCTGCATTTCTAAAGTCCCATTTCCCTTAGTCCAGTCATAGAAGAAGTATAGCTAGGGTTTCAGTAGAGCTAAAAGCAAAGCCAGTATCCAGAGTTCCCATTCCATGTTGGAGAAGGGTCCAGTTCAGCATCAGGCTAGTTACAGTCCATTAGTTCATTGTGTATGGAGTATACATGGTCATAGGCCATGTGGAAAATGCAAGGAAGCAGGAGCAAAAGAGCCCAGCAAGCCCAGAGTCACACAAGTCCCAAGAGAGCCAAGAGCACAAGTGAATGAATGAACTTTGTTTAGGGGATTATAGATCCCCTATCTGCACACTTGCAGTGGCCACGCCCATTCTGTCCAATGACCTCTGTTCCCAGGTGTGACTGATAGCAAGCACCTTTCCTAGTCATCCCAACCTTACTAGGCATGTGTCTATTTTCCCTTTGTCCAGTCACCTTCCCCCAGTGTTTTGCAGGGAACATGCCTATAGTGTCTGGTGTTCCCTTTGCTCCTTTTTTACTATTAATAATTAGCTAATTACAATGGTATCAAAAACCAAAGCATTTGTTATTAGTACAACATATAATATATAATATTTTAGGATTAACCTACTAATTCTTCTGATATTCCACAATGAATTGCAATTTTGGTGATTCTTGACAAACATATTTCCTTGAGAACATCAAAGTTTAACAGTGATTTTTATTTTTATTTTTTATGGAGTCATCTAAAAAAATGAAGAGGATAAGATATATCCTATTGGTTGTTATGGAGAGGTAGACAATTAGCTGCAGCCTTGAAAATTTTTAGTTTATATATTGCCAAACAAGCAAACACAATCTAATAAGTAAATGTAAAATTACATCCATGATTGTATACAATGGACTGCAGCATGGAGAATGGATTGAATGAGATAAGAGAGGCTAATTCAGTTCTCCTGGAAAGAGACAACAATAGCTTTTCTGTTGTGTTGATAGTGGTGTCTGAGAGAAACAGGCAAATTCACGGATATAAAATCAATAGGGCTTGGTGATGTGTTTGGGACTGTTATGGGAAAACTGTGTGGATTGCCTTTCTCCATTGCTAGTGGGAGTGAGGTTCTTGGGGCATCCCTGGAATAAGCATTTCCAGAGGCCCTCATGGGAGAATGAGATGTAGTAAAAAGCTTTATTTGTGTGAAGTTATATCCCTTGGTTTGCAAAGTCTCATTTCCCTTAAACCAGTCCTGGAAGAGGGGTAACTGGGAACTTAGCAGAGCTAAAGGTAAAGCCAGTGTTCAGAGTTTCTGTTCCATGGTAGAGCTGGGTCAGGCATAACATTAGGCTAGTTCCAGTCCATTAATCCCTTGTGTGGAGTCCACATGGCAGTGGGCCATGTGGGTGAATGCAGGGAATTGCTCCCCCTACAACAAGGGAGCCAGGAGCCCAGGCTAGCAAGAGAGCAAGAGAGTCAAGAGCGCCAAGAAGGAAGGACCCATTTGTTCAGGAATTTAAATATCGAATCTTCCGGTGCTCGCAGTGGCCATGCCTATTCTGGCCACTGACTTGTTCCCAGGTGTGCTTGACAGGCAAGCACCTTCCCAAGTCACCCAGACCTTACTGGACGTGCGCCTATTGTCCAGTCCCTTCCCCCAGCAATCTGCAGGGAACAGACCTGGAGAGTGTTAAATGCAGCTTTTTTGCAAAGCTGTACAAATGGCATGCCTGCATTGTCTAGCCTGCCCTTTGCTCCTTTCCTGTTATTAATTAATAACCACGTAATTAAAATGGTATCAGGGGATGACTTAAAGCAAACATCAGCCCTGTAAATTACTAGCTGTGCTAACTGAGGCTGTTTACCCACTTCTCTCTAGTTCTCTGATTCCTTATCTGGAAAATGGGAATAATAATGCCCTAGAGATTGTATCAGATAGCAAAATCTTCCAGTTAGCGCCAAAACAAAAAAAAACATTTGGTGATTATTGAGCCTAGTATATTCTCTGACCCTCAAAAACCAGGACAGGGTTCAGTCAATGTATCTAGCCTATCAACATACCTTAATCACATTTAATTTCACAAAGTTCACTTCTAATAAGCATTACTCCAATTAACAAACCATCTGGCATTAATTTGAGATAGAGATGGCTAAAGTGCTTCTGACTAGTCTTTCAGATGTTAAACCTTCATTCTAACATTGTGGATTACTAGTTAGAGTTAACCAGCTGCGCTTAGGCTAGACATTAACACGATTCTATGTGAACTATTTTGATAAAATTACAGACCATATCCAAATTGCTGGTTGAGTCTGTGGGGTAAAAACCTGGAATAGGTAGATCACAATGATTACAAACTCGTGAGGACATCAAGAATTTAGAATTCCTTTTCATTAACTGATGACAATGTTAACTAATATTCCTAATTCAGTAGCAAATTCTACAAAGTGTAATTTTTCCCAAACAGCTAAAGAGTAGGAAAAAATGAATGATTTAAAAAAATTTTTTTTAGTTAATGACTGCTTTGTCTTTTTTTGTTTGTTCTTTCTTTTTTCTTTTTCTAGAGAAAAAATGAACTTAATTATTTTATCCTTCTTGGTGCTTTCCTATTTTTTCAGGAAGACAGGTCTCTCAAATTTCAGGAAACTATAAATCCAAGTCCTAAACCCCTCATCTTCTCTGTCTGTCTTCTGTTGTAGCCTTTTTCTCACCATTCAGCCTTCTTTCTGACTCTACTCTCTCCCATTGCCTTTGTTCTTTAGAACACACTCATTAACATTTGCTAATGTATGCTAATGAGCAATGATTAGCATCTTCCATGGGAACAAAAGCAGTGTTAGGAAAGAGTGTGAGGACTGTACAGAGTTCAACCAGCCTTTCTTCCTGCTTCTTTGTGCTCTAGAAACAATTGTCTGCTTTCAGTCACTTCATGATTCCTTGGTGTTTTCTGTTTGTTTGTTTCATTTTGTTTGTTTAATCTTAAATCCCGACCACCATTCTTTATGACTTGGAATATTGCAGAAATGCTTTGTGGGACTGAAAGATTCCGTTTTCTTCTAAGCAATCCAAAGATATAAGCATAGCCACCAAGGTTTTCTAACACTTTATTTTCATCTGGTTGTTACTTTGGTATCCTACTGCTGTAAAATATTCTAGCCACAGAAACTCACACAAGCGAATGTATTTTTATTTCAGCACACTTATTTACAGTGGTTGCCCTTTATGGTGGTAATTTCGAAGTGAGAGCACACACTCTGAATATATATTATGACAGCATGGTTAAATAAGATATGTCCCCTCCCCCAAAATGATCTAAATGCAAAGAAAAAGCAAGACTCGCCACTTCTTTTTTGTAACCACAGAGAGCCCTAAATGCCTTTGTAAATAGCTATTTATTTATTGAATATGTATAATTAAAAAGAAGCCAGCCCTCCAAACCACATAGAATAAAAGCTGTTTTTATTCTTTCTGTAGACCGATGGTGTCATGAAATATCTAATTGCAGTTTCTCACAAATGCTCCAATATATAATTCGCTATTTGAAGAACTATGTTTCAATATTTCATAGTTATTCTTCCAACTTAAGGGTGAGAGAATTTGGAAATATACCATCTATCTACTTCATTCAGCCTGTGTTTAATTTTAATTTCGTGTACAATAAAAACAGAAGGGAAAATTAAAGAAAAAAAAAACCTTCCTTTTTATGCATGTAAAAAAGATTTACTTGGGATTATTATAAACAAATATCATGGGCATCTTCTTGTCCTTAACTAAAAGTGGCTGAAGGGGACCAAAATTTTGCCATTCTGAAGATGCCTTTTAGGATACTGGTTTTATACTGTTTGTGAAACAAAAGACTCAGAAGAAACCTTTGACTCTCCCCCCTTTTCTGCCCAGGAGATTCCTAGAAAAAAATCTGCCGCAGGATGGACGTTTTAGGATGTTTCCCTTAGCCTAGTTTGAATTAAGTATGGTAAATAGGAGGGACTCAGGCAGGGGCCTGTAAACTAGAGACCCAGTGTGTCCCCCTGATTCTGAGTCACCTGGCAAGAATTTGCCTGCTGTGTGTGTTCCGCTCTTCCTCAGCTACCTGTACATCACCTCTTCTCAATTCTGAAACCTAAGACCTCGTTTTCCCCTTCTATCCGTTGTCCAGATCGTCATATGTACCTAATGTTGCCTCACTGTCTTTGGAATTTTGATGCTTAATGTGAATTCCTCAGGTGCATGTATTAAAACTTGATTTTCTCCTGTTAATCTGTCCCTGTTCATTTGATGATCAGCCCAGCTAGAAGAATTTAGAAGGTAGGAGGAAAAGCATTATTTTTTTTAGTCCCCACATAGCAAACTAAAGGGAGCTACTGAGTTGAAGTGAATCAAGTTTAATGTCTTGGGTAGATATTATTCTTGAGGAAGAAAAATCACACCTCATCATTTTTATTCAATTTTGCAGAATTGTCTTCTCTTCCCTTCTTCACACCCACCAATAATACTGTTACCATAAATGAATGAAAGCAGAACGCTGGGGTAGTCTCTCCAGGGGAGATGATACCTAAATATGGTTTGATGACTATATTTCCAAGTGGTTCATTGTTGGAAAATTCTTTGTGGCTAAGTTTACTCTTTCCTTTAAAAATTTGGATTGGTTTACCTTTTTTTCAGTTTTAGAAAAGCAGAATATCTAAATGCTGTTTTTGGCTATAGCTTATACCGCTTGTAAATCAATCAATCCATATATATCCATATAAGTATAATTTTCTCCATATCATAATCTGCATCATCATCATTATCATTGCTATAATACAAAATTATCAATTTGAGCAGCTACTGGATGGCAGAAGACCTAGAATTTTCAGAGCATAAAAGTCAAATGTCTATTCATAAAGATGCTATACTTAAAAGAGATTTTTAAAGAAGTCATAGCTTATTTTTTATAGTTTCATTAGTCTCTCTCTCTTCCTTGAGGAGACAGATTTCATGTTTTTGTTAAATGCCTTATTGTTATCCAAGAAACTCGTGGATTGTCTTTCTCTGTTCCTATGGAAGTGGGATTCTTGGGGTACGACTGGAATAAACATATCTGGAGGTCCCCATGGGAAGATGAGTTGTGGTAGAAAGCTTTATTTTCATTTTATTTTTACATCCTTGGGTTTCCAGAGTCCCATTTCCCTTAATCTAGTCCTGGAAGAGGTGCAGCTGGGGATTCCACAGAGCTAGAGGCAAAGCCAGAATCCAGAGTTTCCATTCCATGGTAGAGCTGGGTTCAGCACAGCATTAGGCTAGTTGCAGTCCATCAGTCCATTGTGTGGGGTCCACATGGCTGTGTGTTATGTAGGCGAATGCGGGGGAGCCAAGAGAACATGCCCCCTGCAACAAGCGTCCCAAGAGCACAAGCAAGCAAAAGAGCTAACTCCTTTTAGGAGGTTACGTATCTCAGATCTTTCTGCACTTGCAGTGGCCACTCCTACTCTGGCCAATGACCTGTTCCCAGGTGTGACTGACAGGCAAGTACCTTTCCTATATCACCCAGACTTTACTGGGCATGCGTCTAGATGGCAGCTTCCTGGCAAAGCTGCACAAATGGCATGCCCATAGTATTTGGCTTTCCCTTTGCTCCTTTGTAGTTATTCATAACTAGGTTAAATTATATGGCATCATTATAACTCTCCTTCCTTAAAGAACAAGGCAAATTTTACTTTGGAATACTATGTTAAGAAAAAAGGTACCTTTATTTTGTTCATGTTTTCTAACTCCTTATCCTTTAAATTGTTAAAGAAAAGCATTGATAGGAAAAATAGCTGAAGATTGCCATTTTTAACCTGAGGTAGTTCTAAAATACAGAATACTAATTAGTATGTGAATTTAGAATTTATAATATTTTATGTTTATAAAATTTATTTACATAAACATAAATATACAAATAAATAATATGTAGCAAAGACAAAATGCACTTTTGGCTTCCTATATAGCTTTATATTTATATCTTTTCCTATCATTTACTATACTTATCACCCCATTTTTGCTCTTTTACCTCCCTTTCTTTACTATATTCTTTCTTTCCTCTTCTTTCTTTTCTCTACTCCTCTATTTTTCTCTCTTTTCTTCTCCCCTCTCCACCCATTAGTCCCATACTTTTGAATTGCTATACAGTAGACACTATATATAAGCAAGGGGTATATTAGTGAGTTGCACAGTCTCTTAACAAAGTCTCAGTCAGAAACCAAAAACAACATAAATGAAATAAAATAATTTATAATTTGTGTTGTTTGAATAACATTATAAGGGGTTCGTTTCATAACCCACATCATCAGTTTCTCATTTTCATTGGATCTTTCCCAACAGCATGTAAGAACATTCTAGCCCTTTTTCTCTTAAAGCCACTCAAATTTAGGCTTTTGTTTATACCACTTCACTAAATCTATGCTTGCCAAAGTCATCATTGACCTCCACATTACAAAATCCAGGGGTCGATTTTTCAGTCCTCCTAATACTTGACTTTCAAGTCTTATCTCTTTTATACACATCACTTCCTTCCACAGTCCCTTTCTACTTCACTGATTGTTTATTTTCAGTCTCTTTGGTTGGTTCTTCTTCTCCCTGTCCTCTCAGCTTTGGAGTCTTCTTTTCTGTTTTGTTTACATTCATTTTCCTGGGGATCTCACCTAGTCAAATGGCTTTAAAGACCACCAAAATGCTAATGATTCCCAAATTTATATTTACAGCCAAGACTTTTCTTCTGAACTCCAAATATCTACGGCTTATTCAACTTAAGCTTGGATGTCTAATAGGCATCTTCAATATGTCAAATTAAACTCCTGATTTTAAACCTGATCTTCCCATTTATGCTATTTTTCCCATAGCCTTCCCCTCTCATTTTCTTGCAACTCTGTCCTGGTTGTCCAGACCAAAATCCTTGGGGTTGTGCTTGATTTTTCTCTTCCTCTCACATCCCACATCATGCCCCATACTGATAATGTGGGTTCTTCTGCTAAGATTTCGAAATGCCCTTGTTACAGCATAGATTAATATCTCTCTCAGGGCAGTTTAGTCTGAGGTGAAAGGTATCCCGTTTATATGTAAGGGGCCAATGTTGACATTTCCTCACACACAAAAAGGAACCCTGAAAAGAAGCACCCAAAAATGCCCAATAAACATAACTACACATTGCTGCTATAACCAAAGTAAGCTGGATAAGATATTCATAACTAATTGTAGATCTCACTGCTATCACCTAGTAAGACTCTTTAAAGGCAGTGGTATTTTCTTCTACAGTCTGCAAACTCCCATCCCTGAGCATTTTGCTTTGTACTCTCTTGTGAATGTACAATAAATGCTAATGGAATAAATGAATGTCTAGTTTCCAAAGTAATAACCTGGTGCTGCAAACATCCCTTCAAGACTTATAAATGTGGGTCAGAGGAACAGGCAATATCATGAAACTCTTCCAGCCACTTGGCCACTCTGATCCTGAGGAACCCTAGACTACTTTCAATGCTGTAGACCAAAAAAGAAAGCCTGGAGCAACATTCACTTTTCTGAATGATTCCAATGCCTCTGAAATGTGACATTTTGCTGTTGTTTCCTTTTACTGTTTTTAATCACTGGATCTGTTTGCATGAAATGAGGATCTGGGTTGCCTAGGAGTTCATCTGCTCCTATTGCATATTCCTGTCTTAAATAAGCTTACTTCAATATAGTTTTGCTTTCTGCTTTCAACATTTTGACAGGACCTCTCCTTCTTCTTATTCATTGTCCTTCAAATCACTCTGCAGGAGAGAGTTTATTTTTAAAGTACATAATCAATAGGCTTTGGGAGGCAGCCAAAGCATGAAGGGGTCATATGGTTGGAAATAAACTATGAGGATTGCCGAGAGAAGGGATGGCAAGAGGCCATGCCAAAAATTGTCTGAGAAGGAAAAGATAGTCTGTAGGTCCCATTTGAGGGTTCTGAGTTTCTTTTGCACAGGCTTTTTGTCTTGGATGGTTTTCTTAGCTTGATTCTTTAACATCACTTTGAGTTGTAGGAGATACAGACCAGCATTACAGTTGCTTTTCAGGCCAAATAATAGTCCATTAAATTCAAGTTTGGTCTGAGGCTCATGATGGAGTCTTAAATCTCCTGGTCACGGTGCTGCATTTTAGTTCTTGATGCTGACGATGCCTTTGCTGACCCTTTGAATCAAGAACAAACCAAATGTGATTACATAACTATAAAAATGGCTGTTTGTAGCTTCGGACTCAACTGCCAGACAAAAGGAATGCTATTGAGTGAAGAGGGCACCTCCTGTTGGAAAGTCACTCAGAGGAGGGAAGGGGCTATTTCTGCAATCCTCTCCCTTACGTCACTTAGAAACCACAGCTCTGTTTCTGTTCTTTACTTGCAGCCACCAGAATGTCTCCTCTCATGGATTTTTAGGTTTCATTTAATGGTCATTTACGACTATCCTTCTTGTACCTGAAAAGACGATCTATGATTCCAGCCCTGTTTTTTCCCTCCCCTGGTTATCAGAGCAAGTTAATTTGCTGCTCATCTCTTTGTCTTGGGACATTTCATTCTGCTGATTTTATTTAATATATGATCCCTCCTAAAGAGTTTCTTACATTTTTGTTCATTTAGTATTTATTCCTATGTCATTTAATTAATTTTATTTAATCATGTCTAGTGGCTTGAGTATCACAAATCAGTATAATATTTTTGTGTGAATTTTTGCTTTAGCATGTTGCAGAATAGGCTATGTGTCAGCCTTTGCTATTTGTCCTTAGCTGTTTCTGTATTATACACACTGGCCAGACATTGCTTCAAGGCTAATCTTATAGCATTAAAATGCCTTCCTAGGGAATTCTCCTTTGACTGAAGAAGCTTGGAGGTGGCATTAATTGCAAATAAAAGACTATGACCTATTGTTGAATATAGAATATCTTCTTAGAAGTGTCTGCCTTCACTGTTGCAAACTCTCAGTGGTGACATAAAGATCTTTGTGCAGATCCAGTTACAGCTGGTGACAGAGGCATATGTCCACTCTGAACAAAAGAACACTGATTTTTGCATTGCACGGCTGACTGCACGATAACATTTTTGCATATTCTAAACATTTTTATGCAGATGCTTTTTAAAGGCAAAAAGTGTTTTTACAATAATCTTCTTTGTGAATGGAATTTGAACTCTTGGCATGTGTCGCCTTTTCAATATGCCTGTTAAGTTCTGAATAATAACCTTTGACAGTGAGCGAGCTGAAACAAAACCGGAGGTTGTTTTCTGTGTTCATAGCAACATTGTCATTTTTTATTATTATTTTTTTTTTTACTTATGCCCATCCACCTTAAATAAAAATATGATAAAATTGATACTTTATAAGCAAGTTACTAGACTATGGTTTTAAAGAAATAATCTACTGTATTATTTCACCATGCCAAGTTGCAGAGCTTCGCTGGTCTGTGGCTGACTAAACCCATCATGAATGGACAATAGTTGACAAGGGGAAAAAAAATATGTCAGTGAATATGTTTTCTCATATTACTTTACATTAAGCATATTATAGTCTTTATATGCCTTTATAAAAATGGAGTAAAACTGAAAACAAGACACTGTTTCAGTTTGGGGTGAGAGATGAACAGAAGACATGTTCCTGGTCTTAGAAAGAACTGTAATATCATTACCTCACATTGTCAAGGTAAATCATAGACTAGAACATTTAGGCTGTATCCATATAGTATTTACAGAAACAATTGAAATAGGAAATATCAGCCTTTAAGCATTTTTTTGAAAGGCTCTTTGACATTGGTTCGCTGGTTAGAATGAAATATTCTCTATTTTATTAAGTATATTTGGTTATAATAACCAAATTGTGCATGTAGATATAGCTTTACTAAAAATTCAATTTTCCTAGAATAAAATAATTCAACAAACCCCAAGTCTATTTATTGCAATACAGAATTTATTTTGGCTGAAGCTATTTTAAATTGAGCTGACAGGCTTATAATTGGTATGTTTTGCAAATGCTTGAAGGCAATGAAGCAGAGAAGTCTTTGCTCAACCTGTATAAGAAGCTATAGCTATGGATCTTTAATAAGCAATGCTCATTTGGACAAGTTTACCGAAAAATGTTTTTATTAACTGCACAAAAGAACTTTATTATGAAAATAATAACAGTAAAAAACAGTGACTGACAATTGTGCCATCATTTAAAGAGTCACTATGTTTTTTCTTTCTTCAACAGTACAAATCCAAGTGGAGGAAGAAGAAGATGATACTGAGGAAAGCTCAAGTAAGTGGGGATGGACCCACTTGGGATATGTTTCCTGTGGAATAGCAGTGAGTTCAGGGGATTCATCCCCCTTTCTTGTGGGATTGTGAAACACAGGAGCACGTGTGCATGACATTTGATGGTCTCACAAAGTAGATCAAACCCAGCGAGTAGAATCTCCACTTTAGATTCCACTCAGTTGGCACACACACATTCCACCCAGTTTATAAGTTACTCATGATCAAATAGTTGATAGTTCAGAAAACTTTGCTTTTTTATTTTTCTACTCTTTTCCCTGTTAAAGACTTTGTCCTAAAAGCTTTTCTCTAACGCTGAATCTATCACAATGGAACAGATTGGCCATTTTGACTGAACTGATCAGGTGGTTCAATTAAACTGAATAAGCAAGTTCTTTTGTATTTTGTTCAAATTGCTCTGTTGTTTTTACTTCGTGTAGGTTCAGCTCAACAGGCTGGACTGAAACCCCTTTCCAGACATGCAGATCACTCATGGGCTGGAACATGAGAAAAATCATTATGTGAACAAAAGCTTCGAATTTACCAAAACTGAAAGAAAAAGCAGCATCTCAAGAAGAGTTTGATTAGATGATACATCAACACTATCAATTTAATAAACTTAGCACAATATGGCCACTGGTGAATGTTCACAATGCTAATTATTTTTATTAATTTGGTGTATTCTGTATGAAAACAGCCCAGAATCTCACACAGATCCTGGATACCATGGTTTGAATACTGTAGGGCTTAGGAATAATTTTCCCTCACCCTTCTGAGTTTTTAGCTGAGACCCTTATAATATAGGACAGTTTAACAAAAGAAAAAACAACCAAGTGTATTAACACATATGGCTCCTGTGTATATGGGAGATACCAAGGAAAAATAAGTAACTCTCTGAGGTGGCTTAGAATTTAGACTTAGATACCATCTTAATAAGGAAAAGGAAGGGGACATAGGCCTTTTAAGAGCAATTAAATGATTTTTAGGAAAGATGAATGGGCCCTGAGAAGAATAGATGGGAATTATGACAGTTTGTGACCAAGTTTGTCTGAATGTGGTGTCTACTTCTAGTCTCCTCTCCTGTGAGGTGTCAACCTTCCCTGGGGATGAAACTCCTGGGAAGGGGATTTATGATCATTGAATTCCGGTCAGAGCCTGTGTCATGAGGCAGATGAGGGAGTTCAGAGGAAGCCTCTTCCTGAATCTGCTGTTTTTTCAAGTGTCTACAGCTCAGAGTAATCAATATACCGAAGTGGCATATTTTAGGGTGGTATATCTTGAACTCCAACAGTCATATTTGAGGTGGCATATTCTGCTACCCTTCAATACTGAATGGAACCCATTCCAAAAAGTAACATTACACACAAATCTGCATTTTGTAGGCAACTGCAAGCATTTATTTTTTTAAGAATTTGAATATTTGGAAACTAGTTAAAACACTAAAGACTGCCTTTTTATTCTTAAGTGTTAAAAGATAAATCTAATGGTACACTTTTCATCCATGGTAAAACTCTGCAAGTTTAATAGTTAACTTTTAAAACAAAATATACTAAAATGCAGAGTACTAAGTTGCTACTTGAGTTCTTGAGTTATTTGTGGGTGAAATTGTTTCTCAAACCCTAGCAAGCTTTGTCCTTTCTATAATCAGTGACTAGCGTGCCTAATAAAGGCTGGGTAAATTTTCAGAATGGCAGAATGGGAAAGCAACACATGGTATTTGCCACAATATTTAACCAGTAGAAACTCAATTTTGGTTTTGATAACAGAGTAGTGTTTTAAACCTAGTCTCTGTACTAGCCAAACTTTAGTAATATATAGGCAATGATTTGAAATATTAATAAAAATTTCTGATAAATAATGTTAAAAGATGAAACACATATGCAAAAATGAACATATTTAACTAATGAATGAGAAATCTGATGAGGCATTGCGACCAGTTCAAAAGCAAATCCAAAGAACAGATACATTTATAGATCAGGAATATTGAAATGATGTCTCAATATTTGTGTGTGTGTGTGTGTGTGTGTGTGTGTGTGTGTGTGTGTGTTTGATGGGGACAATTATTTCTCTACTAAACAGAGTTTATTTGTGTATTCATGTGTCTGCAGACAAGAATTATTTTGCATTCCTATCCAATTATCTATAATTTACAAAGTTACAAAATAGCTCCCAAGAATCAGAATCAAATAACACAGAAGGGTATGCTTCAGACAATTTATAATTTTCCATTGAAGCACAAGCTTTTTCCTACAGTAGCTTCTAAATAATGAAATAATAGTTAAGTGTGAGTAATATTTGATTTTATAGTAGTTGAGTCTAAATATCAGGAGTTAAAAATATCAACATTTTACAAAGATGAAAGTGACGTAGGATTAACTATTATTAATCTGTGAAGGAAGGAACTAAATTCTCTTTCTACTCTTTACCTGGATGCTTCCTAAGAAGTTATGGGCAAATGAGCCATTGTTCATTGATAAAACAAACAAACATAATTTCTTTCAGTTACATTAAATATGTATTTACAAGTTGTTTTTATCCATAAGGATAGAATGATCAAGCAAATATAAATACTATCAATTTATCAATTTAATTTGAGAAAATTACATGGTTGCAAGTGATCAAGTTGCCGAAGTAAAGACTGGAATTTTAAAGAGTATTCAATTTGTAGCTCCATAACTAATATATTTGAATAGATGAACCTCAGAAGAAATGATAATCTAAACAAATATATTTTAATGGCAGGCTATGAAATATATATGTTGTGGTACATTTTGTATATGGTGTGGTACATTTTATTGTGATATGGAGAATTGCTGGATGGCGGTGTTACTTGTGTGACAATGTAATTCAACAGTAAGAATACATTTGGTATCAGGGAAGAATACTTTCTGATATTGCTCACTGAAGCATTAACTGCTGTGTGTAGGTGAAGAGGAAGAGGATGATGAAGATAAATTACCTCGAAGAGAGAGCTTGAGACCTAAGAGGAAGCGGACCAGAGATGTTATTAATGAAGATGACCTACCACCTGAACCAGAGGATGAAGAAACAAAGAAGGCCCGAGAAAAAGAGAGGAGGAAGAAGTTGATGAAAGGAGCGTAAGTTAGTTCTGATCTGTAACTGAAATTGTTATTCATTCAAAAGCACCTGATGCTGAAAGAAGGCCATTCTGTTTAAGCACTCTTTGGCTTTAAAACTGGTCATTAAAACTACTTTTAGAAAGACAGGCTTTGCCCTGGCCGGTTTGGCTCAGCAGTTAGAGCTGAGTTAGAGCATCCGCCTGCAGACCAGAGAGTCCTGAGTTCGGTTCCCGCTAAGGTCACGTATCTCGGTTGCAGTTTGTCCCCGGCCCCGGTTGGGGTCGTGTGGGTGGCAACCACTCGATGTGTCTCTCTGACGTTGATGTTTCTCTCTCTCTCTCCCTCCCGCTCTATCTGAAGATAAATGTAAAAATGTCCTCGGGTGAGGATAAAAAAAAAGAAACTTAGTTAACACTTAGTTAAATGTATTTTAATTTTAAAATAGAATTTACAAATAAATATATATTAAAAGTGGCATAAGAGGATTGCCTTATGAGACTGCTAAACTGTCATAGTCATTAACATTTTATAATTAATTTTGATATTATAAAGTTATCCCACTGATTATATGCATTATTAGCAAAGTGGAAAACTAAACAGTGAGCACAAATCGCTTTATTGTATGGAGCAGGGGTTGGAAAACTATGGCTAAGCCCAAGAGCTAAGAATGGTTCTTATAGTTTTAAAGGGTTATTAATAAAAAACAAAGACAAAAATAGGACAGAGCTGTATGTAGCACTCAAAGCCTAACATATTAACTATCTGTCCCTTTACAGAAAAATCATGTGTATGGTCCCCTGTCACAGAGGGTTGGAGCTGTCATTTCCTCTTTAGTACACTGTTTATTTTTCAGTTCCACCAGGCCAACATTTTACTGAACGCTGACTTTGTGAAGAATAATATATTTAATGCTATCTAGGGAAAATCCAAGGAAATCATTTTCTGGTCTTTGCTTTCCAAAAATTTTGTAGATAGCAGACAGGTTGGAAAATTGTGTGTAAAACATACCTAATAATAGAAATCCTAGACCCCTTGGAAAGGATTTAAGAAAACAGCCAAACTACTCTTGCCAATCCCAGGTGGTCAGGCCATGGAATCACCACGAGGTGATGAGATCGCCTCCCAAACACTCCTAGGACAGTAAATGATGAGACACTTTCTAAGATGTCCTTCCAAGATGACACAGTCTAGTGTTCAGTGCTTAGCTATTATTTTCCTCCTCATAAATAATTGCTATTAAATACAACTGTATGAAAAGTTTTTCAGGTAGAGAAGTTTAGCATTAATAGATGGTGGTTCCTTTTAAAATAAAAGAATAGCCCTTCGTTATTATATTTTTATTAAATTATGCATTTACATCTCCCTCCTCTTTTTTCTCCTCTTTTTCCTTTTTCTCTTTCTTTTCCTTCTTCCCCTTCCTAAGCTCCTCTTTCTTCTTTCTTTGATAACCCAGACACCACCTGCTTTAAATTTTGACTCTGGCTCCCCCCCCCCAATATAAAAGAACACCCTTTATTCTGAGATTATATCTGTCTACTTTTGTTTAAATGTTTCTTTGATGAAATGGTGGTAATACTAATTGTTTCTTTTTTTTTTAACTTCAGAAATTCAGTTTATTTTATTATAGTTAATTCTTTTTTAAAAATGTTTTTATTGATTTTTTAGAGAGAGAGGAAGGAAGAGAGAGATAGAACCATCAATGTGAGAGAGAAACATGGATCGGCTGCCTCCTGCATGCCCCCCACTGGGGATCAAGCCTACAACTGGGCTTGTGCCCTGACTGGAAATTGAACCAGGACATCTCAGTCCATGGGATGACACTCATTCCACTGAGCCACACCGGCTAGGCTATAGTTAATTTTTAATGTGTTAAAAGTCTTGTGCTGCTTTTTAAAAAAAATATATCTTTATTGTTGAAAGTATTACAAATGTCCCTCCTTTTTTCCCCTCCATTGACACCCTCCACGTGCTGCCCCTCTCCCCTGCCTTTACCGCACTGCTATCTGTGTCCACTGGTTATGCATGTATGCATATAAGTTCTTTGGCTTATCTCTTCCTGCCCCCTGAGGTTTGTCAGTTTGTTCCCTACTTCTATGTCTCTGGATCTATTTTTTTTGTCAGTTTATTTTGTTCATTAGATTCCACAAATAAGTGAGATCATGTAATACTTGTCTTTCTCTGACTGGCTTATGTCAATTAATATAATACCCTCCAGGTCCCTCCATGCCGTCTCAAAGGGTAAGAGATCTTTCTTTCTTTTTTATAGCTCTGGCATTTTTTATTTGTTTCTTCGTTTAAAGTATCTTTATGCTTTGTTCATTTTAAAAATAAAAGACAATATACTTTTAAGTTCCATGTCTTATTATTATTTATTGTTTAGTAATTTTCTAGTAGCGAAGCTTATGCATCTGACAGTAGTATTTCATTGAGAAAACATCACTAATACCTATGCATGACACAGGCTGTGTTCTAGAATTTGCCTTTCCTCCCCATTTATGAGAGGTCCTTTGGAAAAAGTGAATTGGGTGGGAATTTCTCTGCTCTCTTGGTCTGCTTAAGGCCCTCATGTCAACTGCTCAACCTCTAGGGATCAGACCATAAGAATCAGTGAGGTTTGGTCCCTGTTTCCTGAGGGAATCTTGTTCCTTAGACTGTGTCCATCCTTAGCCGGTCTCACTGTCATCCTGATTCTGAGAAACCCACAAGCTCTCATGCCTCTCTACCTCCCCATTCTTCCATAGAGCCAAACTTGGCTAAAATGAACTTTGTCTTCACAGGTTTTGCTAATTATATTATTGCTGCCACAATTTGTGCAACTACTCTGAATAGTATCGTAAGTTATTTGGCATGATTGATAGTTCTGATCTCTATCTAAAGGTCCATTTTCTATTGTTCATTTTGAAGATAAGCATCTTTCAAAGAAAATATATTAGCAAATATATTTTGAGAAATGTAAGAAGGCAAATCAGAGCACATTTAATTAGGTTAATTAATTCATAGTCTTTTAAAATATAAATGTTCAGATGAAAGACCTCAGGGAATTTCTCTGGTGCTGACAAAATGTTTGAAACCAACTAAAATCAAGGTTATAATGCTGTCTTTGGAGATGGTTGAAAAACATTGCCTTGTTAGACATTTTGGAGTATTTCTAATAACATTACAGGCTATTCCTGACCCAGCTTTAAGCGAATAATATGTTCGTAGCAGTGAGAAATTCAACACACTATGCCTCCTTTTTCCTAACAACTGTTGTTTAAATAAATCAAACTTAAGATAGAAAGCCGTTCTTGCACAAATCAGCTCTAAATTTTAGATGAAGCATGCCTGTGCTATATTCTTTTGTTGTTGTTAATTCTCACCCAAAGATAGCCCTGACTGGTTTGGCTCAGTGGTTAGAGCATTGGCCAGTGGATCAAAGAGTCCTGTGTTCGATTTCGGTCAAGGGCACACACTTCAGTTGCGATTTGGTCCCTGCCCTGGTCGGGAGGCAACCAGTTGATGTTTCTCTCTCTCTCTCTCTCTCTCTTTCTCTCCCTCCCACTCTGTCTGAAAATAAATGGAAAAATATCCTCGGGTGATGATTAAAAAAAAAAAAGGTATTTTTTTTTTCATTGATTTTTAGAAAGAGTGGAAGGGAGGGAGGGAGGGAAGAAGAGAGAGAGAAACATCAATGTGAGAGAGACACATTGATTGGTTGCCTCTCACATATACCCGACCAGGGCCGGGGAAGAACCTGCAATCCAGGTACCTATGTGCATGCCCCTGACCGGGAATCGAACCTGTGACCCTTCAATGCGAGGGCCAATGCTCTAACCGCTGAGCCACATTTGCCAGGGCTGTGCTATATTCTTTTAACACGAATAGCACTTTCTTTGAGTGGTTCCTAGAAAAGCATTTTCCCTGTAATACTGATGAGTACTATTTTGATTCCCTGCATATTTGAAGGTAACTCACCCAACAACAACTATACCTTGTAGCACAGCACGGTCCACCTCCAGCAATCAACCACCAACAACAAAGGCTTAACAATGTGCCAGTCTGGGATCAGTTAGTGCAGGAGTAAATGTCTTTCCATACCATACTAATCTTGGAAGATATTGTTATATTTCAGTGTACTTCAAGCACTGGGTTAATAACAATAACCCTATCATCCAGAAAAATTCTATATATAAGTATTTATTCAATGAATATTTATCCAGCTCCGATTCTGCAGAAGATATTTTGCTAATGTCTTCAGGATATATGGATTTGAATATACAAAGTGGTTTGGAGTGGTTTGAAGAGAAAACTATTCTCATAGGGATAATCAGGAAAAGGGGTTATTGAAAACATTTATTATGATTTTTGAAGGAAAAACAAAATTTGGATAGGTTAAACATATAAAGTATATGTTGAGTAAAATAGCAGGAAGCATATAATTAGTGTTCGGAAGGTTTCTATTAAGTGGTTCCTAAAAATTTGTATGTAAAGAAGTAAGCTCTAGTTATGTGGTAAATCTACACATTGAATAAATCATTCTTTCATTCTTTGATGATGATTGATTAAATGGGACAGTGTTTTATGTAAGATTCTTAATGGACGCTCAGTAATGTACAGCTTTAGGGTACTTAAATGTAAATATCATGAATTATTTTAGAAGGGTGGGCAAGTTAAAGACTTAAAATATCAAGCAATTGAATTATTAATCTTATATTTTTTGTTTTATAATTGAATCCATTCTTGATAGTTTCTTGACATATTTTTTTTCTTTTTTATAGTTTCCATAAAGATTTCAGTAAAACAATTATCTATATATTTTAGATTTGGTCTGTGTCAACATGCAAACAATATTTTGAGTATTTTTTAGTAAAGCAATTATTTTTAGTAAAATGTATTTTTCCTTTTAGGACAAACCAACTCACATACTTTTCTAATTGGCAAATTTAAAAAACAATGGCTATAGCTGCACTAAAAAAATCCTCAAGCATTTTATGTCACCTTAAGATTTTTATATAATAAACATCAAGTAATTAAAAGAGGAACAAGCTAATGGCAATCAGAGTTGTATTTTAGTAGAGCGTACTTTTATATTTCTCTTGTGTCAGGATTACTAATCTAAGCAAAAATATCTGAATTGGCCAAAAACCAAACTGTCAAGAGAAAGTGTTATTTTGGAGGGCTAATATGAATTTTTGTTTCAGTAATCATGACATGATTAAACCTATGGATTGGTAAGAAAGAGAGGAGATTGTAAAGTCATTTTTTAGGATGGGCTGTAGAACCATGGATATGTCCTGTTCCTCAGCTAGAATTTTCAAAAACAGTTTTTGCCATACTCCTACTGTGCTTAGTCATAAGCTTAGTGAACAACAAAACATCTTTCTGGCTGTGAGTCAGAGCACAATGTCTTTGTGGGGGTCTAGTTAGCAGGAAAAAATTTCAACAGTTAATTGAACTGAGAGCACTTAACAAAGGAACTGCTTAATAAATAATGAATAATTGTTAACTAGGTTACTGGAAAAGTGAAAAGAGAACACTAGGTATCATGGTGATAGCACCTTTAGGAAACAGCTACTACCCAAGGGCTAGAGGGGAACAATGGAAAGAGATTGAAATTAAAACTTAGAAGCATGGAGAAGGGACCTACAGAGCTGACACCACCGCAGAAAGGATGATGTTCAAGTGACAAAGCTCCTTCTGCTAGTGTTGGAACATTGGCAAACTAGAGTCCCCTGTAGCTGTGAGAAGGGCCTGAAGCACCTGAAGTGAAGAAACATTGCTAAGATCACCCCAAGAACCAAACAGAAAACAAAGGAAAGACCAACTTCCTTCTTCGTGTCAGCCTATTGGCAACCTAATATTGAGCCAGCTGACAAAGCAGAAATGTGCTGTAGAATCCCAGCCCCAGCATTGCAATATTGAGTGTAAAAAGGTGAATTTGAACTTGAGCGACAAAAGCTTAATAACTAAAACAATCTAGTACCAAAAAAAATAAATAAATAAAAATTGATCTCTACAATATGGCATTCCATTCCTCGATTTAAAATTATGCTTCTCGTGTTTTCATTTCATTTTCTTCAAGTTCTGGACCATATACTATTTTTGCAATAGTAGGAACACAGAAGAGAAAAGATGTATCTCATTTGCTCAGTAAGAAACTAAATTCCCTTGAAGGCCTCTTCAAAGGATTCACTTCCAAATAGAATTCAAGTTGAATTTTATCAATTGAAGTTTTGAGCTTAATTAAGAGCTTAAGTGAGCTTTGAGAAACAATTTTTAAAAAAATTCCTATTTCAATTTTTCTCTCTTTCTCTTGAGTCAGAGCTAACTTAAAAAATGTAAGGACACTTCAAAGATATCTTCATCTCTAATTTACTATCCTTACTGGAAAATAAAGTTTAAAAATAAACTGTAGAATTGATGGGGAACGTGTACAAGGGAACAAAAAATAAGAGAGAAAATAATCTTGAAAAATCTGTAACTATTCTGAGAGTTTGAGGCTGTGGACTATATATATAAGGACAGCTTAGTTCAGAATGTAAATGCTATTCTTTAAAGTTATGATAATTCCAGAAACTCTAGCTCCAGTGCTTATAGATCTCAGCAACCACTGTGTACAGCCAGGTTGATACGCGACTGTGTTTCTGATATTGTTTTTCTTTAAGTTTGGAAGTCAGGTCTAACATAACTTTATTGAGGTGTTGTTGTTTTTTTCTTTTAAAGGGAAGAAGAAGACGAAATTGATGAAGAGGAATTGGAAAGATTGAAGGCAGAGTTAGATGAGCAAAGACAAATGATTGCTAATGTCAAATGCAAGCCTTGGAAAATGGAGAAGAAAATTGAAGTTCTCAAGTATGATGCCACTTTTCATAATTAGAAACATTTTCCTTGTTACTGATCTCCTAAATCCCCTGTGTGTTACCTATATTTAACATATAATACTATATATAATGTATCATATATAAATTATACTCATATTATATCATATATAATATTCATTACATATAATGCTCATGGTCATATATACATGTGTAATATGTCATATACATAGCGTATCACTAGAGAGGCTGAGCTAATCATTACAAACTTAAAACTATAAGCAAATTTATTGTTTGGAGTCTTCTTATTCCTGTGGCCACCTTTGATCATTGATTCCTTGAACTAAGGGTTTCCATAGTTTAATACATTCATTCTTATCCCTCTGAAAAAGATATATTTGAGTTTTACAAGTTTGTGTGGATTGCACACTTTTGTTTCTCTACGAGCCCCAACCTCAAATGATATTTTCATGTGAGAACTTTCTGTAAAGTGCAGGGAGGGTGCTAAGCCAACTGAACAGTAAATACGATTCTAATTAAGGGTTATGTTAATAACTATTCCCTGGTTACAGGTCAGTGACCCACTTTTACTCTTACGTTGAGTGCTAATACGGGTGCAAACACTCAGAGACACACAGGTTTATAAACTTATGATATTAAAAGTCAAATGATTATCCTTTTCTGGAGGATGGAAGTGGACTCACCTCTGAGGATCACACTGGACTTCCTTGCCCTGGTGGTTGGGGGAGGCAGGGCGTGAAAAAAGGGAATGTGTCTGTAATAAGAGTCATATTGGCATAAAAGTTCATGCTGCAGATTGTATTTTTTCCACATAACCATTTTAAAAAATAGTGGTGCATTTCCAAAGCTATTCCTCCATAAGCCTGTTTAACTTATAATGTTAAATATTATAGTATATATATAACGTGAAAATGATAGAGTCATTGTCCCTGGTGATGAAAAGAGAACTGAAGCAGCTACCAGGATAGTCCACTTCTAGTCTTGGCTCTGAAAAAGCTTGTGTGTTATTTTAAAAAATGGCTTAACCTCCTCGAGCCTCACTTACCTCGTATTCAAAATACGATATTCTAGATCTACCCTGTGATGTGGGAACCTAGTCAACATTTATAATGGTATTATTTTGTTTGGTGGAGTAAGGATTTCCAAGTTTCAAACAATAGTTTTCCCAGTACACTTGATATCACACCATCGTGGCTGAGAACTCCTGTGTGTGCGCATGTGCACACCGGCCGTGAAGGAAGGCAAAGGCGGGCGGCAGTCCTGGCTCCATGGAGCTACAAATGCGTGTGCATATGTGTGCATGTGCATGTGCACTTGTGTGTGTGTTAAAGTTTTCATTCAATGAAGTGATAGTGATGCTAAGTGATAAGTTTAAAAATATCTTTACTTGGCAAAATGGAAGTTTGGCAACTTTATGTTGGCTCCCCATATATACAGTATTTGGAAATATTACTGATCATGAAATATCCCCAAACCTGGGAACCATAGGTAACTGTACATAGAAAATCACAAAATTGGAAAGCGATAATATTGTGAACTTTCAAAGCATGCTATGAAATTGAGTAAGAATGCCAGAGTACCTCCCTCTTTCCACCTGCATGGAGCTGTAGAAACACCTCTGCCACTCTCCCTGCCTGCATCTCCCATGTAGGGCAGTAGAGCAGACGTGGGCTTCAGACTTAAGCTTGAATGTCAGATCTTCCACTTAATAGCTGTGCAGTTGTAAATGAATGATGTAGTTCTTAAGGTTCCTTATGAAATGATACGAATTTACAGGGTTATGGGAATCAGTAAGTGAGATAATTCATGTAACACACTTAACAAGGTGCCGGAACATAGCACATAGCTGGGGAATACAAGTTGTAATCATTTTTTCATCTCAGGACAGACTTGATGTTGCCTGAGCCCTTGCAGTGTGACAAGAGAGATGGAAAGATTGTAGACCTGGCAGGGCCAGGTGGGAGCAGACCCAGCCACAGGCAACCCAGGAGCCTTGGGGGATGGTGATAAAATGTTGATGCCCCAACAAAGGAAGTAGGTTATCTTGACAATTTGGCAGAATTCAGGGTCAGATCACTCTTCAGGATTTTTGAAATGCACCCTCAAGGTGGTCTTGTGGTAGATTCCAGGACCTGGGTCCTTGGGCAGGAGTCCAGGGGTTAAGCCATCTTTAAAAGTGGGAAGAGACAGGGACTAGGATGGAAGAAAGGCCAATACCAGGCCCTATTACTAGGTCAGAGGTTGAAAATGGGAAGTCCACAGCTAGATCTAGACTACAGATTGTTTTCATTTGGCCCACATGCTTTTGGTTTCTTTTTCTTTTGTTATTGTTTTTTTATTATTATTGTGGCAAGATATGCGTAACATAAAATTTATCATTTTAACCATTTTGGGGTATTTTATTATTTTTTTCTTTATTGACTTTAGAGAGAGAGAAAGGGAGACGGAGAGATAGAAACATTGATGAGAGAGACCGTTGATTGACCGCCTCCTCATGCCCCTCACTGGGGATTTGGCCCACAACCTGGGCATGTGCCCTGACCGGGAATCTAACTGACGACCTCTTGGTGCATGGGTCGATGCTCAACCACTGAGTCACACCGGCCGGGTACTTTTTATAATAATATTTTTTTCTTTGTTGTCAAACTTTTAAAAGTGGGAAATTTCACATTTAAAAATTCCAGATGTCCAGCTTCTCCTGGATAAGTAGAAGATCTGGTCCCAAATTCCTATATGAAAGTAACCGCTGGGACTGAGCAATCACTGTCCCCTCCTAACGGGACACTCACTCTTCAGTTTGCACAGTTCCCAGACAGTGCACATCACGTGTTCATGCTACTTGGCTGGACCTGGTGTGCACTAAAATTTGCTGCCTTCTACCTGTGCAGCTGTGGAGTAAGTTAGGCATGTTACCAAGACAGTGATTCAGAACATCAAAGCCAAAGCTGGCTTCACAGAATGGAAGCACAAATCTAGGCCCAGAGGAGAAACAACTGTAGATTCTCTCCTGTCAGCAATGCTCACTCTCTTGGTAACAGTTCTCCTTGACCAGATGTGATTCCTGCTTGGTGGCCTCGCAACTCTCAGCACAGCTGGTGCCAGCTGCCACAGTCAGCCTGATTCTCTTTGTTGCAGCCTCTGTGATGAAGTTGTTGGTACTGTAGTGCCCGACCTGTCACTCTCTCTAGGTTTTTAAATGCTCTTTTGATCTCTTCCCCCATGGACTTCAATTATTCACATTATTCAAGCAAGTGGTCAACAGTCCATGTAGGTAAAGTTTTCTGTACCCCAGTGTCACTAAAACATGGGAGTCAGGCAGCTTTCCTCCCTCCCTTGATTTCTTCCAGGGACATCTAACTCTGAGATAATGTTTCTAAGGATTATATTATTCCCCCAGTCACCACTCCTGCTAAATCTGTGGAATCCAAGGCTCTAGGCTCAGCATAATTGGAGCAGATACTTTGATCACAGGTTTGGATCTATGTCCGGCTTCCAAGACTTCCCTTATGGCTCGGACTCTGAATCAGATCTTAGAGAGGGTCAGGGTTTCAAGAGATGTTTTAGAGTAAAGCTTCAGGAAGCTTACAGCTCTGAGGATGTTGTGGGACACTTGGATCGTTTTTGAATTTTGAAAGACTGTCTACCACTAGCGACATGAGCATCCTCAGGACTTAGGGTGAAGAGACAGTTTACCATAAGTTAATACATTGGCAAGAGGCTCTAAGAATGGGTTGTAAATCCAAAGGGACTCTCGCATATGGCTCAGGAACTGGAGTTCTGCAATTTCAAGGCAGTAGAATTTGCTCTTTAGGGATGAAGGGAAGCCACTTCCTTTCCACCACCATTGTGGAACGGTGTTCTTCAATGTTTGTTTTCCTGTGGATTAATAGTTTCACACAGTCCTGTAGCCTCATACCTATTGAATAAGACTCTTTGGGTGGAGGAGTATGTGCACCTAGCTCAGACCAGGAATGTGTATATATATTTTTTACTCTAAAAGTCATTGGCATACAGTTATGGTTGAGACTGTCTTTCACTCTGAGAAACAGAAAATTTCTTCAAGCAGAACATTCTCTGTGAACAGTCTACTGAATGGGTGAGACTACATGTGTGAGAGAGAGGTGGTGCTGAGGAAAGGATCATTTTGGTGTATTTTCCAATTATTTTAAGGCCAGTTTCTATGTTTTATTAGTTACCTAACTAAAAAATATTCAACAGTGAGGATTTTAAGTATAATCTGTTTTTTAAATTGTATATGGGTTTAACCCAGAAGCTGGATGACTAGATCTTTCTTACCTATGAGAGGTGGCCCCACTAACTTGGTAGCAGCCACCACAGGTGAAATAAAACACCTACCTGGGTGGAAAATAACAGGTCTACTTATTACTCATCCTGAAACCTAAAACCTTTAACTATATCAGAACATTCTATGCTGTAGATTAAAAGCCCTCATGACTAACCCTAAATGAGTAACCAGTCTATTTTCTTTTAGTAGAATACAATAGGTTTTGGATTGAACATTATAGATTTATAGAGACTTGGTCTTTGATCTAAGCTCTACCTCTAACTTTACCTCTCTGAGCCTCGGTTTATTTATTTATAAAATGAAGGGACTGGACTTTGGCCCATGGTTTTCAATCTGCTGTCCTCCCCCTCAGAGTTCAAGTGGTTTGGTGAAATCCCTTCAACTCAAGGGAGGCAGAGGTAAGAGGGAGGCTGCCCTGCCACAATGTCAACTTCAAGCAGAGGAGACCTATGGTTTCTCCCTTCTACACAGTGTACTTCCGTATAAAGCATTCATTTAATGCCCAGCCGGTGTGGCTCAGTGGTTGAGCATTGACCCATGCACCAAGAGGTTGCTGGTTCGATTCCTGGTCAGAGCACATGCCCAGGTTGTGGGCCAAATCCCCAGTGGGAGGCATGCAGGAGGCGGCCAATCGATGTTCCCTCTCATCAATGTTTCTTTCTCTCTCTCCCTCTCCCTTCCTCTCTCTCTCTCTAAAGTCAATAAAGATAAAAGTGTCTGTTATAAAAAAATAAAATAAAAATGCTTCTGTGCCTAGTAACATAAAAAACAGTTTTTTAAAAAGCAATACTTAACTGGCTATTTAAAGAAGCTTATTTGGGGGAGGGAGCAGTTCTCATAGTTTATGAGTCTGCAGGTTAGGGTACAGGCACACTCCAAGTGTACTTTTGCATGGGACTGGCTGTGGGGTGGAAGCCATTTTAAAAATATTTACTTGGATAGCAAAAATGTTTATTTGGCAATGTTACTGACCGCTTTAATTTCTGAGCCTTGTAGCACCCTGACCCAGTATTTCTGGGAGTTGCCCATTGGCTTACTAGGCCTGGTGATTTATTAATGAAACACACAGTGAAGCCAAGAAGGTTACTATTAGGATTTCATTTACATTTAAACAGGTGCTTGAAACTCTCAGCTAGTCATTAATATAACATTCTTCCTTACTCAACCTCCCTGTACCCTCCCACACTTATTTTCATTTGCTTCTTATTTTCTTTTATTTTTTGGTTAGGGGAACTAATATACAGGGTGTCCCAAAAAATGTATACAGGGTATGTGTAGATTATATTACATTTTGAAAAGGAAATGTATTTTAATAAACACTGGCTTTATAATTATTCAAAGTTGTGCATACATTTTTTGGGGGACACCCTATATTTCTGGGAAAGAGAATAGATCAGAATTGATTTACTCTGTTTAAGCCATCTGGGAAAACTACCCCCACCCTCTTCTTTTTAAAGTCTCTTTGGAACTTAAGATTTTTTATTAGGCAATAAATGTGATTTTTACTTTAGTTTACAAAGGCCTTTTCTTCATCTGCTATTTTTAAGGAATGAGGGATTCCACACGAGAAGACTTCTAAGCATGTGTACACACTCACTAACACACACTTCAACCATTTGGGATTCTTTGTAACCAACAACTCAACCAAAGAATAGGCCTTCAGTTCTTATACATTACAGGTATCTTCAGTAGATTGGTTTTCTTATCCAAAGAATGGAGAATCTAAGGCAATCAATATATTTGAATTTTGTCGATCAAAATGTAACACTGGCATCCAATTTATCTGCTATTGATCAAGTGCCTACTAGGTTCGAAGCTTTATGCTGCGACCTCGGGCAAGTTTCCTGACCTCTGCATCCTTGAGTTTTCCTCACACGCTACAAGGCTCTTTATTCGATATATTTAATATACCCTGTGTGTAGGACCAGCTACATAATTTGCAGAACCTCGTGCAAAATGAAAATTCAAGGCCACTTGTTAAAATAAAAAAATTTTCAATTATTAAAAACTACAAGCCCTGGGTGTGGCTAAGTGGTTAGAGTGTGGGCCTGCACACTGAAGGGTTGCAGGTTCAATTTCCGGTCAAGGGCATTTATCTGGGTTGCAGGTTTGAACCCCGGTCCTGGTCAGGGCACGTGTGGGAGGCAACAGATCAATGTGTCTCTTGCATCAATGTTTCTCTCTTCCCCGTTCCTCCTTTCTCTAAAAAATCAATGGAAAAAATATCCTCAGGCAAAGATTAACAACAACAGTAATTACAAGATGGCAATGTCAAAGCATTAAATTAAGCACTGGACCCATCTGAATGTGGGGTCCCATGTAATTACACAGTCACAGGCCATAATTTGACCCCACCTATGAGTTTCATCTGAATATTATGAGCCATGAGCTTTCTTATTATCTATGCTTAATACATCTATGAGTTCCATCCATTCCAATAGCAGAATTCAATAATCTTAAGTAATTCAGTAAACTCATATTACAGAATCAAAGTCTATGTAACTCCAAAGGCAGTGTTCATGAACTATAGCCACGGTGTTCTTTTAAAAATACCACTTCGAACATGCCATTTCTATGTTCAAAACCTTCAATGCCTTCCCAGTAATCAAAAAGTTTAAAGACTTTTGCTTAAAAAAAAAAAAACAGTGAGCTCCATAATGTGAATTCATACTCTGAATTCCACTTCCCTTTCCAAATCATTAGTTATTGATGATAATGATCACGAAGGTTTGGAGACAGACAAAACCATCTTCAATTTTTTTTTAGTTTCTACTATGTATCAAATTCTGTGCTAGGAGATGTTACACACATTAACTTGTTTAATTTTCGTAGAAACTTTGAAAACAAAGTTATCCCCGTTTTATAGATGAGAAAACTAAGATTCACAGAGGTACAGTCACCTCACACAGCTAAAAACAGTGAAGGTGAAGACTCAGTCTAGGTTTCTCCATCTCTAAAACCTCATGCTTTTTCTCATGTGACATAATGCTCTCATTTGAACTATGTTTTGAGTGACATGAGTTTAATCTTCTCTAGACATTCTGGGTACACTTTCTCACTTGATTCCAGTGTCCCTTCCACTTTTCTGCTATGCTTCATCTTATGCTTCTTCCAGCTCAGAGTTCTATCTCCTAGGTGAATTGTGGTCTTCCCTCTGAGGGCCTCTCTTTGCCATCTCCTATAGAAATGGGACTCAAATTGCCTTTCTTAGTATACTGCATTGCATTGCATTTAAAAAATTGTATGTAATGCTCCTTCCCTTCAGAATAGATTTTGAGTTTTTCAGGACATGAAGATGTCTTTTAGCTCTTTTTTCCTTAGGGCCTAGCATAGTGCTCTTTTCCTCATAAGCATTCAATTATTGTTTTCTGTGTGTGGGACAATGTTAATGGTGATTTATTTTGTTATTGGACACTCATTCCACAGGCAAGAGACTCATTAACAATATGGGGACCTTTTAAGCCCCCCAGATGAATATGTGAGTAAAGAGCAGGAATGTGCTGGTGAAAAGCACTGATTCGTAGTGTTTGCCAATTTCCATGGTGTAAATATTCCCACTATGGCCAATTTCAAGCTATCAACAGTTTAAAAACTAGCTCACAAAATTTCTGAAAATTTAACAGTCAATGGCTGTATGTGTTCTAGCACCTCATTGGGAGATCTAATAATGCCTTTGATTAACTAAATTTTTGTTAGAGGAAACTTAATCTGGAGCAATTGAGAGCAGAGGCTAAAGAAAAAAAATATTTGTTATGCTGTAGCATATTTCTTATATTTAATCTGTTGCTAACAATGAAATGCTTGAATTAGAGCTGCCTGTGAGAAGAACAAGCATTATTATATAATTTCAGGACTCTAGATTTTTATGCACTTATAACCTCTTATCCTAGTTTTTATCTCAATACCCTGCAAATGTCTTTTATTTTATATTCTAGAATTTTCTCCCAAATCTATTACCATGCACAGAGTTTCAATCTTTCGCCCTTCTCCTCATTCTAGTCTCTTCTTTTTTTCTCTTTTAAAATTTTATCTTAAAGATGAAAAAAAGTTATTCAAGAGTAATAAAATCTTGATTGAGATGAGAAATCTATCTTGGCTTATTATTCATCTTAAAGCTCACCTGCAACAATTGCTTGTCTCATCAGTTTCAGTGCATTAGAAAGAATCTTACTATATTAAAGAACACTGTCCCTGACAATTCTCTGTCTTGGAATTTAGCCTGTTAATATTTGCTGTATTATTGTGAATGCTTGGAAAATACTGTGGTTAATTTTAATAATGCTTTCAAAAATAATATTTTAAAATTTCTCCTTAAAGAATATTGAAAGAAATCAAATGAAAAAATTAATTTGGGGGGGCATGAATATTTTGGAAAAATTTTTAATTGTTAAGGAAGTCAGCTGTGAAACATTTGGGATACTTTTATCTACCAAGAATTCTCCTCCTTTATTTGTGTTATGATTTATTTAATTTTTCTTATCTACTGCTCCATTTTACCGTAGTTACCTGGAGATGTTCTATTCTTCACCTTAGTTTGGCAGACTTTTCAGTGGCCCACTGATCCCATCTCTCTTGGAGAGTTGTTATGGCATCTATGATGCTTGCACCACCCTCAGAGTCTCAAGCACACAGCCTAGTTAAATCAGCCTGAGATTCTGCCCAGATAGTTGGTGTAAGGATATTGGGAAAATGGATCTAAAATATGCTAATATTCAAAGATGCTTTCCATGAATCTTAACAATCAATCTTATTCACTATTTTCTACCAAACATCTACTTCTTCAAAATTCAAATAACCCTAAAATTCAAATAAATGGAATTTTTTACACGATACTATAAAATAATAATAATTATAATAAGTATTAGACATAGGAAAACTCTAAAGTTTTCTTAAATATAGTGTTATTATCTTAATTTAATTTCATTGTACCTTATTTCCTAGAGTCTTGTCAGCCAATGTATTATATATGGTACACACACTGAATCAGTTTTCATAGCTTGCCAGAGCATTCTACCCTCCAGTTTTTTATAAATAGCAATTTATCTATCTTGTACTCTTTAGAATTTCAACTCAGTGATAGCTAAACTTGACAACTTATTATTAGACTATCTATAAATAGATTATCTTTGAAGGGTGATTAAAAGGAGAAATTTGTTAATTATCAATTAAAAATTATCTAGGAAGAAATGCTTTCAAAGGTATTTGACATAATACAATAACAGTAAGAGAAAAGCAAATGTGCACTTATAAACCCAAGATAAGATTAATTTGAGAAATGTTTTCTTGTTGTTTTGGGGCAATGTCATCTAGATCTCAGATAAGGTACAAATTGTGAAGATAACCCTGAATTAGGTTCAGGTTGGGGTCATGTGGGAGGCAACCAATCGATGTGTCTCTCTCACATCAATGTTCTCTCTCTCTGTCTCCCTCCCACTCTATCTGAAGATGAATGGAAAAATATCCTTGGGTGAGGATTTAAAAAAATAAAAAAGAATAAGAATAGTTAAGCCTTATTAAAATGCATATACTAAAAGTAAATGTTTAGAGAACATTATTTTAGAATATCATAACAAATTATATGAGAGAAAAAAGGAGAATAATTTTATATATCAAATATAATGTATCTAAGTTTCCCTTCTGCAGTTCTCAAAATTAAATATTTTAAAATAATATCAAACACTTATTTTAAAATAGTCATGTTAATTATGCTTTTGTAATATATATGCATAAATTTACATATATACATGTATGTGTGTGTTTATGTATATACTATTGCACACACACACTCAGATATCTACAAAAAGATATGTAACTTCTTGGATGAATCAATTTTTATATTTATATATACACTACTATAATTCTTTGTGACCAGTGATTGGTCACAGGTATCAGGCAAGATTAGAAGGGAAGCTATGGAAGAAAACTGTGAAATATTGAGACCGAAAGTCAACACAGCATAAGAGCATGGTGTGCTGTGTGGGTGACCTCCCCTAAGTTGTGTTGCCAAGTGCTTAGGACAGACCTCCAGGTCTAAGTTTGTCATGGGGCAACAATCACATTTACCAGGGAGTCGATTATATGCAGAGCTCACTGAACTGCCATCATTGTAAATTCCTGCCCACTCATGGAACAAAAGGCAGAATACTCAGTTTCAGCAGAAAACGAAGGCTTTTTAGCACTCCTAAATATTACCACACAACATGTGAAAAAAATAATACTTAGACATGCTTACCAAAATATAAATAGGAACACATAAGTGGTGTGCAGAAATATTTTACCCAAACTTTCAAAGCAGAGTGGCTCCTCTCACTCTGAGGCAGCACCCTGCACAGTATTCAGATGTTTTTTATTAGATGTATTTGATTAGAATGTACATGAACCACCATAATTAGCACAATCTGTCTACCAAGCCCTGTAAATGGCCTTGTGAAGAGCTGAATGTCAGTATATCTAAGAATATAAGATTGGATATGTGATTCATGGTGGAAATATCTCCTTTGTTAGGGAAATTCTTGCAAACCGATGCCTAGAATGCCTTTCTCTGCCTACTCAAATTCTATCAGCCCCTTGCTGTCCAGCTTAATTCTTATCTCATCTACAATATCTTCAACAAGCTCTCAAGCTTCCCCTGTCTACTCCCTTTTCACTTCAAGGCTGGACAGCACTGTTATATAACAATTTTATGGGCCTATAACTCATTTTTCCTAATAGAGTTTAAGTTTTAGAAAGGAATCTACATGTTTCTTTTATTTCTTTCAAAGCACTGAACACATTCCTAAAAACATAAAACATACTGAATAAATATTTAGGAAAAAATGGCCAACTAAAAAGGAGAATGAAAGAATGATAAAAATGAAACAAATTTGCTTATTGACCAGAATTTTGGATGGGTCCTTGCTGCAGCTATGTACAGCAATTTATATTTTCATCTACTTCTTGAGAATAGTTTTCCCACAGTAAAGGCAGTGGGAAAACACTGCCGTTTTTCAAATCTTTGGTGATGAGAATAGTTGAGGTAAGATTTTAGATTTAGCTTATCCTATTACTCGTGGAGTCCTGATTTTTTTTTGAGAGGAAGGGAGAGGGAGAGAGAGAGAAACATCCTGAGAGAGAACATCCATTGGCCGCCTCCTGCATGCCTCCCACTGGGGATCAGGCCCACAACCTGAGCACATGCAGTGACTGGGAATCAAAGTGGTGACCTCTTGGTGCATGAGTTGACACTCAACCACTGAGCCACACCGGCTGGGCCGGACTCCTGATCTTAAGATTCATTTGTGACTTTATGGTCACATTCTTCCCATATCTCATTTCTGTTCAAAAACCAAAGCAATAATTGTAGGCTAGAATACAACCAGATGTCTTAAGATTATGGGCTAGTTGTTCACAGTCCACATAATACCACCCCTGCTTTCAGGTATTAGTGTTGCTAATTGCTTGCTCAATTGATTCATTAAAACAAAGACAAAAACAAAACAAAATAAAATAAAATCCTTAATATAAAGATTAGTAAGAATATCTGGAGAGATATTTATAAAGTTACTATTATAGACTGCTTTCCACTGAAAAAGAATTCATTACAATAACTTTGTTGTACATTATCTCTGCTGATAATCTTATAATTTTTTGGTGTCCTCCTATGGTGGAAAACCAGTTTCTGCTGTGACCAGTATCTAAAAGTCAGCACAAGCTTTTAGCTCCTGGGCAAATCTGTATGGTCCTCTCTCCTCACTCCCCTGCTATTATAATACAAAGGAATACATTTTAAATCATAGATTGAATCTTAAATTAACCAGGTACAGAGCAGAATCAGGAAAAACTTAATCACTAAGTAGAAGAGGACCTAGTGTGATTTTTCTTTCTTTTTTTATTAAACTTCTAAAGTCCAATTGTGTCATTTCTCCTTTGATTTATCTAAAATTACTCTGAGATGTTTGACTGATCTGTAGGGTATAACAAAAATGTGTTTGAGCCCTGGCCGGTTTGACTCAACGGTTGGAGCGTCGGCTGGCAGACTGGAGAGTCCCAGGTTCGGTTCCCGCTAAGGGCAAGTACCTTGGTTGCAGTTCGTCCCCAGCCCCTGTTGGGGTCGTGTGGGTGGCAACCAGTCGATGTGTCTCTTTCACATAGACGTTTCTCTCTCTCTCTTCCTCTCTCTCTTCCTCCCTCTCTCCCTCCCGCTTTATCTGAAAGTAAATGCAAAAATGTCCTCGGGTAAGGATAAAAAAAAAAGTGTTTGAGTCTTTATTTGATATTTAAGACAGCCATGAAAATCAGCATTGTTTCATAGCTCCAAGGAGCAAGAAAGCGCTCCTAGGCCTAAAGACTTTCCATGGGTAGTAACTTTGAACTTAATAGAAATTTGACCTATCCAAGCATTGTTTTAGTTACTCACCAACAGCTGGCTCTCACACATCTCCGTGAGTATCATCAGAACTAGTAAAAATTGCCTTAAGAACTCTTTGTGCACAGATCACTCTAAAGTTTATTGCTAATAAAAATTTTAGAGGTCTCGATTCTCTCTCTATATATATTTTTCTTTTTCTTTCTTTCTTTTTTTTCTCTGTGAAGCACTGCTATGTAAGTGGAAGCACACCAAAATAAGCCAGACATATAGGCTAAGAGGTTATATGAATGCACAGGCACATTTTTTGCTTGTTCTTTGTTTATTTGTTGCTTGTGTTAAGATTGTTTCCGATGTTCTTATTTACCAAGGGCAATTTATCAAGTTTCCAAATATGTCGAGTACTATTTATAGTGTTCTTATTGTTTGCCATGAACACATTACATACATTGTGTACATTCATATGGACATACATTATGTTCTATAAAGCATGCTAAAACCCAGTGGAATAGCTGTATTATCTCCATTTTACAGAGAAAGCAACTGAGCATCTTAACCATTATAGCTACTGCCACCAGTATCCCTTTTATGAAACACATTTTGAACCATCACTTCCAGTATTAGGATGGTTTTCAATAGTTCTTACCAGTATAACTATGGAGTTCTATTATCTAGGAAGCCTGTAGTTCTTATTTTTAGTTTCTGTACATTAGACTAGTTCCTACCTCTGCAATTTTCTTTCAATCACTCTATAATATTTGAGGAAAATTGGAGTTCAACTTAATTTAAATGGTCACATTTCTGAAAATGTGCTTATTGAGAAAAGAGTTCTCCTTCTTCTTATTCTTTTACTGGGAAGTGTTCATGAGTATAAGTTTTGATTACAGTTGCCTTAAAGACAAGTTTTGAAATGTCTTTCATTTCCTGGAACAATAAATCAGTTGCTCAACCATACTATCAAACTGAAAACAAGAGGGAAAAAAAAGTCAACCAAATCCAAACAGGAAATATGTTTCCTGGGATGGGAATGTGTCAAAGGCAACATAACATGTCCTAACTCTCCTGTGCTATTAGAGTTGTACCCTGTGTTATGGGTAAATTATCTATTTTGTAAGTTAGGCCAAAGTGTGCTCCTTCCAGTAACTGTGAAAGCATTCTTGAAAGCCCATGAAACCTTATTATTCTAATGCCCAACACAAGGAGTTGATAAATGAATCATGAGGCCAGGTAGTATTGTCATTAAATAGATCTCACTCAATTATTTATCCTGGGTCTGGGGTTACAGCTCAGAGAGCTGTGCATATTGTACCAGGGCTTGCTTGAGCTCTGAGACTAGGAGACCTGTTTATAGCCTTGGCAGGTGGCTTTTGCTGAATGCAATTCAAGGGGATGACACACATTTTTCAGTCAGACACTTGGATGGTTTGAGGCCAATAGATGTTCAAAGTCTATCCACAAAAGTTGACTTCATTTTAGCCATGTAGAAAAATCCTTTTAAGTTATCCAGATAAATATAAATGAGTAGGAAATTGGATTAACTATAAGAAAAATATAGAGAAATGTTCTTGTTTTTTTCATTTTCAAAGACACTGCTCTTTCTTTTCTTGCATTCTGATATGTGTCATGGGCACTTCAGTGTGATAAATATCAATCAGTGTTTATCTCCATATTGGATAGTTTCTTTTTGCATCTTATTTCTAATACCACAATGAAAGATGTCTTCTGGTTAAGGATTCTGTTATTGGGAGGATGGAATTGGGTGATACTGGTTTTCTTCCATCCTGACATTGTGCCAGCTCCCTGCAAAGGTCAGCTGTGGAAATAGTATTAAGGCATGTTCTTTCACTGAGTCATTCACCACATGTAGTCTAGTGTTCCTTCTTCTAGGCCTTCGAGCAGCAAGAGTGCTTCCTTACATCCTAAGAGCACCAGATTAGGGGAATCAAGAATCTGTTCTTGCTCAGCAGTTATTCTCTACCCACCCCATGGCATCTGACTTTGTTTGAAAGTCATTCCCCAGATTCCTGATGAATTCAGTCTAATAGTGACTTTGGCCATGGTGGGCATTGGGGAGCAGGAGGAGGTAGAATGGTTGTTTGGGGATCCCTTTTGAATTAAATTTGGGGGAAGATCTCTCAGAAAATAAAGGAGGGTTTAAGACATTAAGGAAGAGATGAAATCCACACCTGAGATTATATGGAGTAGAGTGAGGTCCAGACTTTATATGTGTATATTGAGGGTAGTGTGGGGTAGTCATTGGGAAAGATGAAACTATGCCTAGCATCAGGACATCGTGGAAATTCAGACAGACAATGCAATCTTGTTTAGAATGTTGAAAGGAAAATTATATTTCTAATAAATGACAAAAACCTATGACTGCCATGTAAATAAGTTTCTATATTGTTAAATGAATTTATAATTAATTTTGTGGTGATTTTAATTTGGTTATAACCCTGATTTTCCTTTGTCTCTCTTAAATTGTAATAGTTGTTTTTGTACCATAATCATCAGCTCACAAAATCAAAAATCTTGTCAGAAATATAGAGTAGAACAGCTATTTCTTTACCCATCTGACTGCTTAGAACAGTCCAGTTTCTAACTGGCCACTCATCTAGTAAGTGATAGAACTCTAATATGCCAAACTGAGTACCTCATTTGCAGTTTTTCTCAGCTGTTAGAGCATCGGCCTGCAGACTGAGGGGTCTCAGATTTGATTCTTGGTCAGGGGTACGTACCTGGGTTGCTGGTTCGATCTCTGGCCCATCCTGGCAACCAATCAATGTATGGGAGGCAACCAATCGATGTGTCTCTCTCACATCAATGTTTCTCTCTCTCTCTCTCTCCTTCCCTTCCGCTCTATCTAAAAATCAATGGAAAAATATCCTCAGGTAAGATTAACAAAATAATAATAATAATAATAATGATGATAATAAATACCATAAATGTATAATTACTTGGAAATAATGTTAAAGTATAAATTTGAAGCCCTTTCTAAATTCAAGGCTAAGGAGAATTCCTTTCCTTTTTCCTCTTCCTTTAACCCCATTTGCATTACACAATATGAATTTTCTGTTTTTAGTCGTAATTGCTTTTACAAGATTAAATACCAGGTCAGTAAGTGTGTTGCATGTCAGATTGTCCTAAACTCTCTGCCCTATTTTATTTTTAACAATAATCCTTAAAAAAAGAAGGAAAGAAAGTATTTTAAAATAAACATTCTGACTGCCAAAATCTGAAGTAAACTTCAAATTCAATTTTATCTGTGGGAGAAATGAGAAGAGCTAGGGTTCTCTATTTTGACATTTAGCATAAATTCCTTGCTTTTCAATGACTTCAGCTGATAAATAAGCAAGACTAAAATATCTTATTCTTCCTGGCCAAAATGAAAAAGCTTAAATATCCATTACAAGTTCCTAGGTTGTGAAATACAGCTTAGATTCACTTGTTAAGGATCTAGAAGAAATAAGATTGAAAAATTAATAAAATTAAACGTTCACTACCTCTATATTCTGCCAATCTCCCCCCACCCCCCACCGACCCCTTATTGTGTTTTCTTTTCATAGGGAAGCAAAAAAATTTGTGAGTGAAAACGAAGGAGCTCTTGGGAAAGGAAAAGGAAAACGGTGGTTCGCATTTAAGATGATGATGGCCAAGGTAAGTGTTTTCCTTACTCATGTATTCTCAAATACGTGATGCCACGTATTCTCAAATGGAGGCATCTCAACGCAGAAAGGGGTTATGTTCTGAGAAAGAAAAAAAATGTATACTTTATATGTATACAGCACATATACATACACAGTACATATATACTATATCTGTGGTATTAAAATTTGAATGGGAGGCATGATTCAGAAAGAAAAAAAAAAGTCCACAAATTCTCCTTAGAGGAGTTAAAATGAAAAATAAGTTCAGAAACATTGATTTATAGCAAAAGACTCACTTGTTTTCTTTTATCGCTTCCAAATGTGAAGGACTATGCCCTTTTCATTTTCATTCCCTGGCTCTGGGTCAAAGTTTCTTTCTCAAGATGTCTACAAGTAACAACCATGTATATATAGCTCTTCTCTATCATGAGCATCAACTATAAATTGGATAGAAAATAAGAAAAATAAAAATGATATACCAATGAAATATAGATTTTTGGAAAAGATAGAAAAGAAACTTGACTGGTTGGTGTGGTTCAGTGGTTGAGCGTTGACCCATGCACCAAGAGGTCGCCAGTTCGATTCCCAGTCAGGGCACATGCCCAGGTTGTGGGCCAAATCCCCAATGGGGAGCATGCAAGAGGCAGCCAATAGATGTTCTCTCTTATCAATATTTCTATCTCTCTCTCTCCCTTTCCCTTCCTCTCTTTCTAAAATCAATAAAGAAAAAAAAAAAAAGAAAGAAAAGAAACTAACATTTATTTAGTATTTACTATATTCCAAGCACTAAATTAAATCCTTCTATGAAGTTATATTTAATGATCACATCAAGTTGGGCATGTGGTATTATTATCCCCTCTTTATAAGTGTTACACCCACCTGTAAGCTAAATGTATTCCCATAAAGATGAGGTTTGGGAATAAAGTTCATCTCTCTTAAATATAAAATACATATTATATTTTTATTACATATCATAGGTTAGTTGTCTTATTTTTATAGTTTAAATAAATGAAATTGTATGGTATTTATGCTTTTGTTTCTGGCTTTTTTTGATGCAATGTTATGTTCATGAAATACATTCATGTTGTGGGACTTACAGTTCATTTTTATTGATGCATTGCCTTCCAATGTATGAAGAGACCACAATCTATCCATTCTACTGTAGATGGACATTAGGGATGTTTCTAGTTTAGGTAATCTTTTGAACTTCAGACTTACGTCATACTGCTGTTTGGGCTTTGTGCCTGTGTAGCTCACACGCCAGTACAGTGTACACACATGCAAGTTATCTGCCTCGTTCCCATTCTCCCAGGTGGTCCTCTTGACCATGGATGGCCCAACACTGTGGAGTGGAATGGAAGGAAGTGCTTTTATAAAAACAAATTTATGATTTTTTTCTTCTTCCTTTTCCTGTGACACCATGCTTTCCATTTAGCTGACGGCTCTGCCTCTACCAAAATGAAGTGTCCTATGTCATAGCACTGATCATCCTGTATTGAAATTTCCTGTGTATATAGAGTATATTCTGGTAGCCCCAGAAGCCCTTCAAGACAGGATCTATGTTTTAGTCATATTTTGTTAATTTCTTCATACAATGAATATTTATTTGATTAATCAATACGGTTTGCCGATCACCTTACTAGGTGCAAACTCAGCCCCTGCTCTCTTATGTCTGACAGAATAAACAGATCTTTTAAAGCATATTTTCTGTAAAACAAGGATCCATAAAAATTTTTGAACTAAATTGGTCTGGGGAGAGTAGAGAACAGGAGGGCAAGTACAAATAGCAAGATACGGTGCCAGAGAGATCTTTCCAAGCTCAATATCTTGTGAAATTTTGGGATGGGAGTTGGGGGACAAACATCTTGGCAAACAAGAGGTTGAGTTTTACTGATGTTCCTGGCTTCCTTTTCAGAAATGGGTCAAATTTCTCCGTGATTTTGAGAACTTCAAAGCTGCTTGTGTTCCATGGGAAAATAAAATCAAAGCAATCGAAAGTAAGTGCTCAACAAATTTCATTAGATGGGAAGGTTGTCCTAGACTGATGTCTCATAAGCTTCTCAGGTGCCTTTTTTAGTGGGAAAGGTTAAAAACAAGAAAACAAACATTAAAAAACCCCTATAATTTACACCTTTTTTGCTCTCTGCAAAGACTTGCTAGCACCCATCACAGCACTGGAGATGCTACTCTCCCTTCCTGCATTAGACCAAAATATTCTCCTTCTGACCTTGTTCTCTCTCCTAGACAGGGAAGTCAGCATTGTGCACAATGACATCGATTCATTGGGAAGGCAGAGATGGTAGTTTGGCAATGAACATGACATTGAAAAGATATGTACTCTTGTGTTAGACAATAATTAAAATGAATGTCTAAAAAGAATGAAGAAATCTTAAAGCCTCATATTCAAACCTCTGAAGTAGAATAAGCAATAATCATCCAGGAACTTGTTATCTGAATATCATATTGTGCCTTCATTTTATACAATATTCACAGTGTACAGGGAAGGCAGGACAATATACTTAATTAAAAACTTATTTAAAACAGTGCTCTAGGCTTAGAATAAGGCAAATAAAATTTTTTGCAATATTGTAAATATAATAATAAATTACTTTTAAAAAACAAAGAGATAAAGAAAAAGGGATACCACTTTTAAAAACAGTTTTGGGCCCTGGCCAATTTGGCTCGGTGGTTAGAGCGTTGGCCCACGGACCAAAGAGTCGTGGGTTCCATTCCAGGCAGGGCACGTACCATGGTTGCTGTTTGTCCCCGGCCCTGGTTGGGGTGTGCGGGAGGAAACCAGTTGATATGTCTCTCTCACATGGATCTTTCTCTCTCTCTTTCTCTCTCTCTCCCCCTCTCCCTTCCCCCTCCCACTCTATCTGAAGATAAATGGAAAAATGTCCTTGGGTGAGGATTTTAAATAAACAAACAAACAAATAAGTAAATAAACAAATAAACAGTTTTGGGCACAGTCTTGCCATATTCTGGTTTCTAGAGGTTTTGACTAGGATCTGATTTTCTTCCATGCCTTGGTTTTCCTGCTGGTCAGACATGGCATTGCATAATTAAAACAGCCTCCACAGGGAGACAGCACAGTTGACGGACACTTCACTGACATCACTGCGCATGCTTGGGGAGGGACTGTTCCTTTGCCCTCTGTCTCTCGTTATCAAATGGCGATGAATTAAAATATATCAGCACATGAATTGCACTTCCTCCAACATAGTTCTGTACCTTCCCTGTCTTGCTTTATTTTCCCCCTTCACACTTACAACTTTCGAAAATACTGTGTTTTAATTGCATTTTCAATATAATTTTGTTTTATTTGTGTTCATTTCTTCTACAAGACAGGAAAGCAGAGATTTTGTTTTGTTCACTCCAGGGTCACCAGGCCTAGAACTTGTTTGGCCTTAATAAATATGTGTTGACTAAAATTAAATATAGACAAATCCTTCAAATATCTACCATTCTAAGAAATAGAAGGAATCTAGATACATCAAAACAAACAAACAAACAAAAAAAAAAACCCTAGACATCATAGAATCATTAGGTTTTATCTGTGCTGCTGAAATATGGTACCTTGAGAGGCAGGGAAACAGAAGGCCGTGGGGAGCAGCAGACCCTGAAACACTTGTTCTTGCTTTGCCACAGATTCGCTGTTGACTCTGACTGACCCAGTAATTTAATCCCTCTGGGCCACAGTCTACTCATTTCTGAAAGTGATAGGGCTGACTCTTGATAAATTATGAGATGTATCCCAAGAAATTTATAATTAATGATAGAATATATATATATTTGCAAATTACTCATGTTTAAGGTACACTAGAACAGGTTCCAGCCTACCTAAATAATAACGTCGTGGCAGCAGCCTGCCTTGAGTGGGATAAAATAGATGGAATTATTTTTATTGCCCGAAATTGCACACATAAAGGAATTGCACCTATGACCACCGTCTATCATGTGTGTCACAGTGGAGAATCACATTGAGAGCTACTCAATAATACCTTCAGTTATCTTTCCTTCTCCCCTCTTCCCCCAGAAAATGTGAAACAGTCAAACTGGACCATTCAAGCATAGGTGGATTATTTTCCCCTCAATATGTAATTTATTATTTGATTAGGTTATACTATTTTCTTCACCTTTAGTGGTGCTTTGCCTCACTGTGGAAAATTGACCCTTATTTTCTGTTCTATCAACAATCACCGCAGCCATCATTTATTGAGTGCCACCAGGAGTCAGACGCTCGACAAGCATTATTTCATTTAATCTTTAATGTGCCTGCCATGTGCCCATTAGCCTTCCTATTTTAGAGCTGTGGCTAAATCACCCCAGCATTTGTTGGTAGAGGAGCTGAGATAGAAGGTGGAGTGGGTCTGGGCCCAAAGCTTGTGCTTTTTCCAATGTGGCATGCTGATTTTCACTTTGAGCAAGATATACGTTTTTTCTTTGGCGTCAGGTCCTAGGGAGGATTCTACCAGGAAAACAGCAAGATGAATAGTTGCAGATCTCTTTCACAGTTATCCTACTTAGGGCATTATTTTCTATAATAAATATTATCATGTATTTATTTTTAAGTGAGTTATTTATTTACTTATACATTTCACATTTTATAAGATTTTTAAAGTACTGTGATTTTAATGATAGTCATAAGCAGACCATATGCTTTGGGGCTTCTGTGTAGGTTGAAAAGTCTGAAACTATTCTAGGAAAATACTAGGCGGGTGTTGGGTTGGACTCACCATCTCATATAAAGTAGTCTATCAGAGATAGGGCAAGCCTGTGTCTGTGATGGTTTTTGAAGCTGACTGGATGGAAGAAGTGGGACACGGAATCGGTTTTCTAGGAGTTGAAGTCTTTTTGCCCCTGTTGACTCTGTAGTCTGGGCAATCATTTTATATCTCTGGCCCTCTGTTTCCCCATTTGGAGTTTCCACAAAATTCAGAGTTTAACTACTTACTACACAAGGCCATTTTCTTTTTTTTTTTTTTTTTTTATCCTCACCCGAGGACATTTTTGCATTTATCTTCAGATAGAGTGGGAGAGAGAGAGGGAGGAAGAGAGAGAGAGAGAAACATCGATGTGAGAGAGACACATCGACTGGTTGCCACCCACAGGACCCCAACTGGGGCCGGGGACAAACCGTAACCGAGGTACGTGCCCTTAGCAGGAACCAAACCCGAGACTCTCGGGTCCACGGGCCAATGCTCTAACCCCTGAGCCAAACTGACCAGGGCCACAAGGCCATTTTCAACCCAACATTCTATAATTTATGTTACCATCAGTTTTAGATGTATATGTAAGCATATGACGTTCTTTATACTTTTGAGTATAAATTATTGAAACTGTTAAATGGAAAACAGATTTATATTAAGAGAGGCCTGCATAATTTACTTTCTCTGCAAACTCTTTTCAGAAAAATGTAAGTTAGACAAGCACCCTATTTATAAATTATATATTTTATATTATAAAACTAATACAAATTAGTTTTCTTTTAAAGAAATGACCATTTAATCTTATAAAAGTTTCAGAAATATTATTAAGTTACTTTGAAATTAGAATTATCTAACATATAATACCTCATTTAATCTTCAGAATAAGCTTGGCCTGATTGACTAGTTGATTGAGCAAATACTCACTTACTTAGTGCCTACCATCATCAGGCATGTTTCTAGGCACTGGAGATGCAGTGCTGACAAACATTAGATTCTGCTTCATTGACTTTACATTCAAACAACTTAGTGTGTGTGTGTGTGTGTGTGTGTGTGTGTGTGTGTGTGTATAGATCATAAAACGTTAGCAATTAAATAATGAAGATGATTATGGATTGTGGCAAGTGGCATATTTATTTTTATTTTTTTAATCCTCACCCAAGAATATTTTTCTATTTATCTTCAGAGAGAGGGGGAGGGAGGGAGAGAGAGAAATATCGACGTGAGAGGGACACATCGACTAGTTGCCTCTCGCATGACCCAACCAGGGCCGGGGACAAACTGCAACCTAGGTATGTGCCCATGACGGGAATCGAACCTGAGACTCTTTGGTCCAAGGGCCGATGCTCTACCGCTGAGCCAAACCGGCCAGGGCAATAAGTGGCATATTTAAAAGGGAAGCTTGAGGGCTCCACTCCCAATAGTCTTACTAATTCAACTCGCCTTCACCCTCTGCTCAATCTCTAAATAAATACTGAACAAATATTTTTTAAATTTGGTTTTAAAAGCATCCCCAGTTACCAGCCTGCACTGATTTTCCACAAAGTTCTGTGCAACAATTGACAGAATCAAGAGGGGAACTCAAATTAAATAAAAATCTTATGCTGTTTCCATCTTGACTCTAGTCAGACCCAGATCCTCTTTACCAGTATCGACCAAGTACTCACCTGATGACTCCCAACTTTTTTTCATATGAAAAATAGATTTGCTAACTCCTATCACAAAGGGATGCTGTGAAATTCTATGTCACATGGGGATGCTGTTG